>CM060084.1:22481547-23819047 GCA_030533445.1 Cyprinodon diabolis | reverse complement strand
GTTGTTGGTAGTTTGTCAGGTGTATAACTGCAGTTAAATAACTTAAATACTTTAAAATGACAAGAGACCAACAACAGTAATTTAAATTTCTACTGGCTTCTTGTTGGTTGACCCCTTTCTCTACTCATAGGTCTAATTTGTAACCTACAGAGAAAATGGCTCACTGCCCAGGGGGTATTATCTTCTGAAAGCCATGTGCCAATAGTAAAACAGAAGCTATCACTCACTTACTGTATGCACCACACATGTATTCTATTGCTTATTTGCATGTACAGAGATTTTTACATGCAATAAAAATGGTCTTACACACCGGTATTAGTTAGGTTAGACCTGACTTGAAATGTATCACATTTTAAATGGTTATTTTAGTGTTTTCTGGGCTACATCTGACCATTTCCAATTTAAAATAATTAGTTAAACCAGTGCTTGATAATAACACAGTAAATAGTTTCTTTAAAGAAGACTGGATTTATCAAACCTTCAAATTCAATTCATGACTGGTAGTAAACTCAGCCATATTTTGGAGGGGGCTGTTGTAGACGAAAGACAACCATACAAGAAAAAACATTAGGGACATCTTTATTTTGTGGCTATAAGTCCTTAGAATTGAATGTCATACATACGTTTTTTTTTTAGTTAATATTTCTTTTATTAACCAAGATAGATATATTAATTAAGAAATAAAAGCAGTAATATTTTCAATTATCACTGAGACTGAAATACACACTTCCAACTCTTTCTGTAAAACTTGCTTTCATTCGTTCCGCCCTGAAAGTGACAAAAGTTGACATGAGCGAACAGAATCAGGTCAAAAGCAGGTCCTATTACATAAGTTCATGCATTATGTACTACTTAAAATCATAAATTATTCTAGCAGCTGTTAAAAATAAACAGTTGCTTTTCTACTGTAAATAAAAGCAATAAGATCTTGAAAAAACCAAGAACATTTTAGCAAGTACCATGAATAGTTTTCACACTGTGAGGATGTCATGGAAACCTCTGCCAAAAGCAAAATATCTCTGGGTAGTAGAAAAATATATCTATCTCTAATTCAGATGAACTAGTACCTTGTAAGTATGAAACCCAGCGAGGGAAAAATAACTGTACTTTTTTGTTTCCTCTTATGCATTATGTGTTTGTGATTCTTCTATAGGCCGACATGTTTTTTTCAAAATCCAAAATTTTCCCAAATCACATAGTTTGAAAGCCCAGAAAACAGTTGTTGCTGCTTTATACTGTTTAAGTGATCTTAGATAAATGTGATTGGCAAAAATTACAACAGCACATGCTTTTGATGAAAAACGAAAAAGCAGTGCTACTCTACAGTAGGTACAGTAGTTTGGCTGAGTTACCTGCTTCAGCAGCCCTATGGCAGCATCACTGCAGTCATTTGGCAGTCTGTTGCTCTAATTTGCATCAGATTACATGCCCACAGAGGCAAACTCTTCTTAATAAGAAGCATAATCCTCTGCAGGTGGCAGGAGGGAAAAACAGGAGTTGGGGACACTGAAATGATATACCTCCTCCAACTATCACTTGTCACCAGTAGATTGCCGTTCTGATTACATCCGTTTCAACTGCACAGTGTCTTTACGATAATGTTACCTCACTGTTGCAGCGTGTGAATAAATTAACTGTTATTAAGCTAATTACGGTATTAGGACTGTCAGCAGAGCTGATAGGCCATGATACTTGCACTTCAAAATAAATCAGTCCTCAACGATTGTGGGTACCACATCTGCATTCCAATTGTCACTGACTGTAGTTTCTATGGAGTTGTGTCACATTGTAAGAGGTTTAAACTAGACTGGAAGCAGCCCACCTCTAATCAAAGTGGCTCGGGGCAGCCTGTGGGTAGCTGGCGGTATTGAGCAGGAGAACAATCCATATCAGTCATTAAAATGCAAATGTGTTTACCAAATCTGGCTTTGATGCCGCTATAATAACAAGCAGTGTGGAACAATCGTGAATCAAACTTGTGTAGCGCCCTATTGAACACACGCCGACGCTATGTAATGAAACAAGAGCTGAGGTAAGATCAGTTTCGGCAGTCAATACGAAATCCTGTCATTATCTGAGAATGTGAAACAGAGAATTAAGCAGCACAAGATGAAGCTGGCACAACTCCAAAAGCCGTATTTCAAAGCAGAGTCAGATCTGTGCCCGATTTTAGAGACTACTCCAAGTGAGAGAGATCGGTGAGGCTTCAGTGGTTCGTAAATAAACATGGGTAAAAGAGCTGCACCTGTTTATATACAACAATTCAAGGCAGCTGGAAAAACTCACAGGAATACCTAAAAAATTTTTACAATATAAAAACTTGAAAGTAGATGCATTCTGTATGTTATTTTCTGATTTGAATAACTATCTGAGTGCTACAAAATCAACTATCTTCTGCAGCAGACATCAGCTTTTTAACTTTTCTACAAGAATTTAATTGATTAGAAAACACAGTATGGTAAGTACAACAAGGTCACACTGAAAATAATCTTTACTGAGGGATAAAGACTAAATATTAAATAAATATTTACTATTGCGTGCCAGTGTCATATTAAAAACAAAGCCATAAGAAAACCAGAATGTCACAAGATGTGAAGGTAAAGGGGAGAAAAGTGACAGATTACATAAAAGAGTGAGCACAAGAAAGTGATAGATGAGAGAGGGTAACTAACTGGTGAGTAAGGGAGGAAGCATTTTAGTGGGTGGGCTCATCTTTTGCAGATCATCCCATCTCTGGGAAAACAGACAGCCACAGAGATAAGCATTAGTACTAATCTCAGATCTGCACCTTGAAAAGATGTCAGACTTTCATTTGCTACTTACAAGGTCTCTCTTGTGATCACCCTGAATGACAAAAGCACCATTCAGTGAGCAGATTACCATTTATTTACTGTCCTACCATATTGTAATAAATCTACTACCAAGAATGAAATTAACTTACTTCCAGATGTGTTATGAATAGCTTTGAGTACAGGGTCTTAAAAGGGAAATGATACAATTTCAAACATTAAGTAATTGGCAATCATTAGACCATTAAATTAAAACTAATCTCAGAAAGGATTATTATCTCTGATCAGTGTAGCATCAGGGCGAATACTTGATACCGCACCATTTCAGATCAAATCTAATAAGCTTAAAGGTAAGCATTTAAGGCTTAGTATTCATTTGTGGATAGAAAAGCCTATTCTGAACATAGTTCACTTGTAATATGATAAGAAGATATTGTTAGCGGATTAGGGTGTCCCCTTGGGATCTATTAGTGGATAAGTCCTACTCACTTTCTCATGAACCATTACCTTACTAGTTACAATCTTATCTTTTCATGCTTAAGCAATTTTCATGGATATGCACTAAGAATGCAAAACAGATGTAGAATTGGGTGTATGAACTTTACTGAGTTTTAAAAACGCTGAGCATATCAAAGGAGGATATAAAGCAGACTTCATGGACTGATGGTCATCCTTTAATATTAAATTACCGAGTAGGTAAAACATTTATTAGCTATTTTCTGAGGTACAACTTGTTTGCCTTCATAACTTTCTTTAATTGGTGATGACACTCATGGATGAAATTTTATCTCAGAAGTCTTCAGCGTCTGTGACCGTCCAATCACAGACCCGATTCAGTGGAGCATCAGATGTTTTTAAAGTGAGCTACACAGGAGTGACAGCGGTGACAGCCAATAACACAAGACAAGGCATTTCTCCTGATTTTGAATGGATTATTCCAAAATGGTTGTGCTGAATGGAAATTTGAACGATAATGGACAGGATTTTCACTGTTGATACAGAAATTACATTTATTAAGGTGCTAAAATATGTTTTTACACAAATAGAAATTGCAGTCGAGAGAAATCTAAGATAAAAAAAATTTCGTTTTTTAAATGTTTTTACTTAAATAAATATTCTAACAATGGCCCACTGCAGTTGGCCAATCAGGAGCTTGTGGGCAGTCTTAATTCAGGGAAGCGCGCATCAGCTCTAGCTGCGGTTTTTCCCTTGGTCCTAGTGCTCGACGAATGTCTGTGTAACATTGTTTCTGGACAGTAAATCGTACAGGGGACCAAAATGGATGATTGTAAAAGTGCAGGGGACATGCCCCCCCTGTCCCCCCAAAAAATTACGTCCATGATTGTACTGATGAAACGGAGGCTTTGGTCCACATCACCATGATAAGCTGTGGGTCAGTGATCTCTTCTTGGCTAAGACATGGAAAGAGTACTCCATGAGACTGAAAACTGATGACCGTGGAAGCCACCGGGAAAAACAGGAATCAGTTGTACCGTGTTTGAAACATTACTCAAAAAAGAAACTACTTATAGCTAATTCTGCTGCTTCTCCCAGAAAGTAAGAGTAACTCAGTTACTTCTAAATTAAAGTAATTAGTTGCTAGGAAAAAGTTCAAATCAGATCAGATGGAGTCATGGCACCAAAGTCCCAGGTCTATTTTGGTTGGACCTGTGCAGCAATTTGGCGGCAATGTCATGAGCCAGGCGTTAAAAGAGACAGAAAAAATATATAAGCTTTGGGGAAAATGCAAAGTAATATCTCTAAACCAAGAGGTATATCAGACATGTTTGCACTGTTAAGAAACACACTTAGCATTACAGGCAGTCTATGCAGTGTACTTTACTCATTCTGGGAGCTCACGAGAACAGAAAAAAATTATAAAATGAAATAGAAAGCCTATTTGAGCTTCAAATAACAAATGAGGAGCAACAAAGATTCTTATGAGGGCCAATACTAAATGTCATGCTTCCCTTTTAATAAAGTTGAAAAAAAAAAAAACTGAAATGCTTTACCTGATTATTTAGAACTTGTGTTCAATCTGATGCTGTCAGAAATATACAGTTAGAACAAAACTAGGTCAATGAAGTATTTGTGTGCCTGACTGTGTCAGCAGAAAAAATTTAAATAAAAAAATTTGTGCATAGAACTCCAAATGAAAGTCTTTACACACAGTGTGACAGGGGAAAAAAATGCGTTGGAGATTTCCGAGTTGGATGTGAAAGGTGTTACTCACCCTTAACAAATGACTTATGCCTTGGTTAACATGCTTGACGGAAAGTAAATGCAAAACATATTTTTTAGAATGATAATTTATTAAGGGAAAAAATAAACAAAAAACAACGTTGAACACCTACTTGTGCCACTAACATTAGCAAATATTATGCTCAATTGTTGCATTAAATAGAAATGAGTGTTTTATGTCACCTTGGAGGAATATCCTTATAATGTACTCTTTATTGTACACTTATTTTAACCTTGTTGCATTGCAGGGTATTTAAACATACATGGCCTCGCTATTGTTTTGCCCTCACAAATGAATTGGATCTAAATCCAAACTTTGATTAGGCATTGACAAAACCATCAATGTTTTTTTCCTTTTTAGCCTTTCAGTGTAGGATCTGCTAGTATTCGGATCAATCAAGTGCATCTCAAGTCACAAAGTGATATTTGAACGTCCTCCTTCTGAAAAATCTCTGAAGATTACACCCATCATGTTTGATGTTGCTCTTTTCTTTCTGAACTGACTTATAATTTTAGCATAAACGTTGGTAAGTGTTCCCCTAATTCTATCGATCTTGCAGTAATCAGGCTTGGATGTGGCTGTAGAAATTGATCTAATCTTTTCACGAAATGCATCTAATTGCAGTTAATGCATGATTTAACAAGGCTTTTTAACTTAATTACTGAAATCATCCATTCAAAGCACCTTTTCTCACTGACTCAGGCCATCTTTCCTGATCAGAAATGTTTACAAAAAGACTGAAATATAATCTATAAGGGGCAGATACCAGCCATCTTCAGGCTTTAAGTCTTCTACTTTTTTTTTTATTCTCAGGCTATATAATGTGCCACAGAAATGATGACGGTTTCGCCTAAGGAGTTAAAAAAAAAAATCCGCTGACAAAGTGAACAGTGTTCCTGCCAAGAGCCTGTACAGAGAGATGGGTGAAATTCAATCCTCCTCTTTTTGCCAACTGTTAGAAATCTATTAGAGGCCAATAAGGATTTTGAGCGAAAGAGTTTTGAGACATTTGGGGTCAGCCTTTGAGGTTAATTGTGGAGTCCTCTGCCTGGTCATTGAAGGGATCACTGTGTGAAACCAATCCTAAAGGCAGGGAATGGACAGTGAGTGTGGATGGGATTCACAAGATTAGAACAGCTGATGGAAAGGGCAAGGGGAATCAAAGTGAGGAGCAGAGGAGGGAAACATGAACCCACAGACCTCAAATCAACACTTTCACAAAGCTGCTGATGTTAAGTGGATTTAGGCATACTCTAAATGTCCGTAAGAGTGGTTGTGTTTAGCCAACAAGCCCACTGAGACTGACTTGGAAGTACATGGTGTAATTTAACCTTTGCATGGATACACAAGAATAGCTATGTTTGAACAGAAATACATCTCCTAACTACCCATTTGCCAGTACAAGGTGAAATTACTAAACTGCATAGAGGACAATCACCAGCAGCCACCCTCTACCCTCACTGAAGTAATTAACGAGAATCTGCTGAACACAGGAGACAGAGTGATTAAAGTCCAGCTTAAACGCATCCGGAAAAAGGTGAAGAACTTCAACTCAACAGCAAAACAGACACTCCTGGACTGTTTATTTTCCTCTGATGAAGGTTAAATTAAAAGACAACACAGACGGGGGTGGGTGGCCATATCGGGACGTGTTGCAAAAAGACACAGTCCTCCTTTGGGCATCGCTCCACATCTCTCTAGCCACATCCATGCCAGGCCCAGTTCACAACTTGTGCTATATATGTGATGCGTAAGCAGACAACACTCTCTCTCTTGCATATACATAAATTCATGGCGGCACTTTCCCCTCAGACACACACATACACAATGTCCCTCATCACCTTGCTCAAAGATGAATGAGTTTGCCGCTGTCCTCAATCATTTTAATCACTTCAGTGGAAAATGCCTCATTCCCAGCTATCATCCTGCATACAATGGCAGCTATCTCATGAGTACACATTCCTGCTCTCCCCTCAGCTGCCATCTAACGTGCACGCAGAAACACCACCAACGTTATTCGCTGATACTACACACTGCTATCATACCAGAGTTTTTTGTTTATCAGCAATAACAAGATGCCTCATGATAATTGCCCTCAGCACTAAAAATATTTACCTATCAACCTTTGTATGTAAGCACACATAAACTCTGAAAAATACTGCATTATGCAAAAGGTCTTAAACACTCAAATTAAATCCAAATCTTTCAAACCTGTCTGGCACAAATATTCAGCTAAGCAGGTGTACTTATCTGAGACAAACAAAGCAGCTGTTAAAATTCATTTGTGGATTCATCAATTTACACATTGTTAACTTTGATACCACTCAAGAGGACAAGCAGCACCAATAAAAACAGTTGTATGTTTATAGCAGTGACATTTTCATTCAGGGCTAATGGTTAATAATAACATGATGTACAGTTCCTTGCTAAAGCATTATCTATGTGAACTTTTTCACAAAAGAACCACACATCTGTACACATTTTATCAGAATTGTATTTAATAGATAAAAATAAAATAGTCTGTCTGTAACCTGGGTTAAAATATGTATTTATGGTTTGAAAACATTACCGAAAAAAACATGTGTAAGTACTGATCCCCCTTTAGATAAATAAAATCCACTGTTGCCAATTGCCTTTTTAAGACACACAACATTAATGTGCAGTCTAAATATCTGTATCAAACAAACAGCTTTGTGAAAACCTGGTACCATACCAAATCAGCTAAAGAACACGGGGGGAAAAAAAGGAATACACCAATATGAGCATTTGAGCCAATACCAGTTTCCAATAATGCTGAAATTGTGGTTGATTTTACTGTGTTGGTAGAGAGAACAAACAATGGTGACTTGGTCTAGTTTGTTGAGAGTTAAAATTTCAGACAGGATAATATAGATTGAACTGAACAATTTTCAATTCAATTCAGTTTATTTATATAGCGCCAAATTCACAACACATGTCATCTCAAGGCACTTTACAGTTCAACCAGATCATACAGTCAAATTGATACAAAGTTTTATATCTAAGGAAAACCAGTTGATTGCATCGACTCATTGACTCAAATACAATCCCTCACACTAAGCATGCTTGTAGCGACAGTGGAGAGGAAAAACTCCCTTTTAACAGGAAGAAACCTCCAGCAGAACCAGGCTCAGTGTGAGCGGCCATCTGCCGAGGCCGACTGGGGTTCAAGGAGACGGAAGCAGAGACACAAAAAGCAGCTGTAAAAGGTGGCCAAACACAGGAACACACAGCCAGGCAGACGACCTCCGAGCCAGCTCCCATGCCAGAGGACGAAGAGAGCACAATAGTCCTTTATGAGCAGATGGATACTTTGTAGACATTGTAGTTGCTAATAACATACAAAAGTTTAAACTGAACTTTAAACATAATGTAAAAAAAAAATGTAAATCCCTTTATTGTCCCACAATGGGGGAATTCACTCTCTGTATTTGACCCACCCCCTTGGGGAGCAGTGGGCTGCCATTGCATGGCACCCGGGGAGCAGTGTGGGGTTAAGAATCTTGCACAGGAACTCAGACTGGAGGCTGTGGGGGGTTGAACCGGGTACTTGCAACCTTCTCAAAGCACAAGTGCACTGCTCTAACCACTAGGCCAACACTCCCCAATCAACAAGTAAATTTAAAATCAAATAAAGAAGAAATGTCTTGCATCTCAGAATCTTTTCCATACACTGCAATGTTTTCCCACCCCTCTCTTTATCCACACCACTATCAGGGTTTTTCTATTAAAAAACATGGCATTAACTAGACAAAGTATTTCTGCAGCTTTGATTTCCTTTTTGTTATGAAATAGCTGTTACTTAATCTGGTTATTAATGTGTATAGATGTAACAAATACTTTTTGAGGGATTAGAAATAACAGACATAGTATCTAAATGTTGGAAGTACAAGGAAGAAGGTCCTTAGAAAACTAAATACTCAAAGCCATCCCATTTAGGAGTCAACCCACTGGACACGCGCAAAAGGAAAAGGTCCTTAGTGATTCTGAACACAGCCCTAACTCTCTCTCTATACATATGGTATGTCATGTTAAAATGGCCCTGCCAAAGTAAGACAAAAGTTTTAACATTAAATCTAAAATAGACACAGTGTAGAGGTTAAAAAACAGGGAAAAATTGCATTTCAGAAAAGGTTTACATAATAGTCTGCTTTGTTTGTGCTTGACTAGACTTCCAATGGGAAACAAAAATGTACTTCCATCGTTTTTACACCTTCCAGATCACTACATGAAACAACACCCTGATAAGCATAAGGTCAGTAATCCTTATTAGATTTTATTTGATACATTCAAGATTAGATTTTAAAAATAACTATTTGTTCTGGAAGCTCCATGGAAGCTGAACATTGACCCAAATGTTGCTAAGATTACAGTATGAGCATTTCTCCTAGGAATGATGGTGCTAGAGAAGATTGGGTTATTTGCATGGATTAAAAAAACGGGAAAAAAGCCCCAAAAAAATCTATCTTATCTTATTTAGATTACTAAAGGGGGATAAAATACAACGCAATGTTAGCAGTGGACATTACATTCTAAAAAGAAATTACCAGTGGTTACCAATTCAGAAGCTACTCTGCATTCTAGACACAATATTCAACAGGTAAAGGTATTTCACAAAACACATCACTTTATCATAATTGCACTGTCACTAACCAATCTTTTTTTCATTAATTTAAGACAAACCATGGAGTTACACCATTAATTGTTAAGGACTATAGATACCAGTAAAAATCTACCAGGTTTCCATGTGAAATCATGAAGAGACTAAGTGCTTTGACCAATATAAAGGAGAAAGGGTTTGCTCTGATTAACACCAGATGGTTAAATCGGAGTCAAGAAACTAGTTTGTAGCAGGAAGAACGACCTGCTGGTTGCTGGTCTGATCACATTACAAGCCTGAGGAGTTTCCCATGCCTGGGATGTTTGTGTTTATCCTTCTGCCAGAGCAAGCTGTGACCATGTTGAAGTTTTCAAAAACAACACCCAAAAGAAGAGGATTTTGAGCAGCTAACATAGGTCTTCACAGCACCAAACTACCAAAAAGGTTTTTAACCTTTTCAACCAGCAGCTCCAGTGGATGGTTTCAAATCTCTTGAATGAAGCATCCTGAAAACTGAAGAAGTCAGGTGGGAAAAATCAGCAGTACCATAAGAACTGCTTTGGTGGCCCTCTGCAGCTCCTCCACTGTTAACATGAGATATTTGCTTCTGTGATTAATATTCTCTTTATCTTCTGCATTATTTTACGTGTACGTTCAGTTTTTTTTTTTTTGTTTTTTTTTTTGTTTTCCAGCAAAAATACTTAGTGATTTGTGAGAGATGACAACCTACTGATCACTATTGTGTGTTAGCACTCTGGTTCTCTTTGAGGTAGGCTCTGTTTTGCCCCAAACAAGACATATAAATGAGGAAGAAACTGCTTTGAGAAAGGTGTCTGTGAAGGGTTGAAATGTATGCATGAGGAAATTCAAGGTCTGCCTGACAGAGGCCAAGGAGGAGTACAAAAGGGAAAGAAAATATAAGCTGCAGAACAACAAGATAAGGGAGTTCTGCGCTGATATGAAAACTATCTCAGGGTGATATAATACAACTACACAAAGGGGAGGGAGCCTGTGAAAGCACAACAGCTGAACCCTTTTGATTAACAGGCCTGACAGCCAAGCTATATCAGTTTGTGGTTGCGAGTCGAGCACCACATTCGAAAAACTACTCAACCCACACACACCCATTCTCTAACTCCAAATACACGCTATTACCAAAGACACAGGTGAGCTGCATGCCTAAATAGGCTTTGACACAGGGATACAGATGGTCTGGGCAGGGTTTGTCCAAGGATGTTAGAGGCCCAGTAGATGGGGAAGTAATTGAAGCACATACAAAGCAGTGGTGGTGAGTAAGACCCTGAATAAACTGCAGGTTACTCCAAACAATACCCAGAAATCATCTGCACAACATGGCTACCAGGCAAAGGATGTTTTTGTTTACTTTTTTTTGTCTGGGAATTTTGCCCCAATCTTTTAACAAAAAGTGGCTCAGTAACTTTCCTCCCTGCGGTTTAAAGGCTCTGTAACTCCTTTTAGCTCTTTTAGATGGAGACAAATCAATAGATGAGTCACTCCACTGCAAATTTGCAAGAATGCTATATGTCAAAGTGAATGTTTGTTCGATTTAAATACAACTATTTTTTAAATATTGCAGTGCATGTAAATAGTTGTTATGCAGCTAATGGACACCTTGAATGGAAATAAATAAAACGTGTAACGTGCTACATTTAACTACTACACTTAGAATGAATACGTACCATACTGATGTACACTAGAATCTTTGTGCAAGGACTTTGCATGTGTGGGGTTCTCTCTAGGTTCTCCAACTTTCCCTCACAGTCCTAAAAGTTAGTTAGGAGTTAAACTGTACTGAGACTTTGATTATTCCCGGTAAGGTGCATTGTATCATTTCCTGCTTTCATTGGTGCAGAGCTGCATTGTGTAGTACTGAGATCCTCACCATTTGAGCCTAATTCTCATTTCTGTGATATCCCTGAGGTTACTCTTACTGAAACATTTTCTACTGCTGCACTTTTCTAAAAGACAGTCTTTGTGTTCACACAGTTTTATTAGTGGTGGTAAGAGGAAAGAAGCTTAGCAGTAGCTTTAGCTCTACTATGGGCTTCCTTCTCGGTCTCCCCTGATGCTGTTCCTTCTCTGTTTAAATCTCCTGCTCTCTGTAAAATGTTCAGGTATTTATAACCCTTAATTAGCAATGATGGGGTGTGTAATAACTGTAGTTTTTTTTGTAGTTTTGGAGTCAAGGGTTTTAGAGATGGAGTCAAGGCTCTGGGTTATTTAACAACTGGGAATTAGACTATGCCCAGAAGCTCACTGCTCTGAGCCACTGAGAATTGGTTTACGGACATGTAGTGATTCTCCATCAGTTCCTGAGTAGCTGTCCTAGATCCCTGCCCAGTAGTCACCACCAACCTGTCTCCTCATTCTACCCGATTCACCTGTTCAACGACTCACCTGCTTAGAAGCTGATTCTGGTAATTGGCAATCCATTGTAAAAAAAACATGGTATTAGAGACATCAGGGACCATCGTGAGATGTTCGCCAGACCAAGAACAGGCAACATGAAATGCTAAATAAATCTGCTGGAAGAATTAAACTAAATACAGTAAGTTTATCATTATGCAATTATTTTCTCTGGACCCTTCCCTGATCTTAAATTTCTTCTTTTGAATTCAGACAAAACAACATTTTGTCTTTGGACAAGAGTCTTTGATAAAGACGCTCAGTAATCATTCACTCCCTCTGATTGGCATTAAAATGGCCAAGATAAGATTTAGATTGATTTTCACATAGAAAACTTATTTCCTTCTTTCCTCCATGGAATTTTACAAATTAAGACATATCTTAATTGATGTTGCCAGCATTCTAATGAAAATAAAGGATAGATCACATTTCTCCTATCTTTGCTTACTTTATTTGCTTTCCATTATATTCAGAATATCATTTAGTGTTCTCCGTCACACTTGCAAATCACAAATAACCAGCTCTTTCTTATATTAGAGATCAGATTGCTCCTCATGTTTCTAACAGAGCACCTCACTCTCAATTCGCAACAATACTACTGGTTCCTAGAATAAGTAAAAGTTGAATAGGAGACAGATCATACTGTCTCTCCTGTGGAACCAACTACAAGTTTTTATCAGGAAGGTTTTTAGGAGTGCGTTTTTAATAAAGCTTATTGTTAGAGTGGCTCAGGTTACTATTTCCATAGTTCTGCTGCTATAGGCTTAGGCTGCTGGAGGACACAGAGGCCATATTTTATCATTCTGCTTCATTCTACTATTTTTTCTACTCTTCTGCATTGTCAGTTAGCAAACTCACCTGCTGGTGATGACCCCATTGGATATTTTTAGATGCAACGTTGACCCAACCATCTACTAGGAAATTGTACTGCCTTTCATGCATTCCTGGCTTTTTCTTTTACTGATTCAATGTAATATTTTTATTTTCTAAGAAATAAAATTCTAGGGGTTATCATTAGCTTCAAGCCATGAAAAGAAACTATTAAAATATATCACTCTGCATATAATGAACCAATACTTTGTGTCATTAGAACTTTCATCAGAACTAGATTATTGAAATGAATTATATATTCAATGATATCCAAATTAAAGGAAATACCTCTATATTTCAATATAGTGTTTCAAAATAAAGGTATCTGAGCTTACCTTGCTCACACAGTTTGGGAAAAGTCAGTGCAGAAACCTCATGCATCTTACACCTGATGTATGATCCATTAGAAATGAGCCTCTAGACCACATTCAGTCCACAAAGTGAATGGGAACTGCAGTCAGTCATTCAAATTTCTCCATTATTCTCCATCTTTTGACATTGTGTTACAACTTGCCCTGAGAAACAATATAAAAACCTTGCCAACCAGTGTTCAATCACAATTATGGGAGCCATGATCTGCTCTGCTGAACTGCAGAGTTTCTCTCACCATGTTTCTAACACAAAAAGGTACATATCCAGGAGGTTTATGGTTTGAGAAAATACACATCGGTACAGTGCGAAAAAAAGAAAAATAACCTTTCACTGTTGAGCTGTGAAGGTGCAAACCAACATACCTCTTTGGTATTGCTTATTTGTACCTTCAGCTTTAAGTAACTTTTATAAATTTACAATAGCTCTTATCTTGTCCATATCCATCTCATATCGCTTTTAACTTCCTTAGATTTTTACAAGACAAAACTAAAACCTTGAAGCTTAAAGGCTCTTTATGTGACAGACAGAAAACCCAAAAATAAAGAAATCTGCACATGCTGTAGAGTCCAACACTTAAAAAGATATGTTTGTTTTTTTTAAGCCATTTTCAGTCAGCACTTTGAAGAATCTCTTTTTGCAGAAATAATAGCCAGAAATCCTTTAAGGGAATATCTCCACCATCCTTTGCACACAGAGAAGTAATTCATGGCGTATTATTCATAAAACATCTCAGGATTAACTGAAAAAAACATAGGTGTAAAAAAAACAAATTTTAAAGTCTTAGCAGGTTTTAAACAGATCCATGTCTCTGTATCAATCAATACACAAAATCTAGCTTTCTCCTCTTCTATATTTCTACACTCACCGGCCACTTTATTAGGGAACCCCATGCTAGTAACGGGTTGGACCCCCTTTTGCCTTCAGAACTGCCTCAATTCTTCGTGGCATATATTCAACAAGGTGCTGGAAGCATTCCTCAGGGAGTTTGGTCCATATTGACATGATGGCATCACACAGTTGCCGCAGATTTGTCGGCTGCACATCCATGATGCGAATCTCCCGTTCCACCACATCCCAAAGATGCTCTATTGGATTGAGATCTGGTGACTGTGGAGGCCATTTGAGTACAGTGAACTCATTGTCATGTTCAAGAAACCAGTCTGAGATGATTCCAGCTTTATGACATGGCGCATTATCCTGCTGAAAGTCGCCATCAGAAGTTGGGTACATTGTGGTCATAAAGGGATGGACATGGTCAGCAACAATACTCAGGTAGGCTGTGGTGTTGCAACGATGCTCAGTTGGTACCAAGGGGCCCAAAGAGTGCCAAGAAAATATTCCCCACACCATGACACCACCACCAGCAGCCTGAACCGTTGATACAAGGCAGGATGGATCCATGCTTTCATGTTGTAGACGCCAAATTCTGACCCTACCATCCGAATGTCGCAGCAGAAATCGAGACTCATCAGATCAGGCAACATTTTTCCAATCTTCTATTGTCCAATTTCGATGAGCTTGTGCAAATTGTAGCCTCAGTTTCCTGTTCTTAGCTGAAAGGAGTGGCACCCGGTGTGGTCTTCTGCTGCTGTAGCCCATCTGCCTCAAAGTTCGACGTACTGTGCGTTCAGAGATGCTCTTCTGCCCACCTTGGTTGTAACGGGTGGTTATTTGAGTCACTGTTGCCCTTCTATCAGCTCGAACCAGTCTGGCCATTCTCCTCTGACCTCTGGCATCAACAAGGCATTTCCGCCCACAGAGCTGCCGCTCACTGGATGTTTTTTCTTTTATGACCATTCTCTGTAAACCCTAGAGATGGTTGTGCGTGAAAATCCCAGTAGATCAGCAGTTTCTGAAATACTCAGACCAGCCCTTCTGGCACCAACAATCATGCCACGTTCAAAGTCACTCAAATCACCTCTCTTCCCTATACTGATGCTCGGTTTGAACTGCAGGAGATTGTCTTGACCATGTCTACATGCCTAAATGCACTGAATTGCCGCCATGTGATTGGCTGCTTAGAAATTAAGTGTTAACGAGCAGTTGGACAGGTGTACCTAATAATGTGGCCGGTGAGTGTATATCCGCTAGGGCAAGGCAAGACAAAAAAAGGAACCATTATGTTTAACTGAAACCACATGGTATGTTGGGCTGTATGGTGAGGGTTTTTGTCCTGTTATTGGGGTGAACCTTTGCCCAAGTTTCAAGACATTTGTTGCCCCTAAAAGATTTTACTTTATTTTTACCCTGCATTTAGTAAAACCAGTTTCCCATTAAAATTGAAACCCACCACTCAGGATCATGACCACTATTATTTTTGAGTGCTAAACCAGTAGTTCCAATTTTTGTCTTATCTGATCAAAGGGCAACTCCTCCATAATTAGCAGATTTGTTAATTGGAAAGATACGTCTTAACATTGTTTTTTTGTATATTTGAAATTGAATCTCTAAAGCTCCCCCAGAGAAGGGCAAAAGGGTCTGCTGTCTGATTTTTGATTAATGTGCTCCTTGCCAAGCCTGCAGCTTAGTTGGATATGTGTCAGTTTTTCTTTTTACTTGGATAATGAATTGACGGCTATTCATGGCTAAAAATAACTAACTGAGATAGTTACATAGAGCTGGACTCTTATACCTTAATTAGGTAAGATCTGAGGGCAGTTGAGTTCTTTAGGTTGAACTGAGGGGTGACAGAATAAAAGCTGAAAACAAACCAATATGCCAATTTTCATTGTTTAAAAAAATACAAATCCTTATTTCATTTAAATAAATAAAAAATCAATGAAGCAGGTAATTGCAGTGTGGCAAAGAATAAGAAAGTGTCTGTACAATCACTATTATGATATATACGTATCTTTAAAGTAGCGATAGGCAGACCTGTGCTTTAATTTGAATTACATTTCTGACATCATTCTTGCTGTATTAAAAAAAGCCCACTTGATGATTCTAAGGCAGAAGACCATTTTAAGGCAAAAAGCGAAATATGGAAGCACAGAATCATAACGCAGCTGGCCTGGTGTTATGATTCCAATGTCATCAAATGACATTTCTCATCAAACTAAAATAGCATATCAAAAGATTTGGTATTGCTAAATATAATGGCTATATACCACTGCAGTTAACTATTATGTTGTTTTTCATGTACAGCAATTTGAAATGTCTTGCCATTGAAATATCCTATATAATGAACTTGCCTTGCTTTATATCTGTGAGAGTGCAAAATGGGAGTTTCTACAAAGATACCACAGTGTTAAGGCATATCCATCTGTTATAAATGGTATAACAGGAAACTTTAATGAATTATTCTCATTGGCACTTTGCTGTCAGTCAACTACTAGAGTTAGACAGTGGATTCAATTATACTTTAGAAAAAGAGCCAACACTTTGTAGAAATCGTGCCATTTGGTTAAACATTCATTTAGAAATCTAGTTAAACACAGACAGATGTTCAACGTTTTCATGTGAAAAGAGAAGAAAAAAAACATTTAATTTGAATCACTGTAACTTGATGAGATATAAAAGAAAAATGAAAATTTTCAACAAGAAAAATAAATAATTTTTTTTTGCAGATATTCACCAATGACAAACAAAGGCAACTCTATAAAATACTGGTAATCAGGCAGTTCATTTTTACAACTCTGTGAATATCCTTGAACATTGTAAGATACAAGGTGATAAAAGTTTTCGCACCGAAAAAAGGCATTCACACTCTGTTTCTTTTACATGACTTTAGTTGGAAGGAAAGCTCTAAGATATCAAAGCAAAAGCCCTGGGATCAACCATAAGTCTCTGTCAGAGGAAATAAATTCAAGGTCAGCTACCATTTTAAGTAAAAAGGGATCTCACTTTCCAGTTTTTAAATGATGAGGTTTAAGAGCTCCAAATGAATACAGTCTGTGTGTCCCAGTAAGGAAGGAAGGACGGTAAGTGAATCATTTGTTTCTCATTCATATTTATGTTTACAGGAATTTCTTGATAAATTAGAAAATAAATTAATTAGTAAAGTTCAAGGCACACATCACAAATACAGTACGCAGATAGATACCTGTCTTTTGTTTGTTACTTTAGATGATTACGGCTTACTGGAAATAAAATAAAAATGCAGCAATATATATGTAATTTAAAAAAAATTACTTTTATACAGAAACATTTGATTGTGGCCTACATGATCGTGGTGAACACTGCTGACGTAACACTCATCCAGTAGATTGTGTATTCCACTCTTACCAATGGTATTATGGGTACGTCAAAAAAGTTAATTATACAGAATCTGGCTAGTCACAAAGCCAAAGTAAACTATATCAATGAAAGGTTTAGAGGAAAGAAGAAGCACATAAGAAACGGGGGTTATTTTAGGCTAGATAGAACAGGGAAGAAAAATCAGTTAAAGAGATTAGAGGAGTTTCAGAAGGTGTGGTCTGCGGTTAGTGAGTTCAGAGTTTTATCAGAAAAAAGGGATGAGAGCTTTCTACCAGTACATTTTAGTGCAGTTCATGATTCTATCCAATATCTCATAATAGTTTCAAAAGACTTAAAATGTTTCCAAAAGCTGTTAGCCATAAATATCAAAATAAGATGAATACTTTAAATGATTTACCACATATATGAAAAAATTTATACAATATAATGTCCAGCTTTAAAGGTAGAACTATATATATATATATATATATATATATATATATTTTTTTTTATTTTTTTTATTTATTTACTTTTATTTTTATTCAAATATACTTTGGAGCCCCGCCACGTTCCTGTTACGGTACCAAACACAAAGGCTTTAAAGCTTTAAGTCATAAATTAATTCCTCCCTGGCCCAAACAAAAAAGCTTCATCACTGCAAACAGCTTCATATCTTGAGGTCACCCCGTCTATCCAAGCTGCTAATTAGAGGTTAATATAAACTCACAATACCCAAACCTGTGTTTTGACTCGCAGTACATTAGCCTCACTGATAAGAACCATAAAGACAGTTGAGGATAGTCCATTTTCTGTGACATGCCTGACATAGCTCTGATTTAATGCGGTGGAAAGAGGTAATGAGGAAATCAACATGCAATTCCAGGACACATTAGATAAGCCTTGTTGGCAGGTCTGTAATGGCAGCCTATCCCTTTCAAATACTCAAAGAAAGAAAGCAAGATGTAAAGATGAAGCAAATGAAGCACAAAGCAGTGATGACTGGGAGTCAGTTTGCATGTAACCACACTAGACCTCACAAGTGGTACAAAGACAGGGAGCTGTCCATTGATTGGCTCAATTGATCAAACAGTCAATCATTCATTGACCTGTAGCCAAAGTAAGGATGCAGCACACTTTTCACAATATGAGGATCTGGTTTGCCCTTTGTAGTTCATGTAGAGAGTAACAATGTGGATGCTCAACAATGAGCAGAAACATCAAATATCAAAACTAATTACATATTTCTGTATCCCTAAGAGAGCTAGTTACAAATGACTTATAAAAGTCTCCTGTAGAAAGGAAGAGAGAGAGGAAAACACCACTGGTGCTTCAATGTCAAGAAGCAGTATGGAGTTACAAGCCACTCAGCACATGTCATCAGCAAAGAATATTCTCTTAAAGCTTGAATTCAACAGTGTGTTTTGACAATTCTGTCTCAGCCTTGACTGGCAGAGAATGGCAGCCAATCCCCATCTCAAATGTGACAAGGAAAAACAAAGCCTGTCAGAATGAGTTTGAGAGATGTCTACTGAGAGCCACATGTGGAGAGAAACAGCGCTCGGGGAGGGGGAAAGTGGCGGAGAGAGTAAAGGTGGGGGGGAGGTTTGGAGGAGAAACCGTTACTACTCCACACGACTCTGTCCCTGAGACACACGTCATGCTGCTCCCCCCTCAGTGGGGGACTCTGACGGGATATTGTCTGTGCGCCACTCCCCCCCTGGGTGATTGATGAGTCTCATTTTGCCAATTAATGGAGAATTCCCTGTTGCCTACCATCAGATTGCCGTTTGTAACTGTTAGTGTTTCTGACTGTCACTGATTCCTTTTAATTAGTGATATCTCCCTTGTCTAAGGTTTCTAGTTTCTAGGACGTGCAAAATGTAAGGCTTAGTAACTGCTGCATACTGCAGCATTCATCGTTATGAATAGACAGAAGAGTGGGGAAAGTTTTGAAAGAACCAAGGTAAAAGCTGCCATTATGATGTTTATCATATTTAAAGCAATTTTTTTGAATCTAAAAACTCACCAATGACCATGGTTTTTGCATCTTTTTCATAGCTTTTGGAAGTCAGAGGCAAACTCACACACAAATATTTCTTCTTTAATGTGGCCACAAGGGAGGCATTGGTACGATAGCAGAAAATGGAGAGTGATTTTTTTCATATGTAAAAATAGTAGAATGATACTAATAGAGAATGCAGATCATCACAAATTAATGCAGACAGATCGCAAACAATCTTTATACAATAAAATGAAAAATTTACTTAATTTACACACACACTGTGGCATGTTTACAAACAAAGAGAATATAGTATTAACAGTTAATCAGAGAGGGGGGGGTATTGCGGAAAGAGGGATTTTTTTCCCCTTCAGTGTTTCTTAACAGTATCTGCATGCACCATTAGGTTTTATGAAATTATTATGGTATAGTAATATTTAATATTTAGGCCCAATATGGCTACATAAGGTAGAAATGTACTATTTAACTTATGGTACATTTCCATAATACTACATGTCCCTGGCAACGATGCGCAGTATGAATGGCATCTGGTAATTGTGCAGAGCACAGTGTCAAATGAGCAGGCTTTTGAGTTATAGAAGAAAGCAAACTGATTAGATTTATTTTTCTCAGTAAATTATGACGAGACTAGATTAAACACAATTCTATTACTCAATACTTTTCAAAAAAGGAATAGGTATAAGTGAAGGCTTATATTCACACTACTCCAGTGGGTTGATATGATAATGGTTCATTAATCTATTAATAAAAACTATTAATTGGATTTAAAACAGGTGATACTAATCAAATATGGGAGTAAGTAGGGCACTGGAGAGAAAACACAATGTATAATAGGTCAGCAGACTGCCAGGTTATAGTAAACCTGTAAAAAAAAGGAAGTGTTCACTTCCTGTTTGGATTAACTGAGTGTGCAGCTGCTGCAGCTGTCCAGAGGAACTCCATCTGAAGTTAAGTTATTTTCTCTGTGATATCTCTGTATCTAAGTAACTCTAACTGACTACTTTAAAACATAGCACCTTCTGCTGCACTTTTCTACTGAGCACTTGTCAGTTTCACACAGTTTTATTTCTGATAGCAAGGAGAAGCTAGCCTAGGCTAGCGCTAGCTTAGCATTGCTATGGCTTCTCTCTCTCCCTCCCTTGACTCTTTTCCAACTCTTCCTTCTTCCTCTCCTCTCTCCTGCTCTCTGTGTCAGATGTTCAGTTATTCCTCTGCCTCCTTTAGTGATAATGGGATGTGTAATAAGTGTAGTATTTTTGTAGCTTTGGAGGCGAGGGTGTCAGAGTTAGAATCCAGGCTTCAGGCTGTTGAACATCCAGGAGTTAAAGTAGGCCCCCCACCTAGCTGTCCTCCAAAAGTGCCTGAGCAGCCAGGCGATTGGGTAACTGTACGCAGAAAGCGTAGTCGTGGATCTCTGCCCACTGGTCACCACCAACCCGTTCACGTTTCTAACCGGTTTTCCCCACTCAGTGACACACCCACTGAGAAGCCCACTCTGGTGATTGGCAGCTCCATAGTCAGAAACGTGGCATTAGAGACACCAGGGACCATAGTCAAATGTTTGCCGGGGGCCAGAACGAGCGACATCAAATCCTACCTGAAACTGCTGGCTAAGGATAAGGTTAAATACAGTAAGATTGTTATTCACGCTGGTGGTAATGACACCCGGTTACGCCGATCGGAGGTCACTAAAATTAGTGTTGCTTCGGTATGTAAGTTTGCCAAAAAAATGTCGGACTCCGTAATTTTCTCTGGTCCCCTCCCTGATCTGACCAGTGATGACATGTTTAGCCGCATGTCGTCATTCAACCGCTGGTTGTCTAGGTGGTGTCCTGAAAACAACGTGGGCTACATTAATAATTGGCAATCCTTTTGGGGAAAGCCTGGTCTGATCCGGAGAGACGGCATCCATCCCACTTTGGATGGTGCAGCTCTTCTTTCTAGGAATCTGGCCACATTTATTAGTCCTCCAAAACCCTGACCACCCAGGGTGCAGACCAGGAAGCAGAGTTGTAGTTTAACACACATCTCTGCAGCTTCTCTACTGTTACCCACTCTTTACTCCATCCAGACAGTGTCTTGCCCACGACCAAAATCTAATAAATTAGCAAAGATTCCCAAAGGAGTAAATCATGATAATCTAATTAAAATCAAAATAACTCCAATTGGGGAAAAAGTTAAAACAATTAAATGCGGTCTGTTTAACATAAGATCGCTTTCCTCTAAAAGTCTGCTAGTTAATGACTTGATTTGTGATAATCACATTGACTTGTTTTGCCTTACAGAAACCTGGCTGCAGCAAGAGGATTATGTGAGCATAAACGAGGCAACTCCTTCAAGCTATTTAAATTTTCACATACCCAGAAGTTCTGGGCGAGGAGGAGGAGTAGCAACAATCTTCCAGTCTGACTTACTGATTACTCCCAAAACAGTTAATACCTACAACTCTTTTGAACATTTAACCCTTAATTTCCCTCATCCAAATTTCAAGGCAAGAAAACCTCTTCTTTTTGTAACTTTGTATCGTCCGCCAGGTCCTTACTCTGAATTTTTAGATGAGTTTTCAGAGTTCCTTTCTGATTTGGTATTAAATACTGACAGGGTCATCATAGTGGGAGATTTTAACATCCATGCTGACATTGAAGGCGATAGCTTAAGAGCAGCCTTTAATGCTATCTTAGACACTATTGGCTTTGTTCAAAATGTGAATAGTCCCACACATTCTCATCTTCATACTTTGGATCTTGTGCTGACATACGGCATAGAATGTGAAGAAATAACAGTATTTCCTCACAACCCTGTCCTCTCTGACCACTTTCTAATAACCTTCAGGATTACTTTAACAGAGTTCTCCTCCCCCAAAAGAAGGTTCAATTTTAGTAGATCTTTATCAGATAGTGCAGTTATAAATTTTAAAGAATCTGCTTCACTTTCTCTCTCCTCTGTGTCGCTGAGCAGTGCTGCAGAGTGCAAAAGCATAGCTTATTCCCCTTCACAGGTTGATGATTTTGTTGATGGGGTTGCTAGTTCTCTGCATACTGCCTTAGACAACGCAGCTCCCTTGAAAATGAAAACCGTTGAAAATAGAAAGCTTGCTCCTTGGTTTAATGCAGAGCTGCGTACTTTGAAGCAAAATGCTAGGAAACTGGAGAGAAAATATCGCTCCACAGGCCTGCGGGAGTCCTTCCTAGTCTGGAAAAATGGTTTACTGCTGTATAAGAGGACCCTTTGTAAAGCAAGAGCAGCATACTTCTCCTCATTAATAGAGGAGAATAAGAATAATCCTAGATTTCTTTTTAATACAGTTGCCAAACTCACCCAGAGCCATAGCTCTGTTGAACCGTCCATTCCACCTGCTCTTAGCAGCAATGATTTTATGGGATTCTTTATAAATAAGATTGATCTTATTAAAAATAAGATCATAAGCACTCCTCTATCCGCGATTGTACCTGAGGTAGTCATGGAATCTGAACCGGGTTAAGACTGCTTTGATCCAGTTGAACTTTCTGAATTAGCAAAATTATTGTCTTCATCTAAGCCTTCAACTTGTATGTTAGATCCAGTTCCAACCAGGTTATTTAAGGAGGTATTCCCTTTGATCTCCTCCTCCATTTTAGATGTGATTAATCTATCTCTGTTACAGGGATATGTACCTAAAGCTTTTAAGGTTGCTGTAATTAAACCTCTGCTTAAGAAACCGTCTCTTGACCCAGATGACTTGGTTAATTATAGACCTATATCCAATCTTCCTTTCTTATCCAAAATTCTTGAGAAAGTAGTTGCCAAACAGGTTTGCGACCACTTACACCATAATGAACTTTTTGAAGAGTTTCAGTCTGGCTTTAGAGCTCATCATAGCACTGAAACAGCTCTGGTGAAAGTCACTAATGATATTCTCATGGCCTCAGATAATGGACTTGTATCTGTGCTCGTCCTGTTGGATCTTAGTGCTGCATTTGATACAGTTGACCATAATATTCTTTTAGAAAGACTTGAATATTTTGTTGGAATTAAAGGAACAGCACTAGACTGGTTTAAATCTTATCTATCTGATCGAATTCAGTTTGTTTATGTTAATGATAGATCTTCAACACGCTCAAAGGTTACCTGTGGAGTACCACAGGGATCAGTGCTAGGACCAATTCTCTTTACTTTATACATGCTCCCAATTGGTAGAGTTATTAGACAGCATGGGATTCATTTCCACTGTTATGCTGATGATACCCAGCTATATCTGTCTATAAATCCAGATGAAGCTAACCCATTACATAGATTACAGGCATGTCTTGAAGACATAAAAACCTGGATGACTCTTAACTTTCTGCTTCTGAATGCAGACAAAACAGAAGTTATAGTCTTTGGACCAGAGTCTCTGAAAAAGAAGCTGATTAGCCAGTCACTTCATTTGGATGGGATTAAACTAATTTCAGATAATAAAGTAAAAAATCTTGGTGTTATTTTTGATCAGGACCTGTCATTTAAATCCCATATCAAAGAGGTTTCTAGAATTTCCTTCTTTCATCTGAGGAACATTGCAAAAATTAGAAATCTCCTGTCCAGGGGTGATGCTGAGAAACTAGTCCATGCATTTGTTACTTCAAGGCTGGACTATTGTAATTCTTTACTATCAGGAAGTCCACAAACTGTAGTTAAAAGCCTTCAGCTGATCCAAAATGCTGCAGCCAGAGTTCTGATGAAAATTAAAAAGAGAGATCATATCTCTCCTATCCTGGCTTCTCTTCATTGGCTTCCTGTTAAATCAAGAATAGAATTTAAAATCCTCCTTCTCACATATAAAGCCTTAAATGGCCAAGCTCCATCTTATATCAGAGATCTGATTGTTCCTTATGTTCCTAACAGAGCACTTCGCTCTCAATCTGCAGGTTTACTAGTGGTTCCTAGAATTTCTAAAAGTAGAATGGGAGGCAGATCTTTTAGTTATCAGGCTCCTCTCCTGTGGAACCAACTACCAGTTTTAGTCCGTGAGGCAGACACTCTGTCTACTTTTAAGACTAGGCTTAAAACGTTCCTTTTTGATAAAGCTTATAGTTAGGGTGGCTCAGGTTATCCGGAGCTATCTCTATAGTTATGCTGCTATAGGCTTAGACTTTTGGAGGACATAGGGACCCCCATTTCATCATTCTGCTTCATTCTCTCTCTGTTCTCCTATTCTGCAGAATCTGTTTGTTCAATCTCTAACCTTCTGCTCTCTCTGCTTTTCCTCAGAGTAGCTTTTCCTCGTCTGTTCCTGTTTGGCTGTGATGTCACCCAGGAAAGAAACATCAGCTGTGCTGCTTCCATCAACACCCTTGTTTGTAGATGTTGGAGATCGGCCTGTTTTCCAGTGTGGTCCTGTTTCTCTGGCCGTGGCTGGGTGGATGTGCTCTCTTCATCCTCTGGCATGGGAGCTGCCTTGGAGCTCGTCTGCCTGGCTGTGTGTTTCCTGGACGGGGCCGCCTTTTACAGCTGCTTTTTGTATCTCTGCTTCTGTCTCCTTGAACCCCAGTCGGCCGCGGCAGATGGCCGCTCACACTGAGCCTGGTTCTGCTGGAGGTTTCTTCCTGTTAAAAGGGAGTTTTTCCTCTCCACTGTCGCTACAAGCATGCTTAGTGTGAGGGATTGTATTTGAGTCAATGAGTCAATGCAATCAACTGGTTTTCCTTAGATGGAAAACTTTGTATCAATTTGACTGTATGATCTGGTTGAACTGTAAAGTGCCTTGAGATGACATGTGTTGTGAATTTGGCGCTATATAAATAAACTGAATTGAATTAAACAGCAAAATATTAAAGTAGATAGGAAAATATAATTTCCTATCAACTTTCTACTTTTTGGGCTGTTGGTGGGCTACACTACTGATGCTTAAACAATTTTCAGGAAGAAACCCAGAAGTATCTGTCAAGGACTGACAAAATTAGCCTTTAACAGCCAGGTCAGCTGATGATAATGTTCCAATTACTACTGTGGTTAATTTTTCTTTCTTTTTTAAAATTTATTTATTTATTTTTATTTTATTTTTAACTATAGTGCTTTATAACAGAAGCTAAACAAACTGGCATAGTATTTTGGTGTACCTGGAGGATGACATTTCTCTTTGCAAATGCACTCTGACTATGGTATATTGTGGATTCCCACCCTCAAAATGTTGTAAAACCTTTCAAGGTCTTATTTACTTGACAAATAACTCTGGTCACGTTTCTCCTCTGCTTGGATTTGATAGAATAATTTGCGAACAATGGGGCTCACCATTCACCTGCGTCAGAAGAATTTCATTAAAACATCAAATGAAAGTGAAATCATGAGCCATGACGCTGGAAAGCCAGGATAGCTAAGCAGAAAAGGATGGCTGGTGTCTACTGTGGGATTAAAGCTCGGCAACAAGTGCTCATGGGGGGCTTTGCAGTAAACCCAGGAGCCCATGACAAATGAGGGCGGTTGGGCCTGTGTCTATTACCCAGCACTAAGCCCAGGCCTTTTGGGGAAGTAATGAGGTGCAGATTGGAGCCTCTGCCGATGGGTTCTTAAGTCTGAATTTCAGTAGAGCAGAAATAATCAGCAGAGACCTATGTCAATAGTCTGAGAGCTATACAACTGCTGAACAACACACACAGAAAGACTAAATAAAACAGATCATCTAAACAAATAATTCACTATTATAGCATGACGAATACCCAAGAATTATCAACTTGACACATATCACTGTTGACTACTTAAGTTAAGTCTTAGAAGAAGTCATGAGATTGACAGTGTCTCAGATTGTGTTTTAGTGAGCAGGTTAGCTGGCACCTACAGGACATGACACATCCCAGAGGACTCCCTGCAGGACTGGCAGGGCATGGAAACCATATCAGAGAAATGTGACACTTGTTTAGTCTGAAGCCAAAGGTCCCGAGTACATCAAGGGGGAATCTTTTTGCTTCATGCCACACCTCCTCTGGGCTCTAGAGAGTGGCAATCTTACTCTACCGGTAAACAGAGCCGTTTCATGGGGCCAAGTGTCATAGTCTAACAAGACACTGTTTGCCAAACAGTAAGGAAATTCCCTCTCATGGCATTGGGAATAATAGGTTGGACAAGTTTTGCTCCAAAAACTTTTCCTTTTTAAAAGTTTTGGAGATTGTTGTTCTTTTACAAAGTAGAAATTATTTCTTTTATTTGCACAATACAGCATTTGTATAATTTAAAATTATGGACTAAAAATGTTATCTGTCTGGCTTGTGCTCCCACATCTGACCTAAACCATAGATTTAAATTCAGCTTGAGCTAAAATTATAATTGTATGTGTAAAACACTCTTTTACTATTTCTAAAACCTTAAATAGTATTAGTCTGAAGCATTTGTGTGCTTTGCTTTTGAGTTATGTGCCATCCAGACCCCTCAGGTTAGCAGAGGCAGGTCTTTAATTAATCCCGAGAATTAGGAGGATAAAGCCTACAGGGAAGCATCTTTTACTTATTATGGACCATGACTGTGGTACAGGCACCCTGGGGACCTGAGGGCAGCTGGGAAGGTTCACAGTTTTAAAGGCAGAATTACAGCAGAGTTAAACCCAACATTATTCATACCTTTGGGACATTTGGATTTAAATAAATCTTAAATTTTTTCCATTACCTTTCTTCTTAACTTTCAGACTTCTGACTTTAATTCAATAGAGAATTTTGTGGAAGAAACAACATGTTAACCCCCAAACTTGTCAACTATTGATACTTGCTCATTACTCCCTGTGTGTACTGCGATACTGATGTCATGGGGCTGCCCCACATTATCAGTGTTGGGCACGTTACTTTGAAAAAGTAATTAGTTATAGTTACTAGTTACTTCTCCCAAAAAGAAACTGAGTTACTAACTGAGTTACTCAACAATAAAAGTAACTATTTACTAGTAAAAGTAACTATTGCGTTACTTTTGCGTTTCTCCCATAACCCTCACCACCCAGCCCCCACCTTCTCGCCGTGTGTTTCTAAAGCCAGCTGAATAGAGCGGGCGACAAAGACAAGAACCTGCAGAGAGTTTTGCATTTATTGCAACTCAATGTAAATGACATCAAGGGGAATGTGATGTGAAGTTTTTTTAACAGGGCATTCAGATCTGGTGAGTATATGAAATTAATAACTGGGGATGTCTAATTCTGAAATCCTGTGTGTTTGGGTTGTTATAGATACTGCAACATCTATCTATCCATCTATCTATCTAGATATATACTCTGTGTGTGACATAAAATATGGATCTCCATCCCTGCCACAAAGGCCATCAAATAATGTTTAAATTAAAAATACAGTAGGTTGAAAAGGCAGAGTATCCATCCATCCATCCATCCATCCATCCATCCATCCATCCATCCATCCATCCATCCATCCATCCATCCATCCATCCAGATTTCTCCCTTTCTCCATATAGGCTATCATTTCTGGCTGTTGTGAGGTTAATCATTTGATCGTTCATGCTCTCCATAGTTCTCCTGTGGCGCGAGCACAGGGCGACTGTTGCGCGCCTTTAGCGAGCATGCGCGTTTCCTGCCGCTTGCGCGGTGAATCGTGCCGCCTGCGCTGTGCGGAGATGCAGGGGAAACCGTATGTGATGGGGAAACGCAGCTCGACGTAACACCAGTATTTCCATCTGGAAAACGCTGTTTTGCTGCTGGAGTCATCCTCACTCTCCATCTCTCTGTGTGTGCTGTACTTTAACACCCGCCAGCGGAAATACCCAGCTACCCAACTGACAGACGGAATCTCACTATACATCAGCCAATCTCATCCTCCCCTCTCTCATGACAAGTCGCGCACGAGTCCTATCATTAAAAGAAGGTTCATTGTGCGACCTGAGTAACGCGCAGTAACGGGGTGTCTGCAATGGTAACTGCGTTATAGTTACAGTCAAAGTAATTAGTTAGATTACTCGTTACTAAAACAAGGTAACGGCGTTATTAACGCCGTGACTTTCAACGCCGTTAGTCCTATCACTGCTCATTATATACTGATGCACAGGGTGCATTGCAGGTTTCATGCATTGTGTCATGTGACACACATGAAATTTCTACCCTACAAAGACATTGTTGGTACTGCATGGTGACATGTTTCCTAGTGTTTGTTTAGGTTTAAGGTTGGGGGTAAGGGATAGGTTAGTATTGGGGTCACAGTTTACAGTTCATTTAAATGTTTGCGAGTTCAGGAAATCTACAATGTCTTATGCACCCTGCAAGTCAAAATCGCTTGAAGGGTTTCCCCTCTCGTGTCAGCATCTGACATTCAGGGGACGTGACCAATTTTTGATGAGTTGGGATTGAAAAAGGCTTAGAAGGCCTTTAACCTTAAAGACTGCTAATCACCACAGATATATCAGTAAAATACCAGTGGAAACAATCAGAAAGTTGGTCATCAATCATAAGAAGTGTTTGATGTAACAATTTTTCCTTTATATTTCAAAGGTGAAAGGTGCAGTGTTCGTCTTGACAGCCACCTTAGATTTAGTCTTAGTCTTCAGGACAAAAACTTATTAGTTTTAGTCGCATTTTAGTCATTACGATATGTGATAGTTTTAGACGGTTTTGGTTGACTAAAACTTAAAAAGGTTCAAGTCTAGTTTTATGTTGTAAAAAAGTTAACCTTTACCAGACTGACAGCTCTTGCCAAGATACTACAATAACTGGGTATAGAATGCTGCTGCCATGCAGTTCATCATTGTTGTTTGGGCAGAAAACTTTGATTTATAGAATTTAAATAAACTTTTATGAATGAATGCCCTACTTTATAAAAAAGTGTCTCACAAAAGCTGTGAAAATAGCACATCTAGTTTAAGTTTAATATTGGTTAATATAGCTGACAGATAAGCTAACAAAATGTACAGTAAAGGAATGGTTTTAGACATACAAGGTTTCGACTCAAAATCAAACACTTCCTGATCTACTATGAATTATGCATAACACACAGATCAATAAAATCTTCATGGCGCCAAAAAAGCAAAGAACAACACTTTCTTCTTTCAACTATGGCAATTCTGGCATGTTAAGCTCGTCAGTTTTTATTGTTGTCATAAAAAAAGGAGCATTAACAAAATGATTTCGTCATCGTCATCACTGGAAACACACCGGACGGAAACAACACTGGAAAGGAGTGAATTTTTCATAGCATGTTTCTACTCATAGCATGAACTCAAAGTGGTGCTCGTTCCTTTCTATTTGTTTTTTCATCAATCATTTTTTTTATTTTTATTAAACATCTTATGTTAATTATTTTTTTAAATTCTTTTTAATATTTTGTGTTGCCTTGACAACACTGCAATATACTTTTCTTTTTCCTCTCATGCGCAGCACTTTGAATTATGCTGCTGAAATGTTCCATGTACAGAAAATAAACCTTGCCTTGTCGGAATGATGTTTCCTATTAAGTCTTTGAAGCTGATTGTAAAGTTTCTTGTCCATTTTTTTTGCTTTCTTCTGTCATTTTAAACTTTTCTTTTAGTTTTCCTTCTAATTATGACAATACAGCAATAAAACATGAAGCTTTTGTCTAACTGCCAAACAGCGCAACAATTACTTTCTGCAGATTCTGAGACTGCAGACACCCCTCACTAAACCCTGCTCTGTGTATGTGTGTTGTATATTAATGGCCTAATTTGTTTATTCATAACTATGTATTATTAGTTTCTCCAAAGAATACCTGTTATTTTGTAATGGCGCCTTGTATGTTACTTTAATTTAATCCAGTTGCAACATCCAGTAAATAATGAATAACAGTCCTTTATAAGAGTTTTATTGAATTTACTTTAAAAAAAATGAACGCAGCTCGAAAGTGATGAAATTGTAGCCTGTGTTGGTGTCTTGAAGTTTGTTAGATTAGGCCCTTAAGCAATGCAAAGCTTGCATTGCACCATGTAGCTGATTAGATAATTTGTCTGTGGTGGCTACGACTCAGTTGATTTAATTACAAAGTATTCCCTTTGCAAAGCACACCATTCTTAAGAGCTGGTGCTTGCAAGCACATCTAAAAAACACATTCCTTGAGATGTGCTTGCAAACACCATTCTTAAAGCTGCAGTCTGTAACATTGAGAAGAGAGCAGACTTCGACTGAAAATTTGAAGAAAAACAGGTTTCACGCCACTCCCCCACCCTCTCTGCTTCACTCATGCCCCACCTCCAAGCTCCACCCCTCTCATAGCATCTGCGCGGCTACCGCATGCGACCAGAAGCGTCCAAGCAGCGTACGCGGCATGGAGTGTGAACCGGTAAGAGCAATAACACTCACCTCCAAGCAGCTAGATATAAGATGCTGCTTATACCGAAGTTTGCCGTGTAAGCAGTTGTCGGCAGGGGCAGTAAGGGCAGTTTCTCTTTCGCTGGTGGCTGTCGCTCCGCCATGACTTCCACGCGCGTCCTCCTGACTGCAGCAGCCGGGCGGCAGCGGCAGGTTCAGCGGTGAGAGGGAGGGGGCGGGATTCAGCGTGTGTGAGCTGTGATTGACACTCCATCAGACGCTCCTCTGGCTGTGATTGGTTGTTTTGTCTCGTCCCGAAATATTCTTTCCAGATTGAAATACAGGCAGCAGGCGGGACCAATTGAAGCAGTTTTTTTCACAGGTTACATATCACATGTACTGCTGTCTGGGCATAGGGACAGTTTTAGCCAATATGACAAAAAAAGTGATTTTTAAAAACTTACAGACTTCAGCTTTAAGAGCTGGTGGTTGCAAGCACATCTAAAAAAAACATTCCTTGAGTTTTATTTTTTTAAATGTTCATTCATAGACTTCTTTCCGCTGTAGCACCAAATACAGAGATGAAGAGCAATGGCAGCTTGATCACACATGAGAAGATGACACACATGAATGTTAAAAACAATTAATTATAGCTGAATTTTATCTTTTAAGTAAAATACAATAGAGTTATCAGGTCTCACCTTTGAATTCAGCATGTGTTCATCCAGTTGATACCCATTAAAAAGTGTGACTTTTTAATTTTTACCTCAACAATGCATTATTCATTATGAAACATAACTAATTATGAAACATAACATAACTAATTATTTTGAAGTGCAACTTTTTTTGCATCGCCTTTTCTTACTTGATTTTTAGCAGTCATTTGCAGAAGTCAGGCAGGAGATGGGACTGTTAAAGAACCTGAATTTATTTAAAGTTGTTTCCATGGCCTTTTTTTTTTTTTTCTTTGTAATTAAAAGACGATGCAGTTCCCCTGTGCTTTGCTTAATTGGCCAAGCAGTTTACAGTGCATTTCATTAGCAGGGAGAAACACACATATCAGTGTTGAGGAAGGGGGTTTAAAAGAAGGTGGCGGTTCAGAGAAAATGCTAACATTATGCAAAGGAGTTAGTGGGGAAGGGTTGCTGTTTTTTGGGTTTTTTTTAAAGAAAATATTGGTACTTACTGAAAGTGCTTCTAGCATGAGTTGACCTACTTTTATCAAATACCAAACATAAAAGAAATAAACCAAATGAATCCGCTACAATACACCTTGTTCAACATATGAACTGAAATGAAAATATGTAGCTCTACAGATTTTTTATGCTTCTACGTTGTTTCACTGAAATGTTTGAGACGATGAATAACGTTAATATCTGATGAAAGAATTTTGATACATAATGTTTGGTTTAGAGGATGCCTTCTATACTGTGTTAAATGCCACACTACACCTAATACCTGGCTGTGCCGGCCATACACTGGGCTCACACTGAACAAGGTGTTCTGCAGAAAGTTACTCACTCTTTAAGGGCGGATTATACTTCTGCAACCGGACACATCAAATGTCGCTTGCGTTTGGTCGCAGACCAGTTTTGCTGGTATGCCTCTGCAACAGCAGCTTCCTTCCAAAATGCTAGGGGTAGCCTATTCAAGAACTCGCGAGAACCTGGTCACTTGTAAGTACGACAAAAATGTAAAAGAAATGTGCTAGAATTAGTGTTTTTTTTCATTGGATTGTAACTTCCAAACAGTAGAGTTTACTTGCAGAACTAATGTAGGCGTTTCTTCCACTTACAATCAACCAACTGCAAATAGAACATCTTACAGTCTTTTGATTTCATAATTGGTACCTCTGCACAAACCAACCTCCAGCCAATATTATGTGATGTTTTCTCCATCCATAAACTTATTACAGTGAAGGTCTTGCTTTAAAGAGGGAGGAAAATCAGAAACGAGGACCCTGTGTGAATCTTTTTCTAGGTTTTTAAACCATAGAGGTAGTATTACAGGCCCCCCTCAGGGCTAATAAAAAGGGCATCTCTCATGACCCAATGTGGGTGGACTAATCTGCTTTCAGAAACTTACTCTTTGATAGTGACAAGCCTAGATCCAAAGACTACTGGCTCCCTTTGAAATAGTAGGTATCAGTATCATAGCAAAATGTGTACCATTGCTCAAAGAACCAGCTACTGGTGTTTGGCTCTGAAGGTGCCAGTAAAGTAATAAACTAGATCATCAAAACTGTTCTAGTTCACAGGAAATGGCAGTTTAAGGTCAAATAAACAATTGCAAAAAAACAAAACCAATGACTAAGACTAAGTAAACTTGAGTTAAAATTGATGACTACTTACGTAGTGCAGCAAGCACAAAAAAGCACAGTCCGCTTTTCTGATCTAATTCACAAGCTGACACACAGTTTCAGTGACTGTAAACTAAAGCTTTATCTCTGCTATAATAACTTGAAAATATAGAGCAGGGGAAGTTATTTTAAGTCATCAAGGCTTGCTGTACAGCATGTTTTAAATATTAGCCCGCTTCAACACTAGATTTACAGTAAATGTGGCTGTGGAAAATATGCAAATTGATGCAGGTGTATCAAGGCTGAGAAACATCTGAAACATGTCAGAAGGAGCATAAATGGCCACCTGTAACTTCAATAGCTTGTAGATCAGTTCATTCAGATTCAAACTCCAGATTCAGAAAATATGATTTTATTCCTGCCTAGTGGGCCGAAATTTGGAGCTTGATTGTCCAAATTTGTTTCTCACATTCTTCATTCACCAAAGCTTTTTTGTAGTCCCATGAGATTATAATTTGGTCCAGACAGATGCTTTCAAAGGCTATCCAGTCCTCTAATCATATTAAATCAAGAGCAGCATGTGTATTCTCAGCACAAAGTCAAGCTTGTTCTGATACTCAGCTGGACCCCACCAGGGATGCTCCTTGTCATGAATCCTGTTAAAGGTGTTAATGAACTTGATCTTGAGGTGTATTTGTGAACAGGAGGGTGTCTGGTTTGGGAATCTCAGGTTCTCATCTTTGCTTTTTGCTAATTAATTGGTTCTGTTGGGATCTGTAGGCCAAGAAACTTCAATGCACAAAGTGGTTTGTTGCTGAGTTTTAAAAAAGGAGTTTAAGCATTTTACTATGTTTTTCAAAATGGGTGGTTGGATCAATTACTACAATTTATTGTAGAAAGGTTGGGTGGGGGGGACGTTAGAGATAGAGCTTAAAGCTCAGAGTCCAATAACTGTTCCTCTGCATCGAAATAAGTAATTTAGGATTGTTTGGGCACCTATCCATTAGGATGGCTCCTTGGTGTCTCCTCTGGAAGACAGTTTGCTAAATGAAAGGCTGTATAATCAAGGACTGCTACAGTAGTTTCACCTGGAAGACTTTTATTAACATGTTGCGATTTCAACAGGCTGCTTGAAACAAACTCCACCCTGTAGACCTAAAGTAAAACCCTACTACCCTACTACTGTTGCTCATTTCAAACAAAATTAAAGACAACTACATGATTCCTCCCTCTCTACAGCTTTTTGTTACTCACTGAGTAGAAACAAAGAAAAGCTTTGACTCTGGTATTCAGGGAAATAAAAGGTTAAGCTGAATATCAATATGTTGGGTTAAGTCATTAAGTGCAGCACAGTGAGATGTATTAGACATGTCCGAGCATTCATCAAGCTTCTGCTCACTCTCTCATAGCCCCCCATCGAGCCACCTCACTACATCAATATTCTAGTATACAGAGTCCCCCTCTACTCTTCTCTGTAGCTTCCAGCAGCAAAAACACATTTCTACATGTGTGAGTGTGTGTGATGGTGCATGTGAGAGCTATAGCCTCTGCAGTGAAATAAGGCTCTCAGGGGGATTCTGCCTCAACAGTAGGGCCTATCTTGGCCCCCATTACTTCTGACAGATAGAGATCACTAAACTGCTGAACAAACACTCCATTCAGTAATTTGCATATATTACAGTAATGGAAAGAGAAAAATGTATCAATAAAGTCAAATGGAGTGCTTCTGGTAAGTCTTTTTCTTTCTTTTGGTATTTTTGCTCCTATTATTTCAGGTAAAAACTTTAACTAAAATGTAGTAAAGTCACTTGACAAATTCCTGATTTTCTTTTTGCTTGAAAATTATCTAGAGAAGGAAAATAAAAATAAAAAAACAAAAGGAGAAAAAAAATCATTTTTTAATGTCATTAATTATAAGTAGGAATTATTAAATGATATTTCTTTATCATTTAAAACCATGATTGACACTGAATAAATAACAACTAATTACCTAAATACATTGTAAATTACTCCTTCATTTCATTGCCTCCCTCATTCTCTAATGCACACCTAAGCAAAGACTGTCTCATTCATCACAGGCCACAACAGTCAAGACAACAGAGCTTCACTTAACTTTTTCAGGGTTGCTCAAGCATTAAATGCATGACTTTTAGCTGCTGTTGTTCTTCCTTCCATCTGTCATGCTTCAAAGAACCAACATCCTTTTTTTTCATTCCTGGACAAAGTTTAAGAAAGGATCTTTACTTTAACTCTTCCATCTCTCCTCTGGCAATGGAACTGTCAATCTCAAATAAACAGTAGCCTTGTTCCAAAAAGTCATTGTTCATGTGGTGCATCACTGAGGCTCAGAGGAAATGTTGGAGGTCAAAGTGAGCCTCATTTTTAATTTGCTCAATGCACCAGATACATTCATACAGCCAAATTGAAATGCTGATCCTCACAGAACCCCGGTGCAAAATGTGGTGACAACAACACCCGGTATAAACAACAAGAAGCAAAAAATAGGCCTTATATTAGGCAGAGGTCACACAATGCAATACAATGGATCAATAAAGTGGAGAGATGAATAAAGAGGAGGGGTGCAGTCCCTGACTTGTTTATAATAGTGCAACTTAAACCTTCTATGAATAAGCAGGTCTTTAAAGTGTATTTTTTCTACGTATTAGCTTATTAGCTTCCTTTAGTCACTACAGTTAAGAACACAAAAAACCATATGAGGACAATTTTTTTGTATGAGTGATTTTTTTTAGAGGGTGCACAAGAATATATGAAGCTATTTAGACTAATATATTTTCTATAGCATGTTGATAAATGTTTTTGGTAAACATTGACCCTAATAGCTAAATTCTGCATTTATGGATAAAAGTGTGTTTCTCATCTAGGATACTTGTGCACAATGAAGTCAGAATTACAAAGCACATTGAGCAAAGTGTGTGCAAGCACCACTGACGCACATTGACCATATTTTCAGGTGGACTTTCTCGCTTCAAAATAGATTCCAACTACTAGAAAGGAATGGGTAGCTCCACACAACGAGCATCAGACACATTTTCCACCGAGCAGCAGAGATACTTCAGCCGCGCATCAGAACTAAACTAAACAGTTTTTGCTGCTGTTGCTGCTTTAGGTGTGAATAGGGTGACCAGACAACCTCTTTCTCCTGGACATGTCCTACTTTTCATACCTACAAAAATGTCCGGGGGGAAATTTCAAAATCGTCAGGGATTTTGCAGCAGAACCGAGCCGTGAGCTCCGGGGCTGGGGACAGAGCGACCGAACCTGACCTGGTGGCCGGGGGGTCAATTCATTCATGTGTCAGGGTACGTTCACAGGGGTAGGGACAAGCAGACGATCATGATTGACGTGTCAGGAACCAATCGTGTATAACGCACCACCGTCTTTTGTGATTGGTTGGGGTTATTCATTGATTTCTAACTGTAGCGAGGACCAATTATTTTAGTTTCCCTTCCAGACCTTCTATTTCCCTGCTTGCTAAGCGGCTGTGGGGAGATCTTTAAGCCACATGATGAAAAAAGTGTCAGGAAAGATCTCCTACTGCTCCCTTTAAGGTAAGGCACTGCATTCCATTATGAACCCAAACTACCATTTTAGTTTCCCTTACTGTACATGGGCCCATCGCTACTACAATGCCAAATAGCTTGAAAACTGAAATAGCATCTCACATAACATTTGGTTTAGAAAAACTTAATGCAGCCAAGACAGCTGTTGGCAGAGGTTTTGAAATACATGAATATAGGGAACAAAATGCTCTGAGTTTTTTTTTGTTTCTTTCTTTTTAAAGTTTTTTCCTTTCTAAACTGTGAACCAAGAGATTCCAAGACCCCACCACACTGAACCATATTTAGCACATTTCCAGATAACTCCAAAAACAGTTAATGTTTGTGGATGAAAGACACATAACTATCAATAGTAAGTACATCAGCTGTACAATGAAGAAAAGTTGCTGTTAATCTCTTACATGGACACATCACATGTTTCACATTTCCAAGCTGTATCACATCAAAACTCATGGAGCGCAACATAAACTGGTGAGACTAATAAAACAAATCTACTGTATCTAAGAAATAAAGTAACAAGTATAATATTTACCGTTGCCTTTCCTCCCACAGTCAAGGCAGTAAAATCAAGAAATGTAATCTGAACTATTAAAAAATTAAATGACAGGGAGTGTATATTTTTAAAGCTAAGAGAAATTCAAAAGTTAACATGATGGACATGACTATATCAATTGGTTTCATTTTTGTTTTGTTGTATTCTCAGTTGACTAAAAAACCAACACTTGACAGAATTACCTGTCTGGTTTCAGAGAGATATCATCAAACCAAGAGGAAATGAGTGGTTTTTGGCATTTAACTTGTTTTCAAATTAACCTGCAATCATGTTTTTTCACCACTGAAATGGACACAAAAATGCTAAAGATGGCAGATGCAGCCCACTTTAATTAGCTGAAATTATGTCTGAGAGACATGGGAGCATAATGAGGTTTGGAATTGTGCCAATAGACTGAGGGAAGCAAAAAAAAAAAAAACATTTAACTTTTCAATATCAGAAACAGGAATAGCAGGTAAAAAGTCTATTTGTTTAGCGAAATTTTATCAGTTTTATTAGAGCATGATTTAATCTCCTGAATTTTTAAAACTACAAAATTCTGTCTACTGACTTTTTCCTTATTTCAAGCAGATATAATAATGGAATTAAAATATAAGGTCAAGTTTAGCATCCACGTAAAGTGGGCTAAAAAGTATTTAGTAAGTTACTGATTGTGCAAGTTCTCCAACTTAAAAAGAAGAGAAAAAGCAAATTTATTTATAGGGACAAATCAACTGTTAGACAAAATAAATTAAAAAGATACCCAGGAATTTAACATTGTAGGCTTTTCTTAAAGAACATATTTAAAAAATAAGTATTAAGTCAATAAAAAAAAATTATCCTCAGCACTTTGGAGCAGAAGCATTGTTGGCAATGAAAGAGGTGAAACAGTTCCTGTAAGTCTTCACCAGATTTGCTCACACTGTAGCTGGTATGTTGGTCAATTCCTTCATATGCAGATGTCTAGGGCAGTGATGTTTCTTGGCTGTCGCTAAGCAACAAGGACTTTCAACTCCCTCCACAATAATTCTATGGGGTTGAAGTCCGGAAACTGGCTAGAGCACTCCAGGACCTTGAAGTGCTTTTAACATAATCAGTCCTTTGTTACCAAGGCGGTTTGTTTGAAATCATTGTAAAGCTGGAAGAACCAGCCATATTCAATGCTCTCATTGATGGAAGCAGGCTTAGGTTTAAAATCTCACCATTCATGGCTTTGTTCATTATTCCCTTATTACGGATCAGTCATCCTGTTATTTCACAGAAGAAAAAAAAAAAAGTAAAAGCTAAACAAAACATGATGTTTCCACCTCCATGATATGGAGTTTATGGTATGCAACTCATTCATTATTATACCCAAACACGACACGTTGAGTTGGTGCCAAGAAGTTCTATTTGGGTTTCATCTGTCCACATGATATTCTCCTCATTCTCTTCTAGATCATCCATATGCTCTGACGGTCCTAGACTGTACTGGCTTGTGGGGGGTGGGGGGCTGGCATTGAAGGATGTGAGTCCCTCTCGGTGTAGAGTGTTACTGATGGTAGCCTTTGTTCCTCTGGTTTCAGCTCTCTGCAGGTCATTCATCAGGTCCCTTCATACTTCTAGTTCTTGGATTTTTGCTCACTGTTCTCATTATCATTTTGACCCCATGGTATGAGCTCTTATATGGAGCCCCAGATAGAGGAAGATTATCAATGGTCTTGTATATCTTCCATTTTCTTACATTTGCTCCTACTGTTCACTCTTCCCAGCCTGGTGCAGGTCTACTTCTTTCAACAGTTCTTTGGAATTAGCCATGATTGAGTTTTTAGTCAGACTGTTTGAGAATGTGGACAAGTGTTTTTTATACAATAATGAGTAACAACAGGGGCCAATAATACAGGAAACAAAAGCAGTACAGAAGCAGTTGCTACAGGTCTGTGAAGGCCAGACATCTTGCTTTTTTTGGGGGGCAAGCACATATTTTTCCACTATAATTCACTAAATAAGTTATTTAAAAATCCTACTGTGATTCCCTCTATTTAGTTTTGTCATTTTGTCTCTCGTAGTTGAGCACCGTCATGAACTTTATAGACCTCTCTCATCTTTCTATGTAAAATAACTTGCAAAATCAGTGGCTTACTAAATATTTATTTACCCCACTGTGAATCTTATTAGTAAGCTGTAGGACAGTTTGTTCAATGTTGACCCAAATTAAGCAAAGAGATAAAAAAAACAACAACAACCCTCTATACTAAAACTGTCATCAATACATGTATTTTTTAAATGGAAGAAAAAATATCAGACACCTCAAAAGCTTTCTAAGCTTTTAATACCAGACCATGTAGGTCGGATCGGGAGAAGAAGGGTAGCAGAGTGTTTTCAGGTCATGACCAGCTGGCTTCTCACTGCTTACCTCTGGGGAGGAGCTCCAGACAGTGAAAGAGAGCCATACTGCAGTAAATCTACACCTCACCATTTCCTCTCACTCCAGTTTCCATTTCTCCAAGGATTCAGGGAATCAATACTGGTATCAGTGGGCAGAGCAGCTTTCCTGCTTGCAAGCTCTGTTCCTGAACCACTAGGAGCCATGTGGAAGTTGACGTTTATTCATTAGTTTCCATTTCATCACTTTAAGACCTTTTTAGGAGGGATTTAAAGCCATTTATTTGATTTTAGAATATCACTCTCATACCACTCAACGTGTAAATAAATACAAGACTAATGGAAGCATGTATTAGGTTATATTTTAGCATCTAGAGTATGATTACACCCACTCACCTTTCTCTTAATTTTTTTTTTTTTATCATTCTTATTATGTTAGAAGCCACAAAAATGATCCTGGAGAGTGTTTTAATGTTTTTTTTATTATTTCTAATGTAAGGGAACCTAACCCCTGGGTGTTGACACAAAATTTGATTTTGTCCATTGATCAAACCTGCAGGTTGAGGACCTTTTCTTTTCAGAGAGGATGTTGAAAAAAATAAGGGACAAGTCTAATTTAATTTTGGCAGGAGTAGAGATGCCTGGGCTAGAGTAAAGCACTCTGTTATCAAAACAGGAGCAGTGCCACAAGGAAAGCTGGTTCTGTGGAGAGGCTTGTGTGGCCGGTCAAGAGATGAAATCAGGGATAGGAGATAAGATGGTGTGAGGGGGCTAGAAGCCCCTATTAGAGGCCCTCTGGGGACAGGCATCAGTAGCAAGGTGCAGTAAAAATAGCCATGGGCACGATTTTCGCTCTTGGGACACAGGAAGAAATGAAAAGGGAGATCTGATCAACATTTTGCAGTAAATCATTCAGATCCATTCCCCCTACATTCCCCTGGGTGTCACCTATCCCACCAAGCGACAAACAGCACAACAGTGCTGGCCAGAATACAAACATGCAACTTAAGCAATACTAACAACATTAAATAATGTCATTCAGTGCAAATGAAAAATAATAGTGCAGATGTGTGAGAACCATTAGGTTAAAAAGGATATGGACATCTTTTCTACAAACTTATCTTGGGGGTCATCCGTTTTAGGGAAGTTCTCGATGTCGTTCTCAAGTTTCTGAATCTGGCGCTCCATTGTGGCCAGACTGCTCTTCAGGATTTCAGCAGACACTGCAAAACAGAACATGACAACAAAACAGAAAAGACAATAGATTGTTATCAATATTTGGATTTACTGGAAATAAAAAAACAAAACAACAACACTCTAATAAATTTAACACAAAGCCATGCAAAGGCTGCATTTAAAGGAAAACCAGCTGCGACTGGGGCAGACTGAGTGTTGCGACAAACCGACTACAGTAAACTCAATTTGTGTGTGGCCTAGAAAGCCTGCGTCTGTGTGTGTATCTTTGAGCGGCTACAGTGTGTAGTTGTGTCTGCTTTGGCTCATTAATCAGTCTGTAATCACTGTTTGCAGAGTAGCTGTGAAATCCACAGTATTCAGATTAGGCCTTTCAAGTAGAAACTTCAAACAGCTAGAAGTGTCTAATGGGATCAGACGGGACAGGACCATGGATGAGGAAACCATGTTTAGGTTGCAGTTAAGAGGATAGTTTTATTGATGCACATACACATGGATTCAATATAAATACCTTTAGAGGATTTGTCAATGAATACCTAAAACTGGCACACGGTGTAGTGTATAATATATATATATATATATATATATATATATATATATATATATATATATAGTTGGTTTTTTTTCAATAGATCAATTTGATAATTAAATATATAAACATTAGATTACATATAATCAAATGGGCGAAAAGGCGGTTACACCCCGGACAGTTGCAGAGTAATAATATTTAAAATATGATATCATGAATTTCAATACAGCGCATTAAAAAAGTTCATAAATATTTATTTGTATTAATAATTATTTGTTTTATAACCTTGTTATAGATGCCTCTCACTTGTTTTAAAAACTCAACTTATTTGCTGAATGAAATTCAGCATCTTAATCTGACAGCGGCATTAACAATTTTGAGTTTACCTATAGATAAATTTATTTGTTTGACTTCATTTGAAATGCAAGGCAACACAAACAGCTCTGGAAATAATAGTCTGATCTCATCAGATGCATCCATGGTAAGATCTTCATCTTTCTTTATCTAAGTATCAAAGTTCAGTTTGAGTCTTAGTTTTGTTCCAGACGATAAATAAAAGCGGATTAGTTTGTTCTCAAACCATCTCCAACCTCAAAATGCAATCTTACAGAATTGATTTACAGACACATTCCTACCAGATACAAACATTTTAGCTCTAATTCAGCGAGACTGAAGCCAGAGCTCTCCATCATTATTGGACTTTACAGCTAGCTGCCTGGGTAGAAAGACTGGGAGATTCCCAGCCCCTCCTCCCCAATTCCTGTAAACTCCACTCCAGGGAATGACACTGAGCAAAACACAGTCTCACATAGCCTGTTTCTCCACTGATAGGGCCTCTGAGATCCATGTGCTTTGCCACTGTGATCTTAGCTTCACTAATGGTGAAAAGGGGGAAGCGAACAAGCAAGAGAGGTGGGCTGATGATGCAAGAAAAGAGACAATTACATTCACACAGAGCTGCTGGGAGGTCTTTGTCAGGCACTGTGCCTTCTGATAGTAGTATTATAGTAGCTTGAGGCCTGAGTGATAGTACTGAGTAATGGTTTGGCTGAAACAGTGATTATAGTAACTACTGTAGCCAAGAAATAGTGGCTGAGGCAAAGCAGGACTGGTGTTTCAAGGGAGCTGTTAACAGGATCAGAGCACAGCTATGGGACTTCCGAACAGACTATTGTTTACACGGGAGCTGCCCAGTGTGAGACACATTGACACAAATATAGGAACTGAACTGCTTATCCAGACATACACCATATTATATATGTTCATAGGCTTGTTACCACTTTCTAGAGCTACACAAGGCATGTATTATGAGTTCATTTTTGAGGTAATTACTTGTTTGCATAATCTAGCATCAAATCCTTAAGGATGTAATTAGTAAATCTACAACAAAAATTATTTTCCAATTTCCAAGAAAAAAAAGGGGGAAACATGAGAGTCTCCTGAATATATGAGGTAGATCAGAAGAGAAACAGAGGACAAGTGGGGTTGGACTATCTGGTAATGGCTGCGAGGAAGAGCTGCATGGTCTTTTAACAGACATGCCGCACGGATACAACTGCAAGGCTACATGATGTATGGGGGACAAAGAGGAGAGCAGGGAGAACAAAAGGCAATTTGAAAGACAAGATTCTAACTTAACATATTTATTGATATGAGGTCTGTAACACTAGCTGTTGGCACATTCCTCATTCCTAAAGGAAGGAAAAAGGGGAAAAAAAACAAGACAGAACACATTATGCTTGCCTTGTACCACTCAAATAAAGTGTCAGAGAAACACACTGTGTAGCTCACAATACCAAATCAACCACCGTAATGTTAACATGTCAATTTTCTGTTCTGTAATTTGTAAAAGGGGCAATTTTCTTTTTGATTTATAGACAAATAATTTCAGTTTGTCAAGCAGAGTGTTCTTTTTAGTGCTGCCTTAGGATACAAGAAAAATTATTCCTTTTTCTTTTTACACTTTAAGGCAAAATCTTCAAATAATATACACACTTTTTTGAATTCAGGTGAGGTGGTACATAAATCTAAAAGTCAAGGTATTTCATAAATGCATCTCTTACCTTGGTGAAGTCAAAGTAAGAAATGTGTTTAGATTTTTGTAAAAATGTATATCATTTCTAAAAGAAACTACTTCAAAGCTTTCAATATAGTTTGAAGTCTTCCTAATAGAATTGACAAAAAGTAGGGTATTAAGGAACTCCCCCACCCACACCTATTGCTGTAAACTGTTGGTGAAAATACCAACCTTTCCTCATTTTACTGGAAAGACCAAATTGTTAGAGTGCTAATACTTTAAAATACCAAAACTCATCTGGTGCATCATGCAAACAAAAAATTCATTAATTAGTCAAATTAAAAAATACGAGCTGCAAGAAACTCACAGATTGTTCTGGAACGGTGGGACTCCTTATTCAATTATTAGCTCATATCATCCTGTTATGGTGTGTTCACATCAAACACAATTTCAAGGACTTTGTGACCGTATTTAGATACCTCCGCTCATTTGACACATCGCCATGCAATTTGCTCCACTCCTGTCCTTCACCACATCATCAAATCAGATGAGCTTCTATCTTTGCAGGTTTTATCTCAATATGGCGGACCTGGTTTTTTACTGAGCCACTCACTTACAATGCTTTCTCATTATGGAAAACCTGATAAAGCTGCAAACTTTGGCCTCCCTGGATTCACCAGATTCTTCAGAAGCTGAGCCAGTTTGGAGAGTACCACTACAGTACCTACCTCGGTAGCTGTGATCGGGATGAAAGCCACTTTAGCTGTAGTTCTGTCGCTCCAGGAACCAGTTTGAGGACCTGCTGTCCTGGATTGGTGGATGACTCAGCCTCAGGGATACCAACTACAGACACTGTATTTCTGCTTCTGCGGGACACCTATCCATTTGTCTAAGTAAGTCTGAGTAATTTAGTCAGAGCATAGCATCAATGCACTGCAAGACGGCCGACGAAGAGAACCTAAACGCACCTCTACGTAGGGGTAAATTTACTCGCTTTGGTCGCTGGAATCACATTAAGTGTGAATCCACCCTTATAACTTGTACTAAATTTAAAGAATAATTATTCTAAACATAAAACAGAAAAGCAGGAATTTAAATTGCTTTTTTTATTTCCAAAATTAGAGATTAAATCAAGTTAGAGAATATTTGTGTAAATAGTGCAAATGTTACCATACCATTAAACAGTTATACTTACTTTTCTTAGACTGAATGAATTGTAATTCTGTCATTTTCTTCAAATTTTGTGATTTTAATTCTATGTGAAGGTTGTAAAACTACAGGGGAAAAAAGTAAACTAGCAATTTAACTCAGTATTTTCACAATATGATCCATCAATTTTATAGAGGACAGCTATGCTATTCTAAAAGTATGCAGTGGGCACCAGATCTGATTGCATCCACTCAAGACAGTGTTTGTTATTCTACCAGATGTACAACAGCAGGTTTCAGAGGCGCCCTAAACAAGTAACTAGTATATATTCTTCTTATCCTGAAAGCTGTGTCAGGCTCATGGTGTGGGGACCGGAAGGAACTTTATTGCAGATGAAACGTTGCCCCATTGAACCTCAGGGTTAAAAGCAATCTCGACCCAGCATGACGCCTCCCCCTCAAATCTCTCATGACCCTCCTTGCATATGCAGCACAGAACGAAATGAGGGAGAAACCTGGAAGAGGTTTTTCACATGGTAGGATGCATAAAATGAATGTTTTAGTTCTATGCATCACATAAAAGTCAAAGTTTTAGCATAAAAAACCAGTGTCTTTCATTTTCAGTCGTATTTAAAGTAAATTGGATATCCAGTAGAAGGACAGGCGAAATCGACACAAATAAACAACAGTCTGTACTCCCATCTCAGTAGGAGTCTAAGCCTCTCAAGTTGCAGTGGAGAGAGCAATATCATTGCTGTTGCACAGCAGTCTCATTGTTCTTTCTGATTATCTTGGATCATGCGATGTTGCAAACAGCAGGCAGGAGAAAGTGGCAAATTAGAAAATTTAATGGACAGCATAAACAAAGAAGAGGGGGGAGTGCTGGTGGTCGAGAGTAATCTATTAACATTACTGTTCAGTATTCACATGTCAGAAGACTGTCTTCTTGCTTTGTCACAGCGGCATAAATAAGTAAGAGGTTTGAGTCATTTATCGAATTCTAAATATTTACAACATATGTTATGTTGAATTATTTAGCATCACACAAATATCTTAGAGATAGCTGTTGAATTATACTGGAAAATAAACAATTGGCACATGCACTGCCTGAATTAATATACAAGTTTAACTGTGCGCAAGTAACATTAAATCTTCTTTTTTTCTGTTTTCTTCTTCCTTTCCTTTCATCATTAAGCTTTAATGTACAATAAATATTGAAGCCATGAATAAAAGGAAGCTTAAAATCATACATTTAACTGTGAGGTATTTTTATTTGACTGTATGCAATACTATTCAATTTGAAGTTAAACAATATAAATGGATGTGAAGGTAAAACAGAAAGACAAAAAAAGGAGAGGAAAAAAACTTCCTGCACCTGACCCTCTAGAGAGAGGACTTGTTTACAATGGGGGTCATGTCTGTGAGACTTTATTGCTTTTGGCAGCCATCAGAGCTACAGCCCAGTGCCGGATCTCTGGAGGAATTACAAATGGAGTCGATTACAATATATGTTGATGCATGGGAAAGTTTAGACATTGACCTGGGCGATGACAATTCCCTAGAAAGTGTCGAGGAAATCAGTCAGAATGATGTGCTGGTGGTGCCCAATGCAAGTCTCTGCCCTCTGCCATAAAAAACGGAGTGAGAGACCTAAGGGGTGCAATGCTTTACTTTCTCTCTACTGACAGCAAGCCATCCAAAAAACCTGTTATTCTCTTGGGGATAATCATTTCTCTTTGTTAACACTTTAGATGGCGTAACTGTGACATATTTACGCTAAGCATCATGTGGACAACAACAGTGTTGCAGAGTATAGCATTTTAAACAGGGTCTGCCATCTTTAAATATTAGAAATAAAACAAGTTCTTGCTAAAGTGTTCACGTCCCTTAAGCTTTTTCACACATTGTCACATTACAACCTCAGCAAATTTCATTGAGATGTGTGACATCCAGCACAATCTAGTGCATAGTGTATCTGTAAAGCTAAAGGAAAAGGTTTTTAGAAATAAAAACCTGAACATTTTGGACACACATCTGGATCAAGTCCTCCTTGAGTCAAAACCTTGTTTAAAAAGTATCCCAAAACCATGACAGCTACTGTTAAAGCTGACTGACACAAAAGAGCTGAACATTGCTGTGATTTCCTACAGTATGAGTAGCTGCCCTGTGATATAATGTGTGGATCTACAGTATTCATAACTGTTGTACTGGGTTGGTTTGTGATCATGGTAGCATTGGTTAAATTTGATCCGTGACCTTTATGCATGCTTGTGGAACTAGTTAAAATCAGTTTTAATAATTAATCATCAGGTTTTTATAAATAACTAAGCTTCCTGCTTCAGAGTGTTTTTTCTACCAGCTTCTGACATATATGAGCTCCTCATAGAAAAGTCAAAGAGTCGGTAAGAGGGAAAATGAATGAGGGAAGAACTGCATGCAGAGATGATTATAGGGACAGGGTGATGATCACCTGATTGAATGTGCATTTCTTCTGCTGTATCAAGTTGTAGTTCCAATTAAAAAATGTTTTGTGTGCTAAACATAGTACTTTTTGGCATTTTATCAGCAGAGAAAACAAGCTGAAAAATTAAAGAACAAGTATGCAGTCAAACGGATGTGTTCAAACACATCATAAGATGGATAGCAAATATATTGACAAATAAAGTCTTAATCAGCCTAAAAGTAGACTAAAACGTTTTTGAGTTATCATGGACAAAAAAATTTAATTATATTTTCACTAAAACTAATAAGGATCTTCATCCAAAAAACTAAGACTAACACTTTGAAAGGCTGCCAAAAGCAATCATTCATCTTTATGTTTATCAGGCTACTTGCAGGAACTCATTCTTTACTGAAGAAAATATTTAACCTGAAGATGCTTTTTAAAGTTGAATAACAGCAGTGTTTTTTAAGAGTAAACTTACTGCAGTTTGTTTATACGTCTGACAAACTTGACTAAATATGTATTTCTAATGATCAAATTGGACTATATTGCAATTTAAAACAAAGAGACTGAAAATAAATGTAAATAGAATTCTATTAAAAGAAATATTTTAAACCAAAACTAATAATATTGATAAGGTAAAACAATTCAAATACGTCTCCATTAATAGGAACAAGGCGATTATTGAGGCAGATAAAAACATCATAGACTTTAGTGGTTAACTCCAGCCACTTACTTCAATCAAAGCTTCAAAGTTACACCATTTCAAACACAAATGAGACAATTTCACCTCACACCTTTGTGTTTTACTTTGCATTTCTATATCCAACAAGTCCAAACCCTTCCTTGGCTTATCGACTGGTTTGACATCTGCAAAGTACATGCTAGATATATATATATATATATATATATATATATATATATATATATATATACGAACATGCTTTTACACCAACATATTCTTTGATTTGGTCTCACCGTGCTTGAGCTCTAGGCGTCTAGGAAAATTGCCTTATGATTTACCATTTCACAAATCCAGCTCAGATCTAACACATTTAACATTTTAAGTATGACAGAACTTCAATTAATATGCAGTACAGGCACGCTGCAGCAATTACCCGGGTGCAAGCCCATGGGTGCTCACACAAAGATGAACACCCACAATGAGATATCTAACGTATCACACAAGGAAATTCCTCCTTGTTGTAAGACATGCTCAATTAAATCTGTTACACATGAGATTTCCATTTTAGCTAGGTGTATGAGTTTTATTGTTTTTAAAGGTTTCAATGTTGAAATCACTCCAATCATTAACATAACAATATGATAATTCAGTTAATACCATGTAAAGAGGGAATGTGCTCTGCAGTCTGCAGAATCAAATTCTTTTGAATAGAGGAAGAAGTGTTACAAGAAAAAAAACTATTTTGTAGAAGTTTTGAAATCACGCTACTTGATGACTGATGCAAGAAGATAAAACAGATATTGACTATGAAGCAATAACTGAAGAACTTTTTAGTGTTTATCAATATGATTCAGGAAACAACATAATGTTCTACTATACAGTGCTCTCTACACATATGAGCATGCCTGGTAAATATGGGGAAAAAATCTGAAGCAAACATTATAATAAATGTATTATTTAAAGGGAAAAATCCTGCACAAAGTGGCATTTTGCATCAAAACTGTTCCACATTCTCCATGACTCCTGCGAACGCCACCATGGACCCGCTGTTTACCCTTCAATGTCAAAATATGGAACAACTCCAACAACCTTAGAAACTACTTCAATATGGACTGCGAGCTGGTTGAGCGACGCTAATGGAGAAGTGTCTTTTAAATATCTTTTAGCCTGTTAAAATATGAGCAACTGCATTCCAGTTAATTTGTAGGCATGTAGAGATGATTAATCTAAGTTGACACACAATGCAATATAAATGTCCAAACAATATAATTTTCCTGATTTAAGATCCTGTCTTCAGTTTAATGGCAAAGGTCGTCAGATTTTTATTCAATATGCTCTGGCATTTCACAGAGTCTCTCTATGCCTAAGCCCCAGGATTTAAAGCCCCAGGATTATATTTAGCTGGGAAATAGGAATGCAAAAGGAATCTGTTTGCCTGCTATTCTCATTACTCTAAAATGCCCAGGTACATTTATTTAAATCAACTTTAGAAAAACTGCACTACACCTTCAATTCTGCAGGTGGCGTTAGTAAGAAAGCACATATAATTTGTTGTTTACTCTGAGTGCAGTATAGACTGAAACAATTTGTTAATTCCTTTAAAAGACAATTTTTTTCTTGCTTTTGCGTTGAATACTTCAAAAAAATACTTGTAAATGCTTCACATTCACCATCAGTTGCTACAACCAGATACCAGGCAGCAGGAGTACCAAGCCAAGCTAAGGCAGCTTTAACTGGGGTTTCCTGCTACTTTACAACTGTTTGGTCAGTGTAAGTAGCCTAGTACCCAAACTGGCCAGTCTGCAAGGCTCTGCTGCTTAAAAAAGGAATATTCAAAAGTATGACATAATCTTGACGAACTGATAACACAGATGAAGTTGTAAGGCATTCTTTCTTGATTTAAAAAAAACATCTTAACACTTCTTTATGTGAGATGTGAAGGTATTACAATGGCATTTATAGGCTCATCGCCTTCAGTTGTTGGTGAAACAAAGCTTTGCAGGATAATTTATTCGATACAACCTCGCTCTTTCAACAATCCCAGGTAATTTAAAAAAAGTCCTGCATCTTTAGAGAAACCAAAGCCCTGGCAAAAAGAAGCCTGGGTAAATGTGTATCAAAATGCTACGTCCACTTTGAAAATCCCTGGACCTCTCAAAATCCCAAAGCTTTGAGGGGCAAAGAGAAAAGGGGCTTTTGATACCTCTCTGTACAACAAGCTTTACGGGGCCAATAAAAAAAAATACCCACAGCATCACACATACCTTACCATTCTTATTTGTGGCCATAGTAAGCTTTCTCCACTTATGCTTCTTTTAACCATCCTAGTATCAGGTTTTAAACACTAGGGTAAGAGAAAAAATGCAAAAAAAAAAAAAAAAAGCATTCAGCTATTTCTATTCAGTAGAATTTGTTTTCGGTCTTGATAAATGTTTTCGTCATTTTGTAATAAACATATTTTAGTCAGGGGCAAACTATGCTACTTCAACAAAATATCCACTTATTTAAAATTATTGCAAATATTTACCATGGGTGTCAATACAGATATTTTAATCACTGTTTTCAATCAATTAGAGCCCTCTCATGTTGAACAAAGCTACATCTATTTAAGTAAAAATAATGAGAAAATAAAAAAAAAATTCAAAATCAGTTTTTAATGGATTCAAAGCATTAACATGATTTATATAATCATGGGAATATATTTCAAAACTCTTGCTTTAAGATTTACAGCACAAAACAACATCAATTTTAAAAAGTAAAGCAAAAGATAAAGATGGATATGAATAAATCCCATCTCAAGTCTCCTAGATTTACTGCTTAGTTTCAGAGTCAAGTGTAAACGAATAGGCTATTTATGTTTAATCTGAGGAGTTGTGTTTTATTTTTGAAAAATACATAGCTATACTCATGATTTTATGTATTCAATATAACCCATTAAGTGCAACTTTTCTGAACTGCTCTTTGCCTAACTAACGTTTTTTTTTTTTTTTTTTCTGCATATTTCTATTCTGGGAACATTAAAGTCTTATCTTCAATCAACAACAGCGTCAAGGCCACCTGACTTAGAGGATTGGTAGAGCGAGTGGTACATTTCTCTAAAAGTCTGCTTTTGTTTACAAAATGTTCTTTTCAATACACTAGCTGCTTTAGTTCATCTTCCTCTTTGACTTTTAGATTTTTCATAACTCAACACGTTTTCTCTTCCTATCATTTGGCTTTATGTGTTCCCATTTGCAGGGGACGAGCTCCCTCTGTAAGGGACATATCAGTATATTTAAAAGAAGCAAAATGAAATATATCCACCAGATTTTAAAAAAAGTCGATATCTTTTGAAACAAAAGCATGTGTCATGGAGTAACACATTATTACTCATGTATCAGGGCTTCTTTAAATAAAGCTTGTGTTATTCATGATTCACCAACACATTTCTCAATTCAATATACTCCATTGCCAATACATTTGCTGACTAAAGACTAACAAATAGTCCTGTTGAAACTCTCACTTAGGCTACTGAGCATACTTTAAAAATGGGCCTCTGTGACATTCACTGTCTGCACATGTGAGGTGCTGTATGATTCATAAGGAGAGTGAGAGGGTGGTTGATGACTCATAGACCCTGTTAATCCCCCTCCATCATTTTCCAGATAAAACAGCAAAGAGATTTTTCCTCCATGAATGACCACATGTGGTTCCATTTAAATCAACACCACCTATTACAACATACTTGCATGTTTGTGCTAAAAAGCACTTTGTGGGTTATACTCAGTATTTGTCATGGAGAAGTCCAGGTGAAGATGCTGCTTTTTTTCCAGTCAATAAACAGAACAAACTGCTTAGGGATGTTTGTTGCTGTCAAAACAAAAGGGTATTTGTTCAAGTGTGGTGCCTTAAACTGAAATGCAAACTTTGAAGCAAAAAAATCCTTGTATTTTAAGAAGAAATTAAAACGTGAGAGCATGCTGTGTTTGAAATGCGTTCCGTGAATCCACAAAGCCAAACTACTGTAGGAGCACTTCAAAAAGGGGTTTAAAAAAATAAAACTGATAACATTTCCCCTCTTGAAATGTATATACTAAATATGTCCTGTCATTGTTTTTAAAGATTAAGCTAAGTTTCTAACTGTAATAATTACATCACAAAAAACCTGCAAATTTTCTTATTCACGCCCAATCTGGATTTGATCAGGTCTAAGATAAGAAAATAATTACTTGTATTTTTAAAAATATGACTTAGGCTATGAGGTATATTGTATCACAAATGTGATACAATATCATAAATATGTTTATGCCTAAACATATCATAAATATGTTTAGGCACCACCACCTACATTTGCTGTTTGTCTAAAGTCTTTAAAAAAACTGACATTTTTGATGGATGTATGAATTCTTTGCAGAATGCATAATTGTGGCTCCCTGTTGATAATCCTGTAAAATAAGTATATACTTAACCTTTTAAATTGGTCAGTGTATATCAGAACTTTCGAGAACTTTTACCCTGGTCTATGACAAATAACTAACACAGTCTTTTACTCTTAACTAATCTTCAAAATGGAAAAACAAAACGATGTTACACAAATCAGAAAATTGCTACTTGTTAGAACCTGCCCTCAAAATAACAATAAAATAAAAAACGGTAAACAAGGGTCTAGGTTTATCTTGTTATCCAAAAAGGCAAGATGATGTACAAAGAGGTAACGCTGTCAACTTTGCATTTTCTTCTTTGTCTCAAATAAAAGCCAATCTACTTGATGGGGTAAAGGCCCGGTTATACTCCTGCAGCAGAGAGCCGCAGTGAGCTTGACACAGACATTTTTGATTTATGCTCAATATTGAAGCATGGTCTGCGCTATACACTGTGGGTCTAGATATGGCAGAGGCGATGAGGAAGTGGGTGCGAGTTTAGTCTGACAACGGAGGGACATGATGGTGAAAAAGAGCGGGGATCTAAGTAGAAAAAGGGTTCCAGCGTTCTCGCACACCTCGCTATTCTAGCGGATCAAACTTCACGAGTTGTTTTCCGCAATTTCGGTCATAAAAACAAAACAAGCCGGCCTCCTGTCTGCGGTCAGTTACGTTTGGGAGAGGTGCCACAGAGTGTCTGCGGAGGGGGCGGGGACGGATTTTTGTTCACTGCGACATCTAAGCAGAGGACCTGGTTTCTAAGTATAAATCAGCCTTAATTCCCAACTTGTTCCTTGGTGGTTTTGGCATGTTGTAGAGTCCATTGTCCATCAGCGTTATTTCATTTTGAAAGAGCATGATGCACAAATTTCTAAAAATCAGATGAGCAAAACGAGATGTCAGGCATATAAGTAACCGGTTCATTTTAAAATAAGAGGGAAAGGCTGTCTGTATGTATGATCCCATCCTACAGGAATCCGGAGGAAGTAAAAAGATGCTCAAATACAAAGTCAAGCAGACAGAGGTGGTGGACTCAGATTCCAGCTTCCAAAAACATACAATTCAATCATAGACATGATCCCTTCCAGATATCACCAAACCCCCCACCCCATCACAGAGGAACGAGGGACCTACCCGCTCCAGCCGGTGAACAATACCTCCTTAACGACCGACCCTTAGCAATCATAGACAGGTTTCAGGTATTACAGGAGACAATCCCCCCCTTAAGGACAATCCCCCCTTTAACGACCGACCCCTAGAATCATAGACAGGTTCAGATATTACAGGCTAACGATGGAACTAAACGACCCATTCATCGGTTACCATTTGCATGTTTCCAAGCAATACAAGACCTTGTCCATATAAGGCCCCGTCCACACGAAGTCAAAACGAACACGAAACGCTAATATTTTCCAGAACGTTTGTCGTAAAGACGGAGACGTAAAATAAATGTGATCGTCCACACGAATGCATGAAAACGCTGCAAAATGTATGCCAGGCCTGTAAGTGGCGCTGTGGTGCCAAAGCAAAAATAGGCGACGAAATGTTGGGCATGCGCACTAATATTTATACATGGTTGCCCTGCGGGTCCATTTTCGTGGGTCAGTCAAATTCAGGTGCTGAACTATGTCGTCGATATTGCTCAGTTCTTCCTGGAGATATTCCAGAAGAAGAAGATTCTGTTGTAAGCCCGACAGCAGGGTGAGTAGCATTAGCAGAAACCATTCAACACAGTACGGCGCCATTGTTGTTGTGATACTGTGTCGCGCATGCGTGTTTAGAGGCGACGCTATGAAGCATGCGTGTTTCAAAATCTTCCCACTCTGAAGGCTGAATAAAAAAAAGATTTTTTACAGACCCCGAAAAGCCGGCTTCGTGTGGATGAGAGGCTGGTCTGGAGAAAAATTGGTGCGTTTAGGGGCCTAAGACTCAAACTCACTGCCGATCCAGACATTTGAATTGAGAAAGCTTCCTGGAGAGGTGGCGAAACGTCTTCAAATCTTGAAAACCAAGTCCAGTGGATATTTTTTTTTTATGTTTACAGAACAAAGTCAAGCATTTCTTTGTCTGTATAACTTAAGCCTATGAAATTTAATATGGCACGAAGGAAGATAAAGACCTAAGTAGTGGTAACAATAACTGTGGCTAATTAATTTTAGTCAAAACAAAAAAAAAATTACATGTTTTAACATGGGACTGCCACAACAACAAACAGTTGCTTGACTTACCTCTTCTAAAAATTACATTATCAGATTATACTTGTGCATTAAATGTTTGATATTTTAACAAACTGATTATATTTATTGTGTATTGTCAGAGAAAGATAGCTATTTCTCATAACATTTAAACAAGAACAAAGTTTGTAATTCCTACACAAAACTTCCTATGCCCTTTATATAACTGTTTTTACCAAATCATTAAAATGTACCTACATGGAGCCAAGTTAAAAATGATTCTTTAATTCATTTTGGAAAAAAGAAACTTCATTTTAAGATAAATCCATTTCTACATATCTATACCAGTGCAAAAATCTACTGTGCAGATATAAGTTTGCATTTCATGCATATTTGTAGAGAAGGTAGCTTCTAATAAGGTCCTAATATAGTCAGTGTTCTCATGACAGTATCTTATATCAACATAACTGTTTTTATAGATGAAGAGTGTGCAGCATGAGCAGATAAATGCAGCTGAAGATATCTTTTTTTTTACAACTTGAAGCTTTTTGAGCAGTCAGTGTTATGCTCCCGAGAATCTAATTACATTTCGGTTTCTTTGAGGAAAATTAAATGTGTTTACCTTGTGAAACCGTTGACACACTGCCATTGAGTGTTTTCCCTAATATGATAAATTGCACCACCTCTCAAATATAATTTTTGTACTCACAGTACAGTCACACAATGTTTGCAATTTAAAATAAAGTTTTTACCTATATCAAATGCAAAAAAGAGGTAAGAAGGAGCAGTTAGAAAACTGATTATTAGTTTTTTTGTCAATCCTTTAGCTCAGACACTGATAAAAGAAAAATATGTAAATGTTCATATCCTACATTTCATGTGATTTATGCAAAAAAAAAAAAAAAGATAAGATTTTCTTTTAAAAGACCACTCCTTACGTACACTGCTGTTTTCAATAATAAAACCTCTGGAATACTTTCAGTTTATTCTTTCTAAAAATGGCTAAGATAGGTTCTGCATGGTATAAGTTATGCAGGATCTTGTTGAATAAATGACAATGAAATATGAACACTCGTATCCAGAAATAGAGTCCAGGGTTCAGTAAGCAATATCACCTTGCTAACTCCATCTTTAGTTTCAACCTTTATGAGACATTAAGGTTTTAAATTCTCAAACAGATTCTGAGTCTACTTTCAGACTCCTTGTCACTGATTGTTGATGAATTCTTAATACAAATTACAGTCCTTGGGGGAGAAAAGACAAGTTCTTTTGATTTGATTAACCTTGATACTAAAGTGGTATCTGTCAAACAGTATGCCATATTCCCTTTGAGTTTTGGTTTCATCATTAAGTGTTGATCAGAAGGTATGGCTGCCACCCAATAAGGGAAGCTTTGAACAATGTATTTGGCAATGGCAACAGCAGTACATACTAAAATATTCAGTTAGGAGTAGATTAACCAAACATAGATAAGCAACTATTTCAGAGGACAGAATCAATACTTTTTGGAATCAAAATGTGATTTGCATATTTCATATGTAAAGATACTTAAAATGTACAATTTGTACTACGTAACTAAGATAATTGCTTTAGCTGTGGTTCTCTCCTAGCTAAATCAATTAAAAAGGCCAGAGATGCAATTACTGTCATTATTTAACTTATTAAATTAGAAACTACTGCTGGACCTGTGTTACTATGTGTTTTGTGTGCATGCTCTGTCTTGGCAAAAATCCTAATCTATCACAGTAAATGGATACCAAACATAGTTCTTTTGTTTGTTTTCCTCTGTCATAAGACACTGTCCCTTTCCACTATTTAAACATGCTCTGTCATTGAACATGTTCTCGAAAGGTTTGGTACTCTTGGAGGGGAGACTACTGCAAAGTTAATGACGGATAGAAAACTATTCTCATAATACATTCAATTTGACTGCACTGTAATATAACAAGGGTTAAAGTTCAGTGGTTCAATGTAAATCTGTCCATATTACTTTTTTAATATCTACAGTACATGCAGAGAGAAAAAAAAAAAAATAATGCAAAAATTATTTTGTTGGTTCCAGTTTTCATGAGCTGAACCCAGAGATCTAAAACCTTTTCTCTGTACATAGAGTTTTTTCCCCCCCAATTGTAAAGTGTAAGTATTGTGGACCCGTCTGTCTAAATCAGTATTCATAACCATTTCTTTTTTGCACAGGTGATCCATCTACTTCACAGGTGTCGTGTATAAAGATTCTGATTTAATAGCATAATTATTGCCCAGGTGAGCCACAGGCTGGCCAAAATAAACAGCAACCCTAAAATTTGTGCTTTTATCACACAGCACAATGCTATCCAGGGTAACATAATCAACAATCAAATGTACACTGATGATGAAAACAGATTTGTGTATAAAAGTGCAGATGTCCACTTAAGGATACACGTAACACAGCTCTGAAATAGCGTGCTAAAAAGAAGCCTTCTATCTGTGTTTTGTTTGTGTTTTAGCCAAAGACGTGACAAGACGCAGAAGAGGGCTATTTTTAGTACTTTTTTTCTTTCATGCATTTATGCCTCATTTCAATATTTAGTAATTAAACAACAAATGTTCAATATATTTTTTTTAACTTAATTATAGTTTTTTGGATTCTAACTTTTTTTCCTTTGCAGAACATGGTTGCTAATCTTTGCAAATGTTAAACTTGTTTTTTTCTAGCAAGTGCTCATGTATTGACCCATATATATAACTGCCTAAATTTGAAATTCATGTGGCCCTATATCAACCCAATGCAGAAGATATGAAAATATTCATATCCCTAGCGAGATGGGAAAGGTCAGATCAATTTCTCCAAGATCCCTATATGTCTTCATTTAGCTACCAGCACACAAAGGGACATCCCATCCGTTTAGCAGATTATGTTAAAATAAGTGAACAATCATTAAGTAAGCAGGTATGTGCTCAGTATTCATTTGGCTGGAGCACTGAAATATCTTTTGTTTTCCACATGAGATGAGACTTGGTATGCATGATTGCTAAGCCATAAACACAACCTCTTTCCACTCCGAGCATTCCTTAAACTCATCAGTGGCATAATGAGACTTTTGAGCTAGGAGATGAATTAACTGGCAGATTTTCTTGTTTTGATACCCCTCCCTTACAGAGCAGCTGAACACTGCAACAAGAGCAATCTACTGTGATGTATATGCAGACAGAATGAGATAAAGAAAAACTGATTGGCACTAGACACAGCTCGATGAAATCATCAGAGTCTTGTATCAAGAACAAGCAGGCGGATGGAGTTACGTCTTCAGGGAAAATCTTAATTTACAGACTAAATCCTCATACTAAAGTTAATAAATAGAACCAGCTTTGAAAATTAAACTGGGAAAATGATCGGTTTGTAAGAGATCTTTGCTGCCCTTCAATGTCAAATAGGTGGGAAGTTAGAAAGTGTTCTCCTTTGGGAAAAAACAAATAAAGAATGGAAAAGATTTAAGTTGGACATGTGAGTTTTGTTTTGTTTTAATGGAGCAATTGAACAACACAGTATCTGAATGAAAGAAAAAAGTATTTTAAGAGCACCTGGGATTTCATATTAACTTTTGTTCAGTGAAAAGTCATTTTCATTGTGTTCAACAAAAAACAAAGTTGATCTTGTTTCATGCTACAAGCCTGGGGCGACGTACACCAAACACACACCAAAAGTTGAATCAAACACAACATAACTATTGCATTGAACTTTGCTCTCAGGTTTTCTCAACTGTAATAATGAAATAAATCTTATCAGCAGCTTCTTCATTCTAAACTGGTTTTTTATAGCTTTCAAAAATAAGGCAAGGCACAATTAAGACAACATGGCAATAACATGAGACAAGTTAAAACAAATACTGTACAATACAAGTACAGTACAGTTGGTGCTATTTTTTATTTAGCCTAAGGCAGCTTCATTGTGCACTCTTTTTTTCTATTACTTATGGGAGTATTTAGCTCACAGCTAGCTCACATGTCAAAAGAACAAGCAGCTTGGGGCTTTGTTGAAGTCTGTCCTCAGTGAACAGTTTTTGTCCATGAACATGATCTTAACTTTCAAAGTGTGAAACACACTCAGGGGTACCAATCATTTCAACATGAGCTTTCTTTCACCTAGTCTAAAGTGATCGTTTTTACTCTCCTTTGCTGCATTTAACATGTCTACATACAGTATGACCTTGACTCATTTAAAGAGGATATAGAGTCTGAAATAAGACTAATTGCTAATGTGGAACATTTACATGTTAAAATCTTTTGCAGTCTAGCTTTTCTAGCAGTCACAGGTTTTTCAAGAAATGTTTTGATCCGATTACTTTTCCTACTTTTATACACATGAAATGGTAGGCTATGATACAATGTATGTATGCAATTTCAGCCGTCTCAATATAGTGAGCTTTAAAAGAACCTCAGTGTGAACAAAAAGACTACATCATTACCTTTTCAGAGGAGAGTATGAGGAGCTACCAATACACTCTGAAGAGCAAATGACCTAAAAAGACTTTGTCTGTCTGGATTTTTCATCTACAGTGACTCTACTAATGCAGGGACAATTTCACCAACATCATAGGGATATGACACATTCATGATTAACGGAAATAGCTCTGTTTTAAAGGTATATAGGAAGGATGATGAACAGCAGAAAGGAAGTCTCCCACTGTGGTTGCAAAATAACATTAAAGGCTCCAGGCTCCTTATGATGCAACATGAATGAAGGAAAAACAAGTCTTGTTTGACCATATATTTGGCTTTTTGAGGCCACAGCCACATATGTGCCATTATCTTTAATTATTGACTACAGGTGCTCTGAGCCATAAGAAAAGTAGGAAAAGAGGGAAATCACAGCTTCAACTTCAAGTCTTACCTAGTGTCTTTTGTTGTCTATCGCAGTGATTGCCAACCCAGGGTATGCATACCCCTAGTAGTCCGCAGGTGCATTGCAAGGGGCACATGAAAATATTTTAGTTATTAGGTAGTAAAATAACATATGGTTAGGTTAGTATGTTTTTCTTATATGTCTGAGTTCACCTTCAACTTTGACACACATCAAAACCGAACAGAGGAACAGACTGGATGTAAACAAAAAGTCCGGTTGTTTTGCCACACCTGAGTTTAGCAAAGCAAGCTCAGGGGTCTTGATGAAAACAAAGTAAAACTAATTAAGTCAGTCTGACAAATTTTTTTCCCGTATTTTGTTCCAAATTGATCAAGTTTAAATGTAATTATAACGGACTTACTCAGAGGAGCTCCAGTTTTATAAATACAGATTTATAATATGATTTTATTTTGTATTTACTTCAATTCCTTACTAAATTCCAGCTAACATATGTTTTTTCATTTGAGATGGAAAAAATAAAATGCCTCAGAATTACATATTCAAATTAAAAGGTTAATTACAATTTTATAATCACTTATTGTACGTTCTTCTTTTAGATAATCATCAGTACTATTGGCTTAGAGGTGTACTCATGGTAAGACAAAATGTCCAAAGGGGTACGAAAGTCAAAAAAGGTTGGGAAACAATGGTTTATTGTATATACTATGACATCTTAAACTACAGAACAGGGCATATCAGTCTGGTAAGGCTAAGAGTTGTTTCAAAAGAGGCATGTTTGGACTAATGTGAGCGTATGACAGAAAGAAAAGGCTTTGCATTTGGAGAGTTTACTGCTGGTCATCTAATAGTGCAGTACTTACTGGCATGTGAGCATTATGTAATCTGCTTGAACCTCTGTTGTCACTTTTTGACTAAAAGCACTTAATAAAAGGCTGCTGTGTACACAGGTTGAGCTCTATTACTCAGGTCTTGGTTCAGAGCTCTATGGATACGGGTTTGGAAAATCAGGCCCATGCAGGACTGTGGTGCAGGGCTGCTTACCCAGTCAGCTCATAATGAAGAGAAAATAGCCTAGGATGTTATGGAATGTTGTCCTAAGGGGACAACATCCACCGTGGGATATCAGGCCAAGATAATCCAACCTGTTGAATTCCCTGATTTGCAATCAAAGTGGTTCTTAATTTCTGATTGGACCCGATCACTCTTACGCCAAGATTATCTCTCCAACAATCGAGGCCTCTTGGAAAGGGAAGATCCGGGCAGAAATCGGAGCGATGATCTTACTGTGTGAAACATGCACCTTAGCATGTGTGTATATGTACAGTACATACAGTATAATCTAAAGCTTATACGTTTGTTGTTTTTAATGTTTTTGATAGAATTAGTATTTGCTTATCCAAAATGTCATATTTCTTGTAAATCCTTACTAAGCCATCAAGCATTTTCTGGTTTTGTTGAGGTTTCTGATTCTCAATCAATGATAATCAAAATTAGGATTATTTCTAAAGATTTCAGAGGATATAAATAAACATTATTTAAATTCAAACTGATATTTAGGCAGTTTGCAGATGACCTTTTTTTAAACTACTGCACAAAATGAAAAATTTGAGCTAATGTGCACAGAATAAAGTGGAAGGAGAAATGAATAAATATCCAGAAATGGCCAAAAGAATAGTTAAAGAGGGAATTTACCCCAAACTTTTTTAGTTGCTCAGGATTTACTGTATATGCTGCATGTATAAAACAACAATAGTAAATGTAAACATTTTCAACTGAGACAAGTAAGACAGTCTGCCAATATCTGAATGTTAAGGGGTAATGTGATACAAGCATTTTAAATAAAAGACAAAAAAGAATCACTCAAGACAAAAAAGAATAAAATGCACCAACATAAAAAGGAAGGAAAGAGAAAAAAGAGGCAAGAAGACTCTCCATGTTGAAAAAAAGGTATACAGGGGAAGCTAGAAACAATAATGGGCTGACATGAAACATAATCCCCTCTGTCTGCTATTTTATTGGCAGCCCCTCCAAAGAATGGTGGCTTCCCTATTATGACTTAACACATCAAAATCCCAGCATAGCACACACAGAAAAGGCCACCTGATGATAAACACAGCAGACAGCGTCAGAGGCTTTATCTTGTGGCAGCCTGCAGCTCGTCACACGTTCAATTTGGCCTGCAACAATCGATTCTGTCCCTCCTTACCGCTGCTTCAGCTGGTGGAATAAAAACAGACCTTTCGGTAAAGAGCAGGTCTCAGCTGGTATGCCATGTCAAGGCAGAGGAGAGGAAAACCAGCCATAGCAAGACACTTAGCTTGTCTTTCACTATCAAATCTCCTTGCCTTTTCTGACAGCAGTTTGGCCGTGATCAATAAATAAATTACATTTTATTACCTTTAGACACACAAACAACCAAACCATTTTTTCTTGGTGTCTGAGGTCAATTTATCAATATATTTCAATGTATATATTTATTTTCATTTGATAAATGCCAGAGTATTCAGAGGGGAGAGTTATGTTTTATTATCATGCAAAACTTTACAAATACTGACAGTAATAGTGAAACACATTACATCTGTGACAGTAATCTTAAGATGTTTATATGTCAAGGAAAAAAAAGGACCAGTTACTATCAACAGTAAAATGACTACTGTCTGAGTCTGAGGGAGGATGAAGCTATATATCTTTAATCAACATAAAATGCCAAATTACAGTTTGAAAACATGCCAAAAGACAAAGACCACTATTACTTTTGGGAATTAAGGAAAAGCTTATAAGTTTAAAAAACACAGCCCAGACTGGAATGCACAGAGTCGGCAGAATCATGTTGGGGGATGTTGCAGCAGGTTCATGGTATATCGAGAACCTTATATGGTGATATTTAGGCACCATATCTTGACATCAACCAGCAAGTTACTGCTTGAATACAAATGGGTCTTTCTAATGGACAAGGAACTTAAAAGGTATTGTGTAGTGTTTTTGTGAATTTTTGAAAAAATAACCTGCTCTTCCACTTAAAAAGGCAAATGCACATGCACAAACCTGAGCCCGCTTCCGAAAGGTTCCCTGAACATCCGCCCTAACCCCTAAATCCCTCAACCACTATATAGAGGGGGGAGTATATAGTGGATATTATAGCAAACTCGGTTCCTTTACTTTCAGGACAGATGATCACTGCTTTTTGCTCCCCGTTGCTCACGTAACTCCTCCTCCACCAGGCGGTGCCTGCGCCATCTTTGTTATTAGCTGCCGCCGTTGGATACCGACAGGCTATGGAGACAGTGGGCTGCTATGACACCATACTGCTTTGCAAAGAGAGCTCTCCGCGCAAAGCATTCTGGGATATATCTGCTCCTTGTGAGGCCTTTTTTTTTCTTTTCCTACAGTTTGTAATCACTTTTTCACCTACGACCCTCTGCCATTTTCAAACAACCGCCATAAAAAAGGTTGTTTAACCATATTATGTAAAACCTGGCTAAAGGACAGGAGAACATGCTTTTAAGTTATCATCAAGAACCATCAATTTCATGTAAATATTATAAATATGTATTAGTAAAGCCTGGTCTGAAACGTTTTTTCTTGCATGATGAGTAGGGAAACCACTACAGCTTGAGAAACCACTGGAAATGAGAAAATGGCACTAAAACATGGGAAATATATGAATTTAAAAAAAGTTAAAAGATGGTCTATATACAGTGGGGCAAAAAAGTATTTAGTCAGCCACCAATAGTGCAAGTTCTCTCACTCAAAAAGATGAGAGAGGCCGGTAATTTTCATCATAGATATACCTCAACTATGAGAGACAAAATGAGAAAAAAAAATCCAGAAAATCACAGTGTCTGATTTTTAAAGAATTTATTTGCAAAATATGGTGGAAAATAAGTATTTGGTCAGTTACAAACAAGCAAGATTTCTGGCTCTCACAGACCTGTAACTTCTTCTGTAAGAGGCTCCTCTGTCCTCCACTCGTTACCTTCATTAATGGCACCTGTTTGAACCCGTTATCAGTATAAAAGACACCTGTCCACAACCTCAAACAGTCACACTCTAAACTCCACCATGGCCAAAACTAGAGAGCTGTCAAAGGACACCCGAAACAAAATTATAGACCTGCACCAGGCTGGGAAGTCTGAATCTGCAATAGGCAAACAGCTTGGTGTGAAGAAATCAACTGTGGGATCAATTATTACAAAATGGAAAACTGATAATCTTCCTCGATCTGGGGCTCCACGCAAGATCTCACCCCGTGGGGTTAAAATGATCACAAGAACGGTGAGTAAAAATCCCAGAACCACACGGGGGGACCTAGTGAATGACCTGCAGAGAGCTGGGACCAAAGTAACAAAGGCTACCATCAGTAACACACTACGCCGCCAGGGACTCAAATCCTGCAGTGCCAGACGTGTCCCCCTGCTTAAGCCAGTACATGTCAAGGCCCGTCTCAAGTTTGCTAGAGAGCATTTGGATGATCCAGACGATGACTGGGAGAATATCATATGGTCAGATGAAACCAAAATAGAACTTTTTGGTAAAAACTCTACTCGTCGTGTTTGGAGGAGAGAGAATGCTGAGTTGCATCCAAAGAACACCATACCTACAGTGAAGCATGGGGGTGGAAACATCATGCTTTGTGGCTGTTTTTCTGCTAAGGGACCAGGATGACTGATCCGTGTGAAGGAAAGAATGAATGGGGCCATGTATCGTCAAATTTTGAGTGAAAACCTCCTTCCATCAGCAAGGGCATTGAAGATGAAAGGTGGCTGGGTCTTTCAGCATGACAATGATCCCAAACACACCGCCCGGGTAACGAAGGAGTGGCTTCGTAAGAAGCATTTCAAGGTCCTGGAGTGGCCTAGCCAGTCTCCAGATCTCAACCCCATAGAAAATCTTTGGAGGGAGTTGAAAGTCCGTGTTGCCCAGCGACAGCCCCAGAACATCACTGCTCTAGAGGAGATCTGCATGGAGGAATGGGCCAAAATACCAGCAACAGTGTGTGAAAACCTTGTGAAGACTTACAGAAAACGTTTGATCTCTGTCATTGCCAACAAAGGGTATATAACAAAGTATTGAGATGAACTTTTGTTATTGACCAAATACTTATTTTCCACCATATTTTGCAAATAAATTCTTTAAAAATCAGACAATGTGATTTACTGGATTTTTTTTTCTCATTTTGTCTCTCATAGTTGAGGTATATCTATGATGAAAATTACCGGCCTCTCTCATCTTTTTAAGTGGGAGAACTTGCACTATTGGTGGCTGACTAAATACTTTTTTGCCCCACTGTACACACATCACAGCATGTATGTATATGCTTGGTTGTTTCCAAAGAGGTGGCAAACTCTAGAGGGTTAAATTATAAAATCTGTTGTTTATGAATTTCCTATAGTTTATTCTTGGATTCAATAGAAACTATATTCCATCTCATCTTTTCACATTGATCCTCCAATATATGCACAAAAAAAGGTATTTTTCTCTAATACATGATAAAAAGGAAACATGAGAGAAAAAAAAGGCCAACAACAACAACTACTTAAGTTCCTTACAAAAATGGGGGCCTTAAGACATTATCCATTGAAAAACTTAGAAAGTAAAACAAAACAAAAAATAATAATAAAAATAAAAATCAATGAACATGTAAAGGATATAATCTGGTCAGGATATTGGTGATAGATTACTTAGATTACTCTCTAATTGTGGTAGAAATTTTTGTTTCACTTAAAGTAAAAGGAAAATACGTTATAATCTTCTCATTCCAAAAGCACTGTAGTATAAAATTCTAATTTATAGCTGCTTATTCTGTTTAGTCAGATCCTAGCTGTGAGGCTACAGCTGTGTTACAAATGTTTAAAATGATTCATCTTGGTTTCATTCCTGCACAACCTGTGTGTGCAGTTCATTTTAAACCCCCTCTATCATGGAAACCTCCGACGGAGCATGTGACTGTTGCCCGATTCATTTTGCAGCATGACACCAACAACATCCAGTCGGAGAAATTCTATGGTGACATGAGGTCGTGCAACAGATGGCGTGAACCCCACAGAGTCTCAGCCTCAAGGTCAAATAGAGAAGCTGGGATTACATGAAGCAACAGGAGAACTGACGGCTTGACAAGCCGGAAGAAAAATGCAAAAATTATATCTATGAAAAAAGTTGTCTTGATAGCAGTGCAATTCATAAAGTAAAACTCATTTTACATAAGAAAAGTAAATGGGTTGAGAAAACATTGGAATATAATAGCAAGAGGTCCCAGATGAGTTTTTAAGTTCTATTCAAGGCCTACTCTCTGAAATGTTCTACTTAGATTTGAATTTTTAAACATGCTTATATCTATAACCTTTTTTTGATGTAATATACAAGTAAAAAAACTAAAGACTTAAGTAAAACATAATTTGACTTTTTTTCGTTCTCCAAGTTACGTATAGAAGAGTGGCTAATTTAGTCCTTAAAGTGCAACACCTTAGCTGAATCCTTCTGTTTGAAGAGCATAATCGTTTCTTGAGTCGAAAGGAAAGAGCTTGAGAAATATATGGGATTCATTACAAGGGAGTAAAACACTCTTTCATGCTGGTGCGCATTATAGCAGCCCCCTTCCATAAGGATTATTAATACCCTGTCCTATTTATTTTGCTACATCAAGCCTCCTTCCAATGAAGGTTGTCCCTCTGATCAGTATGCAGGCGACCCGGCTTCAAATCCTCAATTTTTCATGCAAATGTGGCGCTGATTTAAATATCATTTGAATATGGATCACACAGTGTGACTCCATATCAGAGCTGCAAAAAACAAAAGAGGGTTGAAAAATGCAAATCATCACCATGTAAGAGAAAGGTCATAGTCAGGACCTGTTAGATTTGTTTTGGAAATGGAGGCCTGGCTGCTAAATTAAAACCCATTCCACAAAGCAGAGGACAGAATTAGAGGAGACCGAGTGTGATTTACATCATAAAGGCAAACAAACACAATATGGCTTGTACAACATAAACGAGGCACTTCCAGGTATGAAGGTGGGTAATCAAAGGGATCCGTTTGCCTCCTACACTTCAAAATGTACCAAAAGGGACACATTTGCAATGCACCACAAACAAAAGCTCTCAACAGTTTCTTATGTTTAGGTCTCACCAACTCTTCTTTTTTCTTTGCTTTTTTTAAATGAAACCGCTGTACGAAAGTTACATTTGTTGTCTTCATTTTTCAACAATATAAATTGGAATACCACAAGTGAGAAAGGAGAAAAGGAGTAATGTGTGGGATTTTAGGAGAGTTAAAAAAACAAAAATGAATGTTGCAACGCAGACACTGAAAACCTATGTACTGCTATATATTTCCCCCTATCTGGGATATAAATCATGATTGATAGCTGAGTCTTCACACTTAGTGGCATGCATTAACTGAAACAGGCCCAGGGGAACCAATTTCCCCGGGCACACTAAAACTCCTGATGAGCAGCTCTGCGATGTGTGCTGCTGGCCATGCTTTTAAATCATATATTGATGACAGTCCGTGATAAAAATTACTCAATATAGTATCCAAAATCAATTTCAACCCCCGCAGACACGCAGGGAGTCATTCTGATGCTTATGACAGCATTTCATCCACAGACACGTTTTCTCAAACCATGGTCAATAGAGAAAAAGAGTGTGGGAAGGAATAAGAGAAAAACACAGGCACTTAACCGCAATGACCACCTATTCAGAAAATGATCTGTTGCTTTTCTGGGCAAATAGCAAGCCTGTTGTGATGGGTATTTTTTATTTAATTCTGGCATTTGTGTGTATTGAGCGGCAAAGATTAACAGAACCTGAAACTAAAGAGTTCAAGTCTCTACAGAAGACTTCAAAAATGCCACAAGTATATATATATAAATCCATATCCCAACTTTCCTGTGTAATCGGTATATATTTTTCATCTTCTAATTTATTTTATAACCTCTCAAATTTACTCTCCGTTTATGTACACTTATTTTATATACTGTTTATAAACATTTTCTGCATGCATACATGTTCTCTATGCCCATGTAAATAAATATTTATATTCTGTATAGCACTTCTGGATAGATACAAACTGCATTTAGTTGCTTTGTACTTGTGAAAGTGAAACGATAAAGAAGAATTCTATTCTTCTATTCTATTTATACATAAAGTATACATATGTACAGATCATGTATACTTTAATTTAAAATTAGAGGCTTTTATAAATAATTTCACACTACACTAACCTTTAGTCAAAAATCTAGCAGATTTAACACCCTGAAACTATGCGTGAATCTCTCTCCGTCGAAGCTGTTTACATTAAAAAGCTGTTCCTCCAGGCTTGAAAATCCTGTTTTACAATTACTTTAAGAGTTTGATGGTTTTCGTTGCACACCACCCTAAAGCTGAAACTATGAATAAGCCGTTTGTTGTAGCTCTTTCATTTAGAAAGTTTGGTTTAGGACTAAATAGCCCAAAATCATTAATTGCTTTTGGTTACTGTGATTCATATTTGAGTTAAAGATGTGAAGTAGGTCTATATATATATATATATATATATATATATATATATATATATATATATATATATATATATATATATATATATATATATAGATCTACTGCTTCTAATGAAATAAGAGAAGTCTTTACTTTAAAGGCACCAAAAAGCTACATACATGCCAGGGAAGTCAACTTGGTAAGTAGAGTCAAAAATTGTGGCTTGTTATGTTATAGATACTCCTTCAGCATTTATAGACACATACATTTTGATACATTGAAGTTTTAAATAATTTGAGGTGCAGGTATAGATATAGAGTTCATCCCTCAGACATGTCAACAGTGAGACTTATTGGTTTGAGGATATTTATGTAATTAAATTTTTCCTGCAGGGCCTATAAAGAGTCTTTCAATATGTCAGAATACCATAGATGGAAATATCTTATCGTCAATAAAATACTGTAGCTGTTCAACAAACATGACCATTTAATGCAAATATGTTCAGGGCATTAATTCCAAACAGGATGTTATAAGTTATTTGCATGCAGGGGGCTGGCACAGCCTCACAGTTGTAATTGTGAGATCTCAATAGTGCCTTATCTGGAGGGAGCAGGAGTCACTTCAGAGAAAACTAAATTTCCTGCTCATTTGTTCAGCAGTGATTGTCGTCATTATCATATGGATCAGAGGAGCTTCAAAGATAGGTTATCGCAGGTCTCCCCTGTGACAACTACTTCAAAGTTCCTCAGTGAAAGGTAAAATGTCCTCTCACTGGTTTTTATGTTCAGCTCCTCAGCCATTGTTGTGAAAAGTCTTATTTTGGCTCACGCAGTGGCAAATGATTGTATCTACAAGAGAAATCTGAATTTATAATAATGTTTTCAGAGCAGGAGTGGGTTTCTGAGAGCTAGAGTTCTGAAGGGGTAAGATAACTATTTAAAATATAAAATATTAGCATGTGTATCCCAACACATTACAATAACATAATCATAATCAATTAACTGTAGATTCAAAATGTTGATGTCATCTTATGGTATGTTAAAGATGTAGACCTTTCAGCCTAGCCACATGCGGGGTTAAAGTTCAACTTCTGGTCATACATAGCAGGACATTCATCTCAAACAAGTAGCTTAATTTCTCCCTGAAACTGGCACCAGGATGTGAAGCTTTCTCTAACCGAACCACTGCAAGCACATTTCAACTGAAATACTTACCGTATTTTCACGACCATAAGGCGCACCGTACTAAAAGGCGCAGTCCCAGTTATGTGTGCCATTTCTGTATTTAACACACACATAAGGCGCACCGGACTATAGGGCGCGTTTTTTTATATACAGGTACATGTCCTCTACTACGTTTAAATACCTCTACTGCGTATTTAAAAATACAGCCGGAGCAAAACTGAGTATGACTGTGCTTTATTCATGTATTTATTACAAAGTATTAATCAAACCTGGGAGCTGGTCGTGAGACAGACACATCGCTGATGACAGAGCGCTGTGATCACTCCTAAATTAACTTAAAATCCTGAAACCTGCCGACAGAATATGTTCGCTTTTATTACCGGTATCCTGGTGCCTGCAGTTTAAATTATTTAGATGAAAAACACCTGCCAGCCAACGCGGTGAACCCGGAGTCTACTCCGCCCAGAGGCTGCTGTTGAAGGGATTCCTACTGTCGGTGCACCGCTGGTATGTCGGGGTCTGAGCGCCTCCGACAGAAATAGTATAGGCAGGATGATAATCTGGATGAACTGACTGCAATTATTAAGTTTTCAGGTGGACTTTCTCACTTAAAACATATTAAAACTACTTTATTCCCACTGATCACAGCAAATATACACTATATTGCCAAAAGTATTTGCTCACCTGCCTTGACTCACATATGAGCTTAAGTGACATCCCGTTCCTAATCCATAGGGTTCAATATGACGTCGGTCCACCCTTTGCAGCTAGAACAGCTTCAACTCTTCTGGGAAGGCTGTCCACAAGGTTTAGGAGTGTGTTTATGGGAATTTTTGACCATTCTTCCAGAAGCGCATTTGTGAGGTCGCACACTGATGTTGGACGAGAAGGCCTGGCTCTCAGTCTCCGCTCTAATTCATCCCAAAGGTGTTCTATCGGGTTGAGGTCAGGACTCTGTGCAGGCCAGTCAAGTTCATCCACACCAGACTCTGTCATCCATGTCTTTATGGACCTTGCTTTGTGCACTGGTGCACAGTCATGTTGGAAGAGGAAGGGGCCAGCTCCAAACTGTTCCCACAAAGTTGGGAGCATGGAATTGTCCAAAATGTCTTGGTATGCTGAAGCATTCAGAGTTCCTTTCACTGGAACTAAGGGGCCAAGCCCAGCTCCTGAAAAACAACCCCACACCATAATCCCCCCTCCATCAAACTTTACACTTGGCACAATGCAGTCAGACAAGTACCGTTCTCCTGGCAACCGCCAAACCCAGACCCGTCCATCAGATTGCCAGATGGAGAAGCGCGATTCGTCACTCCAGAGAACGCGTCTCCACTGCTCTAGAGTCCAGTGGCGGCGTGCTTTACACCACCGCATCCGACGCTTTGCATTGCACTTGGTTATGTATGGCTTGGATGCAGCTGCTCGACCATGGAAACCCATTCCATGAAGCTCTCTGCGCACTGTTCTTGAGCTAATCTGAAGGCCACATGAAGTTTGGAGGTCTGTAGTGATTGACTCTGCAGAAAGTTGGCGACCTCTTCGCACTATGCGCTTCAGCATCCGCTGACCCCGCTCCGTCAGTTTACGTGGCCTACCACTTCGTGGCTGAGTTGCTGTCGTTCCCAAACACTTCCATTTTCTTATAATACAGCTGACAGTTGACTGTGGAATATTTAGGAGCGAGGAAATTTCACGACTGGATTTGTTGCACAGGTGGCATCCTATCACAGTTCCACGCTGGAATTCACTGAGCTCCTGAGAGCGACCCATTCTTTCACAAATGTTTGTAAAAACAGTCTGCATGCCTAGGTGCTTGAATTTATACACCTGTGGCCATGGAAGTGATTGGAACACCTGATTCCAATAATTTGGATGGGTGAGCAAATACTTTTGGCAATATAGTGTAGCTGCAAGATTTAGATTATTTAGATGAAAAAACACCTGCCAGCCGCCGCGGTGAACCCGGAGGCTGCTGTTGAATTAAGTTTTCAGGTAGAAAAATAGAGCGGGGGCAAAACTGAGTATGATTGTGCTTTATTCATGTATTTATTACAAAGTATTAATCGAACCCATCAAAGTCATCATCCTCTGTTTCTGAATTAAACAGCTGCGCTAAATCAGACATGCCAGTTTCCCCTTCTTCCCTGTCAGAGTCACTTTCCGTGCCGTGCGGTTCCTCGGAAATGATGCCGGCTTTTGCGAAAGCTTGAACAACAGTGCCAGCAGACACGTTAGTCCAAGCATCTACAATCCATCCGCAAACGGTGGCGTAACTTGCCCGGCGCTGCCTTCCAATTTTCATTAAACTGTGGTCTCGGTCGGTGATCCATCGCTCCCACGCCGCTCGCAGCCTTACTTTGAACGGCCGGTTCACACCGATGTCGAGCGGTTGAAGTTCCTTTGTCAGACCTCCCGGGATAACAGCGTTCATTTGATTCACCATGTTTTTCACATCGGCTGTGAGATGGGCACGCATGGAGTCACAGATTAACAGCGATGGTGATGCGTGGAAAAAAAACACCTGGTCTCCTCACATACACCTGCCTCAGCCACGCTTTCATCATCTCCTCATCCATCCAGCCCTTTTCATTTGCCTTAATATCATTTGTCATCAGAGCGATGTGTCATCTCACAGCCAGCTCCCAGATCAGCTTCTCTGATTGGTTGATGCAGCGCTTCCAGCAGCAAAACTTCAATTTTTCCATCTCGAGCAGCAGCAGCGCGTTGGCGGCGCGTCAGATAAACGCTCCAGACGCGCTGCGCCTGCTGCTCAAAATGCGCTGCGGGACTTTTTGCTGCGCCTATACTTTGCATGTAAACTCGCTGCTTCTGCTGCGTCCGGTTCACACCGATGTCAAGCAGTTTAATAACAGCGAGCACAGCATTCATTTGTTTCACCATGTTTTTCTCATCAGCTGTGAGATGGGCACGCATGGAGTTAGAGATTAACAGCGATGGTGATGAGTGGAAAAAAAAACCCTGGTCTCCTTACATTCACCTCCCTCAGCCACTCTCATCATCTCCTCAATGAGGTGGTCTCAAAAGTCGCAGTTACAACACACATAGGGCGCACCGCACCAGAGGGCGCACCGCACATTTTGAGGGGAAAAAAAGACGTTTATGTGCGCCTTATAGTCGTGAAAATACGGTAATACTGCTTTCCTTTCTTTTATCTGAACTGATTTATTAATTTGTTGTGTGGATCGTATATTGATTAGTGACTGATTTATTAATACTGACCATCCTGTGTTTCTTTGAACATGCATTTCATAAAACTAAACTGTGTGTAATGTTCTGTTGCTTTCAAACTAACATTAGGTTGAAAAGGGCTGTGAAGTAAATAGTTCTCCTCCATAATGTCATATCTGTAGTATTAACAAAGATAATTTCCCCCTGGGATCATTGAAGTATTTCTGATTCTGATCAGCTCCAGACTTAAATAATCAAAATGTGGCCTGAATTTGGCGAATGTTGCTATTTGATCTAGAACGTAAAATAATATACATCTATAAACAAAGTCAAAGTGCAAATAATCAATTGACAGGACTAATAAGTAACAAATGTTCTGTAAAATGAACCAATCTCATTTGAACAAATGATCTGTTCGACCAACAACATCTTATTCAAGTTCTACTCCTTTCAAACTTAGAGGTACGGACCAGAACTACCTGACTGCAGTGTGTGTCATGTGCTTACTTACTCATCATTGTGGCACCTTTCACTTTCTTTTTTTCTTTTTGTCACAGATGTTCTTCATTTGGAGATTTGCTAACAGGAAACAGGGTTCAGAGAAAGAGGTGGAAGATCCATAATGGGTCACATGCTCCACCTCTGTATTATTGCTCTGCCCAAAGTTTGGACATGCTTAAAGTGGAATAAGAGAGCAGTGCAACAGCCACTGTTAACCACTGTTTGAAATGTCGGTGTATGTGCGGTTGCAGATAAAGAATTATAAAACACATTGTAAAGCACGATTTAGAACCCTGCCAAAGACATATTAGTATATTTAGAAGTCACACTTTCGCATTAGTATCCATTTGTCCAGGACAACTCTATCAAACTATCATGCATCCATAAAAAAAAAGAAAGAAAAGGAAATGTGCCCAAAAGTAACCAAGTTTTCTACCAAAAATGTTTTGGATACGATAAAAATATTTTGTTCTCCTTCAGATGTCAATGAACTAATTCTTCTAAGTTACTGTAGAAAAAAGAGCTGCATTTAAAATGGCACTTTCATCAACACCTCTGTTCATGGAACCCTCTCAGCATGGAAAATGGTCTTCTGTGACAGGCTGAATTTCTAGGCTGGCAAAAAGCATTATTCTCACTCCCGGTCCCATTGTCAACCCTCATTGAAATCCGCTGTCACCAACCGGAGCCTGATGCTAAGCAGCGCTGCTGGCCTCCCTGCATGTGTCTATCTCTGTCTACATTCATATAGGCCCTCTAAAACGGTGGTGTAGGAAATGAGAGGGAGGAAAAGCAAAGGACGGAAAGAACAAAAAAAGGGAAGAAAAAGAGTGGGGGAAAAAAGGAAGAGTCGATGTTATGCTCTCACAATGAACTACTCATCAACCGTGAAACAAAAAGAGGAGGAAAAAAAATTGAAAAAAGTAAATGTCTCCAGAGCTCATCAGTCATTCAGCACTGGTTATGCTGGACAGGTCTGTTCCCTGTTTCTAATACTCATCATGAAACACTGTCCATTTGCACTGCTGGTCCTGCCGATCCTGCACCACTATCTCACTGCATTACACTGCTGTACAAACAAATCAGCTTTTATTGACTCAAACTAAGGGAGACATGATTTACACAAAGAAGAAATGACAAAACCCACTTTTTTTCTGACACATACCATCTTATGAAGCAGCATCAGAGGTGTAGAAAATTGTTTCTTTTTTTCTCCATTTGGATTTGGTTAAAAGTTTTGGGATTTGATTTGGACTCGCTTTTCCTCTAAAGTGTCTTGATATGAAATGAGTCTAGATACAAAATTACAATTAAATGAAAGGTTCAACACAATGAGACTGTATTTAAAAAAAAAAAAAAAAAAGATAAATAAATAAAATAACTAGATAATTAAAACAAACTGATTGAGTCTGTATAAATGCATTTTAACAGTTCTACCAGAAATGTCTTAACAGTTTGATTGAGGGTGGAATCTGGAATAAAAGCTTATTAAAGATTTTAAATAAGTTTAATCATGTTACAGGTACCATACTAAAATTGTGTCTAAAATGCTAATCTTAGTTATTGCCTCAGATCTTTGGTACTTTATTTTGATACTAGTTGCTAGTTCCCGCTATTATTTGTGACCTCTTTCTTTTCTTCTACAACCATTCTGAAAGTGGAGTGGGTTTGAATGGGTCAGTCCTTCTCTGTTAATAATGGCCTGACTAAAAGGACAAAGTCAAAGAAATAAGGGCAGTTATATACTCCTACCTTATTCCAATTCCATAATCAAAACGATATATTGGCCATAACTCAACCTCACACATGGATTTGTGACTTTGTCATGTACAGACCAAGGGGCCTGATCTTCAAGGAATCCCCAAAAAAGGCTCTGAATTGCATTTGTAACTTTTTCTAGCAGCTGCAATAGATAAACATGAGATTGATCTGCAAAAACTGCTGCACACATTTTAGGACATGCAAAACAGATTGTGTGTTCTACAGGCAGTTTGAAAGCTGCAGTTTACGCTAGGAATCATAATTATTAGACGAATACTAATCAAAATACAAGCTATTATTTATCATGCACCTGAAATAGGCAGCCTATCACAAAGTGCTATGGACTGAAATAAAAGAATGAAAAGATGAAATTAACTGAAAGCAAATCTTAAAAATATAAAATACCAAAAAATAGGAAAAGGTCTGCTAACTGACATGAGAACAGATTATGCTATAAACATCTGGATTTATCCCCAACAGGTCCACCCAACAGCACCTGGACAAACTGCAAAACAAGGTAGTTGCTTAAGAATTCAATAAATCATGACTGTGCTTTGTGCGCAGTTATGTTTTATTAAATCAGGGAGACACGAAAAAGCCGCCAGCTGCATTAATATATGCCAGTCTGTAGACCTTTTTTTGTCCTTTGATAATATTACTCTGCTTTTGTTATTTCTGGCTTCTGAATATTTACATGTGCACAAAATCTCTGCTTATTGTCCGCATTTGTAGCAATACCTCATTTGTGACAACAGATCATTTCTGTGTAAGTTTGTACCTGAGCTTCAAAAGTACTAAAGAAAGACAAAAAAGTGCAGTCACAGATGACTGTCCCATTTGTAAAATTGCTTTCAATGAGGTAAATGTTTACATTTTCATATCCTCCACCCATGAATTTGTGCAGTTTTTCATTAGAACATGGTGTACACATCAATGAAGGTACACGAGCAACAACAACAAAAAAAGTTTGCCGTTGCTGCGTGCCAAAGTAAAAATGGAAATCACTTAACACCGTCTTTGCAGATCTGCTCTGCGTGTAACAACCTGTTTGCAGTTCTTTTAAGACGTACAAACCTTCTAAAGATCTGGCCCTATGTGTAAAAGAACAATAACATTTTTCCTATTTCCTTCCACTTTTTCCCTTATATAAATTTCAATTGAGCAGAAATGTGGCACTTCCTCAGCCTTTAAATTAATTGAAGCAAATGGCTCGCTCCTACTGAGTTTAATACCCACCTGAGTCAGCCTGTCATTCAAATACTCCAAAGGAGGAATGTTTAAATATAACCTAAGTATGACTAACCTAAATGACTGCTAAGTGTTGGATTCATCATATTTCTGTCCACCATGGCCAGCATATTGACATTACAGTGTAAATACTGGCTTATGTACAGTAAAAAAAAATAAAATAAATAAATAAAATACAAAATCCAAGCTGACAAGACACAAGTAGGCTTGGCTGTACTATGAATAAACATTATTGCTTTGGGCGCAGTGATGACTGAGAAAATCAGTGGTGCAGAAAACTTTTTTTTTTTTGGTTTATGTATCAATATTCTGCTTTCAGTGAAAATCTTATTTTGCTGTTCTGCCATGATGTGGTATTTTCTCTATTAACCGAAGCCTGTCGATAAGCAGGGACGCTCAGTAAATACAACGGGATCTCATAACGAACCACAAAATGCATCTACTGACAAAACAGCATGCTGCAGGTTCTTTGTACATTACAAGAAGTAAGCTACAGAATATGTCACATTCTTAAAAATGAATCAGGTTTGGCTTCATTTTCAAAAGATCGGTAGAGGCAATATTTCCAAATAGAAGGAAAAAAAAAACCCAACACTAAATATTGTTTCAATTTGTATTCATTATCAACAGTTTGGCAGAAAGAGTGGCAGAAACAGGGATTTAATGCCTAATTGTTAGAAATTAAACAGTTAAGTACTCAAGCCTGTACCTTTTTTACCATTGAGCAAGGCATCGCCCAGGCAGTGTAGATGTTGCCTTGAATATTAGACAGCTGGCTAAGCTCAAGGAGGTGGCTAAAGGTGCTGCACCCTGACTGGAAAGAAGTAATAGTCAAGTGAAGACTAATGTGAGATGTATGTGTATTGCTTTGGTGAATGCAAATGTAGATGAAATTATTATTATTATTTTTTTATAATTTCAATAAGATGGAGAGGCACTTTGAGTGTAAATTTTCATCCAGTATTTGGTAAATAGACCTGGTTAATAAAACATTGAGTGCAACAATAATTCTCAATTAACATGATAACTCCACGCGGGTTTTTTTTTTTTTTTGTTTGTTTTTTTTTTTTTTACGACTTTAAATAACATAACTTAGAATATTTTTTTATATACTTTCTTAAAACAGAGTGCATAAAGTTAATTTAACAGTGCTTCTAATACCCCTGTCAGAAAACTTTGATCAGTAAAATACACTTCTGCAGTAAAATAAACATTTCCGGGTTCAGGTCAGAAGATGGAAGGAATTCTATGACATAATAAAGAATAAACGCAGAAATAAATGAATGCTCACTAAGTGCGATTAACTGGATCCTTTATTTTATACATTTCCTCATTTACACATTTATGTATTCATTCATTCATTTTTACATTTCTGTATATGATTCTGCCTCATTAAGCAAATGAAGAGTGTCTGGGTCTACTTATTCTACCTATTGGTTGGTTAGATACTACAGCACTGATAAACTCTCCAGGACTTTCCCTCCATTATTTTTGTTTTCTTGTTAGTATAAATAGGTTTCCCAGCCAGAAGTATGGAGGCTGCCATTTTCGTTCGTTTCTGCTCAGAACTTCGAGGAGAGCTTGGGGCCGTGTGGGAGAGACAGTTGGAGATCTAACGGTTTGTGTTCTAAGTTGTGGCTGCAGACATAAAATCTGTATTGGGTTAAATAAAGCAATAAAAGAGTCATGTGGTCTACACCAGCATGAGCTGCTTCCTACCTCACCGCAGCATCAGGTTATTATAGAATGGGGAAAATAAACCCGATCACCTACTTGGTACTTAGTTGGAAGGTAACCCATGTTCGTTGTAAGCTTAAGCAGCCTTGGTGGTTAATGTCTCTGCAAAATATAACAATGTACCTGTGCTCAAAATGGACCTGCACACCTCTGGCATGTATGCTTTTTTCTCTGTGACAGAGTGAACTCAGCAGTGATAGGACAGCAGCTGTCTGACCAGCCGGGTCCAGCTGTACAGGTGCAGCCCGTGTTTTGGCAGAGATCATCATCCCCATCTATTGCCATGGACTCAACAAATTAGAACATTTTATACTTATCGCACATTTTTTCTTGTTATCCTCCCAGTTTTATATAGTAGAAGGGTAGGGAATTGATAAACTACCTTGTAGTATGATAAATAAAAGAGAAAATAACAATTTTAGAGCCATAACTATCCAAAGTAAATCAACCCTGAACTTATTCAAATGGATATTAGTAGCAGAAATAGCTTTAAGGCTTAGGTGAACCAGAAATACCTAGCAGTTGAAGCCCAAAGACCTTGCCCGTCTTCATTTGCATATTGAGGAAGAAATCAGTGAATAAATGAATAAACACATTTATTAATAATTAATAAGTGAATACAGGAAAAAAAATCTAATTAAATACATAAATAAAATAATGAACATTTAAAAAGAAGAGAATAAATACACAAAGAGAAAAGGAATAGATTAAAAAGTATCCAATTATTCATACTTGTAGAGCATTAGTTATTTCTAAATTCATTTTTAGTTTAGTCAGTTTTGGTCCTCCGTAGATGGAGCCTGCTGAGGACTAATACAAAAATAATAAATAGAAATAAAATACTGATCACTGATCCAATAAAAAATGTAATTTTATCTTTATAGGCTTGGCATTTATCATATCGCTTAAACATGTCCCTGGACTCAAAGATTATTTACCTTACATCTTTAGTTGAAGAGAGAAATGTAAAAATCAATGAAACTGTCCCAAGGTTTATGCAACGATATTGCAACATTTCAAGTCTATCAAGGCATTCGATAACCTTTATATCTCTGTATGGTTTTAGTAAGAAAGTAAAAAAAATAGATCAAATTCAAACCAACTATAAGGTGGTGAAAAATTCACTACTAAGAGAATGAACAAGTTTACCTCAGTTGAAGAAAACTTCAGAAAACAAAAGGAAAAAAAAAGATTTATTTTAAAACCTGATACACTGAATATTTGAAGTCCAATTTTGAAATTGAAAAACAAATAAAGCTCTGTAAAAATATGTTTCTGCTCAATAATATACACGATAAGGAAGAAATGCTTTTACTCATTCACACTAGGGAAATTAGGCTGAATATAAACAAACTAAACAGATTTTAGGCGAGTTAAAAAAATCTAAGAAATTAAAATGAAATTACATCTCAGCACTGTTACTTTCTCACATCTTACTTACATTAAGATTAAAATGCACATACAGTGAATTACCTCTACTTCATATCAAATTATAATTGAAGTTAATGAGCCTTAAGCTTGTGGTTTAAAAAAAATAAATGAATTTTATGTGTCTCAACTGCCACAGTATATATGTGTGTATTTTGAATAATTCCCAGAGTTCCTGAAGCGGCTGCTGCTGATTTCACACCCTAGCCTACGCTTGCGTGAGGGAATATCTTCTGAACCCCACAGCTCCATGCAATTCCACTAAGACCAAAAGACAAATGATCCTTTCTGTGTCCCACCCCATCCAAAAAGCCATTTTGTCTACGTAATGCAGAGCCAAGTACTGCTTCAGAGTTTAAATGGGAAATGGGTACTGCTTTATTATGCTGCAGTGCCTTGAAATGAATGTGGATAATAGATATATTCACAGTGGTATTAATATCCTCAGAGTTCATCTTTTTTTTTCCTCTCTTTGCTCATTCTCCATTTTCTCTCTCACAAGCTCCAAAGTACTTTGCCCTTGGCTATGCCTTATACTAAATGGATTTATGAGAACATTCGTGTCATATTTCCTTTTTTTCCTGGATTGTCAAGACAGATCGTCACTGAGCCACTGATTGAGTGGAATCACCACACAGACTTAGTACCCATTGTCAGTCCCCACATGCTCATCTCAGGGGGAAATTTAACAAGGCTAACTGGCCAATGACATGTCTCTGAAGGCTTGGGAGTACTATAAAGATAAGGTCAGGGATATGAAAAGAGTATAGTGCATCCTATGTTAGAGGGAATGTTTCACAGCACAGTCACTGCATGGATTCATGCAAATTTAGTGTGGCGTAGACATAATTAATATGAACCGTATATATTGCTTGCAGACGCTGTACCAAAAAGATTAGGACATAAGGTTCCCCCTACATTCTGAGCCAATCCACAAATAAATGTTGACGGCCACGACGTCTACTTCCATAAATACTAGCAGCTTTTGGACATTTATGGAAGGATATCAGAGAAGCTGAATTTCTGACTGCCAATCTTTAATCAGCACCATTTCTCTGGGGAGTAAGCGGGTGTCCCAAGGTCAGCTGGCTATGTATCACTTATAAATCAACAACAAATCTTTAAAATCTATGAAAAAAGGGGAGCTCCCCATCTCTTTAGACCACTGCATTCAGTTTTCTTGTTTGAGTGTTTTTTTTTACTCTGTTTCTTTACATTTCTGTTGAAGAGCAAGAACAGCCCATCTGGAAAAACTTGTTTACATGTGGGACCTTGCTAATGCAGGGTGACTGCCTTGTGACTTCTTACACACAGTTCTGGTCACAGTGCAAGATGTTCAGAGGAAACTTGTACTTCTTTCAGAAACCTAATTTCCCTCCTTTTTTTTATAACTGCTCTTTATTTCATTTCTCTAGTTTCTGCTGCATATAAACTGTACATACACTAAAGGCACGTCTTCTCCAACAGTTTAATCGTGGGAAGCAACGGCAAAACAAGAATGTGAACTCATCTCCCTATTTACACACAGATGGAGATGGAAAATAAACATCACAGACATCCAAAGCACTAAAACTTTTTGCAAAGAGCCTTATGCTGTAAAATTAAAACCAGGAATTGAAACGGTGACAGAGGAGGAACAGAATACAATAATTTTAAAATGGGAGGGAGGAAATAATAATTTAAAATCGTTCAAAATAGAATCAGCTACCTATGCTAAACATTCCTCCAAATAATTTTCTTAACAAATATTGTTTTAGCTAAATCTATAGGTATGTTACAGCACCTTATATTTTCAAAACAAAGTTCTGTTTGTTGGGATCCCGAGGCTTTGCCCACCACAGGGCGCCGAGGATCCTCTTTTGTTTTATGTTTTCTGTTAGGGACTGGGGTTACTGTTGGGATCTGGAGATTTACCATCTGTCTCCAGCAGAGAGCGCTGTGGGTCTCCTGGGCTGGAGCCTCCAGCACACCTGAAGCTCATCAGCCCATCAGGAGACCTTCCTTCATAAGCAGCAGCCAGACCTTCCTTCAACGTCGCAGTGTTGACCAAGTTTGGTTAGCAAAACCTAAGCCTCTGTTAATTTATAGAATCCTAGTAGACTCTAGAGAGAAACTAGATTCTAACCTGCCTCTGTCTCCTCTGCCTTATAGGAAACCTGATCAAAGTTTGAAGCTCTGGATGAGCTTGTCTGGAAACCTGCCTGCCTGCCCAAGGAAGCCAAACCCGGAGACATCAGTCTGGATTCCTCCAACAGCTCTCAAGGAAGAGCTAGGAAACCAAGTCAAGGTCTGAAACTCACGAGTCAGAAGCTAGACGCTGCTGCTGAGCTCCCTGCTGAATCTACAGTCTCTGGACCCCCAACAGCTCTCAAGGAAGAGCTAGGAAACCAAGTCAAGGTCTGAAACTCACCAGTCAGAAGCTAGACGCTGCTGCCGCTGAGCTCCCTGCTGAATCTACTGTCTCTGTCTTCCGGATTTCCGCCCGTCACTTCCGTTTTCAGTTCCAAGGTCAGAATCTGTTCTGTCACTTCCTTATTTCCGTCACTCACTTCCTGAAAGGTATTCTGGCATTCCAAGCAGACTAAACGGATTCCTGCTTCAATGTAAACTGTTTTTTGAACTCTCCCCTTCCAGTTTTCCTAATGACAAGGAAAAAATAGCCCTCATTCAGTCCCGATTATCAGGAAAGGGCCGCAAATGGGCAAAGGCCAGTTACTCTTCTGAATCCCGTGTTTCTTGTTCATATGAAGACTTTCTGAAATAATTATCTCTAGCTTTTTCTGTATCTGCCAAATCTCAGGGTCTATCGAACTTGAAACAGGGGAATAGATCTGTAGAAGATTTTTCTGTCGACTTCCGGGTCAGAGCCGCTTTTTCTGGTTGGACTGATTCTATGCTCAAAAATATTTTCTACCACGCCTTAAATGAAGACGTTAGGAATGAGCTGGCTAAGATCAAGGAACCAGAAACCTTGGATGAGCTCATTTGTGTAGCAAACCACCTGGATTACAAGTTACGAACCGGAGTAAGGCCCAGTCCAGCTCAATTCTGTCCGGTTCGGCCCAGTTCAGCCCGGTTCAACCCAGTTCTGTCCTGTCTAGTCCTGTCCAGTCCAGTCCAGACCAGTCCAGCTCAGTCCAGTCCAGTACAGCTCTGTACAGCCCTGTTTAGTCCATCTCTGCCCAGTTCAGTCTGTTTCAGCCACCACTTACTTAATCGCCAGCTAACTCCATCCATTAAGAAGCTTAAAATCAAACCAAAAGTCACAACACAAACAGTCAGAGCTCCTGTAATCCAGGAGTCAGATCTCTGGAACTTCTACTACGGGGATAGAGATGATCTGTTCCCCTTCTTGTCACCTCTTCATAAACCAACTAGACCCGCACCGGAACCCTCTAACACTCCTGTTAACCTTTTGTCTCAGTCAGCCTCTGAACCAATTAGTCCAGTTTCCATAGAACCCCGACGTAAGAAACGGCGTCGCCGTAAGCCAGCTCTGAGCCGTCTAGAGACCCCTGAGCCAGTTCTGAGACGTTTAAAGACCCCTGAGCCAACCGTGAGCTGTTTTGAGTCAGTTCTGTGCCACTTCGAGACTCCTGAATTAGCTCTGTGCCGTTCTGAGACCCTGAGTTAGCTCTGTGCCGTCCAGAGACCCCTGAGCAGAATTTAAAGGAGGTGTGTGATTTTACGTCTCCCAGGACTTTTCTGCAGGCGCCCCTGACCGCCAAGAGTCCTCTGCGAGCATCACCAGCCTCTTCAGAGACCGAACCTTTGCCGCCACGAGCGGTTTCTCCATTGCTGGAGTTGGAGCCACAGTCGGTGGTCTCCTCAGTTCATGATGTGGAACCACAGTCGGTGGTCACCTCTGTTCCTGAGGTGGGGCCACAGTCGGTGGTCTCCTCTGTTCCCAAGGTGGAGCCACAGTCGGTGGTCTCCTCTGTTCCCAAGGTGGAGCCACAGTCGGTGATCCCCTCTGTTCCCGGGGTGGAGCCACAGTCGGTGGTCCCCTCTGTTCCTGATCCGGAGCCGCAGTCGGCGGGCTCCTCTGTTCCTGATCCGGATGCCGCAGTCGGCGGGCTCCTCTGTTCCTGATCCGGATGCCGCAGTCGGCGGGCTCCTCTGTTCCTGATCCGGAGCCGCAGTCGGCGGGCTCCTCTGTTCCAGTCCAGGAGCCGCAGTCGGCGGTCTCCTCTGTTCCAGTCCAGGAGCCGCAGTCGGCGGTCTCCTCTGTTCCAGTCCAGGAGCCGCAGTCGGCGGCCACCACAGAGCCTGTTTCAGAGCTGCAGTCGGCGGCCACCACAGAGCCTGTTTCAGAGCTGCAGTCGGCGGCCACCTCAGAGCCTGTTTCAGAGCCGCAGTCGGCGGCCCCCTCAGAGCCTGTTTCAGAGCCGCAGTCGGCGGTCACCTCAGAGCCTGTTTCAGAGCCGCAGTCGGCGGTCACCTCAGAGCCTGTTCCACAGCTGCAGTCGGCGGTCACCTCAGAGCCTGTTCCACAGCCGCAGTCGGCGGTCACTTCAGAGTCTGTTCCACAGCCGCAGTCGGCGGTCTCCTCTGTTCCAGTCCAGGAGCCGCAGTCGGCGGTCTACTCTGTTCCAGTCCAGGAGCCGCAGTCGGCGGCCACCACAGAGCCTGTTTCAGAGCTGCAGTCGGCGGCCACCACAGAGCCTGTTTCAGAGCTGCAGTCGGCAGCCACCTCAGAGCCTGTTTCAGAGCCGCAGTCGGCGGCCACCTCAGAGCCTGTTTCAGAGCCGCAATCGGCGGTCACCTCAGAGCCTGTTCCACAGCCGCAGTCGGCGGTCACCTCAGAGCCTGTTCCACAGCCGCAGTCGGCGGTCACCTCAGAGCCTGTTCCACAGCCGCAGTCGGCGGTCACTTCAGAGTCTGTTCCACAGCCGCAGTCGGCGGTCACCTCAGAGCCTGTTCCAGAGCCGCTGAAGCAGGGATGGGGTACCCCATGGGGCTACCTACTGAAATTGGGGCGTCATCCTCCTAAGAATCTGCCTCGCTGCCGGTCCCACGGCCGGTCACCTGAGACTCTGCCTCGCTGCCGGTCCCACAGCCGGCCACCTGAACCTCTGCCTTGCTGCCGGTCCCACGGCCGGCCACCCGAGACTCTGTCTCATGAGTCATCAGAGACTTTGGTCGCTGTCGTCCACCTTAAGTGGATTGTTTTCTGTTCTGGACTCAGTTTTTGTTTTTTTTTTTGCCCTCCTGGCCTGTTTTGTTTTTTGTACTCTATTTTTGTTGTTTCTGGCCCTCCTTGCCTTAGTGCCCCCTCCGCCCGCCCTGGGTGGGTTGTTTTTTTTGTCTGCTTTTTTTTTTTTTTTTTTTTATGGACTGTTCTGAGGGCGTCTGGAATCCGCCCTTGAGGGGGGGGCTCTGTTGGGATCCCGAGGCTTTGCCCGCCAGAGGGCGCCGAGGATCCTCTTCTGTTTCATGTTTTCTGTTAGACGCTGCTGCCGCTGAGCTCCCTGCTGAATCTACAGTCTCTGGACCCCCAACAGCTCTCAAGGAAGAGCTAGGAAACCAAGTCAAGGTCTGAAACTCACGAGTCAGAAGCTAGACGCTGCTGCCGCTGAGCTCCCTGCTGAATCTACTGTCTCTGGACCCAACCGGTTCCCCCTCTCTCAAAGGATCTGCTAGAACCTCATCTAGGTACATTCAGAAACTAACCACTCATCAATCCATCTAACTTCCTGGCTAACCAAACTCTCCATCTCTCCAGATATCAGTAATCCCAGATCCGGACCTGTACCAGAACCAGTCCATGTTCCTCGGTGTATCTCCCGTTAATAAACATTGTTAACTTTTCCTCTGTCTCCAGTTTGGTGTTCTGCATATGGGTTAATTCCTTTAACCATTCATGACACTGTTATTTTATTAATTAGAAATCAGAAAGTGAAAAATCAATCTTTTGTGTTTAATCCTAAAATCAATTTTAAGAGAAAAGTATATGTCATACTAATTCTGGGTTTTTAATGCAGGATCATTATGTTATGTTTATATTATGGCCTACAGAGGCATGGGAAAAACTGATATAGTGAGACAATGAGGTAGTTCAAGTACATTACTGGAAGGAAAAAGTCAGGTAAATAAAAAGTGAACCAATAAAGGGTTGCAAAGCTAAGCCCTGTCAAAAGTTTGGTGCAGAATCCCAAGGCATGTACAACAGCTATGATGATGATTAAGAAAGAGGTATCTCCATACAGCAGAGTTTGCCTTGTTAGTTTAATGCAATTCCTCAACCACATCTAAAACCAAAGACCTCTCACCCCATATAAAGAGAAAACTGAACTATTTCTCAGTGGCCTCTGAGTTTTTTTTTCATATGGAAGTTAATTTTGCACTTAATTTTTATATCAAGGTTTCCATAGGTAAATTGAAATATTAAGTATTTTATCCATCTGAGCTTCCTTTACACTTCAGGAATGCCAACAGCTGATTGCCTCCATGCTACATAATACAGTAGTGATGCAGTAATTAATGAGAATGGATATAAATTAGAATAATTAACAAGGAAGCAGCATACATGCAGTCCAGTACACACTCATACATATCAATCTAGATATATACACATAAATACATACTTTCCGAGCAAGGCAAGCATTTTCTTGTACCAATCCCTATTTGATCTCATTGAGGAAAAAACCTTAAGTGTATTTTGTGTTAATCTTTTTAATCAATATATGAATGCTTCTCATTTTAAATGAACAACTAACTGTTCTATCTGACAAATATATTTATTTTATTTATATGAGCGACTTAAAGCAACTGAACTTATGACCGTCATCTAAGTCTATCCAGGAACATGAACATAGTTCTAAATATATGTTAAATCCCCACACGACTCGGTGAATTTTAATAAAAGCTGACCTTGATACATGCAGGCTCTGAGAGGAGCAGAATCCAAAAAGGAGCAAAGTTGCCAAAGGGAACGTCTCAAAATTCAGGTCTCGATTAATTGTTAACCTCCTACTAACAAGTGGACAAGGATGTTCCTCAGCTCAGACGGCTCTTGGAGCACTGATTTTAGATGAGCTAAGTACACAATAAGTTGCCAAAAGAAAATTTATTTATTTATTTTTTATCTGTAAAAAAGAAGCAACTGGAGAAACCAATGGAGGTAAACAAAAGGCTGATTTTCCAAATCATCCTGGTCTGATGTTTAATATTAGTTAGTATAGATTGTTTTCATTAAATTTGACCAACTGCAAACCCTACCTCCCGTTGTCCCACTCCACCCTTTCAGATTCAACAGGCACAAAAACAAAACAAACAAAACAAAAAAATAATGCTTGACTAATGAAGGTGTGTTCAAGGTACAATATCCTTTTTATTGTTTAATTATTCTCTGCTTGTGTGCTTGTCCCATATTACATGTGCAAAGTGCATGTTTTATTGCTTTTTACTATTCATATTGTTAAGGGTAAAAAGAACAATCATAATTATGATGCTATTTTCCTTTAATCAGTCTTTTTTTTATCACCCACCAGTTTTCTAAATAAACAGCAGCTGTGTTTCAAATAAAAGCAGGACATATTAATGAATAAACAGAATTTTAAATTGATGTTTACCTGAGAGATAACTGGCTGAAAAAGCTGATAAAGTTCACCAGAAATACGTAGTTAATTAAATTCAATTAGAGAATACTCAGGATTTTACCTGATGTTCAAAAGGTACAAAGGTTTTATTGGTTCTGGTAAACTTAATTCACCTAAAATGGATCCTGAATCTTGTACTGGATCTGGAGATTAGGGTAAATAATTAAATGATGTTTAAAAATCACCAATAAGGCAAGCCATGCCTTCTGATCACTGCTGGGATCTGATTTAAAAGCCATAAAAATTGATTTTTAAATGACTCTGCACTCACATTTATCAAAGCTGTAAATGTGGGAAAATAAATCAAATAGTGCTCGTGTGTAATAGCTAAGTGAGCTTAATAAAACCGGTCTAGTCGAGGTCACATGTATGAGCATCTCCTGTCTTTGATGTAACTGATTTTTTTGTGAAAGCAACTCAAACTGCTGAATATTGTGAAGTGGGAGAGAAAAAAAAAGACTTCCACATCATAGTGGAATACATTTTTATTTAAACTGCTTAAGAAATAAAAATCTGAAAAGTGTGCCTTGAATTTGTATTAAGGCCCCTCTCTGTCCATTATTTTTAGAGACACGTTCTTCTTTAAAAGCCAGGCTGACTGCTTCTAAAATCTATTTCAATTCTTCTTAGAAAAACCACTTAAATCAGCTAAGTAAGTTTGAATGAAGAGATTAGTTATGAAATCTTACAAAAGATTCTCAATCTGATTTCGATATGGACTTTAACTGGGTCACATCACCATATGAATATGGATTGGTCTGTATCATTCCAGTGAGGGTGTAACTCAACCTGCATTCCAGTCTTAATTCTTCTGCAGCCAAATCTTCCTTAAATCATGATGATTCTACCACCTTGATATATGATAATAGATGATGCAGCATTTTTATATCTACCAGCGATTTTTGACCACAGGTGATTCCATCTGAGCTATGGATCTTTCCTGCTCCTTCACAGTTCCACAGCTACCATTGGCATTATAAATGCCTTTTTCATCATTCCCTGGCTTTTAAATTTAAAGCCAAAGATGGACAGGTTTGCATTGGTACGCATATGTCTGCTTCTTTTTTTAAGGGTGCACTTAACACAGATCTGTAGGATTTTATTTTTATATGGTAAACTTGCTTCACTTCAAACCTTTTCCAATTGTTACACCTGACCATTTGCGCTGTTCATGATCTTGTTTGTTCACCAACGGTCTCAAAGGAACCTTTTACGCTATTCCCAATTAGGAAACTTTGATGTTATTTTGGGGTTTTAGAGTGAAGCTATCTTAATCATGAGCAGGTCTAGACAAGGGCCAAAAGGGGACAGGGTCCCTGCAGAACTGGTCTTGGTCATTGGACTGAAGACAAGATGCTAAATCCGTTTTTAATGAATTCTTATGTATTTGTTTTTAATTTTTCCTGCTTTACTTTAAAAATAAAATAAAAATATAAGTGTTGCCCTTTCAGCTCCAGGCATGTTGATTTGGAACCTCAGTGGCTCAAACATTGACCTGCAACTCCAGAGCACGAGTAGTTATTTTGTTCTTTGCAAAAGGAAAAAAGAAACCAGATAAGGACCTGCAACAGGTTATTGTCCTGTTGCAGATCCATAACCTGAGACCAAGCTTTCTGACACTGGGCAGCACATTTCTCTCTAGAATCCCTTGATAGTCTTGAGATTAGACTGGAAAAAGCAGCCTCAGAACATAACAGAGCCTCAGTCATGTTTTCTCAGTAGGGAAAGTTTTCTTTTCTTTATTTTGCCTCATTTTTCCACTTATGAAGATAGAGCTTATGAGAGGCAGGGTAAAGGCTTTTCATTTTTGTTGCATCTGCTCATAGGACATTATCCCACAAGTCTAAGGGGCCTTGTTTGTCAACATTTAGTCTGGAAAATTCCAATCTGGGTTTTTATGATTCATTTTTAACAATATATCATCAATGGTAATCTGCCATTAAAGTTGAATCTTTATAACTTTTAAAACCATGCATAGTTTTCTTTCTGCTTTTCAATTATTGACTTCTACTCTTTCCTCCCAATACGAATCTTTGTACAGCTAGACAGATAGTTAACAACACTAAAGATTCCAGAAGTTATGCTGAGGATTCAAGTATTTTTTTGTTCTCTTCTTCCACAGTTTTATTTCTTTCTTTCTATCTATCGAATCTGTAAGAAGACAAACATCCGTCCATGTTCTGTATGAAACGGACTTTAATGTGCTTTCTGTTCAGATCGGTCCTTCGATTAAATAGGTCCGACTACGAACTACGACTTAACATAGAAAAAAGATGGGACAAACTGCACTAATGGACAAAGGTGTATATCAAAGGGTAACTATAATGATGGGTAATTACTTACAGACAAATATTTGGTCATACTCTGTATGAAACTTGACTTTTGTACGGTTTCATCTCAAATCAGACCATCCCTTAAATAGGTGCAACTAGGAACTACAACCCGACCTCATAGGGCGGAACAATTTCTGTGTTGGTATCACATAAAATCCACCCAAAAAATGCATTCGATTAAGGAGATGTCCCACACAAAAATAAGTAAAAGGTTTAGTGGTATGAACACTTTAAATGACATTGCATGTCTATTGTGAGCATAATATATAACTCGTTTTAGAATAATAGTGGCTGATTTGAGGTATTTATTTTCTATCCTCACATAATTAACTGGATTCTTATTGGATAATTAATTTTGTTAGAAGTGTCTATGACTCTGAATGTGTGTAGACAGATGTCTTTCCACGCAAAATACTTGAAGACTATTTCAGTTCACTAATACAATGGCTAGCAGCCTCAGTCAAGTGCATAATTAGCTGAATTAGATTAAATGACCAATTAAGAGACTAACAAAGTAAATAAGCCTAAGGGGATTCCAGTGAATGCGGGAGAATGGAATTAAAGTGGAATTAGATTATTGACAGGGAGAATGACAGCATGGTCGGACTAAACAGTTCTATTTCTGTCACAAATGTAGAGGTCCTGGAGGAAAATGTGAAAGCATTGGGTTTCAATGTGCAAAAACTGTAACATATCAAATAATTAACTCATACCAGCATGGTTCTGTTTCTGCACAAAAACAAATACTTTACTAGCCCATAAATACTTGCATTACTTTTTGAACCTCAACGAAGCTCAGATAAAAAGAAAACCATACCTTTGCTTGCACTCTCCACATGCTCCAGTTCATCAGGAAAGCCCAAAATCTCCGGGTGATTCTCTTCGCACTTCTCAGCCAGAAAATGGAGAAGTGTTGTGTTGTGGCTGATGGATTTAGTGTCTCTTAGCTGAAAAAAAAGGAAGACAACATAGATTTATTGACAGTTTTTGTGTTTAAACATTTTAATAATTTAAAGCTTAATATTGCCCTTAATATTATTTTTTCCTGAAAACATTATTAGCAATGAATAAGTTGAAATGTATCTACACCATAAACACAAAAACTGATTTAATACATTTTTCAAGTTAGGCTTAAGGATTTCAGATTGGTGAAACGTCCTCAGGATTATAATTGAGTCATGCCAGAATAAACTCCACTAAAGCTCATTCATTTTGTTAACTTCAACTGTTAGCATCCAGTGGAGACAGAGTGAGAAAATCCTGCAAAGGAATATTTGAAGACTTTAAATATTTCAGACTTCACAGCGTTAATGCTCAGATGGACAAATAAAAAAGGAATTATCACCAGTTGACCGTGTGTGCTTATTTCCTCTTTGGGACACATTTTGTGCCAGTTTTATTTGAAAAATGTTAATGTTATAAACTTTCTCTGACACTGATATAAGAATAGCTCTCCCTTTCAGAGTGACTGCTGTAAAATAGTAATCCTGTCTAGGTAAACTACATTTATGTAGGTCATAAAAATTAAATGCTTCACCCTAAACACATAAGAGAAAATGAGTATCCAAAAAACAGATTTAAAAGGACAGTTCTCCTTTTAAGTTGCCTTTGGAGGAGCTTGTTGAAACCCTAACTAGAGTTTTCGTCCTTCTTTACTCCTCCTACTGCAGAAGAAAACAGTAAGTCTGCATGGGCTGGTGTAGAAAATAAGGTAAATGTACTAAAATATAACTTATCACAGATAAAATCCATAAGGTTCAACATAAAGACAATGGAAATATAAAAGATTAAAGGTAATACTGTTAAAATAATCTCTTAACGATCTAAAAAAAATATATGCTATGGTTAGAAGCCTAATTGGAACATTAAACTGTTAAGTAATGATTTTAGCTACTATTTTGTGACTAATTTGTGATAATCTGAAATAAAAGCAGATATAAAGCACATTTTATTTCAAAGATCAACTAGCTAAATAAGTTTCCTCTATCTTTGGGGTTTAAAAAAAAAAATTGATTCTGAAAAAGGTTAGTTATCCATTTCAGTAAAATGTCCACAACACAGCCGATTTTACAATCTGACACATTTCACTCCAACTGTACAAATGCTAATTAATATAGTAAGGAGGTTGTAAGGGACTAATACCAGAAGTGGGATTTTGCTTTTCTTAAAAAGGCCACTACCCGAGCAATCACAAGGATTATTTGTGTAATTTCTGAGGTTTACAATAAAAAAATAAATAAAAATATCACAAAAGAAAACACTCTGCACTACTTTATAACATCTCACACCCCTGAGAAGCTAAAATGTCCACCACTGTATCATACCTGTGAGTGTGATTGTTCACATGCAGAAAACTTGTTTCAAATTCACTCCCCACCGTGACTGCAATGCAGTTCGAATGGCATGCTGGGAAAGCTAATTAGCACAACACTGCTCTGTGGGCTTGGGCTGATAATATCTGAGCAGTAAACAAGAGGCAGTTGAAAATGCCCACGTATAAGCATGCAGATACACACGCAGATTCGCTAATTGGAACACATTTAGGTAATACTGAAACAATTACCGGCTACAGTATATTGTAATAGTGAAAAGATCTGACAATTTGTCCTAACTGCCATCACGTATTAAGAGAGCATTATGAGTTATAATCATGAAAATAAGTTCATCTTCCAACAACTCTCATTTCTGTGGAGAACAATGCATATCTCCCACACTGATTTCATCTCATAACTATCAGAAACAATTAGATTTATAAACATCCACAAACAGAATGCTTAGTGAGACAGCAGTAGAGGGGATCAACAGGTTCTAGCATATTGCCCCAAGCTTCACTGACTAAATGTGAATATCTGCGCTCATGCAGAGCAGGAGAATGGGGATGCTGGGGTTTCATTAAGAGCACTGGGTGTACCTAGAAACCCAGTCGTTTCAGGTAATATGGCTGAATTAGAATTACTAGGTGAGACTTGAGAAATAGAGTAATTACTCAGAACATTTGATCTCTCTGATTTTTCCTGGCATCTATGCTACATTAAAAATTTATAAAATAAACTTATACAAATATAAAAAAGGATTTGATGCTTCAAAATCAAGGATGGGGGATTCTTATGTTGAAAGAAAATTAAGATGATTTTATAGTTTAGATCATTATTAAATTCATAACATTAAATTCCATTTTTTAGTGGTAGCGATATCAAGTTTGATGTATATTATGTAGGTTTTAAAGGCGTCTAAAAGAGAAGGAATCAGTTAACAGCTAGAAATTCTTGTGTTTGTTCCAAATTTAAACTAACCTGAAATAAATGTCCATACGGGTTTGGTTCTTGACTAGGACACTAATACCTGAATATGATTCAATCTAATCTAATTCACTGTAGCTCCGTCTTTATGTTTAGGATTGTTGTCCTTCAGGGAGCTATCCTGCCACCCTAGTTTTAGTTTGATCTCTGCTTAATGTAAAATCAAATAAAGTGAAGTTCTAACCAGGAAATTAGCCTTATGTGATAATATTTCCTAAAACCATGCTCATAATGGTTTAGGTGTGTTAGGAAAAAGTGCAGTGCCCCCATCTCCACCTCACAATGTGTTCATATGTGGGGTAAAAAGTTTAATTTTTGTATCTATCCAGAGCATCTTTTCCCAACGTTCTGCAAATACTTAAAACCATGGACGTTCCCCTCTGTATTGAATGAATATATGAAAGAATATCACTAATAATCGGAATAGCAACATCAGCACAATAAATAAGCTTATCTGCAACAACTTTCTGAAAAGGAATCAAAGCTACATTATATAAATATGGTGCAAACATACTCTATATTTCAATGATATATTTAGTAAAACTTGTTGATTAATAGAGCAAAAAATAAATAAATTGAAAAGTAAATAGATGATAAGGCGTTTAGGTATTTGACAATTAAGCTAAAAAACTAAGCTTTTTGCTGACACATTGGATGACACATACAAATAATATGCTTTTATTTTTTTCTTCCAGGAACTGGAATAGACTTCTCATTATCGGCGACATGGTAACTAAAAAACCAAGTAAAAACACAGAAATACTTGTTTTAATCATTTATCACAAATTGTTTAATTATTATGAAATTAACAATATTACTGCATGTAGCCCATCTTCCTCAGGCCACATAACTAAGAATGTGACAGAATTATAAAAATTCAGAGCAGTATGAATACTTTATGAGGACACTTTAGGAGTACGTACATGCACATCAAACAAACCATGGTGTCTTCATACTAATTGAAGGCTCCTAACTCAGCTTGTATACATATGCACTGAATGCAACTGGTTGCAATGGATTTTATTTAGGAGCGTGAGAGAGAATTGATATTAGTACAGATAAATACTAAATTGAAAGATTTTTAGTTGCAATTAATGTTGTAAACTTATGCTGCATTCACACCGGACGCAGGAGCAGCAAAATCGCTTCTGTTGCTTGCTTTTTGCTGCTTGTACCTGTTTAATTTGTACGCGCGGCTAAAGCAGCTTTGCTGCTCTGGATGCGCGATGCAAAAGTGAGTCTGACCCGTGTTGGGCAGAGCTACTCTATCCTTTCTTTGCCTTGCAGCTATATTTGCTGTGATCAGTGGGAATAAAGTAGTTTTAATATGTTTTTAAGTGAGAAAATCCACCTGAAAACTTAATCTGTGCAGTCAGTTCATCCAGATTACCATCCTGCCTTCCAATATTATTTCTGTCGGAGCCGCTCAGACCCCCATATACCGGCGGTGCGCTGTCAGTAGGAATCCCGTTCAACAGCAGCCTATGGCCCAGCCGCCTCCTCGCGGTTCACCGAGGCAGCTGGAAGGTGGTTTTTATGTACGTAATCCAAACTGCAGGCACCGGGATAATAAAAGCGAACATATTCTGTCGGCAGGTTTCAGCATTTTAAGTTAATTTAGGCATTAATAAACTGTTTCAGATGAGTGATCACAGCGCTCTGTATCATCAGCGATGTGTCTGTCTCCCTGCCAGCTCCCAGATCAGCTTCTCTGAGTGGTTGATGCGGTGCGTCGAGCAGCAAAAGTTAAATTTTTTCATCTCGAGCAGCAGCGCGTTTGTGGCGCTTCACACGCGTCAGATGCTTAAACGCTCCTGACGCGCTGCTTCAGCTGCTCAGAGGCGCTGCGCCTGCTGCTCAAAACGCGCTGCGGGACTTTTTGCTGCGCCTTGACGCATGTCAACCATTGACTTTGCATGTAAACTCGCTGCTTCTGCTGCGCCCGCTGCGTCCGGTGTGAACGTAGCATAAGCGTCTGCCTCAGCACTGCAAACAATGAAATGTCAATCAGTCATTTTTTTCGTTATAATAAGTGCATTTTTTCTTGAAATGAGGAGGTAAGTGAGACACTATTCCAATGGAAGAAGATAATTACATTTTTCTGATTATCTTATTTCAAGAGTAAAAGTACTCATTCCATTGGCAAATCATCTTGTTTACATGCTCAAATTAAAGGTAAATACACAAAATTTAAGAAATGTTTCACTTATTTCTAGATTATTTTTACAATGTAAGCCACGTTGACATATAATATAAAATTCAAATAGCATACAATAGAGTCAGCAGTTGTAATGACAAGGCAAATATGAAAAGTTTTAGTGGCATTAATAGTTTTGCATGTTAAATGCCATGGCTTTTTCTAAGGTGAGGATCTAGCCAAAGGTTATGTGTTGTAAGCACATGTTGTATAGCTACAATGCTGCAGTTGCAACATGTTTCCATTTAGGACCCTTTCTTGTGTTTTTTTAAATTATATTATTAAGTCAGAGATCCTAACCACCAGCAAGCATCATTTACTAACCTCATCCCTAGTAACTTACAATTTATATTTCAAATACATTTTTTTTTTCATTCTTCCAGAAGATCAATAGAAAACGAGGGCTATAGCTTGTAAAATCTCATCATATTTTAATGGGAGAGGAGAGATATTGCATAAAAAAATTCAATTTCTAATAAATATTTTTAATGGACTCAACAGAAAACAAACAATACCCAACGGTGTTTTTTTTTTTTTGTTTTTTTCTTTTTAGCAACAAATTGTAACAGGGATATAATACAATTCTTCTCAGTATAAACAGCCCTGAGGTAAAATTATTCCATATTCCTCACTTGTAAATGCAACACATCTATTTGTAAGATCAGCTAGAAAGCTAAGCTATATTACAAGAAAACAATCTTGTCATTAACATATTTATCTCTAAGAAATATAAAGAAAAACAGATAAAGCCACAATTAATTAAAGACAAAGATATGATAAGAATGGAAAATCCTCCTATTAGCAGGATTCAGTTTAACTCTTGATCCCAAAGCAGATAAAATATTTTAATTGCTTCTTATTTAGTCATACATTAGACTGAAAAAAGTAAAATCTATATAAGTGCAGTGTTTGCATAAAATTACAAATATTGCCTCATCAGTTCTAGAGCATATGTTACATCATGTGAGAACACATACATGTTCTTTAATTATAAAGTGTACAGCAAGACAAGCAGTTACAGCAGTTATCAACTGTAAACCTAACATAAGTATGTACAGTTATGCCTGGTATATGCCTGCATGTTACCCACGTAAATACTTAATACATCACTTTTGCTGAACTGAAACTGAACATGATTTTTTTTAAATGTCGTATCAATTATTTAACAGAGGCGATAAAAGAGTTCTAATTAAAGAAAAAAAAAATGGACGTGGCCGTTGACTTCCTAAGATCTTTGATACCGTTCCTAATTTTCATTCAATCGTATTTTTACACAAATATATTCAATGGGATATCAAATTAAGATAAATTTTTTAACTGAAATGAATATCTTACCAAAAAATTATTATGTTTAATCTCTGGTTTTGGGACATACCTGTGCATAAATGATTTTATAATAACTAGGTTAAATTTCTGTATACCTCTTTGTTCAATTAGACGCTGCTCTACCCGTATCCCAGCACTACTGAAGCATTTTCAACAGTCAGAATGTCTCACATAGAGGATTTTCGCTTTAGTGCAAGTGTTTTTTAGCGACTGGAAGAGCTTCATTCCAGACATGATTCCGTGGGCATTCTTCCATGCCCATGAGCCCAGAGAGCTTATGAGAACAGCCTGGCTTTCAGGAAACTTTCCATTCCACACAAAACGAGAATTAAAGCATGGGGCTAAACAGTGAAGCAGAAGGTGGGTCAGAAGGGGCCCTTTCCCTCTGCATATTCCCATCATCAAGCTCCACGCTGATGAGTGCATTAGCTACCCTAGATCCGACACCCAGGGGGGGCATTGACTTGATTGACTAAAGTGAGAAAGCATACTTTTTCATTCTTGTCCATCAATAATGGCCCAATCAGCCCCCTGAGGCGTTTACCAGTTCTAAACTAAACACTGATTCACTCACCTCACAAGAACACTACACTTTCTTCATCACAGAAAACCCTATCCTACATCATACACAAAGGCTTTAGAGCTAAAATGGAGAGAGGTGGTCTTTAAAACCCACCTGTTGCTCTGTGATCATCTTTTTTTCCCTCTTTATGTATAGCAGCTGAAGTTTTTCCCTTATGTCATATCCAACTAGCCATCCAGTTCAAAATGAATAGTAAAACTAATCAGCTCTCATAATCTTGAAAACCAAACACATCTACTCCAAGATGCTAGAGGGGAAATGAGGCAGCCTTGGTGGAGAACAAGAGCTGAGTTGGTTTTGAGGAAAAAAACAGACACTAATGCATTCTGTAGACAGAATCTAGCATAATTAAAAGTAAGACGCATATACAGGTCAAGCTATGTTTAAGACTATCCATCCATCCATCCATCCATATATATCCGGGGCCGGGTCGCAAACACAGCAGTCTAAGCAAAGATGCCCAAACTTCCTGATCCATGCACACTTCCTCCAGCTGCTCTGTGGGGACCCCGAGGCAACACCAGGCCAGCTCAGAGGCATACTCCCTCCAGCGTGTCCTGGGCCTTCCATGAGGCCTCCTCCCGATGGGACATGCCTGGAACACCTCCCGAGGGAGCCGACCAGGAGGCATCCAGAACAGATGCCTGAGCCACCTCAGCTGGCTCATTTTGATGTGGAGGAGCAATGACTTTACTCCGAGCTCCTCCCGGGTAACTGAGCTCCTCACCCGATCTTGAAGGGTGCGCCCAGCCACCCTGCAAAGGAAATCTATTTCGGCCGCTTGTATTTGCGACCTTGTTCTGTCATTACCCAGATCTCATGACCATAGGTGAGGGCAGGAAGGTAGATCGATCGGTAAATCGAGAGCTTTGCCCCTCTACTCAGCTCCCTCTTCACCACGATAGTCCGATACAGTGACCGCATCACTGCCGACGCGGCACCGATCCGTCTATCAATCTCACGCTCCATCTGTCCATCACTCGTGAACAAAACCCAGAGAGTAGCCAGTTTAAATTGAACATTAATCACAGGTCCCTTAAAGAGCAAAAAATAAAACTGCTGTCATGGAATGCAAATGTAAGAGTGGCTGTTAAACCTCTGATATCCATCAACCTGTGCTCAAAAAATCAGTCTGCAGAAACCATGCCAGTTCTATGCCCAAGTACCTCTTGAATTCTTCCCATTTATATTACTACTTGCTTAATAAACTACTAAAGCTACTAATTTGGACCCCTTTCTGTGTTTTGTCAGTGCCTTACCTTGCAGAGGAAGCTGACGTTGAAACCAAACGTCTGCGCGTTCCTTGAGCCAGCATTCATGTAGTTGCCAACCAGCAACACAAACTCCAGGAGTTTGCTGAAGCCTTCGCTCTTCTTCACTTCTTCACAGGCGAATGTCACATTCATGATATCTGGCCTAATGTTGTTCACCTGCTCCTCGAACGTCAGCTTGAAAAGAATCCCGTTGAGACGTGACCGCAGCAGCTTTACTGAACTCATCTGTAAAGTTAGACAGAAATAGTAAAACGAAAATTTGTCTTTGTAAGAAAAAAATACCCAAGGATGTCTACAAAACGTAACAGATTATGACTCATAGTTCCTTTGTGGGGTGAAACAAAAACCCATTGCATCACTTTTTGTGGTACATGCAAAAACCTAAATGTACATACAGTACAACAATACAAAGTAGCATATAAAATAATCTTTGGTTTCTCTTTCAGAGGTCCAAAGCTCTGATGTAAAATAAGTGGTCACATAGAAAATGTGCATATTTGACCTTAATGCCAAACACTAAAGGGCTGACTTAAAAATAATCCAAATAAGGAGCACTCAATTGCAAGAGCAAGTAAAAAAATGGGTACAGCAGGTAAGCTTGATTAGGATGAGCTACAAAAATGAGATGTCCAACTAGCAAAATGTGCAAACCAATGTGGTTCTGACCAATAAAAATTGATTGATAGATTGATTGACTGATTAATTGATTTTTGAATGACTGCAATTTCATAGTTACATCAGCTAAAATAGTCAAAGAAGAAAAATGTGCCAAAGCAAGGAAAAGGAGTATTTATATAGATGGATATTTATATTTATATATATAGTCATGCACTGTGTGTCAAATATAGAGAAAAAGGTTACTGCACTGGGTATCAAGTAGTAAATTGCATATTATACATTGCACAAGTTATTGCTGTTGTATTGTTGCATTGTAGAGTCTGGCTGCAGCAGGGAAGAATGACTTGCAGTAACGATCATTTTTACAAACAGGGTGTAAAATGAACAAATCGTGTGAAACTGACTTTTTCAGATTGATTGTTAAAGACAGATGAAGTTTTAAGCCATTGAGACGGTTTGAGATACGCACTTGACATAGCTATCTAAAAAACTGATGTTTACTTTTCTATTTATTAATGCGATCAACAATCTCTGGACTACAAATTAACGAGAACAGAAAGTATTCCTTATGTTGATATCCCTTCTTACTATCTACTGTCTATAAAATTAGACTATTTAATGTAGAGCAGCAATTAGATAATATAAGCATAATTTATCTATTAAATACAATGACTTATGATCTACCTCCCCTCTAGTTCCCTGCCCCCTCTAGGGCTCACATGAATAGACTAGCACCTTCAGCCCCACCTCACAACAACTGGTTTGTAAACAAGTGGAAATCACTTTGAAAGCGAGCTTGTTGGTGACAGCTTGGCTATAAGGAAAGCTAGAGCATCTCTTATTTCCCAAGGGAAGTAAGAATGCAGTGAGGAGCTGCTTCATCAGTAGCGGAAAGAGTAGGTGTGTGTGTCTGTGTGGAGGGGGGGGGGGGGGGGGGGGGGGGGGGGTATTATGGTTGAGGGGTTGCAATTACAACAAAGGTGAGATCACAACTTAAAGTGCAGCCTCTTTCTTCATTACGTCTTCTAAAAACACAAGAAGAAAGCAAGAACAAGAAGCTGGAAGAAACTCGTCTCCACCCCTTAGGTCGGACTAAACATATGTTTTGTCAAAGCATACAGTAGGTACTTCTCTAATGCTACTTAGGAGGTAACTTCAAAGGTAATATCTGAGCCTTTCAGTGCTGGATAGTCATTTAGTAAATGGGTGGTAAGAGCTGTTAATTAAAAAGTAATTAAAGCTGTAACTATACGGAAAGGTCAGATCAGCTTGAAGACGTGCTTCCCTTTAAAGATTTCCATCATTCACATTATTAGACGACACCATTAACACAACAGTAATGTGTAAACATACAGTAGCAGTTACACAGGTAAGAATGTTGTTCATTTGGCTTCCTTCTTCATTTGATTTAACATGTCTTTTTTCTTTAATGTAATGTTTGTACAACTGAACTGACATATAAACAAAACTCGGTGCACAGATTTAGATTTATTTTGAATTACTTTAGGTTTCTTTTTTTAACCCAGGCAAGTTTAAAATACATAACCATACATGCTTTACACAGTTCATAAAGCCCTCTGATATTTGCTTACATTTCCTTCAGCACTCTTGGCAGAATAATTAGAAACCGTGAAGTTTTCAACTTTATCCTTCAATTTAAAAAAACAACTTTGATGTATGACTATGTTAAAAGACAATTACTACACCAGTTTAAACCATTGCATACAAACTGTCCTCCTCAGTGAGAGTTTGGTGGTCTTAGTATCAAAAAACAACCCAAGAACCACCAGGATTTCAGCCTTTTTCAAGGTTCAAAATGCTAAATCCCCAGTGTTCAAAGCCGTCCTCATGCTATCAAAAATATATGGTTTATGGTTAAAAAAAAAGTTACTGCTAGGAAACTACCATTTTTTCTACAACATTTTCACTAATAAAAATGTACAAATATCTAACCAAAATTACACCAGAATTATATTATTTCTTACAAAATGTGGCCTTTGATTTGGTTTTAGCTGTTATAGTGATTCTTGATTACAAATTAGTTAGAGGGAATATGTTTAAGCCTTTATTTATGATCAGGAAACATGCCATACTTTACCAGTTCTTTAAGCCTAGTCTTGAATATAAATAATTATAATGAATATACGGTAGATATTTCTCTATGGCTCCAGATTTAAAAAAATAAACCCAAATAGCACCAGATACAACACAAACTAAAAAAGGGCAAGGAAAAGATGAGACGAAAGGACAGAAAGAGGGACACGGTTTTATGCAAAAAAATATTTATACTATTTAATAGTATCATTGGAAGATAAAGTCAAATTAAAATTGAGAATTTCATTTAATTATTTTTGTTGGGTTTTTTGTTTGTTTTTTGTTTTAATGTGTCCATAAAATAGTAAATCCTAGATCTGCCATTAGGGTATTAAAATATCTGACCAGCACCATATAACACTACACACAGTTCACAAGAAAGTGTCTGAAAAACACTTGTTTTTAGTTGCACCCTTCTCATCATCATCATTCAAAAGTTAAAAACAATGTTAATTAGCAATGGATGTTTAATAAAGTGTTGCAGGCAGTATGCCAAAACATTAATAATTTTGTGTTTAAAAAGATTTTACTAGTAAAGAAAAAAGATAACTTTCTTGAGACCACATTACAAGCAGACAATATATTACTAAGAGCATTATTTACTATGCAACCTGAGACGATCGAACTTTTGGACGCTCATTGTAAATTGATAGGAGCATTGGGATACATCACCAGGCCGGTTGGCTACAGATGCCTGCTTTTCAAAGACCTTAAAACAAGCAGGATTCATAGCCTCAGGGTCTGATTTTATCATGAGATAACATTGACAGCTGATGTCAAAGAGCCACATCCAATTTCTTAATGCTGGATGCTCATCAAAGATGATTGAACTTCTCTTTTCTCAAGTCAAAAGGACTTTTAACAAAAGCCTCTGTCATTTGAAGGCTGAGCTATTAACTCTGATTGCTACTTGGGAGTGTTTGAAGCTCCAAAAGAGTAAAATGCAAAAAGAATCTTGATCCTGACTCCCTGGCCAAACCAAATGTAAGAAAAAAAAGATGCAATGTTCAACTGGGCCTGTCTGAATGCGTTTGAGTATAAACTAGGAGTATGACTAGATACACAGTGTAAAAATCTACTCTGCAAGAGCTAATTATACTTACCACAATGCCGAACTGCTCTGACTCCACGAGCTCCTCATATTCACCTTTTAGTTCCGCTAGAGCACTCAGTTCTTTCTGCTCAGGCAAGTTCTTTATTAGGTTCTAAAATGAAAGAGCACACACAAAATACAAGAGTTAATGCAGTTCTCATTTTCTGCCTTAGTCTGTAAAAAAAACAAAATGCTTGACAGCTTAGCTGAAAACAAAGAGCAAAAACCAAACCAAAGCCACTGATGTGTTCATTCATTATTTCACCTAATTAAAACGAATTTTACATTAGTCTCCTTTAGAAAATGTATAAAGTTTTTAGAAAGTAAGAACATATGAAGTTGGAAATCATTACATAGAATTTGGAAAAAAATAACCCTGATGTATTGGACAGAACCTTTAACACACAAAAACTACCTCCAAATCTTTATAAAATGTTTTTGCTGGAACTCATATCAACAATGAACTCAAATCAAACATAAATGGCGTGTGTGACCCATGTTAGCAATAGGAAAATTGTGTGTTCTATTCCAGCTTCCTCCTATCACGTTTAAATGCCCCTGGGCAAGGCATTTAAACCCAAGTTGTCTGCTAATCTGCATATGCATTATGAATGGTGATTGCTCATTAGTGAGTGTGATTGGATACATTTGGCTATAGAGCTTTGAACACAGTTACTAAGTCAGCCTTTTATCACCTGAAGAACATTTCAAGAATTAAAGGACATTCAAGCAAAACTCACTCTTTTGCTTGGACTCTTTATCTTTAGCAGAATTGACTACTGCAAGAGTGTAATCATAGTTTTGCATAAACAATCCGTCAGATAGCTGAAGCTGATCCAAAATCCTTCTGCCCATATTCTCATCAGAACTAAGAAAGTACAGTAGAGCACACAGCCCGATTCTGAAGTCCCTCCACTGGCTCCCCGAAGATCAGAGAATAGAGTTTAAAATTATCTGTTAGTCTATAAGTCATTGAATGGTTCAGCACCTCAACACATAACACAGATCTGTTGTAAGTGTATCAACCTCCCAGAAAACGTAGGTCTTCTAGTTGACCAGCTGTCTCACTATGTGGTGCAAAAGCTGCAGCGCCTCAGACTGGAAGAAAGTGATAAGAGTGGTGAGAACAGCAGGGAGGATCATCAGGGCTTCACTCCCATCCATAAAAGATATTTCATCCCAGCGCTGTGTCCGGAGCCTGTAACATCATCATGTTCTCCCTGCTTTCCTCTGGGAAGAGGCTTTACAGCATTCGATGTAGGACCAGCAGGATCTGCAACAGCTGTTTCCCCTCTGCCATAGGACTGTTGAACTGTTGCAAACTCTAATCAAGTCACAAATGGGACACTGCATCACGCTGCAAACATCATATTTGTGCTATATGGTGAATCTTCCAAACAGAACTCAACTCAGTGTTTCTACAGCATTTTGCACCATATATATATATTTATTTATGTATTTTTGCACTGCTCAGAACCTTCCGCATCAATGCCTTTTTGCACCATGTTTTGCACCATGTCTTCCACACTGTGTACATTTTATGAAATGTTCTTTTTCACTGCTAAGCTGCTGCTTATTCACTGTCGGAAAGATATATAAACTTAATTTCGACATAAATGACAATAAAGCTTGTCTAGGTCTAGTCCAAGTCTAGTTCCAGCCTACTCTATACACCAAGAATTAGAACCAAACATGGAGAAGCAGCATTTAGTTCCTATGCTACACTTATTTAGAACAAACTTCCAGAAGACTGTAAAAATGCTGAACGCCTTAGTTCTTTTAAGTCAAACTTAAAAACCCATTTGTTTAGAACTGCATTCAACTGTTGAAGTTAGACAGTTAAATGAGGTATTATTATAAGGTTGTAATCCAACTGTTATTTGTTTTTTTTTGTTTATTTTCACTACCTGCTTTTATCATATATTTATATTTATTTGCTTTTATTCTGCTTTTATTTTTCTGCTTGTACAATTCATGTAAAGCAGTTTGTACTGAATTGTTCTCTATAAATAAGCCTGCCTAGCCTTTACAAGCAAACAGCAGGTACAATAATCCAAAATGAATGTAAACTCCTGAACTAAGTCAATGTGCTGTATGTAAATCAGGGGTCACCAACGCAGTGCCCACAGACACTAATGGGTCCTTAAGGACCATATGGGGGCCTTCAGCATCTTCTAAAAAACAAAACAACTCAGTGGACAACGTTGAGAAATTTTATATATAGCATTCAAGCATTTATAGAGATTTCAAAATGACAATATCTAATACAAAATGAGAAATTCAAAGAAGCAATGAAAACAGATTTATCTTGGATAAAGTTTAGCTGCTGATAGGTCAGCCCATAAGTTAGTATTGTATCCCTTACTATATGTATGACTTAATATGACTCAGTAAGCAATAAAGTAGCTCTCAGCATTAAAAAGGTTGGTTGATGTAAATGAAAACATTCAATAAAATATTAACTCTGATTGGCAGATCTGTGTGCAAGTTTTCCTTTATCATTACAGTATGAAAAATAAAGTGTTGCTCCTTTTAAAGAAAAAATATCATTTCAGCTCATTTTATGTTTTTTAAAAGTATAGTTTATCCAGCAGTATCAGTGTATACAGATTAATCCTTTAAACTTTTCTTTTTGAAACAAATTAAAGCAAACCTACAGACTTTATCCACATTGGCTACCATGTAAACAAGTTGCATTTTCCTGTTGTTATTCCAGTGATCAGAAAGAGTACCCTAAGGTAGGCCACTTGGTTATCTGAAAAGTCAGATTAGGTCACAAAATCAGAGCTGGTAATTGTTGCTTTATGACTCTGAACTGTTCCCAGAGCCAAATACTGAACATGTCGGAGACCTTCAGATAGCCACCCTTCCACTGCATAATGCACATCACCATGTGATTGTCTATAAAAAAGAAGCAACGGTTACGCCATTAATTTGCTGGCATCTGATAAATGTTTTTTATACAAGCAGAATGAAATTAGCATGCAGTTGTTGATGGTATTGTTGAAGATTAAGATAGAGATGAGGACGATAATGTGAGGGGATTCTTTTCAGTAAATGTTAATTGTTGGTATGAAGGTCAGCCAATTTAACAAAATTGACCACGGCGACTTTTCCCTCTCTTTTCTGCTGAGGTGAAGAAGAGAAAGAGGTGCCCTTTTCTAGGACTTTGCTGAGCTTCCTTGCTCATTAGCTCCTCAAATTTAGTCAGCAGGAGGAGACTGGCACGGGACCATGTGTCAAGATAGGAACCCAGACAGACAGGGAAAATGGAGAGTAAAAGCTGATGCTGGGCCACAGACTTAGCTGACCAAGTTATAGATCTCTATAGCCCTAACAGTCAACACGACCATAGTCAACTTCCCACTAATGATGGCATCTCTGTTTTCCCCACCGGGGATTCAGTGACATAAAAAGTGAGCCATACTGCAAGATATGCAACCTTATTAGGGATGCAGCCATTAAATCAAATGTTGCTTGCTTCTTTCTAAAGCCCCAATTAAAGCTTGCAGCAACGTATGGTGCCTCAATAACAAAAGCTCTACTTTGTATCAACAGAAACAGCAATCATTGCAGCAGATAAAACAAATCTGAATAAAAGCTGTGAATATAAAATAATATAAACAAACTAAACGGTAATTACCTTCAACATATTATCCAGTTTTAGTCATAATCACTGCTCAAATAGTTGGTTGGGTTTTTTTCTTTGTTTTCTTTTTTAGCTCTGGTATTTATAAGGGTTTTGTTTCACACACCAACTATAACTGGATCAACTTTTGTTAAAAGGGAAGAAAATCATACATGATTTTCAGTTCCTAAATTATATTCATTGTAAATAGCGCAAGCTTATTGACACTAACGGAAGATTTTTTTTTTTTTAGTTAAGATTAGTTTTAAGTACTGTTGCATCTGTTGAGTATGTTCCACCTATCTTTTCATTGTTTTTTCAAAGATAAAGGGAAATCAGATCTTCCTCCATATCCAAGGAGATTGTGGCAAAAACGCATACAGTAGAAGGAATTTCTCACAAAAAATATAGGAAAATGGTTTGCTCAGCTATAATACCTTTAAGGATTGTTGGGGTGTAAATCACCCATCATGGCGATTCGATTCAGTGTCAATTTCCTGACCCAACAATTCTGTCTGTCTTGAATACTGTTTACGCGAGTCTGTGTGCGGAAAGAGGTTAGTGGCTAAAGGAAGCGAGGTAGGAGGGCAAAATAGGTTTGGCGCCACCGCAGCATGGAAGTCAGAATTACAACCAGGAGAAAATGGATAAAAATAGACCGTACGGAAAAAGAAAAACAAAAAAAAAACATGAATCGATTCTCTTGAGGACGTGTTGATGCATCGGATTGTCGGCTGTTGGGTCGATGCATCGATACAAAACGATTATTATTTACACCCCTAAAAGGTTGCATCTCAATTTTTGCACAATGCATGGAAGCTCTCTCATCCACTATATACTTGTGTGCATATTGTACAACTATACTACTTTACAAAATGACAAAATAAAAGTCGAAGTAACTAACAATCAGCATCTAAAATGTCTATTCCTTTAGCCATGATATTAATTTTGGACTCTTGAGTAACAATGGCTGGTGAAATTTAAAAATTGGTGGAAAAAGATTTAGGATGTACAGCACAAACACACACTCGGGGTAAAATTTGTTGGTATTCCTTGTCCAATAAAAGAAAAACTCACAGCGGTCACAGAAATAACTTGAATCTAAAATTAACTGAAAATATTCTATGCAAATGAAAGTCAGATATTGCTTTATAATCAGGCCTAGACAGAATGAATAAAAAAAAATAAACTGATAAAAGCATCCCAGACAATGGGCTGCTCATTTGTCCTCTTCCTGCTCTACGCCTCTCAGTAGGTGGTCTTTCTATTTTTTTGATGAGTGATTACACAGAGCTCCTTCTGATGTTTAAAGCTGAGCATATTGTTTTTAAACTCAGATCTGCTGAACATTTTGCTGCAACTTAAACATTGAAATGTCTTCCTTGGTCTTTATGATGCAGCTTATATGTCAATATCTAATTAACAGCCAACAGAGGCCTTAAAACAACACAAACATTTAAACAAAAATCAACTATTCACCAATAGGGTCATTTTTAAGAAGTAATCAGCTGCACCTTATTTCTCTTGATTGATCAAACAAAAGAGATAAGCACATTTGCATAAAAAAATTATTAGTTTTTTTTATATGTCAAACAACATTTAAAAAAACTTCTCAGTCTTGCTCTACCTCGTATTTGTGTATCACATGAAATCAAAATACACCAATTTTTATTATTGTACAATAATAAAACTAGAAGGATTTTAGCTTATGACTGATTCACACCTGATGCAGTGTGAAAAACAGCACAAACTTTTCATAGTATTTTGTTTGTACACACAGGAATAGAGAGTAATTATGAGCTAAATAGGCTTGAACAGGTTTAAGAATTAGATTTCACTCCAAACAGTGAGATCCATTTAAAATGTAAATAACTATAGAAAAAGTAAAATCCCAAGGTTAAAACAGTTTACTGGAAGGGAATGGCAGGGAAATTAACATCTGGATTAGAAACAAAGTCAATATATCTTTAGCTTTCGGTGAAAAACATCGACTCAGAAGCAAATTGTTCATCCTTTTGGAATACTTACCAATTCTTAGACTAATCCAATTACTCTAACATATTATGTTTAGGAAATAAGGGAGATTTGTCTCAAACAAAGAAATTTTCAATCACTTAAGAATGATTTGTCCAATCAAAAAGAATGCGTTGGCGTACAGACATAATCACAATAACGTGATAGGATATTGAGCACTATTTTACAAACTTACTGAGTCTCACAAAAGAAACTTAAAGCTGACACAAAATCAGAGACAAAGTAGAGAATAATTATTTTCACCTTGTGATCATTGTTTCACGTACAGTATTAATCATGTTATGAATGACCTGAAATGACTCCTTAGAATGGGACAACAAATAACACAGAAGTTAAGCAAGGACGGTTGATCATACAGTGGGTACAATAACTAAATATGTGCAATTAAAATTTCTAATTCATATGGGCCCAAATGCTATTGGAGTGTGAGTTTAGGGTTCTTTTCCTTCCCAGTAATTTCCTATTTGGATGTAGCACTTCCCTCTGTTTGTGTGTTGTAGGCTTTCCCTGGGTAATCCAATGGGGCCATGTTAGGTAAATTGGTGACTTTGTATTTCCCTTTGGTGCAACAAACACTTCCTCAATGAAAAGTCACGATTTTCAGCAAGAGAACTTTACCAATGCTTTTGTCACAGCAATCATGTTTTAACCTCTATGAAATAATTTCAAAAGTACAAGGAAATAGAAAACGTTAGTTTAGTTTAGTTTTACTTATAAATATTTTATCTGCTTCTAAAAAGGGGAGTAAGGGCAAAAGACAAAGCAATCTGGTGTTCTCCAGCTATTACTCAGATTATTTAGCACTTTCTACTTGGAAATTAAATTAAATCATATTTAAGTCAAAGGACATTTGGAACTATTACAGATATTGAAAATCTTAAGCCTGTGCCACCCAGACAGGGCTTAACTACACATACAAGGAAAAGCTGCATGCAGTTAAATATCCAAAACTGTTTGTTTTTGTGACTGAAAACCGCTCATTGTTTAGGTTTAAAAAAATTCACTTTGACATGAAAAGCTCCTCCCTTTTTTACCAGATAAAATTACAATGAAAAAACTGTACGTTAAAGTGCTGTTACCTCAATAAATCTTCATCCAAGAATTCAGAGGGAAACTAAATATTGGATCCTTAAACAGGGGATGTTTTCTAATTTAAACTTCTACCCCATTATCTGGTTTTACTTTGGTAAATGCTGTGGTACTGAAAATGGTAGATTATAAAGTTTGAAAACCTGAAAATGTTCTTTTAGTCAAAATATGACATAAAACTTCCACCTACTCCTCTTGAAACTCACAAAAATTCATGATTTTCAAAATTACTTATAGCAATAGTTATGTTCATCCAAATCTCCTGTATACTTTATATGGACATTTCATAAACCAATTTCTGTGGACACCAGAATCCATTCCTCTTTGGATTAAAAATACCAATTCCATACCATGACTAATATGTATTCTCATTGATAAAAGACTCCTTGAAAGCACAATACTTGCCTGTCCGTCAACATTTTAATTTGTAGGATAACTTTCATCGGAAACACAAGTCAGATTGTTTGTGATCGTTATTCCAATTCTGAAAACAGATTAGAATTTCATTGCACAAAAATGCTCAGTCAATGCCCATTGATTTAATTACAACACGTCATTTCAAGGATGCAGAGTGTGTTTAAGATCAATGGTGTTTTTTCCCCTGAGTCAGGCACGGCTTAGTGTACATATTTTGAATGCAGTGGGTGTTGGTTAAGAACTATTGAAGCCTCCACTGTGAAAGTCCTTTACCTGTGGAAAGGAGGCAGACGAGAGGAGCAAAAACGAGTATGAAGTAATAAGATACGAGATATGGCTGAGTAAACATTTGTCGAGGAGGACAGTTTCTGTACTGCTTTTATTTTCATACTTTGATCTCTGCTGCTGTCAGCCAGCTTCCTGTTAATCAAGTTCAGTGTCAAAGCTTTTTGCAGGGCCATGGCAAGCTAATGCAGGACAGCGCAGGGCATGTATACGCTGTACACTTTAGAAAACTGTTAAGTGGACTAAATAATGCGTAAATAGTGTACATGAAGTGTGAATGAGGTAGAAGAAAGATTTATGTTTTACTTTGCAATTTTAATCATTAACATTTTGAAAGCATTAAAATGCTAGAAAATGTAATGATTTAGCAATCCATTTTATTCTAGAAAAAAGCTTACCTGAGACATGCATGGTGTAAAAACTGTCAAATAGTCCCTTATTCTGCGTGTTGTCATTCATTTCAGCAATACATCTTTTAAACCAAAGAAAAATAAAAGGAAAATATGACAGTTTGCTTAATGGATAGTCCAAATTAAATGCACACATTTGAAAGACTCATTAGGATCTACAACACAGGCAAACTAAGAGCCACATCTGCTGAATGCTTTACAGATGTAATTTTATACTTTTAATTGATTTTCGACTTTGTTTCAGGAGATGGATAAACATGTGGTATTCTGCCAATGCTTTGTGGCAAAGAACAACCAGCGACTGCCATCTCCTCGAATCCAAGGATTCCCATGTGGCTAGTGGGAAAAATGAGTGAATGATTCAGTTCAAATTAAAAAGAGAGAGAGAGAGAAAAAAAAGTCGATAAGACTTCTGAACACTCCCTCATCTGCACTCTTTAAACCAAATTTATACCAAATGTGTCATTTTAAACCAAAACCTAGATTCAAATCATAGGGGATTATGTTGATTTTTATTATGTTCGCTTTTTTAGGAATATACAAAATAGAGAATTTAGATGCAATAGCCTCAGTTCTTAGGTCACCCCCATTGGCAGCCTCTTTCACCAGTTTTCTTTTTTCATACATTTTGTAAACTTTCCGTAAAGTTCGGGGAGTGGCGCCCTAATGCTTAGGGCTTTGCCCTTGGCACCAGGAGGTTCTGAGATCAAGCCCCACTCCCACAGACTGCCACTCTGGCTCTCTGAGCAACACCCTTAACCCCACACTGCTCCCTGAGGTCCCGGAGCCATAAGGTAGTCACAACTTCATCTTTATTTTCCTCTCTTGAATACATTTGCTATTTAGTTGAACTGATTTGGATAAAAGTCTCTTTAGGTGTGAACAGCTGTGAAAAGAATAATCCAAATCTGAAATCAGTAGATCACAGCAAAAAAGGGATTCATGTTTAATATTGTGGCTTTGTACCACACAGATGCTAAACACTAAAAATAGTGTTGTATATTTAGTGATATTTGTTGATTCTTTTAAAGGGAGCTACTCACACTTATCCAATACTGAAAAATATGATGTGGTTACAGCTCAACTAGAACAAAATAAGTGGAAAAAGTATAATCAGATTTGTGAGATTGGGTCTTTGTGATGAACTATTAGTGTATCACTTTAAATACAGATAATGTTAACTGTAACATGCTTCCAAACAAACTGCAAAATAATGCTGTCACCTCAGATTTAGCCGTGCAGTCCTACTTACCTGGAAAATCTTTATTTATGTGACAAGTAATTGGAAGCACTAGAAATAATTCAGAAATGCTGCAGCACTCAGTGTACAAACTGCTACAACAGTAGACTACCCACTACTATATTCCATAAAATGATAATAAGAAAAATAGCAATAATGAAGTTTTCAGTAAAAAAAGGCCAACAAGTGAATCCTTCCATTTCTAATATAGCTAAATTATAAAGTATCGAACTTGTTACACTATTCTGACTTCACTCTGCATCAGTAGAAGCTAATATTCTGAGTTCAAACAGCCCTAAAAAAAACAATAAAAAAACAATCAGAACGAAGACAAATCTTGTCTCAGAGGTAACCAGCATGTCACTGTAAGCAAACGCGCAATGACAGTCTGACAAGCAAAAAACTGAGTGTGACAGATTTTAAATCCGTGTTACACTAAATGAGAAATTCAGCATAAGAGAGAGAGACGCAATAAAATGAGCAGAGGGAAAAACATGGTTGAGAGAGGAGTGGGGGAGGGATTAATTTAAGTGTCTGTAAGATCTGACATACTAAGCGTGACATTAAATTTGTCGTTAGTATATTCCCAAAAAAATTGAAGGGGGGATATTTACATTTTATGCACCTGAACACTTGCATTAAGAATTAAAGGTGCGAAGTAGGATTAAGAATGAGGCTATAAAAAAATATATGCTTCCAACGTCAAAACGGATGAAACAGCTGAAAAAAAAAAAAAATGTTATGGAAAAACCGAAGTTGTCTACTAGAAGAAACAAAAAGGTAATTATTGTGTTTTCTAACATATAAAACTTTCCTGTTGACTTGGCCTGAAGTAACAAGCAACATGGACGACTAATTTAGAAAGAATCTTGAAGTAATTGAGAAAAGACGCACCACATACCTCTGTAATTGTCCCTCATTTGTGTATATTCCTCCTGAGCAATACAGTCATCCAAACACAAGGCCTGGGTATGAGAATGTCAATCAAATAAGAGGAGAGCAAGCATGCAAAACAGTAATATAAATTAAGTTGTTTGTGGAGACTTGCTGCATGATAGTGTCTCTTTGATTGATGTGCCATCTGCCACAGAAACTAAGACGCAGGGTAAAAAAATGAAAACAGAAATATTTTTCTTATTTTTTATAAAGCACTTATGAAACTAGAGCACTAAGCATGCTGGAGCAGCAGTTGAGTGGACCTCACAGAATAAAAATGTAACTACTGAGCTGTATTGCATATTGCACACATCCACTTGTGTGTATGCCTACAAGTATGCATGCACATTTTTTAATCAATACTTAACCTCTGCAGAGTGTAACCAGCCAGGACCCTCTGGCTAGAGATGAGCAGGTGGGTGATGAAGTCTGAGGTACATGTAGAACACATTTGATTCATACCATTAATATCTGAAGTGTATTTTTTGTTACATCCCACTACAGCCTAGTCTTTCCTCAACCTGCATCTACTTTTGCCCTCATTCTGTTTATTCAACACCCCCTTTGGTTTCCTCTTTTATGTTTCCAGCTCTACCAAATCCGCATAATGTATTTCGAATTTCACTGTAAAATTTACATTTGATGCAGAAGTGCTATGAGTGTGTGCCAAAACGCACCGCAATTAAGCCCATGGGGGACTTATGTTTTTCCTGCTTACGCTCTAATCCAACATCCCCACAGTTATCGCCTAGTCCCACATGTGCACTTTTACACTGTGAAAATGATGCCCAACAATGTACCAGTTGGCCAAAATCACCTGTTACAGATGTGAACAAAGGCTGGCATGGGCATCAACGCCTCGCAGCCATCAAGCAAAACCACGTGTAATGACGGAGGCATGCATATGGATGAGCTTAGGGCTGATGTGGGTGATTGACAAGAGAGATAAACAATAATAACAAGGCAAGGCCAGCTCAGAGGAAGTCCTGTGAGACCTGGCAGAAAGGTTGTTGCCATGGCAGGCTGAGGGGGGAGTATTACAAAGTCAAAACCTTGCAACACTTAGTGAATGTTTGGATTTTCCTGAGCTGGTAAAGATGATCAGCTACAAGATACATGGACTTTGTTTACGCTTATTTTAATGATAGAACAAAGTCAGTCATTAAAAAAACAAACAAAAAATGGCAAATAATCATCACTTTTTCATGGAAAAATCTAAGTTTAACAGGTAAATCTAATTTGAAATGAAAGTATGAAACATAACTCAAGCATAATATCAATTGTTAAATCAAAAGAAGATAGCCCTGCAAAGAAAATGTAGGCAAGGTGTTTAAGCATGTTAGAGGTTAAGTCACTGTAGGGAAAGATTTCACTCTCAAGAATTTGTGGAAATAGTATAAGAGTGTAACTGTTTCAGCTCATTGAATAACCTATTCAGTAACAATTGTACTTATCAGGAAACATCTTTATTTCTAACAGTTTCAAATTATCGGTATCACATGAGAAATACACCAACTATATTTCAGTTTTAAAGGTGAGGTGGTAGATTTTCTTTTTCTGGGTGGATCATCAAAATAAGTGGTCTTCCTAACTGTCAATCATTCTCGTGGTATGTTAACGTAAGGTCGTCCTTTGTTCCGTTATCTTTTTCAGCGCATGTACACTTCAGGTGCATATGTGAGGTGAGCTTTGTGTATAACCAGTCATTGAAGCCCACCTTTCTCACCATGGTTCTTTGAAAATGGCAAAGGGTCATAAGAGAAAAAGTGTTTACAAAGTATAAGAGAAGAAAGGAAAGGCCTCATAAGGGAGAAACAAGACCAGAGTGTTTTTGGGAGATTCTTTCACTCGATATCGTATACTGCGGGCTTCCCAATAATGCCTCGGTTATGAAGTTTCTACTCGACCGGTTAAGTTTGGCATGCTATTTTGACAAATCTATTTCACATACCTGCTAACAAAAGTTATCTACCTCTTTATTGCAACTTTCCAGGGAAGATAAGTTTATTTGTTTTTGTAAATCTTTGGGAAACTAAGCTTGTATGAGCAATGCGAACAGCAACTTTTAAACAGAGCTCGCACGAAGAGAAATGGGCCTCTGCATGCTCTCGCACATGTTTAATAGGTGTTCCCTCTCGGGAGCGGGTATAGAGTTGTATATGTGCAGCTTTTTTTTAATAGGAGAAGGCGGAAATTGGAGAAAATCCTCTATTATACTTTTAAGTTTTTAAATTTAGTATCAAAGTCGCTGTAGTTGTTTAACCTGGTTACCACACACACTTTGATTTCAAAACATATATCAACATAAATACCTGGGAACAGAACTCTAAAGATATAATTTGGACGTTTAGGGGGAAATTAACTGTGTTTAAAGGTAGCAGAAGCAAGATGTTGTACGTGTGGCATGAATTATCCAAACAGGCTTACTACCTATTTGGAGTACCCAGGGGAAGCCTAAAATACCTACCTGATTCCTACATTTATTTTCTTCCAGAATAAAAAGTGTATTTTTAAATTCCTCGGCCAAGGTGCAGCACGATTTCGGGGACAAAAATAAGTTTTCATTAATAAAGTTTATTATGAAACACTTAAATAAAATGTTTGAAAATCAGTTTTTTCCTTTGACATTACTAAATCAGGTCATGTAAAAAATTCAAATCAATAAAAAACCCAAACTGTTCTCAATCCCACTCATTTCAAACATCCACGTACTGCATGTAAACCCATAAAGACATAGAGCATTTTAATTACAAGAGAAATTGGACACTTTTTACGTTGTGTTTCTTAAATACAGGGTATTTTTAGATAGCATAAGACAGCAGTAAATGCACATGATTAACAGTAGTGTGGTCTTACTCATTTGCCTTGCCTTTTGAAAAGATGGGGTAATATAAAATACATTGGCACACATTAAACATTAAGAAGTCACTCTGATATTCTGCAAAACAAGCCACAAGGGGCACATCACCCACCAACAAGATTTAGCTTACCACACACACCAAAAACTGGGTGTGCTAAAACACTTTGTGATGACACTTTCATTTCAAGCCATTGAATCATTTGGCATCTTCAGAGCAGCAGTGAGGAGGCGGGACTGAATCTGCCATGGCCTATGAAACTGGTCTTATAGGTTAACTGAAATATATATTTGTTTCATAGATTCACTACAAGCAATGGTTGTATGGCCGGTGTGTTTTATAGAGAATGTCCTTAATTGTAAAGCCATTTAGTAGGAACCACAACGAATAAGTAATTGGTTACCCATAGCCCACTAAAATATTTTGTAGAGGCATAATTTTGCATTAAGAGTAAGAAAAAAATGACAATCATGAAGTTCGCTATCCTGTGGATCCATGGGAGAATTATCCTGCCATAATGCAAGAGCACATAATTTCAATTTGAGAAAAGAATTTCATCTTCTTGCACTCAAAACGTATAATGCTCACACTCAAAACATGCGCTCTCTCTCAAATATTTTCTCCTCTCACTTGCCTCCTTCTCTTCGCGCACAAACCGCGCTCTGCACGAATCTCAGATACGCTCACAAACCTGTAGGCTCTGCTTGCGGATTTTTTCTGCTCTCTCTCGGATTGCACTTGGATCGTCGCCTAGCAACCATTCCAGCCAATAGAACGACAGCCTGGGAAAGGGTGCGCTTTTTTAACCCTACTGAGTGTGCCTGTGCTACTACGCCACTTATAAGAGCGTCAGCTGAAACTGCTATTTACAATAGTTTTGTGGCTCGATTCAGCAAAGTTCAGTACTTATGGATAACCCAAACAATTCTGAATTAAGTAATTTTAAACAATTAGTGGTTTGTTATGTACAAAAGCAAAGAACCGACATATTAAATTATTATATTGAAATACTTTGTAAGTATAATGGCAAATCTTTACGTTTTAACCAGTCAGTGAGTTATGGATGTTTTAAAATGTTGGAGAAGTGGACAATTGGTCCGAAAGAGGAGTCCAATCGCAGCTCAAGTAGGACATTACAAGGAAAGGAGACTTATGTCTTCTGAAAACCACCGCTGTTTTCACCTCAATGGAGCTTTTCATTGGACTAACTATGCTTTGTTTGTTGGCTATATCAGCAGGTTAATAAATAATAAGTACTGTATTATGATATTAAAATTTGTATTTATTTATTAAAATTTTATTATCATGTTTAATCAGACCTCAAATTTTATATTTAGTTAAGAGTGAGATGGTTAATTTTCAGAGGCGTGGATGACTTGACCCTGGAATAGAAATCTTTTTCTCCTAACTTCTATAAGAAAATCAAAGTCAGGATTTTCTCTGACTAACAGCCCTGTGGCTGCAAGGCTATCATTCAGAGGTGGCAGTCTGCAGCACTGGGGCCTGTCATTACCCGATCCATACCGGAAGCACGATCCGTACCATCAGCTCATTTGCGCGTGCGCAAACAGAATAACCTCCGGTGGTAATCTTCCCTTTTTCTTACTTTTTTATTCTTTTGTATTTTTTAGAGGCATGGGTTTCTTTTTGTATATCTTTGTATTTTCGTCAATATTGCATTTTCTAAAAATAAAAAAAACAGAAATACACAAAAAAGTTCAATCGCCTTGTGATAGTTACTTTGACTGCTCTGAGCTTGTAGTTTAGTATTCTTTAATTATTTAAGGATATAAATAAAGTTTTTTCAGTACCGTAATTACATTATTTTTTGGCGACCTGGAAGTTATTCTGTTCGCGCAGGCGCAAATGAGCTGATGGTACGGATCGTGCTACCGGTACGGATCGGGTAGCGACAGGGCCTCCAGGCCACCGTCCTGTCTCCATTTCTCTTCACCCTCTACACCTTCACCTTGTGGGCTGTGTGTCTGAGGGGAATGAGCTGGAGTACCGGTCAGTCATCATGGACTTTGTGGACTGTTGTGAGAAAAAAACACCTGTGTTTAAACACCAGTTAGACCAAGGCGATGGTGATCGACTTCAGGAGACGACCCCCGTGTGAACATTCAGGGGCAGGACATAGAAACTGTGGAGATTTTCAAATACCTGGGTGTTCACGTCAATAAGAAAGCTGACTGGACACATAACACCATAATAATAATTGGAAATAACTATCCAACATTTTAACTTTTTGTAAAATATGTATTTTTTCCCCTACATTTTGAAATCAATACTAACAAAGTATTTCAAGATAATTTAATATGTCGGTTCTTTGCTTTTGTACATAACAAACCACTAATTGTTTAAAATTACTTAATTCAGAATTGTTTGGGTTATCCATAAGTACTGAACTTTGCTGAATCGAGCCACAAAACTACTGTAAATAGCAGTTTCAGCTGACGCTCTTATGAGTTGCGTAGTAGCACAGGCACACTCAGTAGGGTTAAAAAAGCGCACCCTTTCCCAGGCTGTCATTCTATTGGCTGGAATGGTTGCTAGGCGACGAGCCAAGTGCAATCCGAGAGAGAGCAGAAAAAATCCGCAAGCAGAGCCTACGGGTTTGCGAGCGTATCTGAGATTCGTGCAGAGCGCGGTTTGTGCGCGAAGAGAAGGAGGCAAGTGAGAGGAGAAAATATCTGTACAAGAAGCATTAAATCTGAGAGAAGAAACAAAGATTTGAGAGAGAAGAGAAAATATTTGAGAAAGAGCGCATGTTTTGAGTGTGAGCATTATAAGTTTTGAGTGCAAGAAGATGAAATTCTTTTCTCAAATTGAAATTATGTGCTCTTGCATTATTGCAGGATAATTCTCCCATATGGATCCCCCCTTTGCAGATTAATATTATATGGATGTAGGGATCCATCCAAATATTGCCATATTCTATCTTATCTCACTTCATACCTCCTTTATTGTTGGACATGTTATCTCCATGTCTGTCTTCACTCTCTCCATACATACTCTCTAAGGTCTGCTGTCTGTCTGGCATCCATTTGCTACATAGTCTGTCTTGTCTAGTCACTATTTTACTCAGTAAATGTCCAGTCCTTCTTAAGTAAGCATATCACTTAGTCTTCAACTTACCAGCTTGTGCTTTGATGTAACTGCTACCAGTCTAATCCCTCCTGTTCCTTTTGATTGAAAATCTCGCTATCTTCAACTTCGCAACCCCCTGCTCTGTATTATGTCACAGGCAGTGCCACTCACTCCAAACCATAAATCATAACAGGGGTTTCCGTAGGAATCTTGTCACTATCTCCTCTTCATAATTTACTCAGTATACTCGTCTCTGTCCTCACTTCTAGATTGCAATGTCCTTTTTTGAGGACAACTGACCATCAAGTACTTGACCTTACCCTTTCTACCTAACCTTCATTTATTAAAATTCTTTGAAGTTCTAGTCTAATTCAATATACTGCCACAAATGCTTAGAATTAAAGCATAGTGTATTTTAATATGGCAAAAATATGAAAATGTAAATGTTTACTGTGATATGGAAACAGGGATCTAATTGTTCTGTTGTATACCACTTATGTAAAATCAAAAATCTTAATCGAAATGTGTGTGTTAGCAATCCACTAGAATGCCAGCGATATGGTGTGATGCACGTATGGGCATGATTTCCTTCACTGTGGGTGTATTTAATTTCCGAAGAAAGTTAAAGTTGTCAAGACAAAGTGTTGCCTTTTATAAATAACATTAGCTTTAATGGACTGAGGTCAGCGGTGTGATGAGCTTTATTATGACAATGTTGAATTCAAAATGAAATTTAATTGGCTCTCATAGAGATGTTGAGAATACAAAACTATATATAAAGCATGAGGATCCAAAGACTATGTTTGCTTAATGAATCTAGAAAAGCTTATTAGACCTAAAATAGCTTATTTGCCTGAGGGAGCATTAGAAGACAGGACAACATGTACTGCAGACAACTTAACAATTTCTGTACTAATCACAAAGAACAGTTTTCTTAGACGTGCCAATTAAGCAACAAGGGAATGCAGAGCAGTCCAGCAGAACTACTGCACAAGGAAAATAGGGGAAATATGGCAAGAGAAAGAAGCTCTGAGAGCTCTGAGAGTATATTTGCAAATCATTAATCTAAATGCCTGAAAACCAACACCACTTAATCCTTTCTACTGCGAGTGAGAAATCTCCTTAACAACGCCTTTGGACATGGGCCCTTTAGAGGGGCAAAATTATGACTGATTCAAAAATAACACTGTCAGCAAGCTCAACTTATTTTCAAGTGTTTGCAGCAATGATTGTCACATAATACTATGTGTTATTTGGTGTTTCAATCTGAACATTGGAAACAGACAAAACTAGAATAGAAAATTATAAAACTACTTTTATACACTCACTCTGTATAGGGACCTTATTAATAGAGACAGTGCTGTTCTTGACGATAAGTAGCTCTGTTAGAAAAGTGTCTGAGTATATGTTTTATCCCTGATTTTTGGTTTAACTCTATATTACTGCTATTTTTTTTCAGCTTTTCATTTTTAAGCTTAAAATGTATATGTCAAACAAGATTAAGCACAAAGTTCTCATACGTTTTTTTTTTTTTTTTTTGATGGCTGTACAAAGAAAATAATGCCATATAGGATTACGAAACTTTTTTAACTTAAAAGCTACTTCCATAGTTTCACCTCTGTGGTTTAGAATTACATTTTTCTAAGTACAAAACAGTTTCTGATCAGTGGTTTTTCTAAACTTCTAAGCCTTCATCTGGAATTCAGATCTGGACCTTTGAAGAGAAGATTTAAGAAAAATTAACAGGAATCGGTAAAATGCCATGCCAGCTTAAACTCCTGTAAAAAAGGATACAGACAGCAGTTCACACCAACCTACTAAAATTGGAAAACCAAAATTCAAAGTCTCACATTCTCCTAGCCTTGATTTCTGATGCAACACGGAATTAGAAATAGACAACATGAAAGCATGTTGTTGCCTTGTATCAATGGTTAAGGCTGGTTAACTTAGTCTATTAAACAAAATATACAGTACTGTAGTTATTACCATTGCCGATGTCTGCCGATGTCCACAGTGAACTTATTTTCTAATATCTACTTCCAGCATGTCCAAATGTGTCTGCAGTAATCTTAGAGCATTTAGTTATTAGTGATCAATACAATGGGGCATCTTGGATTATGCTGGCATGCAATACCCTCAAGAAAATGGTCATTGACATGTAAGTATATGGAACCTTTTTATGTCATAGCGCTATACAGTACACTATATTAAGTAATTAACCCATAACACATTCCCACAAGAACAATAAACTACATTGAAGTCACGGCGACCCTGAGGCATACTGGAGAGAGACTGTCATAAACAGACGCCGATGGGGCCCAATTACCACCATCATAATATGTTTTGCACAAGGGCAAAACAATCAAGAAAGACAAAGCTGGGGTTCTAACTGGTGACCCTTCGGCTTCATGATGAACTACATTCAACATCCAAAACAGTAGCTCAGATGTAATGAATAAAGTGGCCTGTGATTAAATATCAACACAGGATATCAAGTCATTGAGATTATAAAAGAAACATTTCTAAAGCCTAAATACAGAGTCTCAAAGGATGAACCAGTACAATGTCGATATTCTTTTAAATAAGGAACAAATCTTTTAGTGTTATCTTGCTGTAGCTCATTTTAGAGACTCTCAGAGTGTGCCACCACAAGCAACCTAGTGCATTTGTATAAGCTGATCATAGAATAAACCTAACATACCTCCTTCTTCTCCCCTCTGCCCTGTGGGAAGAGGCTTCACAACATCCGCTGCAGGTCCATCTGGTTCTGCAACAGCTTTTTCCCTGCTGCCATCAGACTGTTGAACTCTAAACTGTGAATCAGTTTGTCCAAATCCACGCCTTTAGCACCATTATTTTTTAAACTGGTTTCCTTTTCTCCTACACTGATTAGATACTGATCACTGCTGCCCTTTATAACGGTAATGTTAATCCCACAGTTATCAGCTGCTCAATTCACATTTGTAAGCTGTAAGCAACGAGATTTTGTTTTGTACACACTGTGTGTATAGAAAAGTGACAATAAAGTTTGTCTAAGTCTAACATATCTGCAAGACCTTTTTAATAATCCAAAAAAATTTTGCTAGGTTTGGAGGAACAAATACCATGATTATACCAATAGAGCTGTCACCCAGGGGCACAGTGGCTGTGAGGGACTCCAGCAAAACCTCCAACACCAAAGGGGAGCCAGCTCACTTAAATTCACCTGTAAGGTGAGCTGCATTTGTTGTGATCTAAACAATCCAAGTGGGGAGGTGATTCACATGGCCATGATTCCACTAAAAAAAGTATTTTGGAGCAACATGTCATGTAATGTAAAACAACCCGATGCAACCCAGGTCCTAAAGCCGAGAACAGACAAGCTTGAATCCTCCATCACATAAACAATTACCCCAGGACATTTCTCTTGGTTATGCTGTTGTGCGCCAAGATAAGAAAAAAAGAAAAATGCAGAAAACAAAAGCTTGGTCAAACTCTCTGAGGATCTAACCGCTTTCTTTGAGCCAGTGCAAGTGACTGTCTCCTATTGTCCTCTTTGTCTAATTGTCATACAGTGGGAATTTGATGAATCTGACCTGATGCCTGCAAGTGACCTTTGTCCATCTGCACCATGAATAAATACTGTCAGTAATTGAGAAATACAGACAAAGAACGTGAAGGACAGAGGTAGATTAGATGCAAATGCATTTTTCTGATGTTAAGGAAACAAACACATATTGATTGTTTGCATGACAAATGACTACAGGGAATGGAAGAAAGAGGGATAACTGATTCACAAAATCATTTGCATGTAGCATCTCAGTGTCTGTATGCATGATGAATGCTGAAAAAGAAACTCTGGAACTGCATGGAGCGAGCATGGATGAATGGTGAGAGCTAAGACTGCCTGCGAGAATTCACGGTTGTGTACATCATCCGAGTTGATGATGGGCCCTAATGTAGAATTAGGAGAGCCAATCAACTTCTATCTATCTACTCTACCAGGGTGAGGCATCAAAGGGGTACTTCAAGGCCAACACGTTCTGCTGACAAATCATTGCATGTCACGAAGAAGGAATGCTATATTATAGTGTTATGGAGTTTCAGACACAACACCAACACCTCCTGAGTCCTCTATCCTACGTCTCCCATTCATCAAATTATGGTTATTCTTTTATCATTTAAAAAATTATGTTCCTTTTCCACTGGTGGAAAGACTATTAAAAACAAAAGCACCAATATTAAGAGCCTGCCTACCAACCCAATTTGGGACTCTAATTTTATCACTCTATTCCTAATTTGGCTATTTGTAGTATGCCTTATATAACGAGCGGTCATTTTAAGATAATATGATTTGCTACTTTAAATAAGTGAGGAATACTGCTAAGGCAGAGCTCTTTGCCTTCCAACTTCACAAAGTTGAGCTGTACCAATAATAAGACATCCATTTACCAATCAATTAATATTGCAATCAAAAGAGAAATCCCAAGACTTTGCAGCTGTCTAACAAAACGTAAGAAATGAATACATATCAGAAGCAAAGGCAAAAGTCCAGAGCTTTCTGATAAGTTTGTATAGGGGGGAGACAGATGAGCTGGCAATACCTAACAGAGCAACTCAGATGAGAGAAACCAATCCAGAGCTTGTAAATGTTACGTTTCCAACAACTAATGGGATGAGTAGGCCAATACATTGAAGTTCTTCAATATAATCTGGAAAGGCATAAAAATCACAATCTAAAATCCATAACTATACAAAAATGTATGCATCGATAAAAAATTTGCACCAGAATAAATCTTTGCTCTAATCATCCTGCATCGACCATTAAAGGCCCACCACCCTCGGCTGGCAATATGTCAGCATTTAAAATTATGAGGAAAAAAGTGGAAACTTCTACATCAAACATTTTGCTCTATTAAACTACCACTACCAGCATTCCTACCACTTTGATCTTTAGCATCTTAGTGTATATTTTCAGTACTTTTTTCCCAGTAATTTCTTGGCAGTGTTCTGAATTGCCTGGACATCTGTTTTTTTTATCATTCACATACATGATGAACTGTGAGCAATACAATGACTGGAGTGTCTTCTTTTATAACATTAAAATACCTAAGTCTATATGTCAAATTGAATTGGTAATTTTATATACGTTAAACAAAAATATCAAACAATTTTAAAGTTTCGAATGAACATTTTGTCATGAACTTTTTGCTTGATTTTTTATATTATATGTGCAGATGAGTATTTAATTTTAAGTGTGTGCCAGATAATTGTATTTAGTTGTTCTAAACCCGTGCTGTGTAGAAGCCCCATAAAAAAATTCTGTTTTTTTTGCCTTTGCAGTGTGTCTCCTTTTCTTTTTGCTTTAAATAATGTTTTTTATCTATCAACTGTTCCATACAGGCTGGAAAGTACGATGGAGTATTAGGGCCAGGTAAGAGATTTTCTTTTTTTCATTTTGAGAATAAAGTGGTAACACTATGAGAAAAAAATTGTAATATTAGGAGAATAAAGTCGTAACATTACGAAAGTAAAGTAACATTACAAGAATAAAGTTGTAATATTATGAGAATGAAGTCATCATACAACAACCCGTTTCTGAAAAAAAGCTTCCAGCTCCGACCAGCATATGATGGCTGACCAGCTCCACCAAATTTCAACCTCAGTCCACGTTGACATGCTGCCCAATCTGATGCTGATGTGCTAAAAGATTTCCTTATTTGTCAAACCACAGCCAAAGTATAACTTCACATAATGCTCGACATTCCTTATTTTAGTGAAGAAATTGCTTCTTGTAGGAGTGGTCATAAAATACAACTTGATTCTCTTAATATTATGACTTTATTCTCATAATTTTATGACTTTCTCGTAATTTTACAACTTTATTCTCAAAATGTTATGACTATTCTCGCAATTTGTGACTTTATTTGCGTAATTTTACAACTTTATTCTCATAATGTTACGACTTTATTCTCGAAATAGAAGAAAGCATATCCCTAGCCTGGCCCTAATACTCCGTAGTAGGAAATGACACCGTTACCCTTTCAGCAGATTTTCCCACCATTGCTGTGAAACCATCTCTGGGAGCCTTTGCTGATTCTTGAATTCAAGAAAAAAGAGGGATACTATTTAAATAACTTAACCTTGGTTTGGATTTCTCCACAACTCTATCCTTGACCTGTCTGCTGTGTTTCTTGTTATTCCTGATGTTATTTGTTCACTGATGTTCTCTAACCTTGGAGGGTTTTAGAGGCGTGTGGATTACACACATCTGGACTCCATAACAAAGTGTCAAGAGAGGGCTGGTTCCTTATGATTTTACTAAGAAGTATCAGAGCCTATAAGTTGTTTCTAATTTATTTCTAATATATGTATCAATATCATATTGAGACAGCTAATATTTTACCCCCTTTAAAAAGAATAAGCAACATTTTTTTTCTATTACATAAAATTCCCACAAATCCTTAAAGTTTGTGATGATAATACTAAAAAATGTGATGAAGTTCAAGGGTATGGCACTCTTGCAAGGGACACTACACTACTAGACACTACCATCCCAGTGTCTTGTCTGTTGGAATTTTTTTCTTGTTCTTTCCAATGCAGATCATTCGGTGTGCAATAAATATGGAGGACAAAAAAGAAGGAAAAAACTGTAGATTTGATATTTAGAGGACTCAGTTTTAATTTAATTGAGGAGCATTTGTATGTTGTAATTATAATTGGGGAAAATTACAGCTTTACATTTCTGTGGCTTAGTGTTCTGTAGCTTAATGCTATATGTTTTGGAAACAAAGGTTTCACTTGAAAAAACACTATATATACACAATCACCTACTTACTAATATTAACAAGCCAGTGACTTTTGTTCCTTTAAATATTTGCCAAGGCATGCATCCACACTCCTCTGTATGTGTGCATCTGTCTGTGTGGATAAATGGTGATTGGCGTGCGGCTGAAAGTGGGTGGTGTGGAGTGATTAATCAGCGTAATGAGTGTAGATGAGCACTGTGCAGATGGAGCCCACACTCAGGACCGTGTCACCCAGCAGGAGGTCTCTTTGCTTCTCTTCCGAGACTCTCTATAGTTTTAACTATGGTTTTGACTGCATTTCTTTGGCATGTGCCACCTCCCTTCTTTCGTAAGCTCCTTTCTTTATGATTCACATTCATTACAACCCTATTCTTCTACGAAAATCTATGTGCACAATTAGCAGAATTTCTGTGTAAATATAAATTACTCCCGTTAGCTTTGCTTCTCTCTCCTGCCAAAAAGCATCATAATGCTGTGTTTTGCTTCAGACGCCAAACTTCACACCAAGCACCTTAATGTATTCCAAAAGATTACTAAATAATGCTTTGCCACTGAAATGCAGTAAAGATAATGTTATATGGGAATAGTTTTTCACAAGATGTAAAGGGATTAAAACCTTTTCATTCATATGATTACTATAGATGTTGACAATTCCCTCTTTTAGTGGTTAGGGTTCTCTGTTCTTCTAAGCCAAGCTCAACCCCAAAACACTAAATGGTTTCCTCTGAATCTTTGGTTAATATTTATGTACAGAGTGTATTTTATATGTAGAATTTGAAGATACACAGACCCACAATCTATGGGAACGAACACATGGATGAATAGCACTCTAATGGTTTAACAGACGGCCTTGTGAACATCTTACATTAATTAAGAAAAAGTATATAAAACATCAGAAAAAGATTAATGTGGCTCGAGAAGTCGGGTTCATTCTTCAGTATAATGTCGGGATGCATGAAAGGAACACATTGATTTGTAAACATTCTGGTAATAACAGGCCATTGCGCCGTTTAGGAATGAGTCTGCTTCTGTGTCTTAGAGATAACCCTATTGTGTAATGTGTATAAACCCCAGAACAAAGACAAAAGACCTTCAGAAAATAATGACTTAAGCCGGGTTAGACAGTGTCATTATCCACATGAAGAAAGAGACCATTGCTCCATGTGCACATTTAAAAAGATATGCACACACAAACAATGAAGCCTGTTTTGGGAGACATGATCTGTGGTCTAATGGAGTAAAAAAGATTAAAATTGGTTATGGTTAACATTGTCATTTTTAGGGAAAACAGGGGGGAGCCTGCAAGCGTAACAGCACCATCCTACTATAAATCTTAAAAATGCTCATAAATGCTTATTTTATGAGAGTGTTTTGCTGTTTAGAAATATGTCATAAAGTTGATTTGACATATTTACTTTATCTCCAGAAATGCAAATTGAAAAATATGACAAATAAAAGTCTAACAAGATTAAGGTGGCTTGTTTTACTCTCTAAAATTACAAAGTAGCTTTAATAATACAGTATGCACTGGAGTCCAAATGCAATACCAATGGTAGTTAAAGTACAATGGAGGATATTTTAAGAGCCAATAGAGCAAATATGACAATGGAGTCTTAAATCTTAAAAACAAAAACCATGACAACTTCTAGATGCCATCAGTACAAAAAGGCAGATATTTTTCTCATGGCTGGTCCTTCTGCACTGATTGGCTAACACATTCTTCCCTCCTATGTCCCTCTGGATTTTCTGACATTAGCTGATTTTTTTTTTCCCCCCACATTCTTTTGCTGACTCAATCACTTGGTCTTATAAGTCCCATCGAGCCTCCTGCTTTGTCAGAAGCTTCACTGCCCTGATTCACATTTATTAAAGAGGGAAATGGGGGATGGAAAGGCGGCATTATAAAGTGTTTCAAAGTGCATGACTGGCTTTTTGAGAGTGGAAACAGTCTTTATGTGAAGCATCCAGCAATAAAGAGTGCTTTCTTGTTTCTAGATCTAGGTTTTGGGGTTAGTCAGCATTATACAATACCTCGGATCTTACATTGCCCAACATGCTGGTGAGAATAAAGTACAGGAAGCCATTAGGGTATAAAGAATAGGTTAATCTTTAAAATTTCAGATGGCTGAACAAGTAAAACAGACCTGAATTAGGCTTATTCTAACTTTTTAAAAGGTCCGCTCATCTTTTGGACTCCCACTTCAATCCATATCTACTCTATTCTGTTTTGAACAACAAAAATGTGTATTATTTTGAAGATAAATTTCTTACAAAACTATTCTCATTAGAATTTTAACTCTAAATGGTGGATTGTTCAAATAAATTAAATTTTTGTAAAAGTTCTTTATCAATATGTAATATGTCCCTAATTACATTTGGATCCACTTGGTCACCAGTTATAACGCAGAAACTCCAGATATAGTGGCGCTAAATGCTATCGGTATTCTGACCATGTCTGTGTAATGGCAGCTGCTTGATGGTGTGGACGTGATTAAGCGGGCTATTTGTCTGGTGCTGTGTGCAACAAGGGGCCAGGTGGGGATTGGCTGGTGACAAGACTCTCCTGCTGGCAGATATAGGCAACAGAAAAAGACTGACGGTGGAAAAAGGTCAACATGTTAACTTCCTTTCACTTAAACAAAGCAAAGCAGGAAAGAGATGTGCCATCTCTGTAAACTTTGTACTTTTTGCCAGATTATCTATCATTCCCATTAAAGGTTAGCACAGCTCAAAAGAATAGTCCAAGGGTTTCCCTTTCTGAATTTCCCTCAACCTCATTGTATATTCCTTCTTCAACCCTCAGTGGCTTGCATGGGGTCCTTGTACATGCAGGCTTTTTGTTCTTTGCCACTCTTTACCTCATCTATAAGGATCAATCTAAATTTAAACTGCATTTTTATAGAAATGTGTCTTTAATGACTAAGTTTTAAATATGGAACTCACAAACGGACAGAGGAATGATTGGATGAAGAGCTGGATGCAGGGACATATGGCTAGATGTGCATGTAGGGCAGAGACAAGAATAGTAATAACCTTTCTTGTCTCTCAGTGGGGAACTTTAGAATGAGTGGATGCATGTGTGGAGGGATGAATTAATAGGTGGGTGGATGGGTGAAAGAGTCTGGAAATACAAATATTTTCCCTTAGACTATTTTCTTTATTGCATTTTGATCTGGAGTTGGTAAATAAGCAGTGGGCGGTGAAATAGACCTGCCGTACAGGTCTGTGCTGATAAGCAACGTGAGAACTTCCATAGAGAATCTATAGGAATTGAAATTACTTAATAGGACTTCAATTTGAAATCTGAAATATAAACACACCTCATAGCAGCTGTAAAAAAAAAATAAAATAAAAATAAAGGAATATGTGTGTAGAACACACACAAATATGAAGGACAATGCATCACTGCCATGATTTTATTAAAAATCTAAATGTATGTTTCATAGTCTACGCCTCCTACTGATGGAATAAAACACAAACAAAAACAACATGACTTTTTTAGTCACAAGGACAGAGGAAGAAACACATGGGCTTTATGCTGCCCAGTGATGCAGCTTAACCTCAGATGACCCTGCCCCCTTTTTCAATTAAAGGCTTCTAAGGCTGATACAAAATTATGAATAAAATAAGAACAAAAACAAGAATCCTTTAGGAAGCTCATCAATCACAGTTTAGAGACAAAAGGTAAAGAAGGGGGTGTAGCTGAGGAGTCTTTGCCAATTCTCATCCTCATCATCTCATCATCCATTATGAGAGCATGAATGGGGGGGTCTCTGCTGTCCACAAGAGAATATGAAGACCGACGGAAGCCAAAAACAGGTTTAAAATAGGTGGCAAAGCTCCTCACCAGACATGGAAATTCTTCTCATATGAGCACTTTTCATTTGTCCTAAAACTCTATCTCTAACACAAATCATAAATATGTGTGTGAGAGAGAGAGAAAGAAGGAGACATGGTAAAAAAAAAAGCTAACGCACAACAGTGAACATCAGTCTTACCTGGATGAGTGATTCACTCAGTCTTTCCTCGTCTACCTCCAGCACAATGTCCCGGATCTCTTCATAAGGCAGGCGGAACGAGCCCAAGAAAATTGCTGTTTTGATGTAGAGAGAAGAGAGTCATTTCCTCACTTTTTTATTAGACTGCAGGGTTCACACTGACATTTTGGCACTCATCGCTCCTTAGATAAAATGATCACACACTGCACTTCCCATTTGGGGAAAAAAATGGTGCTACTCTGACAAAAACTGCAAAGGGAAGCATAAAAATTCACCCGTATGGTGTCAGTTTTTGTTTATTTCAAACAGTCGATCCAAAAACAGAAACCTAACAAAATAAGTTGCAGCTGAAGAGGGAGCTCCCCTCAGAGCAACATGTTTTTATTTGGGTGGATACGAAAGAGGAACCATGATTTTGCCTCAGGGGGGAAGCCTGGTGGGTGTTTCACACTCCAGGTGGGGTGGCCACATTGGAAATTGGAGCTGATGCTGTATCCAGGTGGAAGTCACAGGTGGAGCTTTGGTAATGAGTTGGAAGAGAGACACTCAACAGCTGCCATACAACTGTAGCAGCAGGACCTGATGTCTCTATCTGACATGAAAAAAGCAGAGAAGTTTTTTTTGTTTTGTTTTTGTTTTTATTTTTGTTCCTCTTAGCATTTTTATTTCAATGCAAACTACATTAGGTGATAAACTTTTCATATATAGAGAAACTTGCTTTATGTTATGTTGAGACTCTACATTGCCATTTATTAGTAGGGAGATAACATGACCATGTTTGTATCCCTTCACATTGCACTCATTTCATTATTTCCTGGCTTTTAAGCCGATTATTGCCAGTTCATGTGATACAATCAGATTTTCAACACCATTTATGTCAAGACTTTTACGCAGTAAAACTTACAGTCAAAAATAATGTGTACCAGAAATTTCTACAGGGATCTTGGCTTTAGATTAGACTAAAACACATGGTTATAAAATGGGGAGGGGATGGACAGTACTTCAATCTGTTTGTCAATTCACTAATGATTCCCTTTCTCTCTCCACCCATCTATTTATCTGTCAATTTTTCTGTTTTTTTTGGCAGGTTTTGTTTGTGGCGCATGATATTGATAGTTACAGATGCAACTAACTAACAGAAAATCTTTATTTTTCACCTAAAAAAAGATGAATCTGCTAAAACTTAAAATAAACTATAGAAATGCAAAAAGTGTAGGAACCCTGATTGTTCGATGAGTCGCTGTAGAGAATTGTGTGGTTATATCTGATTTTTGCATGTGTGCCACTGTAAGCATTTGCAAATGATTTCACTGAACTTGTGTATGTCTTTGACACGGTTGGTAGGTGTCAGTGCCAGGTCTGATTACTGTGCCTGCAGATGGGTTTTGAGTTTGGCAGAAGGAAAATAAGCCTTAAAATTACCACCTTCACAAACGGAATGGGAGGGAATCCTTTTGTCATACACAACAACACTGCTCTCCTTAGTCGCCTTGATACACACTATTGCATCATAAATCATTTTCAATGCCGGCAACTGAACCCTGTAAGCTCTCTTCTCAATTCTGATGTGAAGGTTCAGTGACTGGGATGGGTGGTGTAGTAGTATGAGTGATTGTCATGTCAGTGTTGCTTTATGTATCATGGTAAAATGATTATGCATACTGCTATCAGGTAAATTGTGTCCATCTGTCTTCAAAAACCTTAGCCCAGCAATGTCACCATGAGGGTAGAGGGTTGACCTGTGGCAGAGCCTCAAATAGGAAAAGCCAAGCCGACTGTATTATTTTAAGCTGTTAAATGCAAAAGTATCAATGTCTATGACTCAACTAGAAGTAGAAATCCTGTTTAAAAACATTTTTGTAGAAGTTAGAGTATCAACTTAAGCTTTTTACTTGAGTAAAAGTGTGAAAGTATAATTTTTTTAACTAATTAAAGTCTAAAAGTAAAAGAAATGCAAGCAAAAATGTTAAGAAAGGATGCTTTACTGCTTATAAAAATAATTTTTTACAATTCTGGATGATAACTTCAGGATGATCCATCCTAATTAATGGCAGTAGTGTCAAATGTTGTCATCTTGGAAAATTGTGTTGAAACGGGTCCATATACAAATAAATAATTTGTCTTAATAGAGCAAATTATTTCGATGTTTTTTTTTTTTTTTTATACCAACAGGCCATAAGGAAAATGAGGCTTGATGAAAAACAATAAACTAAAGAGTTTATTTTTTAAATGTTAGTAGTAGAACGTATAGATAATTGCAAAAAAAAAATCTAAGGAGTAGAAGTAAAAAGTCTAAAAAATAATTACTCCAGTAAAGTATTGATAGTCGAAATTTCTACTTAAGTAAGGTAACAAAGTATTTGTACTTTGCTACATGACACCTCTGGGTAAATGTCTGATAGAGTGAAATATAAATTAAAACTACATAAAAATATATTGGTATTTTGCAAGTTTTCAGTCCCCCCCTCGTTTAATGTTCCCAATTTCAACTGTGGACGAAGGGAACTTTGTCGCATGTTATCCCCCTCTTTATCTCCAACTAGTTTCTTGTCACAACACATTTGAAATAAAATGCCACAAAAAAAAACAACTATATAAAGGTTAAATGTGTTCTAGAACACAATGCTAGGCCTGTAGCCAGGTCCTGTGCCTCAATACTGCTTAACGAGGAAATGTCTCATTGTAAAGTTAAAACTATATCATACAAATGTTTTAACTTACAACAAAACGGGATTTGTTTAGAAAGAAATGTTAAATCATAATTGTATATTGGCTTTCATATTTAATTAGTTAAAATAAATAAATCACATTATGAGATACACAGTGAAGTTTGGAGCAAAAGGCTAATTTAAAGGTAGTGTCAATAAGTGCATCCTGTATAAATTTTATGATTTTACTAATTTTGTACATATTATTGTAGCAGATTTAGTTTCTTTCATTATTTCACGATTTTCCAGTGTTTGATTTTCTACAGCTGATGTTGGATTTAAAGTGTTTTTAAAAGTTGTTAAACAGCAGATCAACTACACTTTAAAGGAAAAGTTCAGTCAGCAACGAACGATCAATGGATCATTTTCTATACCTAAAACAAATATGTTTGGGGTGATTTAATACATTTAGTCTTAATCATTAAAAAAATAAAAAATAATAATTTTCGTCGCAATCAATGAGTCCAGGAGTGGCCATTTTTGCCCAAATATAGTAACACCTCACTCCTGACATCTTCCTGCAGTGACATCACAGTATGGTAAGCCTAGCACCATTCTCCCCGCTTTAAAGCAAACTCAATGGGAACTACTAGACACATCTGCAATCAATAAAATAATAATAATCATTTAAGATTTAGAGAGGACTTCAGCATTGAAATTTGCGAGAGCTATAGTTAAACTAAAAATGCCCACATGCATGGCAGTTGGATGTTTTAATACATCGGGTAAAAGTGGCAAAAAAAAAAAAAAAATTCCACCTTTCAAATTCATGATCCACCATGGATGGGTTTGTTGGTTGATTGTCAACTTGAAGAGGGAGGATTTGCCTCTGAACTTCTGGCCAGAGTAAAAACCCATAACATGTAGCCAACATTTCGTAGAAGAATGTTTTCAAGATGATTTGTATAATAGCGCGTTGTGACAAACACCAGATACATCATTGGGACTTGCTCAACAGCCGATACCGCACCGTGACGTCACAAACCGGTAGGTGACAGTAGCGTTCTTTGACAAATATTGATGTCTCCAGTCAAGCACATACAAATGAAAATACTCTTACTTACAAACACTAATTATTTAACGAACCGTATGTAATAATTTAATATTTAAAGTACTAGAAGTTTGAATTCTTAACATGACCAGACTTTTCCTTTACGATGTACATTGTGAGTTCTTTTCCTTTCATTTTTAATAACTCTATATCACAATCCAGTATTAACAGGAACTGTATAAAGCTCAAGCAGACTTTATCTGGGGCTTCATGAGAATTAAAAAACACCCACATGGAGCTCAAGCAGTCGAGTCTGTTAAAAATAAATTTTGCATAATCTGACACAGAGGGCTTGGAATAAAGCTGCAAGCACTTAGTTTGACTGCTATATTATTGCCAAAAAAATCCTCAAGTTTTCACAAAAGGCTCAAACATCACTATCCTAACATAGAAACCATTAATCTAATAGTTGTTTCCTTTTTTTTTTATTTCCTTTTTTTATTTTATTCTACATGCAGCTTTTCCTGCTTGTGGGAATATTAACAGCTGAAATGGGGGAAACAATTTTCAAAATCTTCTGAGATAAAAGAACATCACTGTGAAGAATAACTTTGTGAACCAAACAGAAAGCTAATTATGTGTTTCAACCAAAATGCGTTTTTGAGCGTCAAAAAAGCAACTCAACCTGGACACCTTGCAAACCAGCAGGCAATCAGGGGATTCTCCAGTGAAAGCTCTATAAAGCCAGCCAGACTGTCAGAGATTTGCTGCTGCTGTTTGTAGCAGCTAAAGGCACATAAAAAAGATTTTTTTAATATATGTTTAGGTAAAACTGCACTTTAAAAGCACTTTATATGTATTAATTTTAATTAAACTTATGCTGACAGCTCTACAGAAGCAGGGATCACGGCTTGTATGTTGTGTCTGTTACCAAAACAGCTCCTGGATCAGCTTTTCTGAATGGTTGACGCTGGATGCTCAAATGCTTCCGACCCTGGAAAAGTGGTAAAACTCGCTTCTCTCGACGCTAAAATCTGGATATCAAGCCCTCCTTCATGCCTTACACTTTGCATGTAAACTAGACACCCTGGAGCTCATGTTTGTTGTGAATGCACCATAAGGGTTACATGACAGCATCTACTTACATAGGTTCTGTGCTGTCTTGGCATCCAGGATACGAAGCTCCTTTGTCTTCTTCTTGAATTGGGGCATTCGGTCATCAGTCTCATCACTCACATCTTTTTTTACTGCAAAATAAAAACAAACAAAAACAAATAAACAAACATATGACAATATGTATACTATATACTGCTATGCAGCTGCTATTTGCAAAGTTAATGACCTGCCAAAATTAGCTGAGCGTGGTCATGTAGATAACAATTTACCAAGTTGCATGATTATATATTATCAAATAAATTTGATTGGACTAGGTATCGTTAAATTGGACGGCATCTAATTGATCTGTCTATATGCTTTGATATGGGATGTAAAAGATAATTTGTTAATATCTTAAAGCATGCTCATGTCAACTGGAGCTGTTTCTCAACAAATATTGAGAAGTAGTGTAGAAAAAAAAAATATATATATATTTCCCGGGACATATCCGTATTTCACGTCCTGTCCCGGGCGTCCCGGGTTTTTTTTAGAAAGTGAGGACATGTCCTGATTTTTTAAATTACCTTAATTGGACAATTAAATCTACAGGCGCTAGGGCACTGCGCATGACGCTGCGTGTGACGTAATCCCTGAGCCGCGTCAGTGCGGGCAGCCCTGTTCTTAATCAGAATATAGATTGCGTGGCTGTCGGTACGCCAACAACATGCAAAAGCGCAAATGTATGTTTACCCACGATTTACAAAAGAGTTTCCCCGCTTTCAGACCGGGTTGAGACAAATGGGATGCCTTGTGCACAGTGTGCAAAGCAGGCACATATGTCTCGGTGTGCAATGGAGGTGCAAGGAATCTGAAAAGCCACCTAGACACCGAAAGTAAAGATAGTCTATTGATATATCTGTTCGTTTTTGGTACAAAAGAGGTATTTTTTGTTACTTAGCTCATTTGTTAATTTATTTTTCCAATAGCGTACAGAATGGACATTATTTCATTCATTGCTGAGGCTGAGTATCATCTGTTATTGGGAGTTGAGAGTTATGGTTAACTTTTATTGTTAAGTGAGGGATATTTAGATGAGACATTATTTCTTTCATTGTGCTTTTCATTCATTACAGGAATTGTTAAGCATTTTTAATAAATACATTTTGAATGAAATTATCGTTTGTTATTGGAGTTATTGCTGTTGACTTTTACTGAAAAGCATTTTTTAATAAATCAACTGTAAATATGTTATTGTGGGATTACGTAGGTCTATGTTAAGTGAGTGCATGCCACAGACATCTCTATGCATGGGAACAGAGATCCCAACCCCCCTGCTCCAAGGTGTCCTGGTTGTTCCTAAATGAAAATATGGTCACCCTAATATATAGTGAAACACAAAACATATAGTTCATTGTACAGAGTGGTCTAAACATCTATTTCTCTTAGTTTTCATATTATAGTTAGTGAAATTGCAACATCGTTTTTCTTAAAAGAGGGTACACTATAGACTTGATGAGTAAAGCTTTAATGAAACACCCTTCAAAATGAGGGGAAGTTTTGCCTATTAACATGTAGTTTTTTAAAGTATATTTATTTAAACTTTATTGGTAGGAAAAACTGAGATAAGAAAAAGTCAACAAACATTTGGGGTAAATTTCAGAGGGAGATTTCAAAAGCATGAACTTTTTGTGGAGTCTTGTATAAGGGTGAGCAACAATTATTTTGTAAAAGTTCTTCACATTATTTATTTAGGATTGTCAAAAAATAGGGTTCCTGCCTGAGGCCATAGTCTGTAGAAAATCAACTAAAATCTTTCAACTTTCCAAGATGAATGAGAAAAAGTGCAACTCCCTACAAATCCAAGAACCCAGTAATAGCAGTCCACAAAATTTACCCCCAAATAAACCTTGTTCTAGAAAAGAAGACATTTTAAAGTTTTCACATGAGGAAACATTTAAGAAAATAACATCCGTATTTGTACTCCAGTAACGTCAAGCATGTCTAAAAGATTTTTTTACAGCGTATATATAGCAGCAGGACAACATATTAAATTAGAAATAAAGGGTGGAGGAAAATTTATTTTTTCACAATAAGGAAGGAGCAATATGAGAAAGAAGACTCCTTAGATCCTTCATTCTCCCCTGACGGTTTCTGTGAGGCAGCACACTTTGTTGCTAATCATCACAACTGCTCTGTTTAAGCCCAAGGTGGGAGTCTCAGAGGAAATCCAGAACAAACAATCTGCTCCCTTAGTGCTGGCTTACATATTTGAAGAAAGAATCAAAGAGGCAACATCTCCTGGGCACCTAGAGGAAGGAATGCTTAAGGCGCCTACCTAACTCGGCAGTGCGCTGTCAACATATCACAACAGGCATGGAGTTGTTTACAGTGTTAAGTATTGCTAAATTGCAAAAAAAGGTTAAACTGATGAAACAAATAGAATTATTGTTGATTTCCTGTCAGAAAACTCAAACTAAAGATGCTCTTTAGGAGCCCAAAGCACTCAAGGCATCAAACTTAAAGTCTGAATACAAGCTGCATGCAGACAAATCTTTCCTTGTTTTCTCTATTGGTGTTTCAAGTAGATATGAAATCATAATTTCTTATTTAACTAAGAAACAGTGCATCCCACATATCCCACGATTCATTATGGAAGCAGAATGTGTTATTGGTTTAAACGTATAGTTGAGGATGTTCTTTTTTTGGGTGGATCATCAAAATAAGTGGTCCTCCTAATTGTCAGTCATTCTGGTGATATGTTTACATAAGGCTGCCCTACTGTATGTGCTCATCCCATTTTCACTTAACGAGGTGAATCTGACATAATGGAAAAAATTGCAAATCTTCTTTTGGAAGGTAAGCTTGTATGAGTGATGCAACAGCAACTTTTAAACAGAGCGTGCACGAGGAGAAATGGGCTCGTGAATGCTCTCACACGCGTTAAATAGGCGTTTTCTCTCGGGAGCCCCTACAGGGCTGTGCATGTGCATTTTTTTTTAAGTGAAAAGGGCCGGTATTTCAAAAATTTGCGAAGAAAATAAATTAATAAATTAATTAATATACAAGACAGTATTTGAATAATTGCTTTAGAAATGGGAAAACAAATTAAAAAAAAGCAAAATAACAGAAATAAAGTGTTACATTTAAGGATGTTTTGGAAAAAATTTGGATTTAGGTATTAGAGCAACACAAAAGTATGACTGAGTAAGAACACTAATCCATTGTGCAGAAACTTCCTGTCAGTGGCCTCAATGTTTCCTCCCACACAGCCAAACTGCTCAGGAACACTTTAAGGGAAATGGCAAAGGGCCAAGTGATTATCTGGCCTCTAAACATATCAGATTTCAATCCACATCAACACCCACAGACTGTTTTAAAGCAGGTTCTACCAATGAAAGCCACATTCTGCAACCTACAGGACGCAAAAGAGCTGCTGCCAGATATCAACAGATGTCTTTGAAATAGATTGACTTCTCCCTTGGTGCTGTTATATGATTTTCATATAAAGTAGGATTTATATTAAAATGAAGATCAGTATGAGGTTAATTAATTTGTTCTTAATTTAAAGTTCAACTTACATTGAAAAAACATGATTGCATGAGAAATCATACATGTTAAGCTTTTCTGTTAGTAAAAATAAGAGACAGGCTGCTAAACCATCAACCAGGAGGGTAAGCTGCAAAAGGTCATTTCTGAGAACTTACCTATTCATTGAAAAATTAATTCAAGTACATTCATAGAAAGTTATGTGGAAGGATAAGGTGTTTTAGGAAAGGGAATGCAAGAAAATAGCACCTTGATAGAGGGCAAGAGTAGCCTTTATTTAAACAAAAAATATTATATGAAAAGCCGTACTCTACTTTGCTGGGAAACTGAATTATTGGCTTGAATTAGCTTTAGGGCATGACGGAAATCTACAGAAATGAACACTTCCAACATGTCACTTTTCATGTAATTCATGTATAGAAAGTGTAATAGGTCACTTTTTGAACTTCATGTTGCATGAGGTGAAAATACAGAGTATTTCTGCAGTACATTTCAGCACTGTTCTGTTAGATCCCCGAAAACCACTCAATTAAGAAGCAACCTTAACTCACCCATAAACGTACCAGTAACAACATTTATATTACATTTTTTAGTATTTCTTTATTGAAGGAGTGATAAATCATCAGTTCCATCGATTTAGACAAAGACATTTATATTATCTTCCTTTCTGATTACATTAAGAAACTAACTTAAGCCAAAAGTGAAAATCACTTTCTGTACCAAATTATTCTCTGCGACCTCTACTATCTATTTACTCTACAGCCACTTTAATCTCTCAACGTGATACCTTACATTCTCACCAGGGTGCTCTCAGCATACTGGTGTTCACCTTTGCCTCCAGGCACCCATGCTGCTCATTATTAAGGAGAGTACATTTAAAAACAATAATGAACCAATCTTTTCTATCCTAGCCCATACATCTCTGAGTTCTCCAGCAGGGAGCTGAGCATTGGCATCAGAAGGCTGACTGAAACGACTGCTTTTTGCTGGTTGACTCAATTATGCCACGAGTCACATGTGTTTCCTCTGAGCGCTGCATGTGAACTGATGGGCCCTGGAGGGCTTGCACACATTTTAAGCTGCCACATTGTCAGCGTCCCAGGTGTGTAGAGAGGATGAATATAGGTGGCATATACCCAGATGGCTGGCCACAACAGAACCTCTTTTAAAGTTTAATAAATGAAAACAAAACACAGAAGTTTGGAGAAAGTTACTAAACATCCTCCCCTCTGGTTGGCTTTAAACTTGAGTTTTTTCTTTTAACTAACAATAGCCCAATCATAGAGTCGGCTTGTTGCTTCTTCAGCCATAAAAAGCTTAAACCGTATGACATTCTAGGCCTGCAACAGCTGATTGAAGTCCTTGCCAATATTAGGACGTGTTCTTTTAGTTGTCCAAAGGCTAAAATTTAATACTGTGAAAACAGTGCTCATGTTTGTTAAGCAGAAGCTCTCAAGAAGACACACAATGCAGAGACACTTGTGACTGGAAAAACCTACAAACTTGTGTGCAATAAAATTATTTTATATGATTTCAATATTTATCAGATAATGATAAGATAAAAAAAAATCCAGATTGTTAATAAAAATAAAAAAAGAATAATAAATCCTTTTTGCCAGGAATTTATGTTGGATCTTTAGAGAAGTCATAAAATACTAGACTCAAAGGAAATAGAATTTTTTTTAACAATGTTCAAAGATTAACAATACCCTTTATAGTTTATTTTCAAAAATGGATCCAATGTATTTACGATGAATGTTAATGTTAGAAAAATACACACAAAAAATAAACATGGAAGCTGCATTTCATTGGAAATTCTTAACAGACCATAATATCTGAAAAATTAAGCTGTTACTTTATTCTCATTTTTCTCTTGCATGTAATATTGTGTACCTGTCCCCCTAAAAGAACATAATTTTTTATCTGCAATATTCTTGACTTTCCTTTTTTTTTCTTTTTTACTTTTATAGATATCAACCTTCTTTTTTTAGTATTTTTTTAAAAGTTGAAATGGGAAATGATTGGAATTACTAGCTGAATGTGAACTACTGCATCGTCTGGACAAAATGTGATTAAACCTGACCACATCAGAGCTAAATAAAAATCATACACAAAATATAAATGAATAATCAATTATATTTTATATTTATATATTCCATTTTGCCTTACACTTTTGGTATCATCACCTATCTGAGACATTTTACATTTATTTGCTGGCTAAAACTGAACATTAATAGTGCTAGATATTTGCTAAAGTGCATTTCATGTTGAGTTCCCATTTAAATAGACCTTTCTGTGTATTCCCAAAAATGTAAAGAAAAAGGATATTTGTAGACAGAAATGAAACAATGAAGATGTTGAAGTGCTTTAAAAAACTAAACAAAATAGTTTTCTATGTGAAAACTATTGTGATTGTAAGAAACTTCTTTAAATAGGAGGGTGATTAACATCGCTCTTTTCCAAAGGGAGTCACCAAATTATTAAAATGGAAAACACACATGAATGTTTCACTTAGAAAAAAACAAAAAAAAAACAACGCTTTTGGCTTATTAAGGACGATTTGGCGATTCATCTGTGTGGGCTTTGGATTGAGGTATACCCATGGGAAACTGTATGATAACAAGAGTTCTCCAATACTTGGACATCCAGTTTGTTTGCTGGCCCATAATCACTCTCCTGGTTTCCTTCCATGAGATATCTCCCTCAAGACGTCCATAAAACCCAGGGCATTAGAAAGCTAAACACTACCACATGTTCACTTCCGGACACAGACTCCCAGGATGAGCCCTGCCACCAGGCACCAGAAAATGAGCAGGCCTTTAAAAGACAGAAAACAGCAGATGACAGGTCTTCAACTAACATATTTAAAGGCAAAGAAACATGGAGTGGGACAGACAATGTGGAGTCTGGTCTCCTTCGAAGCAATTTACTCCTTCAAATGTGCAATCTGCCCGCAAACATGGGTCTCTTCCTCCATATCAGGGACTCATGCTGAGGATTCAGCTGCTGGAAATCTGCCAGCCTGACTGAAGGAGTTGGAATCTGAAGAAAAGTCATTGTCTTCTGCCATGAAAATACCAGTTCTTCAGAGCTTGACTTTATTAATATACATGTTTTATGTATGTATGCTAAAACGTGAGCGGGACAAGAGGAAAATGTCAGCTCAACGCAGAACAAAAAGAAATATGTAAAAGCAAAAAGACACCTTGAACAATAACCCTGTTTCTAATTTCCATGTTCAGTTCCTTTAAAGGGAGGTTTCGTTCTTTACCTTGAAGACAACCTGGTGATTAGATATATAGCTGTTTCCACTCCTCCTACTGTCTTGGATGCTAAACAGATACTCCCACTTGGAAAAATGGCAATCTGTCTCACTGAGTCAAGCTTAAAATGTATAATTTTCCTGTCATCAGAGAAAACCAATAAGGCATAAAAAAAAACAGAATTTTACTTCGCTATTACAAATTACTGTTAGTGTTGATACGCTTATTCACAATAATTAATTCATACCTCCCAGTTCTATAAATAAGTAATATATAAAGCTATAAAATATGCCTAATGATGATGATGATGTCGGTGTTCTTTTCATTGTTGAGCTTGAAGCAGATCGGTAGCCGTTCAGAAAAAGCATCTTTCCCAAAATCTGGTACATCATCTGACCTTATAGTAGACTGCTGTTCTGCATAAGATGCTGATTATTTACAATGTAAAGCTTGAATGACAACTTGTCCAATAGGTGAGTGACTGCCTACTGGTAACACAGAAAAAAACATCCATTAAGCATTTGACTACAAAGATAACTTGTTTGGGAAACAAGCAGAGATATGATGATCAGGAAGTAAATGTTCATACCATGGGGGGATTATGACTGTCACATGTGATCATAGAGATCATAGACTGAAAAAAAATGTTTTAATTTCTGTGTCTTCTGTCATTAAAAATCTTCTGTCACTCTCCACGAATTCCTCCAAACAAGTAACCCTTCTTTTTTAACTAAAAATTAAACCTTGTTCAAGCCAAAAAAAAAAAAAACAACAAAAAACAAAACAATGTTTTTCATTTGCTTGTATGACACAATTTGAGAGTTTTTAATTGAAGTCTTTGGGGTATTGGCATTTGCAAGTCTGTTCATTACAAGCAGACAGAGCTATTGTTTTTTTTTTTCTGTAGGGTGCTGGTTTGTTGGGTCTCCAAGCTACTCAGCCAAGCAAGTTCTGACTTCCTTCACCTTCCTAAATAAATGGTAATATTGTTACTTAAACAACTCCAATTTGAGCTTGGGATTGACATTGCTCACATTACTGCCTTATCTATGTTGCATTTAAGATATATAACAACAAAATTCTACTAACCTTTGCTTTTTGCATTTTTCTTGACTTTTGTCTTTAATGAAAATTAATATAAATATCCCAAAGAGTTGTTAAGATAACATGATGTACTGTCAGATAATCTTTAAACAAGAAGATGTTTGTTCCCCCGGATATTTTAATTGTACTCCTCATGTCAAGGTGAGCTATTAAGCAGTGGGACTTGTCAACTATGCAATAATTACCTTGCCTAATGATAACAGATAATACATTTATAATAATACTAATACTGATTATAGAAACTTAAATTGCAAAAAAAAAAAAATATATATATAGAAGTTGCAATTAAATGTATCTCTATTCAGATTGCACTTTTAAAGCATCTGGTTCTGTTTACATGAGAATACAAGGTGCGTAATCAGGAAGCAGGATGAGTCCCACTGAGTGATACTTTGACCTGAGGCCAATAATGTCTTCAGTATGCAGGGAGCGGCTCAGCCCACAGTGGAAGGTGCACAGCTGGGCTTGGAGCAAAGCCCAGTGAGAAAAACGCCTCCTCTTCTAATTGAGACAGCACAGATCTCCCTTAGAGACCCTCCCATTTCTATTCCAAGAGGGAAAAAAGAAAGAGTCCAGGACATGGGAAAAGATTTCTGTAAAAATAAATAAATAAAAATTTACTTTTATACAGGGATGAATCTCAGTAGAGATGTTAGGGTTATGGCCGAATGTGCTCAATTTATGAAATTTGCCATGATTTAAAGGACATTAACACACCCAGGCAATTATTTTTTTTTTTTATTTTAATTAATGCTCTTTAATTAAAGTTATTTAAGTTATGTTCCAAATGTCCTTTTGAATCAAAAAAGTTAAAAATGAAAACGCAAAAAATGTTATTAATAAACAAATGCTTTTTAAAAAAGGGAATAGCTCAAAGCATTATCAATGGCCTGGGGCTTGTATATCCTTTTAGCAACGTTTAATCAGCTCACATCTGCACAGCACAGTTTTTCTCTCTCTCTAAGAGTCCAAGAGAGTGTGGGAAGGCTCTGACTTTGCCTCAGCCTGTTAAATTGGTCATGGAGACATGCTCCTGGGGGCAGTGAATGGATTGAGCCTGACAGCCAATCAGTTCTAGGAAACTGTTCTCTGGTTTTACCAAAGCAGCTCATTGTGACCCATTGTGCTTGAGCGCTGGTGGGAAGGCGCTAGTTGCTGGTCCAGTCGGCTGCACCTGGTGTCCGTTAAGACCCCCACTATGCAACTCAGCCTTGAGCATTCAGGAGGTAGCACTAAAGGTGGGGCTGTGTCAATATGATGAGAATTTCAGCCAAGATTTGAGGGTAAGGTTGTTTCCTGGATAACTGCCGAATTTACTCAGGTCCCTCTGGTCTTTATTACCTCTCCCAAGCCAATCCTATCTGAGATCGAGCCCAGAGAGAGGGTTCAGAGTGTACTTGGCCAAGGCTGAAGATATTTTAAAATGTTCATCTCCAGTGGCAGTAAATTTTTATACAAGCTGCTGAAAAATATATCTGTAGGCAAACTAAGATGAGAATATTGACATGACTTTCACCTCTCACTTTTAAAGAGATATACCAAAAGTTGATGCAGAATTTTTAGGAATAAAATAGGCTTTATACACAAGGCCTGTCATAAAATACCGTCTATGCACCTTCGTATAAATTTCACTTTAAAAAAAGTTTCCAAATATAATGCAGTGATGTCAAAGCATGATACGTGACACAATATGTAAATAACTTCTTGCTATACATTACTGTAGTTGGTGGTTGTAATCTTTTACTTTTCTTAACAGACACTTTGAAAACTCAGAAGACAAACAAACGCAGCACTTATTTGGGAGTGCACTAAAGCCTGTCACACAGTAAGACAATTGTGGCTATTTTTGCCCCGCTCTTTCCCTTCTTAGCCATCCCAATAATCGGAATGGCTGTAAAGATAATCTTAGCAAAAGATCTTGTTCTGTGTGGCGTCTTAAGAGTCACCGGGTCTGTTTTCTGAGATGTCCTGTCGGACATCTGAATTTGTTTGATTGATTGATATCTGTTTATGTGTGGTAAGATGTGGTTGCTGTGTGGCTCTGCACCAAACATTGGTAGTCTGAACCGGTTATATCTGTTTTTATGGTTAGATGTGTGGTTTATTAAGCTTTAAAAATCCCCCAACTGTTTTGACAAAAATGGCCAACAAATGACATTACTATATCTTTGACTATGCTATGAAGGTGCTGCACTCCACTCGCAATAATGGATGCTTGAAAATTACAGTAAAACTGACAGCATGGATTTCTTTGATTAACTAGGCTAATAACTATATGACTACTCTACTACTATTGGGGTATGTTGGGGTACTGATGGCTTTTAAAGGTGCAGAAGGAGATCTTTACCACGTGGTTTGAAGATCTCCCCACAGTCGCATAGCAAGCAGTGAAATAGAAGGTCTGGAAGTGAAACTAAAATAAATGGTCCCTGATATAGTGTGAAATCAATGAGTAACGTCCACCAATCGCGAAACACGGTCCGTTGTACACTATTGGTTCCTGACATGTCAATCATGGTCATCTGCTTGCCCCTCTCCCCTGTGCGCGTACCCCGACACATGAACAAATCAACCCCCAAATCCTTGTGCAGGACGTCATGGCTGGAACCTGGCCACTGTTATGCTATGTTCACACCTAAAGCAGCAAGAGCAGCAAAAACGCTTGTACAAGTTTAGTACTGATGCACGGCTGAGGCATCTTTGCTGCTCTAGCGGTGCCATGGAAAAAGTGGGTCTGATGCGCATTGGGCGGCGCTACCCTATCCTTTCTTTGCCTGTAACAATGTCAGCTATATTTGCTGCGATCAGTGGGTAAAAAGAAGTTTGAATCTATTTTGAAGTGAGAAAGTCCACCTATAAACATCTTCTGTGCAGTCAGTTCATCCAGATTACCATCCTGCCTTCAAATATTATTTCTGTAAACTAGCTGCTTTTGTTTCCACTGATGCTTTCGGTGGGAACGTAGCATTATGTTGTTGTTAGCTCGTGTCACGAGCACTGGGTCTCGGCTTGTTTGTCAAAAATATAGCTTGCTGGAACCATTTTTTCAAGATGACCTACAGCACATTCAGTTCATCCTGTAACTAGTGGTCTGCAAGTTCAAGCCCCCTCTCTGTCAGTCTTAGTCACTGTGCCCATGGGCAAGACATGTCCCCCACCGTACCCCCTGTTGGTGGCGAGAGTGATGCTGCTTGTAAGACGGTCCCGCTTCTGATAGTCTGCCAGTCTAGCTTACCAATATCACTGTGGGAATGAGTAAATGACTGAATATAGTGCAAAGCCTTTGACCTAATAAATCAAAATATACAGTATTGCTTGAAAGTTTGCACACCCTCCTGTTAACGAAATGATAAATTCACACTAGTAATTTAAATGACACAAACCTGAAAAAGTAACAATAAGTGAAAATGTACTAAACGATAATTCAGTAAAGTACTGATTTTTGAATTTTCATAAAAAAAGAATGATTTTGCAAGAAAATAGTCCCAAACAAATTAAAGTACCTTTCTCATGAACAGTGAACCAACATAACTGTCAAAAGGTGCAGAGGGTACCTCAACATGTTTCTAAAAAAAAGTATATATATATGGAGATATTTTTATTTTATCTATAGATTAGAAATTAATGTCAGGATCTCCATTTTTATAATTTTTTTTTCAGTCTTTAAGTGGTGTATTAAGTTTCCATTTACCGTTTACTCAAATTAGGGATCTTTATTAGATTCAAACTTAAGAGTACCCATTTAGTGTCCTGCATTGTGGAACTGTGGAACTTCTCTGTTCTGCTTGGAAAGATGTGACGATAGAAAAGTGGGGAGAAAAATATAAAACATTTCTAAAATAATAGAAAAAGACATGCTGGCAATAGGCACAGTAGGGTTTTGTGTTGTAATGCACCTCATGTAGCCAAGTTTTAACATTCCGGCAATCGGAACCCTAGCGCTCTGACACTGCACAAAGTTGATCCTAAAACAATGCCTTTGATAATATAAAAGTTCAATCAAAATAGAAGCTACACTACATGAAAAATGCAAAGACAAACATTTGCAAGTTTTTGAAAGCCAAATATAAAGCATTCTAAAAATATATCCATAAAATTATTTGCAAATTAGTCTTGTCATTTCTAACATAGGCTACGGGAGCAAAAAGCAGCATGGGATCTGTGTGTGCTTGTCCTACTTTTTGGATTTATCTGACAGGGTTGCATTTTTTACATTTGTTGTCTGGCAGAACATAATATGGCCTGTTTTCCTTTTATAGAAGACTGTTATTCTTTACACCATCCTTTCTTGTGAAATTAAGCTCTTGTGTCTTTATTGCTTCGCTATTATACTAGTATAAAAATAGCATGTTTAACCAGCAGGAAAGAGTAATGCTGACAAAATGTGTTTCACTTTGCATTTTTGTCCTTTTGCATCTTTGTTTGTTTGTTCATATTTCTTGACAGACAAATTGGTATGCAGAAAGTCGACATGCCAAAACATGATGGCCAAAGACAGGTGATGTGAAAAAAATACAGATTTTCCTATTACAATGACACCTGACAGAGGATGGGAAAAATAGGGCAGCAAGTGAATATTTTGTCCTTGAAGTTGACGCAATGAAAACTGAATAAATAAACAACTGAAAAGATTTGTGGGATTTTAAGAAAGGCCCAGGCCATAGTGTCTACACAATGGCAGAGCTTGTGTTCAGGACCTTCAAAAGGTATAAATAAAAATAGTCAATGGCTCATTTAGTCAAAGAGGAATGGAAGATCGGTCTGTGTTTTCAGATCTGATTTGTAAGAACCACTTTACCAGAGGCTACCAAAAAGAATGTAATGTTGATGCTAATGGAACCTGGGGGGAAAAAAAGAATGAATACATTGCTTGGTCTGAATCCATTGTATTGTTGCAAAGCCTTTAAAGGTGATAGTATATATTTAATTAGGATCACAAAGTAACAGACTAAGCATTCTATGCTTTCTTTTTATATTGTTGATGGCTGGTTGAATGGAAGTGGCTTAAAAAATAAGTACTATCAAAAAGACGCTGTGAAACAAATGAAATCGGTCATCGTGACATTACTTGATGTGTGTCCTAGGGGTAGGGTAGGGACAGATATTGCTTAATCTCCACATAAACAACATATGTTTCAAAATTAAACACGTTTTTTTTTTTTTGTTTTTTTTTTGCAGATGATACAAATATTTTCTGTGGAGCTGAGAGCTTACAGCAGCTCCCGGGTGATATTACACCAGAGGAAAAAAGAAAAAAAGAAAAAGAAAAAAAAGAGTTAAAGTGATAGTTTGACAAAAACAAATTTTCCCTGAATCAGAGAAAAAAACAATTTAATGTTATTTGGAAATCATAATGGAAATAATGTGAAAATCAAAATAGATTGGGCAGAGGTGGAACATGCAAATTAAATATACTTTGATTGTTGACTATAAGATACTGTATGCTGGATGCCTCATGTCAAACATCTTCAGATCAAATCATTTAAAAAGACCTGTGATTTATTTAGTAAAGCAAATCATTTTCTAAACTAAAATGTGCATCACACATCCTCTACTTTTCACTGATTTATCCATACCTGAGCTATTGTGTAGAAATCTGGTGTAACACCTACTGTACAGGACATCAAACAGCTATGCATGCTGCAGAAAAGTGCCATCAGGATAATTCATTCAGGGCTGACTATCATGACCACACTAATCTATTATTCATTCAATCCTGCTATCTTTAATGGTTTGAGCTGGCAGTATTTCAAACATCACTATTAATGTTTAAAACTAGAAATAAATAACTACAAGGCAGCAAACAAAAAACATTATGTCGAAAGAGGTTCAAGGTATAGTTAAAGGGATAATATGAATTTGAATATCATATGTGCTAAATCGCACATAAAAAGAATGAGCATTTCAATAAATGGTGTGGAACAAACTAAGAGTTGAATTAAGTTAATGTCAAAGCATGAGGCTCAAACTGGTTTTCTTAAAAAGCTGTGAAAGACGAAAGGTGGTTGTATGACGGCTGGCCAATAGAGGGCGCTAGGGCGCTGCCCCACCCACCCAATGACCCTTACTGGCATAAAAAAAAAGTAATTTAGTTTTAAATTCATATATAAAATATTTCAAAATATATTTATATGTATTTTTTAGATGTGCAAGATAATAATCTTAATGAGGAGTAAGACGTCACTTAATTTTTCACGTCAGATTAGTGACGTATTTCAGCCCTAGAAAATCAAGAAGCTTTGCCCAAAAATGTTGTACATGCGCAGTAGCTTCTCTGCAATACAAAGGTATTGGGTAACTTCGTTGTGCAGATGAGCTGCGCCCTAAGGTGACAGGAGGTATATTTGTCCACCACCTCCCGCCACAGTCGCAGGAATTGGAGACGCATTGGAGAGAGAGATAGAGAGAAATGGCGCAAGAAAAATCCTTTTCCAGCACCTGGTTTAAATACAAGGCTTGGTTTACTGCATGGAGTGAGGATAACACTTTATTCTGTTGCGTTGACTGCCTGCCTTTTTCAAACTTCAGGATCTGACCCAACATGGACAAAGACAGGTAGGACTGTTTAAAGAACTTTTTTAGAAAAGACAAAGAAGAATGAACAACCTAGGATTCCTATGGAAAATACTATAATGTAGTGTACCTTTCCAGATGATGATTGGTTTCTGGTGTCCTCCACTTTGAATTTAAATTCCCCCCAGAGAAAAATCCACTGCACCAGCCGCCACTGGTGTGTGTATATATATATATATATATTAGGGGTGGAACGGTTCACAAAATCCACGGTTCGGTTCGGTTCATGGTTTCGTGTTCACGGTTTTCGGTTTGGTATATGTTGTTGCACAATGTTTGCACTTTTATCCACAACTTTCTTTTCGCCGTCATCGTAGGTCACTCTAAATGCAAAGTGGTCCCATACAGCAGACCTACAAAGTGCTGCTGGCGCGTCTTCAAACTCCTGTTCTTTCCCACTCGCCATACCAACACAATTCTCCACAACATCTGATTATTTTCTGCTTCACCCAGCTACGCTGCTTCGCTTCTTCTTCTTGTTTACTACTGGTGGTTGGCTTTGGTCGCATTACCGCCACCTTCTGCTTTATATATATATATATATATATATATATATATATATTTTATAGGCCTATATGTTTTTAAAACTATTTTTCTAGCTCAGGTCAAGCCATTAAATTCAGGGGAGAGGTTAACTTAGCCAAAATATGGTTCTAAATCAGGAATTTAAATTGTGCGAAACAATCAGCAAAAAACATAAAAATGGGGCTTGGCAGTTTAAAATGGCTAATAAGGATTTGCATTGAAATCGCAGCAGAGCAAAACACCCCCAGTGGAATCAATTTATTGATAGGTTGGGAAAATCTCAGTATAAAGTTAGTCACTGAAATAGAAACTGGTGATTGGGATTTAAGAAGAAGCTTAGATAAGAAATCCAGACAAATGGAATCATTTATATTTCAACAAATCACACAAGCAGGTGTGGCTAAGCAAAATGGTGCATGAAAGGTTGTCAAACAAGGAAAAGACATCCATGCTTATGCTTTATTTTTTAAGAAATGTGCTCAAGTATTATCTCTTCTTCTTGTGAAGGTTAACCGATAGGTTGATCCAATTTGTCTACTGAGGCGTGAAAGGACTTAAGAAATGCTTCACATTTCTGTGTGGGAAATGTCAAGGTTTCCTGAGAGATGAGGACAAGAGGAGGGGGAAATGACTTTTTCTCTTGCTGGCAGCTTGACTTCATGCTTGTTAGCACCAATAGGCTTATCCTTGGCAATCAACACCGGGACGGATATGTACAGTAAAATTCTGGGTCCTGAATTGCATTAAAGACAGCTGGTAGTGCATCTGCCACTAACATACACGCAGTGTCCCTTCCATATACATAAGTGTAAATACAAACAATTCATTTAAAAAGATGGGATTGGTTCATCTGTGGCTGAAAGCTTTCATTGTGTCACCTTCAGATATCTATTATTTGTACAACTAGAGAAAAGAGCGTTCTGTGACAAAACAGTGTCACAGCTGACATGACCTGATTAAAGATGCACTATGCTGAATCTATGGATAAAGTTACAGCAAGGAAAGAAGGCCACAAGAGTCTATTTCTTACTTTCTTACTTATATTTTTGTATCTGCAGCACTTTGTAAATGTGAAGTGGCTGTTTTTCACTTCACCTAAGTGGGCTCTCTACTGTAAAGATGACGAGACTACGGTGTCCTGGAGTGACAGACCTAAATTATTTGGCCGTTATTATGTCATATGGCAGAAGAGCACATTAAATAAAGTTCTTTTGATAATAATATGGGCAGGTAATAACTGCTGTAGTGCAGAAGGTATTGTCACACTGAGCTCCATTGCGTTCACTCAGTTTTATTAGAAAACATCTGTAATAGGGCTGCAACACAATCCTTAAAGACCCGCTTCCTTGAAAAAGATTCCATTTACATATAACTCTTCAGATGCTAAAACTTCAAAATTTAATTTGACTCAGTGGTGTTACACCAACACAAAATGGATGCATGTTTTTCAATATGAGTGAGTGACCAAAGACAGATTTCCCTGTCCTTCCACACATTTCCAACTGATTTGCTCTATACTTTGACTCTACCTTTCAAAGAACATATTTAACATAAATTATTCTCTGGATCATCTGCCTGTATGATTAATGTTGTTTTCTAAGTGGGATAACCCAATATTCAACTGTTTTGTAGACCTTAATTCAATGGTCTTAAACATCTCTCCTTGAGGGCCAATGTCATGTTACTTTGAGAAATGCCACTTGACCTGCACACCTATATTAAACAGCTAAACTGCCTCAGTAGCACTGCTAATGTCTGAATCAGGCGTTTTGAAACACAGATATTGCACTGTTGCAGCACCAGCCCTGTACAATTTGAGACCACCTCCCTAAATAGTTTTGATTTCAAGGTTTCTCTGAGCCTATCTCCATCCATCCAACTTTGACGAACTTCTTTATTCCACTTAAGCAGAACTGCCTCACACCATGATTCTGCCAACACCATGTTTCAATGAAGGGTGGTGATTTGACAACAATGAGGAGTTGCAGTGTTTTGTGTGTAGCATTGCTTTGCACCAACATTGGCCGTCTTCCTACAGTTATTCTGTTTAGCCCCCATTTTGTTTAGTCTTTCTACATTAAAACTGAGTTTTCCCTCCACCTTTCCTGACACCTCTGTTGGTCTGAGATGGTCTTCGTGGTGTTGTTTGGGGTTGTCACTTTAGTGTTCGGTAAGAATCAGTTAAATGCAGCTGCACTGTTCACAAATAAGATGACATTTAAAGGCAGCTAATTGCTCCGGATTTTAGTTAAGTTTAAATGAGTTGAATTCAAAGGCACACTACACTTCCCATATTTGTATCTGTTAAAAAGAACCAGATATGAATGCTTATGCAAAACACTATTTTTTTTCCATACCAAAGAAATGCACTCAGACATGTAAAGTAAGAATTCCCATGACTTTGGGTCAGTGGTGGCAGTAAGTATAAGTTGGTAATCAAGTTATTTTGTAATAAGGCTTTTATTTAGGGCAAGTCAGAGTGTATGGCATAATGTTTAGAACTCATTCAGATCATAAATGCTTCTCCTTTAACACACAATAACTAATCAAATCTAACATCCAAACACTTCTTTGGGATTCTGATATCAAAAAAGTTTATAATTTAATTACAACTGTATTTGGATAATTGCAGAGCGCTGTCATTAATTTGTTTGTCACTCAAAGAAGAATAATGCAAATACATGAGTGAGAGCTAAGTGGAATCATCAACAGTTAAACAAGAGGTTAGTCTGCAGACCTACAGACTCAAGCAGCAACTCAGAAACTGCATTCTTTTTCCTTTTTTTATCCGTGCTGCTGAGAATTTCTGGACTACCTATAGTGTTTGGGGCACAAGCCATTAAAGTGCAGCCCAGTTCCTAGCAGGCATCCTATGATGTGTTTAAGTCTTGCTGCTACCTCGCTGTCTGAATGAGTACTATGCGAGTCATGGGTGGTGTGGGGGCACAGAGCGATTTTCTCTGTAATGTCCCCTGTGATGTGAAGTCTGCACCATACTGCTGACCTCAAATTTTAGTAATTACCCCCAAATTACAACATCAACTGGGATACTGATACTACAGCTGGCCATTTTAACTGTACAAAGATACTGTTGAGAATTGTCCAGAGGCATTTTTCTCCTTGTCACTTAAACACTGCCTTTCTTTTTCCAATATTTTTAACACTTTTGCTGATATGGGTGCCAAGGGTGAATAGTTGATGCTGATACAAGAGCACTTGGTTTAGCCAAGGCAGACAGTAATTAATGGACAACATCTCCTCCATAACTTAACAGTATCTGTTGAATAAGGTGCGTTGCATTGAATAATCTGAAAAGTTGGACTTTCATTTTATGATTATAGATTTTGGTAACAAACCTCAGAAGCTTTCAAGAAATAAATGAATTTATGCTGAATTAAACGACACATATATTAACTATATTCACCAATGTAAAAGTGAATGGTCACTCTGAATTTCTTTTAGGAGAAGAGAATGTAAATAGAATTTCAGACTTTAAAGAAAAGTTGCAGTGGAATAATCCAAAATGCATAATTCTGACTTTTCTTTTGTGGAACAAGGAACATACTCAATCAAATAAAAGCTGCTTGCATTAACAGAACTCTTTGGTATTGAACTTTTTACTGCAGGGTCGGGGTGACCTATCTTAAATATCAATACGGTTTTTAACTTGACATCAAGGGCCAAGATGACTGCATTATATTATCCAGAATGAGATTTGGTCATGCTGGACAGAAAAGCACATTGGAATGATAAGCAAACATGATATGAGATTTTGCAGTTACTGTAGGAAACTAAAAAACAGTACAGCTTCCATCTGTTGGTAGAAAAGGCTGGATTTGGACGTAAAAAATTTCGGATCTAGGTTCTCTACACACCAATACTCTTGCTTCAGAAAAGCTGGACACATAAACCCAAAATAGATGCTAAAGTGACAACATATGTTTAGTCCAATGTAAGCCACTTAAATTAGTAAATACAGTCCAAGGGGTATAACATTATTTCAGTACAAATTAGAGACTGACATTTTTTCGGGAATCCCACGGGTCAAATCTGCTGCTTTGAGTTGTTCTATCACGAAAATCTAGATAAACATTGACATGATTGAATAGCAGATTCTATAATTCCCATATGAAGACCATCTTTTTTCTAAATGGTTTAAGCACTCATATAGTACCTTCACTGTTTTCTGTAGGTCAATATTCCATTCAAGTGAAAAATAAAAAAAAACATAAAAAGGAAATATGTCTGATGGCATCAAATGATCCAGACACTCATGTTCTATGATTTACTTAGAACTGATCCCTCCTTGCTTCAGGCTAAAACCCTCTCTCAAACATACATTAGACTTCATCTTGGTACATTCCTGTCTATTTTCAATGCTACAGCAGTTCAAAAGGAGTACAGAAGTTGTCTGCATACAAACAACACCGAAGTCAAACAAAAGGCCTGAATAAACAATAACAAGGATGGATGTAAACTTTAGGGAAGTTCCAAAGCTCCATCCCTAATTGCTGTAAGCAGCAGATAAACACAGGTAGCAGTAGCAGATGTTTACCTTTGGCAAAGCTGATTTCATGGATGTTTCAATTTCCCACTGAAATGTTAAAAAAGAAGGGCTCTCATGCCGTTAAAAAAAAAATTATAATCTTGCTCAGTGATATTGCACAAGAAAGGAGAAAAAAACAATACAATGACATTTCTCCAGTTGCCAAGATGACAGAAGTAGGTTAAAATGTAAGAAAAGGGAAACACATTTACGTGGACAATAAAGTGCTAAAGTGACAATCTGTTTATTCCATTAGGCTTCTTTCCAAAGCTTTATGCTTTAAGACAACACAGCAGATGAAGTATTCGTCACACTGAAAAAAAGAAACTGATTACATTTGAGTGGAGGAATTCCCAGCTATTCCACAGAAACGCTTTACTGCCCAACAACCTTCCAAACCATTCATACAGCACACTATTTGGTAGTTTATTGCATTCTGCTACTTCTAAATAAGGCATATTCCTACAGCCAATATGCTTTTAAGGTGGCACTCTTGTGAAACCACAGCAGCTAGAATACTGTCATTAGAGCTCTAAAATGCAGGGTTTGGGGTGCTCTCATATGCAAGTACATCACTTAAGTAATTTGGCGCTCTGAATGGTTCATCCTCTTAAGCACTGGCCTCTGAACTGATGGGCAACACTGAAGAAATCTCTCCATGTGCATCGAAACGTTCTGCAGCAAAATTTGTGCTAACAAGTATTTCACAGTGTCTGGTTTACATTAAAGTGCCCACTTTGCCATAATACACCAATTTAAAAGCCTTTGGAGGGAAACATTTTTCTGAGGGTGAGCAAAAAAAATAAAAATTTTTTTGTTCTTTCAACTTTAAAGGAATCTAAAATATTGTGGGGGGGAAAAAAACTCAAACTATTCACTTCTAGTTCTATTCCCTCCCAAAGCAAAGGCTTTTTTTTTTTTTTGCAGGAGCTTTACAGGAATATTAAAAATAATAAAAGCAGAGAAGGGTACATAATTAGGAAAGTGAAGGGATTCTGTTTGCAATATCCGAACAAAGATTATAAAAGCACTCATGTAGCAATATTTGCGGAATGAAAACCCCAGTATTTCAAAATCCTAAGTGATTTTACATTTCTAATTCCTGCCTGTAAGAACAAGTTAAAACAACTGAACACCAAGATAAGGTTACAATTTATCCCTTCCTCCAAGAACAAACGATCGATCAGACAGACAGACAGACAGACAGACAGATAGACAGATAGACAGATAGACAGATAGACAGATAGATAGATAGATAGATAGATAGATAGATAGATAGATAGATAGATAGATAGATAGCAAAACTTGAATCTACAAACCATTCAGTCCCTAAAATAAAGTTGGGTAGATGTTGAGCCAATCATTAAGGAATGCAATAATACAAATATGCATTCAGCAATTTAACCTTATTCCTGGAGAGAAAACAACTTTATCAGTTTTTTTTTTTTTTTCCAACACAGTGTCTCATTCTTTGAACTTGTAATATTATGTAGTTTCAATAATATTCCAAAACTGAATGGAATGAGAAAATTTTGTGATTTCTTCAAATGTACGAGTGACTAAACGAAATTAAAAAGGAAATCTTGCAATTACTCATTTAATGTTTCCAATAAATATATTTATGTTTTATCTTCAGTCGTTTTCCTCCCAAATGTAAACCCTTTAACAGAAAATAAACATGCCACACATCCCAGTTGCACATAAATGATAGATAATTTCACAGCACTCTATTTTAGATAACCAGGTGTTTGCACATGAGTTCTCAAACCACCCACAATCGACCCCATCCTCCAGGACTTCAGTTCTCATTCCATTCCCAACCCCGCCGGTCCCAGGGGGGAAAGCAAGCACCTGGCCGAGCAGTTTCATATTTCATTCAGGTGTACCTCCACAGCACTGCACCAGCTTGATATGCACGCATATTAAGTACTGTATTGGCATTCTATTTTTTTGTAAATAGGTATTTAACTTTCAAAGTAGGCCACCACTGAAGGACTGGACACATTTTTGCCTGAAGAATATTATAAAAATTATATTAGACAGTCTCCAGATTCACAATATTTGTGGGATTTGATTGTGTCTTTATACTTTAACTGCACATTTGTTATTATTAAAATAGCATAACCTCTATTTTAACTGAGCAACAAGAAATCTTATTATTAATCAAATATATCTAAGTCAACTTTAGTCACTTTTCTTTTTTAATTATTGCTAATAAATCTATCACTCCAAATGTATCCTCTGCCTTTGCTTTACATCTGTCTAAGATTACTGTCCTAGTTACGCATCTGCAGGATACATTTATAACTTTTGGGATTTGTTTGTAATTTCTTTTTTTTTCTGAAAGGCTGTAGTACCAGTTTGCCTGGCATAATTAATGTGATTGTCTCTCATGTAATGACATATGTCTATGCTAATTAAGCAGATTAAGCCAAAGATTGAGCTCCTTTCCTCACCTGAGGAGTTCTTATTGTTGACTCTGTGTAAATTGAAAGGATAGATATATAATATATAGATTCAGAATATATATGGTGTGTATATATATATATATATATATATATATTAGGGATGGAACGGTTTATGAAAACCGTCTGAACCGTTCGGTTCGACTGTCTCGGTTCAATTCGTGTGTGTTGCGTTCGGTTCATGCGCTGCTCCTTTTTCTCATAGGCAAAGCGATTACACTCCAGAGCAGAAGGTGGCGGTACTGCGACCAAAGCCAACCACCAGTAGTAAACAAGAAGAAGCGAAGCAGCGCAGCCGGGTGTAGCAGAAAAAAATCACTTGTTGTGGAAAATTGTGTGGGTATGGCGAGTGGGAAAGAACAGGAGTTGGAAGTAGGGTGGCCAGATGTCCAGCTTTAGGGCGGACAGTCCGGATTTTCATTGCACTGTCCGGCGTCCTGCGCCGCATTCAGCCGGACGTGTATTTGTCCTCCTTTACCCCCAGATTCCACATACTCCGTCAGTGCTCCGCTCCGCTGACGTACGTGGTGTGGAGTACTTGTCTGTCATGTAAATCAATGAGAGCTGTTCCAAATCCTCCGCTACTTCTCTGTCCTCGTACGTCTTCTCCGTCTTTCACCGTCAAAATATGGAACTGAGCTCTTTTTTCCTGCGCTCCGGTCAGTCCAGATCAAGACCCGCAATTGCAATCGAACCAAACAGGAAAAAGAATGTAGAGAGGACCCGGTTTTTCAAATTAAATTATAGTAAAAACAGACCGGTAACTAGAAATCAGAGCATAGTACGTATATAATACAAAAACTAAGAGCAATTATTTAAATAATTGGATGCAGACTATTGGTGCTTCAACAGACCAGGAAGAAGTTGTGAGATTCTAGAGTGCATCTCATAACTTTAAAAGAAAATTCTTATTGCAGGAATGGATGAAAAGATGATGAGTTTGGAAGCAGAGAACAAACATAGTTCATACAAACTATGTTTGATCCTAGTTATTCCTGTTACAAAAATCCACAACACAAAGAAAATATTTAGGCAGAAACTGAACATCTGCTGGATGATGGGGATTTTTTTTAAATATGTCATATTAAATTAAACGTTCACAGGGTTTATACATACGCGTTGTACTTTACAAGACATAGTAGATTTCCCTAACAATCAACATAAACCGAACCGAAAACCGTGACCACGAAACCGTGAACCGAACCGAATCGTGGATTTTGTGAACCGTTCCACCCCTAATATATATATATATATATATATATATATATAGAATATTTTGTACAATATGGTCTTTAACATGGTTAAAGACCATATTGCACAAAATATTAAATTTTCACTTCATATTACAGAGTAACACACGTGTTAAACTGGTTGTCCCTCGATAAGAGTGATTGGTGGTGGATTTCAAGACCAAAATATTTAGTCAGTGAAGTTTGTCTTTCATTTAAATCAGCTCTCTTTGAAGGAGCAGACCAGCAACATGCAACAATGTAAGGTGGAAGGACAATAATTCATCCCTGTATTCTCCATTTAGCGAGAGAAAACTGGAAAGAAAGGGGGAACAAAGGATACTCAATTAAATGATAAGACAGGGAAGAAAGTCTGCTAATATTTTACACCCTCTTATATTTTTTTCCATACTAAAAAATACTGACATAATATTGTAGACTTTTCCTTCCTTTTCTGGACTGAGGAAATCTTGTTCTAAAATAAATACCTAACAAAAATCTGTATTTTTTTTTCTTCTTTTGTGTAAGATTGTTGAAGAAAACATCAAAAAGGTAATCTAATTCTACCAGAGGGGTTATAACTTATCAATTTCACCATCTCAGTTGCTGGGAAAAACGTTCTTCTTTCAGACAAACAACGAAAATAAACTGTCAGTAGAAATCTTTGTTTTCTCTTTGTAGAAGTACAATGGATTTTTAAAAATGGCTTAAATGTATCTTTGTTTTTATTTAAAAAAAAAAAATATGTTGCCCTGAAAATAAGAATATATTTTAAAAAAGTAGCTTTCCTTTTATTAATACCTTAAGCAATAACGTGATAAAATTCATATCAGCTTTGAAGGAGTTTCTTTTTCTTTTCTATTTCCAGAAAGTTTTCATGGACATTGAGAGCTGGAGTTAGAGTTAGTGAGCCTACAGGAAAACAAACAAAGACAATTGCTTGTGTGTCTCCTGGCACTAACAAAAACATCCTCAATTGTTCATGCCTCCCTTTAAAAATACAAGGCATCCTTATTTCAGACAACGTTCAGATATAACTTAGTATATTTCATTTAAGCGTAAAAACTGTGCTGCCACAAATGAAGCAAAAATGGCCTCTATCCCTCACACCATCGATTGGGCTCATTGACTAGGGAGGCTTTAAAGGTGATGAGCACATTTACCTGATAAATAAAAATACAGCCACACTTAAAGGATATAGCTCTGCATTACTTCATGACTGCTGTGGGAGGAATGATTGAGCTCATTCAGCTAGTGTAATACTATCACCAGCTCCCTGAAACGTGTCTGCTCCCATAGATTCCCCTTTTTCTGTCCATCAGTTGAAACATCTGGATTCATTTTAGAAGGTCAGGGCTAGTGAAGCAGAAACTGTCAGTAGAAGTTGTCTTGATGTATGTCATGAAATGGAACAAAATGCCACCTCAAGACGGACAGAAAATAGCAGATAATATAAGGACTGAGGAACTGTCTTCAAAGATAAAGGGGTGGGGGAGTTTTTCCTGGCAACCAGACACATTAGATGTAGACCGTTGACAAAGTATTTATAGTTCTTCACATTTTCAGCATCTTGTCAAGTAAAAAAAACAAAAATGTTAATGTTTATGTGTAATTCTATTTAAAGTGGAGGAGAAGCTGTTCTTTTTTTTAAAATAATATACTTCTTTATAATATAGTTCAGTTTTATGTTCTGGGGTTTGACAAGGTCATTCTAACACTTTGCTTTAATTTAAATAAACTCGCTGTAACTCTGGTCGTAGTTTAAGGTTGCTGTTTCAAATTGCCTAAAACCCAAATCTTTTATCTATTTTGCATTTTCTTATACCATGTATGGCTCAATCCAGGCATGCCCAAAGATGGTCCTCAAGGGCCACTATCCTGCAGGTTGTAGAGGTGTCCCTAAATTAGCACAGCCTATTCTGATTAATCCAGTTCAGCAAAAGACTGTTAATCAGCTCTCAGTGAAAATCCACTGTGCTGGAGCAGGGAAATCTTAAACCCGCAGGACAGTGGCCCTGGAGGACCAAGTTCGGGCATGCCTGGTGGCTGCCACCACTACATGTAAGACCAAATAATGTTCTCCAATATGTTGAGGTTTAAGTGCACAACTTTCCCATTGCCAAGCAGAACTCCTTTCATTTCCCAATAAATGATTAGAATTCTTTGTGCGGTTTTCAAAGATTAGGCTCATAATTATACCCTGTGTTGAACTTTCTCATGTTACTCCATCTTCTTGATGCTGTTTATTCACTAATGTTCTAGAGCCAATATGAGTGCCTTCAGAAATGGCTGGATTTACAAATCAAAACTACAAACTAGTGAACCCTTAAGTTATTAAGTGATGGTATGTAAGTGAATTCAGCTTAATTTAGGGGTGTCAGTAAGAGCCTCTGGAAATTTTGAATACTTTGGGGTTTTTGAACGAGGCAAAATCCAAACAAACTGCATTGTGTGGCACAATAGATACTGGAAATTATTTTGAACTGTGTTGAACTTTTTTTTAATTTTATTTTAGAGACAGAAGACAGAATACCAAGAAATAAAAATGCCTAACAAGATCAAGTGTGTTAAAAAAAAGAATGAAATCTTCTGCACTCAAGTAAATAGGTGTGAAAATCTAACAAGACCAACCTATTTCTCTTCACTTAGAGCTCCTCTTGGTGAGGAGAGCTGAGAAGCCTCTCCCCAGAACCATATTTTATAATGAGTATCTTTATTAGGTGTGTGCTTTTGGGTCCTTGCTCATTTCTTCGGGGGCAAACAAAAGTAAGCGAGACATGCGCTCCGGAGTCCCTCCCACCTGTCTCACGATGCCAATACCTCCCGCTTCACTCTTCTTTCTTTCCTCTCCCCTTCCTCCAATCCCTCCTCCTGGATTAAGAGCTCTTAATTTTCACTAATTACACAAACTCATTTCTTTTCTTCATGTCTCTGCATTTCCTCCTGTTTTTCTCACCATGGGGCTCATAAACTCGTTGTGAAATGGGGTTTAATAAGGCTGCCTTGTGAGGGTTTAGGGCCTTTAATGGACACAGGGCTTGTTTGATAAGTCCCCACTTCATCACACACTTTATTAATTAAAGTTTATATTACATTAGAAACAAAGTTAAAGCCATTTACTCCTCAATAATGGTTTCATGTAGCTGCATATCTATAGACAATTAATTTGAGCCTTGACCTCGCATTTGCATTTTGCTCTCGTTTGAAGAAACTGTAAATTTGCAGTCGGGAAGATGTTAGGAGAGGCATTGCTGAATAAGAAATTCCTAACTATGAGAGGAACGACTAAAGAAATTCATTTCTAAAGAGATACATGGCTGATGAAAGGTCGACATCCACAAAAAAAGATTGGAAAAAATTGTATCCCATTAAGGATACATTTGCATTTTTTCTTTTAGTAAAGCATGATGATCAAATAGAAAATGACTTTATTTTTAAAACAAGAACTCCCCCATAGATATACATAAAACATAACATCCAACATAGATTTCTGTTTGCAAACTACACCAAAGCCGTATAATTCCAATAGTTGCTTCAATCTTCTACTATATGTTTGCCAACTTCCCTCTGTAGAATCCGTAGCTAAATAAGATTAGTTGGATTGCTTGCAAGCATTTAGCTTTTAAGCTTATTCCACAAATTTTATCGGACATTGGTCAAGCAGCTGTTGAAACACCACATTTTTAATGTCGACACAAAGGTAGTCTGAAAAAATTGAGGGGTGGAGTTTGGAGAACTATGAAGCAAGTTTGATGTGTCTTGATGTGTGTTTTATACTGTCTGTATAGTATTGTGTTGTGTTATATGTTGCTTGTTTTTTCTTTTTTTCTTTTTTTTTACCTCCTCGAAAACAAGATGGCACATATTAAGGGACTTTCCATTAATCTACAAAGTTAACAGAAAATTAACAGTAATTAACAAAACATTACAGGTCAACTTACATTGTTCTTTTCAACTGATATCAAGATTTTGCATTCTTATGGTGGGTGTGGGCCTAATAGAGCAATGCGCTAGTGCTCTGAGAAGGTTGCAAGTATCCAGTTTGATCCCCACAGCCTCCACACCGGGTTCCTGAGCAAAACCCTTAACCCCACACTGCTCACTGGGCACAACACAGTGGCAGCCCACTGTTCCCCAAGGGTATGGGTTAAATACAGATGCATATTTCTCCAGTGTGAGATTAATAAAGTTAAATTATTATTATTATATATAGTCGTCAACAAAAAGGTTTCAAATATACAACCAGGACTGTCAGTGCTGTTGCGTTCAGGAGCTTGAGGCTTTGTGTCTCATACATCTGGTTCTTAATGAGAATTTCTGCTAGCCTAAATTGGCATCCATGCTTCATATTCTTGGATAGGAAAGGCAGAGGCGTGGAATCATTTCAGTATTAAGATGAATCACAGAGCGTAAACATTTCTGTTTAAATGCCAGAGACTAAAGATGTACATAAATACTTATACTTTTCACTTACAAAAAATACAGCAAACTAGACAAGTGATTAAGTTTGTAAATTCTTATCACAAAAAAATAAAACTGTTTTTACACTTCAAAGGCAAAAGTAAATGGTTTAAGAACCTGATCTCATTTTATATTTACTGCACATTGGGTAAAGTGCAAAGTAAACGTAGTACACCTGCAGAGTTAAATGTTTTTTGGAAACATATTACGGATACAACAATCAAAGCCTCACAGCTGTTGGCACTCTGACCAAACCTCTGCATCCTGCATATCAGATTCACCCTAATAAATCAGTCTTAAATTATCAAAACAGGGCCTGATTATATAGTTAAACTCTAACAGATGACGAACGGCATCCAAATATGTGTTAACTTTTATAGTTGAGGATCTATTGAGTTACAATATTCCTCTAAGCAGAAACCCAGATTTTAGCAGCTCTAAAAGAGCATGGATCTTAAGTTCAGACTCTGACATTAAGCTTAATTTTGCTAATGTAATGGCAGAAGTCGAATAATTCAGTCAAACTAACAAGCCACTAATAAACACAGGATCCAATTAATGCTAGTATTGTTGTAGTTGTCCTATCATTTTCTCATTGTTTGTCAACCCCCTATTGAGAAAAAAAGAGAAAAACTAATAATCTCATCTGGACCATCATGGCTGGTACCATTAACACATGCCAGATCATTTCAAAATGACTACGGTCCGTGTATCTTTTGGTCTATATAATAACAATGAAAAAAATTGCAAACAACTGAGTTAAATTGCAGTATGATCCAGATGAGATTATCTATGATTGCTGCACGTTTGGTGGCACTACAATGATCTTTAGTGTAGCTATTGCCAGTTATATGCTTAAAATAACAATGAGAATATCTAAATAAATACAGTTATGCACATTTTCCCAAAATAAACGTTGTGATCCAGGTAATCTATGTGTGCTACACATTTGGTAGCACTACAATGATCTTTAGTGTAGCTATTGCCAGTTATATGCTTAAAATAACAATGAGAATATCTAAATAAATACAGTTATGCACATTTTCCCAAAATAAACGTTGTGATCCAGGTAATCTATGTGTGCTACACATTTGGTAGCACTACAATGATCTATAGAAAAGCTATTGCTCATTCTATACTTTCTCTGATAATAGAAAATGTAAAAACTGAATATAATGAACACCTTATATCCAAATCTATTTGATTCATAGAGCAAACAGTTATTTTTAAAGGATTTATTTTCTATCCTACACCTACCAAAGGGACTTTAATGAATGTTTTGCAATTTAAGCTTTGGAAAATTCCTCAAAAAAAAAAAAAAAAAAAAAAAGGAATGCATTATTTTCCCACCCAATAACTGTAGTATGAAAGATGAGGTATCACACATAACATGAATTGGATTATAATCCATCTCTCTTTGGTGATGGTCTTGAAGATTTCTCTAAGTTTTTTTCCTGGTATTGCTACTTGCAGATGGTCCCTAAGCATTTGCAGACCAGCAAACTCTGCATAGAGTCCAAATGCAATTCTCCCATCATGGTGGGAAACTCGTTTTGAGGAAAATACATTTGTAGCTCACTTTGTGCCGTGCTGTGACGAGATGTCGGTTATGTAGAACAAATGATCGGCTGACGAGTTATTGATCTGGAGAAGTTGAATCTGTGAATATCTTTCTAACTTTGCTGAAGTTTCTTATTTCGGTCCTGAGAGAGACTCTTTTATTGTTCTGGAAAACGACGTATGGCTCCATGTCCTTGATCAAGCTTAATTATACAGCATCAAGTATTTTTATTTTCCCCTTAATTGGCGCTTTTGCCACAAATAAGAAACCACATCCACTCTCCGAATACGAACAATCAACCACAAACAAGCCTTTTTCCATTTCTGTTCTAAAGTATGTTCGTTTTTTGTTTCCTGAAATGGAAAATTAAATTTAATATTGAACGTTAATATTAATATTTCCCTTTTAAGACAATGAAAAAGATAAATGCTTAGAATTACAATTTTCTTTTTGTTTTTTTAAAACAAAAATCAAAACCCTATTTGTTTTTTAATTCCCATTTCTGAAACAAAATCCAATGACCAAAAGATCCATGGACGAACTGCTCCCATTAACTGAATTTCACCTCAGCTTAATCCTAAAATTACCTTCTAATATACTTTCCCATAATTCCCACAATCAATAAAAAATTAGTTAAACTGTATGTTTGGTCATTTGGGAAATTTGTCAATCTTGGAGACAGATCATTAATAAAAAAAATCAAGTTGCTAGGTCAAAAATTGTTAAATAATTTTCTTAAAAAAAAAAAAAATCAATGCTGTTTAGCTGTTGTGCGTTTGTTTTGTAGGCCACAGAGTTTGGCTTTAGTCAAGTAACAACTGCGTGAATGTCACAAGCCGGGATTTCCAAGCATAAACCTCCAGTGTAAAGCATGAATCGGAGTGGTCCACTTTGTCTCTTTCAATATTCTTGCTTTCAGTTTAAATCAAATTCAATCCAAGAACAGGTAATATATTTTCTGGCCTGCAGTAAGTAAAGGCAAGATATTATTGTTCCCTATATTAATTTCTGCACAAAACAACTTCTTTCTAGGAATCTGGCCACATTTATTAGTCCTCCAAAACCCTGACCACCCAGGGTGCAGACCAGGAAGCAGAGTTGTAGTTTAACACACATCTCTGCAGCTTCTCTACTGTTACCCACTCTTTACTCCATCCAGACAGTGTCTTGCCCACGACCAAAATCTAATAAATTAGCAAAGATTCCCAAAGGAGTAAATCATGATAATCTAATTAAAATCAAAATAACTCCAATTGGGGAAAAAGTTAAAACAATTAAATGCGGTCTGTTTAACATAAGATCTCTTTCCTCTAAAAGTCTGCTAGTTAATGACTTGATTTGTGATAATCACATTGACTTGTTTTGCCTTACAGAAACCTGGCTGCAGCAAGAGGATTATGTGAGCATAAACGAGGCAACTCCTTCAAGCTATTTAAATTTTCACATACCCAGAAGTTCTGGGCGAGGAGGAGGAGTAGCAACAATCTTCCAGTCTGACTTACTGATTACTCCCAAAACAGTTAATACCTACAACTCTTTTGAACATTTAACCCTTAATTTCCCTCATCCAAATTTCAAGGCAAGAAAACCTCTTCTTTTTGTAACTTTGTATCGTCCGCCAGGTCCTTACTCTGAATTTTTAGATGAGTTTTCAGAGTTCCTTTCTGATTTGGTATTAAATACTGACAGGGTCATCATAGTGGGAGATTTTAACATCCATGCTGACATTGAAGGCGATAGCTTAAGAGCAGCCTTTAATGCTATCTTAGAGACTATTGGCTTTGTTCAAAATGTGAATAGTCCCACACATTCTCATCTTCATACTTTGGATCTTGTGCTGACATACGGCATAGAATGTGAAGAAATAACAGTATTTCCTCACAACCCTGTCCTCTCTGACCACTTTCTAATAACCTTCAGGATTACTTTAACAGAGTTCTCCTCCCCCAAAAGAAGGTTCAATTTTAGTAGATCTTTATCAGATGGTGCAGTTATAAATTTTAAAGAATCTGCTTCACTTTCTCTCTCCTCTGTGTCGCTGAGCAGTGCTGCAGAGTGCAAAAGCATAGCTTATTCCCCTTCACAGGTTGATGATTTTGTTGATGGGGTTGCTAGTTCTCTGCGTACTGCCTTAGACAACGCAGCTCCCTTGAAAATGAAAACCGTTGAAAATAGAAAGCTTGCTCCTTGGTTTAATGCAGAGCTGCGTACTTTGAAGCAAACTGGAGAGAAAATATCGCTCCACCGGCCTGCGGGAGTCCTTCCTAGTCTGGAAAAATGGTTTACTGCTGTATAAGAGGACCCTTTGTAAAGCAAGAGCAGCATACTTCTCCTCATTAATAGAGGAGAATAAGAATAATCCTAGATTTCTTTTTAATACAGTTGCCAAACTCACCCAGAGCCATAGCTCTGTTGAACCGTCCATTCCACCTGCTCTTAGCAGCAATGATTTTATGGGATTCTTTATAAATAAGATTGATCTTATTAAAAATAAGATCATAAGCACTCCTCTATCCGCGATTGTACCTGAGGTAGTCATGGAATCTGAACCGGGTTAAGACTGCTTTGATCCAGTTGAACTTTCTGAATTAGCAAAATTATTGTCTTCATCTAAGCCTTCAACTTGTATGTTAGATCCAGTTCCAACCAGGTTATTTAAGGAGGTATTCCCTTTGATCTCCTCCTCCATTTTAGATGTGATTAATCTATCTCTGTTACAGGGATATGTACCTAAAGCTTTTAAGGTTGCTGTAATTAAACCTCTGCTTAAGAAACCGTCTCTTGACCCAGATGACTTGGTTAATTATAGACCTATATCCAATCTTCCTTTCTTATCCAAAATTCTTGAGAAAGTAGTTGCCAAACAAGTTTGCGACCACTTACACCATAATGAACTTTTTGAAGAGTTTCAGTCTGGCTTTAGAGCTCATCATAGCACTGAAACAGCTCTGGTGAAAGTCACTAATGATATTCTCATGGCCTCAGATAATGGACTCGTATCTGTGCTCGTCCTGTTGGATCTTAGTGCTGCATTTGATACAGTTGACCATAATATTCTTTTAAAAAGACTTGAATATTTTGTTGGAATTAAAGGAACAGCACTAGACTGGTTTAAATCTTATCTATCTGATCGAATTCAGTTTGTTTATGTTAATGATAGATCTTCAACACGCTCAAAGGTTACCTGTGGAGTACCACAGGGATCAGTGCTAGGACCAATTCTCTTTACTTTATACATGCTCCCAATTGGTAGAGTTATTAGACTGCATGGGATTAATTTCCACTGTTATGCTGATGATACCCAGCTATATCTGTCTATAAATGCAGATGAAGCTAACCCATTACATAGATTACAGGCATGTCTTGAAGACATAAAAACCTGGATGACTCTTAACTTTCTGCTTCTGAATGCAGACAAAACAGAAGTTATAGTCTTTGGACCAGAGTCTCTGAAAAAGAAGCTGATTAGCCAGTCACTTCATTTGGATGGGATTAAACTGATTTCAGATAATAAAGTAAAAAATCTTGGTGTTATTTTTGATCAGGACCTGTCATTTAAATCCCAGATCAAAGAGGTTTCTAGAATTTCCTTCTTTCATCTGAGGAATATTGCAAAAATTAGAAATCTCCTGTCCAGGGGTGATGCTGAGAAACTAGTCCATGCATTTGTTACTTCAAGGCTGGACTATTGTAATTCTTTACTATCAGGAAGTCCACAAACTGTAGTTAAAAGCCTTCAGCTGATCCAAAATGCTGCAGCCAGAGTTCTGATGAAAATTAAAAAGAGAGATCATATCTCTCCTATCCTGGCTTCTCTTCATTGGCTTCCTGTTAAATCAAGAATTGAATTTAAAATCCTCCTTCTCACATATAAAGCCTTAAATGGCCAAGCTCCATCTTATATCAGAGATCTGATTGTTCCTTATGTTCCTAACAGAGCACTTCGCTCTCGATCTGCTGGTTTACTAGTGGTTCCTAGAATTTCTAAAAGTAGAATGGGAGGCAGATCTTTTAGTTATCAGGCTCCTCTCCTGTGGAACCAACTACCAGTTTTAGTCCGTGAGGCAGACACTCTGTCTACTTTTAAGACTAGGCTAAAAACTTTCCTTTTTGATAAAGCTTATAGTTAGGGTGGCTCAGGTTATCCTGAGCTGTCTTTAAAGTTATGCTGCTATAGGCTTAGACTTTTGGAGGACATAGGGACCCCCATTTCATCATTCTGCTTCATTCTCTCTCTGTTCTCCTATTCTGCAGAATCTGTTTGTTCAATCTCTAACCTTCTGCTCTCTCTGCTTTTCCTCAGAGTAGCTTTGCCTCGTCTGTTCCTGTTTGGCTGTGACGTCATCCAGGAAAGAAACATCAGCTGTGCTGCTTCCATCAACACCCTTGTTTGTAGATGTTGGAGATTGGCCTGTTTTCCAGTGTGGTCCTGTTTCTCTGGCCGTGGCTGGGTGGATGTGCTCTCTTCATCCTCTGGCATGGGAGCTGCCTTGGAGCTCGTCTGCCTGGCTGTGTGTTTCCTGGACGGGGCCGCCTTTTACAGCTGCTTTTTGTATCTCTGCTTCTGTCTCCTTGAACCCCAGTCGGCCTCGGCAGATGGCCGCTCACACTGAGCCTGGTTCTGCTGGAGGTTTCTTCCTGTTAAAAGGGAGTTTTTCCTCTCCACTGTCGCTGCAAGCATGCTTAGTGTGAGGGATTGTATTTGAGTCAATGAGTCAATGCAATCAACTGGTTTTCCTTAGATAGAAAACTTTGTATCAATTTGACTGTATGATCTGGTTGAACTGTAAAGTGCCTTGAGATGACATGTGTTGTGAATTTGGCGCTATATAAATAAACTGAATTGAATTGAATTGAAAACAATGAGATTCTGGAAAGACTTGAGCATAGCGCAGAGGCAGAGAGCAAACTGACACCCTGCAAGATTTTTCTGAGGCACTGAATAAATGGACACTGGCCCACATCCCCCAGTCTTCTACCCACACACTCATCATGCACATTTTGTGTGTGTTTGCACTGAAAAAGCTGAGGATGTAGGAGGCAATGCACAGGAGACAGGAGGAAAGCACAAGTGGTGTGGCCTGTCAGACATAATGAGTAAGCAACAATACACACAGTAATTGCGCTCAACTCCAGGGAACCCCTCTGTGTGTATTGGACACTTGTGTTTATGTCTGCAACAGTGTGAGTGCGTATGCGTGTGTGCTTGTGTGGGTTTGCATACACCAGGCTCAGACACATGCAGAAAGCAATATGTTGAAAGAAAGAGAGGGCACACTCAGGGCATCAACAGAGACGAAGACTGAGGGGAACAAAGAAAGCTAGAAACACTGTTGCATGTTGATTATAGAAAATATTTTTAAGGCACAATTTGCAGCATGAGCTTGGCTGTGCCATATTTGCACAATACAGTAATGGTAGCAAACAAAGAGAAAAAGCAGACAAAATGAATTCTACATTTTTAGCTCCACTACAAAGAGAATCATTTTCATATCCAAGGAAAACAGCATACATGTTTTTGTTTTGTAGTTTGTTTCTAGGCATGATGTATGATTATATAGCAGTGGTAGCAAATAACTGGATATAGTAGTTGTCTTGCAATAGGAAGGTAGTTTAACTCCAAAATGCCTATGCAGTTGCATTCTTACGCATTAGTATGTGCAGATAAGTGAATATGACTGGGTGAATGTGAGTCTAGTGTAGAAAGCTTAGATTGGTCAGTATTAATAGAGGAGTGTTTTATAAATTCAGTCAACTTAAGATTTATTATAGTTGCATTTTTGTGCAAACTACACAGTGTCGCCTATGATGCATGGTTTTGTTGTTTAAAGACCAGACTTTGTATCTATGGCCCTCCGAGTTCTTTACCCCAGAATCAATCCACAGTAAGTTCCTCATATAGGGATGACGATCACAGGAATTAAACTTGTCCCTTTTTTTCTAAATCAAACAGAGAATGATTAACAGACATCAGCACTGGGGATTTTTGCCAGATAACACAGTGGCATTATAATCTCTCCCCCCCCCCCCCCGAACCCCCCCCCCCCAACCCCTCCCACCCGAATCAGCACCCCATGTCTGTCTGTCTATACAAAGTAAAGTAGTTATTTGCAAAACATAAAAGGCTTCCAACATTTTCAATGTCAGCTAGTTCTATTACAAACATATTTAACACAGAGAAGAATAAGAAAGCCAATTACTGATATTAGCCGTGAGTTAATTCAGAGTTTAGATGCCCAAATAAACTGCAGGATTATGTCAACTTGTCATAGAAAATATAATTAAATTTTAATTACACATCTGTGTGCCTCCTGAAATTTATTTACTAAACAACAGATAATAAATGTGTTATTTTTATAGAAACAGGATCAGATCTCTATGTATTACTTTTCTAGGTCTGTGGAAAAAGTGGAGGGGACTCAAAGAAATTATTTTAGACAAGTACACAAGGTTATATAAGTTATCCTCAAAGTTAAAATTATTTTCAGTCTCAGCCTATGCCCTTGGCTTAAAAATAAGAAAAAAAATGAATTTGCATAACATGTTTGGATATTATTTGGTTTCTTCTTAGATTTTCAGACAAGAAATAGAAAATTTAAATAAGTCAATATAGATAAGAGAAATGAAGAGCATAGGAGGCAACATGCTTTGAATTCATTTACTCAGAGAAACAATATGATTAATTCTTCTATCTCTATAAATAATGCAACCATCTACTGCCCCCAGGCTCTTTCATGAGGTCTAAATAAATAGATGAAGTTGTTAGGTTGGCAAACAGCAGTAAGCACCATGTGAACATTGTGGCCTGTGACCGACCAGTTGCTGCATCGGATTCCAGTAGCTTTAGATTAAAGGAGCTCAACCCAAACTCGAGGGAACAGGAGGTCCTGTCACTGTTTATCCAGTGTCAGAATGAAACCAAGACCAGGCAAGAGCAAAAATGTATCCCTATTGTGTTTCTGTCCTCCATTGTGTGTTTGACAAATGAAGGGTATACCGATTCAGGGCGGCGGGCGGAAGACAAAGCAACAATGGCAGCAGGTGCAATAGGACAACTAATATTTGCACAGCAACTTCAGCAGCATCCACCCCCACTCCCGAAGACTAAAGGCAACAGTCACCTCATAAATGGCTCCGTTACAGACACATAAATCCAAGGCTGACTCCACAAACACATCCAAGCACCCCCTACCCCACCTTCCCATTCCTCTTCTTTTCCCCACAAATCCCTTCGGTGCAGGACAATTGCCGAGCCAGATCCCAGTAACGAGTGACACGGCAGAGGTCAAGCTGAAGGTTTTAGTGTGAATGCAGTGTGTTCATGCATATGTGATCCTCCGCCAGCAATGTGACAGACAAAGCCAGTTGCACTCCGGCTTCTGCTACGCTCGAATCGTGACACACTTGCCAATAGATTTTGACTTATTGAATGTGTGAACTAATTAATCGTTTAAGCAGAAGAACGGACTAAGTAATTAATAAATACTTTCAAAAACAAATTTAATGACATTAAGGGAAAATAACAATGTTATGTCATTAATATAGAAGTTCAATCAGTTAATTTCATTCTTTGCCACCTTCACAATGACCTTACCCCTTTCCTAGAGCTAATATATCTTGGTCACTCAGATCCATGTAGGTGGACACAATTAAAATCTATGCTAGTAGCAAAATTTATCACAGACATGATGAGTCTGAATGCATTATACCTTAATGCTTTTTATTCTTCCCAATTCTGCAGTACTTTGCATTTGCACTACTGCAAACAGAGGGATTTCAATAATAACTGCAGGTTTGTGTATTGTGTAGCTCTATCAGTAGCTAACAGATGTCTTTATCACAATCATGTAGAAGCTATTTTGATTTTGATTTAAAAAATGAAAATTAATTATAAAAGATAGACTCACAAAGAAATGTTTAAAACAAGCTAATCTGTTACAAATCCCCACCCAAAAAAAAAAAAAAAGATGCAGCTTTTTTCTATAGGGTCGGGAAGCGTCAGACCCAGTTTGAATAGTCAAAAGGCCTTTATCTCACATTTCTTCATCCCCAACCTCTTTTTGTGATCAGGCATAAGAAATGAAGGCTTAATCCATTAAGATGGAAAAATCCATGGCAGCCGCCTTGGCTTTGTGGGAGTATTAATAAGATGACAATGCCGATTCATCAGAGGCACCAGACTTTAGTTTCTTCGCTGCCTGTATGAGCTCACACCAGCTGATACACTGGATCCTTCGTAAAATATCACAAAAATCTACAGTTAATTTTTATAAGACATAAGATAAAAACCTAAAGATTTCTCATTACATTTCTGGTAGGCTAAAACATTAAAAGGTCGTACCAAGCTTGGCTCTGACAGGTTATAACATTACAGAGGTATGATCACACTTTCTGTGAGGCACGTTCAAAGCATCTCTTGGAAAGAAAAATAACCACTTAAAACATTTATAGACTAATTATGAAATTGACTTTAGATCACTTTAGCGAGGACTTCAAAGACTAAAATTATGAATAAACATCTGATTGAAATAATCAAATGTCAAAGGAAACTAACCTGTATGGTACCTGTAGCCACACTTACTTATTTTACAATTTATTATTTTCTTAGAAATGACTTCATATCTGTAACAATTTCAATGGTTGACAAAAATTGATTTAAATCTTAATCTGCCATTGTTCTCACTGATTTTAGGCTTAACCTTGAAATATCAAACAACCTTAAATGTTAAGCCTTTGCAGTGTTGATTATAAGCTTATAGTGGAAAGCTAAAGAAAGCTGAAAAGATCTAATCCTAAATTCTTTAAAATTGCTTGTGATCAACATCAATGTCCTGAATAGGAGATCTGAATGTCTTGTAAGGATTGCATTTTACTGACCACAGTGAAGCTGGTGGTGCAATTGATAAATAAAGGTGATGAGGTTAGGTGGAGAAGCTCTGTTACAAACTCCAGATTCTGGTATTGGTGCTTTATTTAAGTCCAGCTTCCTGTAGATGAATAAACACGCCATTAGTGAGTGTCCTTTCACAGAAAAAGGAAAACAGGACAATGAGTTTACGATAGGTGATTGACGTACAAGCAGCATGTTTTAAAAGCTCTAGATTGCTTTTGACAGTAGTTGACATGTCCATCGTCAAAAGTTCAGCTTGAAATGACCTTTCCACCTCAGCGAACACAGGATTGACAGGGATCATAACAGAAATAATCCCACACTACAGATCACTGTGATTGGAGTTCCAATTTGGATTTGATAGAAGATGAGATAAGAGAAATTCAGCCTTGGGAAACCTTCAACCCAAAGCACAGCACTCTGTCTAAAACTTGAGAGGAAGAGTGCAGCTTCTTGCTGGATACAAAGGTGAGTGTTTCAATCAATAACACATGGGATCTCTAAAGACTTGGTTCTGGTCCAGGAAAAATCCATGTGAAGGAGGGACTGAGAAGGTTAAGGGTACCAGGCTGGTCAATAAGCTGGGCCTCTGCCCCAAGGCAACAAGCTGACTCCAGCTGTGAGACAAGACCACAGGCTAGTGTTTAACTTTCATTCTGTCAGCCATTGGCTCTCCCACTGCTCTTCAACCATTTGCCACGCAGTGTGACATTCACCTCCACACCTCCGCCCCCTCGACAGAAAGGCAATCAGTGAGCTGAACTGGTTTGCACGGTAGCCTGAGGCCAGACAGAAAAAAACACAGTCAAGAGTTTTCTGTGTGAGATAGTATGGGAAGCAACTGTAGAGCTAGACAAAGGAAGCAATGCGGTTCCCTGCAGTACATCGACTCTACATTAGAAACTTAGAGGGTTTCAATTAGCAGCACATATGACTTATCCTGCAGTAAAAATGCTAATTTGGATTTGAAGCTATGGAGATGAATCACAGGTCAATATAAATTGGAAAGGTCTGTTGGAGATGTATGGACCTGAGAGTCAAAGACATCTTAAATACAGAAAGAAGAAGAAAAAATGCCTTCACTTTTAATTTCTGTCTCACAACGTATTTAACTGAAGGTCAGATTCAAGCAGGTTTAGCAGCACAATAGAACAAAACGCCCACCCTTTAGTGTCTACAAAAAACCCCTGAAGGTCTTTTGCAGGTAAACAGGAGTTTTGATTAACCTTTTATAAAATCCTAGAAACACTTCTCCTGCTGGAACTTAGATCAAGATGAAGCAAAAAAAAAAAGAATAAATGAATGAATAATGCTTCAAACTTGTAATAAACATCTTTTCAACATACTTGTTGTTCACCATTTCTATTTTTTGATGGTCTTCCATTTGTTAGCAATGAGCTTCTTGGTGTGGCACTTTCATACACAACAAAAAATATTAGATCTTTTTGACAGAAATATATCTTAAATAGCAAGTGATCATAGTCTCAGAGACTGTGGTAGAAAGTAAGCCTCAGTTGGGGAAAAAAAAACAGAGTACTATAATAAACAAATACCATTCAGTCTCACAATCCTAAAAAATAAGGATGTAAAAGGTTTTGACATTTGACATTTACTCCATATTAAAATAATTTGTAGACTAACCTTTACATTAACTTCCAACAAAATGACAATTTCCAACCACCTGAACTCATTGGCTGTCCACACCAGAATCACCATGATAGAAACTAAAAGAGTGCCTAACATTGCAAACAGTTCTCAAAATCCAGTGACTCTATTTAAGGAAGATGATGAAGCTGAAAACACATCTCAATAAGTTTTGAGAAATACTGGGCAGCTTTGGATAGGCATTGGCAAGAGTGGCAGAATGGACAATCCAAACAATATTCATCAAAAACCAGAGTTGCCTAAAGGTCGTATTGGCTAATTTCTGACCCAATGAGGTAATGTTCCTGAGGTGCAGTCTGAGTGTCTAGATTTGGCCGTAGACTCAGTGCCTTAGCTTCCATGGAAGGAGAGACTGGGAGGGACGAATCAGCCTATTAAAGTTTCCCTTTGAGAAAAATAAAGACCATGCCACGGTGAAAAGTCAATAAAGTCCAATGATTATATTACCTATTCTGTAGACTTGGGAATTACATAAATATCAACAAACTACTACTTTATACATCACAAAAATTTATATCTGGAGCTGATTTAACAGTCAACCGCTTTAGGTATGGATTACTTTTTTGTATAAACGATGCAATCACTTTTAAGGTTTAACGCAATAATCGGCGGTTCAGAGTAAACATTTTACAAGAATTTTTATCATCATAACAGTTTAAACTTGTATGTTTGTGTTATGAAATTTAGACTCAGGTCCCATTTAATATTAAAGAAATGAAATTAATTAGGTGCAGCTCGAGTTTAGCAGTCTAAAAACTGCAGGATCGAAACTGTTTCTGAGCCTGGTGGCCTTGGTCTGGATGCTCCCCAGCTACCTGATTGAGGGGAGAGGCTGAAACAGTCTGTGTTCTGGATGGGTGGAGTGCTTTATGAGCACCCTACCAATTAATCTTGCTGTATAGAATTAACAGGTGGGGGAAAGCTGTTCACTACAGTTCTCAGAACACCCTTAACCACTCTGTGCAGAAATATTCTCTCAGCAGCACAGCAGCTGCCAAACCACACAGTTATGCAGGTGTAGAGAACGCTCTCAACCACAAAGTGATAAAAGTTCCTCAAGACTGAGCTTCCAAGTCCAGCTCCTTGCAGCTTTCTGGAGAAGTAGAGATGCTGATGGGGTTTACCAGAGAGGACATGTTGGAAGCTCAGTTGAGGGCACTGGATAAGTCAGACATCATTTACCCAGGATGCATTGCAGCATAAACAACATGGTGACTTCCATGTGACATCTTACAGTATTTTTACTGTATTGTATTTGCATATATACTTCTGAAAAAAAGTATACTATTAGAATTAATTGTAGACTATTGGAACTAATTGTAGATCCTTTTAAGAAAATAGGGCACGTCAAACGTCACTGAGGTTAGCACAGAGCACTGACCAGTATATAACAAGGAAATCTTGACTGTTCTTTCATGCCAAGAAATTTACAAAAACTCATTGAAACCACAGATAAAGACCCCCTGCTGCTTCCTGCATGATAAGTAGGGAAATTAATTACTTACCCATCCTTTCTTGGCCTGAAAGTGACAAACGACAAATCTACAGTTGCAAATTAACCCCGGAATAATGAATGAGAAATGGAGCCCCAAGGTCTTAATTGAATATTTGCTGGACTCATTTTGTTAACAATGATGGATGTTGGCAAAAAAAGACGGCTTCGGCAAACTCATATTTCATATTTCATCATTCTCACATCTGACTTCAGTTGTACAGATTTATTGATTGGTAAATGATGAGTTTTTATTGTGCAGCTAAGCTGAATGAAGTCTGACATTTTCTGATGAGATTTGATAAATTAGGACCATCGGTACTTGAAGGGAGAAAAGTGAGTGCTTCGGAGAACATCTTAAACTATGTAGACATTCCAAAACTAGGGAGGCTTGATGGCACAGATCGAGGTCCAGGTAACTGAGTGTTTATATTCATCACAGATAATACTTGGTAATACAAACACATCTGTCAGCCTCAAACAGGCTGACCATAGAACAAGGTAAAAGTTTTCTTTTCTCACTAAAAGAGAAATACTCATGCCATTAAAGCTTCATCAAAGTTTATTCTACTCTCTAAGCGGGATTTGTAGCACTGGCTCTTTTATGGAGACACCCAGTAAATTGAATGTGAATATCACAATGAAATGTAAGCCCCTAAAAAAGAAACATGCTTTAAGCATTAGGGTATCATTTGCAAACCACACAATACATGAAATACACTTAGTATTGCACTACACTAGGATGAGTCTTACATAATAGAAGTAACTCTAGGAAACAAAATAAAATGTAATGCATGAAACACTTGAGGATCATGAGTTATGCACAGAGGAGAAATCATCACATATAAGACTAAAATGAATTTCTGTTAAATGTGACTCTACAAGATTGATTTTGGTGTCTGAGGCTTTTTACTTAAATACTTAGAGGTACTGAGAGTTAATCAAAGTTGCCCCAGTTTGAAAACTTTACTTAGAAAAAAAATGTCTAAGGCCAAAAAGTCTATAATTTAATGATGTCAAACTGCTGACTTGCACAAAAAGGGGTAGTGAGTTTGGGGATGGGAGAGGTGTACATTCTTTTTTCAAGTTATTGCAATCTGAATGGTAGCTTGCCTGGAAGTCTTTAACAAAAAGTTAAGTAATTAACATCTGAGGGACCAGCAGTGATTCAAAAACAACCTGTCCTAAGGATCTTTTGCTTTGAGCAGCACCATAAAAGGTCAAAAACACATTGTTAGCTTATGTACAGACCTGTTCAGATGACTAAAATACGACGACATGCAGGAGTTTATATTGCCTAGAGAAAAACTGAATGAAAATGTCAATGATGATTGGTTGAACAAATAAAATTAATGACATTTCTGCCTACTATGCATCTAATTTTAAAGCAATCAATCAAAATCAAAAGCTGAAGGATCAGCAATTCTGCACCTCATCCTATGCTTAATTGGCCCCGCCCTCCTCATACCTAAGTGTTGTGGTCACAGACACCTCTGAAAGACTTATGGATCAACTTTAAATATAATCCATCCAGAAAAAAAAGCTTAAAATGGTTCAGGATTGTTTTTTCTAATTCATGTGCTGGTGACTACAATGCTAAAACACCATGACATTTCATTGCAAGGCATTAACCAGTCTATATGTGGGAAAACATCCAACGTAAAAGTCAGCATTAAAACCTAAAAGTATTGGTTTTAGTGGAACTGTATTTCAAATAAGGAAAATAATGTTACTATTCCAGTACCACAGATTTGGTTCACAGACTCCCACCTTAGCATGTTCAAACCAAATAGTTCACCTTGAGGGAGGGCGACTCAGAAAGGAAGTGCAGATAAGACAACCTAATCAACACATCCAAGGGAGGTAATAATGACAGAGCATGAATAAATATTTTCCCAGATGATTAAACTGGGAGGAGATGGCAGGAAGGTAGGGAAAAGTTCCTGCGTGTGTGAAACTATGCATGCAGGAGGTTAGATAGGTAACAGAGATAAGACTGCAGCTATCTGGAGCAAATAATGTGCTGAGAGGCTCAGAAACAGCCCAGCTCCACCCTGCTGCCCTTAACCAACAGATGAAGGCAAGAAAATATGTTTCCCATGAGCAGGGAGGCAAACAGAATCTCACTGTGTGTCAGAGGGTTCAGCCAAGAGAACATCCCCAGCCAAATAGATAGCAATGTACACCAAATAGGAGGGGCAATGCTGCAGAGTTTCTCATAGAGGGAAACATACTCATATGTTTGATATTTAAAGCAAGAAGGAGCTACCAATCACAGAGTGCTGCTTTTTTGCGTGATTAGACGAGCATTTCAAGAGTGGGTTTAATCAAAAAAATCAGTAAGGTGTCAAGATAAAGTTTTGAGAACCGTGTTAGGAGTTCTGTATATGTTTCTGTAGCTTATCCCCACTCCCAAGCAGGCATATAAACCCCCCAATACACTTGAAAAGACTTGCACCATTAGACCAAGAACAAGAGGAGGAGTTGCAATTACCTAGTTTGATACTAGTTCTAAAAAAAAATAGCAAATTTAAATTTTTTTTCACCTGATAAATTAGTTTTTAAGGGATTCCAACGATTTTTATCCCATTTACAACTTATTGTGGACTGCAAAATTATTTAGCATGTAGTATGAGGTTTCAAACTTGTTTCTCTAGTATGTGATGTATAGTTTACTTATTTTTTTATTTATTTTTTATTTTTATTTTTTTAACTTAAAAACAACTTAGTTTTCTTTCCTTATTTACTGAAAGGGCAATTAAGACAAAGATTTCTTTAAAACCAGCCTGGAAATGCTGCAACTTTAAAATACTGTTACATCTGGAGCAGATGGAGTGTCTAAATGACAACCAATTTAGATTTTCAGTTCCTCATTAAAAAAAAATTAAATAAAATACCCATACCATATCTAAATGCATGGCACTACTCCTATTTGTGTGCACCTGTAGTTAAAAGAACATAGTTTGTTGATCTGTTTTGAAGTTGATAAACCATGTTGATACATTTCCTGCGAAGTAGTAGATGCGTAATAAATATTGGCTATGAGAATTAGTTCATTCTTTTTTTTAGGTGAATCTTAAAAATTGACAATATATGGATTTTTGAGCAAGGTTTGGATGCAACATAATCTTTCAACATAATCACTAGTCTGTTTCTGACTTTAATCACCATTACACTCAGAAATCAGAGAATTTTCTTGTTTTAATGCACTTGTCTCAAATTCAGCTGGTTTCTACTGAGTTTTAAGGTAAACATCCATTATGGAATAAAAGTACTTCTGCAACTATGATGCTTTATGTGTCTATCTGTATGGGGAATTATCACACTCTGTACATAATAAAGTGAAATTGGTAAACACAATTGGACAGAGGTTATCCCATTATCTCAGGGTGTGTCAGTGAGCCTTATTATAAAAAGCACAATGAACCTCTTTTTAAACAATGCAAACATTTGAATCATTTGTTATTTATGTTATCAAATCTTGAAAACTAATTAGAACCAATTTTTAACAAATAAATGTGACTGGAGTGGGAAAAAAAATAACAAATATTCTTTTTTTTTTTTTGTTGGTAAAATTCATCACTCCTCAAAATAATGTGAAAATTACTCTCTGTAGCTAAAAGCTGCTAAGAGAGAGATGCTAGTCAGAGCCTATTTTCTGATGATTTTCTGCACAGATTGTAAAGTTCACCCAGCATTACCTTCATATGTGTATATAACTTTTTTAAAGAGTGGTTTCCTTGATTATTGTCTCACAGTCCACAAAACTGTACTGTGTGTTTTGAAGCCTAACTGTCTGTGTATGTAGTGTCACCCTGACAGATGGACTCAGCTGGGATCTCGAAGGAAGTCAAGGAAGAGAGAAGCACACTGTAACTGTCAGGCCCAGTCCCTGGAATCCCACAGCTTTCTGCTACACTGATCCCAATCACCGTACACCTGCTCTTCATCGCCCTTACTTTCCAAGTTCTCTTGTAGGACAGCCTGATAGATTTGAGTAGGATGTGAAGACTGGAAATTACTCTCCTTAACGGCAAAGCCCCAATTTCAAGCTCCCGGTAAAAGCTGATCCAAGACCACTGTGTCAAAAACCTTCTTCTGCTTTTTACGCTGAATACAGAGACAGTTGATGCAGAAGATCCGGTGAGGTCAAAGGAAAACTAGAGGCCATCTGCCTACTCAGCCTGCTCTGTGATTATGAGCCTTAGGACTCCCTAAGGTAGGGGGAGGTAGAACAAACTCAGTGCTCAGTTTTCTTCAGAGAACATTTTCACAGTTACTGCTGTTCAATTTTCTCTTTAAATTCATTCCTCCTCCTATGCCACCCTATTTAGAAGCTCTGCAAAGATAGCAATGTCATTTCCAGCAAAAGTCAAGTTGGAAATTAGCAAAGAAAGTTGTACCACAAACTGAATAAAATATGCAAAAACAGAGAGCAATGACAGATGTGTTGCACATACTAAAGTATATATCTCAAAATAAGTTACAATAGTTGTTTCTTGCAAAACATGCAGTAATGGATGATATATAAGAGAACATAAAGACATAATCTTGTTTTTTTTAAGCACTTACCTGTAAAATGTAGAGAGTCACCTTTCCATTTACATATATATATACATACATACATATATATATATATATATACATATACATTTTTGCTGCACCTTACTAACCCACACATTCTGGACATTTCACTAGCATCATTATTTAATATAGTTTAAGTTTCTGCAAGAAAATCCTATCATTTTGCCTCAATAATTGTTTTGACTAGATTATATACTGTAATCTATTATATTCTTTAAAACATGCAAAGTTTGTTGGGACACAAAACCCTTAGATTTGTATTAAAATCCCACTTTTTTAAACTTTTTAAAATAATTATGCGAACATTAAAAATGACCAAACAACGCATGAGAGCATCTGTCAGGATTTTTAACGATCTAGATCTCAAAACGCTAGTGGGTGGATAGCCATAACCAACAGCCAATGAGCGGGGAGATTATTTTGACAAGGAATAAAAAAAAAAAAAAAGACCACAACCAGATATTTGACATAAGGCTTATGTTTGAAGGGATCTTCATTAACAATTAGGAAGCTAAATAGCAAAAAGCTTATTTAAAATTATTTGAATTGTAGAATGTTGAAAAAAGATAGTTGAGTTATAGCCAAAACACTTATACTCTATCATTTATAACATGCATTACAATGAGGCTCGTTTGTCAAATTAAACTTGCTTCATTTTTGCTTTTTTTTTTGTTGGGGGGTTTAATGTAGTATTTAATAAATAAATAAATTCTTACTTTATATGTAAGATTTTCTTTACCTGTAAGGGGAAAAAACCATCATAACGAAATACATGTAAAGGCTTGAAAAAAACTAGTTTGTGTGCAATTAATATACGCTAGATTTCAATTAGTAATGGAGAGGCTAAAATAAACATCTTAATAATATTCTAATTTACTTAAAATGAGTATTACTGTCAATATTTAATGTCTCAAATTCTGCCAAATTGTACTATATAACTACTAAAAAGATCTTGTAACTACTTTTGAGGTCAATTTTTTGTTTCTTTTTGTGTTGAATTGCCCAACACAAGTGTGAAAACACACACAAAAAAAGAATGAAACAAAAAAGCAAAAAAAAATTTCATAGTTCTGAAAACACTATAGTATTTTTCTATTTAACAATCACGTGTTATGATCAAAATAAAACAACGTTCAGTCTTTCGTTATATTAAGACAGGCTTCATCGTCAAACCAACACTCCTGTTTTCAAACTAAATATTTGTTTCAAATAATCAATATACTTAATCAACTCTGATTAGTTCAGTTGTATGTATGTTTTCTTAGTGTCATTAGGAAGAAATGTTTTCTGTTTCAATAAGGGGAAATTACTTTAGCTTCCTGTAACAAATAATAAAATGCTCATAATTAACAAGCCAATATCAGAGTTTTAACTTAAATGAATTATTCATTGGTGTGTTCTTAATGTTTAATGACTGATTAGTTTATAAAATGACACTTGAGATGAGCTCGAAGTCAGACACTATGTTTTTTCATCACATTGCTGTACTCATTTGCATACATATAAATACATCTATATTATTTCCTTTTTTCAGTTCAAGTCAAAGGAGCAAAGCAAAGCTGGCAGCTGTTGTTCTGAGTGATTGGCAGGACTTCACACAATTCCCTTGGTTATGAGGACAAGTGCTGCAGCAAAACAAGGCTCCCACTGACTGCCTCCCCTGCTGCTCCCATACCTGGAGGCAACACAGGAGATAGCCTATCGACACTAATAGGGGGAGCAGGCAAGGGCTGACATGCTTTTTGCATGCCTGCCAGCATAGTCGATGCACCCTACTGTTGCCTGCATGCAATAAATGCTACCATAGACATATTTTTAAAAGCACACTACAGTTAGTGTTCCAAAAAATGTCCAAAATAACTGAGAGGCTATTAATCCTTATATCCCATAACCATATATTATTCAGGGCTCCCTAATAAGTTCCTGAATACCTGGATGAAGATCTACTTTTGCACTCCCTCTCTGTTGCATTATTTCCCCTACTCATAAGTTCAATGCTTTGGGATCAATTTAGAGGGACTGTAATTGCCTTGAAACTATTTTTGCATTATTAGACCAGAGTCCTAAGATGGCATTTGCAGTGAAGGAAAGGGCACAGCAAACAGCTCCTACATAGTTCTAAAGGTTACTTTTAATCACCCAACGAGGAATCCTCCCTTGGCTCTCCATCCCTGATTTAAATCTATTCCAAGTTCAACTGAAGGGTCCACATTCACCATGCAACTGTGTATATGGCAGGAAACTGCACTAATTAAGTGGTGGGTAGCATTGTTACAGAAAGATTCTCACCTCTGACATATTGTCTGACGATCAAGGGAAGACGGCTTCACGTGAACTTGAAAGTGTGGAATATAATAAAACGTTAATTACAGAGAGACAATGCAACTAAATGTGACTTATTCAGGTGAGAGCTATCATCTTATTAAGGGAGCTCTGCTAATGTTCAAAAACGGGCCTCAGTTTGAACTTTCTACAGCTTGGCGGAAAGGGAATGCAGGTGCATTTTTTATTTTCAAAGATAACACTAGATTGGTCTTCTCATTCTTTCGTTCTTAGAACAGGCGTCACTTTGCTAAAGAGATGTTTTTGCTCAGATGGCAACAACACAAAGTGGCTCGGGGAAAACACCAAACTGCCAAGATGAAACGAAGATAGCTGTAATTCAGATCTTACCCTGTCAGTGCATACTCAGAGATGGCAGGATTGTCAGTGATGGGTTTTTGGTTTTCCATCTCTGTCTGACTGACTTTTCAGCCTCCTGCTTCTTAAGCTAAAGTAGTTTTTGCTGTTGGCAGGAACGGTAAGTTATTCAATTCATAAATGCATAAATAAGGAGCAAATTATTATGCACAGGGCTAGATTCTGAAGGTACAGCCACACACATTAATCAGCAGGATCACTTTCTTCCCCAAGTTCATTACCTCTTATAACGAGTTAGTGTGGTCACATGCAGGCGAGGCAGCATGTGAGGAATTCTTGCCAGCACTACATTTCAGCAAAACTCCATCAATGGCGAACGTGTTTCTTCAGCTGGCAATTGTGAGACTGACACACCTCAGAGACACCAGCTTGCACAACAAATTTAGGTCAAAGATACATTAAAATTTCAACAAAGTTCTCAGCTTTGCCACAAAGGTGGAAAGGGAGCAATTCAAGTGAATGTGGAACGCTCACTGTGCTGCTCCAGCAGGATATTAACAATGGCTACAATAAGAAAGTCTAAGAATCCTGCAGACAGTGTAGAGGAGGCACTAACACACTACCACTGGCTAACATTACTTCTTGGCATCATTAAATTCAGTCTTTGGTCTTAAACCTAAATTATATACCTTCAATATCTCCAGAAATCCCAACAATAAAATGCACCAGAAACACTAAAGTGCACAACTACTACCCTCAAAGAGACTGTTATAAATATAGATATGATTCTATTCAGGTATTACCAATAGGGACAAACACTTCACTAGAAACTCACACATTTGGCCAGATAAAAAACATCTGAGGATACCTAGAACACTATTATCAGAGACCGCTTCATGAGCTGTAGGAGTGGATGTTTCATAATAAGGAGAGGTCAAATTTATAGGCAGCAAAAACATATGCAATAATACAACTGAATTCTAAAGCAAAGACTTCTGTAACACTGTTTTTGCTTTAGACAATGTTATCAAATCTATAAGAAAATGTTGGTATGGTTCTAAATCAGAGCTGCACAATACAAGGAACACATAACATTGGGATATTATTGATAAATGTTAATTTGATGATATTCCTTTGATGATGATTTACCTCACTATTATCTCTTAAATGATCAGGTCCAAGTTTTTACATTTTAGTACAATAACACCTAGAACAGACAGATATGCCGCAATATGGCGTGTAAGGCATGTTAGTTCAATGCTGCAAACACATCATTTATAGTTATTTGAGATCACTTAAGGTTAAGACACTAAACTATTCAAGTTCCATAACCATCTCTCTTGCCATTTTGGCCACTTCATGCATTTGGAAAGTTGAGGTGAGTGAATCAGTACAGATTAAACATCGGCGCAGTTGTAGCATGAAATAAGGTAAGGTGATCTTTGGGTAATGGGAAGGTTTATATTTTGCATAACTTTTACTTTCATTCCAAGAAGCATTTTTTAAGTTTTTTTTCTAAAAAAAAAAAAATCTTTAAAATTGCATTTTTATTTGACCGTTTGCAACTAAAACATTGCATGACGACCAGACCTAAGTAGTTCTGCGCCGATGCATCTAATTTTCCTGACGGTGCTTCAGTTTGGGAGTTCCCACACCGTTTCTGCAGATGTCACGTCAAGCGCTACCATGTTGGATGAGTCCAATCTAGAGAACAATCAAATGCTATATTCAAGAGGGATTTTGTGAATACTCAGTAGCAACCGACATCCAGCTCATCTCAGACATCGATGGGAAACTTCACATAAGAAAATCAAAAAAACTTGCCAAGTAAGATCACAGAGAATGAGAATGAACAGAAGAGTGCTGAGCTCAGACTGAGGTTTGATCAGTTAACCGTGCCAACCTTATTTCTTACAGCCATTTGGACATCGTACTACCATGGTTCTTTACCTCCTATCGGTAGTCAACGATACTTCAGCTCTCAAGGAAGGAATTAAGCAAACAAAAATGGCAACATCCATAACATTCAGGAACTTATGTGCCTGGATAGCGTCGTCTGCCAAAATTCCAATGAGAGCCTTATTCTCAAAATCATCCTAGGTTGTACCAGGCCCTTTTGATGCCATTTATAGTTAACAGGCTGTGAGGAAGTTCATGTTGTGAACAGGTGAAGAGATCTGTGAATTGCACAGCCGGACACGCCAGAAAACCCGCAAAATAAGTCAGCTGACTGTAAATAGGAGATGATTCAGTCTACTCATGTGTTCTTTTTTATCAGAGAACCAAGCCACAGATTAACCATGCCGAGTCTTACTGTTGAGCTAGCACTAATGCCTGGCACGGTCCAGTTCAGTTGCGTTCCATTTACACTCAACAGCTTTCTTGGTTACCATGCTCGGGCCGTTCTCTTTCAAAAGAGTAGTGTAAAAGTGGTATATGTGTGTTATAAATTGTTCCCTTAGGCTATGAACGTTTTCAACTGGTCTAAAAGTTCCTGAAAATATTTTGCAATCATGTTTAGCTTGTGAAGCTACTATATTATTTGAAAGCAAAACAAAGAAAGCAAAGGAAGTAGATTAAAAACTGGTCACACATAAGAAATACTAGCTTGTGCAAATATGCTTTACATCTTTAATTGTACAACAGGGACATTGGTAATTTCCTCTTTAAACACTGTTGGATATCTAACAAAGTTTCATCAAAAATGTTCAAAACTTTTAACAAGATTTAGAAAGAAAATCAAATCACCTCATTGTAGAATAAGGCTGTGTAATGGGTTGAACTAAGGGCAAAACATCATACTTAGTGGATCTAAAAAGGAATGTACAGCCTACAAAACTTAATTTAAAAAACTGCTTCTTTAGAAATTGGTTTAGGAAAAACTACAGTTTAGTATTGGGTTAAGGACTGAACAGTAGATTAAGGCTAATCCTATTGCCCAATGTAGTTTCATTAATATGAGTGGCTAATTTAGGTTCTCTGTGTTAGAAAATATCAAGCCAGAACAAGAAAGTCGGACAAATAACAGAGTTTGAAGAAGGAAGGATGAATGGATGAATCAAGTATAATTGGAAATCTAAATCTCAACTTTTAATGTAAAAGAAAACACATTGATTATATATTCTAAAATAACAACAGCTCCTTCTATGCAGTAAAGGATAGAAATATAAAAGGTGTTATCATTGCTAAAGACAGTAAAGAGGGATTTACAGGCACATCAAATACTGTATTGGCAACTGGCTATCACTTGCAGCATATGACACTGAAAATTAAGGGAGGACACTTAAGCTTAATCTCTTAACCTAATAGCTAACTATAAATAAGTTGTATATACTTTATAGACCTGAAATTCCTCAACAGTTGAGAGATATGTCTGGAGCAGATGCCCTGTTTCTGTCATCGTCATTACACTTTTCACAGTGCTAACCAATAAAAAGGGTCTAAAGCTTGTTGCAAGTAAGGGGACGTGTCATAAAGTCTAGGCGACTTTGTCAAAAGGTATATTTTGAAAATAAATAGATAAATAATATGTGTTTTGCTTTATCTAACCAAAATAGTTTGCTGTATGTTTGTCATTCCCCAGAAAAATATGGAAAACAAGTCTTGTGCCGCAGCTCAGTGGTATTATGTTGTCACAGTTTACAACCGCTGTCCAAGATGCATCCGGGCTGACAGATGTCTGATTCCCCCTTAGAAAAATAAGGACAAATTGCTGTGGTTATTGTTCAGGTTTCATCTCCTTGTTTTGTGAATTGTTGTTTTCTTTGTCTTGTTTTCTGCTTGTCAAATGTCTTGCTAACAGGCAATGCCAGTGTTTTTAATCCAACAGCCCACTACAGCCATCATTTTGAACATGGTTAATATCTCTGTTAATTGCAGTCTTAGAACATGGAAACCAAAGACCAGAAATAAGCAGTAAAAAAAGGTTACAACAAAAAAAAAAAAAACACCATGAGCGTGACACAATTTGAATAATGACTCGCATTTCATTCTGGGAAAAGCACTTGATGGTGACATTTGAAAAACAGTGTCAAATTCAGGAGCAATTCTCAGCGGGCGCTGTCAGAGCCTAATTAAACCAACCTCACTTGGAACTATCGGGGACCAACATCTCTTGTCTGAAAGACGGGGTCTGTTGTGTGTGTTTGTGTGCATGTGTGCTTATGTTCCCTGGAATATGTGCATATACAGAGCTGTGGGAAAAGTATTAATCTCCTTTAAGATTGCTTTTGCTTCTTTTCACTTCTACAAAAGAGAGAAACATTTTTTAATAATAATTTACTATGGTAAATGTTCTACTGATACTGGCCTGGAACCTATGTGAATTAGTTTGATTATTTGATAACCAGGATTTTTTTTTTTTTTAGGTTCAGTTACATGAGCCACACTTAAAGGTATAGTGGAGAATTTCTGCGAATTTTTGAAAAGACCCCTTCTCCACTTAAAAAAAAAAAAGCTCATACACAACCATGTACCCGCTCCAGTGAGAGGACGCCCATTACATGGGTTCCAGGGCATACACAAAACCATTTCTCCTGGAGCACACTGTTCAAAAGTTGCAGTTGCATCTCTCATAAAAGCTTACTTTCCAAAAGTAGATTTGCAAACTTTACATTATGTCAGATTCACCACCGGTAAGTGAAAATGGGGACGAGCACGTAGGACAGCCTTACGTAAACATATCATCTGAATGATTGACAATTAGGAGGGCCACTTTTTCTGATGATCCACCTGAAAAAAGAACATCCTCCACTATATCTTTAAGCCCGTTAAATGCCTAAACCTGCCAGAAATGAAAACTTGTGTAACATTTGTTCAAATTAGATCTTGATGATCAAAGACTTTTGCAGAAAACTGCAAAAAATCTGTTGTGGTTGAATTAAAGCAATTCTGCAAAGTGATGCGAGTTAAAACTCCTTCAAACTGATTATTAAGTGCTAACTCAAAGAGTTTATAAATGTCATCACAAAATAGGCTGCTATGGACGCATTTGAAAACAGAATTTGATGTCTATTCAGGTTGTCTTCTCTGATGTTAAAAAGTTTATAAAAATTGGAAATATTTGAGTGTGACAAAAAAGAAATAAAACAGACGAAATATTGAGCTGTAAAACATTTGTTCAAGCTGTAACTGTTTGTTGAATCTGTAAATGGATCAGACATGGTAAAAATCTGATTTAATTCACACCCATTGGCCCTGAGGAAAAACTGTTCTATACTGCCTTATTTCTGTGGATGCAATGGTCCATCACTGAGGCCTAAAATACTCATATCTTTCCACAAATGCTTCCTTAGAGGGGAGCTGATCCACACTTAAACACACAGGGAGTAAAACTTGGAAGCAAGATCTCAATGGTAAACACACAGTAACTATTGGGTGAATCTTCTCTGGATAAACCAGAGCATACACATAAACAAACAACAACTCTTTACCCTAAACACATTTGTAACAGAAAAAAACAACCATCATCTCTGAATGGCTCCAATAACAAAAACATTAAAAGTTTTGAAAAGACCTCATTTGTTTCAGAAAATACTGGGCTGCTTCCATCCGCCCACATGTACACAAACACTGTATCAAAGCACTGTGTGTTTAAAGGCTTTTGCCACATTCAGTCAAAAGGCCCAGAAAGGCTAAAAGGAAAATATTAAATGAAAGGGTGAAAAAAGCTTGGCCTTGTCTCCTTCAGTTGGTATTTTATTTCCAAATCTGTTTCACACTTCCTTTCCTGTTTTTCATGTCCTAATTGGCTCTATCAAGTAATGAAGGTCATCAATGCTGTGCTCTCACTGGTTGTCTGTGCACCTGATTGGCTACAGCAAAGCCCTAATTATCACAGCAGAACATATCTGCTCTGACCCTCAGTGGCATTTTATAGTAGCAGATTCAGATACATTTTTGGAAATTTGCACACAAGAATACACACAAACACACATTTTCTTTATTTTTTATGGAAAAAAAAACAGTAAGAAATAAAATAAAAAGCTCCAAGGCCACAGTTTTGGCTGGCATCAACCCATTCGTTACATGCCACAATGACAGTAGCCCTCATTCATTCCTTATTAACAGCACGGAAAGCTGCCTGAGGTTTTAATTGGGAAAATGAGCAGGTATTGGCAGTGCATCAGATAGGAGGGCTTGATGGTTATTTCGAGTGGTCTGATATAAATTCCAGGGGGTCCCCTATGTGGCTTTGTTGTACTTATTAGTCATCTAAACAGATAACAGATTGCATCTTAATTGGAAATCCCTACAGTAACCTTGGTAACCATAATGTGAAATAATCCACCCCTTTTCTTTATTTCTCACTGCTTCTTTGGCAATGTTTAAGAGAACTCGGTTGGTGAGTCAGCCATGATCATGATATTCTTGATTTAGAGAAGGATGGATAATTGTAGCAGCATTCCACAGACAATTAATGACACCATGCAAACGCCACCAGATTTTCCATACCTGCCTAAATGCAGCCTAACCACCTGACACTTTCTAAAACAAGTCACATCTCACCGATGCAGTCTTTTATCCAACAAAGTCCTTATCAATCCTCGGACCAACATCTCAGTGTTAAAAATATTTTGATATCGATATTATTTTAATTCTCTGAGAAAGTGTTTTTAGCTTTAACTAGAAATAGGCCCAGATCACCAAAATAAACAGAGAGTTACTGAATTGTTATGAGCTATGATTATGAGTATGCTTTGAAACTGCTAATATGATAACTTTTGACATCTGTAAAAAGTTTGTGATATAAACTCTATAAAGATAATTAAAATCATTGCAAACCAAACAAAGACAGGACTTAACCTCCCATTTAGGCTGTTAGAAGTCTTCATTCAGCTCATTAGAAGTCCTGTTAATCTAAATTTCAGTCACTTGTCAACCAAGTATGTATCAGTATTGCTCTCCTTGAGTTTTCCCCCAAACATGATTTAACTTTTATGACTGTGAAACACAAAATGTTCCAACAGACCCCTCAGAGCATTAAGACTAAACAGGTTTACAAACATAATTTTGGGTTGAATTGCAGAAAAAGTAACTGATCTTAAACAAAATGTTAGGCCGTTAAAATGTCAACTTGTTAATGTAATGCAATAAAACCAGTCTTCATTTCTTTCTTCTTTTTTTTATTTTTTTAAACCGGAGGTATTTTATAAAACTTGCTCCTAAAGTCTAGACTTGGACACCTGATTCTGACTCAGCCTTGGCACAACGTGTTAACCGTCGATTGCTGGGTTTCAACAAAAACGTGCCTTGCTTGCTTAATTTTACTAATACAAGATGGTTTCAACTAATCAGTGTTGCCACACACATAAACAGACCATGCAGTCAATTACAGACTCCATTAAGAAACCATGGCCAAACATGAATCTGCAGGATATTTCATTGGTAAAAAGCTATCCAGCTTTCAGAAATCTAACTGAAAAATGAATGTAAAATACTGTTGCCATCAATAAAACCAGGGAAAGTGGATGTCAGGCCAACACTGATAGATTACACATAAATTGTTGTTTCTATCCCACATATCATTTCCTCAATTTTTTTGTTTAGATCTGTAAACAAATGTATCTGGGTGCCATTTGCTCATTAGTAAATACTTAAACACTCACTTGAAAAATACCTTCCATTGGTAACAGTAAACCCATCAGCATTCCCATTCTTCACAGTAAAATATCAATTCTAAACAGAAGCTTATTTGTTGCCGTGGGTAAATATTACCTCAGACCCTTAAACATAAATTTAAATTGACTGTATAAAAAAAGGCAACAGTACAAACGATCACGAGAGCATGATGCACTATGCATTATTTAAATAAAAAAATTAGGGCAATTATAGTGTGTGGAGAAATGTGTGTAGGCTTATTACGTGCCTGCCTGACTGTACGGAGCATGAGGAAAAACAATGTTCTGGAGAGATAATAATAATAAATCTTGTGCACCCATAAAAGGGCGTTCCTGTTTCTAAAAAACACAGTTTCCTTAACCTAGCTCCATGTATCACATAACCCTCCCCTGTTTTAAGACACAAGCAGTACATTTTAAGGGACAGTTCAGCTATCCTGCAGATAACGGTTTTTAAAAACTGTCTCCACACATTAAATAAAGGAGCGAACATCCCTTTGCCAAGCACATTTCATCTTCTCAATGACACACAGCACTGAACTCATGGCTACACGGGCCAAGGCTCCTGGAAGAAAAGATCTAACTTGTCCTGAAACAAACTGACTGGATGGGGGGAAAAAAAAAAAAGAAAACAGAAAAAAACAGAGTGCAGGTTGAGTATGGTATCAAATACGTGTTCATCTCAAAGAAAAGAAACATGAGAAACTTAACACTCAAGCATCGTTTTTGAAAATTACTCCATACAGACACAGTTCGAGCATGATGTCAAACTGTGCACAATCTGCAGAAACCAAGGGTGTTTTATCTGATGAAATTTCTAGGGTAGATGTGGAATGTTGGTTATAGGTAAAGCTATGATTTACAAAATCCCAATGAGACTGGGAGGGAAAGTAGATTTACTTCCCCTCAACTGCCACAGATTCCTACCACTGAGATGTTTGGGTTTTTGGCCAGTATCACAGTGCCCCCTACTGACGAGGAATATTCCTCAAGACATTGGAGACTTGTTTTAAAAGAGACTTATTCACTTCTAAAATACTTTGCTATGATAGTATTTAAATATGTATCTACTAAAACTTTATAAGTAAGAAGGGACTATATTGTGACTGTTAAATAACTTTTCCAGACCACTGTGGCAGTTTAATATGAACATTTTATGTTTTGTAACTAAACAGACAAAAAAGGTAAATGAATAATAAGAGATATCTTGATAATTCATATACCGCTGGACCAACCTTAAAATGAAAATGAAAATGAAAGAATGTCCATTTTTTGAGTTTCATTAATTATAAGACTAAAGTCATTATCATTTTATGAAATTCCTTGATCAAATCTATGATAGAAAATAGCACATTGTGCAGAGAAATAATATTATAATATTGCAAATAAAAAAATCCATAGTCAGTAATGATTAGCATAAACTATTATTAAATATTGTTGCAGTTTTATCACATTTTCTTACAGAGTTCAGTAAGGAATAGAATGTATGATTTTTTTTTTTACATATAATGGGATCCTATTTGTTTGATCTTAACATATATCTCTGAACCTGAATTAGACAAACTTGAGCTGTTAACTGGCATACATTAAATTCGTTGTAAACAGGTGCTATGTGAATAAATCAAACTGAATATGCTTGCTGTCCTTGTACTTTATCATTGCCATAGCGAACAATTAATGTGCTGTGAATATAATCTAAATGAAGAAGTATAATTCAATACCGCCAATGCTGAAAATTTATTTTGTAATTGGTTGACTCTACAAAATCAAGAAAAACAACTTCAAAAAGGAGTTTTAGATCAGAAGAAAAGCCGAGGGTTTTTGTTTGGTGATGGCTACTATTACAATGCTTTCTAACATCACTCCTAAGCTCTGATCAGCAACAGACTCCCTCAGACACCTTGAATTGTAGTGCTTCAACAAGCTATTCATGTTTTCTGCAGAGACTGTGTCACATTAATTGGAGTCTTATTATCTTAGTGCTGGAGGACACTGACATTTAAAGCAGAAAAATCCAGATGACACAAAAAAAGCTATGTCTGTTATTGCTTTGACAACATGCTTTTCTTAATTGCAAGCGACGGAGCAATAATACAGCATAGATGGCCTGTCAAGGCCAGTATGTGTGTGTCCACATCAGCATTTCAGGCACTAAACATATGAGGAAAGACACAAATGTACAGTACCACCTTAACTTACATTTACACAACTCTATAAAATGTTTGGCAGAACCTCTTTACTGAGCTGGGAATTCTTGTTTCTTTTTGCTTCACTTCATAATCATCCTCCTCATGTAAATAATTAGCCTAATTACCTTATGGAATAGATCCAACTATAAGATACTATATACATCTAGACTGAGGGGAGAAAAAGTACATCAACTGAGCAATTTGATTAAACAAGGGAGGGTGCAAGTTGTCTTTTATGAAAGTAGATGAGTATATTTCATGTATGTTGAAATGGGTATGTGCTACCCCTGATACCTCTCATAGAACAGTTTAAAGCAGGGGTCTTCAGTGTTTTCCAGACCAAGGACCCCCAAACTGATGGCGAGATGGTGCAGGGACCCCCTGATTATGTATAGTATGAAATTGTGTTATATCAAACTGGTCCTATAGTCACTCTATTACATATGGTGAAGTGTGACAAAAGTAATTTCTCCCTGGGGTCATTAAAGTATTTCTGATTCCTCATTGACGGAACAGGTGTTGTGAATGAAATGGTTCCCAGCTTGAAAGAGCTCCTGTGTGTCGCTGAATGTGTGCATTGATGACTGAAAGACATCTTCTGCCTCCATTTATTTTTTTAGTACAGTGTTTTGAATTCATGTTAATACAGGTGCTGGTCATAAAATTAGAATATCATGAAAAAGTAGATTGATTTCAGTAATTCCATTTAAAAAGTGAAACTTGTATATTATATTCATACATTACATACAAACTCATATATTTCAGATGTTTATTTTGTTTAATTTTGATGATTACAAATGACAACAAATAAAAGTCTCAAATTCATCATATCAGAAAATTAGAATATTACTGAAGACCAATAAAAACAAAGGATTTATAGAAATGTTGGCCAACTGAAAAGTATGAACATGAAAAGTATGAGCATGTACAGCACTCAGTATTTAGTTGGGCCTCCTTTGGCCTGTATTACTGCAGCAATGCGGCGTGGCATGGAGTCGATCAGTCTGTGGCACTGCTCAGGTGTTATGATAGCCCAGGTTGCTCTAATAGTGGCTTTTAGCTCTTCTGAATTGTTGGGTCTGGTGTATTGCATCTTCTTCTTCACAATACCCCATAGATTTTCTATGGGGTTAAGGTCAGGAGAGTTTGCTGGCCAATTAAGAACAGGGATACCATGGTCCTTCAACCAGGTACTGGTAGCTTTGGCACTGTGTGCAGGTGCCAAGTCCTGTTGGAAAATGAAATCTGCATCTCCAAAAAGTTGGTCAGCTGCAGGAAGCATGAAGTGCTCTAAAACTTCTTGGTATGTGGCTGCGTTGACCCTGGACCTCAGAAAACACAATGGACCAACACCAGCAGATGACATGGCACCCCAAACCATCACTGACTGTGGAAACTTTACACTGGACTTCAAGCAACGTGGATGAAGTGCCTCTCTTCTTTTCCTCCTGACTCTGGGACCTTGATTTCCAAAGGAAATGCAAAATTTACTTTCATCAGAGAACATGACTTTGGACCACTCACCAGCAGTCCAGTCCTGTTTCTCTTTAGCCCAGGCAAGACGCTTCTGACGCTGTCTGTGGTTCAAGAGTGGCTTGACACAAGGAATGCGACAGCAGAAACCCATGTCTTTCATACGTCTGTGTGTGGTGGTTCTTGAAGCACTCACTCCAGCTGCAGTCCACTCTTTGTGAATCTCCCCCACATTTTTGAATGGGTTTTGTTTCACAATCCTCTCCAGGGTGCGGTTATCTCTCTTGCTTGTACACTTTTTTCGACCACATCTTTTCCTTCCCTTCGCCTCTCTATTAATGTGCTTGGATACTGAGCTCTGTGAACAGCCAGCCTCTTTAGCGATGACCTTTTGTGTCTTGCCCTCCTTGTGCAAGGTGTCGATGGTCGTCTTTTGGACAACTGTCAAGTCAGCAGTCTTCCCCATGATTGTGTAGCCTATAGAACTAGACTGAAAGACCATTTAAAGGCTTTTGCAGGTGGTTTGAGTTAATTAGCTGATTAGAGTGTGGCACCAGGGGCCATCAATTTTGAACCTTTTCACAATATTCTAATTTTCTGATATGATGAATTTGAGATTTTCATTTGTTGTCATTTGTAATCATCAAAATTAAACAAAATAAACATCTGAAATATATGAGTTTGTATGTAATGTATGAATATAATATACAAGTTTCACTTTTTAAATGGAATTACTGAAATCAATCTACTTTTTCATGATATTCTAATTTTATGACCAGCACCTGTATGTATTTAATGACATTTCAATTTGTGTAAAAAAATTGCAGGGGGAATATAAAAAAAAAGTTTAATCAACCAAAACTTTCGTGACCCCCATGCACTACCACCGTGAACCCCCTAGGGGTGGTGGCCCCCCTGTTGAAGTCCTCCGGTTTAAAGACATGTTTAATTTTAAATCTGCACTAGACTTTACTTACACCTCATGCGAATGCTTGTGCATACATGTACCAACACCACACAGTATGACCAAAATTCAAGGTACTACAAATTGCTTAAAATATTAAGAAGTGGACCCATACTGCATAAAAGGGACTTAAAATGTATCAAATTTAAAGGTGGAGATACACAAAAATCCCCCAAATTAGCAGATTACTGTCCCTGAAGATATAGCAGATTACTGTTCCCTGCCAGTTTGAAAAGCTGCTCTTTCTCAGATAACATAATGCAATTAACATAACCACTATGCCATGCTGACAAAACTCTTTAGTGTAGATGATGTTGCTGACTGAGGAGGTATCAAAGTTAGAAATTTCAGTAGAGTGGGGAAAAAGCTATAATTTTCAATTGCATTTTGAGACATGTTTACTGGTCACATGAGCTGCTAGGGAGTGAGTGTAAGCAAGACATTCAACAGATACTGACACTTTACCTCAGTTGTTTTAATACCAGTAAGGTTTTTCCCAATATCAGCCTTTATCACTTTAAGTACCAAGCTGCTAGAAGTGACAGAGGCTCAATTGCCTTGGGCAAAATTCTTAAAGATACTTCACCTGCCTTGCCTGCTGCTGGTGTGGTGATGACAGGGTCTGGTGTCTCCAATTGTACAGCGGTAGCTTTTTGCTATATCATTGACATATGAATGGGTGAAGGAATGCAGTATGAGGTGCTAAACCTGTTTACATTTGCAGGCCACTGATAGTTCAAAAGGAAAGTAATATTGAATAAAATAATTATTTTGAAGCAATCACTTGCTGCCCAGGAGGTCACCAAGGCAAAATGTATGCCAAGGAGCAGTGTTGTGCCTGAACGCGTTCATTGAACGAAAGTTCATGAACTCGTTCATATTTTGTGCGAACGTGAACTGAACGTTCTGTATTACTGCCTGATGAACGTTATTGTGAACTCGTTCATTCTGGTGTCTGTGAACGGCAAGCTCTCTCAGTTCAAATCCGTTCAATAGGTTGCCAAATTTCTGTAAAGCCCTCCAGGCGAAACCCCGGCTAAATCACACCGTAAATAAGCCTTAATATGTAGCGGGAAAAACACCCAATCTGGCAACACCAGCTACCTGTGTTGTAGCCTACAGCCGCGTGCGTCATCAAAACAAAATGCAGCGTGGAAGCCACAGCAGCATGGAGGCGACCATGGAGGCGACAAAGCAGCAGTATGATAACTTAAAACAGTTTTATGACCAGGTGGTCGGTGAGGATGATGGAAACAATCTTACATTTCTCTGCAAACTTTGCCCGCCGGCTTTCAGTAAAAAAAATCCGCACTTTAGTAACCTTAAATTCCTACCTGAGCCTGGTCCCTCAGTTTGTGTTAGTAAAATGTTCTTGAGGGTTTTACTATTCATGTAATTTGTTTGTTAAACCTGCCTAGTATAATTTTCCAGGATTCCAGTATTCCTTTTTAGTATGTACTGAAATGGAATTTCAAATTGAAAAAATTATTAAAATTAAAAAAACATTTGCACCTTAAAGACTACTTTCCTGTTTTTCTTTTAATAATTCCTCATAAAAAAGACCATTCAAGGAGCACATTTTTCCTGATGTTTTTGAGAATATACTGTAGGGGTGAAAGCTGCAGCTGCTACTAGTGTGAAGTGAATGGACAGCAACAAATGCTGTCCCCTCAATGCTAATGTAAACCCTGGTTGGATAAGGATTCAAAACTGGATATGAAGATGAAATCTGACGCACAAAATAATAAAATAATTGCTGTCTGTGGTTCTACAGTAGGTTATGGTGTAATTGAGCAATATATGAAAAAAAAAGATCTATGAACTAGTTCATTTTTTGGAACTGTGAACTTAGGTCAAATTTTGAATTATGAACTGAACTAGTTCATTTTAAAATGTGTGAACTGAACTTTGAACTAGTTCACGTAGAAAGAGAACTTTCCCAACACTGCCAAGGAGTTTAGAGAGGCCATGGTCTACCTAAAAGCTATCCAAGGAAATCATCCAGGGCCTCCTGAGAGGGAACAAAGCTTTGCTAACAATGTCTTTAGTGAGAGTGGGGAGCTGCTTATCTTGAATGAGGACATTGTCAGAAGTGGAAGGAAGACTTTGAGGATCTCCCCAACTTGGCTGACATACCTTCCGTGGGAGAAGAAGAGCCAGGGTGCTAGGGAGACTCTTCAACTTTGCGTGGAAGTTGGGGACAGTTCCCCATGACTGTCAAAATAAGGTTTTAGTTCTCCTCCAAGGGAAGGGAGACTGGTGGATGTGTTCAAACTGAAGGAGGAGAGAAGTCTTGGCTTACCCAGAAAGGACTATGCCAGGGTATTGGAGAGGAGAGTCCAGCTAATGGTCAAACCTCAACTTCATTCTCACAGGGTGATTGATGGATAATGGGTGTTTGCCCAACGGATTCACATGTGTTTTGCGGAGCAAGAGTTTAGTCCCCATTGTCAGCAAGTGTTTCTAACTTGTTCTAAGCACATGATGGATTCCCACCAGGGTTGCCCTGTCACAAGTCCTGTTCATGACCTTTATGGACAGGATTGCTAGGCACAGTCAAGGGTCTAAGGGGGTCTTTGAGGATAAGCAGGTTTTTGTCCCTGCTTTTTGCAAATAGAGGTTCTGCTGGCTTTCTCTTTTCAGTACCTATAGCTTATACTGGGCTGAGCGCAAAGCAGCCAGGATGAGAATCAGCTGTCAATGTCAGAGGCCATTGTTCTCAACCAGAAAAGGTGGCTTGTCCCTTTTAGGTTGTAGGAGAGAAGAGCCACTTCTCATCCACATCAAGAGAAGTCCGCTGAGGTTTGCTCTGACCTATTTTTCAGTTGTCCCCTGGATCCAACCTCTGGAGGTGTCCCAGGCACGTGCCACTGGCAGAATAGACCCATGGGACAACCCAGGACATGCTAGAGGTACTATGTCTCTTGTTTAACCTTGGAGCAACTTGGGTTTCCCACAGCAGAGCTAGAGGAGGTGCCTGGGGAGAGGGATGTCTGGGGATCTCTGGTAAGACTGTTGCTACTGAGACTCAGTTCCAGGTAAAGACGGCTTTTACGAGTATGAGTAACTCACATGTTGATTTTTGCTGTTAATTTAGGCAACACTTTCAGCAGATTGCACAAACAAAGGACAGCTAAGTATCGTTTATAATTTTTTTTTATTTTTATGGAGCATTTTTTTCTGGAAGATATGGCAGTCTTTACTGGATCTTAGCATTAAGGTAAGGCAACCTTACCTCTTCTTTGAGGAGATTTTACTCTGTTTCGATGCAATCTCCTGTCATGAGCTGACATTAAGTCAATAATTAAATGTCCGTAAAGACTAAAAGTTAATTTTATTAATGTTATTAGCCTTTTTAAATAATGGCAGTTTCGATCATAAGCCATCTGTATTACTAGAGTAGACACATGCTATTTTATGTGTGTATTTTAAGTGTTAGTGTTGGTCAGTGAGCTAACCTCCTTTGCCAAAACAAAATGACTTATACACCTTATTCAATGCTAGCTATACCTATAGTGTTAACTTCTAACATAGGATAAAAATAATTTCAGTATTTATTTTTTTTTGTTTTACAATGACTGCCTCTGAAAGCATGGGGCCAGCACAAATACTTTTAATACTTTTCTTGTACTATATTTCTACTGCATGAATGTATCGGAGTCAGATACAATATTCTGAGTAAAAAGTACAATTCAGCTTGCATATGGGCAGTGATGCATAATCAGACTGAAAGAGTAGTGCTTAAATTTAATGCAGTGTCTGAATCATTTACCTTTAAAAAAAAATCTTGTTCCCACTTCTATGACTAAAAAACAAAGAATCTAAAACAACAAGTAATGTGCCATTAGTGCAAATGGTGTGTCAGGAGTTTCTCATGACAATGAAATGTCACTGGAGTCTGTTATAGCTTTCATGCTGGTATCAGCACCCACCTGTGTCTTAGTATGTATAAAGAACGCCCCGAGGGGACCTGCAATGGATTCTACAACATACCTCCACGATTGTAGAACAATGGCACACAAGCTACTCCGCTGTGGGGCCGTTGCTACTTTTCTAATAATCTACCCAGCATGTGTTTATCTTTGTTGGACCAGGTTGTGTGGAGGAGGCAGTCGGGGAAAAAGGATGCAGACAGAATCCTGCCAGCCTGCGAGTGAAGAGCTCGCAAATCCAGAGGGACAGCTGGCTTTGTGTGCGAGCGTGTTCATGTGTGTATCTGTCTGAGAGACAGAGATGGTAGCAATACAGTTATGCCAACACGAGTTATGGTCTCACTTACACAGGCACACATACACAAAACATTTAATTGCCAAAACAAAAAAAGTCTCTCCCGAGCTCTATTGTGTCTAATGTGTTCAACGTTAATCTTACCCTTTGGGAACATTTTTTACTGTGTTAATTACACACCACCAGGAGCCCTAATTAACACACATACAAATATGTGCACACACAAACGCATACACAATTCATGGTCAAAATCGGCAGCATAGATTAAGTCAGACAGTCCTATATGGGAGAAGCAAAGCTAATGAAGCATTCACACAGAGTTAGGTCATTCTGGACTTGCTTTAGGGTCAAACACTCTCCGACACGTTTAATGAACAAACTCTGCACTGAGATGTGTGGAGAAATTTCCTAGGCTGGAGTGGCCTGCACACCCTGCTCAGTCAACCAATACACCACCGGCTCATCACATCCTGCACAGGCATTTGCTTTCACTACGGAGCAAGGATTGGGGAATATTAGAAGAGGGAGGCAAATAGCAAACCTGCAAACACGCACAACAATTAACCTCTGAAAATTTTCCTGCGCCCTCTTTCCAGCCTGACATCGGTGCTCATTATGCTTCACTACTCAGTAAAAGTCATTAAAACGCCCAACAAAAGAAGCAAACAAAAAAAGCCCTCAGGATCATTTAAAACAACTGCAGGTATTTGTCTCGACCATTTTAACTTTGAGGAGCTTAAAAGGATATTTTTGTGAAAAATGTGGGCATTTGTTTCTTCCCAGAGGGGGGACCACCAGTCTCAGGGGCAGATGAATGGCCTTCAAGGTGACCGATATCACCTATCTTCCCTTTGCCTTCAGTAAACAGCAGGACATCCAATTACATTCCAGGGGTTTTCACACATTGCATTATAACAACAGCCGTAGTAGATTTGTATCACCTATATGCTTTTTCCTTACAAGGGCATTTTCCTAGTTAAATCAGGAATTATACATTTGCAAAATCTAAAAACTATATTTTCTGCTTTGTTACAGAAACTAATCAGAATGGGAATAAATTCTATACCCTGATTAAAGTTGTTGGTTAATGTAGCCATACTTTTAAAATAGATAAAAAGTGAAAATGATAAAAAAAAAAAACAGTGCAAAAGACAACTAAAAATGTGGGTGTTAAATGTATTTATCTAATATGAACATTAAATTACCATACAGTGTAAAATGGGGTCTTTAACTTTTTCAGCCCAGGATCCCAGATTGATGGGTTGATGCAACAAAGATTACCTTTTCTATAACAGCTGGTTGAGGGGTGCTGACAAAGTATTAACAGCAGCCTGGAAATATACAGCAAAATCGTTCAAGAAAAGCTCTATAGATTTCAGTTTTTAATGCAAACTTATGGTACTTGTGTAAACATACAGAAAATGTAACTAACTTTAGGATTTAACTATAGGAAAACAAACAAAAAACAAAGTAAATCCTAAAACAAAGTAAACAGCTCATTGATGCATATCTAGAGTAACTCGGTGAAACGGCTCAGCAAGCGGCCAGCATTAAAATTGCTTCTGCTCTGATCGTAATGCTGTGGGCACACCAGACCTGGGATGAAACACTAATTTACGTGATAACATTGGGCGCAACTCACGGACGTCAAACCCTGCTCCAGCCACATTTGATCTAACAAGCAGGAACAACTGCTAGCAATCGATAAACATGGTGCAGCGCTGGTGAAAGGGGTTTGGACAAAGAGTAAAACAATACAGCCCACTTACTACGCCCTGGCTACCTTACAAGTTGCTCTCCATTGTTTACTTTCCTGATTTCTGTTGCACTGGTGAAATCATCAACACTATTATTTTCAATGGGAAAGAGGCTATTGAGGTACTGGAAGGGTCTCTACCTTTCTTTGAGCTGTCTTTCTATCATTGAATATTCTGGATTTGTAATTGTTGAAAAGCCTTAAACTAAAGATAGGGACCTACATTTCCTAGGTATCTCACACAAAAATTATATTGATAAAATATTATTATGGCTGTGCTAATATTGCCTTCTAGGAGGGATATCTATGGTCTATGACTGTAGATAAATGGAAATTAAAGTGTTTACACAAATATGTGTGTGACAATTAACACAAATGCAGAAAACGATGTTATAGTAATAGCAGGAAATATAGCGATAATTTTATCACTTCTAAATACAGAATTATTTGTTATATTTGTTGTTTATTAATGCATCTATGGTACAACAAATTTATTCAGGGTTTATATTTAGTCAATTCTAACATAATGTTCAGGATAACATATATGGGATGTAGGGAAAATAAAGGACCAACATTATATTTTGAACACCTGCTAAATACCAACAGGCTAATCATGTGTTCGGATGAGTCATTGAGCTTCTGATTATAGTGTGAAAATGTTAATGCCTGCTGTGATGTCTTAATATTTAATTTAAAAAAAATTAAAAAATAGCCCAACACAGAGCCTTAAAATTTTATTTCAACAACTATATGTCTAAGTAATGCTAGAAATACCAAGTTACAGATACAGATACTAAAACATTTGAAGATTTCTGGCTTTGTAATTTAACCTGGATTAAATTTGCTGACTTTCAAAAAAACTGTGACCAACAAATGTATATAACTGTAGAGAAAAAGACCAAAGAAAGAAAAATATATATCATACAGAGGTATGGATTGGGTTGTGAAAAACTTACATATAACTTTATATTACAGTACAGCTAAAAAAAAAAAAACCACATGAGATTTAAAAGATCTAATGCATTTTTTCGCTTAGCATAATTAAAATAAAAACCAAGCCGTATCAGTCCTCCAAGGTTAATTTATCTCACACACTGTGTCTGCGGTGTCTTGCAATCTTGGGGATGCCTGTGGCCTCATGAAGGTTAATAAGCTGCTTTACCTCAGTTGAAGCTTGGATTGGAATAGAGTCGGAAAGTTAAAAAGAGAGGCCAGAAGAGCAAAAGCACCTTAATGCAAATCCCCAAACTCAACTAATCTTGTCAAGTCTTCAAAACCTCCAGTTTCTTACTTCAACAGTTTTCAGGCTTGCTTGGAGCCGTACTCTCTGTTGAGCTGAACATTTATACACAAGTTCAACATCTACCAGCCTTTATAAAGCAAAGAGCACAAGAGGTCAGGGGTCTGGATATAATGCAGAGATGATGAAACACCTTCTGGAATACATTGTTCAGCTGTCTGTACGCCCACTCTGGATTTTAATGTTAACTGAGCCGATGTTGCACTTTAATGCATTTGATTTGATGTTACAGGCAGGGGTATACTCGTATATGTTGTAAAAGCAAACGCTTAATTCCCATGACCCTGCTCCCATCCTGAAGTGTTACTGATATAGTTTCCTTTCATTTGTCTGTGTAGGTGGAGCAGAAGTGCAATAACATTGCAACTCTAGTACACACAGTTTACTATTTCTAAAACCTGTCTGTGGCAGCGCCACAGAATTTACTAATGTCTCTGCACAGTAATGAATGAAAAAACAAATATGAAATAAAAACACATCCCTAAATACAAATATACCAAATAATCCCTATATTGTTATCTGGTGTACATTATATTTTCAAATGCATTGCCTTGCTTTCTAGGTTAGGTTTTATCGTAGACGGACAATCACTTAATATATAGAATACAGCATGAGGGCAATAAAGATGAAACATTCAAATACAATTATATTCACGATTATATCATTAACTTTCTGGGCTGTTTTTTTTATTTTTATTTTTTTATCTAAAACCCTGAATATTACCGTTTTCTCTGGACTATAGACCGCCACCAAACACTTAGGGAAGATCAACATATATTCCCTGGAGTACGGACGAAGAAGAATTCTAGCTTCCGGTAGCTTGTTTGTTGCAGCAGTGAGAGCTGCTACAGAAGCTTAAATACAGCAAATAAATGTCAAAATGTGTGAATTCGGGACATTTGTTCTCTGCCGTGCCTGCTGCCAGCATGTTGTTATGCTAAATGAAAATTCGCCCCTTACACTTTAATTTTCAACTTTGAGTTCCCCATATAGCAGTTAGGGAAAATCCACAGAAAAGCCGCACATTCTTTTAAACCACATGGTTCAAAGTGTGTGAAAAAATAAAAAGTAGTGGGCTTATAGTCAGGAAAATACGGTCATTTCTTTTTTTCTCGCTTGTTTTTTTTTAAGGATGGATGGTGATGAACAGTTAATCCATGTTATTATAAAAGTCTGTGGGTAGCTGGCCTAGTTTGTGATTATCCGGTAGCATCATACAGCATCACAACAATAAATAAAATAAACACTGATATTATACTTAATTACTAAAAAGATACAAAAGAACATGTACAAATATTTCAATAAAAAACAGGTAATGATCTTTGCACAGTGAATCTGAAAAGGAACTGGAGCTGTTGACTCTTTATTACTATAATCTAAATAAGTTCTCTCACTAGCATAGGCAAGTTTTAAGTACAACCACAATGGGCACATTGAATTCCACCTTGACAAAAGCAATGCTCAGCTTTCACAAAGTTCATCTAAAGCCTAAACTCCAGCAGTCACAAGTTTGGACAATTTCCTTGGAATGTCACTCCTTCTTAGTGTTTTTATTCATTTTGTTCCTCTGTTTTGGGTTCTAGGCGACTATCGAGCTCAACCTGTAATCAGGCAGCTCTGTCTGCCTTACTTCTCCAGCTCTCTCGTCTGTGCAGTAATTTGCCTCGCAGTAGTGCGAGAGATCTTGATTATTTATATTCATGGAAGCACCATCTTGAGCACAAAGGAGTTGTGTTGTTTATCCATCCTGCAAGGGCCATCGTGGGTTCTCTCTCTGCCTCCATGCTGCTCTTTTTCCCTGTTCACTTCCTGCCCAGCTGTGGGATTGTCACTCCCTCCCCACCGGCCCATTTGAGACCACAAAGCAATTCCACCACGGAGACTCAAACACAAATTAAACTTAATGCCATGTAACCAACTCGGCCTGCTACTGTGCACAGTCAGGCACAGCGTTAGCCAGCAGAGAAATGGGGACTTGTGGGCACCTTTTTTTTTTTATCAGTGTGCAAATCATGAGTCGAAATGGAGATAAATAAAAAGCTCTTCTGGAGATCAGAGTTAGACAACAATACCAGCAGAGTTTGAGTTTAAACCTGTTTAAAATCGCATTAAAAATACAGCATGTGGCTGATTTGCAATAGCTTGAAAAACAAACCTTAAACACTCCTATCAATGAGGAAGAAAGACCAACTGCTTAAGTGAAAAAAACAATCAACCCCTTAAAAGAATGACACAGAGGGAGACGACACAGAGCTAAAAGATTACCTATAATTAATACAGGAAAGAAATATTTTAAAAACTGAATAATCTCCCTCAGTTCTTTAAAAAAACTTTGTGAGGCTTTATCAATTTTTTAAACCATTTTCCAAATTATTTAACAAATGCAAACTGACTGAACCCTTCAATTTCTTTATTATAACATTTTAAGTACCTAAACAAACAAAGTAAGCCAGCCATAATTAAGCTTTTGCACATCAAGTTTTCCCTTAAAAACCTTGTTTTTTACTTTTATTTCTGAGCTGGAACAGATATGCACTTCATATTCTGCGGCATGGCATCGGGATGGGGTGGGGTGATTTGTGGGGTAGGGTATTTAGTGAGACTCCTTTGGGGCCTTTTTTATGCCCAATGCTCCACTGACAGTGTTGCAATTGTCATGTTCTTAAATACAAGACCTCTGGTTACATAAGCATCACATCACTTAATTAGACCAGTTAATATACATTCAGTCTGCAGTAGACATATTGAATGAAGCACTACAAGGGGAATAAAAGCAAAATGCTCCAAGGCAAACTTTTGTTTTTTATTATTTATTTATCTATAGATTTACTTATTGGGGTGCAGGTTTCTTTTGCATATTTCAGGATTTGTTCAATTAATCTGTGGAGCTGTATTGTTTTATTAAGACTCCTAACTTATTCTAGCATGATGTATTGATGTCATTCAAGGTGTTCAAAATTGTGTAATGGAAAAAAACAAATGTATTTATTTAATAATGTCAAGACATGTCTGCTGATGATTAAAGCCTGAAGAGAGTTAAGATTTTAGCAGATAACAGGAAGGGCAACAGAGTAGAGAACAAATGCTCCGTTTTATGTATTTCTGATTCAATCTTTCTCATAAAACAGAATTTGGCATGCTTCGGCGGTGCAGTGGTTAGCGCACACCAACCATGTGGAAGCCTTAGTCCTCGATGTGGCGGACCAGGGTTCGAAGCCGCCCTGTGGTTGCATTTCTCTCCTCCTCTCTCATTCCCCCTTTCCAAAAAAAATATGGGCCACTAAAGTGCCATAACAACCCCCACCAAAAAAAGAAATAAAAAACGTGTAGAATTTGAAAATAATGGCAGCCTTAGAAAAGTAAGATCTACTATCTTGAGACTTTAAAAATAGCTAAAATAAAATATAAATAAAATAACTTTATTGTACATTTCAAGCAATGCTGGTTACACTATTCGTGCCATTAACAATATATTAACAATCTTATTTTTGAGGAATTAGTATTCCCTACAGTTGCTATTTGCATGTCATGCACAAACAAAAAAAGTGAAAGAAATTTTATCTAACCAGAAAAAAAAACAACACAAAACAAACCTCAGATCATTAGAGAATTAAAATCATAACCAACATATTAAAGAGAAACTGGCATGTCCCAAATTTCTGCTTCTTAAAAACCGAAGGGAGCCAACATTAAGCATTAAAATAAACATATTTAGTATCACAGGAAATATTTATTTTTCAAGAGGCAGATTTCTTGAACATTACACTGTACCTGAAGAGACATAAAAGGTAGCGGGGTGCAGAGTTGGGAGGTTGAAAGCGGCAGGTATCAAAGACAGCTAATATTCAGAGGGCTAAAGTTAAAGTGCACTGCGATAGCCGGAATGGCTCTCATCTGAGAAGAGAAGATTAAAATCAGTGGGACATCACAGCGAAGCAATATGAAGAGGGAAAGAGAGGAAATTTCTCTCTAACATACACTTGCTCACTCTCTCACACGAATGCATGCCCACACACACACATAATATAACCTCCTACGATAAACTAATTACTCGTCGTTAATATTTAAGAGCCTAATTTCCATTCATATGTAATATATTAAAAACGTGCAGGGATAAGCAAAGAAAAGGCTGACCCTGAGATATTCACAGCAAGCTAACTGCTGCAAACAGAGAGAAATGAACATCAGAGAGTTTTGTGTTTTATTGAGACAAATGTCTCCTGCCTGCACTACCAATTAATGGCCTCCCTTTGAAAATGTGGAAAATTGTACAATTTGAGGCCTTCCTTTTTTTTCTAAATGGGATAATAGCCTATTTACTTTGTTTTATGCAGTAATGGACTTTAAATGCAGAATGTGTGACTGGGGGGTTTAGAGACGAAGAAAGGTTACCATAGCTATTCAGTAAAATGCAGCATCTCTTTGTTCAGGCACTGATGACAGTTTGTGAAAAGGTTATGTGGTAAAATGTTTATTGAGACCAACACTGATAAACAATAAGAATGAGAGTGGGAGACGTTCTCTAAACCTAGTTTTAAAATCTAAGCTGCCTCTGGGCAGTTTTAAGAGGCAATAAGAAAAACATGCAGGGTGATGTTGTTAGGGGTGACTTGGGCTTCTAAAAAAAGCATAGAAGCTTTAGTTTATCGTAATTCTACCTTTAGAAGTACTGTTAAAATTTAGCCTAAATTTTAGGGCCAATGTTCTTTATCTTTAGGTTGTAGTACATATAATTGGTCTGAAAATGCATAAGTTCCATTTGAAGAGTTCTCGATAGAGCATATTAACAAACATTTTTTTTAAATCTTACTATAGTATAATCTCGATATAATTACTACTCTAAGTGGGTTGTTAGCTCATGTTTTAGAGTCTCTTTACTCTAGTTAACGATTAAGCGATTATTATATTGATGATTATGTCAATAATCGATTAATCTGATTAATTGTTTCAGCCCTACATATTTCAAGTTTTGGCTTTTTTAACAGTGGTGATGACAGGAACATTGTTATCATAAGTCATTGTTCAATTCATAATAAAAATGTGCAGCATTTTAGATTCCAACACTCGATAGAGCTTAGGTAATTGAATTTTTACAAATTCATCATTTACATTTTATAAATTTAGGGTTAGACTTAGATTCAACTATAAAATATGGGAAACTCTGGTTGCAGTAGCGTATGTAGAGTACAAAGGGCAGAGTTAAAGCAAGAAAAAAACATAACAGACAGTAACAAAAGAGTGTATAATAGTACAAAAAAGTTGTAATGTCCTGGAATATGTTTCCTTTAGGCATAAAAATATCTGCACAGTAGAGAGCTAAGAAAAGACTACACATTAGTTCGACTTGGATAACTGCGCTTGCACTGCAGAGATGTATATATATATACAGTGTTGTGCCTGAACGCGTTCATTGAACGAAAGTTCATGAACTCGTTCATATTTTGGGCGAACGTGAACTGAACGTACTGTATTACTGCCTGATGAACGTTATTGTGAACTCGTTCATTCTGGTGTCTGTGAACGGCACGCTCTCTCAGTTCAGCTCCGTTCAATAGGTTGCCAGATTTCTATAGAGCCCTCCAGGCGAAACCCCAGCTAAATCACACCGTAAACAGGCCTTAATATGTAGCGGGAAAAACACCCAATCTGGCAACACCAGCTACCAGTGTCGTAGCCTACAGCCGCGTGCGTCATCAAAACAAAATGCAGCATGGAGGCAACCGTGGATGCGACAAAGCAGCAGTATGATCACGTAAAACAGTTTTATGACCAGGTGGTCGGTGAGGATGATGGCAACAATCTTACATTTCCCTGCAAACTTTGCCCGCCGGCTTTCAGTAAAAAAATCCGCACTTCAGTAACCTTAAATTCCTACCTTGGCCTGGTCCCTCAGTTTGTGTTAGTAAAATGTTCTTGAGCGGAGGTCTTCAACAGGGGGTCCGCGACCCCTAGGGGGTCCATGGAGGTACTGCATGAGGGTCTGCATGGTTAGTTGATATTTTTATATTCCCCCCCTGCAATTTTTTTCCCACTAATTGAAATGTCTTTAAAAAACATGAAATCAACACACTGTAGTAAACAGATAAATGGAGGCAGAAGATGTCTTTCAGTCATCAATGCAAACATTCAGCGACACACAGGAGCTCTTTCAAGCTGGGCACCGTTTCCTTCACAACACCTGTACCATCAACCAGGAATCAGAATCAGAAAAACTTTAATAATCCCAGGGAGAAATTAATTTCTTTACATTACTCCATCTGTAATAGAGTGACTATAGGACACAATTTCATACAATATATATAGTTAGGGGGTCCCCGCTCCATCTCGCCATCAGTTTGGGGGTCCTTGGTCTGGAAAACATAGAAGACCCCTGTTCAGGAGGGTTGTACTATTCATGTAACTTGTTTGTTAAATCTGCCTGGTATAATTTTCCAGGATTCCAGTATTCCTTTTTAGTATGTATTGAAATGGAATTTCAAATGGAAAAAATTATAAAAAAAAAAAAACAAAAAAAAAACATTTGCACCTTAAAGACTACTTTCCTATTTTTCTTTTAATAATTCCTCATAAAAAAGACAATTCAAGCAGCACATTTTTCCTGATGTTTTTTGAGAAGATAATGTAGGGGTGAAAGCTGCAGCTGCTACTAGTGTGAAGTGAATGGACAGCAACAAATGCTGTCCCCTCAATGCTAATGTAAATCATGGTTGGATAAGGATTCAAAACTGGATATGAAGATGAAATCTGACGCACAGTTTCAGTGTTACAACTGATAAAATAATTGCCGTCTGTGGTTCTACAGTAGGCTATGATGTAATTGAGCAATATATGAAAAAAAAAAAGAACTATGAACTAGTTCATTTTTTGGAACTGTGAACTTAGTTCAAAATTTTGAATTATGAACTATGAACTGAACTAGTTCATTTTAAAATGTGTGAACTGAACTTTGAACTAGTTCACGTAGAAAGAGAACTTTCCCAATAATGTATATATATATATATATATATATATATATATATATATATATATATAAATTCAAATACATATATACAGTAGCATTTATAAGTAAATATAATTTCTTTATTTCCAACTTTAAATCTTTCCTTTAGCTGCAAACTACATACTGCATATGAATGAAACGGTCACTGAGAAGAGGCTTCTTTTCCTTTTCTTTGTTAACACAGCTACTGACAAACAGCCTCAGTCTTCATGGTAAGCTTTTAAGAAACTGCAGCTAAAATGACAAAGCTTCAACAATAGTGGTTTTCCAAGAACATTTAGCTTGCTATTTTATTCAAGTCATGTTTTAGATGAATATAGAAACCCTAAAAGGAGGAGAAACGTGGAGAAACATTGATTGTTGCAAGAGTTGCTACGTTTCTCATGTGCTCAATGTTCATTTTAGTGGTTAGCATCAGCTTTCTTTCCAGAGAGGTGGCAGAGCCTCATCTGAGGTGGCTGACCACACAAGAGTGCGTTTGATCCAGCCACCAGGTCAGCCCTGATGTTAACAGTTATTAGGTGACCTATTAGGGAGAGTCAGGGAGTCGGCTAACCCCCCCCACTGATTCCATCATTATTGCTGTTGCTGCAGGGTCATTACTACCCTGCTGCTGGGGCTTTGTAGCGGGTGTCTTCACCACATCGGCTCAGTGGGAAAGTTAGTGTCTAGGGTAGAGTTGTGGGAACGATAAAGGAAGACGGGAGTCGGAGTGAGAAAAACTACTGAAGGATTTGATCATATCCCTTGGTATGAAGGGGAGGATGATTGTGCAGCCATCACTTAAAGTAAGGCTTTAGTCAAGTTCCATTTCAGAGCTGACCTTTAGAGCAGTGGCACAGTGGGCTGAGGCAAAAATACAGAGGAAAAGAGAAATCTACAAGAAGAAAAAACAAGATAAAAGGAAGGTTTTTAGAGACCCGTGAATCCAATCTTTCCTGTCTGATACAGATATTAGTTTTTTTCATTGAGGTCTGAGCAGGTGATTTAAATTGTGCCCATTCTGATTTTCTTTTGTAAGGATCGTAACACAAAAACGCAAAGATAATGAGTCAAATAATTACTGATGTAGTTAAGAATGATTCCAAATGCAAATTAAAAATCTTATTATCCCAATTTATTTGTTAAGACATTTGTAACAATGCAATATTTATAAAGTCAACAATGTATATATTTTTTGTATGGTGTTCATATCCTTGATTTAATGGGATATATTTAATGTTCATGCTCTGAATAAAAAGGAGGAAACAGAATTTCCTTAACATCTGACCTAAGATTACTGATACGAGATGATCGAAGGAAAATATGTCTGTTCCAATCCAAGCTGAATTGTAGGAGCGTACCTTTATGTTCTAGAGAAAAATAGTATTTCTTGATACAGTCATATCTTAAATCACAATAAACTTGATATTTGACTTAATATAAAAATTCATAGGCATAAAACTAAAAAATAATGAATATTGAAATATTAAGCATTGTGTCTAGCATCTGCTGGTAAACTTTATTTCTGCTCTTTTTTATTTGTGCTGAAATGCTCAGAAATCACCATCACAAAGTGGCACATGGCCTTTGTGCATCAGCAATTGATGTGGGCAATGGAGGAAACATTTTAGAGGGGCGGGTGTGTGAAGTTTGCCAACATCAATCTTGTTTCAAATTGAACCGTAAAGTTACAGCCGAATGGATTGGCTTTCAAATGCAGGAGGCCATGGCTACATGGGATTCAATCCCAGAGTGAATCTGATTTGATCCTGTGAGCCATACAAAGGCACAACCCACTGATTGATAAAGCGAAGTGAGGGGAAGATGAGTGAAAAGAGGAAAAAGAGAGTCAACTCAATGGGGGGAGGTGGAGGGAAGGAGGGGATGGTGGACGGCAAGAAAAGAGATAAGATGAGTTAGGACAGCAAAAAAGAAAACAGAAAAGAAATCTGTGAATGGAGAGTTAAATAACTTTCAGTGAGACCAGGTAGTTTTGCAGGGACTATTTAATGCCTTACACACAACTTATAAAGCTGTGAAAAAGCATGGCACTGACAGAGAGAAAATGGAGATGTCTGTCTATGATATTTTTTTTTTCATATCAGTGTGTGTGGGTGGTAACAATTTTAACATCACAAAGCACAGAGTCACACTAAAGGAAAGTCTAGCCTTGACATCAGCCATTGAGGCGTTCCTTTTAATAAACTTTAAAGTAAGACAAATATTTTAGCTTAAATTAAAAAATGCTTTTTTCTTTCTTTTTTTTTTTGTTACCAGAGAGAAATTAAATTTAAAAATGCTGGAATAAGGGTTGAAATAGATAAAAAGAGAAATATAACATTTCTTCATGTTACTGGGAACAACTTCTTCTGTAAAAATTTTGGAGACTTGCTCAAAGCATACTATCAAAAATCATATATATATATATAATTACACATCTGTATATATAAAAGAGAACCTGAAGAGAACTATTTTTATTGTATTGATATTTTTAAGACATATAAAAACAATTTTTGTGGCGCTACATGTACAACAATTGCGCTACTTGGAGTGGCTGCAAATTGAAGTCGTTCTGCTAGCTTCTTTCCTAACTTTAACTACTGTAAGAAAAAAAAAAAAGCTTTACATGAGATACTGCAACATTTAACTTTTGATTAATAAAGTATTATTAAATGAATTGTGCTGATTGCTGTGGAATACATTTATAGCTATATAGTGACCTAAGAATGACTTCAAAGTGTTTTTGTCATCAATCTTATCATCAGCAGTGTTGGGGAGTAACGGATTACATGTAACGACGTTATGTCATTTAATTACAAAAACAGAGTAACTGTAATTCGTTACAGTTACAATGAGAAAATATGTAATTAAGTTACAGTTACTTCCGAAAATATTAAGAATTACAAATTTAGTTACAGTTTTTTAAAAATATAAAGAAAAACCTTTGATATTTTTATTGCTTTGCGCCCTGTATCGCAGTTTCCCGCTACGGCTCCTTGTCTCTATCATATTTGTCACTCTGATGATCCATCCTGTGCTGGTGGAGCCTCCTTGAGGGACAGCAAGCGAGCGGACGGCTCTATTTCAGCTCAAGCAGCGCATCAAAAATGACAGCCGTCCAGCACTGGAAATTTAAGGAGCATTTCATTTACATCTGTGAAAATGGCTCATATTTAACCGCGCAGTGCAAGAAGTGTTTGCCGGCTATCAACCTGAACCTGCTTGTGTTAGTCTGCAAACTGCGTAAATGGTAGAGCCTGGGGGAGGAACAGAAAAGAGTATGGCCCGATGAGAGGAGTCTGAGAAAATCTTACATGCCTGGTGCTGGCATCTCTTCTTGTGGACATCCTGTGATTGCCTGTCAGCAGCTCCCTCTCAGCTTAGTGCTTTTATAAGGTTCACATTCAGTTCTCAAAAATTAAATGTTGAACATGGGTCAATTCTCATTAAAACCTTAAAGTAATCAAAAAGTAATCAAAAGTAATTAGTAACATTACTTTTTAAAAGTAATCGAAAAAGTTACACTACAATTACATTTTAAACAAGGTAACTTGTAACTGTAACAGATTACATTTTTAAAGTAACTTACCCGACACTGATTATCAGGCATTATAGTACCACATAATAGCATAAGATTTTAAGACCAAATCTTTCAGCCCTAATAAAGAAATGTGGTCAAAGATAACTTTATTTTGCAGTTTCAAAGAAAGGCAGCTGAATATAAATACATGGAAAATGGGTACAAATCTCCCTTAAACTTTAAATGTAAGCATTACTGAATGTTAGTCTTTTACAGAACATTTGTAGTAATTGGGAGAAAATTCAAAGAGTATAAATACTTTTGCTATATATGATACTGATATTTGGCAATAAATCATGCTGATAAACAGAAGAGAAGCAAGTTAAATCTGGCTTAATCAAAACCAGTACCATCCTAACAATACTCAAGAACATCAACATAGTTCCAATGTAAAAATGCTTCCCATAAAATGTCAATGTCATATTTTTTAAAGGGCATCAGTGTGCTCAGTATGTTCAAAAACACGTATCTATGTATACACATTTTTTCAAACTTGAAAACAAACTGGAAGATTTGGTATTTTATTTGCAAAGCTTACAAGTCTGGAAAAACACTAGTGAGCCCAATGAGCCACAGGAGGTACCGCTTTGGAAAATACACAACAAATAAGCGTAGAAGCTGATAACAGTCAGTGCTTTAAGCTGCTGTTCTGTCAGTCTTTATAGCAGTTTCTCTCAGAATTACAGTGATGATTACACCAAGCACATGTAGCAGGGATATGCAGAGAAACAGTTTATGTTATTGATAGCCAGAGAGCTTCATCCATCACACTAAAACCATTGATTTCTGTTTCAGTCTGCTCCACTCGGCCACTGACTATCCTAAAGTGGCATTGGCAGCATATTTCCTCTGCCTCAAAGTCCCCAAAATGGACACAAATAAATAAACAACTGTGGCACCCCTACAAGACTTAAAGCAAAGCCTGAAATCCCTATTGGTTATCATTTCTTTTCTTGGTAAAACTCATTAAAAAGCAAGACCTATAAAAGCAGCAGGGGAGATGACAGTCTTGCATTCTCAGTTGTTTTAGAGGCTTCTGAGCGCAATAAGCGTCGGAAAATTGGGGGCCGTTAAAGCGATTCCTTTTTTTTTTATTAGTTTCTGTCGCTGCCAAAGTGTTGCTTTTCAACAATGCCAGTAACAAGCATGAATCCCAAGGAGGGCGAAGATAACAGAAGCCTTTTTTGCTGCATTTTCTGAGGGCAGCTCTGTAGGGAAGGCATTTACACCTGCTTGCCTCATCTTTCAAAATACACTAGGCCCCCAAAGTGTGCTTTACTTATAAATATCCACATCTTGTGGCAAAGATGGAACCATAGAAAGGAAAGAAATAGCTAACAAGTCATGTTTGTGAGTGTGTGTGTCATTTTTTATTCACCAAATGACCAATATCTCACGCAAATAGGGTTGGTGTAAACAGACGACTTGAAGTTAAATCTGCACAAGAGATTTATGATGCATCTTTATGATGAAGCTCCAAAATCTCAAGGGTAAGACCTAACCAGTTAACCTCCCAACAAAACTTAACCTTCACCAGATTCAATTTTTCCAAGTTCGAGGTCGAGTTCAAGGAAGGCTTCGCATAAATAGTTCTTATCACTACCCAGGAGATTTGTAGATGAAATTACCCCATAAATGCATCGCATTTGACTGTTCAGCATGAATCATGAAACGCACAAGAGAGAAAACAAATGAACTACTCTCTCATTTTAGGTAAATCCATCCTAACAGGTTTTCAGAGCAGCACCGTCAACATCAAAGCCCCTCTCGCTGACTTTCAACTCCACACCTCCACTGAAGGGGTGATGGGGGGTGTGGGTGGGTGTTCAAACATTAAACAGCATTTTTCATTCATGAGAAAATCATGTTCTGTTTCAACAATAGAGGGAAAAGAGCTGATTCAGTCGAGTCGCTGCAGGGGTAATTGATAGGGATCTAGAGGAGGTAAGTCCCGGGGGAAATGCTGGATCATGAATTCCTACCATGCCAGGGGGAACATGGACGATATATTGAATCCTTTTTTTTTTTGTCCCACAAACCTCAGTGGGCAAGAAAGTTAATTTCTGGCACCATGTAATCTCTAAAGCATCAACTACTTGTGAGTAATTAAAGATTTTGAAAAGCTAAAATGGCTGAAATTCAACACCACTCAAACAGAACCTGTCTGACAACATGAAGCATGGTAAACATGTCAAAAAGAAAAACATCATGCCCCAATCTAAATTAATTTGAGAACAGAGGAGAATATACATACACTATATTGCCAAAAGTATTTGCTCACCCATCCAAATTATTGGAATCAGGTGTTCCAATCACTTCCATGGCCACAGGTGTATAAATTCAAGCACCTAGGCATGCAGACTGTTTTTACAAACATTTGTGAAAGAATGGGTCGCTCTCAGGAGCTCAGTGAATTCCAGCGTGGAACTGTGATAGGATGCCACCTGTGCAACAAATCCAGTCGTGAAATTTCCTCGCTCCTAAATATTCCACAGTCAACTGTCAGCTGTATTATAAGAAAATGGAAGTGTTTGGGAACGACAGCAACTCAGCCACGAAGTGGTAGGCCACGTAAACTGACGGAGCGGGGTCAGCGGATGCTGAAGCGCATAGTGCGAAGAGGTCGCCAACTTTCTGCAGAGTCAATCACTACAGACCTCCAAACTTCATGTGGCCTTCAGATTAGCTCAAGAACAGTGCGCAGAGAGCTTCATGGAATGGGTTTCCATGGTCGAGCAGCTGCATCCAAGCCATACATAACCAAGTGCAATGCAAAGCGTCGGATGCGGTGGTGTAAAGCACGCCGCCACTGGACTCTAGAGCAGTGGAGACGCGTTCTCTGGAGTGACGAATCGCGCTTCTCCATCTGGCAATCTGATGGACGGGTCTGGGTTTGGCGGTTGCCAGGAGAACGGTACTTGTCTGACTGCATTGTGCCAAGTGTAAAGTTTGGTGGAGGGGGGATTATGGTGTGGGGTTGTTTTTCAGGAGCTGGGCTTGGCCCCTTAGTTCCAGTGAAAGGAACTCTGAATGCTTCAGCATACCAAGACATTTTGGACAATTCCATGCTCCCAACTTTGTGGGAACAGTTTGGAGCTGGCCCCTTCCTCTTCCAACATGACTGTGCACCAGTGCACAAAGCAAGGTCCATAAAGACATGGATGACAGAGTCTGGTGTGGATGAACTTGACTGGCCTGCACAGAGTCCTGACCTCAACCCGATAGAACACCTTTGGGATGAATTAGAGCGGAGACTGAGAGCCAGGCCTTCTCGTCCAACATCAGTGTGCGACCTCACAAATGCGCTTCTGGAAGAATGGTCAAAAATTCCCATAAACACACTCCTAAACCTTGTGGACAGCCTTCCCAGAAGAGTTGAAGCTGTTCTAGCTGCAAAGGGTGGACCGACGTCATATTGAACCCTATGGATTAGGAACGGGATGTCACTTAAGCTCATATGTGAGTCAAGGCAGGTGAGCAAATACTTTTGGCAATATAGTGTATTTTCTCAAAAAGGCATTAAATCCATATAAAATGGGAAATCCTCAAGCGTAAATGAAAACGGCTTAGTTGAACTCTGTTCATGTGTATTGTATACACCACTGAAATATAGCATTGTGTTGCACTGACCCAAGCTCATTGTAGTGTTTAACTAATGGAGCACTACCTTGAATGTCCTGGAGTCAAAGCTAATATTCGGCTGCACAACCAATAGACAGATGATGTCCAGCATACAACTTTGGATAGAGCAGGAAGCAATTAGTCAATGTAGATGCACCATCTCTGCTGCTTCCTGTGTAACACCACAGGGTTCAACAGCTACACAAGGCATTTAGACTACAGTAAACCACAGAGAGCAAGGGTCAAACAATATAAATGGTTTAAACAATATAGTAAATGTATTAAACAATATTTAGTATACAAACAACAATATAGTAAAAAAATAAACTTTAAATGTAGCATTTTTAGCAGTTTCACTTTGCATATCATTGAGCAGGCCCGCTAGAATTGAAACGAATTCTTTGAGTACAATGCATTTACGCTCAGCCAGAGAGATGGTGGGTTTTCTCTCATCAGACAGCAATTCGGTCCAGGTGTGTAGATCTATCTGTGTCTGTCAACAGTGAGGTAGGATTCAGGAGTTCATCACATAACTAGAGGGTCGCTGCTTCAAACCCCAGCTCTGCTGTCCTCAGTTGAGTTTTTTTTTTTTTTTCTGTTGCAAGAAGATTCACTCCCATTGCCCATTACTGATAGTGGTCAGAGGGCATCATCTATCTGCTCATCCATCCATCCATCCATCCATCCATCCATCCATCCATCCCTCTACCCACTTACCCATCCACCCACCCAATCAACCAAACATCCATCAATCCGCTCACCACCCATCCGTCCATCCACACAACTGTCCATCCATTCACCCACCTGTCCGTCCGTCCATCCATCAGTCCATCCATCCACAACCCATCCAACCACCCACCCAGTCACCCATCCATCCACCCAAACATCCATCAATCCATCCACCCACCCACCCATCCATCAATCCATCCACCCAAACATCCATCCATCCATCCACACACCCACCCGTCCCTCCTTCCGTCCGTTCGTCCATCCATCCATCCATCCATCCATCCATCCATCCATCCATCCATCCATCCATCCATCCATCTCTTTCTGTGTGTTTATGCAGCATGTGAGGAGTGTCAAACGTATGACTGGCCTTTCCACTTCATTAAACTTTGCAACAACTGTTCTTTCCAAGCCATATCCTCTTTCCATCTGTATAACTTTGGAAAATCACCTTGCGGCAGCCCAGAGAAAATTGCTGTTCATCTCACAGTACAAAGAGTCTAATTTTTGGACCCTGAGGCTGTGAAAGAGGTAAAGCAAGGAACTGCTGGCAGGCTGAATAGTGTCCAAACAAAAGCTGGGTATGAGGGAAAAAAACGTGCAGGGTTCTGGGGAGTTATGTCCACACATGCTGATAGAGCACAGATTTGACTCTTCTGTGCTTGACAGGGCTGACTCCCTCCCATACCCCCACTGCTGCTAGAATTAGAGGGGTGTACATACTGTCAAAGCAGTGGAAAACAATCAAATTGTCATGGGGGGATATATCAAGTGCTCTCAAACACCATCTTCCACTAGAAAAAACAGCAAGAAAATCCCAGCACTGCAACTGTTACCCATAAGCAAGTTAGATTCCTCATTGTGTATCTGAGAAACAAACTAGCTGCGACAAGTAAACTCCCAGAGCTTCCTTCAAAGCCTCACATCCACCCTGATAGAAGATTGGCCTACTGGGCTGGAAAAGGCGAGAAGCAAATCAAGCATAGCTGCCACATGTAAAAGTTCAAGTTTGTGCTCAAAACAAAAGAAAAACACAGATCTGTAACAGCTCAATGGACACAAAGATTGAATGCAACGTGAAGTTCACTGACTATTTATGCTTTCTTTAAAGGAAACGCACAATAAATGTGATGTGTGACATGAAAAAAAGTATTTAAACTCAAAGCATGCAGATTTTAGAAATAAATGCTTTGATTTAGGATAATTAGTATGTCGGAGGGGAAAAAAACAACGTACCCTAATACCTTAGCAACATTCACCTTAGAGACCACATAAAGCATGTGTGAGAAGATTAATTAAGGGTGCGGTGGAGAGAGATGACACCTCTTACCTTTAGTGTGTGAAGAGAAGTAGAGGGAGAGCTGAGCAAATAGGTCAGGGTTTTCAAACTTCTCTTCTTTGACTTTGATCCAGAAGCAATTCTCTGCCATTTCCTGGGGCACTATCTGCAATGACACGAGGATTCCATTATCGCCACAATCAGGAACCGTCATTCCATCAAGCCGCCACTCAAACTTCTTCCAGCTGGAAGATAGTGTTTGTGAGTCTTTTCCTGTGTGTGGAGACATGTGTGACCTTGGGTGGGATTTTGAGCAACTGAGTTGCTAACGGGACAGATAAAAAAATAAATACAATGAAGAAAGCTAGAGCAGAGTAAGATGGGAGGTTTGATATTGTCATTTTTGACTAGTGAGGATAATGATGGTCATTCAGCAGTACCGTGTTAAGAAGATGCATAAAGACTTCTTTTTTTCACTTTTCCATTAGAGACTTCGAGGAGAGGAACACTGAGACAGTAGCAGAACACTGTCACGGTCAAACTACATCGCAATAGACACCTGATCAATATGAAACACATCAGAAGTTTTCAATAATTCCAATGAACTCTGATTCAGATCCCCCATGGTGTTCTGGGGGATTTAGTTTCTGAACCTCTCTGAGCCAAACTAAGCAATGTTGCTATCGGGGTTGCCTTTTTGTTCGAAACAACTTCAGCATTTATGTCATTTTTACCCTAGTTGACATTACACCTCTAAGCTAAAGTGTGCATCGCAGCAGCAGATTGCCGCATGTTTGATTTTCTCCTGTGTGTGTAAAAACAATGGTGTCATTTCAAACTGTCACCAGGAAGTGCAAAAGTCTGTAACAACTCTTGACCTTTTTAAATTTTTCCTCCAAATAATAACGTTGAGCACATAATTAGGGAGAGTGATAAATACCTCCAAAATGTTACAAATATTACTACCTACTAATATATACCTTCACTGCTTTACATTTTGTTTAGAGTCCTGAAGTGTCTCTACTGTGGCTTTTTATTGTGGGCCACGCTGGAAAACTGCATTTATTGCACTGCCATCATCCTCAAACTAGAGTAATCATGTAAAGAAAAAGATGTAAAAACAGCATTTTCGCAATGCAGACAGTTACAGCTCGTACTAGACAATCATCAAGGCCACATAGTAATGGTGATAAATGTGAACACGTTGGAGAGTCGCTAGCTGGGTTAATGGAAGTTTATGAAACTTCCTATACAGGCTTGTTTTCACTGAAGCAAAGATAATAAAGGGAGTCTGTATTTTGTTTTCTCCATTTCAATTTATTCGGCTACTGTGTGCTATATGGGGGCAATGATCAAAGGAACCAAATCAACTTCCATTCTTAGTCTATGCCGGCTTGACCTTGCAGGGTTATGAAGTGGGGCAGGTGCCCATGTCCAACGGTCACAAGCAGACAGGTGGTGTGCACCCTGAACAAAACAGATGCTGCCAACTAAAAAAAACTAATGTTTAGTGGGAGAAAGCCTGGGTACCTAGGGAGAACCCACTCATTAAAAACAAGCACTGGAGAACCTGTGAACTCCATGCATTTAAAGCGAGATACATCCTAAATCACTGCCACACTGCACTGCTAAAACTTGATGAGACTAAAATAAAAATCTAACAACAGCAATTTACACCTAAAGTAGCTGAGTTATCTTAGCCAACCTCCAACGACTTATTAATAACCCTTTAAAGTGACAAATAGTGGAATGATGAAAATCTTCATTAAAGGCTTCCTGTATGTCAGATGGGACTTCTCTCTGTAGTTTGTACTTTCCCCACATGACTGGGACTTATCTTTGGGCACACCCACTGTCCGAACAGGGTGCATGTTAGGTTAATTGGTAAGTCTATCTAAACTGACTCAAGGAGTCAATGTGTGCGTGTGTGTGTGGGAGAGAGTTTGGCTCTTTTTCTCAGTAGTCTCCCAGCTGGCTCTTTGATAGACTTGCAACCTGTCCAGGGTGTGCTCCGCCTCTCACCAGATGATACCAGGAAAGGCTCCAATCCCCTGTGGCCCTGAAGGGGATGAAGTGGGTGTGGAAAGTAAATGAATATTATTGCTGCAACTGCTGCTGCAACTGCTGCTGCTGCTACCACCACGGTCACTTTTACTCCTGCTACTGCTACCAACAATAACAATAATAACTGACTCTACTTCAACAGAAATGAAAACTATTTGACTTTAACTTGTAAAATAACAAAGAAAAGTGGTCAACTCAAAAAGTTCTGATTATGTAGGAAAATGGGACTGTTAAACCTGATACCAGATTTAAATATTAGGTTGATCATAGTGGCTTTGGTCGACGTTTTCTGAAGTCATATTTCTTCGTAAGGGGTGTGCAGAAAAACAAAAGAAAATCCTCTAACTTTAAAACATAAATAAATCTAACCAACCTTTAAATATTTTTCAAATATATCATTAGATCTATAAACCACCTTTCCAACACAAAAATAGCTTTCTACAGCAGGCAGCATCTCCCTTTATAGAGGAAAACATGGTGTTTTTATGTTGTTAAGCATAAATGAATCATTTCCTTCTAAAAGTCTTACACATCACAGAAGAAAAAAGCTGTATTTGTAATGGTTTAGGCTCTTTAAATTAGGATTTTAGGATTCAGTTGAATTATATTTTTGTTTTTTCTATGAAATGATACAAAGAAGGGCAGCTAAAAATTGACAAATGTATTTAGTAAATGTTCTTACCGTACTTCTATTTCCTTTCCAATAGAAAATTTGTGTGTTGGTTAGGGGTGTGCAAAATAATCGTCATGATGATGCATCGTGATTCTAATTTTCGTGATCTACTGCATCGATTCTTGACGCAAAGTATCGATTATTAATTTAAAAAAATGAATAAATAAAATTGCATGAATGGTTGGCGAACATCAGCCAAAAACAAGTGTAATACAACTTCCAGTCCAGTAGATGTCGCTGCAAATGTGTTGACGCACGCTGCCTTGTGTCACAAGCATTTCCAGCCGCGGGATACTGTGCAGAGTCATTCAAAAACAAAACATGGAGGAGAAAATATTGCAATGCATCGCAATAATTCAAGTATCGTGATGCATCGTGATAGAATCGCATCGTGGCCTGTGAATCGTGATTCGAATCGAATCGTGACTTCTTTGGCAATACCCACCCCTAGTGTTGATCTATTGCAAAGTCACACAAAGCACTAAAGTTTAAAATGTGATTTTTATGAAGACATTGCATGGGGATTTATGTGAGCACTACCGTATTAAAATACCCAACTCCAAATATATCTTTAATCCGGATAATTAAAAGGCTATTTAAAAACACACATCCCAGGTTTTTTTTTTTTTTTCACCTTTATTATTTGACACAGCTCTTTTTCAGTTTTATAATTTTGTTAATATTTTGTTGTTAAATTCTTGGTCCATTAAGTGGCTTTGGGATTTTCCTGCAGAGCCTGAGCAGAATTAAGACAAGCTCTGTGTGTTTAAAGCAAGGCATTTATTACAACTTGAGCTAATGAGCCACTGTCGAGCTTAAATATGAGCTTATCTCGTGGCGCTTTCTGCAGCAGTGGTTATTTTCTTAATCCCAGAGCATTTATGTATCCTCTGTAAAGTAATTTTCATATGCTCATAAATATTTGTAATCAAGATTTCAAACTTATGCCTAAATCTAATATTATAAATAGTAACAGGTTAACGTCATTTAGCTGAAATGGGAGCTATAGCATTACTTAATTGTGTTTAGTTGTCTACTTAATCTTAATTTTCGGTGAGAATTAATAATACACCAAAAAGAACGAATGCAGCAAATAACTCTTTGAAAGCGATTAGCAATTAATAGCTGACATTTTCATGTGTAAGCCTGTGTTAGACTTGTCCCCTGTGTATGAGTTAGAGCACTGCTTTAAGCTAATAAAACACAGCTATTACAACTACTGTAGATGGAAGTACAGTGAATGACTGTACAAAGAAGCATAAACATTTAGAGTACTGTTTGAAAAACAATATAAACACATAATTAAATTCAGTGTACATTTATAAGATTACATGAAAAAAATGTATCCTGTCATACGAAAGTGGGGATGTGAAACATAGAAAAAAGATTTGAGGACTATTACTCTAGAAAACATGTATTTTATTGGGAGTATAAGCTCACCTTGAACAAAATTATTGCTATTATTAGTGTCAAGAAGTTTTTTTGTATACTTTATTGTCCCTATTATAAAAAAAAAATCTTTACACATTTTGAACATTTATGCCTTTTTTCTTTATGAAAACAGGTTTTCAGCTCACATTTCAGCTCACATTTCCGGCAGTACCTGTTATTCTCTCATGCATTACTCGCCTATGAATATATAAATCACATTTTCTACATATCATAAATGAACTCAGGCCTACTGCAGAACAATCAGTGCCCCATCCTTTTACGGCATGAAGCTAAATGTATTCACTTACCAGAGCCAATAGGGAATAATATGTACTTTCAATATGTAAGGTATTTTTGGTATTGCTTCATTTATTTTTTTTCTATGGGTTTTTGAACTCCCAACTGTGCGTCTTCCAATAGGTTATTGTCAGGGTTCCATGTTCTGCTTATTCTCTTCCACAGGTGGTTGTTGTTGACAGGTGGGCTTGGCCCTGCTCCTGTGGCTCGTTGAGGCTGCTCTGTTGAGCTTAAGAGGAGTGTTCAGTCAGCTAAAAACGCCAGAGTGTTAAACTGTTGTGGTCCATCTAGGCCTCTGTCCTGTCGACAGATCTCTGAAAACTGACATCTTGGATTCCTGATTCTAACCAGTTTTCTGTCTCCCTCAGTTTTTTTAGCTCTGGATCGCTCATCCGCCTTTCTCTGTGCTCTGAGGACTGGTCTCTGAATCCCTGCAGCTCCGATTCTGCTCTTGCGTTTCCCTCGAGCCCTCTCAAAGCTACCAAGCCAGATAAGAGACCCCTTTCCTGGATTCACATTGGTTCCTTCAGCTGCTCCTCAAACTTGCCTCCGCTGCGGTGCTGCTTGGGCCCGTGCCTAAGTTCCACCTGTCGCTCAGCCACCTCTTCCCACCGGGAAGCTGTGAGTTACAGAACCCTTTCCTCCACTCACCCTCCCCAGATAGGTTATCCGTACCGGTAAGGTGGTATGGCGGTAAGCAGAGCAACAACAGTGCAGGTTCCTTTACCTTTTTCTAGTCTCAATCAGTTTCCTCTTTCCTCCCGCAGAACCTCGAACACTGATGTTCCAAACCGTTCTTATTTGCGTCTAGTCTAATAAACATCTTAAACTGCTCCTTGTTTTCCCGTCTGTTTCTGCATGCGGGCTGAACATCTGAAAACCGTGACAATTAGCAACTATCACCCCTCTCGCTCTGTCAGTCTGCCTGCTTAAATGAAATAATGTTGTTTTTTCTTTTTCTTTTTTTTATATAACTGCTGTAAGTTCTCAAAACATGGATTGTAAATGCATCGAGAAACACAACATTAACACAAGTATGTAGATGTGAAAGGGATGAGTAGGCCTACCTGCAGGGCTTCTTTGAAGAGGCAGATGAACTGTTTTCACAGACAGCTGCAGATGCTGGCTAGCAATGTTTGCCAAATGTTAAATTAACTATTTTCTTAATCATCTCTTCTCTTCCTTTAAAATCTCCATTGCCCCCACAATCAGAAAAGCCCTGATATTCATTAATCAGAGTTATGAGTCCTTTATTATCCTTCCCTCTATCGGCTCACTCCGTATTTCTTTAGGATAAAGGTTTGGTGACTTAGATTGTTATGAATATATGTTGATTTTTAGTGTGCTGAACCATTTCTGCCTTGATTTTGAAAATATCTTGAATTATAATTATGCTAAAACACCCAATGATGATTAAATTTTAGTTCAGGGACAGGTCACATTTCTACAGGAAATCCTCTGGTACTTTTATGACACCCCAATATATCAAAAGTGTTGGCTTTAAAGGGCTTTTACACTAGACTTATCAGGAGTGTTTATTGTAAAAGAAAAATGATTAAACTAAGTGTTAACCACATAAAGGAAACATTTGAATAAAAGTCCAAACAGTCCCAAAGAAACTTTGTTTACATATGTGATGGTATTAGTGAAGTTTTTGTTTTCCTTCCGTGAAGACAATGGGTTAATCTCTCTATCTCAGAGAAACAGGGAAGCCATTAAAGAACTCCTCAACGCATTGATAAAAATAAAGTCTATATCATTTTTAAAGGACACCAGTAATAATTTTGTATAGATACATACTATGGATGTAACCCAAAATGATCATCTTTTTTAGATGAAGCTAAGCATTTATAGCACAGAGAAACACAGCAGATCTTTAAAAAAATGTCTGCCGTTTTTTCCCTTCTCTTTATACAACTGCATAGTAGTCAGGTCTGGCACTTGCGTGCTTCCATCTGCTCCGTATAGAGAAGACAGATGACTCATGTTCCACTTCACTGACATGAGAGAAGCAGATTGTTTTTCTTCAGGTGGTTATGAATTTCATTTGCATCATCAAACTGAATCCCTGCAGAGGCAATGTTAATCCTCATCCACTTTAACCTGTTTATGTACACTTGTGCAGACCGTGGTCATTTGTTCCTTAGTACAAGTTCACAAATTATAGCCAAAACAACATTAACCCTTAAAATGAGTGATGATGCTGATGACACAGGATCAAGGTACGAACAAATCCAGCCCCCCCTGGGGATAGGTAATAATACATTGGAGTGTTACGTTCTCCATTTTGTAATACAGGGAATGGATGAGCTAATGCACTGCTGTAGGAGCACCAAACTAAAACAGTTAGGAAACAAGTAGGAACATGAAAGATTTTAATTGGATTACCGCTAATGTAAATGTACCTCATATTATGTCATTTATCACCTTGTTCCTTTCAATTTCATTTCTTTAACCAAAAATTGGCAAACTTTTTCCTGTACTGCTTTGGTGGAATTGATTTTATGAAAATACATTAGTGAAAGGAAATGAGAGCATCAGTTCTGGGGGAATGCGTACGAGTCAACCTAAAGGCCAAAGATATGTGAATCATCAAAGGATCCACCTTTGGCTTGATCACTGCTCTTCAAACTGTGACCAACTCAGAATGAATTTACAAGTTAGCCGACTGCAGTCTGTGTCCGGTAGTATGAAGACATTCTCAAAGTAATTATACATCTGCTGGTTTAAACCAATCTTTTATTTCACCAGACTTGCCGGACGGACAGACAGACGGACAGATATACCCCTTTTCCACTGGCTGAAAAACAAGTTTAAACCAGTGAATAATCTGTTTTAGTAGCAGTGGGAACAGCTTACTAATGCATGTATACCTGTGTCAAACGACTCGGCAAGGAGCCCGCATTAAAATCGCCTCAGCTGTGATCGGCATGCAATGGAATAAACAGAGTTGACCCACTAAATTACGTGACACTATTGAACACAACGTACGGACATCAACACACCGCGGCAGCCATGTCTGATCTAAAAAGCCGAGCAACTCTGTTTACATTCGTTAAACATGGTGCAGAGCTGGTAAGAGGGATTTGGAAAGATAAACAACGCAAAACAATTAAGTAAGTAAGTAAGTAAGTAAGTAAGTAAGGAAGGAAGGAAGGAAGGAAGGAAGTTTAGGTTAGGTTTAGGGTTGTGTATTGTAAAGGAAATGAATATGTGTGTGCATGTACTGTCTTGATATGGTATCATACTTTTTTGTCTCTTAAAACAGGGCAGGCTTTATGGCAGTGCCTTGAAATATTTTGATCTTGTTAAAGTTCTGGTAAATTCACCACCTAACCATAATATGGGTTAGATTAGCTTGGTAAAAATCAGGAGTTATGGGAATCAGCTCATCACTCCTAGACCACTAAAACCGCACATTTGTCCCAGCCAATGAATGCCCCTTACCTACAACAATTTTGTTGCTCAATAAAGTCTCAAGATTTTAGATCTTGATAATTTTCTGAATACATCAGCATAAGCAACAAAGGTGTATTCATAAATGTGACATGACAAATAGAGAAAAGAAGACCTTAATCCACTAAAACCATTTGTCTGCAGCCTGAGACTAAAGACTGAATCACAAGGGCAAATAAGCAGTGTGAAGAACCATTAAATCAACATTAAAATTTGTGGAGATAATAGAACAAACATCGACGGTAAAATATAAACCAGGTGGAAGAAAATGCTTCATTGAAATAGTTTTTTTTAAATGTGATGGAACATTACACAACACAGTCTTCCTTCAAATATGCTAAGATGGTGCAAATCCAATGACATCTGAGCAGTGAAAATTGTTTACTCTCCAATCCTTTGAAATAGATGTTATAGGTGGAAGAGTGTAGCATGTGGTAGTACGGCTGTTTGAATAGATTAAGGGTGCTTTTAGATAAATCTCCTTCTGGTTTGAACTTAGCATTATAGCATGAAGGCATAAAAGATCGAAAACCTACTGAAAAAGGTGCAAAATTACAGTTTGTGCAGACGGAAAAAACTCCACTGCTATAAACATGTTCATAGGAGCCTTAAACCAGACAAACAGAGAGTGAAAACAAGTCTGAATAACTACCTTTGACCAGTTGACCCTCTTCATCACAGTTTCAGGCTTGTATGTCTTCTTTGGCTCCAGTCCATAAGGCAGCTTGACAACTGGAGGTGCAGGAGGACCACCAAAGGGAGGCGGAGGAGGTGGAGGCCCACAACCAGGGGGGGGTGGAGGTGGCGGGGGTCCTGCTCCTGGGGGAGGAGGCGGGGGTGGTGGAATGGCGGCGTGGCCAGGGAGAGGAGGGGGCGGAGGGGGAGGAGGACAGCCACCGGGTGGGGGAGGAGGAGGTGGGGGAGGTGGGGGTGCTGCACCTCCTGGTAGTGGTGGAGGAGGTGGTGCTGCAGGTGCAGCTGGGCCTGCAGCAATCTGCAAAAAACAAAATGGAAAAAAGTCTGTATGCAACTACATGCTAAACAATTATCATTCTCCGATTTCACCCTGAATCTGATCACAATCCTTCTGGAAAATAAAAAATAATAAAAATGTGTTTCTTTTCTAGTGTTGCACCAATGCACCGCTTTGGTGAAGCACTAACTGGATGCTTCTACATTACCAATGAAACACGTTCCATCATTCACTCTTTGGTATGGAACAATTTAGTCCTCTGTCCAAAAATGGTGTTTTAAACATTTCTGGAAAGGAAAAACTATGTTTAATGTCTGTAAAATATGGCAATGAATAATATATTAAAAAGAGAACTATTAACAGAACTATTAAACATTTGAAATAAGCAGGAAGGCAGTGAAAGTCCACTTCAAGGCCAAAAGAATGAGAATTTTTACGGGAATAAAATGTATAATTCCACAATTACAGCCACTGTTGCTTCAGTTAGGCTTAGATTAGATGTCTTCTCTAACAGAGAAGCACTTCCAATTCTCATTTCCAAAAGCAATTCCACCACTATGTACATTTCCAGCAGTCACTTGATTGTGTGCGTGAAAATGTAATTGGTTTCATATTTAAAGACGTTACATGGCGTTTCATTACATAATGGCATTGACTGATTTCTTATTAGGGGCAGAAATTAAAAAAGGCGTTCTTCAAGGAGCTCCTCGCTCAGATTGCTCAGAGCCCTTTGCCTAAAATAAGAAGAAAAAAACCCACTCAGTGATTACACGTCTGTCAATCTTTTAAGGCTAATAGAAGAGAATGGATTCAAATTAGCTGGTGAATTAGACGGGATTTGTTTTCATAGTTAATGGCCTCTATCTCCATTTTTCTCTAATCCATCAATAATAGGCTCAGATGTCAGATAGAAAAAACTCCCGGGTAATGAACTATTTTCACCAATAAAAGAAAAATCTGATAGGATCAATATAAAGAAGAAAACTCAGCAGATGTTTAATGTTTAAAGTCAAAAAGGTAAGAAATTCTACGTTTTAATATTTCCACCTCCTGTATGTGTGTCCAACAGGTCAATGTTAACCAAACATTAAAGGAATAATTGTTTTTAGGTTTTAGAGTTTCCATTTAGATGTATTCTCTTGAGGCCTTCCAGAAGGAGGTGAGTTTAGTCTGAATAACTTGAACGTGATCTGATTAAATGTTTGCCAAAAGCACATATCTAATAGAAAACTTTAATACCAATTTCTATTAACTTACCATGAGTTCTAGCTTTAACCTTTTAATGTTCAAAGGTTATATTTAGATCTGACGTTAATTTGTTTACATAAATGTTATGTTGCAGATTCCCATAGGAGCCATTGCAGTTCATGACTTATAAATATAGAATGCTAAGTTTGGTTGGAATATCTGTTCATTATAGACCCTTATCTTCACTATAATTGGTGATATAACACAGTGTATCTCAGCCCCATCACATCTGACACTTACATTCGTATCAAGAGATCCAATCATGTCTGGACAACTCTGAACTTGGTGTTAACTGTCTATGAACAGATGGTTTTACAAGACCAGCTTTGAAGGATGTTTGGTGGATAAAAAAAAAAGGAAAAAAAGGAGGGGGGGTGTTGGGATTGGGATTAGATGTTGATCACTGGATGTCAAGATGCAATATGAAGAAACTTCTTTTTACAGTCCATGAGGTACTTTCTGAGCATTTCTTATGTAGATATGGGGATTTAAATAGAAAACATACCAAAACAGAGTGATATAAATACAAATGAATAAGATATTTCACATCAAAGTGAAGCCTGTCTCATAAAACAGTACACAATAGCCATACCAAGTTTGATCTATTATTGAAAGCCCCAGTTATGAAGGTCAGGTTTTCTGCAGGTTTTGAATGGTTAAATGAAAGACTTTAAACATTAAAAAGTGTATAGGTATTCTTTAGGCAGGGTACCCTGTTGTTTCAATGTTTAACATTTTCAATTCGATTGTTTCCTGTGTTTCGCTTGTGATGCTGAGCAACAACATCCCAAAACTTTTGAACAATTTGTGTAGGACCATTGAGTAATCATAAAAAAGGTTTAAATAAATCTGGCAGGCTTGAAAATACTGCCTCAGATCATTGAATTGGTGCTAGACTAAAAGGTAATATTGCAGGATATTCTGTCTTTAAAGCATTAATAATTATAAGATAAAAACAAAAAAACAAAGAAATCTAGCTGATTAAACCTAAACTAAAAAACTCTAAAACGAATTGAAGTTCTATAAAATACAGCTTCGGGTTTACTTTGTCCTTTTCGTGAGCAAAATGTTATTTTTCATGGTCCAATACATTTTTGGCATTATGACTATCGTAGAATAATAGAATCAAGAAAACTACAATATATGAACTAGGAGAAGAATATTTCATACTAATGCATTCTTTAAAATATATTTGGTAAGTTTTGAATTTTTTTTTAATTATTGTTATCAGTAAAGGTGTTGAGAGAAGCTGACGTTAACAAAAAAAAAAACTGTCTAGAGTTTTATGTTGTAATGCTCTTAGGGGTTGAAGTGACACTTTAGTGTTTCTGCAGTGATGCTACACTTTGTGAAGTCAACACTTACTTTATTTCCTCTCTCTACTTGTATCTCATCTGTTAAGCTACATAACTAAAAGCAGAGTTTGTAGCGAAAAAACCTAACAACTCTAGAGAATCTAAGAAATGTCAAAGTGTGAATAACAGTTTTTTTATGTTTTTTTTTTAGCTGACAGTTCAGTTAGTTATGTGACTTTGTTTTGCTTTTTTTTGGGAGATAAATATAACAAAAAAATATCTCTGAGAATAGATGTTGGTTCCAGCTGTGCATGGCTGTGCCTTGCAGGATTTGATTTAATACAAATTTGGCAGGATTCAGGTTAGTACCAGTTCTCAACAGGGCCTATGACTCAAAGGTAACCATGTAACCAGGAAAAATAAAATAAAAAAATCAGTCTCACAATCAACTTGAGAATTTAAAGCAGCACAGTCCTTTATTCCTTAACAAGACACTTGGATTTGAAGATTTGAAGATGATTAATTGGAGGGTTTACGTGCGAAAGGCCAAGCATGCAACAAAGTCACCCACCTTGGCTTCAAATTCCCTGATGAGTCTCTGAGCCTCTTTGAGTCTGTCATTTTCTACAGTTAACTGTACAGAAAACACACACACACATATACACCAGAGATTCACACCACATGAACAGGCATGAAACAGCACACAGGCAGCACAACAAAGAACCACAAATGAGGGTTGGGTTAGATAGACAATGAAAAGAACACTAGTAAACTTCAACAGATAAAAAATTCACAGCAAACACAATAGAGACATGAGAGAAATGAGAAGAGGATGGGGGGTTTACACAGTTAATGACAATGGTCGTACAAGGCTTTATTCGCATTATGTCACAATGAGCTTTTTCATGTGCAAAAGGCTGAGTGTGATGTACTTTTACACCTTAAACAAGATGTAATCTATCTTCAAAGGAGCATCAGACTAAAGCGATGACTGTATAAAAGAGACGCTGCACAGCATCTCTGACAGTTGGAGCTCCTTCAAAAACCTTCCATTTCCATTTGTTTTCTTTTCCTGGTATCACAAAAATACATTTGAACTTTGCACCTTTAGATGTGTGATTGGCACTGATTTTAGCATGCTGTATATATATATATATATATATATATATATATATATATACTTTTTTCACTCTCAGCACATTGCCAAAAGTAAGAGAACGGGAACATATTCCACAGATATCAAAATATTTTCTAAGAAGTCAGTTCAACTAAAATTCTATGAAGATAGTAGGAACATAAATGTGCACTCTAAAAATTGAAAAAATTAAAACTTTTAGTTGAGTGGAATAAGAGAACCTTTTTATTCTTTAAAAACCTTTCCAATGAAAATGCAATATTATCAGCTATTGAATATCTTTATTTCATATGCCATGGTGTTAAAACCAAGAATAGATTATGAGATGGGGGAAAAAAAGGAAGTAAGTGACACAGTCCTGGTTTTAGGATTTAGTCTAACAGTACATCTGCAATACAATGGAAATGTTAGTTTCCTCTTTAATAAGTGTTGGGGTTTTTTTTTGTTTTTTTTTTATTAGACTCTTATCAGATCTTCCAGTCAGGATTAGCTTAAAGCAAGGAAACTGACACTTACACCTAATATCCTTGATATGTCAGTCAGCAATACCTCTCAAAGCCATGACTCCCACCACAGTCCATGTTTTGAGGAACTCCCCATACTTTATTATGCTTTGCTTATTACAGTTTTCCATGTTGCATATCCACCAATTGCTTCCACATGTTTTTCTTCTACCAGACTTCTTTGGCAACTACTTTTTTGGTTCCTACCCTTCTTACAAAAGGTTTCTGCAGGGTAACTCTTGAGTTAGAAATACTATGGTTGTAAAGGTTTGCTTTAGCAACCTTTTTTGCGATTCAGAACTTCTGAAATATAATGGACAATGAGGGAAAGGTTGCAGAATTTACATAAGATACTTGGAAATTAAACTTTATACTTCAATTTTTTGAGATGTACTCTGATTCAAGCCATCCCAACACCAACAAAGCTCACAAAGAGGTTCCTTTGTTGTGAGCTGGACTGCCTTTGTCATTTAAGTCAAATCTTATAATCAGTCAGGATAGACAGTCTGGCATTAAAAGACAGGGAGAGCAGTCTACTACAGCTCCCGGTCCTCTGGGGTCCTTGCTGGGTCAGCTACAAGCTGGCCAGGTTGTTAAAGCCTATTAATGGGCTGGCTCAGTGTGTTCCAACAAACCTCTGCAGTGCTACATTATTCATCACCTCTAGATGTGATTCAAAGAATAGCTTTCTCTCCTGCCTTGAATGATTGCAAGCAAAAGGTTTGGGGAATAGTGGAAGAGTTCTATTTTCTTGTGATTTCAGTGTCCTTTGTTGCTGTTTACCAGCCAAACCTCCTTCCAACTCAATTGGGAGATAATCAAACACACACATCAAACATGCTGCTTGTTACAATGCCAAAGTTCTGGAGAAAGACTCTCATTAAACATGTTGGTTCAAAAACAAGGTGAAGAGAGGCAACTCAGACATGCCTGTATTTTAATATCCGACAGGAATTCTGTCGAGGAGATGAAAGGTTAGGGTTAGCTCAAACTTAATTCATATTCAGAAATAAAGGCGGCAGTGATCAGTGGCTTTGATGGACAAACTAAATGCATGTCCTCATACTGATCTGAAGGTTCTACGCTCAGACGGGTAATGACTTGTCTAAAGAAGTTCCTCAAATGTGGAATGGGTTCTAAAACATTCTTAAAGAGAAGCAGAGTCACTACAAGATCAGACCTTTTTTTAAAGATGGTTTTGGCCCCGACTGGTGACTTGAAGCTTAGAGATGTGGACTTTTTCTGTGTAGTGAATGCACTATGAGCCAAGTACTGTCATTGAGTGTGCAAGCCCTAAAGTTAGACTTTTTCTTTTTTGGTTAAGCTTCTAAACAGGGTAAAAAAAAACAAAAAACATATGGCATATCATGCCATATGCAATGATCTATCTTGTTGAATGTTAATCCTCAATCTGTCATCAATAATGCAGAGTTGGGAATCTTGACAGCATTTTGTGCATTTTAAAAATTGGACCTAGAATCTAAAATCTATTGCTAATCATATTGAGACTGCTGTTTTAGTAATGCTAACAGGCTAAAAGCTAACAATAGAAAACCCAATTATTTACAATGGCTATGCCCTATTATGATTAGTGTGACATTGCCTCTGCTCTTTATTAGAAGAAATAAAGATAGCAGGTCAGAGCTTTGCAGAATCCGTGGATCAGGATCAATCGACCACGCAATTGGGATTGATGCTTCTTCTATTTTCTTTGAAAAATAACTGAACCTCAAATCAACTTTTTTTTTTTCAGCAAGAAACCATAAAAGGGGCTGTAAGGCTACTATCTTTATGTCACTCTTCACATATTGACATTTTAAGTAAACTTGTTTAACTTTGCATGTTTGGCCTAAAATCTTGTAAGTGCTGCCCTTGATGGGCTGAAGGGATGCCACTATGGTTAAATTTTCCTTTTGCTTAGAAGACACAGTTTAACACATCTCTTTATACCCTCACGTTAGGTTAGGGTATAATGATGCTTTCATTTATCTAAGAAGCCAAAATAATAATAATCACAATCTCCGTTGTGATAGCATTAGATTCCCACTAGTGCTGCATTCATGTGTTCCGTTATACTTTATTTGTACATGAAAGTCTGAATTTCAAAGATCTCAGGAGGAAACTTTATATTGTCTGCTCTCCAAAATTAGAATTAAAATCAGAAAGCCAGGGCAGCACAGCTATACCTGATTTTTGCATTCAAGATGAATGCTATTTGTATCAACAGTACTTTAACCTACCTACTTTAACAGCTCTGACCACACCAACATTTAATCCCTTCTGTTTATGCCCACTCTTGGTCCTCAGTATCTCTTGGCACTGCCCACTTTGGTTGCATTTTTTTTTTCAAATTGGTCAGGTGACAGGGTAATGTCAGCTTTATTTTAAAGCGTTACTTCTAAAATATAACTATTCCTTCAAAATAAAGACTTTTAAGCCTTGTTTTTTTTACTTAAATTACCGACAGTATTTATGTGCAGGCTAAAAGTAGAAGAATCCTTGGCTTGTACTTGTAAGTAACTCAGTGTTACAGAATTTACAAAGGTTGAGATGTGACAGAACACTGCTTGCATGACTTTAGCCGAGAGACCCCATGAATTATACTGAACTATGGACTAAGAGATGGAGAAAAGGGAGTGTACTCTCACCAGAAGAGTCAATTGGTGTGCCTTTTTGCCTGGACCCAAAGCAGTGATTTATCTGTGTTTTTATTGGTGGAGTTGGCTTTGCGGATGCTTTTTGAAAGCAAACCATAAATTGTAACAAAATTATGCATGTGATGACCGAGGCTCAGGTTAGAAGTGATAAGGGCAAGTAGAGCATAGACCTGGAAATGGGGGGCACCTACTAAGGATGCTGCATGCAGCACCTCAGCTGTCTTTCGGAATTTATGTCATTATCCTAGTTGCAAAAACATTATGAGAGTCAGAAGCAGCTCGCTCAGTGAAGGTTTTGAGACATATTTCTAATTTTGGAATGACATTGAGAATGAGTGCAATCCAAAGGGAACCTACAGCATGCAGGGGGTGGCATTGCTAAGCAACAGATGGTGGACAAGGTATGATTTGAATATGTCTACTGCTACGCTGGCTTGCTGATTTCAACGAGACATATGTTTTATGTGCCTAGGTAGAATCAAGGCCAGTTTCCATTAACATCTTAAGTGAACAGCACCAAAGTCCATTTAGAAGTGGACAGAGACCATCTCAAATAATGGGTCTCGATCGGCTGTTTGGACTGAAAACAGTGTTTACTTGTGGTTATTCATAACCGCACAAAAGGTTCAGACCAGGAAAGAATGTGAGCTCTGGTAAGGTTAAAGCAGATCAAACATTTCAGGACTAAATACATCTGCAGAGTAGAATCTAAAAGCTGTAAAAACTTCTTAAACCACCATCTAAACATCACTTATTCAATGTTTAGGAGCTAAGAGAAGCAACAGTAAATGAAATTCTGGCGAAAAAAGCAACATCAGAAATGAATCAAGCAATACCATTTCTCCATGCTGGTTTGTATTAAACTCTCAAAGAGAGCCAATATGGCCTTTTATCCCAAGGCAGTCCAAAAAAGGGTTTTAAATTGCGTTAAAAGGGGAAATAGCAGTCATTTTCAGTGCTCAGAATGGAGGGTTTTGCCTGGGAAGAAACAATGTGGAAGCCAGGAAAAGAAATGCAATCCATCCCTGTAATGATAGAATTTCATAGGAAAAGCTTCAATAAAGCAATTCTCGCTTACAAAGAGCTACAACTTAGGAAGGAGATTGACCCTTTATTAAATCAAGTGGTCTTGCACGGATGATAACTCCCACTTACAGCACCTTCACATCTGTAAGTGGGGTGAAAAGATATACTTCTGACCCAATCAGGCTGTTTGTCAGGGAACCATTACTTCTTGATAAGATGATTTTTCAGACACATTTTCATTTACGTAAATGTTTAAAAAGAATATAACCTCTTTCATCTCAGCTTGATCAAAATAACTTTTTGTACTACTTTTTTGATGGCATTATAGCTTTCTTGTGGAGTATTTGAACGTCCTTTGTGGATTTACCTGGGCCTCTAGAGTTTGGATTTTGGTTTCCAGCTCCTTGATCTTTTCCTCCTTTTTTTGAGACTCGGCCTGGGCCTCCTGTCGAGCACTGAACTCCTCATCAAACTGCAAGAGAAGAAAAACAAGCATGTCTGCATGCAGATAACAAACGTGTTGAGCGTCGTAAAGGTGAGCGGCAGGAGAGTGAACATGGGGGAATCAAAAGTAACAGAAAACAGGCCACTTTACACTTTAAGTTTCAATCCGCAACCCTTACAGCCCTAGAGTCCTTTCATCCTTTGTCTATGTTTAGAGCTTTGTTTTTATGCACGTTGATGGATCTAACCTTTGCAAAAACCAAGGTATGTCGTAACAATGAATTCACCAGCCCAACAGGGTGCACAGTGGAACACCAGGACACAGGTCTCAAGGAAAAAACATTCAGGACCTCTGCAGTTAGCAGACAGGTAGTTGAAGTATAGACTGTATCTTTCCTTAATACAGAGCACAAAAAAGTAGATGCTTAACTTCAGATGTCTTTTGTTTTACTTTGTTGTTTCAACAACACCTCTGTGGTCATTTGACCAAAAAGATCAGTGTGTTTTTCAGAGGGACGTCATGTTTAGTGAAAAATGAATGATACAACTTAAAATATAAGGTGACTGAGTTACCACAAATGCTGGAAAGTTCAGTTCAGTTTTACTAGCAGCCTCCAATACTGATGATTTTTAAACCTGTAAAATCAATAAATACAGCCGGCTTGAAAACTGGAAGTTTACTGATGATCTTAAAAAGTAGCATGGATCTGAGTCCATGTTTCTATAATTCTAAACAAACTAGGTTAAAAAAAAAAAAAAAAAAAGTTTCACAGCAAAACAACCATCTGTTCTATAAAACAGTAAGGGTAATTTCTCATGTGCCAAAAAAAGGTTCCATGATCTCAAAGGCTGTTTCATAAGCATGTTGACATCTAACAAAACAAAACCATAGAATTTTTTGGCCATTACAGGGATACAGCCTTTCAATAGATGACCAGAACACAAATAAGCAGGTGGTAGTTCGACATACTGAGGCTGCTTTAGGACCGAGACAACATGCTACTATATAAAAAATGGAAAGATAAATGTTACTTTTAACAGATAACATCCTTAATTTTTAATCTAAATGTCAGGTCTATTTGGGTAAGAAGAAAGATAATGATATAAAATACTAAATTGCTGAGAATATATCTAAATTAAAGTTTAAGATTAGCCACGTCAAAGTCAATCTAACATTCCAAATGAAGTAATTTAGGCTAAAACTCTTTAATTTCTATGATGCCTGTTGGCTGTCAGCACCAAGGAGGCACAGGGAGTTCTATTTAATAATCAATTTTTTGCTGGATAGTTGTTTTTTTCCCTCTCTCTTAACAATTATCTAAGAAATGCTTTTTTTTTCTTCAATTCCTCGTATCATTACCCGAATAATCTTTATTTGATGATTTGACACACTGCACTCTGAGTAAAACGGTTGAAAACCGAAGAAATCTGTGAGGTTGCAAACACTTTTTCAAACCACAGCGAGTAACTGAATCTCCCTGAACCAATAAGTGAGGTCCAGCCTGAAATACCAAATGACATCAAAGGTTTTCCTCATAACTTAACTCTCCCCGAGCTCGTGCACAAATAAGTATACATCAGAATATCACCATTGATTCCTGTAATGCTGATACAGATCATGTAGCGTCACAGCAAGCTATTGATCGTGGCATGCAAAATCAATAGATTGTCTGGGTGCTCCGGGGAAGAAAAATTGTCGCTGATTGGAGCTCACCAATCTGAAGGGGGGTAGGGGGGTTGAGTGATTAATGTCTCACCTTTTTAGAATACTCCACAGCCTTCTGCTCACTCTCTTCAACTTTGGCTTTATCCACACACTGATCTGCAAGACAAGATGGGCGTGAGATACTTCAAAGGCATCTAGGGTGCAATGTGAGACTTTGACATAAGCTGGCATCTGCGTTTGAAAGTGTGCAAACCCGATTTGGCCAACTCGTCTGGGCTGTGAGGGTTTTTTATTTTAGAAACTGTTAAAAATGTCTTTTACCAGGAGTCTTTTTTCATTAAGACTGCCAAGATGTATTTTAAGAAAGCCAGCACTTAATCATCTCCCAAAGGAATAATTTTAAACTCCTTAATTCAAAGTTCCTCAGAATGCACAGAATATCAGATAATTTCCCAATACCTCAGATCAGAGAACAAAGAGCTGGCATGATGTATTAAATGTATTAAACCTGAAGACGGGTTGCGTTACGCTCATGTCCCTTTCTTCTATTTTCTGTTTAAATTTACTGACTGAAACATATTTAAAAGAATGATTTTCTATTTCATCTGCTATGTAATGTTGTGAATCTGAAGCATAAGAAAAATCAGAGTTTAGACTTCAGTTGCATTGCACTTATTTTTTATTTAGATCATTTTTGTTTATGTGCTTCACTCGAGTTATTTGAACACAGAACCAGTCTACAACTGCAAGGGTGCACTGTAACTCCATATCATTTTATACGACTTTCTTCTTCTTCATTAATTTGCCTTTCATACAAAATGACCACATATATGCAGTCTCATTTTCGTATCTCTGGCAAAAGTTATTTCAAAAATCTTATGAGGTGCATGCCACAGTGTTTATACATTTTATCACATGTTGCCACCAAAGTAAATTTCTAAGATTGAAGGTGGTAAAACAAAATATGAAAAATGCAACAGGAATTTTTACTTAAACAGCCATAACTTAAATGCAGGGCAACCTATTGTCTTTTGGTGTTAGCTAAGCATTTAAACGGAGCCTCCCTGGGTCATTTAATGGCTTTTTAAGGCTTGATAGAGAACATTGGTGTACAAATAGCATGAAGACTAAGCAAAACATCCGAGGGGGTCAGGGGTTAAGCTTATTGCAGAGTTAGGTTCTTCCTTATCTGCTGCCAAGGATCCTATGGTGACCATGGGTTCAGGTGGGATAATGCCTCCATTCTGTCACTGACAGAACTGATGCCAATCAATGCCAATCAATATACAGAGGCTCCAAAAAACAGGTTTACGTTCCAGCAGGAGGCCTCAGCACAGAACCAAAGCTACAAAGGATTGGCTTAGACCGAAGCCTTTTAATGTTTGAATGACTCTGTCAGGGTCAAGGCCTAGGTCTGTGGCAACGTACTGAACTTGATGTTCACAGATGTTCTCAATACAATCTCACTGAACTTTGGCGATTCTTAAAAGAAGGAGGGACAAGACTTTTTCTCTCTCTACATGTGCAAAGCTTGTAGAAATCTACCAATAAGGACCTGCAGCTGATATTGCAGTAAAAACTGCTTCTTCAATGTATTAACTCAATCTGTATTTAGAGCCAGGAGTAAACAATGCAGATAATTCAGATTATAAATCCCCTACGAATCAGCAAAGAAAAAATGAAAGCTTCAACTAGCAGGGTGCAAGAAATGCATTTCACACTTAACTTTTCTATTTGAAAAGGTAAGCAAAAAAAAAGCTGAAGAAAATATGTATTCTTCTAATTGTAATTCATTTATGTTATGCATTAATTTGCATTGGTGCATCTCATAAAATTCCAATAACAAGCAATTCACTTTGTTATGATAATGTAAAACAAAAACTGAACATTTTTGAGCCCTTTCAATATTTCCAATAGGCAGAGTGAATGGGTGGTAAAGCATTAAGTGCAGCTTGTTTGATGGATAATTGGGAGGAAGTGTATCAAAAGCTGAACTCAAACAACGCCTTCAGAATGGATGTTAGAACATATTTTACATATTTAATGTCCAATAAACACAGTTTAAAATAAAATTCAACATATAAGCAAAAAAAACTGTCATGCTAAAATAGAAAACATTTCTACCCCCATGTGACTTTTATTTAACTTCAAAAAAGTGAGACAGAAAGCTCCACGCAGCATCTGTTCTCAGGGGATAAGTTAAAAAAACTTTTAATGACCCTTTGTTGGCAACTCACTAGCTAGTGACAACACTGTGAGACAAAGTCAATTTATCTTATTTGTTCAAGTAAAAAAAAAAAAAAGTCTCATTGGAAATGCAGCTCAAAACGAAGGCTGTCTGCAAGACTCAACAAACACAAAGGAATACAAACAGAAGCAGCCAAGATACTCTATTATATGATTCATTTGACACAATCAAATATACTTTTCTAAAAAGTTTAATCTCTTTTTATGTAAGTTTATAATAATAACAAGACACGCCTTTTTTTTTTTTACATATAACAAGTTAAGGTATCAAATAATCATATATTTCAAACAAATCGACAAAAGACTAGAACAGTCTTACACTTTATTTATTTTTTTTTATGTAAACTTTTTGTAATTAGTTTAGTTGTAGAACAGTCAAGGTTTCTAAAAGGCTGGGCTGTTTCATTATGAAATCACTTAAAGACTGGATATAATGCATTTCTCTATGAAAATCGGAGACAAATGCACAATCCAGACATTAAGCATGTTTACATGCTGACTGTCTTCATACAAAAAAGGCTGATGAGAAGAGAAATGCTTTATGGAGAGAGGGAAAAAAGGAACATTATGGTTGTTGATGGGAATTAAATCATATTCAGGAGGGAGAGGGTTGGTTTATGCCAATCCATAATCCATTTTCAATCATGTCATTCAGATTAGGGCAAACTAACCTAAATGTGCATATGCGTAATAATCTTACTAATTAAACTTATGATTATACTGCAACAGCAATATTATTTTACCAACAAAAGGTTGCTCTTCAATGATATTTAAAGCATGAAGCAGTTCTAAGGTTACCAATGAGCTGGGTGAAGTCCACTTCCAATCGTTTACTGTAGCCAAAGTCGGGGTCCGTCCCACTGCGATGCAGAACCACCTGTGATACGCATTCCTCGATCACCTTGTAGTACTGAGGTCTGGCAGAGGTCACAAGACAAAGCAGAACCATTAGACAAAAAAAGGTATGAGTGACACAAAGCCCACGAGGCTAATTAGCTACGAATGATTCCCTTATCCAAGTAGAGGTCACAAAATGCCATGGCAAAAAAAAGCCTACTCCTACTGGAGAAAATAGGTGCACCATTAAATTTGATCACTTGCTTCAACCTTATCATGAAATTAGTAGATTAATGGTGACACAGAAACCCAACACATGATCGTCTGTCCATTTCAAGGTGACTGACGGCAGACAAGCCTGAGCCTGCCCCTCGCATAATTTGCAATCTTCTTTGCCAATTAGGGCGACCGTAAAAACTGAAAAGTAAATCTAATCAGTATAATGTGTGTAATTAAAATTACAATGGCCAGGAAAAACATGCCAGACAGCTGGGAGTGTGACTGAGAGCGTGGCTTCGTCAAAGACGGACTGTGAATCACCCCTGAAAGTACGCTGCCACCGAGCAGGTTGGTATGTGACCTTTTCTGTGTAACATTATCAACTTTAATTGCAAGTGACATTTAGCAAATACAATGCCATCTTAAGCTGGGCTCCAAACTGAGAAGTAATTATTTTCTAACCCTGACACAGGCCAGCGTTTGATGTTTAAATCTAAAACTGAAACCAGTCTTCTCTTTTATTATTATTCTTCCAAAGGCTAAATGTCTTTTGATTTGCAAGTCAAAAATGTTTTAAACATGGTGAGGCACGGTAATCCCCAATCCAACAGCCTAATAAAATAAAACTTAACTTTAATATATAAACATACAAAGAATTAAAGAGACAAAAGAACAACTTTAGTTTAAAATTAAACCCACATCTCATATCATGTGATCAGCCAGCCTCTGGTGGACCTACAGTTGGGATGCTCAGGTCCAGCCTTCAAAAGCTACTATCCTGCGACTTTTTGATGAACCCCATTTTTAACACACCTGAATCAAATGAGTGGCTCGTTAACATGCCTCTGCTGGCTCGTTAGCCTCTGCTGAGCTAAATGAGGGGATTCAGCCTTTAGGTGCAGGTGTGTTAGAGAAGAGATGCATCTAAAAGTTACAGGATGGATGGATGAGCAGACGGATGTTGATTTAAACCTGGTTGTGTGATATAAGCTGGAAAACTACTAAATACTGAGCCCTGTGACCTCCCTGGTAAATATTTGCAATAAGGCTTAAGAATAATTATATTTTTTTATGGTAGTGGATATTTGAGAAATCTAATGACTAAATCAACTGTGCAAAGATCAGGCACACCTACACTGTATTATATGCTTGTCAGTTAACCTTTCCTTCTAGTCTTAGTTTATGAGTAAGAAACAATGCCTAAGAAGTCTTTGTGACTTAAGAAAAACAAGACAAGAAAATATGCAACTTAGGTGATGTGGTAATTTCAAAAACCAAGGAAACAGCTACAAGATATCTGCTTCTTTACATACAGTAAGAGTATTGTTCAAAATATCTCAAAGAGGCTGGTACTGTTATAAACCATTGATGAGGCAAAGCAAGGCCAGTTTATTTGTATAGCATGATTCAGTGAAAACACAATTTAAAGTGTTATACATAGGAAATAACAAAAAGAAATGTATGCTGTACTACAAAAAGGACAACCTAAATAACTAACTAGAAAATGATTGTTTAAAAAAAAGATTTATAAAATAAGAAGAAGAAAGACGGTTGGCCTGAAAACCTGACTAACAATGTTTCCATAGCAGTTAAAGGCCATTCTAAATAAATGTATCTTTAATCTTGGTTTTAAGCAAGCAAGGGTTTTACTGCTTGTTGGGCGTTTATTCCAAATTGGTGGAGCATAAGAACTAAAAGCTGCTTCTCCTGGTGTAAACTTTGAACTTAACTGTTACATTGTAAAATCCAAACGTATACTATAGAGATAATTCACTGCATTCAACAATGGATCAAAGTGATCATGAGTTTGTGAGAGAGCCAAATGGCCTGAAGAGGAAAACAAGGACTTCCTCACCATCATATCTTCCCAGAGGATAAACAATGATCTGTGTATAATCCTAGAGTACTTCAGTAATGTGTGTAAAAGCCTGGATAGATAAACCTGAAGCAAATGGATGCAGCATAACTATTAAAGGGGAAAGTTATTAGCATCAGGAAAACAGACACCTGATGGAACAATTAGGTCCCTCACATCTCTATTAAATTTACAATTAAGGAAACAGCTACATCTAAATGTGTTTTATTTTACACCAGTGGATGACAGTAAAAGATCCACCTCTGCACATAAATATGCTAGAGCTTAATATTCTTTTTAGCTTAATCTAGATTGACCAATTGATCTATAAACACGGTTCTCTAAGACCATGACCCCAAATGCTGCTAAAATGTGATAATTGATTACAGCAGACAAAAATGTGAACAAAGTATCTGCTGCCAGGTGGGTTAATTAGGTCCAAAAAGACATTAAAAAAAATGAAAACGAACGTGGTAGGACTTTAACATCAAACCTTAAATAAAATGGAGCTGGCCTGTTTACTCTAACAGCTTATTTCAGACTACTTTTTTATTGGTGATATACTGTGGGTGGACAGGGCCTATCGCACTAGAAATAGAAAACCAACTGCAACAAAGAAAGAAATCTTCAGCCAAAGTAAATAAGAGTAACCCAGCTTTTAGGTAGCTGTTTGAAAGTGAAAATGCCAAGCATTAATCTGGAGCTGGTGGATTCACCCACTCATGACTGGCACAAGCTGGTGAAAGCTTACACAACATTGCTTAAGCACTGTGGGACTCGGCTTACAACTGTCACGAATGCGCACCACATTATTATCTCAATAAGCCACACTATTTTCCCCTTGTCCTCCGCTGCCGCCACCAGGCAGATAGAGACTGGGTGGAGATAACTAGAGACGGAGAGAGTGACCCAGAACTGTCATTGCCCTTCCACAGTGGGAAGGGCTGGGCTCCCGAAGCGAGCATATGTCCTCAGCATCATCCTCAACCTCTTCTTTTTCTTTTGGCACCTTCATTTCTTCTAGTGATAACTTGTGGTTCAGCTCAGCCCCAGCCACTTGATCCAGCCCTGCTCCACATAACCGGTCTAATCCCCATATCACCAGGCTCCAAAAGAGCAGATCTGCTCTATATTTATTGGGTGGGTTCGTTGCGTTCCAATTCATTAAACTTGTTTGTAAGGAAAGATTAATTATCAAAAACAAATCCTGCCCAGGAGGAGGAAAACAAAACAACTTATGGTTTGCTAGATTTTATAGTAGACAGAGCAGGTTTGTCCCTTATTGGATTATTTAATGCTATGCTACATTAAGTTTGTAAAGGTAATGAGTGTAGACCTGATTAGAACTGAAAAAACAAACCAAAAAAATGGAAAATATGGTTCCTTGCAAAAGTTAATTTATTTATCTGTTTTTTATTTTTTTATTTTCTTGGATCCTAAAACAAATATGTCACTGGGGAGTGAAATGAAAAGGAAAAACAGTTTTCAGAACCAATGAACTACATAAATCTTAGACGTGTGCAGTGAAAATGAAAGTAAAAAATCAACAGTATCATTTAGAAACACGGAACACATCAAACCAATTATACAAATATTTATGAAGTTTAGGTTTCTAATCAAAATCCCAGTTCTTTGAATTCCAAGACATATCAAAAGTGTCAATCAAAAATAGAGTATGGCCCAACTGTAACGGTAGGAAGATCCTGCTGTTCACTGAAACGTTGAGCATTAATAAAAGAACAAGCTAAAACATGACTGGCAGCTCTGGAGGTACTCCCAGCTCATTAAAGGTCAGGAAAACTATTAGCTATCTACTCAAGAAAACTGGCTTTTATGGGACACTAGAAAAAAAAAAGAAACCACTTCTGAAATAAAGGCATAAGAAGAACCACTTGTCAGAGACAGAGATGTTTAAAGAAGGTGCTCTGGTCACGTGAGACTAAAGTCGAATGTTGCAACATTCATGGTGAAAATCCTTACAAATCGATGAGAACCATGGTTCATAGTGAACCTCAGTGGTGGAAGCATGATGCTGGAGTAATCCCACCCATTAGAGGTGAGAGGGATGAGATCATTACTGTTTAGAAAAAAACAGACTAAGAGGATATGAAAGGGAATCCAAGTGAAAATCTATCAGTACCTAAAAATGCATACTGTCAATATTTCCATCTCTAAAAATGCAGAAGCTGTTGGAGGGCAACTGGGAAAAAAGAGTTGCAGATGTGTTAACAGCCAAAGGTGGCGTTTTAAAGCATTGGCTCAGAGGGGCTAAATACTAACTGATGTTAAACTAATGATATGATTTTTATTTGCAAAGAATTTAAATCTTTTGCTTCCCTTTGTAGTTAACACATAAAGAATGTGATCAAGTTGAAGGGATATGATTACTTTAACTACTGTATAGTGAGACTGACAGAAAATTATGAAGTCTCCACAAGAGGTTTTGTAAATTGGTATAAATTCTTAGATCTCACCAAAATGCAGTTAGTTCAACTGCAAAACCTAAATCCTTTTGAGACAGAGGAAATAAACAGCTTTTATCTGAAAATGTTGCATGGACCACATTATTCATACATCTTATATCATCCAAACTCTGCAGCTGTGGTGTATGGGGACTCAGATATCTCAATCTTGGTGCCGTTTGTGCTCTAGGTTTAAAAATTGAACAGAACCAAATATCCAGATGAAGAGATCATAACAGCTTCTTCTCCACGGAGTGTTACATGTTCTAAGGAGCAGAGGTAGACTTGGCGGAACTGGATAGTTAATATGAATTCTATTTCTCACATCCACCAAATAAATGAGGAATGTATTATGCATGACTCCGAGGGGACAGCAACTTGTCTTTGCTAAATTCATCTACCTCTTCTTATCCTTATCTTCAAACTTTTTTAGGTCTCAGTTCTGCCAAAACTTCTGACACAGCATGAAATTATTCAGTCTCTTTATTAAAAAGGAGTCTGTCTCGTTTTACAGTCGCTGGCTAATCTGCATTTCAAAAATCAGTCTAAAAACAGAGTTAAAATTTTAGAGTGGCTTAATTTCTCAAAATCTAACATGCAGATTTCAATGATTTAACACTTCTATTAAAGGTAAGCAGTGTTGCCTATATGGTAGAGAGTAAACAGAAAACAATTATCTTTGGATTAATAACTAAAACCTATGACAGAATAGAGATATGGGGGGAAAAAAACAAAAAAATAATGTCACTGCTTACCTGTTTAATGATTAAATAAAGAAAGCTTGAAGATATGAAAAAGGTTACGAATTGTGGAAAGAGTGTATCAACAATAAAGTTAAAATAACACTGCTTTGTCCAAATGAGAAAATAACTTAATATTTTAGAACAGCATTGAATAAAGAAACTCTTAGCATGCAGACGTCTTGTCAGGGAACATTGCTTGGAGGAAAACATCGTTCTAGCTTTTTGCCTTTTAGAGACTTTTTTTCCCCACTTTATTCATAATATACTGTCTTCAGTCTTGAACTTATTTATATTCGGTAAAGAATAAGAAAAATCATTTGTGGGAAGAAAAAAAAAACTTTTTATCACCAAGTTACCTACATACTCCTCCGCAAGGAAGCAGATCTTTATCTCAGATACTAGATAAAAAATAATGTTTTACTCACGTATTGACATTATGTTAGATCAGTTATTAAAGTAATGTGAATTACATTTTCACAATCCCAAAATAAACAGGCAAATCATTGAGTAGAGCTTTTTAACAAGATTGGAGTCTAGACAGCATTTGATAACCTCCAATACAAAATCTAAAATATTCGGACAAAACCTGACCTTGAAATAATGAAATAATTTTCTCATTGACGTGACGTTCCCATCATAGAGTGCTAAACTTTCTGTATTTCTTTTTTTTCAATCTTGTTTTTTTTTTTTTTTGCTATTGTTTACAAGCACAAATGTTGTCAATAAGATATGTAATGTCAATTGAATAGATTTTCGTCCTACCTCCAAATATAGTTTGAGCTTATCGGACATTTAGGAAGAAGTTGACACTTTGATTTACGTTTATGTTCCTAAAATCTTGACAAATCTGGACTAAATTACTCAACAAATATTTATCAAACTTTTACCAAGAAGTCACTCAGTCTGGATCCCTATAATGTAGGACTTAAACGTTAGTAATTTTAGTTGTTTCATAAAAAAGGAAGAATAGATTTAAAAGGACCTTCAATATTTTCAGATTTCCATTAGTCTTCTCACCAACCCTGATCTTAACCTTTAACATGGCAGTAAAACAAAATCAGTCTGTTTGATCTTCAGAAGATTCATCTCATTAAATGTTTCACACAAAGATAAACTGAAGTGAACTTACAAGATTCTTATAAATCTATACTTTATTTATCACAACTAGCGATCCTGTTGCTACAGAATTTGATACTAAGCCAGTTGAAATTCCGACAGTTTGTTACGTTAATCGATCAACCCTAAAAAACTACACACCTTTAGGAGCTACCTGTATTTATCATGAAAATAAAATCTCAGCTTCTTTCTGAATGCCTGCTTCTGTCTCCTTGAAATGCAGGCGGCCTCGGCAGATAGCTGCTCACACTGCGCCTGGTTCTAATAGTTTCTTCCTGTTAAAAGGAAGTTTTTCCCCTCCACTGTCGCTACAACCATACTCCGTGTGAGGGATAGCCTTCTAGTCAATGAGTCGATGCAGTCAGCTGGTTTTCCTTAAATAAAAAACATTAAACCAATTTGTCTGTATTATCTGGTTTTACTGTTTCTGTAAAGTGCCTTGAGATTATGTGTTTTGTGAATTGGCGCTATATAAATAAACTGAATTGAATTGAATCAAAGGTCACCGATAAAAATTGGCCTTTACATTTTTGGCTGTTCAACACCTTTATTAAAGGCAGATTTCAAACTGGTGAGGAGATGGTGAAAAATCTACAGGCATCAGTTAAAGATGTACCATGATGCAAGTAAAATCAAATTGATGGGTTAGTAGGTATTGTATCTGCTATGAAACAGCAAGTCAAGAAGCTATAAAGGAGGAAAGCGAGAGTCTCAACAGGTCATCGGTCAATACAAGGCAAGCAGTATGAAAAGTCAAACAGAACTTACCTGATGTAATAGTCATTCCTGATAAGCAATAGATGCTGAAGGATTGACAGAAAGTAGGGCTCTGAAGCGGTGTCTTTCACCATATTTGACAGGAGATGGTACACTTCATTCATATCAGTGAGAGAGCAAGGTTAAGGAAAAAAACAACTTTTTTTTTCTTAAATCACACAACAATAAAAGCACCAAGCCTGACAAACTTATTCAACTCATTTAAACCTTTAAAGGTTTATTAAGTTTTTTTTTTTTTGTTTTTTTTTATTAGAAGCATTTCTTTTTTCAAGATTGCAGTACACTGACAGGCATCCTAGTATGAAAGGAAACAGATATCATTTCTCATTGTCTCTCAGGGGAACTATGACTTTAAACTGCTCAGTGGAACAGGGGGACTTGCATTGAAGAAGGCTCCCACTGGTTTACCTGTCATTCCAGACATTTCTTTAAAGAAATACCACACTAATTCCATTAATAGTCACACAATGCTTTAAATTACAACACTAATTGATTTTTTTTCTAGGGTAAAAGTATATGTCAGGCTAAACCCTTATATTGAATAGAGTTGCATGCACAAGCAGAATGTTAGGCTATTAAATTTGCAAAAGCTATTGACTGTGTGTCTTCCCTTGCTTTCTAAAAGAGGATCTAATGATAGCTTGACGTCTAAAAGCAACTGGTAAATCTAATAGGCCTTTTAATGTTTTAAATCTAAACCCAGCAAGCAATGCATAATGACTGCAAGCATTTGTTTTGACCTTTTAATTGGTCAAAGAGGAAAGAGTTTGCTGTTGACATGTCCTACCATGAAGCAACGCAGGGTGTTGGAAATGGTGAGCAGTAATAGTGAAATCTGTAATTTTACTACCTGAGAAAGCAGAACTTAAGCCTGCAGGCTCATCGTGTATGTCTGAAAGTTAACATGCACATATGGAGCTAGTTAAATTTTGGCTTTTAATGATACACATCAACCACAGTTTTTCAAGAGATGCATATGCTTGAGTTGGTAGATTCGAGACAATTTACAGAGGTTTAAAATACTAATGTAAACAAATATTTTGATGACATTGAGGTTCTAAGGTTTGCTGGGCATCTAACCACTTATAATAAATTGTACATACATTCATCCTCTTTATACCATTTTGACCCTCAGGCTGTTCAGCAAATTCCTGATGATCAGAGTCAATGAAGTTGACATATTAAAGATCAAAACCATAAAAATAGGCCTAGAATTGTAATGAAAAGCCATTGCTCCAGTGGGTGTATGTGCACTCCTGAGTGAAACAGAGCAAAAAAACGGTAGGCTGAAGAGAAAGGGCCCTGCTATGCCTCAAGAGAAGAGTAAAATCTGAACATAAATGGTGGATTTTCACTACCTGCATTAAGTTGAAACAGAATACCCACAATGTCATCAAGTGTTAAAGGCAACACATGGATCCAGAAGATGTGTGTTCAGGATCTAAGGGTTGCATCACTTGTCAGGCCCGGGTTGTCTCACTGCATTTGGAAAAGATCAATGCTTTTAAATGCAGCTCCACCGTTCTCCTAATCAATGTTAACAGCGTCTGTAATTAAAACACTTTAAAAAAAATTTTTTTAGACAACCATGCATTACCTGCATAAAAGGCCAGGGAGAATTATCAGCCTTGTGAGATTCAACTATAACCACATCTCAGAAGGGAGAGGGAGCTCAACCTGGGAGTGAGCAGAGCTAGGTTCATCTATCACTAAACATCGTACATAATCCTGATGTAAACTCTGAGCTTTTCAATGCCATCCCCTTCACCCAATCCAAGCATTTCTTTCTCCCTCTAGGTTTCTCTCTGTCTCTTAAAACATTCTCTCTCTCTCCAAATAATGAATAAACATGAGTGGCAGTCAAGTGTGATGTAGGCCAGTGATGGCGGGGTCAATCAATCAACATTTCACAGTTCATTAATATTTATTAGAGGCCTGGAGTCATCTCCTTAGCACCTGGACCTGGAGCCGGACAGAGGAGAGGACTCTCTTCAGGTTAATATTTATGAAACCACTGGGAGAAGCGAGATACATTTGCAGGGCTCAGGTGATGGAAGTCCTGTGTGTTAGGATGTGTGTGTCTCATTCTGTGTGCGCTCCATGCAAACAAAAGGACAAAGGGTAACTTGGGTTTTCCAATCAGGGCCATACCTCGCAGATCAATACCGCATTGTCCTTGGAAACAAACATTAGGCTTCTCATTTGTGAACCTTCTCAAGCACATCATTAATCCAGCTACACCCCCACCCCTCTCTATGCACACATACGCCTCCCCTCACAAGAGTCACACCAAACTGTCAGTCACAGTGGCACTTTTATGCTCCTTACAAGGGCTGTGGAAGAAAATGGTTGCAGGAACAAGCATCTACATAATGTCAGAGTGTGGTTCGTCTGCTCACAATGTCAGCTATTCATACATGGCCTAAGAGAAGATTTCTGAATTATTAAAGAGCTCTTCTCTCGGATGTCAGAAGAAGTTTACCACTTAGGACAAAATCTGTGCTCCTCTTATTACTTAGATGCTGAGATTTTGTAGCCAAACAGTGGAAAGCGAGTGTAGAGATAAAACTTTGTCTGAACTAGTAAGAAGAAATAAAAAAAGGTTATATTACAGCATTACAGTGGTACCTTGGTGACTTCGAATACAGTTAAAAATGTGTTTTTTTGTATTTAGCATTTGAATTCAAACAGGGAAACTCATAATATGGTATTATTATTATGAAAGATACTTTAGTCATTTGCATATCTGAGCTTGTCAAATTTGAAACATGTTTTCTTTTGACTTTACGTATGAACAATTGCCTATTTATTTCTATACACTTCAAGACCTCTGTTTATTGCTGTTCTCACTCAATAACTGCTACGATAACAGCATATTTTTTGTATTTATGTGGAAACTGTCATGGAGCGAAGGGATCATATTTTTGTTTTGTATACACTGAGGACGAAAAATTAATGAGAATTTAAAAAAAAAAAAACGTCTTGTGATTATTAAAATTATTTTGATTGTAAGCAAAAGAAAACAGCAAATGATAAAAGGCCAACAAAAAAACATTTAGTTACAGGAAAATAAAAAAAATATTCTCTTGTGGCCTTTGCAATCTTGGAGAAGAATGCTGAGTCATTTACACCCTCCTACAGGAGAAGGAACAACAAAAAGTTATTTGCTGTTTGTTCAGAGTCCTTTTCCGAACAAGCTGATGGGAAATTTGTTGGATAAAAAAAGTATAATAGGAAACAGGAAATAAGCACCAGAAATCTAATCAAAAAATATAACCATGCAGTATCTGTATTTAGTACTTGGCTTGTATGAATGACTAAATCGGCTGTGTGGAACAGAGCTTAGGAGCTGCTGAGGTTTGTGCAGGAAGCCTAGGTTGCAAGAATAGTCTCCTTATGCGAATCTGCTTAGTAAAGTTTAGTGTCTTATCTTTACCTTGAGAAAATTCATAGAAAAACCATGGAGCTCAGATCTGGTCAAGCCCAGTTAGCATGTTCATTAAACAAGGTAGTGGTACTTCCTGCATTGTTGGCCGATGTCAAGAATATAAAACTATCATTCATAGGAAGCTTGTCAGTAAGGAGAAGTTATACTTTTTTCCCTCCACTAAACTTTCTATTAATATACCTGGATACAGCCCTCTGTGATCCCTGCGTGGAGGAAGCTAATCTATTTCTCCTGAGCAGCTATGAAGTCAACTGCCTTGTCCATTAATTTTGTTGTTTATCAAATTTTCCTTTGGGATTAATAAATCAATTAAATAATTACAATGAAACTCGGAGCTTGTCTGCCTGGCTGTGTGTTTCCTGGACTGGGCCGCCTGTGGAGCTGGTTGACAGTTGCCTTTGGTATCTCTACTTCTTTCTGTATGTCTTCTTCTATCTCCTTGAACTCCAGTCGGGGTTCAAGGAGATATATATCAATGGTGTGTAATAAATTGGATGAATTATTGAAAAAAATTACTTAATTGGGATGCCATTACTTAAAAAAAGATGCCTTAAACAGGATAATGTTATTTTACACATTTGCCTTTTGTTTCATTAAAGTCTTTCTAACCCAAAAGCTAACAAAGGACAAAAAGCAAAGTAAAGAAAAGAGGAGAAGGATTGGAGGAAAAGAGCAAATAAAAGACTGCAGAGGTCATAGGTTAAGATGACTGGGTTATTTACCAAGTATACCTGTCCCGGGGATAGAGTAGGATATTGTGCTTTTACTCATCTAATCCTCCTCTAATGAACCAAGCCATAAGGCTTATTTAGTCTGCAATGCGAAAACCAAAAGTAAGAACCAACCCTCTGCTAGTTCTGCGGGCCTGAACATCTTTCCTCTATATATCAACCAAAAAACAAAAGGATATTCCATCTCAGCACGGATGTCATCCAGGCGATGGGAGAGTTCAATAGCGTCTTCATCTTTGTTCTCATTGAACACCTTCAGCTGAATGTCCAGCTCTTCGGTCTTCTTTATCTCCTGGAAATCAGTCACAGTATCAAGAGTTAAAACTGTTTTTATACAGCATGAAATTAAATACAGAGTAAAAGAAGCATAATGCTTTTAAAGGTTTGCTCGATTATTATATTACTGTACACTGAAATCTCGCTAAAGTATTTATGCCTCACTTAAGTTCTTTGACTTCTGTTTTAGCATAATATTTAAAAAAATGGAAAGAAGCTTATTGAGATTTTGTTTTATGTTTATCCTTACAATGTATTGGTGTCGGATGCATCATGCTGTGGGAATGCTTTTCTTAGCAGGGAATGGGAGGCTTGTCAGAGGTGATGGGGAGATGGGTGAAGCTATATACAGCTCCACCCATCTCCCATCCAGAAGAGAACTTTGACAGAATATTTTAGGTGAAAGCATAATCATGTCTCTGATTTTGCACTGCTAAAGTCCACACAAAAATCATTCAGCGAAACCTAAAAATTGATGTTTAAACATGTTTTCCATCCAACCGGGTCAAGCTTGAGCTATTTTCTTTTTAGTGGTTGCAGTCATTACTGGTTCTAAGGCTTAAAAGATTGGCTGGATATAAATGCTTTCCACAATCCACAGATTTTTCTTTTCTGTAATTTCATCCTAATTAACTGAGAGGCTCAATAACTTGGAGTTTGTTGTTATAGTTTGACAATGAAATATAAAAAAAAAAAACTTCTGCAAAGCTTAACAACTGTCCAGGAGAGAAAAGGAAACTATGACACACAACCCTCCTGCCGACAGTTTCACTTCCTGCACACCTGTACCAGCCACAAGGGGACACAGAGGTGCTCTTTACCACTTCCCTATGAATCACTAGCAGTGGGGTTTACACACAGAGACACAGCCAAATGTAACCCAGTTTCTGTAGGTATCAATCACTTTGCACCATTTTTGGGGTGCACCATCTGTCTTTGGCATCCAACATTAGTTTGCAGGTTGATGCGAGGTAGGAAGCCAAACACAGGCGGCCAAGGACTATCAGAACTAAACAAATTGTGCTTTCTTTTCCTGCGGGCTTCACTATTTCTTAGCCAACAGCTACACACACTCCAGAGCATAACTCATAATTAGATGAAGGAGTGTCATGCTGAATGTAGGCAATAAAAGTGGTAAATGTGGGATTCATAAACGACTGTACACACAGGCTCTTTCATATCAGGGGGCAGGAATGGAGATAATTAAAGTAATGACCGTAAAAATCAACAGGAGCAGCTGGGATGACTTATTAACAACTGGCTCTGTGACACGTTCACCCCACTTGCAACAAATGAGAGTTTGAGTGATGAGCTGGAGCTCGCTTGCCTTGGGCTCATGTGAAGGCGAGGACGGTGAGGTTGCTGATAATGACGCCTGTGTGCAAAGGTGTGAGCTCTGCACTGCACTCTCAACAAGCCCTTTCTACTAATCATTCTGATTGTTAAGAATATTTTCTTTGAGATTATGCTTTGCAATCACTTCCATTTTCTAACTAATCAGTAAAGCAAAACAAATTCTACGAATAGATATTTTGATCCGAAATTTCTGATTCCAACTAAAATAATTAGGACTTACATTTAAAATTCAAACTGAATATATTTTCTCTATAGAAATATGACAGAGAAAGGCTTATTTTACTTGAATGAAGCAATAAATGATTTAATGCGATAAGGTTTAACTGAACTGACTTGAACTTGCTTTATTCATTATTATATGTTGAAATTTTAGGCAACATCTTCACAGTCACAGGAGATCTGAGTAACTTTCTAATAACTCACAGGAAGGATCTTCTTTAAGCCGCATCTGAGGAACTCGTTGCGTAGATGAATCCGGAAGTCTAGATCATCAGGTGATGTGACCAGGGCATTGATCAGCTGCATACAGGCAACCTGCAGAGCAGACAAATACAAAAAGAATAAACTTATGAGCAAAACAGAGGACGGTAGGAATCAGAGCTCCAGCTATAATTACAGATGCACTGATTAGACCTTTCTAAGTCAATGTTCATTTTTTGCTTTCTGTGAGGCCTGGATTTCAGATTTAGATTTTTTTTTTTCTAGAACACATTTTTTTCTTAAAACACGTACAAGGGAAAAGACAGAATCAGTCTGAAGAGACACTGTATGGGTTTTGTTTATTTAAGCTTTTATATATATATTTATATTTATTTTGGAAGGGTTAGTCATTAAAGAAAATGTGTATGAACTTTGTCATAGATCTTTGTCATAGAAACCATGGCAGTACTTACTTGTGATGGATTCCAGAATTGGGAATGAAAGAATAATCTGAATATATATATATATATATATATATATATATATATATATATCATATATAAAAAAAAAATTTCCAACCTGTTTTCCCTCGAATATTGCTCAGTTGTTAGACAAATGCACTGGTGGGCTGAACATCAGAGTTAAAGAAGGGACTTGCCAAATCCAATGCCAAAACCTAACAGCTTGTTGAATCCAGTGTCATGTCATTTCTAAACTGATTACTGAAGTTTGAAGAAAAAAGGCATGTTTGGTTATTTAGCAATTCCTTCATAAAAAAAGAAAAAAAAGGGGGCCTCCATAGTGTGAACTGTTCACAACAACAGGAGTCTGTCTAGCATGTCCTTTCTCAGGATGAATTCAGACTGCCGGTCGGATCGAGGGATCAACTATAACTAGAGTTGCCATGATCAAGAAAAAATAATAAAGAAAAAAGTAAATCTCAAAGAGGTTTCTGTTACCATTTCTATGTTTATATGTAGTGGCTAAATAGTGACAGACCTAGGCTGTAATCAGCGCTATGCATCTGGCAATGTAGACTTTCTTTATCATCTTAGCTAGCATTAACAATGGTTCATGCCATTCAGACCCATTGAGAGAGAAATGTGAATCTAACGTTTCATTCAGGACGGCAGAAGAAACAGCTGATTGATCAGTCCTGTGACGAAAATATTCATTACATAAGAACGTATTCAGGATGTGTTTCCATCGTCTCTGCAGCACATTTATACTTTTTCAAAAAAGTAAAAAAAAAAAAAAAAAAAACCCAAGTGAGCCTAAAAAACATTTTGTGAAAATGTATTAAGCTGATTAAATTTTTGCTCTTCCAATGCGATGTTTCAAAGTGCTAAAAAAATGGGAGATGGAAACAGTTCTGAGCGGACAGGCTTCTGAGCACGGATAAAGCATACTAGGAACCAACACACAGCTTCAGGGTCCTTTCAAACCTGGGAAATCCCAAACTTTAGAGGAAATATTTCATAAACACTGATGCTGCCATCCTGTAGAATAGTTTGATCCCTAAGAATGGAGATATGAGATTAAAACTACTAGCAGAATCCCATCTCAAAATCTCTGCATTTAGATGGTTTCCAATCCTGACAGATCTTGTCCTTTTTCGTGGGGAGAGAGAACGCCCCATACCATCACACTGCCTCCAGAAAAAAAAAAAAGAAAACAGTTTGCTATTGATAGAGAGAATGAGGGAATATTTCCATAGGAGCAACCCCACCATATAAAGAGACATGAACAGCTGGTTCATCATTATAAGATATATTTTTTATTAAACATTTTATTGAACGTTCTTATTAGAAAAATGAAGCTGTGGTTGAGTTTTTTATGCAAAATGTATTATATATGATTAATAGTGCATATGAATGTGTTTTGTTAGTTAGAGCTTGTTTCATTATGTTTCTCAGGGCCTAAGCTGCTGAGCTGAGGAGAAAAGAAAAAACTCAGGTGAAATGTGAAACAGTCCAGTTCTGTGATTCTATTGAACAGATGTGCATTATTAATGGATTTATTGGAAGAATAAAGAAAGAAAAAAAAAGATTTTGTGCTGGGTGGGTGAGTGGATGGATGACTGGAGGTTAGGGAGAGGAAATACCAGATGAATTCTAATGAGAAGTAGGGGGTTTCTAGGGAGCAAGCCATGGTTAAGGCACTTTTCCTTTGACAGACAATCGATAGAGCAGGCTGAAAGATTCCCATGAACAAAATCTAAAATACTGAATTCTTAAACCTTGACCCTGCGCTCTATGCAGCATGTGTTATTAATAGCAATCACAGCTGAGCTGATTCTTTAGGGCTGGCAATACAGTTTTTTTTTTTATTTAATTTAAAAACTTATTTTCTGTTACTGCCTTATTTCACTGTCACTCTGAGAGGCTGGGCGGCAGAATTTGTTTTTGTTTATTGTTGTGTACCAGCGTGTATTATAAGTGTGCAAATGCTGGAAGAGGAAAAAATGAAGTCATCTCAAAAAGATAAAGGCAGAGCAAAATTATAAATATTTTCCATTTTTTAAGAGAGGCTCACTGATTTTTTTAGAAATATTTTGAATGAAGGTTAAACATAATGGCTCTGACCAAAGTTAGAGTTTTTGAAAACTTGATATTAAAGCAGTCAAAGCTTAGAGGACAAATTAGATTAATCTAAATTAGTCTTTAAAGTAAAAAAAATAGTTGAAATTGACTTCACAACTGTAAATATTACAAGGGATCATAATATATGTCATGTAATTTTTAAGACTTTTCTAAACTCGATAGTCTATAGTTCAGACTCATTTGCTTTAAACATACATTTCAAAACTTTTAGAAAAACAAAATTTGAAATGTAAAAATAAAAACCAAGCGACATCTAGATTTATCTTTAGAACCTGCAAATAAAACTTGAGGCAGCTCATAAAAAATTGATGCTTTCTCTTTCTCACAAGGAAAGGGTCTGGGGGAAGGTTGAGGGCGAGTTTCAGAGGACTGCTACAACTGAGGTAAGGGTGTCCAGACATTGAAATGAAAACGCTAATGTTCAGAAAGTGTAAGGCATTTAGACAGGGAGTTTCTCAGTTTTAAACCTGTTCGCTTTTAGCCTGAACTAAACTGAAGCACATTTCAATCACATTAGCAAAGTCTAGCTGTGCCGACGATCACCGGCTTTGGATTTAAAGTCTATTAATTTCCCCCAAAACCCCCTGCATCAGCAAGGCATTTTAATTTACTCCACAATTAGCAGAGCTTCATTTCATTAATGGCAAAATTTAAAGGAAAAAGGAAAGACAACGACCTTCTAATAAAAGAATATCTTGTTTCTCCTCCACTGCCCGGCTCATCTTCTCTTACTTTCATGACTTCTCAGGCCCTGCAGCTAAACCAATTCCTTAAGCAATTCCTTACTTTGGAGTCTTAAAAAAACATGCTTTGAGTGGTGTTGTTGCTGCTGTTAGATAGTTGTTTTCCTGTTCCTGAAGAACACTGGTGAAAATGAGGAGAGATACGCTGCTTTGTTGCCCTCCTGTGAGATTTAACTTGAGATTTGACAGCATTGTAGAAAAAAAAAAGAAATAGGAAGTATTTGTGGGATATAAGGAAAAAAAAAGGTGAGTAAAAGCGGTGAGAGGAAGAGGAAATGTGAAAAAGAAAAGAAGCAAAGAACAAAGAGAAAATCAGTATCTTTCTTTGACTGCATCTTCTGTATCCCTTTGCAAAAACGGAAAGAGCCATTCAGTGAAGCTGCTCAATGAGGCAGGTGTTTTCTTTTAATAAAGAAGTGGCAATGGAGCATTGAGTGAATTATAATGGGTCCCTGATCACATCTTGTCATGTCCTAGGGGGGATATGATGAGGATAAGTCGACGTGGAGACAGGGGTAATGTTAGTTGTGGTTATAAAGCTCAGATTGAGGTATTAATGGACCAAACACAACATAAATTGGCATAACTGTCTATTTGAGTTGTTTCTGTCGCCATTAGGATCCTACAGAAAAACAACACGCTCTGTGAGCGACACGCTGTCTGCTTCTGCTTTGTATCCACAGTGTATGTATTAAACAGGAGTTTTCTAACAGGATTTCTTTAAACCTCAGTTTTAGGTTTGCAGGCAATTATATTTTCACTGTATCACTTTATGGCAGAGCAGTGCTAAGGTATTTGGATCATCGTGCTGTTGGTTGTCTGCTCATGCTGAGTGCATGCCTAATCACTCACCTGGAGCTGCTGGGCCTCATGGTTCTCCAATCCCTCCACAATTGGAGCAAACCTCTCTTTGTTGTTCCTCTCTGCTGCAATCGTCATGGCAGCCAGAATCTTATCCAGGCTGGGGAAAAAAACAAGCAAATACTTTCATCACCTCACAGTGACAAGACAACTTTTTTTTCCTAATTTAGGCCTCCAAACACTTCTCATCGTATCTCTTCTCATGTGCTGGTGTGAAGATTTACACAGCTGCTTCACTGAATGAAGCTTAAACAAAAAATGTGGGTTTTGCTACAAATGTTGAGGACAAAATTGTAAAAACTTGACATTTCTAAAACTTTTAATTTCATTTAAGTTTTTTTAATCTCTTTATATTTTTTGGTGTCTTTCAGCTGCATGATGGCTGCAGCTTGTTCTAAAAGTAAGATGTTGGTTAACTTGTAAAATCCTTTTAAGCAATCGATCATTCAACAGCACGGACATTATGCTGACTAACTGCGGTTTTAAAAGGTGAGACTTGCAATGCAGTCACTCAATCTACACCCTTCAACTTTTATGAGGGCTTTATTCTAATAATACTGTGTTTCTTTTGATAGAATTTATTGTATCTAAAATTAGGCGCTTGAAAATTAGACGCTTGAAAACAATCTCAGTAAAGTGAGAGGTATAGGATATGGTGCTGCCTTTTATCTGATCCTATCTGCATATATAGGTAGCCATGTGCTTTTTTCAGGCCGACACACATCATAAAAGACTGCTGAGCTAAACAAAGCAAATAAATAAGGAGTGGGTGCGTCCTCTCCATATATGCAGAGGCGCAACAGTTTTACACAAACAATTTGGTGTTTTAAAACCTCTGAATCTGTCATTTAGAGCAGTGGTCCCCAACCACCGGGCCGCGGACCGGTACCGGGCCTTGGGTCATTTGGTACCGGGCCGCACAGAAAAAAATAAATAAATAAATAAATTTTATATATATATATATATATATATATATATATATATATATATATATATATATATATATATATATATATATATATATATATATATATATTTATTTATGTATATATATAATTTATCGACGATCAGAGTATAAAAAATTGCGGTATTCTCTCCCAATTACATCAGTCGGTGCATCTGTGCCTCTTGACACAGGTTAATTCAGTTCAAGACTCATCCTATCTATAACATCCTATCTTTGTGAAGCGGGATTTTCAGCGGTTACAGCGACCAAAACAAAGCTACGGAGCAGACTGGACATCAGGAGCACACTTTGTCTGTCATTTTCTCCGATTACGCCTTGATGGGCCCGGCTTGTTGTTTTATTTTTATGCTGTTTGTATTTAATTTTATGCCAGTCGTATCATTTTACTTGATCGTATTCTGCCCCCCCCCCCCCCGGGCGGTCCGTGAAAATATTGTCTGACATATAGCGGTCCGTGGTGCAAAAAAGGTTGGGGACCGCTGATTTAGAGCACTGAGGGGTTAGTTTATATCTTCAACTTGCACGTTTTGTAATAACATGAAAATTGCTATATTTTCCCCTTAACTGGAAAAAAAAAAAGTAATAGGAAACTTTCTTAGTTTGTGCTCTGCCAATTTGTTCCTATGTTTCTCATGGCACATCATAATTATGAACTAAGAGACATTTTGAAAAGTGTGAATTTAACTTTAAATTATTTCTCATTCCCTCTCATACCATGAATAAAATCATTTGCAATTAAATGTCACATCCTAAGTACATGTTTGCATCATTTTTACTCAGTATTACAGAAGCTGCACTGGAAAGACCTCAGAGGATCACCAAGACCAGGTTGCACATTCTGCAGGTCAGGGGTGGATTGTGTAAAAAAAAAAAAAAAAAAGTTGACCTTTGACTTTTATATGAACTGCAGATTTTTGACAACAGTATTTTATGGATTATAAATCACTCTCGAGTACAAGTTCCACCAGCCATACTATGTATAATAAAGAAGCATAACCAAGATATCTTGAAAGAAAATTTAAAATAAAAATAGAATAGAGGCAACAACAGGCTCAATAATTGTATGGTACGCTAACATTACATGACACACAAAAAACAATCTGAGAACATGCCTGGTATGTTACCATAACACATTAAAAGTTACTCTATAGTATAAATAACATGCCAACAAGTTTATCAAACCATCTGTGTCAATCCAAATGACTAAATCCAATGAAATCTTCATCCACTGTGTCACTTTTAAAAGACTCTGCTAACTCCAAACTTTCTTTCTGCTGCTCGATTAACGTTTTTGGCAGCATGTATTTATACTTGCAACTTGTATTCTGCAGAATATAATTTACTTGTCGGTGCCTATTTGTAAAGCCCTTCTCAGTTGTGTTTTTTTTTTTTTTTTTTTTACTTAAACCCAATGCGTCTTCTTGGGGTTAAGTGTGAAAATAACATGTGAAATGATATAATTTGTTAATAATTTCACACATAAGTCGCTCAACAGAATAAGTCGCACAGGTGGCCAATAAATGAGGTAAATACTAACCTAAAACAGATGAAACCAATTAAGTATCCCAATTAAGATTTTCTTTGTGTTTTCATTTCATCCAAAAAATAGAACGTTCAGGTTTGTGGTCTCGAGGAGCTGAAATTGAAAGATTTTAAGGGATAAGAAGACCTTTTCAAGGCTCAGCATGTGTGAAAAAACATCCCTAATCAAACACACCAGACATACTTGTGGTTGCATCCTCTACAGCTTTTGTGATTAGCAGCTGATCAGTGAGCAGAGAGATCATGTGTCTGACCAATAGAACCGTACAGAGTAAAGCTTACACTGAGATAAATGGAAGACGCCGCATGATAGACATTACAAAGTTACTGGAAAACATGATGAGCGGCATACTGAGCAGCTTTAAAGCCAGTTCAGACGTTGCTACAAAACAGGCAAGATAGATCTGCTTAACTTGTCGTGTTCTCTTTTGATGTTGTCAGCCGAGGATGGTGCCGAACATGAGTCAGATTCACTGCACTGGCTGGCAGAGAAGTTTCAGAGCAGAAAGGTGAAAAGCTACACCTCAATTCCTTTGACTGTCATTTCCACAGCATTCTGACATTTTTAAAGCATGGCTATGATTGTGACAAAGATCTTGTTGCTTAACCTATTTTTAATTATCTGAGTGACTGGAGTGAGCGAATAAAATAATGTGAGGAATCCAGGTCTGCTATATATACATATATAGTGCCACTAAGTTGCTATATTAGCAGTGATGTGTTTATATCAACCTATGTAGCGACAGAACCAAACATGAATCTAATTTGCTTATGAACTGCATCAGTGCACTGATTAATGACTCAAGTGCATCTACCTGTAAATGTTGTTGTAAATTAAATAAAAGTTTGCTTGAGTTGTCACAACATTTTTCTCACTTTGGGAGATAATTTCTTTATCTTATATGGGGCAATCAACTGACTCCTGTATGTTTTGTTGAAATGCAACAGACAGATGTCAAGAGGATCTTCGCTACCGAGCAATCTAGATTAGGAGGTCTTTAAATTGTGCAAATAAAATTCCAACATGACCATTGACATAAATTCATGACTTTATGACTTTGTATCTATGACTTTGAAATTTGAAATGATTACTTATAATCTCATGATTATGACTTTTTAATCTCATAATTATGGCTTTGAAAGTCAAAATTATTACTTTAAATCTCATAATTATGACTTTCTATTTGCCATTTTTTTATTTTCATGTGGCAGAAACGGGCTTCCATAAATGCGCAACATAAAACAATAAAAAAAACAAAGAATCTGTTCAACAGTTAAACTGGCTTTGATTATAATCAGAATACATTTTTGCAAGCAAAACTAAGCAACCGTTTACAGTCACAATCATATTCCTAAAACGTTTACTAATTCTGTTACTAGTAAATTCTATTCACTTTCCTCCAATCATTTGCTCAGAAGCAAAAGATATCTAAGAATAAAACTAATCAATTTATATTCCACAACATGAAGCAGGTTTTGGAAAATGTATAGTCAGCATCAGAATTAAAAGCCCACAGCCCCGATTTAGATGGTGAAAAATTTTAGACACATTTCCTAAACTCAGCTTTTCCTTGACTGCATAAAGACTTGACTTTGAGCTGTTATTGTTATTCCAGTCTGGCCCAGTGGGAAACAACAGAAACACTCACATAACTCCAATTTAAAGGCTGTCAAGCAAGTTGTGTCCAAAGTAAAATAAAGAGACAATGCTGCACCGAAAAGTGTGATTTTTGTACTGAGTTGTTTCTGTAGATACAGCATATGAGTTCCCACCGTGAATAAACTCAGCATGGATATTAATGGTGGGATGGAATCTCTGTACAACATAAAAATAGACTTGGAGGATGAGAACCGCAAAGGCAGTATTTCCTATATTCTCTGTTCAACATTAGATGTGTAAGCTCAGTAAAGACGAACGAGGCTTCCTATTTTTGTCTTCGGTAAGGATTTTAAATGATGTAGCTCAGTTTACACACCGGCATAGATTTACTGAAAAAAGATATGGCAACACAAGCAATTAAAAGGCTATAAAACTAAAATATATGCTGCCTTTTAAAGAAAATGTTTTCCTTCCTGTCAGATACCAATAAACAACACTAAAACCAATTCGGAATCAGTCCTTTAATTGTGAGATATACTTTCCTAGTACAAACACATGGTTTTTGATGGCATATCAGAAAATAAAAAGCTGGCTTTCCCGATAATTGCAACACTAAAAATAGTGTAAAGTTGTTGTTTCTTCTTTTTTAAAGAAAGCCAGCCATTACTTATATAGCTTTTCCTCCAGATGTCACATACATTTACAAATGGGGGTTTCTGCAGATCAGATGAGAAAAACCTCAAAGCTTTTTATTTTCATATTAATTAAATCTAAAAATACTTTATTGATCCCTAAGGGAAATTAAATGCTGTAACCAACATTCTAGGTGTTTCTTCAGTGAGTTGTTATAGATGCTGATGGCTGCAGACAGGAAGTCTCTGCTGCAGAAGCCCCTGACCGAAGACAGTACTTCTGCTTTACTTGTCAGAAGTCCTGTGAGATGTTTCTACGTTATTTGTGCATTTATTTCGACCCCCCCGTCAAAAAAAAAAAAAAGATAAAACAATAAAAATGTACTTTTAGAAACTGTAAAGGTATGTGAATACATGACTAAGAAAAAATAAATAAAAGCAAAAAAATAAAAAACTGTTCTGAGAGCAACTATAAAATGTAAAAATTATATACTCATATTTGATGGAAACATGAAGTATATACTTTTTATTACATTGTTGTTTTTTGTTTTCAAAATCTAAATCATAGAGATGACAAAAGAGAATGAAATCTCTCATAAAACTAACAATTTTGTACAGTAGGTACTAATCAGCTTGATTAAAAAGGTTTTTATCAGGGGTCATATAGGTTTTGCTGCTAAAGATAAAATTTGTATAATACGTTTTGGATCATAAATATTGTTAATTTTCATAGACAGATAAGTAAAGCTGGAAGATATCCTAAATCCAATCAACTTCAAAAAGTACTGTGCCCAACATGCTCTCTATTTGCTTCAATATTAGAACCTATAAAATGTGCTTTTAATGCATTTTTTCTTTGAAAGTTTAGAGTTATATTTCATTAACATTCCTTTATCAATAGAGCTCTGCAGACCTGCAGATAAAACAAATGCCTCTGACCTTTATTCTGTGACAATCTCATTATCTGACATTACTCCGAGGAGAAAAGAGGCTGATGTGTTAGGTGGCTGTGAGAAACGCTCAGATATGATCCATTCAACTCACATGTTTTCTTCTCCGATGATACAAATAGCTGAGAGAATTTTGACAATCTCCGTCATCATGTTGGTCTGTTTGGGGTCGATGGCTCGTGCCAACAGCAACAAGCTGCGCTCATCGCCCAGGATCCTTTGCAGTCCATACTGTAAAAGAGAGAGCAGATAAGGCAAGGTAGAGAAGAGGTCCATCGGGGAAGAAGATAATGAGAGCTTTTATATTCATAGTGAACTTCCACTTCTAGTAAAATATAAATTACATAAAAAAGCTGTAGTGTATGAAGTTACAGTTAGCCTTAATCCTCTTTTAAAGAGATACAACGAAGCTGTGCAAGGAAATGGCAACGATGATAAATTGATTTAATTCAGGACAGGACTGCAGGGAGAAATTCTTAGTCTTCTGCAGCTTTTAGTCTAAGTACAAATGGAGGACTGGATTGAAATATATGTGTGTGTGTATGAATGGGATTAACTTCACTAGAAGCAATATCAATAGTGCACCTAACCCTAAAATCTGGGCCACTTTAGAGAAATGAGCAACACTTTCCTATAAAAAGATTAACTGAAAGTTCAGAAACTTTTTAAGGTGAAATTAGCATCGCTTTACTGCTTCATTATCCTCAGCCAGTCAACAACAAAATGCTAATAAGGTCAGAGCTCTTACCACCTGTGCATGTTTTACACTTTAAAACAGGTTGCATAAACATTGTTTATGTAGTAATTCCAGATATAACAGATTCGGCTTTCAAGGGCTTTAAGTAATTTGCATTCTCCTCAAAATATAGCAAACTAAAGTTTATTACACAGTAATTTGTATTGGGCTTCTGGTATTTTATGCAAAAACAACCAACTGGAAAGAATTAAAGAAGGAAGGAATGAAGGACTTTGAGGAAAAAGAAAGGTAAAAAGAATATTTAAGACCTGGATAACATTGAATGTTATTTTATTCTTTTTTTTCTGCACACTGAGTGGGAACCTGATTTGTAACTCAATGTTTTAGATATCTGCTCAGTTATCATTTTTTGTGATGGTCCATTCAAAATAAAAAATTAAAGAAAGATCTGATGAATCAGTATACAAAATGTATCTCTAATATAAAGTTATACAAACCTTATTGTTCATGAAGGCCTTTAAACACTGGATAAGTTTGTACTGGTTGCGTTTGTCAATGCTCTCTTGCCTGCAGAATAAAAACATTTCATATTCAAGCATGTTTAAATATGACATCCTCCTTAATGCACAGGTGTAGATACAGTATTGAGAAGTGGGAAGCTGGGCTTGTTAACTTACTGTTTTTTGTCCAAAAGCTTATCCAGATTATCCAGAAGAAGGCCAAGCCCCTCATGTCCGAAGTTGTTGACCCAACTGGAATAAAGAGACAAAAGAGAGAGAAAAATGTTAGACAAAACAAATATTCAATATTATAGCTTCACTGTTGATGCCCTGGATGGTTGATTTAAACCAGGACCCCCTTGAAAACAGAAGCAGACATATTCAACTGAATTCAGCAGGTCCAGAGAGGACATCTTCAAAATGACCGCTAATGTCAGCACTTTACCTGATGAGCTCAAACAAAAGACGATCACTGGATGCTAAGATCAGAAAGTCTGCTGCTGTTTACATTTTACTTAACGCTTTAAGCAAGGTTAAAGACCTGGTTTACTTTGTAAAAGTGTTGGAAAAGATGGAATAGAGAAAAAAGGGAATATTTGACAGCACTCAGCTCACTGAAAGCAGACCTACTGTTTTTTAACACTTGGTCACCACCTATTTTGTATTTTAACTTTCTCTGAGTCGATCTTTGTTCAACATCAGTAACAGTATGTTACAGCGTTTTCTTGCAATTTAAGTTGCGTAATTGTTTCTTTATCATTTTATGTCTGTAACTAAAGACTACTTTCTGTAAAAATGCCAGGTAAAGTTTAAATTCTTTTTTTAAAAATCGAAGAGCTTTTCATCTTACTGTCAAGTATAAGGTTGAGAGTTGTACAGTAGGTGCAAAGTGTGTCGTTTCCTTGGAGGTTGGAAGCAAATTTCATAAAAAGGATTTACTCAATAGACCTTGAATCTTATCTAAAATTCAGCTTTAGACTTTTACACATGTAGTTTAAGAACATATGCACAGTACTTTGCATTCTTTCCACAACCTTAACCTTAAACAATAATATTTAAAGTCAACCATGCCCTCTCTTTGACACTGAATATATTCTCCATCAGTCAGACTTTAAACTGCAACCATTTACACACAAATGAGCATCCATCCATCTTAACCAATGTTTTCAGTGCAAAACAGTTTGCATCCAGGCCCGATGTGAGCAACTATTATACTGTGCCAAAAGATTAAGCAATGCAACTTAGATAACACTGTAATCGATAATGGATCGAGAGAGATAATTGCCTTTAAACCGCAGCGTATCTGGAAACGGCAAATGATCCAGTGCAGATGAGCCTGTTTGTTTAAGCCCGGAGCAGAATCAAGAGGCGGCTGCAGAGAACCTAGGCTGCAGCCAGATTATGCCATTAGCTTTACTTGTTTTCGAGCCCTTAACTGTCAGTGACTCAAAATGCATGAAGCAATTTTCCAGCATTAACGGGGCACAAGTCAATGATTTATCCTTCCTTTTTGACAATGATTTGAAATAATAATGGTTTTAGTATTAAAGCCGTTTGTATAGACTCAGTGAGTTGTAAGAGACCCTCAATTAGAGATGGAATGCATTTGCCTCAGGAAGCAAACAAATTCGAGGTGAGGTATTTCTTTAATCTGTGGCTAAATAAGAGCTAAACAATGACTTCCTGTCCTACATTTTACCAAATGTTCTCATAAACAGACAAGCCGAGGCTATTTATAAGCTGTTAAACTTGCAATGTACTGAGTTATGATGTGAATCCCTAATAGACCCCAAACAATACACTTTTCAGAGATGTTTCTGTAAAATCAATTTCACCAAAGGGTGTAGGATCTTATTGTTTCATTCAAGCATGTATGAAGAATAATGGAAAATACATCTGGATGTTTGGAATACAGAAGTACAATCATATACAGAGAATTTTAGATTTTATGACAAAATTTGTGGAATTAAGCAACATGTGCAGAAAACAAAAAAAAACATGGCTTAATTCTCTTTTAGGCAAAATAAATAAATAGGTACAGTGAGTGTCCATTTATTTTTCTCCTCACAAAGAAAAGAAGTCTTGCTGCAGGTTGCAACATAATACAGTTCCCCTCAGGGTTCTTGATGCACTAACTGTTTTGGGTTCTCTGTACATCCCAGACAGTCCATCATTCTCTGTCCCCTTCTGCATGACTTTAGGTCATTTGCAGCTTGCCTTCTTCATGCCCCAAAAGTTTACTTAGAAAAGGCTATTAAAAATACTATATGTTGCATGCAGGGTGCTTGTCCTCGAGCTATAAAAACACAAAGAAACACCTTAGGAAGCTGGCAGCATAAAATAATAATCTCTACAAATAACAATTAGAATCTGTATTACAAAAACAGCATCTCTTAATTGTGCAGATTTCAACTTGGTGTTGATGGTGCAGACAAGTTCAATGTATATACAGAATAGAGAATCTATAGCTATATACAATATATAGTCTATAGTTATGTACTATATACCCAGTAGACTGTGGGTTAATGTAACGTAGGAGGTCTGGAGATGCTGATGATGCTGGAGCTTCTAGATCCTGAACAGGGGAGGGAGAGAGGCAGTGTCAGTGTCACGGGGGTATCTGGGCCTTGTTAATAAGGCTGGTAGCGGATGGGAAAAACTTTTCTTGTGGCGTGAGGTCTTGGTACTGGGGGACCGCAGCCTCCTGCCAGAGGGAAGGTGACTGAATCAGGGAGATAATACTGCCATTCCCGGTGTGATAAAAGCAATTGAGTCAGCTCCGAAGAATGTCAGGAATGCTTTGACTGTTAATCCGGAAAATCCATCATTTCTGGATTGGGCCAATATCCTGCCATTTTTTGCGTCTCCCTGAGGAGTATTCTCTTTTTATTATGATCACCCGACAATTCACAAATGTTGTCGTTTGAATCAGGCAGAGCACTACAATGCATCTCTTCCTGAAATCATTGTTCAACAGAAACGTTCTTTCCATTTTATGTTTGGTTCTCTTCTGCTGACTAATCATAATCACATCATGTTGTCATAACTAGGATATAGAGACCAGACCAGACAAAACACTTCAGCTTTCATCACATGTGTACATGTATCTCATATTTTCTTAAGATTTCTGATTATTAAAAATTGGAGGGCAGAGATGAGAAGCTATTCTTTTTTAACTTAAACACTTTGAGTGCTATTCATTATACATCCTGGATATTTTACAGTTAATCACCAATATAACTTTGTTAAAAATAAACAAACTGACAACAGGTTAAAAATGTGTGAGGATAATGTCAGCAAAAGAATCCACAGCCACAGAATGACATGCTGTCCCACCTCATGTTTGTCTGATAACTTCTGTTGTTTAGAGGGCTTTTCTGTGGATTGATTCCGTATATAAACCCCTTTTACCATTTTATGAGGGCTCAGTGAGCAGCTCTGTTTCTGAAAGCCTCTAAACACAAACTATATGTTTCATATTGCATTACAGACCAGGCTATACAACTGTCCCTCTGTGGGTTTAAGGACATGTTTGCTTCTGCAAAATTCCAGTTGTACTCTACTGTGCCTTGTAACCAATGGATCTCAACTATATAGCTAGAAACAAAGCAGCACCGCTGTTAGCTTAGTGATTCTGTTAAAGCTCGGTATGGAGGATGACCCAAGTCTGGACTTTCTGACATAAGGCAAACAGAAGAAGAATGAAACTATACTTTTTTTATTAAGAAAAAAATAAATTGCTTCTGGGCAGGACAATAAAATATTCAGTCCATACTGCAAATCCAAATGAAGGGGTGAGCAGCGCAGTGCAAGATACCACTGACAAGATAACACTGCAAAGCTCAATAAGGGGAGATAATGAATACAGGGGATCAAATGAGTAGAAAAAGCAAAGGCCAGGTGTGTGACAAGAGCAAGACTACAACAAAACAGGCTTTCAAAATACAAAACAGTGTAACAATAGGTTCACAATTTTACACAATAATAAAGAGTCTGGCTTTAGATTATAATGGTTAAACCACTTGAGGGAGTGAGGGAGGGATAATCGCAACATCATTAAAACCTCTGGCATTCAGAACCTGAACTTCTAGGATTTAAGAGGAGTCCTTAAAAAATGTCTTAAGGATGAAGGCAATGACTTAAGCTGGAAGTTTTAATATCTAAATCCATTCCGCTTATGAAAAAAAAAACATCAAATGCTACTGATTTATATAGAACCGTCAATTTGCCCAAGACAGGCTTCCATGGGAATTTCAGCAATGCTTAAAAGCTGAGCCCCACCAACGTTTTAATGCTCTAAAAGACAAGATATTACAGAAATATATATAAATATATTTCTTTTATTATAGTTGATTACCTACAGGTATCATTTTTTTATGCAACACCAATCAACACTAATAGAACTGCAAGAAATGACAGAATCCAAATAAATTCTCCTTATTCCTTTAATTATGCATTTATAAAATAAACATAACATATCGCTGATAATGTATGGTTTTATTTTACAATTTAACAGCCCCCTGGCCAAGTTGGCTCCAGTCTTTGGACGACTCAGTCTGCGCTACTGTTCTATTACAAGCATGAAGCAACGATGGACAGTTGGTTGAGACAGTCAATAACTTTGCAGCTGTCCTACAAAATATGAAGGTAATTACAATGTAAAAAAAACCCTCAAAAGATCAGCAGAACCTGGCATAATGAGAGGGTTTGTTTGCCATTTCAGAAGACAGAGCAAACATTCAGTGAAGCAGTCCATCAGATCTTTATATGATAAAGAAAGTTAAAGGCAGAACCTACACTAAGGGGTTACAACTAGGAGAAAAAAAAATGAATAAATAAAAGCTAAAAAAAATATCTAGGGTATAAATGGTCAAAAGTTAGTCACTTCAATAGCTATTCTTCTAAATTGGCAGCTGAAGTTCAGCCAATGGAAAACTCCAGGAAGGTTTCACAGCTATAGCCAGATCAAAGTTGAAATGCAGATAAAGTTTAATATAATAATAGCTGTCATTGATGAATAATTGGAGAGTAGCAGGAGAAAGTCACTGTAAGAGGGAAATGGTCAGTATGTCATCCAGCACCCTATACAACAGCTACAGAAGAAGTTTACTTTTTCAAACAATGTTATTTAAATTTCACTGTATAGTAAATGTAAAGAAAAAATCAACTCTTACACAATATTTTTTTTATGAAAGCTAGGAATTAAGATGCACTGAACATATTATCAATTTCAAACAGAAACAAACCCTAAATAAAATACTATGGATGAAACTGGCAAACATAACTGGATATTCCACATACATCGAATTGTTCCTCCTTGCTGTTTTTCATTCACATTTCATGGCTTCAACAGTAAGAACACTATCATAGGCAGGAGAGGAACTCTGGACTGCTAAATCCAGATAGCCTTTAGCCTTTTGGAGATCCTTATCCTATAGAAACACACACAGATGTGCGAGTCAAATCTGGGACTTAGCCTTTGGATGGCTGTAGATAAACAAATGCAGCAAAAGCCTGAAGCTCTGCTTTACATTAAACAAAACACAAAAAGATGCATACATTTGCATGTGTCACACAAGGTACAGGTGATGCATAATGTAGTTTTTGCAACTATAAATGAGGTGTGATGTGATTTTACATCCTGTCACACAGAAGTTTGTGTGACTCCATAGATAATAAGCGCAGGATAGGAAGGTTGGGTGGTCCCTATTCTAAATTATCTATCAACAGGAATCAAACAGGTTCCTCTTCCTACCTCCTTATTTAATGCTAATGTTAAAGTGTGGTTTGAACCATAGTCTTCATAAAGTAATCAATCTCTTTATCGGTTCAGTGGAAGCAATCTTTTACAGAACTAGTCTGAATTTAAGGCCTGAGGACTCTAAGGCTGGTCTCAGCGCTCCATAACAGTGATGTTGAGGGTAGCCAAGCAAACAGACGAACAGCAGCAGAACCCAAAAAGAGCTTTCTGAGGTGAGAGTCTGCAACATGAATTAATGTGTTGCTGAAGGTCTATGTGTGTGTTTCAGTCTGTGCATGAAACCACTGAAAGACAGCAGAAAGAGCAAAATCAAAAGTTTGCTGTGCAGTCAACTGACAGCACACCATGATCCCTGGATGCTTTGAAATTTCTCCCTACTGAGTAGAAATCACCTGAAATTTTTATTCATCCTCTGCTGAACACCACGCATTCAGTCCTCCACAACAACAACCCTTCTTACTAGCCCCTGGATTTTGAAACAAACCAGGAGAGGTAGCAGACCTGATAGGCTTTTTCTTTCCTTTTTACATTTCAATTATCTAGTATTATGAAAATCTGTTAAAGGAGTTTCAGACTGGAGATCATATCATATTTCAGGGGCTTGTAAAGAAGAATATACAGCAGCATTTTTCTGAAAGAACTAAGATATTTTCAATGTCATTGTTTCCATTTTGTTGCATACAAATTGCATATCAAAAGTACTTTTGAAGCAGTGTATACCTCCAACAGGTGCACCAATATTTTCTTAGTAATACTACTACTACTACTACTACTAATACTACTACTAATAATAATAATAATTGAAATTTATTGATCTCACACTGGAGAAATTTACCTCTGCATTTAACCCATCCTCTTGGAGAGCAGTGGGCTGCCATTGTGCAGCGCTCGGGGAGCAGGGTGGGGGTTAAGGGTCTTGCTCAGAGACCCAGAGAGCAGGCTGTTGGGATTGAACAGGGTACTTGCAACCTTCTCAGAGCACAAGCGCACTGCTCTAACCACTAGGTCAACAGTCCCCCAAATAAGAAAAATGACTACATGAACAACATGAACTAAGACAATCCATGAGATACTTTTACATCATACCTTGCTTCTTAGAAATGACACAGAATATCTATACTGTAGGCAATATCTCCGTAAATACCGCACATGGGTGCAACAACAAGTACACAGTTTTAAAGCAGCACATCTAATATATAGGACTCATATTTATATGGCTTACAGGTTCTATTTTTTTTATTATTATTTCCTCTTCTTTTCTGGAAAATTGGATCACATTATAACAGTGTGATGATGTCCATTTGAATTCTGATGTGGTTAAGGGATAATTGATTAAGTAGATTGACAGTCTGAAGGCAAACCGTGACAAAAATTGTAATTCAATAAATATTTTTTCTTTTAAACAGAAAAACAGTACTTATTACCAATTATATAAGAAAATAACTCATTAAATGTTATAGTTAAAAACAAAATATATCTTTCAGTAACAAAAGCACAAAATAAAACTAGCTCGTTGCCAAAGTACTTTCCAATCTACCTTAAAAAAACTGAGGTATCTAATCCTCCTGTAATTTTTCCTCAATGACTGTCTTTATGTTTTCCTACTGGAAGCTTTTATAATCTTTTCAGTAATATAAAGGTTTTTCTGTTTTAGTTAGCTCATCAGCTGTGTGCAGCAACAGGTGGAGGAGGGGTGCTCTTAATTGGATCAAAAACATTTTTTATTTCAATCCTTGCTTATTTCTTGGCACATTTGGATCGTACGTAAACCAATGAATTTTAACTTGGTTAAAAAAGTGATCTCGTTTTTAGAACCAAAAATATTGCAAAAATAAAATTTTGTACAGTATTAGTTTAAAGAATATGAGCTTTATCTCAACTTCTGGTATATATTTATAATTAAATGTAAATACAAATAAAAAATTATGTTTTTAAATAATTTATGCATAACTCTGTGGGTGTAACAGAAAAAACTGTGTTAGAGGGTAACAGATGGGGTCACAAAATGAAATGGGCACTATTTTACTCAAGATGTCAAAAACCTATGTGTCTCCAACATCACTTGCTTGAAGAAACAAAACTTCAACTGTGAAGAAAGCCTTCAAATTAAAAACTAGTTAACCTGTTTGTTTCTGATTGCTTGTCACATCCATTGTTGATGTGACATAACACTCAAGTCTGAAATAACCAAATCAAAATGTGTTATATAAAAAAGTCCCATGGCAGACTGGATGAATTTACTGATTGTTCCCTCCTCCAATAAAACTGAAGCATTTACCTAAAAATCCTTCCAGATTCGATGCTCCTTGACAAGAGGCAAAAAAAAAAACCTCTGTGGAGGAGATGGAGAGCTTTTCTATAATGAGAATAGAAGTTGTAAAAGCAAAGCTTCACAAAAATGTCTTTTTTTGGCTTTCTAAGATTATCTTTCTTATAAAACCATGTACATGACAGAATTAAATTGCTCTACGGTTAAGTTTTATAAAACCTTAATCTACAAAAGCCAATGACTCGTGTCCTGAAGTGGCACTTAAACATAAAAACCTCCATCTAAATAAAATGTATCTGACACGGCTTCGGATTGAGATCCTCTACTATAAAATGAATAAACTAGATCAATCATGGTGAATTCACTTTGATAAACCAACATCGAAAATGACAGATTTTAAACTGTATCATTCATTGATAGGCAATTCATTATAGATTCACTGAGAAGCACTAATCATGCTTTGTGTCTCTGCCAGACAAGATTTCAGGCCAGAGCTGTGGAGAGAGTAGACCCAGGAGACATTTTGAAGCTCATAGTGGTTTCAACACTCACAACAGCAGAAGGACCGACGGATATGCTCCTTTGTGCTGGTGTTAATTGCCTGCTGTACACGCAGCAGACCGAGAAGGGCCAAAGGAGAAAGAGTGAGACATAAGAGCCCCAGTTAGAGCTGCTACTTTAAAAAATGTTATGTCAAGAGACCAGCTTTTCCCCCTATCTTATAATTGTTTTTGATTTCACAGTACAACCTTTGGCTGCATGTATAAAACTTAATTGCAATCAAATGCAGAGATATCCAACTTCCAGAGGCAATTTGTCAAGAATCAGCTCTACAAGAGAGTGTGGTTGTTGAGTCCAGATTTATTCAGCTCAAAACACAAAAAATCTATGACATCATCACCAAGAAATGAATTAAAATTAAACTACTTGGTAATGTTAAGCTATTTTTTTGTATTGTTTCAGTGTCACGCATGTTTTAAAATACTTCTCTGTTAAACATGTCTGAAATATAAATACTGTCATTAGCAGACTGCTGCAGAACTTGGCGACAGGCCAAGAGGATCATTTAACTATCTGAAGCTGTTCTTGGGAGAAGGGACATATTTAAAACATGAAGACCAATGATCATGAATATTTTTCCCCCCTGAGACTTAAACAAAGAATCGTTCACGTGATAAAAATCTTCAATTATAAATGTTGTAACCAATCTATGTAGAGTTCGAGTTTGCAAAAAACTAGATATACCAGTGAGAAAAGAGGGAAGGAGGACATAACCTTTGCCCCATAAATTATAAATAAGATAATGCATTTTTTATAAACCCCTTAGATCGTTCAAATGGATTAGGAAATGAAAAAGGCATCAAGTATAAAAATGATAAAATGACAGTGAGATAATGAAGCAGAGGATAAATAAGTGACTGGGGGAAATGTTTTGAGGATAAGAAGTGGAATCCCATGCAGCTGAGGAAAAAGAAAGCAGAAAAAGAAACGGCGAAGGAAGCTCTGGGCGATTCCATCTGTAGGTGGATCTGCAAAGGCTGCGTGCCACACACCTGTGTGGGACTGCCCTGGAGATAAGGCCCACAGCAGAATGGCGCAACGGCCACCTGTGCTGCCAAACAGGTGCACAGCCCAGCCAATTAAACTATAAGACAAACACAGGCCTGAGGGAACAAATTAGCAGGCAACACAAACATCAGAGAAAAGACAAAAAGTAGCAGTAAGCACTCACAGTGTAGAACAAGACTTTGTTAGCTAGTGTCTCGGGTCTCCACAAAGTTTTAGCTGCTATTACAATCAGAATGGAGGCTGGACTTATTAAGTCAGGATTACATGAAATCTGAAAGTAACTGAGACAATGATTAATATTTGGAACAAAATTCCTACAAAGCACAGTTAAAATCTGAGTTTAACTGCTATATAGTCACTTAAATTTAAAGGGAAAAAGTATCAAAGGCTACGTTCACACTGCAGGCCTTGATGCTCAATTCCGATTTTTTTTTTGCGAAATCCGATTTTTTTTTAGAGTTGCCGCAACGCAAGTGTCCTGCATGCGCAGTAGACGACGCAATGAGGGCACAGGCCAGCGTGCTCTTTTTTCCGGAAGTAAACATGAATGGTAGCGCCAGCGCACATCTACCGATCTTTTTCAACCATAAAAACACAATCTTTTCAATATGGTTAAACATAAATACTGCTTGCCGCATCATCATCTGCCATGGTTGTTGTTTTTCTTACCGGTTCTGGGTAGCAAGACGCAGAGTAGTGACCTTTGTCGAGTATTAATGACGTTCAGGTCGGATGAATGCGACCTGGCCGTTCACACACAGATCGCATTTGAAAAGATCAGATGTGTATCGGATTCAGGATCACATAGCCAAGTGGACTGGGTCTGATTGGAAAAAATCGGATCTGTGTTGTTCAGCCAGCCATGAAAAGATCAGATACAGGTTGCATATGGGCAAAAAAAATCAGATTTGGGTCACTTCAGGCTGCATTGTGAACGTAGCCAAAATGTTTAGGATTCATACTTCATTAACTTGGTTAGATTTGAAGAAAAACAAAAATCAGGATATTATCTTGAAACATTTCTTTCTGCAACTTTGGTACAGTAACACACATCCCAAAGTTTTTTTTGTTTTTTTTTCATCAATTGATAAATAATAAACTCATTTAAACTGTATTGTTTAGTAAACTTATTAATGTAACAAGTCACAGTCTAAAAAGATGTATTGTTTCAAGAGGAACAGAAGTGTGCTTGAGATGATAATTATATTAAAGGTGTTAATGAATAAAATTCAGTATTAAAATAATGGAGACATTTTCCAATCATTTACCTCCATGTTTAGTTCAAAAGATGAAGTAGTACATCCCCCCACCCCGAAGGATTTAATTCAATATTAAGGTACTGCCACGGCCAGTATGATGACAGTGTATAAAGGTTACATTAACATAGCACCGTAAAATGCAGACTTTGTGTGTCATAATCCATAGCCAAAAAAATACAAAACATTTGCATTAATTAACAGTAACCTTCTCTACGCTTCTGGAAAGTAAGTCACTCACCCCTGGAGAGAAATAAGCTGCATATAAATAACTAAAGGACGTATGCGAGTTGACACCCACACAGTCCTTGTCTGCACACACACTCAAAGGTTGATCTCTGGCTTAACCTACATCTCCTAGTTTTGAATCATTCCTAAATACTCAAAGGACGACAGTTTACAAAGTAACCGTTCTGAAATGGAAAACCCTCGACAAAAACAAAACAAAAAAACATGGTAGATGAAATTAAACAGCTTGACCCACTGTTCTTTCAGTTTTTGAATGAGATTGAGCAAAATCTAAAACTTAATTGCCCTCTTGACTCTCTTTTATCTAGATTGATAAAATAGTTTTTTTTATTACCATAGGCACTATTTCCTTAACCTTTAATAACCTTTGTCTTAGCTCAGGAACCGTGTTGATTGCTTTCAAACATGCTTTTGTTAGGTTTCTTTATCAAAGAAAACACACCTTGATCTTTGGGTTTTCTCATTTAAGACAAATTTCTTTTTTTATTGTCTTTCCTGGGTTTTAGAAAAGAAAAAAAAGTTTTTAATCACTTTCAACATGTTAAAAAACAACATCAAATTTGAAAACTGGTTAGTCTAGCTTTACATCAGAGCATAGAGCTCTGCTTTATAAAAGAATGATATAACAGTCTGTTAAAATCCTCTGGGGTTCCAGTTTTGCTGGACTTTACAGCAGCCTTTAACTTTACAGATCATTATGTTCTCTTGTTCTGACTGAAACAACAGGTCTGTATCTGTGGTATAGCATTAAAGTGATTCATCTCTGAGTTCAAGAGTGGAAGGTATTCCTTTTCCAAAATTATTTTACAATTTATTGATCATAGCGATACTTGTTCAGTGGGGAAATTTAGGCTCTGCAGATCAGGTGGACACGTCATCCATAGGCCAGGCTTTGCTCTCTATGCCCATGTAGAGTGCAATAACCTGGTCAAACAGTAGTCGTGACTGAGGTTTCGTTTTTAAACGAGCAGGAGACCAAACACAAATCAAATATCAATAACTGTGAAGAATGTGATAAGAGACACACTATAGTATGAGGTTTAGCTTCAGTATGAGCAGTATTGGTGGCTTTGATTCCAGTTTAATCAAAATGGATCAAATGCAGAGAAAGTAGAAGAAAAATCTGACCTAAAGAGTTGATTTCTAAACAAAGTTTAAAGTTGCTCCCCAACTTTTTTAAACTTTTTTTTTAAGTCTGTGCAAAAGTAATTAAACAGCTGTGATCTAATTATGCAGGTTATAATCCATTTTCAGTTGGTAGTCACCGAATACAGAAATCAGCTTTCCAAAAGTGGTTATAAATCTACTTTAAACAATCAAAAACATGTGCACATTTCTGAGTTTATGAAGATTAGTATTGCCAGATGCTCTATAAAAAAGAAGTACCCCATCAGTTAGGAGAACAGTTTCAGAGAATCTAATATGAAGGTGAAGAAAATTAAGACAAACAAAAGAGCTGAAAATGATCTGGGAAGGGAAAAAAAGCTAATAGGAAAGTGCTTTCCTGGGAGAAAATATTATTAAATGAGTTTCACAGAAATGGATAGGGTATCTGCAGCTATAAGACATGTCTAATTTGCAGCAGCAGACTTGTTTAAGGAAAGCTCTTGTTCCCAATTCTTATGGGAGGCAGGTTGCTGGAAGAAGAAAATGGTGTGAACATGACTGAGAAAGGAGAGACGAACACAGCGAAGTGGGTGTAACATTATATGGCTGGAATACAGAAATTGTGGTGTTTAAGCTAAATAAATAATACCTCGCCGCACTTCCCAAGGCTTTCACTGACCACCTTTGGAGAACTGGGATAGACTCAATTTGTTGTTAGAGCAACAAATGGAGGGAGAAAAGCAGCCTTTTCTCCTTTGAGACTGGTAAGCTTGGCCATTTTAATTGGGATGACTGCTGCCAGTCAAACAGGAGGGGGAGAAAAGGCCTGCTGCACAAAGACGGAGGGGAAATTTATTAGCTTGAGTTATTTTGTGGGTCAAATATCAGTACACTACAGCATGGCAGCAGCAAAAACAACCAATTTTACTTTTACAAAGGAAACTTACAGCTAACACTGCAGACATTTCACTGCTCAGAACCAGATAAAAACATTTTTTACCAAATCACAGCACAAAATAAAAAAGTATTGGTTCCCAACGTCATTATGGTAGCCCCAATAGCTGATCTGATTACTCACTTTATTTCGCTGCCTTGGGCTGCTCAGCGACGTAGTGGATAGCACTGCTGCCTTGCAGCAGGAAGGTTCCTAGTTCAATACCTGCCCCGGGGTCTTTCTGCATGGGGTTTGCATGTTCTCCCTGAGCATACATGGTTTCTCTCTAGGCACTCTTGCTTCCTTCCACAGTCCAAAAACGTGACTGCCAGGTTAATTGGCTTCTCTAAATACTCCTTAGGTGTGAGTGTGTGCCTGAATGTTCGTTTGTTCTGTTTGCCTATGTGTTGCCCTGCGATGGACTGGCGACCTGTCCAGGTTCTACCCCGCCTCTCGCCTGTAGACAGCTGGAGATGGGAGATTGCGACCCCGCCTGGGAAAAGCGTGACGGAAAATGGATTGTTTCCTCTGCCATTCCCTTCTCGCTCTTTAAATATCATTTATCTAATTCACCTGCTCCCTCTGCTATATATACGATTCAGCCCAGCTATCGGGGCCAGATCATTAGTTGTGCATTCTTAGTTTATTCATGTTATGTTTTTGTTGTCAATTATTCATGTTCGTTTCATAAGTTTTAGTAAAGTCCCTGGTTCATGTTCCCATCCCCGGAGGTCAGTGGATTAAGAGGATTTACTGTTTGTCTTCTGATCATGTTCCGGTGTTTCTCCGCTGAGCCCTCAGCGTTTTGGCTCAGCATACAGCTCGGGTTCTGGCCCTTCTCTGTGGAGCCCTCAGGGATTTGGCCTGGAACGCGGGGGAGGTCAGTTTTAATTCCCATAAGCATGACTCCAAGGTCGAGACCATTTTAAAGTTCTGCAGTAATTCCGGTACCATATCTTGTCTCTGTCCCTCAACCACTGAGCCTCCCTGTCTCTATCTGAGCATGTCTATCTGAGCTCACTGCTGGACTCATGGAATTCTGAACTTCCTAAATGCTCTGGGGATTCTTGGAACCCTGGATCTGTCTATTCCGGTTTGGATAGGAACCCCTGGTCGGGCTACGGACTCCTGGATTTCAGAACTGTTTCTATCTTATCTGTATCCCTGACTTTGATCGGATTCCTTCCTGCTCCCTGGGGATGCTGTGTCGGGGACACTCTAGGCGGCCTTGCACCGCCGCTCGTTCGGCAGTTCCTCGGCTGGATCCTGCCTTCCTCGGAGTGGATGGACTGAACCTTTAAACCAGGTTAGTGACTCACTCGGACAGTCATCTGCCAGATGATTGTGGTCACTTACCTATCGTCTCCCTCCCGAGTGTCAGTTATTACGCGGGGCCCCGCCTCCCTCTCTTATCCACAGCAGACCATGTTTCTGTTCATTTTTGTTTTAATTTCTGTCATTAAACATTATGAAACTTCCCACTCTCTGACTCGCCTGAATTCTGGATCCATCTGTCTCATTTCATGACACCCAATGATGGGAAAGCAACATTTTCATCTGTGAAGATGTTTCTTTCCCCTCAAATTGTTTATTGCTGTTTATTTAATTGCTGTTTATTAAGTGCTTACACTCCTGATAGAGAGAATTTATATTGTAAAACACTGCACAGTACAGTACTTTGTACTCTGTTACTTATTCTGTTATTTTTATACACTTTCAAAGGTTCACATTCTATGACCACTTCTGCTATAACCTTTTGCTGCCACCACAACTTCCCCATTGTGGGACAATAAAGGGATTTTCAATTCAATTCACTTCAAATTGTGTATTCCTTCAATTAAACACCCAAAACAGAACAATGGTTTTAATGAGTTTAAGGTGCCCAAATATTCTGATATATCATAAAAAAATGTACAACAATTACAATTAAACAAAGGTTGGTTCTCTGTGATTAAATCTTCAGTTACCAACCTGACAGGGTTACTGGTGAGAGACACTCTGAGGGATTCCAAGCAGTTGAGCAGCTTTTCGTCCATGATGCCAGAGCGCAGCTCATGGACGTATTCCTGGGATGAAAGTGTACACTCATGTCTGCTGTTTCGTAGCCCACCCTATGAAAAAAAAACAAAAAAAAACATTAAATTAGCAGTACAAACTAGAACTTTTTAACCATAGTAATGACAAAAAGTGTGTGGTGATCTACTGTAAGATGCCATAACTTTATCCAATGGTCTTATCTATACAGAGTGGATTACATATGGTTCCCCAACAAATTAAACAATGTGACATATCACGGCAAAAATATGTAGAAACTATGTTATTTATTCTTCTGTTTCCCTTAAAGAAACAACTAAAGCATTTAGATGCTTTTTGTATTCTTATGAGAGACTCAAGAAGTGCATAGTTGTGAAAGGAAAACACTATGACATAGTTTTAAGCACTTTAATCACTTTAGTTTTTATTTGCAGAATGATGCTGCCACCACCATGTCTAACCAGTCTGTTGCTAAAAGCTGAAAATTTTCTCATCTGAGCGCCTTCTACATGTATTCCTCTACAATTGTGTCTCTGACATTCGTGCTGGTGTTTTTTTGGTCTTTATGAAGCAGTTTAAGTTTTTTACTAATGTTTTCCTGAAACCTGTGAGAACTAATGGGACAGCTTGAACTTATACAGATGTTAATTCAAACATGTCGACTATTTTCTAATTAGGTTTACCCTAATGACTAGATCATTCAGAGTTCTGGGGGCTTAATACAAATGCATGATTTATGTTTGTTTATTCACTTCATGAATTACTTCAACGTGTCTCATGAAATACACTAATATGTTATTTTTCATGAAAACAAACTTTGTATCTAATCCATCCAAGGAGAAGGAAATTATAAATTGGATGAGCAGAGCGTGCCTGAAGCCTGTTTTAGCCTAAAATATAACGTAAATTAAAAAATATGCTGAGTATTTTCTCCTTTCTGATGTGTAATCAACCAAGACTCTGATAATGGACTTTACCACCAGTGCAAAGACAGGCACCACATGCAGTAGACAGCAGTGTATCCTTAAGGTAGACAGGTTTTTGTGTTTATCTCCACAGGGATGTGTTTCTACACTGACACTTAGATAAGGAGATCAGTTGTGACATAATTCATACCTGAAGCCTGCTTTATACCTAAAATTGATGAATAACCAGAGTGACTGAATCAATCACTGGACTCAAACTCCAACAAAGTTCCAAATGCAAAAAGGTTTATATGCCAATTTTTTATGTTTAAGAGCCTTTAATAAATTCTTAGGATCTTTGATAATTACTGGATGATAGTGCTAAAGTCATGTCGGTTGTTTCTAGAAGGAAGCAGAGGCACAGAACCAAACTAAAGAAACTGGCTGCTGGGATTCCATCACAGCATCCTGAAACAGGCTCCCAGGCATAAGGAACGTGGTTGTATTCATTCTTATACCGCTGGTTCTCCACACAGCAAACTACACTAATAGGCATTTTGGGAGGTAATAAGCCAGCATATTTATCTGCAGAGAAAGAGACCTGCTGTTCTGTTGCAATGCCACAATCAACATGAATTAACCGTTTTTGTATCAGTGCATGAAAACCAGAGGGATTCCAACAGCAAGACAGCCATTATCTTATATTTTTAATGCAAGCTAAGCTTGGGCTTTGACTAAATGATATCAAAAATACATTTCTTTAATGATGGTGATGTAGAATCGTAGTCTTGTAATGACTGGTGCCATAGCATGATTTATTTTCACAATAAAACTGTTGCATGTCACTATGCAGCTTATTGTTGTGGCCCTTTTTTGTTATTAAGTGTTGAGATGAAAGTCATGCAGAAACATGAAGAAGATACTAATTTCCTATTTCATAACATGTTTCTTTCCACTACAAAAATGTATACAGCAAAGCTATAAACACTCTAGTGTTTTTATGTTTTTGTTTTAAAGATAATTTATTTTTGTTATATTTTAAAGCTGGTAGAAAGGTAATGGGTGTAGATAAAGGGGAAAGATGCACCCGGCCTTGCCCTTTCTAGAGTTTTTAAATCCTTACAGTCGCAGAATAGCTGAGTTAAATCAAAGATTAAAGAAGGTGATTTATGAGTCAAATAATGCAGCCACATTCTTAAAATGAAAAAGTATTTCTGGAAATGCTTTTTCATTTTCAAATTTTACATTTCAAATTGAATTTTGGTATGTATTTGCTGGGGTAAATTTTGAAAAATAAATCTCAAATGTCTTTTTCTTTTTCATTTTAATTAAGTAAAAGGATGAACAGTGTTAAAGAAAAAAATGAAAATGCAAACAGGATTATTGATTATTAATTTCATTTATGAGTCAAACAATGCAGCCACATTCTTAAAATGAAAAAGCATTTCTGAAAATGCTTTTTCATTTGAAATATGGAAACGATTTGCTTCCATAAATTAGTGCAAATAAAGTTAACAAATGTAAACGTGAAAACATTTGATTTTGATACAATTACTGAATATTCTGATGGTTTTTCCAAAACCCTTTTAGCATCATGTACCACAGTCTTTGAGCTTTAGCTAATTAAAAATAGACATCAAGCACCAAGTTCGAGCAAATAGTGTTATACTTGTATACAGTGTATCGCTCCATTCACAATATCCAGTGATTTGGTTTTATTTTATAAATAATCAACAATATTAATACTGCAAAGATCGGTCTTGAAAGTCCCATGCATTCATGCTTTGTATGCAAATTATGTTAGATGTTATTTGTCATTAAAAAAAAAGAGATTGGAATACCAAACTGTATTTCTGTGTATTCTTATTTTATGTTCTCAAGGCTTATTGGTAAAATATTATTTTTTTCCATCTGCTGAGTTTGCCGTGTCATTTTGAGACAAAGTGAAAATACAGTATCCTGTGATTTAACCTATTCTGAAATAATATAACTATTGATTTCGTAAGTGTTATAACTAAAACAATATTAGATTAGTTGTTATGGTCATGGGTAGTAAGTAGATAAGTTACCCAGTACTGTAGCCTTTTTTTCCAAAGACATTTTTACTTTTACTTGAGTAAAAATATGATGAAGTAGTGCTACTGCTTCTTAAGTACCATTTTTTTTGTGAACCCCAAACAACTCTGATTATTTGACTTAATATCTGAGCCACAGTTTTGGATGAAACATCTCTTGATTATAGATCGGATAAAACTTCTCACTAACTACAATATATACCATCCAGTCCTCTGTTTACACAAAGGCTAAAGACATTGTTTTCACACAAAAAAAGTAACTAAAATTCAAATCAACAAGATAAATCACTCCTTTCACATCCAAAATAAAATGAACAAAGGAGACACAAGTACTTCATCCTGAAGTAACATCTAAATATTTGTATTATTTGGCAATGAATGGGTCCATTGAGTGCAGAAAAGCTATACTTTTTTCTTTGTTGGCGAATCTAAGCCTGTTAGGTTTTCATTGTCAATAAAACCCAAAACAAACGTATGTGTGCAACTACTTCACCTGGCTTGTATTGTACTTAATTTTTGAGTCATTAAAATGAATGGGAAAGTACTGATATTACCGAAAGTTTAATATAGTAGCTGAGACAAAATTAAAAGTTTTCTAAATGTAATAAATAATTTATTTAAACTTATCAAGATGCTAGAGCCCAGTAATGTTTTAAATAAATAATTCAACCTGTAGTGCAGCATGTTTGACAAAGTTTTTATTTTAATATATTGCAGGACTTTACCAGCTCACATTACTTGAACCTCAAGTCTACAGAGAGACTTGAGGTTTAAAACTGGAGACAGGAGCTTTGTTATGCTACTAAAAAATTAAATAAAAAAAAAATTTAAATTAAATTACAGTTGAATTTTGTGACTGGATAAAGGTTAATATTTCGAAACATATTAAATCAAATCTTTTTTTATACCATTTATTTCTTCTTTATTATTCTAAACCATCAAGCAGAAGTTGTTTTTAAGACTTTAACAATTAAAGCAACTAATTTAGTAGAGTAAAATAACAAAACCTTAAATTATAAAACAACAAAAAGATTGAATTTGAAGAGCAAACATTTTTTAACTTAGATTGTATTACTGCACTTAGCCTATTTGCATCTTTGGAGGTTTTTTAACATACGTCCACAGTAATGGAAGGTTGGACACAAAGGCATTTATATACAAATACATTTATCTTCCTACTACTCAGTAGTTCCCAGCAAACATACCACGATGTCCAGAAAAGCTTGAGCTCTGGTTTCACCACATTATCTGACCTCTGGAAACCAAAGACGTATGCCATAAACTGCTTTTTCATGTTCTGAGCTCAAATCAATGGAATCCATTGGGATGATATCAACATTACAGTCCTATACTGGCTGCAGAGACATAATCTAAGGAGCAGGAGAGGAAGCGAAGTAGTCGCAGGCTGGCCTCTAAGTAATAACTGTTGGTCTCTAACTGGTTCAGACAGAATGGTTAAAAAACAACATGGAAAAAAGCCTAAATCAAGAGGAAAACTCTGTGAGAAGTTGCTATTGTGTGTTTAGGATCTGCACTGGTAAAAGAATGAAGGACAAGAAAACATAAAAAGGGTAAAATAAAAAAAATAAAAAACCTAAGGGAACTTTGGGAATAAAGGGGAGGACAAAGGCCATCAGAAGACTCTGCAACCTCGACGGCAGAGGAGAGACTTGAGTCTCATCTCCTGCTGCTTATTGAATCCCCTGTTTGTCGATAACAGTATTTCCTGCCAAAGAAAATAGTGTTGGGAGCAATTACTTCAGTGAGCCTGTCAATTTCATTTTGCAGGGTTAGGGGTGCATCGTGGATCCTACCCTCCACTGTCTCCGCCTCCCCCTTCTATGTACACCATGGGAATTATAGAGTGTGTTGCAATCTATTGAGGAAGGAACAGGGAGACAATGCCAAATCGGCTGCACCTCTACATGTCATCTTCACCTGTAATGAGCCTGTAACAAGCTGGCATCTTCCTCAGTGCCCATATGCTGCCCACTAAGGCAGACTGACAGATAAATTATTCAGGTTCTTTTCTTTGTCAGCTTAGTGGGAAACCAAAATAAACAGTAATATGTGTGTACCAGAGATACAGCAACTTCAAGGTCTGACATGTTACTTTTCATCCTGAATGGTTCGCTCACTTTCTTCTGCAGACAACTGTTATAATGTGGTTTTTGTAGCACTTTTTTAATATTCTTAATTGTTAAAGTTCTACACAAAGTACAAAGGTTTCTTACATTTGTTAACATAAAATCAGTTTGATTAATCACTTATCCAAAAGTGTCAGGAGAAGTTCCCGACTGGGGACTGGGAAGAAATCAGTATAACAGTACACCAGCCAAGTAACATAGAGAGCAAACAGGTGGTCTTAAAAACGAAATAGCACTTTTTGATGTACAAAGAGAACACTATGAAACACGGTGGTGGAAGCACCACAATGTGGGGGTATTTCTTTAGAAGAAACAGAGAAGAGCTTAAGATCCGACAATTCGAGTCAGAGCTCCAAAAGGAAAGTTTTCATCAGAGTACATTCACATGTAAAAATGTCAAAGACTAAAGGTATAGAGGATGATGTTTTATTTCCGGGTGGATCATCTAAATATGTGGTCCTCCTAACTGTCAATCATTCTGTCAATCAGGCTGTGCATGCTCACTTTCAGATGTATATATGTGGTGAGCTACGGTTTCAGACAGTCAATGAAGCTCTTCTTTCTCACCGCGGTTCTTTAAAATGGCAGAGGGTCGGAAAGGAAAAGTGTCTATGGAGTGTATGACAAGAATAAAAGGCCTCAAAAGAGGCAGATATATCCCAGAATGCTTTGCAGGAGAACTCTCCCTACAAAGCATTATGGGAATTGCTGTCACAGCAGCCAGCTGTTACTACAAAACATCGGCAACTAAAGATGATGGCACAGGCACAGCGCAGTGGAAGAGGAGTTACGTGACCAACGGGGAGTAAAAAGCAGTGATCATCTGTCCGAAGGGTCAGTTAAAGCTGAAGTCTGTAAGTTTTTAAAAATCACTTTTTTGTCATATTGGCTAAAACTGTCCCTATGCCCAGACAGCAGTACATGTGATATGTAACCTGTGAAAAAAACTGCTGCAATTGGTCCCGCATACTGCCTGTATTGCAATCTGGAAAGAATATTTCGGGACGAGCCAAAACAACCAATCACAGCCAGAGGAGCGTCTGATGGAGTGTCAATCACAGCTCACACACGCTGAATCCCGCCCCCTCCCTCTCACCGCTGTACCTGCCGCTGCCGCCCGGCTGCTGCAGTCAGGAGGACGCGAGTGGAAGTCATGGCGGAGCGACAGCCACCAGCGAAAGAGAAACTGCCCTTACTGCCCCTGCCGACAACTGCTTACACGGCAAACTTCGGTATAACCAGCATCTTATATCTAGCTGCTTGGAGGTGAGTGTTATCGCTCTTACCGGTTCACACTCCATACCGGTTCAAACTCCATGTACGCTGCTTGGACGCTTCTGGTCGCATGCGGTAGCCGCGCAGATGCTGTGAGAGGGTTGGAGCTTGGAGGTGGGGCATGAGGGAAGCAGAGAGGGTGGGGGAGTGGCGTGAAACCTGTTTTTCTTCAAATTTTCAGTCGAAGTCTGCTCTCTTCTCAATGTTACAGACTGCAGCTTTAACTGAAATTGCTATAAAGTTTACTATATAGTCCCTGCTCTATATAGTGATTGAGTGATTAAGGGGTTAGGGCGGACGTTCAGACACAGCAAGCTTGTATGAGCGATGAAAACAGCAACTTTTAAACAGAGTGGTCACGAGGAGGCATGGGCTTGTGCATCCTCTCCCACGTGCTTAATAGGCATTCCCTCTCAGGAGCTGGTACAGGGTTTTGCATGCGCATTTTTTATTTTTTTAGTGGAGAAATCGTCCAAAATACCTTTAAGAATTGAGAATTGTTGGCAAAAATGAATGTTCATATATGTTCTATATTGGATCTGAATGAGCTCACTTTGCATAAAAGAAAGGGCAGAAATCCTAGTTTTTAGATTTGTTTAACCTAGAGACACCAAACCCAAAAAAAGACTTGCAACAGTAAATGAGTTTCACCAAAGTATTACATTTGTGGGACTGAAAACAAATACAAATCATAATTTTCTAAAACATAGCTGAAAACTAAACTGTTAAGACCATCCACTTTGTGTTGGTGTTTTAAAAAAGACCCATATACAGAATGCAGAATTTGGTCATTATCACTTGAAAAATACCAAAAAAAACTAGAGTGAATTACATAACACATTTTTTACTCCTTTGATCATATAAGGGTTGAACAATGTTGTAATCTATATTGTACATCTTTGCTTTTGATGATATAGACTGAAGAAGTGAAGCAGTATAGACTGAATCAAGTTTACTAAAACATAAAACAAGTGTTCACCATTCTCACTAACATATTGGCTAACAAAGTCAACATGAAAAAAAGTTTTAAATTACAGGAGAAAGATGATTATCGGTTCTTTGTATTTAATTAACCAAAATGAATAGAGCACCCACAGCTGGGTGTAAAAAGAATAAAGATAGAATCGAAGCAATTAGAGGATATCAAGCGACATGATGATCATGTTACAGCTTAATTTCCTGTTCATTAGCAACCGATGGATAAGGTGATAGTAAATGTACCAGAATGGATAGAAGACATGAGACAGATAGAGTGATGTGTCACACACATCGGCCCTAAAAGGTATGAGGAAAGTAGTTAACATTATCGCATGATGAAATAAGATTTAAAGACAATCCAGACCTGACCTAAGTTAGAGATGTTAGGCTGTAAAAATGAGGATCCCTTCATTTAACACAATCTAGAGTCTGGCGTGTAAGCGTGACAGCATTGACGGTAAAGGTCAACGGGAACATGGATCAGTTGAGATGCTGCTTGGCTGGACAATGAGTTTTGCTAAGCCCCCCTTAAAGGACAGAGTTCTGCTGCTGGCAGATAAGACATTTCATCTAGCCACCAGGCTGCGGGGCTCCCTACACAGTGGGGGATTTCCCAGCAGACCATGTGGCAGAGCATTTCATCTCTGTCTATCATCATCCATCTACAATTCAGTCTTTTTACTTCTTTCTTAATTTTTTTTTCCCCTTTCTGTCCCTCGCTCTATCCATAGTATGGTCTTTTTAAACCTTGATTGACAGCTACAAAGAAATATGCGTTTATCTGCTCACACCAGGGGCTTTTTTCCTTCATTTTTTTCCTTATTTATTTTCTTTTCCATCTTCTGATTCTTTTTGTGAGAAAGCAGAATCAATAGCCAGAGCTATTCTTCTACGTCTATGCAACTAGTGGTTGCAGGCATCAGGGACAATTAGGCCTCCAACACAAAATAAACACGTTGGTACCAAAACTTCACTGCAAAACAGCATCAAACTAAAGAGTGAACAAAAAGAAAACAAAAGTCATTAGGCTGGGTAAAATAAATACAGCAGTTATTGGAAAAACAAAACAACTAACAATTGTCAAGACATTATAGTATCTGTTTCTGTGGGTCCTGATCCCAGTAGTTAAGAAAGCAAACATAAAGTGATGACTGACATATTCCCAATAGCTTGTAAGGCTGATGCAACAATTCACCACTGCGTGCATGTGATAGGAGGGTGTTCGTGACTAAAAAGTCAAGCAAAGAACAAAGCTGTAATAAATACTACTATACTAGTGATAATTGGTCAAAAATAACAAAGGTTTTATACAGATGAAGAAAAATCTAAGAAGGCTTTACAAAAAAAAGGAGTTGGTGAGGATTTAAATATCAAGTTCTAGAGGGGGAAACGTAGTCTTGACGCTCAAATGGTCTGGCATATCATTGCAGATAAACATATTTTTAAACCACATCAGGTCAGCGCACATGCGGAGAAGCTAGCAAAGACTACATTTTTACCAGACACTAGATTACAAAAATAGAAAGACAAACTTTTCTTCAACAAACTAAATTTCTTCACTACCTGATCCATACCATCAGCTCATACGCGCAACCAGATATACATTCGGGTCGAAATCGATTTTATTTTGTAAAAAAGAACTAGATTATGTTTTTTTTTTTTCCTCCTTAAAAATAGTAAGCGTACTAAACTACAATGTGTTAAAGGTTAATGATGTATTTCCTGTGAAAATCAATGCCTTAAAATGTTGTCTTTTTCAGTTTTAGTTTTTCATTCCTTGTCAACATTATGGTATATAGTGCGTAACCTAAAGAGAGAAAGCACAAAAATGCAGATAAACATGGTTTAATCATATTTTGCAGGACTACTCTGAGCATGTCCGATGATGACGTCACACAAGCACACAGAGAAAATGTAAAAAAGCATCAAAATTGTCTCAGAAAAGTCATAAAACATATGTATATATGTGTATAAGCATTCTTTAGTGAGTTAAGGATATAAAGTAATTAAGTAATTTCAGTATCATATTTAAATTATTTATGGAAACCCGGATGTATATTGGGTTGCGCAGGCACAAATGAGCTGATGGTATGGATCAGGTAGTGACTAGGCCTAAAGTTACAATCTAATAGATGTTCACAAATTCGTGAATGGCTTGATAAAAATCAAACATCAGCTGGATTTTGGAGACATCTCCTGGAATACATTTGAAGTATCACTTTAGGAATCCGCAATCCAAAGGCCAACGGAGGATAACCTGCAGTTAACACAGATTTTAGCTTTATTTTATATATCACTTTTAAGTTTGACTCAAGTTCAAACCATGAAGAGCACACAGCTCTGTCTCACTGGCCTTTTCTCCAAAATGTGGCATGGTGAGATTGAAGCATCAGGCACTGTCAAAAAAATAAAAAAAATCCCATGGAGGGTTGACATTCAGTGTCATCATCTGTACACTGGGGAGAAGGAAAACATTTTTACAGAAGCGCTCATGACTCTGTGGTATCAGAACTGCAGGGGTCAAAAGAAAGTCAGCATCAAAGATGTATTATTCAAATCAACTTGAGGTGGTGGATGAAAAAAACCCTAAACAAACCATAGTTACAAAAACATAATAACATCAATTCATTTCCCCTTTGTATCAATAAAGTGAATTGGATAGATGTCTGCAGGATGAAATGGAAATATATACTAACACTTGATCAACATAAGGCTCATACAAAAGTACTTTTATTTGTACAAACAGTACCAATAAGGTTCCAGGATTCATTAAATGATTCCTTGATTTGATGACGTGTTAATTAACTTTAAGTCTAACTTATCCAAACTTCACATTTGCAAGAACCTTGCAGTATAACCTCTGGAGTACAATAATCTGCTAACTTTTCCACAAGTGTAGTCTTGATTTCTAAGTGCAATATCAGTATTCTAAGCAGGAATTCACAGCATGTCCAGCTACTGCTCTGTTTGCCATGTTTAACAAACCTGCTTGTGGCCATGGAAATTAATCTATTTTGGATGTTTCAACTTAAACCCTTATATCTCAAACCACACAGGTCAGAACTTTTGGCCTTGCTGTATCGATTGGTTTAAGTTGTGCTGGAGTAAAAATACACAACCCCAAGCAAAGAAACATAACACTGCAGTTTGTATGTACAGTACCAACATATGTACATTGTCTATTCAGGGTTAAAAAATAACCCAATTTTTTACTTTAGCTGTTTTCCAGTAAAAAAAATAGTTCATTATCATAATATATATTGAATTTAAACCCCCCCAACAGCACACCTCATTAATGACAATAGCGAGTATAGTAAAAGCTTCACACTAAAGTTTCCTCAATTTTGTGTGTCTGTGTGCAGGAGCTCAAGTGTAAATGTCCATATTTCTTAAAATGGTTCTTAACACTGTTGGTGCGCACACATACACACATATACACACTTTTCTCAGAGTACTGTTTGTATGTTGTGCAGAATATTCCCTAAAGCACCTCTCCCTGTGGTTTGCAGGAATCATGTATGCACTGAATTTCAATGACACTTCTTATAAAGATAGGAACAGATGTCAGCAAGTTTACTGAAAGGCAGGTAGAAGAGAGTCAGAAAAGTTGAGTTGATAAGTAGACTACAAACTAGCTACAGAAAAGAAGAATTCAGTTATGCATCTATTTGCATAAATCTAATAAGGGAAACTGTGATTATTTTTCTGTCTATACAACAGAAAATAAAAGTGTGCTCTACATTTTACTGAGGCATTAGACCTCGTTGTTGCTTATTCTTTAAGGGAAGATTGCCAAATGACATCCTAAATATAAGACCTTTTTCACTGACTTCTACAAGAGATCAAATCTTTTAATAAGGCTCCAAAAACTACAAATAGAAGTATACCACACATTTATCAGGATGTGATACATAGTCAAATCAAATAAATTGAAAAGAAAAAACAACAACACTAATTAGCCAATTTATATTAGCAAATATATTTAACAAAGACTGATGTTTTCAGGTCTTCAAACTAATTAAAAAAACATTTTTAATACAGAGAAGTGGGCTTAATGGCATTTATGTTTAATAGCTGTTAAGAATACTGGAACACATTTTAATTTAATTTACTGTACAGGATTGCTTTATATTTGCAGTTTTATAAAGGGAAAGAATCATGTTGGGGGAAAAAAAACAAATTTTAAAGTTTTGAGGCTTTTTGACACATCTCTCTCTCCCTTTCCTTTTTTTTCTTACTGTGTGGTGTGATAGAGGAGTTTAGCATGTCAGCTGTTAGGAAGTTAAAGCCACACAGGATTTAATTTAGGTTTTCACTGAGGTGTGCAGCATTGATTGCACTGTGGAGGCCTCTCTTTGCTTGTGTTTCAAGCTCAGGGAGCTGGAGTATCAAGCCAAAAACTCCAACAATTGACAAATATATGAAAGACTGAGAAAGACTGAATACAGCCGAAAAAGCTCTATAGATTATGAATCTGAGGTCTGTACTATGTTCAATGTGCTTATCCTTCTGGAATGTTTTCTATAAGCGACACAGTTTAAGTGAATTATATAAAAAGAAAGACACTAGATTTGCAAAAAAAGAAATTAGTATTTAAGTTGAGCAGCAGGTCTACTTCCACAAGTATTACACATATTTTACATGGTAGTCAATGATGCAAACACTAGTGCTGTTATCATGAGCATAAATAGAGAAATTAAATTAAGAAAGCATTAGTTTATGAATCTATATCCAAAATTATAAACTAGGGCTGGGCGATAATTAAATAACGATATATATCGATCGATAGATGTGTGGCGCAATAGAAAAAAATAGGCTCGATAAAAGTTCGATAAAGAAACGCAGTTTTCCTTCCTTCTCATTGTGGCCTAGCATGTAGGTTTATGCTAGTCACTACTTCCTCCCAACCAATCACAATCGCGGACCCAGGTACGCCGTCACCAAGCGCCGCCCTCTCAAACCACAACACAGAGCACATGAAGATGTCGCAGCAGGAGAGGCGGGAATCTTCGGGAATTTCGGGAAAATATATATATATATTTTCAGTTCTGGGCAGTTTCCCACGTAGTTCTAACAATTGAGAGAAAAATGCTGAGGGGCCAGCAACTTCAAAGTAATAACTCAGGTTAAAGCAGGAAGCTAAGCCGAACCAGGTTTATTTGTTATATTTATTTTGGTCACTTTAGTTTATCCTTTGTCAGTATTTAATAACATAACTCAGGTCTTTTAAGTTATTTTTCTTTAAAACAATTCTGTTATGGTTAAAAAAGTTGGTTAAATAAATATTTAATTGGAAGTCTGTGTTTGTGTTCTTTATTAAAATTAAATCATTTAGGAATATCATAAAAAGTCCAGGCAGAGCTGCACATAAAATATGGTTTCAAATCTTTTCAATAATTATCGATATCGATCAATATGCATTTTTTTTATCGATAAGCTTTTTTTCTATATCGCCCAGCCCTATTATAAACGTTTTTTTTTGGTGTCATTCAAACTCTCGATTTCATAAGTTGAATATAAAAAAAAAGTTATTGTGAATTTAGATGTGATGTGAACTTCCTTTATCAAGAAAAACTGTTTTTTCTAGTAAAACTATTTTCCAAGTCTTAACTTTGCAGACTATCGTCTGACGCTGCTATTGCTTTGCTCTGAAATTGAATTGCAAGTTATGTTTTGAAAGAAGCTTTTTAATATCCAAGTTTAAAATCCTCATCATCTTTGAAGTTAAAAGTTGGAGATATTGAACAAAAACATTTTATTTATTTAACCCAAGCTTTTTAACTATGACGGTGCTTTAAAAATAGCTAGATATTGAGTTATTTTCTTAATGTAGAATTTCAGAGGGCTTCTATCTCCTACTTAACAATTCTAAATTGAACTGCAAGATGTGCCTGTGAACAAAAATTGATTTCTTATCAGTTAAATGTTTCAAATGAACCTAAAAACTCAAAAATAAGCTTTCAAAAACAGTCACAGTGGCTTCTTTTCTTTTATTTTCAATTAGAAATAAGGATATCTTATGTAAAAATCTATCTGTTATCAACAATCTGAAATAATCTTTTAAATAATCTTTTCAACTTACATATTTTCACCAAAATACATTATCAGCTATAAGTAATTTTACTTATTTGCATAGTGATACATTAATATTAGCAGATCATGTGAATAACCTGGTATATAAATTTTAGCAGAAATATTACTGTTTATCAGCCACCTTTGCTTCCATTAAGGATATGTAGCGCCAACTCTGGCCACAGCATAGTGACTTACATTTACTTTCTGTACACAAATGTAAACAAAAATAAAAAAATTTAAGAACAGCTCTCCAGACAATTTCATTTTTTTAAAGTGCAGCCTTGAAAACAGTAAAAAAAAATACATATAAACAGTGATATAAACATATAACTGTATATTTACAGTTCTAACATTTCAGTTAGTGGTAAAACACCCCCAAAAAGATCCTAACTTTAGAAGGCATACACCACCTTGGTTGCAATTAGGCCAGAACAGGTCTCACATCTCACTATGTAAGTATTGAAACTTAAGAGACTAAGATGAATACAGGTAGAAGGAAAACAGTATGCACAGGCATGAGCACACCTGGCTGAATCAAAGAAGAGTTATAAAAGACAAATTGCATTTTAGTTTTTATACAGCCTGGTTGATGGAAGATCCTCTACAGTAGCTAGATGTTAAGTAAATCGGGTTTTGTTTTACAAACAGCAAACTTGTGAGGGGCTAATATAGGAGAATTATCCTATTGTCTCTTTAATGTTAACAGTTTTTTTTGCTCGAAACCAACAAAGATTTTCTGATACAATAAATGCATTCCTCCACGAAGGCAAACAATGTTTAATCCAGAAATCAGTGCAAACACACAAATTCATTATTTCCTCTGTAAAAATCAACTGCTTTCTATTTTAGAAGCTGTACAAACAAAAAGCCAACTGGCTTGATCATCCTTTTTTTGATATAGCTGCTTTTACAGAACCAAACAACATCATGATTGTTTATCACTGGCTCGTCACTTCTTTGCCCTCAAACAACAAGGAAAGGTTCATTTCTCTCTCTGTCAGTTGCATTCTCTGACATTGACAGCTCTTTCTATTTGTCGCCGAACTCTACAAGGTCAGAACAATATATCACCCACATAACGCAACCAAAAAATCTAAACTCCATGAGTTTGACATGGAAGGGGGAGTATAAAACACTGCCGAGCCGTTTTAGCTTGGGTTTTGCTTTGGCCTCCTTTTCACCACTTGCTGCTAGCCCTTTGTTAAGCTCTGTGTGCCACTATGTAAGGTAAACAAAGCTCAGCTGGTCTGGCCTTAAAGCAATGCTTCTGACATACTAGAGGTGTACCAGGATTTGCCCTGACCAAAGCCTTGTGTTCCTTTGGTTTTAGTTATCCATAATGCATAGAAGATTTATTTTTTTTGTTTTGTTTTGTTACAATTGCGTGTATATTAATGAACAAGTTAAATGTAATTGTGTCCAAATTAACCAGTTTGATAGTTTAAATGCTCCATAAGGTTTAACGTAAATATGCTTCCAGCATGAAAACAGATAATCATTATAAAAAGAGCTAAGCTACAGTAAAAATAAATAACAAATTATTACATTATTACAATTTTTAAGCTTGTTTTAATGTCTTGTATTAGTAATTAAGCACAATTAATGCTGCAAGCATGAAAAATATTGATGCCTCTTTATGTATAGCACATATTTTTAACCCCAACTCAGATTTCCAAAAGACTGACAGCATTTTGAAACGAAAGATTTTTCATCAAACTTAAAAGTTCTCAAGGCATATCAAAGCATCTCAAAACTATTTGCCTTGATGTTTATATGCTGGGAATTTTAAAGAAGCACAAAAAATTGTAAAATTGAGAACATTACCAAATTTAGAGAATGCCTGCAAAACCTTTGAACAAGATTCACAGGTATTAGTGCATCTAAAAAATGTCTAGATAACTTTTTAGGTGGTGGAATAAATCTGTGGTATTGCTACCTTTTGCAGCAATGGTTTACGGCACATCTTACAAATAACCGCATTTTTGTTTGACGTCCTCAGTGTAAAAATCAAACCAATGCCATATATTGATCAGCTGAAACACCTGCTGTAGCCATATTTTGTTTGCCGGTTGCTGTAGTGCGCGTGGGTGCCTAGCAGGAAAATAATCCTGGTTGGAGGACGGGGTTATGATGCATTGAAAGTGTGTGGGAAAAATAAAACTCAGTGAAAAAGATGCAGATGGCTTAATGTCATCATAAAAATTTGTACTGGATAATTGCGATAGAGTCATTTTAACTATTATGCATGAGGAAACTCGACATACATCGAGTATATTCTATATATCCCCCACCTCTACCTTTTATTCCTGTGTTTCCATACAGATACTGAAATAACTCTCTGGGTGTTCTATATACACCTACAGCCTGCATTCACCATGGACGGTTTACAGTACATATGGCTTCCTAACTGATTAGACATGGATTGGATATTTAATTCTTTAAGGCAGTTATTAGGGTTTGGTAAATGTTGTCGGTTCAATGTTAAATCACATGCTCCGGAAACCTCAGCTTTTGTTATCAGGAAAACACACAGAACAAACAAACCGCCATTTCGATTATCATCTGTTTCATCCTGAGGACAAAGTGCAATAAATAAGAGGCAGGATGATTGAGGACAAAAACTGGGCTCAGGTAAAATAGATTTGGCAGAGACATTGATGATGTCCAATCCCTACACAGGTTCTGTGGGCAGCGAATGATGGAGGGGACAGGCATGATTTATGACAGACCTGGGAGAGTGGTGATATGCCTTGCCAGAGAGAAGAATAGGAGGTGTGCATGTTTGTTTAGCAGTGTTTGTATTTACAGCACTGAGTGGCAATAAATGGAGTTCATGCAATCTTAACACTTTTTTTCAAATTCCAAAAAAAACCCAAATCTGAACTAAGAAGGAGATAAGTTGCATATATAGGATTCAGTAATTATTTACAGAGCAGTCATCTTTGATCTCCTCATGTCTGCATCACAGTTGTCTATAATAACTAGACACATTTCCACTCCTCTTTCCTGTTAGCAAGATAAATGGGATTTTAAATTGTCTGTTGCAAGTCTATCAGGAAAAGAATATGGTCTATGAAAAATCTCCCATGAAAAACCAGCATTTGGAGATGATCTTCCCATCTCACACACAGTATATCTAACACAGAAGGGTGAGAAAGGTGAGCTGTTAGGAAATCATGTGGATATGCGCAAAGAAGGCAGAAACTTTAGGAAACAAACTTTTTGAAGAGTTTGCTAAAAGCTTATATTCACCTAGGAGTCAATAGCCCAGCAGTATGTCTGGTCTACAATCAGTAAGTAGCCTTCACAATGTACAAAACCTTCAATTGAAGCTAGTGACAGTTTGTATCAGTGTATGTGTTGCCTTGCAAAGGTAGTCATACACCTCAAATTATTCCCATTTTTCAAAGAATCGTTCTCAAACATCAATGTAGATTTATCTGGTTTTAGTTGTTAAACATCAAAAGTTTTTACTCTTTATCTAATAAAAATCTAAAGAATGTGTGTTGCATTTTTAATGTCCCCTTAAGTCCAAACTTTGTAGTACAACCTTTTGCTGCAGTTGAAGCAACAAAGCTTTTGAGCTATTTCTCTGCCAGAAAGACAACTGTAGAGAGTGAAACATTTACAGAATCATTTCAAGGACAAACAGATTCAACAAAGAGATTCTGCAAACATCGATCATCAGGTTCCCAGTAAGATGTAGGTTTAAGGTAAGGCTTGGTAACTAACAGATAATTACAGTTGGATTTGAAAAGTCCCTATCAAATAACTACATTACACAGGATGATGCAGCTACCACCATATTACAGCAGAAAGATGTCAATGATATCTGGTGTATGTTTTGCATTGGTCAAAGTTAACTATATTCTGGTTTTATATATACATATATTTTTCTTTTATCCATTCTTCTAAAAAAGGAGAGGGTGTATCTTTCTTTTCAATTCACACATTTAACAGCTTTGTGTTACAATTATCACAAAACAAAATGTCAAATAGAGGTTTTATTTGCACCATGATGCGATTGAAGGTATACGAAACCTTTGAGAAAGACTGTTTAAATATATTTATACGCGTTTAAAAAAGACTTAAAATGAATTCAGCAACCTTAGACTTACTAAACAAAATCAGCTCAGTTTATTCTCATTTTAAAACAATCACAGGGACTCACTTTAGGAGCAGGACCCATTCAAAGGCTGTAGGGAAACCTATTCATCAACACTTTTGTGTCCAAGCTCTGTCTAGTAATAGATGGGGAGATCTTTAACAGTCCATAAATAAAGGCTGCAAACTCGAGAAAAAAGCACTTACATCAGCAGAGCAACAGCTAAGCGACCTCTCTTCCAGGTTGGGCTTCACTACTTCAACAAAGCAAGATTAATTTGACTGCTGAATTGAGGCCAATGGCCGAGCCATGGCAAGCTGCCTAAATGATGGCAAGGTGCCGCATGGCTTCATTGCACAAGGATCATTGGTAAATGTCAAAGGTGCAGGATTGCACGTAAGTGGCTTAAGTAAGAGCAACATGTAATTCTTTACCTGGCGGGGAACATATCAAACCCCTACGACGAACCAGACATAATTAATGGAACAATAAATGACCAGTCAGTACCAGAGCAGACCGAACAATAACATCTGCATTTCTAAATATACCCCAGGAGATAACATCAAATAAATAACTGGAATTAAAAAGAACAAGAACAATCACAGCTCTGCTTTTATGCACAGAGGCAATTTAGATAGTAAAAATTGAAATAATATTACTAGTAAGTGAATCCAATAGGAAGAGATTAATTAAAGAGATAGTGGGAATACAATATCTCTGAACTGTATCAATATTATTCTTAACAATGGGAGAGGAGTATCATTCAGCACAAAGGGAGACATAGAAGGAACCAAATGAGTGACCTTGGGTGAATTAATTAAATCCATCATATGTGTAAAAAAAAAAAAAAACGAAATGAAAAATGCACCCAATGTGTTTGAGCTCTGAACTGGGAGGGTTGGTCAGAAGGGTTGCAATGAGAAAAAGAGTTATTAAATTAACACTTTTTTAGGCCCTCGCACATGCAGGCAGTAATGTGAGCATGACAACAGAAGACATTTGTCTAACTTCTATGGGCTAGTAGAAGCTAGCAATGCATCCTGACTGCTGTATCTTTGTAGTAATTCACTAACAAACAACCTGTTTCAGTTATACATACTTCAGTTTGTATACAGATGGTGCACTTGCATATATGTTGAGCTTTAGTATGAACTCCAGGCTGCAGGGATGAAAAACCTTTAAAAAGTGCTGAGCAGGAATAAAACTAATGAAGTAGTTGCTATATTTTTTTTATTGCACAACCAAAAAAATTCTTTTTTTATTTCAGATTTTCTCTTTTTTTTATTTCCATGAAACATTTTAACAAATACGTACAATATTACCAGATAAGGCGTAGGTTATGCTACAATGTTATAGTTGGAATTCATCAAATATCAGAGTTTGCATCACACTTTTAAATGTTCGATACTTAATTTTTTGGAACTGAAATGGGAGGCGTCATATTTCTTCACTGATATTTCATACTGAACATTATCTTTAAAAAAAAAAATGAATGTATTAGCAGCCTTCATTGTATTTCCAAATGGTTTTATCTACAACAGAAAACAAACGGTTATTCATTATGCTCAGAAAAATCTAAATGTAAGTTTTGTTTATTATAGAATTTTTACCTTTATATATAGGCTAAAGTTATCTATTATTTCTAGTTGTTTCACTAAGACATAGCAGTGGATTAAAACAAAAATAGTGAACAAAATCCACTAAGTTTAGCAGTGTGAAAGAGCTTATTGAGCAGATTGTTACTCCCTTTAGTAAATTTGCTTTTTTAATTAATTAATTAAGTTTAAAAAAAAAATATGTTTTGTGGTAATAGTCAAGAAATCAGTCTGTTAATGACCAGAAATATTCTTAAAAATCAGAATTCATGTTTCTTGTAAGGAAAGGAAAAGTATAGCACCCTACTTACAGCCAGCTGACCACCAGTGCACAGTCAGAGGGCATCAATTAAAGGACCATAAATTGTAGCTGATCTACAGCTTTTAAATTGCGAAAAGAAAACTTCCCTCATGCAGCAGACTAACAGTGCAGCGACAAGTTCAGGAGGCCTATTACAGCTGTATAATAATAACTTCAGCTCTCTGACTTCTCATCAAAAAGTCATTGTAACAGTAGAAACTGAATGACAAACTCTATTTTTCAAAAAGCTGTAACCAACTCGTGCTGAAGTAGCATAAAAATAAATCTCAGTTTGGGTTAAAACACAATCTCTCACCACTACAGAGTTTTAAACATTTAAATGCTTGTGCCTCAATAAGTTCAAGTTAACTCAGTCAACACATCTAACACAACACCCCAAAGTCAGTGTCAAAAGCTGAAGTTTCCAGACATTAAGAAGCGGTTCCTTTTAAGCAGAGGCAATCAAAGAGCTGACTTCTTTGCCCACACACACAAACACCCTCACACACCTATAACCATCATTGACAGGTGTGACCTTTCAGCTATGCTGGTAGCAGCAGCCACTCTCGCCCCAAGACAGTAGGCCTGGATTAGTCACTCTCTCTGAGGATTGTGGCGCCCTGCATGAATGCGCATGTGAGGCCCAAAGTCTCTCCAGCATGGCCGAGGGGCCTGCTATGAAAAATAGAACACCTAATGCCTGGAGATAGAGACATTCATCAAAGACCAGGGCCCCCGCTTGCCTGCTTTGTGCACTGCCTCCCCTCCCTATTCTCTACTCAGTACCAAGATTCTGAAGCCACTCACTTATTTCAGTCATAAAAGAAGGATGGGAAGTTTTATTATTATTGCTTTGTGAATGTTTATTGTTTCTAGCCATTTTCCATCAAAAAATGTCTTTCTACCACATGTGTTTGCAACCATTTACATGCTTCAAGTGAGCTTTCTTGTTTAGAGCGAGATAAGGATATCAGAGTGTCATGAGCCATCAGCAGACAGATAAGTATGAAACTACTTCAACACTCCATTCTGCATATTTAACACAGCAGGTTGCCCTCTGAATGACAATTTTCAGTAGGCTGTTGCCAATACCAAGAGGAGGCCAAATACAACCAAAGAAATGGTAGCCATGCCAACTAATGCCAAGCAGATTGAGAAGATAACATTAGCAGTGAACTGCTCAACCCTGGAGTACAGCTTTGTAATGACACCTCCGCTTTACTCACTTCCTAAAATCCTCTGGCATATCAACGTTGACAATGATGCTTCTTAAAATTTTTCTAAAAATCTAAATATTATACGAGGCAATATTCATAGCAAAGAAAGGTTAAATGCTTGCTTTGCTCTGCACAATCATGATCAAGTCTGTTGTTCAGCAGGCAGTCGTTTACACGCCAAGAGGGTTAGCCACAAAGGGGTCATTGGGAAAGAAGCTGGGTGCTGTATAAAAGCAAATTTATGAAAAATTTAGTGAAAGGAAAAACATCTGGTAAACAAAAGGGTCTAAAAGCTGATGAAGCTTATTTAGGAATTGGTGCTTGAAGAGCCACAACTAAGCTATGTATTACTTAATGGTGACATAGCAAAGGGCTTTTAGTTAGTACTAATTCATCAAGATGCTGTTCATTTCCTGAACACTGCATTAACAATTTTCTCAGGATTACATAATTACACTTTTTTTTTAAAGTAGACCTATACAATATCATATTTTTTCTGGGAAAACAAATGTTGGGTTTTTTAATGTGCGGTTAGCTATAATCCTCTAAATACTTCTCTTACCAAGATGCACCACAGAGCATGAAATACACAACTTTCTCTTTTTGAATCAAAATTGCTAAAACAAAGCAACTTTTTCATAAAACAAACTATTGAAATGAACTCAATGATGTTTGAGTTACTTTAATCACTTAAACATTATGAGATTGGGACATCATGATGGGAGACACTATGATTATTCTGCTTTGCATGAAAACATAAATATTTATACCACCCTGAATGCAAAAAAGCTCAGAAATACAGTTCAGAACAAGGGTTTAAACTGAACAACAGCATTCAAATCTCTTATGACAAAACAATCTGTTGGTATGGCCTTTCTTTTATGACTGAATGTGATTTTCTCGCACAGGCCTCTCTATGTAGCAAACTAACTAAAGCAGACCATGGGGCCTGCCAGCAGGATTCATAGGTGCACAGCAACGCCCCAGCATGCAACTTTAGGTGCTTCGCGGGGTTACTGCTCTCCTTTGAGCTGTCCTCTAGCTATCTATACCAGTCTAATTCATCCTCCATGTTTCCATGAAAATTTTTAGACTACATTTTCCTTCAGAGATAAGCGCTTCTCTTTTAGTAATGAAAAGAAAGGAATACCTCAGAAATTGAATTTCAAAACTCAACCCAGGCTAGATTGTTTAAACACATGGTTATTTATTCTAAAGTATTCAGGTGCAGTTTCAGTAAATACGAGTACACCCACTGCAAATGGTGTTTCATGTACCCCAATGTGTTCGTTTGCTCAACTGACTGCACATTGCATCAGGCATGCAGAATGTGTTTGTCTATGTGCCTATTGTGTGCTCCTGTGTGTGCTCTCTGTCAGTGCCAAGGGGCTCTCAGACGTGGGGAGGTTTAACACTCTTCAAGAATAGGATTTAGCAACACACAGGCGGCCCTGACAGTCCAGCTTCAAAGAAGAGGCAGAACGAAATCCCTTATGTACCCGTATATTGCTTCCACCATCTTTGTGTGTGTGTTTCATGTACCTTTAGAACATGCTTCATTAAATAGAAACTTCCTTAATGGCATGATGAAGAAAAACTAGATAGAACTATTAATTTTACAGGAAAGAATATGGTAGAGGTTTTTGAATTACTTAAAAAAGGAGAAGGTAAAGTCATCCACATTATAGTAGCTTTAGTTAAAACTAAAATTTAGTTATATCAAGATTGCTAGGCTATCACAAACACTGGAGATTTACTGATTAATTCTTAAGATTGATATCAGCTCATTTTTTCTTTTATTTGTTCTAGATAAGATCAAGATTACAGACCAAATAAACTCACTTCTACTTATGTTGGTAAAATACATTAAATATGCCTGTTGTGATTATAAATGGTAATAAACTTCTTTCTGGTTTGTAACTAAATCACATCTATCACCAAACAATAGCATAGTCTATTTTTCTCACAAGCAAAAAACACACACACAAAAAAGAAAAGTAATTAACAAAAATAACCACTGGAAACAGCAAATCAGACCACAAAGAACAAACACATAAAAATAACTGATTCACCTTTATTATAATATAAAAATGTGAATTAATTCAGACAAAATATGTTTCTCTATAGAAACAATTCACACAATCATATCTAAACACAGATCATTAAATTCTACATGACTTATTCATTTGTAACTGTCTTTAATGTAGTTATAGGTTGCTATGTTTTTACAGATGATTCCATTAATAGTAATGCAGGTTGTTTGTGTTTGATTTACAAACCTGCAAATCAATAACAGAACATAATAATAGGAAATATTTCTCGCCCAGAATCACTCAGAAAATCGTCTCATCCCATTTAGTCTGGTTAACCGTAAGTCTGTCTGTTTTTAGCAGCCCCGCCAGCAACCGCAGAATGATACGCCCTCTCCAAGGAATGATGAGTAGGAAAAGATTGCTGCAAATGCCCAGTTGGCAACTCTCTGCCTGCCAGATAGCAAGTCAGCCAGTAGGCCAGCCAAGTTAAAGATTTATAATTTGAATCTGAAAATTAGTTATCTAAATTTTCTTGGTGAAAAGGACATGATTTTTTTCTGTCTAGAAAGCATTCTTGGTTGTTGGCGACAGAGAAGGATGAAATGAAAGAGTCTGCCAAGATGCCAGCTATAAAATTCGATCAGCAAAATAAAACTCTACTGCCCTGGGTGCTTGCCCAATGGGCAACAAGGGGGAGAGATAGTAAGAAATACAGTGGAAACAGATGGGAAAAGGAAAAGGGTGTACAATAGGTGATAGTCTCCTTTTAACCCCAATATTTGCTGAGAGGAAAAGAGATGGGGAAATTACATTACAGGGACTGCGATCAATAACCACCCATATCAAACAGCCTCAAAGTCCTTCTACCCAGACACATAGTTTCATGTCAAGCAATAACATTTAAAGCCAACTCTACCTGTCTCTTCCTGACGCAATCATGACCTACTTAGCAATAGCTTTTCTTTAACTTTAAATATTTATAGATTAGCGGTAAAACACTTTAAAACTAAAGCAGAGAATCAATAATAATAATAAGACACGACATATTCCAAGTGGAGCTGGTGACAGTAAGTGTATCAGCACCCATTTCTAGCACTGCATGCTATTCAGTGGGTGAGCAAGGCCATGCTGGAGATTAGGTTTCAAGAGAAATGTGGTAAGTGAGTATGACTTGCCTGTCACTGCATCTACAAACACCTCAGAGAGCTGTCACAATAATGGAATTTTTTGTTTTGAGGAACGGTGGTAGCAGAGCACAAAGATAAACAAGAATATATGCTATGTTGTCGGAGGAGATGTGAACAGGGACCCTGGATTATCAAATCTAATTCTATATCAGTGGAAAAGCGTCAGTACTGCAGTTTGTGAGGGTGCCACGATCAGTGGATTATAATGCAACCTTAATATTAAAAGGGGTTTGTGCTACAACCTAACATTTCACAGACTTCTCTTTGAATTCACTCCAGATATGCCTACTATGAAACTCAAAGGAATGTATTACCACTAAACTTGTGCAGACTCAAAAAGTGGCCCAAAACAGCTATTTTTTAAATCTCTATGTTTATGCTGACACTTATCTATATAGGTTATATTCTTAATGAATAAGAATTTTATCGTGGCAGTAATTCAGAGATTAAATCATAGAAGTGGAACTCATCAATTAAGATTCAAAATGGACAGTGATGCATTTCTGTGTTGTTGTTTTTTTTTATAATTACAGCTTCCAGCTAAAGATAAACCAAAGCACAAGGTGCTCTAAAATGTTAACATGGCACATCAAACCATCAATGTCTTTAGAAACAGCAGACTTGATCACAAGCAGCTCTGAATCTGAGCCTATACACCTTTCCTGAAAGTTCTGAGAACTTCCTGAAACCAATGAACAGCAGAACCATTTTTTGCTCTTCGTAGTGCAGGAAGGGAGGGAGGGGGGGGGGGGGGGGGGGGGGGGGGGGGGGGGGGGGGGGGGGGGGGTCTATCTAAGAAACTTGACTTTTCTTTGTTTGTTTTGCTGGTGATGGTTCTGAGTAAAACATTATCCATACTTTGTGTACCCACCCCATCTCATCTCATGACTAGGCTTTGCAATATTCCAGGCTGCTGTTATCTGTTGCTTGTGCTGCTTGCTGTACAAAAATCTCTTCTTTCCCCTTAACTTTCCATTATGCTAGAAAGCAGTATCAGTGTCAATGACATAACATTTCCATATAAGACCTGCTTATTGGTCAAATAAAACTTGGTTCCTAAAAGCTAGAAGCCCAAATGAGGAAAACGCAAAGACGAATTATGATATCCCAGTGTTTCACTTTTTAATAAAATGACAGAAATAAATTAACTGTGTGCCAGTCTGAATGTCATTTTAAATATATATATTTAAAAAAATGTATTGAAATTATTGACAAGTTCTGATTAAATTAATAGGACGTTACATATGAACGTCTCATAGACTGAAGGGGATTCTAAGATTTAATCAACTTAAAATTTCTCCTGAGATGTGAAAACGCAAGACTAGATGATGAATATGCAATAAGTTGCAATAAACTTGGTATACACAGCTGATAGCAATAAAGTCCCACCAGGAATGCTACGTCTCTGGGGTTTAATCACTTAAATACACAGTTTTAAAAGGAAGAAAGCAACTACTTTCTAAGCAGGAGTAACATTAGCTCAGTCAGGCTAAGACAAGCATCACATTTACACAAAAACAATGGAAGCAAGTGCTGTGGTAAATTGGCCATGTATAAGCCCCATAAACCATTTCAGATAATGCACTATCGGTTAGTGGGCAGAAATAATGAGGTTTATCGCATTGCAAGTGTATGCAATAGGCCCTGTTTAGTAAAATGCAACAAATGTAGACAGGCACTGAAGTGGAACTTTTTTTGAGCTTCCCTGTGAATTCTTAGGTTAAAACTATCATTATCCAACAAGTGAGGGGATTCTAAAAGCTTAAGTATTTTATCATGATGTGCATAACTTTACAAAATGTCAAGTGCCCTGTCATCCTTTCCCTCGTCTTTGTAATTTGAAAATATTTGGCATTTTTAATAGAGGGTGTGAATCCTCAGCATCTGAAAGAGCTTTCTTGTATTTCCCAGGGTGAGGGCTCAGTGCTGACAGGAGTTGAGCGCCGCTTTCCAAGCGGCTCCCTGAGAAAGCACCTGGACTACTTAATGAAGACGCCCACACACAAACAAGCAATAGACGACAACACTTTTGAGCTTTTCAGCTAGGGCTCTTTCTGATAATAATAACCAGAAAACATTGGCACAGAGGAAAAAAAGAAAAGTGTGAATATTAACGTTGCACTTTGCAAAGATATATGTCCCTGCAAAGATATCAGAAGCCAATTAATTAGAGAACAAGACATGACCTTCTAAGTGAATGTGGTGCAGTTGTTTTTCTCAAAGGAAACAAAGACAGATTCTCTCATATGAGATTAAGAGAACACCTGAAAGGACTAATGGCTTTCTAAAACGTGATGATAGAAAAGCATTTAAAGACGGTAAAAAGTAAGTTAAAAAGTAGTTGAGGGAACTTGTGCATTAAAACATTTGAGTAGACCAGATTAAATTTGTTCAAACTAATAACACATTCAGCTTTTTGCTGCAATACCTCAGCTGACTAAATGACTGGAAAGTTGACGTTTTCACTAGGGCTGAATCAATTAATCCAATTAATCGTTATTAATCAATTATTGAAATAACTGTAAACTAATTTAATAATCGATTAATCATTAAAATGCAGTGTAGAGACTGTAAAACATGCCTTTAGCTGACAGAGCAACCCACTTAGAGCAATAATTATACCAAGACTTTAAAAATAAATGAACATTTTGCATTTAAGATAAAAAAAATAATAAATAAATAAAATTTCACCTGTCAATATGCTCCATCTAGAATTCTTCAAGTGGAAAAGTTTAAGTTTGATTTCATAAAAAGTCTTCTTTAAAGGAACTTTTTACTATCCAATTATTAATCGATTAATTGAAAAAGATTATTGACAGATTAATCGATTTGCAAAATTATTTTGTGTTGTAGCCCTAGTTCTCACCCAATAATAAACAAGAGCATGAAATATATACTATACACAATAAAAGTTATCGGTCAGTGTGGACCAAATCTCTGTCAGACACACACTGCAGCCACTCAAACCCTGTGGGCTTATTTATGGATTTTATTATAAGGTCTGTGGAATACGTACAAAAACAAAATAATGAACAAAAGACAAAAAACAAAGCATAATCCCTATGCTCTAAATGTACACCTGTCGAGTATCTACAACTGGTTTAAAACTCAGTTAAAAGTAGCAGCTAACATTAGCTAACACACTATTTTCTTGAAATCAGTTTGACGAAACAAGTCAGCAGTAAACGGAAAAACAGAGATGTTGACATTTTTATTCAGGAGGGGTGTCTCTCCAACCCTTGCTGCTACTATGGCATAAATCCAAAGATGCTCAGATTGTTTTTCATTTCCATGTGAATAATGCATATTTTTACATACATTTAGAAAGACAAGATGCTCTGAAAATAATAAACAAACTATGAACTTATACAGTTTTCCTTTATTCAATAAATATAATATTTAATTTCGTTTCAATGTGAAATATTTTACCAGCTGTGTTAAATATTCCACAATGTTGAGCTCAGATGAATCAAATCTGAAACAGTGACAGCCACGCAAACTCCCATATTCGCTTAAGGACCATAGCGTTAAATTTCTGAAATGTGCTGTTGAGAACCCTGAAATTCTTTAAATATATAAAGATAAGCTAAGATATCCAGATGTTTTACATCTATTTAAAAGACCAAGTCAGTGTGTAATGAGGATAACATATTAGTTAAGCATTCTATCAACGTACCATTGCCTCTATGCTAATATTCAAGAGGAAAATGGAAGAAAAACTCCAGAGAAGAAAAAGGAAAAAAAGTTTTAATAGCTAAATAGTGAGTGCTCAGGGGTGTTAAGTTTGAAATGAATGTGTTCATGCATCTATATAAAAAACCTGGAACAACTTAAAAACTAATTTTGTAAGCTATTGATTTTTATGCCACCATAGAGTTATAATGAAACCATCAAAATGCCTACACATTAATAGGAGAGATCAATCAAGTGCATTGCCATGCTCTGCTATAATGTACATTTGAACAAAAATCAATATTTAAAGACGTGTTAAAGGATGTTGCAGTTTTTGGCTTTTACTCATCTCCATTTATCACATAAACACACAAACTGCCCACATTTAACACATGATGCAGGGACGAGGTTTACAAACATGCAGCAGCAGCAGCAACTCTGCTACCGATTTTATCATTGAGCACCATATGTGGAAACTGTAAATGTGTCGGCACATTAGAGACCCAATTTCAAGTGTTTTGCACTCGAAGAAAAGTAGAAATGAGCGTGCGTGAATCATGCCCATTGTGTCCTGAATGCCGAGGAAAACATGGCAGGAGGTGGGAGGTTGGCAGATCTTTAGAGACTTGTCACGGGGTTCCGGTTTATGAGCCAATGACAGGAGACACACACCCATCCACATCAAAGTTTATTACAGTTCATCACCTCCCCACCTGCAGTGTAATGACATTTAGCCAATCCTATAAAAATCCCAGGAAACCTGTGGGAATAAATCAATGCCTTCCCACCTTTCTAACTGCTGTGCGCATTTATTATTAAAGCTTCCATATGATTTTATTTGATTTAACGTGCTTGCTCTTATATGTGTGTGTTTTTTATTTGTTTAATTTGGCTTGGAAGCAGAAAGCGAGCAGGTATCAACACACACAGACAGCCCTGACATACACACAGACAAACATCACCCACTGAAGGAACAACCCCCATCCCAGCTCCACGGAAAAAAGGATCAGTGTGTATCGGTGCTGACAAGCAGTTTAGCTAAAATCCCATTCGTTTCATCCAAGCAACCCGTTAAAGAGTATGGTCTGCTGCAACCAAACAGAGGTCTACACAAGCTCCACCTGTCTGGCTCTATGGTTTGCTATCTTTTATTCACCCCCTTAATTCACCCCCCACAATCTCCAGACATCTCCTAGTCTTATCTTATGCAGACGTACATTTAAAATAGTGTCCACTAAATGGTGTAATCACAGAGGCAGATTTGCTATTGTGTCATAGTAAGTTTGGAAGCTTGCATCCCTGCCTGTTGAGGGAATAGAAGACTCCAGTGTTTGATTGTTAATGCAGTCAGTGACTACCCTCTGCAGGCAGTTAGAGTTAATGCCACATTAGATAGAGGTACAGACATGGGGCAACAGAAAAGGAAGATCAAAATGAGTCAATTTCCTGACAGGAAATTATGACAGAAATTTAAATGCTGGAAAAATATTGTAAATGAAATAAATACAGAAATAAAAACAAAACAAATGGATGATTGTTTTCAGTTCATTCTGACTATTAATGTTTAAAACTTCTGCGCTGAATGGATACACATTTCATTTTGGAACAAATGATGATGCTACTGATGAGCTCCATGCTGCTTTTTGACTACTTACCAATAGTCATTATTGATAATGAGCCATCACGAGGCACAAAAACATTATAAAAGAGGAAATATGATTTTATTGTGGCAATGATGCACATATTTATGTTGACAAGCAGTAAATTGTTTTCATGTGTAAATTCAGAACATTTTTCATTAACTGTACATGACTTCTTCCAGTATAGTCACTACCATTTCTGTGATCACTCAATCTAAATTTCTACCACATACTAAAGAGTTCACCTAACATCCTAAGTATTGTGATTGCAGATTGCTTGATATGATCATTAAAGAAGCAAACACTTCACACAATGAAGAAATAACTCAATTCCTCACAGAAACGCTGCACTATAAATCTATCAACAAACCAGAGGAAACCTAACAATAACATTACAGGTGTGAGGAAACAACCCATGCATTTCAATCTCAATGAAGAACAGAGGTACATCAAGCTCTTTTTTCAAAAGCTATATCAACTGAAGCACCTAAATGCTGCACATAAATAGCAATGCACTGTAAATTAGCAACTTAAAAATAACAGTTGTTTCCTGCTGAGGTAAATGTACTCATATTAAACATATCCTGCAATAAAATACTCCAGGGGCACGTGCAATCATTCCACTCTTTATTTGGTATGTCTGTTTTTCCAGCCATAAAAATTATAGAACTTAGTCAGGAATGCAAATTATTTATTTATTAAATAATGTAAAGTGTATTATATCATATCAATTGACACACCATTAATTAATAAGCACCTATTTATCTAAAAAAACACAAGCTTTCTCTTCCATAGAGAGAATCTTTCCTGATTTTTTTTTTTTTTTTTTACAATATGTATCATTATAACAATGTATTGTGCCAGTTGTATTACAGTAAATCATGAGTAAACAAACAATACGTTTTCTTAAACATTGTCGATAAACTATCGATAAGATAAAATCAATCAGGAAGCTATTAGGTTACTGAATAAAAAAAAGGCGAAAAAGTTTGTGAAAAAAAGAATGATATCTAATGTCAGATCATTTGTCACTTTGTTACAGTGGACTATACAGTCATATAATTCTCTGTTTTTAGTGTAATCCAGCAATCAGTGCTTAGGGAGACTATGTGCAGTTAGCAGTTCTATTAAACAGGTGGTTCTGGTTTCTTTTAAGAGTTCTGTTTGATCATTTCATAGTAAACACATGTATAGATCCCAGCAGGAAGGTGCAACATTGCCTGAATATCAACCCTGCATCGACTTCCATCTTTAAAGCAGTCTGCACTAGGGATGGAACGGTTTATCAAAACCGTACGAACCGTACGGTTTGACTGTCTCGGTTCGATTCGCTTGTGTTGCGTTCAGTTCATGCGCTGCTCCTTTTTCTCATAGGGGAAGCGTTTACACTCCAGAGCAGAAGGTGGCGGTACTGCGACCAAAGCCAACCACCAGTAGTAAACAAGAAGAAGAAGCGAAGCAGCGTAGCCGGGTGGAGCAGAAAAAAATCAGTTGTTGTGGAGAACTGTGTGGGTATGGCGAGTGAGAAAGAACAGGAGTTGGAAGACGCGCCAGCAGCACTTTATAGGTCTGCTGTATGGGAGCGCTTTGCATTTAGAGTGACCTACGATGACGGCGGAAAGAAAGTTGTGGATAATAGTGCAACAGTGTGCATGTATTGTGCAACATGTTTTGTTTATGCTAACATCAACATGACCACCATGTCATCCTAACCCCGAAGTCCCACATACTACGTCAGCGCTCCGCCCCGCTGCGCTCCAGACCGCCTGCAAAAAGCAAAGCCTACAGCCTCTGCTGTGGCTCCCGTCCGCTCAGCTCTGAGTTCCTTGGAGATCGTAGAGGGCATGCACGAGATGATTAAATTCAAAGCAGCAAAACATGCGGAAATTATCCAGGGTTTCCGCGGATCATTAAAAATAATTACAATTCATTAATATTCTGGATTTTTTCATTAATTTCATTAATTTTTATGGGATTTAACAATCAACATATACCGAACCGAAAACCGTGACCACGAAACCGTGAACCGAACCGAACCTTGGATTTTGTGAACCACTCCACCCCTAGTCTGCACATTTGCAGTTTTTCGTGTGGCAGGGTTACTGCCACCGTCCGAAAAGTTGCTTAGTTTGCGATACAAGCGATACAGACTGCTTCTCGACTTGACAGAGTTGTCATTAAAACGGTTGGAAGTAGACCTATAATCACAAAAGTTATGAAAAATTAGTGTTGGTTGAAGTGCATTAATACACAAAAGCCTTCCCCTTCTACCTAGGTAATTGTTTGCATGTATTTCATATTATATTACAGATTTTATTACAGTTTTATATGATGCTCTCAACTTTTTATTGATCACATCCTGACCTTGGGAGCACAGTAGAGAAGTCGATGCTAATCAGTCATGCAGCAGGGCTAAATGGACACTATTTTGGTCATACATTAATAGTTTATCGGCTGCTTAAACCAGAAAGGCATAACATGCATTCTGCATGTGATCATTAAACAGTGTTAATATCATGGACTAGACTCTAGATCATCATAACTTCTCTTGCAAATACCAGCATTAATAGTGGTGCCCTCTAGTAGACATGGCAGCACTACAACACTGAAAGAAATTCCTTTTAAGTGGAGGTTATCAGTTAAACAGATTGAAATACAATAATCTAATAAACTATAAACAACAATTCAAAGAAACTATTTTAAATAATTTTCATGCATCTTCTCTTATCTACCCTTGATATTTCAAATATGTTGACCCAGTGTGACGATGCATCAAGCCACCCGCAGCTGTGGACGACAGAGCACATCGGGAATCCCACTTCACCCCTGCCTTCAAAGGTTGTGCTCTCTGCCAACCTGTGAACCTACGTGCTGGCAAACATGACATAAGTCTGGTCTGTGTCAGCATAAAAGCATATTCCCATTCAGCTTTGTAGAGTATGGCAGCTCTGGCAGAATGGCTTTGAGATGATAAAAGGCAACAATATTTGTCAAAAAAACATTATTGACTCAAATAGTAGAGTTATCATAAAATGAAAACATAGTTGAAATCTCAGCACATTTTGAGCCAATAAGTAGCAACTGATAATTTTTTAACCATCACAGCTTTTAGAAATATTGCTGCTGGCCATTTGTTGATAACCACAGTGTACTCATCTTGAAATGGAGATTTATTAATGGAGAGTTATTTATCCGTGTCAAAGCTCATGTTATTTTGAGCAGTTTTTCAAACATCGGACTGATATTATTGTACTCAAGTGGTCACCACAATCATCAGTTAAGCCAAAGAACTTAGAAAATAATAAAACAAAGATTTACATTATTAATGTGCAGCAGACATACTTGCAGCAACAAGACCTAGTTGAATCAATTGAGTTATATAAAATAAAGGCAGTCTGAAAATATTTAAAAAGGTTTAAAAGTAGTACTACAAAATATGTACCTAATAATGAAGCCATTGAGAGTACAGTTATTTGTTTTTTAAAGATTTTAATAAAAAAATTCATTTAGACAAGAAATATAATGGTTTTTCTTCTCTCTCTCATAACTACACACAAAAACTCATCCTCCTCACAGCTGGTATAGTCTGCAGCCCTCCATCCGAACACATGTTAAGTACGGAGGTCAGCTGGACACTGGTGGTCTCTCTGCTCTGTTAAAAAGAAGAATCAGCTTATTAAAAAGTGAGCTCAAGAGGAGGCATTCATGCTCCACCCCCCACTGCACACCAACACTTTACTAAGCTAATTAGCATCTTGGACCAGAAGCGGTGTTGATGGGGGGAAACAACATATTTCACCCTGTCAGCTTATACCAGTGACCTTGGCTGATCTTTTGATACGCCATTAAAGTATACACACCATGATGTCAAAGAGAGGTCTTTTCCAGCCCGCCTGCAACAACGTCTGCAAACGCTTGTTTTCGGCTGAGGAGTCAACCGCCCAGACGGCTTTGATCTAGCCAATTCCATGATCACACCTTAGCACTGATGAGTACAATCATTTGGCATGCAAATAGCAATTACTGTAGATTCACTTCGGCTGACACTCAACAGCAATCCTTTTTCCTCTTGGTTTTCTGTAATCACAACAAGGAGAAGACTTTTTCTAGACAAGAAGTCGTGATTTAAAACAAAAAGGGAACAGACTCAAAAGGTACCTGAATATATTTTGTATTTCCTCTTAAAAAAACACAACTTACTGATTACTATCCTTGTACCGTCATCTGGTTTGGCAGAATAGACCTTTGATTGAAAAAGACTTCCCTATAATCACAAGTGTATGATTATGGCATTAGGTCGGATTCTTCACATCAGAATTTCCAATCAAGAAATTGGTGTCATGGATCAATACAGCGCAGCACCTCATCTGATGGAGGAGGGAGGCGCAGAAATGTGTATGCGAAAGAGTCTCTGGTTCAATTAGGAAGCGACTGGCACGTACAGACATTACTTTTAATCTTCTAATGCATCTACACAAAGACCTGAGGCTGAGCATTTGTTGGCTTCTAAGAGGAAGGAATCGATCCTTTTTGCAAGTGTCGGATCCAGTTCGTCCTGGGCCGTTTAAGCAGTGATTAAGACATAATGAAAGGAGAGAGTCTAAATCCGCTTACCTTCCCCTAAGTGAAGAAACTGTATTTGCTGTCAGACTTTTGGTGAGATTGAAACATTTAATCCTTTGAAATAGTTTCTAATGCATCTGAATACCTGGTTAATCTCTCCAATGTGCTATGGTCTACTGTTAGACTGGAAGTTAACCTGCTGTGATGACATCTTATTCTATCAGGCTGATATTTCAAGCACATGAATGAAGTAAAGTAGACCTGACTGGCCTGTGGAGTTGTATAATCTGATGTGCAGGGAAAGAAATTTAAAATACTTGCAAAGACATTATTTGCTGTAAAACTGCAGAGGAGTGGATACAATCAGTTCATTTTTAAATCTAAACCGCTATGACTAGATTCCTGCTTCAAATGTGGTAAAAATATGTGACTATGTGTGTTGCATACAGTCCTTATCAGTGAAGCCCATGTGGAGTGTGTGGCTTATTCAATTAATCAGGCATAATTTAAACCAGCCGCCCGGGTGACAGGGGACCCAATCACTGGTGGAAAAAGTCATTCCTAGCATTCCTACTCCTAGTCCGTTTCTCTAATATGCTGTGGCAACCTCCTAACTATTCAATACCAGACCCAGACCCCCACAGTTTATGTAGTCCCTCAGCTTCTTCCCAGTTTTCATCACTTCACATTTATTAGACCCCACACCTCTATCAAAGGCAGACTGGAGCAAAACTGCAGCTCCATCTTATGTCCAAAACTCATCTCGAAAGGAAAGGAAATTGGGAGAGAGAGTGGAGACTGTATGTGGAAAGAAAGGCAAAAACCAACAAGCACAGAGAGATTGAAGACTTCCTGAGTTTAGCGCAAATGGAGAATCTAAAAAAAACTATTTAATTTGAGCAAATGCTATCTATCTATCTATCTATCTATCTATCCATCTATATATCTATCTATCTATCTATAAATGTAGGAAAAACACAGGTAAATAAAAATAAGTATATAGACATTGATACATGTACTTTTAACTGAAAGAAACTCTTACGAACCAAACCTAAGACATTAAATAAGAGATGTGCCAATTTTATTAAACCTGACTCCTTGAAACTCATATTTAAAACGTTTTTTATTAGCGATGGTAAATATTACATTGCTACCAGGTCACACCCAAAACAGGATTTTTGGAACTCAAGGATTTCATAATCAAGTTACTCTTGATGTGTTAAACATCAAGAGTAAATTTCTCCAATGAGAGATCAATAAAGTCAATCAAAGATAAATGAAGAGATGTAAGAAACAAAACTCAAGGCATGATAGCCCTGTAATCTATTTAAAATATGAGACATTAAGTCTTTAAGCAGATAACAGGAAGGAAGAAGACCTGCAATTGTTTCCCTAATTGTTGGAACCCCAGTTTTCAGGTGACAGTAAGCTGAGCTGAGCTTAGTGCCCTTCCAGTATTGACGTCAATAAAGAAGAAGGACCAAAATCGTGCCTTGTTCAGAGCAGGCTCTTGTGGCGTTTTCCTTATTTAAATAGAGAGCCAACAAGAAAAGAACTAAGCTTGCTTTACAATCCGTTATTTCTAGCAGGTTTCAATTGAAATCCAAAACCAAACCACATCCTATAACATTCATAAGAGTAAGAACGTTGGGTGATCATTCCTTTAATGTTAGCTGTTCAACTGGCAATAATCAAAAGAGAAGGATTATCAAAGTCCAAAAAATAAAAGCCTTTACAGAGATTAGATAAGTGCAAAAACTACATCTTAGCAGCACACTTTTGTGAAACCCCACGATTAAGGTAAGTATCGCTAATAGAACACATAACGATTAGTATTTAGGGAAAAAATATATTTTTTACAGATAACTATTTCCTCAAAAATGATTGACGCTTCTTTCTGCAAAAATATAATAAAGGGTACAAGAACAAATCCACAGTTAAAGGCAAAGATTTATTTTTGTCAAACGTGTATCTTTGCACTGCTGCAAGCTAAATGCAAGAAAGCTGTATAAAACATATCCAAGGTTATTATAAGGGAAGAGTTGGCCTAGTGATTAGAGCAGCGTGCTTGTGCTCTTAGAAGGTTGCAAGTACCTGGTTCAACTCCCACAGCCTCTAATCTGGGTGTCTGAGCAAGATCCTTAACCCTGCACTGCTCCCCGGGCGCTACATAATGGCAGCCCACTGCTCCCCAAGGGGAGAGATACATTTCTCCGTTGTGAGATCAATAAAGTTCAATTATTTATATATCATTATACTGTATAAGATTGGCTAATACAGGAAAAAAGTGTGTCACTTAAGTTTCTTGAAGTTAGTATTCCCAATACCTAAGAAAGTAAAAAAAAAAAAAAAAAACTATGGGGAAATGGCTCTACACCTTCTTACATAACTGTAGTGTATAGTGAGCATGTGTGTGCATCCAAAAAAAAAAAAAAACTCATCCCACTGACATACTATAAACCTGACCTGAACAGTGACCCCAAACAGCAGCAAACCATGTAGAGAAAGATGGACAAGCTGTCAGGAAGCCTGAGCTCGCCAACATCATCTCGTTCAAAGTATGCTCAGAGACTGACAAAGCTTTTGAGATGCTGCTGAGATTCTGGGACTGGCAGCGCAGAACCACCACCCCCACACATTTCTAATGAAAAATCTTCTGTCCTGCAGCAAGAGAAAGTTTTTAACTTAACGGATCCTGAACAGTGTGACTACCACAAAGGTGTAACATAACAGGAAAATAAGCAGAGGGAATTGGCAAACATTTGTGGAGAACATTATTTATGTATAGTAAGAGGCAAAGATTATAAAAAAAAAAAAAAGCAAAGTAAAATGCTTATTAAAACAGTTTAGGGAAAATTGAAACCAGATATTCAATGGTGAGAGATAATTTGTAACTTAGTTCTCCAAATACTACTCCAGATGTAATGTATGACTCATTTTAAAACATAATGTGAAAGAAATGTCAGTTCTTGTAGTCCACAAGACCACGCTCCAACCATCTGATTTTTTCCCCATTTTAAAACATGATACTCTGTGCCACCAATGTACACAAACCTTAGTCCTCCAATCGGTGTTCGAGTCACGGCTTGTTGACTTCTCCCACATGCCTTCCCTCCTGCCTATCAACTTCCAATGCATCTGCATATGCTATCAAAGCCAATCAATTTCTTGTCAGCATATCTTCCAATAAAAGCTTTTATTACCAGAAATATCTGGTACTGTTTACAAGCCAAATATGCAATTTGTAAAACCCTAAACATTCCCATAGCTTCCCAATTAGTGTGGGATAGATATGTTTGAGGAAAAAAAATAGAGCAGACAGAGATTTACTCTTTGAGTCATGATAATTAATTTGCAAGCACACAATGTCCAGGGTAAGACCAAAATGGGAATTTTCTGCAAGTCCTGGTTACTTTAATGTCCAGAAAAAGCAATTGTCTTCACTGAGTTACAAAAATGTCATAAATAGGTATACAAATCCAGTTAAACTGTTCAGTGATCAAAACAAAGCACAGATCATGGTTATCTACAAAATACACTGTTTTAAAGTCAGCACGTGAGCTATCATAAATCAACAACTGAACTGAATCGCTGGATCCAACACTGGAGGACTAAAAGCCCATCTTCACAAGGACACACTGAGGACATCAGATGGAGTGAAGTCAAAATCAATGTTTGAAGCCAAACCTCCTCAATGCCATGAGCAAAACCCGCTGGTTACGTCAAAAAGAGGCACAAGAAAACTGATCCAGGTTCTTTTGATAAAGATTATTCATGGTTTATATGCTTTTTTCTTTTCATTTTAATAATTTTGTTCAAAATCCCTGTTTCAATGGTATATTCAATACCATAGCAACAAATGGTCTGTGATATATATGTGAAACAAGAAACAGTGAGTGATGATGGCCAGGGTGGACTGGATTAAAGCTTCAGAGGGTTGAGGGGATGGCGGCTGTCACTGTGGTTGTAACCTCTTGAAAACTGATTTTTAAACTATTTTAGGACTAATAGATTTCAATATCTTTCATGTGTTTGTCTCTGTTCTAGGACTCCATGGAAAGGAGCATAGTGTGTTCCCCTTGGAGATAATTCAGCCTACTTTATATGTCAGACTGCTGATTGGCCGGTGTACAGCGGTGTCTGAGGTTAAATATTAAGCATTTGCTTGCTGATCTGAAAGATTAAAAAATCTATTAGTGAAAAATTACATTTTCCTGCTTTTTACAAATCAACTTACTGCACTGAAAGACCTCAAGATGTTGTGTCCATCAGCTGGACATAAATGACTGAAGATTAGAGCTTATAACTGGAATTGATTGACCATGCTTTTCAGCACACACTTTTATAAACGTTGAGAGGCAACTAAAAATTATCATCTTCCCTTTGTAATTATTACTGTAGTAATACAATCTCTGAATTATTAAGCTAGTGTTACAATGGCCTAACCTCATCCAATCTTACTAGTGTGATCTATAATTCAATAAGGGCTGCTGAGGTTCCCTTATTATAACCAACACGCTAGAATGGTAAATGAGCTCAGTACTCAACCTCACTCTTTGTCACTCTCAGCCTGTCTCTTTCACTCCAAATCTCTGTCTGTCTTATCTGTCTCATTCTTAACGTAACAGTGCACATTCATTCAACATTCACTTTTTATGACAATCCGTTATAAACATCATTAGATGTCCTTTTTTTTCCAATATTCTTCTTTATTCATAGGAGTATCAGTAGCCATATCAACGAAAAGTGTAAACAGCATGGTGGAGAGCAAAGGGAAAGTATGTAATCGCAAAGCCTGTTTGATCATCCTCAAAATTATGTCTATGACAATACCCAAGTTGTTTGGGAAAGAATCAGCAAGAGAATATGCAAATACGGATTGCTGCACTGCTCTTGTATGTGGAGCCCAGGCAGAGGAGAAAAAAGAAAAAGTGCATTGTGGTTCTTTCTTGTTTTGAATTTCAAAGGGAAAGCAGAAAATGGCCAAGGAGTCTCTTTATAACCCCAGGCATTAATTCTGCATATTACAATCAATTACAGAGATCTGAATCGCAGATTTATCTATGGAGAGAACATCTGGAGAAGAGTACTTCAGTGAGACTATTGTATCAAAAAAGGAACTCAGCTGTGGAAAAGGGAAAATGCTCAAGTAGAGTCAGAAAGAAGTGACTGGCGGAAAAAGAGGCAGAGTTAGTGGTGTAATTAGGGACAAAGGAGACAGCCGACAACTCCATGATTGAATGCATTTTATAGTTAGTAACATGCTGCTAACACATGAGTGCAGAAAGTCAGCAAAAGTGATGCACACCCCAATGCTAAGGTTTAAATATGGGAAGTATCAACTTTTGCAAAAACAGCTTCAAATATTTTCTTTGTAAAGCAGCTGAGACTCTGATTGGATAGTGATCATCTGAACACAAATTTTAGATTCAGGTCTGAACTCTGACTGGGCGGTTTCATTGCAGGAATATGTTTAGATCTAAACCCAGCTTCTGTATGTTTCCTAGAAAGGAAACTTCCATTGTTGTCTTGCCTCCCCCCAGCATATTTTATTCCAGGACTGGTCTATGTTTAACATTCCTTCCGCTCTTTTCAGCTTCCCTGTTTGCTGGAGGAAGCCTTACATCATATGATCCTGCCACCATGTTTTACAATGAGGTCGAGTGTACAGGCTGATGGGCATTGCTTTCCCCCCACATACAGCAATGTGTATGATGTCCAAGAAACTCACGATTTTTTGTTTTACCTGACCAAACCACATCCCATCACATTTAAAAATTGCAGTTTCTTTTATGGCTTTCTCTAATCAGTGGTTGTTGTTTTAACTCTTTCTTCTCTTACTGCACATGTAATAATTTAGATCTTCCACCTACAGTAAGCTGTGGACCTCTGTGTTTCCTCAATAGCTATCATGGTTCTCATGCCAACCCTGGTTTTGTTTTCCTTACAAAGTCTGCTTCAAACTTATAATTTTTCTTGTTTTTTGTATGTGTTTGTAGAAATATATAAGAACAGTAATGTGGGCAATCTTAAGATATTTTTTAAAACCTGATCACACTTGAAACTTCTCTACTACTTAATCCCTGACCTGCATGGCGTGTTACTTAGTCTTTATAAAGCAGATTGTTTAGAAAACAGCTGTATTTATACTTAGATCACATATGTCCACTAATCAGAATTCAAAAGGTAACAGTTTTGCATTTTCTTTAACATAAATCCCAATGAAGGCATAAATATAAGATGGAGTTAGTGAAGTTATTCAATGCCCTTTCACCTTTCCTCAAGCATTTTTGGCAAATATAAATTCTTTTAATCCTTTACATCTTTAATGACATGCTCATAGTTGCAATGCATTATTAAGCTCATGAATTTCTTTTAATGTGACTTTTTTCCTCTTTTATATTTTCATGTCCTTAAGAAAAGAACAAAAAAATAAAAATCACACATAACTGTGTGCCACACATGCTCCTTCCCATGTGAGTATTTCATACTCTACATTTCAATAATTAAACTGACAGAGTTCAGTCAGCTACTAGGTGGGGAACATTTCTTATCTATCCATATTCCTACAAAGATCCACAGAGACAAAGTTGCATTAATAAAAGCTTTTAACAGGATGGGGCAAGCTAGTGGCAGGACCTTTGCCCAAAACAAGAGGCCAGAGACCTGAATGTACCCACAGTCATTGTTCTGCAAAGATCTGGTGAGGCTGCAACCACAAGCCAGGGAAATGTGACAGTTCCCCTCTCACATTTCAGCTCTCCAGGGGTGTAGAAGCAGGATTGTACACCAAGTTCAAAGGGATGTGAAGGAGTGCTTAAGAAATTCTGGGGCAGCGGCAAGGGACAGGAAAAGAGAGAGAGCGAAAGCTTCTGATCCACAAAGGCAATTCTCAGGATATGAACATGCAACACAAATGCGTTTCAGTGCATCGATTGGCAGGATATACGTCAAAGAGCTGCCTAGCTCCTCTTCACTAATTCTGATTTAGTACAATGTTGTACAATGTACAATGTCCAGGTTCTTAGCTGAGATTACTTTATGAAATATTGATACAAGATGAACCTCTTCTATAGAACAGCTTTCCAATGGGAAACAAGAGAGTATCGAGGCACCATGAATGTAACAGCAAAAAACACACAAAAGTACATTTTAAAGCATAGGTATTGTTCTTAAAATAATGTGTTTTAGTTTTTTGGCAGTGGCTATCTGCTGAAGACACCTCTCCAGTATGCAAATCCAATAACATAACAGTTCTTTATTATTTGCCAAACCAGGAAGATTTTGTGGTATATAATTATACACCCAGTCAACAGGTGTCCACATATACAGTATATAAGGGTAAAATCTAGTTTAAAAACAGAAATACTTCAACTATTAAACTAACCAAACCTTAACTGGATTGTTCAATGCATAACAGAAAATCTTCCAAACAGAAATAAAATGTGCATTTTATGAATATATATTTTTGTTAAAAATAATATAAAAATAAGCCTAATAGAGAATTGGTTTGGTTTGGTTTAATCTAAATCTGTAACAATGGTTGTGTAGTATTTGAAAGGCATGTTTGTGTTGCTTTAAAGTGTTATGCATTTATATGTAGATTACACCTAGGAGGGGGCAATAATTCAATATAAGGTTATATCACATGATCATTTCATTCAATAAGGGTGGGATGAGTTTTAAACACAATTCCGATGTTTAAACTTAAATTGAAGTCAACAATTACACCATTTGTTTCTGTCTGACATCCCAGTTTTTGCATAGTTTTATGTATTTTAATTTTCAAAGCAAATACTTCAAAAATGTGAGAGAAGGGTTTAAAAACAAGGCAAAAATAATTGTCAAAAGTTGGTACAGGATTCTTTTGTGGGCAGTGAAATCAGTCTTTCTGAGGCTTTTATGTTGATTATGTAAATATCAAAATGATTTTGTATCTACCGAAATTAAGAAATATATTGTGATATACATTTTGGCCATATTTCTTTTGCACCCATTAAAAACTTACTTGATACTTGGTGCCAGTGCCAAAAAGCTTTTGGTGTAAGTAGTGGGATGAGAGCGGTTTATAATTCCCTATCTGGTAATAGTGGCCTATCATCACTGGAGGCTGTTTTAGTGCAGGAATGAATGATGATGAGACTCTGCAACCAATGGCAATCTGATGTCCCCAAACTTAGCGACTGAATCCCAAAGAGTTAAATCCAATAAAATAAAAAAGAAGCCAGTGGCAGACTAAGCTGTTAAGAATTGGCAGAGAGGATTTGGTAAGTTTTTCCATAGGCAGAATTCACATAATAAAACAACTTGCTGTTCAACGCAAAAGGATTTTCCTTGCAAAAGTGGCACCGCTTAAAGGGCAAGTAAACATGTTCTTGGTTATTTGCCTTTTGTATCTCTGCCTTCTTTTTGTATCTCTGCTTTTGTCTCCTTGAACCCCAGTTGGCCTCAGCAGATGGCTGCTCACACTGAGCCTGGTTCTCCTTGAGCTTTCTTCCTGTTGAAAGGGAGTTTTCCTCTCCACTGTCACTACAAGCATATTTGGTGTGAGGGATTGCCTTTGAGTCAATGAGTCGATGCAATCAGCTGGTTTTCCTTAGAAAACTTTGAATCAATTTGACTGTATGATCTGATTGAATAGTCTGTAAAGTGCCCTGAGAAGACATGTTGTGAATTGGCACTATATAAATAAACTGAATTAAATTGAATTTAAGATATGGGCTGAATTATGGCATTTATTTATGAGTTCTATTTGTTTAGGGATTTATTTTCTCAAGAATCTTTTTTGTTTACCTCACTTGTCACTAAAAACTAATTTTAGGCCGCCCAAACTCGGCACAATAAGCCTGTTCAGTGTTCGTCAAAAAGCCAAACTAACCAATTCGAGGTGTTAAGCACTACAGTCTTGAATAAAAAAAAATAAGACAGACAACACCTAGGGAAACCTAAGAAAACAAACACGCCCGCACACGCCCTAACACAAGCATGCAGGCACAAATGAACACACATAAGCCAGCTTACCATCTCTCTGCGGACAGGAGGAACACTCCCGCCACATCATTTCAGAGTGCTTTTCATCACAGTGTGACAACGTGTCAGCTCCAGTCCCTGTCACTACACCACACTGCATTGATATTCACCAACTGTGCAGCAGCCTGGGACACAACACAACCAAGCCAAAAAATGTGACACTGGAGGAATAACTTTTCTGCATTTACTTGCCTACAAAACACACCCACGTGCCTATACTGATAGTGCTAGATCTGGGCACGATGATGTGCATACAAATTAACTGGAACTCTGGTACGGACACAGCGTGACGTGTAATAGCTTTCTGCAAGCTACTCATAGCTAGTAAAATACAGTTCAGCTCACATATTTCAACATCAATTTATGGGAAGTTTTAATGTTTGTTCTCCGTTACTAAAATAGACAACATCAATTATTCTCTACATTAAATCAGGGCCACACACCTGTCAATTAGACTGAAGAATGGATGGACTGATTGGCTGACTGGGTGCGATTTATATTTAATTTAAACTTATCACAAAAACAACACAAAAAACCTCCTATTCAACATCCACTGAGATTTATAGCGCCAAAGGCAAAGAATAGGGACCTGTGGCGGAGCAGAGAGAATGAGGATAGCCTGTGTGTGTGTGTATCGTTAAATGTGCATTTTTGGCAGGTTGCACACAGCACAATAATCTGATTTAATTGCAGTTATTTTTATATACAGTTGGAAAATGCTGCAATAAAACAATGATCTGTGGCTCCAATCAAAAATACAACAGAGGCTGGTAAATATTTTTTATTGCACCACCCCAAAGTGAGGATATTAGGAATTTAACTAATGCATTTCTATAGCACTCAGCTGCAGTCTAAAGTATGAATCATTGATGATCTCCCTTGATGTGGAGGAGGATATGAAATTGATGAGGAATCCGACGGGCAGCAGAGTAAATCTGCTCTACAAATATTGCCTCCACTCGAACACCAGGTAAGCATGTAATGAAATTTCTAATGCAGTATAGCTCTGCACAAGAGTGTGATTATGCACCCTCTCTTTTGACTTGCTCTGTATCTCTCGCACAAACATAGCCTTGAGTGTGAATACAAACACACCGGCTGGGGAGATGCATTCAGCGAAGCAATTAAACATCCCTGCGCGTCGGCATACAAACTATCAGCCAAATCTCACTCCACAGGTACCCACTGTGGAGAGTCAGTGGTGTGGATTAATCCATCCCTGTGTGTCCGAGCTGCATGGCTGCTCTGCTGGCCCGGACTACTCGGCTTGTTAAAGTTGATTTATTAGGCCTCTGTTTACTTTGGCTTTCCCAGGCAGGGGAAGGTCAACAATAATGGTCCTCTGAATGGGAATAAATTCTGACCTGGATATATATGGGCAGCACTGCTTCTCTACAGCAACCTTTCATAGCATGCAAGATCAAATCATAGTCCTCCCCTGCCTCCCCACTCTTGTGTACACACCCACACAGTTTCTGTCCCTTAATAACTAAGACATCAATCAGAAACATTTTAAATTGGTGTCCCTTTTGCGGTTGCTTTTTATTTGCTCTGTAGGCTCCCTCCCTCTCCCTGTTTTCTAACACCGATGTTACATCTGGAGTGAACGCCCATTACATCAATTAACGCATTAGTCTCTACGTAGCCTGAGAACCAAAGATGCAATATGGAAGAAAAATATATCGCACATAAAGAAGCTGCTTTAGCTTGCTAATAATGCACAACAGCACACATGCCTGCTGAAAAAAAACAACTTCAACACTATAACAGAAGTTAAATCCCCACCTCGATCCAAGGCTGACAAAGCAATAAAAACTAGCAGCGCCAGAGTTTTTGTACAAAGGTAGAGGAGGAAAACAACTTAGTCTCCTTTTTTCATTAACCTTTTTTCTTTGTAAGGCAGGATATATAAGAAGGTTGTTTTCTATCAAGACGCTACATAAATGGAACTATCCTCTCTGTGCTATGTAAGTGACATCCAATGAGTAAATTATAAACACTCTTTCTGCTGATCAATGTCACTTCCTTTCTAAGTCGATGGAAAATATGGTCAGGCATCTCTAGGCCTTTAACATTAAAAGAAGCAATGCATCTTTTAAAAGGAAAAACAAAAAGCCATCGAATGAAAAACACACAATCATCTTAGAAATATTTTTCATCTAAAAATAACCTCTGCAAAGATGTGCTGCAGCTGCCACGCTGCTTACCTGTAGGAAAGTATGATGTAGTTATATAAACTTCTTGTAACCATGCTTTACGGAACCAGTTCAGTCTTCACTTGACAGTGTGAGAAAAAAGTTTGCTTCATAACGGATGGAATGAGGACGCAAATAAAACAATAGGGAAATTAAAGGGTATTTTTGTGTGTGTGTGTGTGTGTCATGTTTTGCTAAAATAGCTCTGGACATATATGTCCCAGAACTAGATGACAGCCCAACAGATTTGCTTTCAGAAGCAGACCATCATGACTGTTGCCTTAAGGTTCTGCTTGGTACTTCTACTGTACATGAATTTTTAGTGGGCAGGCCTTTTTTCTTTTAGTTTTACCTTACCGGGCAGGCTTTTAAAATAAACCGGGATTTTCATCCGGCCTCATTTGTTGTCTTGAAGTAGTTTGAATTCCATCTCTGAATATAAGTCAGGTAAAAGCTTGAATGTCATCTAAAATTCATCTGACTTGTGAGGAACCACTGACATCAGTCTTACTTTAACGACATGCCCGCTTGTCTTACTCATTTTGAAGAGCAGCATAGAGATATTCATCTTCATCATATTTATAGGAAAATAAGTTACACATAGTTCTTATACTTTCTTAAATGCCTAGAGGAAAATGCATTTAAAATGCTTTAGCAGGTCAGCAGGTGGCTCAGCGGATGAGCAGATGGAAAATATATTGCGGCCATAATCACCTGTAACTGTTCATGGTTTAATTCTTGACCTAAGGCCATTTTCTGCATGTCTTCCTCTTCTCTCTTGCCCTTCCTTCTTTTGACCTCTAATAAATAAATGCCACTAATGCCACAAAACAAGAAAATGAAAATTTTAAAGGCTTTATTATGAATCTAATTTATTATGCTATTCTAAATACAGTATATATTTTTCTTCTCTAGACTATGCTACTGCAAAAACATTCTTAAAGTTTTAAAGTATAACATCACCATAAACATGAAGAGAGATATAAATATATAAATAAAACTAAATAAAATGACACCCTGCTGAGCATCCAGAAAGTAAAAAAAAAAAAAATAGCTGAATAGAGTAAAAAATAATGAAGCACCAGTACGTCTGAGTGTAGTTTTCTACCTTATCAAATGTCAACATTTTTCCCACCGACATTCATCATAATTTTTACTGTATCTAATGAAGTAGACAACTTTGACAATATGAGAAAATATGTATCCAAGGTGATTTGTCATGACTCTGATGTGTTAGTGAGAAGCTTGGCTCAGAGCTCTTTGATTTAGTCATTAGCCTATCTGTGAGGCTAATGTCATAAACTTAAAGCAGAACCCCAACCCCTTAAATCCTCCCTATGTTCCTTCATCATAGAGCAAAGAGATCCAGTAATAACCAAACAAGAAGCTATTTAATATTCTCCACCACGCTAAAAATGTTTCGCAATGCCCGAGAGACACATCAGTCAGATTACCATAAAGCTCTGTACCAATATGCTTAGTTTAGTTTTAAGAAATTAACTCTTGCCTGGAGCGCACCTCCTAGCTCAGACAGGCTGCAAGCTGCTGCCACCAGAGCTCGCTCATCAATAGCAACATGCTGTGCTGTTTTTCTAAAAGTTCCTTATGCATTTAAAGTCCCTCAGACGACCGGAACACATGTAATATTGTAGTCTGCGTTAATTACATATCCCCTGTGAAATATTTAGATGTAAAACTGATCGTTTTACATCTAAATATCTAGTTTTTGGATTACATTAATAATTTGAAACAACTGTTCTATTATAGGGAAAAGTGCTACTACATATATATATTTTTTTACAGCCTAAAGGGTTTTTTTAGTCTCAGTATGCAGTTTGAATAGAGCCACCCACTGACTAGATTTCACAATGTTGGATTAATAAAACATATGCAGTTGTACATGGTGTAACTTCAACTACCGAAAAGAATGAAAAACTGAGAAGTCTGAATTTTACAGTGATATAATTAATATCCAGGTCTTTACTGTGAAGAGGCCATTAAAACTCGCTGTTAGGCTTTGCTCAGTTAAAGTCCAACCGATCAGGACATCAGAACCAACAGCAACTCTTTAAAGTTTTATTCAAAGGTTCCTCCCAAGCATTAAACATTCAGCCTCGTGATAATCTTTGCATGGACAACAAAAATGCAAACAGGAGTGCACCACATATGCACCCCTCTATCAGTCATTTATAACAGTCTTCCACATGAATCAACCATTTTCTTTCTACAACTTAAGAGCCTTGGATGATTGTGAGTGAGCATCCCTCTGGTCATTAGATCATGCAAAAGCAGAGCTCTTGAAGCGGAGAGCTTTAACACCCCATAAATGCTCCACTCAGTCAATGGCTTTGATGAGGCTTTTGATATGGTTTCACTCCATTAGGTAGTCAGAAGGAATATTCAAGCACATAAAAAAGAAATAAAGTCAACTTAATCTAACCTTTACAATATTCCCAAATCAAAGAAAGTCTTTACAAGTAATTACTTGCTTTACGGCACATTGAGAATCAATACATTTGCAAAGTGATACAACACCTTTAGTTTCCTTTTTATTTGAAAAATAGAGCACTGATAACTTGTTCCTACTTTTCTAAAAAAATCTCTTTTTATTCACTCACTGAAAAATAAAATTTCATCTCCTATCCTAAACTAAAGGAAGCCCAAGTGTGGTCCAAAGTATTAGACAGAGGTCAAGATTAGACATTTTCTTAATGATTATAATGACCTACAGTAAACTCAACTACCTTATTGATGATAAACTATTGATATGTTGCATCTCTCACAAAGTTCTGTGTATAATTTTATCTGGCATTGCTTAAAATTGATAGCCTGGGTGCCATTCCGAACTTAGTCCCGCCCACAACGTTTGAGGTCGGGAAGTTCGGTCTGGCATTGCTCAACACTGGCGCGAGTATGCTAGCACAATATCTGACGGGCCAATCAAATTGTCAGGGCGGGCTTTATACGATGATGGACAGATGATCAACAGTAACGTGACCAAAGCGTGCTTGGGCGACAACAACAATGGCTGCCGCTGGAGAGTTGTCACGCACTCCGTTGCTCTTATTGGTTGTAGGTCTATACAATTGAGTGCAGAGGCATTTTTTTCCTGGTTCGTTCGAAACACGCCCCATAATCACAGCTCTATGGAGCAGTATCAGACTCATATTCTGACTAGAATTGAGTAGGACTACGTCAGGCTATAAAATTGACTCAATGACGACTAAAAAGGGAGAAAAAAAAAGAATTGTCAGGGGTGAATGGGACAAAGAAAAAAAACAGAAGAGACAAAAGAGCAAACTAAGAAAAAAGTTAAGTTGCTCTTAAAGCTTTTTTTTATGTTTACTTTGGTTGTCTCTTTATTTTACTTTTATGTTGTTTCTTCCTCTCATCTCATACAGCTAGGGAAGCAGACTTCTAGAAGTTACTGTATATCTTCTGTATATTTTTACCGTTTGTTATATTTTCTCTCTTTTCTTCTTTCTTTATCACCTCACTTTCCGTCTCTGTGTCCATTGTATATAATTTCACTGCCTGAATAATTTTCAATAAAGTTTCATATATAAGTACCAAGCAGGACCTTATGGCAACAGTCATAATGGTCTGCTTGTGAGAGCAAAGCTGTTGGGCTATCATTTAGCTCTGGGGCATCTATTCCTACAGCTATACTTTCAAAACAGGACTCAAAGAAAAAAAAGAAAGTTAGGATAAAAAAAAAAAGTTATGCACAAAAAAGGGACAAAAAAGCTTAATAAATTTGCTCATTTATATTTTTATATAACAGCCAATGATCAAAACATTAAATATTTGTTTTCTATCATGCCAGAAACCAGAAAATGATCATCTGTCACTCAAACATGTCTAACCAGCCTTGACAGTTTCATAGTCGGTACGTATTTAACTTAAATGCTGCTTAGAGCAATATAAAACCAGCAAAGGCAGTTTTCTATCGGCTATCTTGACCCTAAAGCATCCTTTTTATATCCCACACTAATTCTCTCACAGTTGTCTAATAGCATTGGCTGTGGCCACTTTAATTGTAGTGCAGGACACATGAGGCACAGTAACTCCCTTCCTTATCGTGCACTCCCCTCCAAAGGGTTTGTCAAAGCTTGAAGACGGTTTAATCAAATTTAAGTTGGTACTAAGGTCTTCTAATGAGCAGTGTTGGGCACGTTACTTTGAAAAAGTAATTAGTTATAGTTACTAGTTACTTCTCCCAAAAAGTAACTGAGTTACTAACTGAGTTACTCCACAATAAAAGTAACTAGTTACTAGTAAAAGTAACTATTGCGTTACTTTTGCGTTTCTCGCCCCCGTAACCCTCATCACCCAGCCCACACCTTCTCGCCGTGTGTTTCCAAAGCCAGCTGAATAGAGCGGACGGCAAAGACAAGAACCTGCAGAGAGTTTTGCATTTATTGCAACTCAACGTAAATGACATCAGGGGGGAACGCGATGTGAAGTTTTTTAACAGGGCATTCAGATCTGGTGAAATTAATAACTGGGGATGTCTAATTCTGAAATCCTGTGTGTTTGGGTTGTTATAGATACTGCAACATCTATCTATCTAGATCTATACTCTGTGTGTGACATAAAATATGGATCTCCATCCCTGCCACAAAGGCCATCAAATAATGTTTAAAATAAAAAATACAGTAGGTTGAAAAGTCAGAGTATCCATCCATCCATCCATCCATCCATCCATCCATCCATCCATCCATCCATCCATCCATCCATCCAGATTTCTCCCTTTCTCCATATAGGCTATCATTTGATCGTTCACGCTCTCCATAGTTCTCCCGTGGCACGAGCACAGGGCGACTGGTGCACGCCTTTAGCGAGCATGCGCGTTTCCTGTCGCTTGCGCGGTGACTCGTGCTGCCTGCGCTGTGCGGAGATGCAGAGGAAACCGTATCTGATGGGGAAATGCAGCTCGACGTAACACCGGTATTTCCATCAGGAAAACGCTGTTTTGCTGCTGGAGTCATCCTCACTCTCCATCTCTCTGTGTGTGCTGTACGTTAACACCCGCCAGCAGAAACACCCACCTACCCAACTGACAGACGGAATCTCACTATATATCAGCCAATCTCATCCTCTCCTCTCTCATGACAAGGCGCGCACCTCTGGATGACCTAAAAAATAATCTTTAATATCTCTTAAACAAAAGTAGCACAAACAATATTTTTTTCTGCACAAATCTGCACTAACGTTGCACTAACCATTCAGTCTATTTGCAGAGTTTTTTGACGTGGGTGGGGTGTCAGCTTCACGCAGCTGCGCATGAGTCCTATCATGAAAAAAGGTTCATTGTGCGACCTGAGTAACGCGCAGTAACGGGGTGTCTGCAATGGTAACTGCGTTATAGTTACAGTCAAAGTAATTAGTTAGATTACTCGTTACTAAAACAAGGTAACGGCGTTAGTAACGCCGTTACTTTCAACGCCGTTAGTCCCATCACTGCTAATGAGACACACAGATGGATGTGTAAGAAAAAAAAAACACCCCAGCAGGATTTAATACAACTTTGTTAAAAATACAATCATACAAAAAAATGCATCAATGCTGAAAATCCTCCAAATGCAGAAGAGATAAATTAATGAAGGTAAACCAACCCCTGTAACCTCCCCTTATTACTATTTGAAACTGCTGAGCTGTTCCGACTCTTGCATCTATCAAGCTTTATTATCCTGCTTTATGAGACAAGCAAGATGTATCGGCTTCCAGGACATCTGACCATCTGCCAATACCTTTATCGCTCTCTTCTGCATTAAATGGCAACACGGTACTTTTCCAAGAATAGTTAAAAACCAGCTATACCCCAGGGAAGTCAAATTTTTGCAGATGCAAGAGGCATTTAAACCAGGTAACAATAATAACTATAAAAAAGCACTTTTTAATGCCAGCATTTCTACATGTGTCAAAGTGAATATAAGATCCCCATAGAGATAAGTATTCATTTATTTACCATACTTTTTTAGAATAAACCCTGGAGGACGAGGGACCCATCAGTGAAAATAATTAGTCCTTGTCAATCAGCTGACTGATGTCCTGGAGAGAAAGTCTCTACATGCCACATTCATGCTCTGACTGAGGAGTAGGTGCAAATGGAGGGTGGGAAATAAAGTAGCAGTTGATCTGCCATGTAAATAATGCATATAACCTTGTTTTGTGTCGTTTATGGCTGCTCCAGTTTTCAAACAGAGAAAAAGGGTTATCATTGAGTGTCAAAGACTTTTGTGTTTAATAGTAAAAAAGGTTTAAAATTCAGAACAATTCTGACAGTAGTGGATTTTAAATCTGTCTACGATCAGGAGCAGCTGAGCCTGCAAAGGTCTGGTTCGGCAGCAGATTCTTTATCAGCGGTTGGTTGTTCTCCAACTTTTTGTTTGTGTTGGTTCTATTTACTATTAGGTTGCTGTTGGATGGTTATTACTTGGTAATGATTGCTAATCTACAGTATGTCTATTAAAGAATTCATGTGGAGTTTTTAGGTTGCCTGAGCTCTTTGGGCAAAGTTTAGATTTACTGGGCCAAAACGGTCAACCTTTGAGTAATTTATAGCTATATGAACTAACACTTACACTCTTTGGGAAGACCATACAATGATTATTCTGGGTCGTGAGATGCTCAGGTGCTGGACCAAAATGCTGACAAAAAAGTTATACTGGATTTACCAGCTTTTATTAACTGTTTGATCTAGTAGGGTGTTTGAAGGATTTGATGTTTGACATACAGTATGTTAATGCAATTAAAAATTACTTAGTTTTTGACAGAAAACTAAGTCATTTTTATACGTTTGGGTCAGATCTAACATATTTATTAGTTTTTGCATCTTTACCTTGAAATTGCATCTTTAGTCCTACAATACTGGCTCCGTGCAATGGTTTCCTCTATTCACTGTTACCTCCTGCCCTCCATCTGAAATTGTGTATCATTAAAATCCCGTGACAACCTACCTATTGCTTCCAACGCAACAACTTGATGGAATGAGCTGCAGCAGTTTCCATAGATATGATAAAATGAACAGAATAATATGCAATGTATTTCACTATAATTTCAATAAGACTGGACTGTTTGGCATTGAATCTGAATGTGGCTATAGTTGGACTGTACTTAAATGGATTATACCGCTTTGATTAAAAAATGTTAGATAATTAAGTAAGAATTAGATCTACTGGTTTTGGTAAGTACATTGATATGTAAACTGAGATGAATTTTCCTAATGAAAAAAGCTGAAAGGCTTTTTTTTTTTAGTTCTTAAAGGCTCGCTTTTTATGTAGGTTTTATTTTAGCCTATATTATTACAATGCATCATATTCTATACTTTATTAGAATTTAATATGAATTTGATTCTCTACACTGACAAGAGCTGGATTCGTTCTTCTTGCAAAGTGTTTTGATATGTCATATGTATCAAACCGATGTAATATGAAAAAGACTGAATTTTGTTGCTATATTTAATAAAAATATCACAATTGGTGTCTTGCCACTACACTGACCAAAAAAAGGGGCTACATTTATGCCGTAGCCCTCTGTCTAAGGACAAAAAACAAAACAAAAAATCTGTGCCATTTATCAGAGACTGTTTAAAGTTCCTGGCAAACAGAATTGATAGATCAAAGTTGAGCGTCAATCAACGTTCCAAAAATATAAGTTTATTTAGAGAGGTGTATTTCAAATACAACAGCTATTCCATCACAGTTAAGCCAGCCTAAATAGGATCATATTGAGCTGATTTTTACATCCCATAGCAAGTCACAAACGGAAAATAATCCCCAACCCTTATAACTAAAGCAGAGCAGAGCCGTTTAAGTCATTGTGCTTTTGGAAACCAATTTAGGAATACCGTACAACCAAGAGTTCATTCCCCATTAGATTCTAATGAAATGAAAAACCTTTTCTGGTTCTCTGTAAATAATTAGTAGACTTTTTCTTGCCTCATGAATTATCTCACTCTGATCTGCAGTTATAACCAAGGGGCATTTCATCCAAGAAACTACCAAGACAAAATCAGTTGCTTAAAAAAAGATGAAGATATGTTATTCCTATTATCCTATTTCTGCTGTCTCTGCCCTAAGGTTATTTAATTTATAACAAGACCGTAAAAAAAACCCTGCACCCGGTTGATAAAATAATGAAGACCATTTGCTTAAAAATTTGCGACGTAGGTCATAAATAAGAACAAGCAATCTCCGACCCTACAGACAAGCCTGACTACTAGCAGATTTAAGCAAATGTCATTAAAACTAGAGGAGATTTGACACAAGTGACAGCAAAGAACAGTTTCCTCGCTGTGCCCACAACCCACCCCATAAACAGAAAAACAAAGCAATAAGTTGTCATATGGAAATTATGTTTTTTTAAGTGACTCACTTCAGAAGAGGAGAAAACCGTTTTTGTTCAAGAGCTTGATGTGACAATTATGGCAAAAAGAGAGAGACAAATTCAGCGAAGCGAGATTAAGGGTGTTCCAAAGCATGGCTTGTCGTTACAGCACATGAAAGGACAAAATCTATCAGTGACAGATTAACAAGGGAGATGAAGTGCTTCAAGAAGAGCACAGTTTAGAAATGAGTTTAACTACACTGGTGGGAATCAAGGAAAAGACAATGAGCGACAAAGCACTCATCTGTCTAATGTGCAAAATGATGGCATGCCAAATCACCTAATTTCAGGATAAGCTGTTTTTCAAAGTATTCTGAATCTAAATTGAGAGGAGACTCTAGGAACCCATTACGAGGTTACAAAAGTACATCCGATTTAAGAACTTTCATTTTTGCTAAAAACTTCACTTCAAAGATTACATTTCTGCCCAAAATTACTTGTTTATGAAAGCAACAAAATTCCTAAAACAGAGTAAAGGGTGAGTAGTGCTTCGTTGCTACACAAGCACTGACTAGTATAAATGTATATGATGTGTTTTTGTATAACTGACAAACAGATTATTAGACAACATCAAGCTTTACCTTGGAGTAAAACCTAGCCAGCATCAGTTCCCCTTGTAAAATAAGTCTAAGCTGCTTTTATGAACCACCTATTGGAGATTAAGTCTTTTAAATCTGGCAACCTAACATTATAACTGAGATGTTTATTTTTAAGAAAAAAAAAGAGTAGTTTTTGAGTTACCCTGTTTTGTTGTGTTGGCAAAATACTGCATGTTGGACTCATAAAATCCGAAAAGAAGCTTTGTGTAACTTTAATAGTATGTGGCATAAGTTTAATAGTATGTGGCATCATCTCATGGTTTCCTTTCTCATTTTACCAAATATTAAACCTCTTCAATACAGGCTTTTTTCCTTTTTGGCTGCTCACTTTCTGACATAACCAGGATTTGAGCCTGGGGTCACTACATTTTGGAAAAAGCTTAAAACCATAGGAAAGTACATTAAAGCACTGCTGCTGCCCTACAGAATTATCAAAGGGCTCTCTACTTCCTTATGATACCCAGAATCATATTAGGATCATGTGTACATCAAGGAATTTGACTTCACACCTTCTTCTGGACAACATCTATATGAGGACCAGCTCAGCCCACAAGGGGCGATTTCAGGAACTGTAAGGAAGAGGCAGTGTATTCTCTAGACCACCTCTATCTCCACAGTCTTGAACTGGTTAAGCCCCAGGTTCTGACAGGTTTTAACACCACCACTGATCCATTGTCCTGGATTTAAACAATGACGATGTCAGCTGTGGGTGGATGGAAGAAGTTTGTAGAGTTGTTGATTTGGGGTGAGTTATCCCTTAGTTTGAGTGTGGTTAAATGGCTGTCTCCCTCTTTTTTTTTTTAAACCCACAGAAGACGCTGCTGAGGCCATCAGCCAATTGAGTGGTCAACATCGCATGTAGATAAGTTAGTTATGGAGATGGTTCAAGCTTCCCAAAATTGCTGCTGCATCATTAGCATCTCAATACCCCATTTTAGCTTTTAGATGCAAGCTTCTTTTAGCTACCCTCATCTGCCAGGTGAATTTGTCTCTTAACTGCTCATACAAGGCCATGTTCTAACAGCTGTCTTTAATTAATTAAGTAACTAATTTTCTATTAGTTACCCTCCCCTATTTCAGACTAATGCTCTTACAAGGAGTCTGACCTAAAAGTGGAGATCATTCCTTAGCAAATACCCCCACTGTTGCTCTGCCACATCTACCTAAAAACTGAGCTTTCTTTCAAATGTAGGTCAAAGCAGGTAAAAATATTTCTTCCCTTTATTGCTGCTTATTCACATACATGCATCCATGGCAACGCTAACGCCACAGAGCCACCTACATGAAAAATCCCAAACTAACCTCTGCTTTCAACAGTCCTCTCAACATCCATCATATCGGGCAGACTTGTTGACCAAGAGGCTGAAAAATGCGTGGTCTGTGGGTTCAATTATTTCTCTGATTTCTGGGACTAGCAGCAGGTCGATAAGTAGGCGCTACTTGAAAAATGTCACAGATAACAGCAAGATGATTCTAAATATTAAGCTTCACTCAATCTGCTCAGGCCATTCAAACCGTAACTACTATCAATATTCCTTAGCCATCCAAGTGGCAAGATTCATGTTTTGTAATGAAAAAGCCATTCCCTTGGCCTGGCCTGCTCTGGTTAGATGCCCCTGAATAATGTAAAGGAAGTGTTTATTGAACCGAGAGCAAAATGGGCATTGTTTGCTGAACAAAACAGAAAGCATAACATAACAATCCTAGAAAAAAAACATGAGCACTTTCTTCTTGTCTGAGGAATCTTTAGATCCACAGAGGCGAAAAATCCACAGCCAAATTTCGACCTGCTTTGCTTACTCCTCTGTGTCGGCTGCCTTCAAAGCTCAAACGGTCACTGCAGCGTTTCTGACCAGCGTATTAAACTAAAATGTGTCATTTAACATCAGTTTGCTGCAAAGAAATAATAACTTCATGTGATTATGAAGCTAAGCTTTCAAAATTGAATGTTACAGTATCATGCCAAAACTTTTCTCTCCTTTTTCATCCTTCTTCACTTTCTCGACCAGCTGAAATCCTTTTGTATCTGTGTGCACTGAGCACATACTGATCTCAGCAGGGCACGAACTGCATTCCTAGGGTTTTCTTTAGCTTTGAGCAAAAAACTAATAAATCTAAAATGCCTTCTCTCCCCATGCTGGGGATTAGACCTTGAAAGAAGTCATGGTTTTACATGGAGAGAAGATAATACCATAGAAATGGAACTCTGCTTCTGCAACATTGTGACTGCCAACAACGAAAATATTGCCAAAGACCACTGTTGCCTATTATGCCTCTATAGGTAAGTCCTAGGAGAGAAAAAAATTCTAGGAGGAAAAATTGTTATGAGGAACTTGTGCTAGCTTACCCTGTCCCTACTGTGAGTTGGTATTACAATGAGCAGTAATGCAAAGATTCCCCCCAGCTAACTGTCATTAAACAGGAGAGCACCGGCAAGTAAAAAACTATTTATTCAAAATAAAATGTCTGCCAAGATATGCATGGCTAAAGCCTTTAAGTGTAAGTTATCTCTTTTAGGTAGTGGTATAGCTGAGCATATGAAGGTATAGAAAAGGGAAAAATAGTAAATAGCTTAACCCCGGTCCCTAAAGGAGCAATAAGCACTCAAGGTGGAGATTACAGCTGGAGTGGAGGTAGAGATATACTTTTTAGTTTTGGTCTATAGACAGTGTTCAACTAGCCCACCAAGTGGTAAAATTTTGCTTTTTTCTCTTTGAAGGTTTTTGAATTTTATCCTGTGAATAATTGCTGTTCCCAAATTTTGGCAACAGTCAAACAGATGGTTTTAGCAACTGACCATTAGACTGGACAAAGAACACGGATTACCTTGCTACTAAAGAATGGACAGTAAGGTACATTAAATCCCCAGAGAGTACGATTAAAGAACTAATGCTAATGGTAACATTGGTAATCCCCAAATAAATTGAAAATATTAGACACCATCTAAAACTTTGACTCAGTAGTGTTATCATTGAGAATCATTAAACCTTACTGTATGGTTACACCCAACATAGCATTGGCTCAGCTGACTAAAAATCCACCTGTATCTTTGGTAATTTTAATTCTCTGATCTAAAACCTAAAAGGAGACTAAAAAAAACTGCATGAGAGACGACCCAGGATAATATAGAACAGTTTGCGTCCTCACTGGAAGTCATGATCAAAAGCATGGGTGCTTGACATCTTCCTTTAGAAATCAATCAATATAATAAATGACCATGGGAAAAACACATTTATAATAAATGTCACAAAACAATAATAACACCAAAGATAGAAATATCTAAAACATAATACCCTGTTAGTTTTTTTTTACTGTAACTATAGTTGTGCTTAATATACTTTTAAGCAAAACTAGTTTTTCGTTTTTACCTTTTGGTGTCAGAACCTTACAATTTCAGGAATCAGAGATATGAACAGTGGCGGCTGGTGAAAAATATTTTTGGTGGGGCTGATATAGCCTAGTGTATGTCTCCAACTAATCCGGAATAAGAATTCAAATAAACAATTGGACAATACATACAATTTAACAGTAATGATTTAATTTACTATATAACAGTAACAATGATGATTTTGGTCACTGTGACAGGGTTCTTTGGCCTCCAAGAATCCAGGCTCAGTAGGGTTACCGGTGTTGGTGATTTATTGTGCTCAAAAACTCAAAACAGGGTGCAAAAGAAACTAAACATATACAAGATCCTCTGGGCCTCAGCCTCTCTCCAGTTACCAACAATGTAACAAAGACACAGAAAACAGAAATGGCCGCTCTTCTTCCCACAGCCCTCATTAAATAGTTTAAGCCCCTCACCTCAGGCTCTCTTATTTCTGATTTCTTCTCATAAATCAGTTTTGTCCATATATTACCTCCACAAACAATTGATGTACAAAAACAAACAAATAATTTTTACAACTTAATTCTTTTACACAGATTCATTGACTTATTCAATTACACCAAACTGGGTTTGAACCCAGCAAAGACGCAGCCAGACTGAAGATGACAAGTCCCCGTAGCACGCTCACACACACACAAACACACACACACACACACACACACACACACGGCTAACCCCACTGAAATATTAAGTGTGCACCCTCAATACACCAGCAGGTAACCAGGAACAGCTTGTGAGTTTTAAGTTAATGGAGCTACTGGCTCAGCGCGAGCGGATTGGTCCTGACAAACACAGTATAACAGGAATGTGTGTGTGGCACGCAAAGTTTTAAGCGACGAGGTGGATTCGTCGCAGTCACAATAACCATGACAGGAAATTTTCATATCCTACAACAGGGATGTTCTTCTGGCAAACGGGTAGATAAATAAGGATCTCACCGAATTTGGTGGAAGCTGCATCTCGCTCGTTACGTTCGCCATCATCCCTCTAATTGTCTGCACCTGTGCATTCGGTGCAGAAGCCTGTTAAAGCGCAGTATTTTCAGCGCCCCAAGACCATAAAGTTCTGAGACGCTGATTGGCCATTAAATTCACCAAGCAATAGTACATGATTGACAGATTCTCTGCAAATGTGGGTCTGTCTGATCAGCGCCCCAAGACAAACACGGTAGGAGTCTGTCTGTGGAAATCCACAAATGAATGACAGTAGGTAGGGAAATGTAGTTTATATAATTTGTTTTGCTTATAGGTACACACTCTAGAGAGTAAAACTGACATTTATGAGTTAATTTCTAAAAATATATTTTAAGTTTCTCTCTTCTTATCAGGGAGGGCGGTGCCCCAGCGCCCCCTATGGGCCGGCCGCCACTGGATATGAAGGGTGCAAAGAGAAACAGTCAAAGATGTAAAAGTGTAAAATTATTTTGCTAATGGATAAGCTCTTTATGCTTATTTAGATAAAAGTGTAAAAGTTATGACTTTGTGAAATCCAATAGGAGTACTGCAACAGGTGATTATGTTAATAAAACATGTTTTTAATGGGCTATTGTGTATTAACAATACAATTATAATTAATAAAAATCTAGCTCAATCAAAATTTACAAAATTAAGCAACACACTATACGAATGCACAGCAGAATGCAAACAACAACATGTGCAGCAAAAGGTAATCTTCCAGTTCTTGTTCTCTGACAAATATCCTTCCATCAAGTAAAGAAAGCCCACATACAAGTAAACAAATCAGATAGACCTCCCAACACCAACACACCCACAACAAAATTCATCTTTAAGAGCCACCGACCACCTCCAGACATTCTGGGGTAGCTAACCAATCCCTCTGAGCCTGAGCAAAGTCGCTTCTAAACAGACATGATGGAGTCAACACAGCTTGTCCCAAATCGCTGTGTTTACAGAGTGATGCACAAGCTCACTACGTGTAAAGCAGGTGAAAACAGTTTATAAATTAATGTACATTGGTATAGGTAACGCTAAGATGCTTGGCACCACTTTCTCAAGGCTGCATTCGTCTCTACAGGTTAATTACATTTTTTTCAAACAAAAGGTAAATATAAATTATAATTAATCTAAAAAAAACACTTGATGATGCTACACGCATGAACAAATGAAGAGACAGAGCCTTGAAGAACACTACAATAACTCAAAAACAAAAAGAAAGCTGCACATCCTAACCTTCAAATCTTTTTTCTGCAAAGTATCTCAGGTACAAAGGTGAAGCAGTTGCTTCCCTCCTCCATTCTTTAGTGTGACGTCTATCTCTTCGCCAAGCTACACCAACACAGATTTTTTTCCAGAGCTCTTCTCCTTTTAAACACTAAAGATGGGCCTCTCCACTCAGTACCACTTACCAACTTCAAGGTGATGCAAACGCAAAGGCGTTAACTCTACAAAGTACATAAGTTTCCGACAGAGACGCATGCTCTCGATAGAGAGCTGGGAAGAAAGTGTTAGTGGAGGAGGGGAGAGGTGACAGGCATGTGAGGAACACCTTCTGAAGTGTCATGAGATGGGCTCAGCTGATGAAAGAGGGTAGGAAAGAGGAAGGGAGAGGGGGAAGAAGGGAGGGGAGAGCAAGAAACAGAACGAGCTGATGTCACATCTGAGGCGGCGGAGAGGCTTTCAAGTTGTGGAGCATTGGCTCTGTATTCCACAGAGGAGCCTCTCTGGTTGAATTTCAAGGTTTGTGTATGTGCACATTTGTATCTGTCTGTAACTTTGTGTGTGTTTAATAAAACATTAAATACTAAGGAGTATGAATGTGTAACAGTTGGTTTGCTTTTGTATACAGAACAAGGACCAAACAAGAGGGGATGTAGTCCAAAGTAGGCTCCTTGCGGCCCGTCGCGTAAATACTTGTTTTATTGGATCGATATTTCCAGGATAATGGGACAACATTGAATTCCAATGTTTTTGGAGAAAATTGTAATAATGTTACTGATTGTGATAAACTTTCATTAGCTCAATTCTTTATTTGGTTAAAGTGTGTGCTACTTCCCATCATGAGACCCTCAGGCCCCGTCCAGACAGAGCAGGGTTTAAGTGGATCCAACAAAATTATAGTCAGATAATGGGTCCTCTTCAGGGAAACTGGCTAAATCTGAAACCTGCTCCCAGAGAGGGAACGTCTGAATCCAGGGCCTGCAGCTGCTAAGTTTGGAAACCCCAAGTTCCTCACAATACAGCATATTTGCACAAGCAAGTCAACGTAGATTTCATTTGTCACCCTTAAGAGAGGTGAGGTGAGACAAATGACAATAAAGACTTCAGGGGTGCATTTCTGTTTCAGAAGCTTTTCAGTTTATTGTGGATTCTACACCAACACATTCTGCTCCTCTGCAGTCTGTGTGGACTGTCTTGTTTTCAGTTCTCCCTTCCTTCTGCTTTCCTTCTGTGACAGCCTTACTATGCCAATCACTACCATGGCATACGTTTGACAATCCCAATTACTGCTCCTCCAACTTCAATTCATCTTTAGCATCAATTTTTTTTTGTGTGCACATATCTTATTCAGCTCCGTGTGGATGTAGCCTCAGTATGTGTTTAAACTGACAGTGTGGTGTCCTTCAGGATATCAGATGTATACTTTAAACTCTATGGGCCGGATCTATCAAAGGTTTGCGTGTATTAAAACGTGAGCTATTTCACTGCGCACGCTAAAAAATGTACAAACTGATCTATCAACAGCGTGCTAAAAGCATTTGGTCTTTAAAACGTGCTAAATAGCGCCTCTGATCCATTTAGTACTTTTTCTGCAATGAATATGCAATATGGGGCGTTTACACGCTAAAGTGCGTCTTGTGGGAGGAGAACATGTAAATATATTAATTTAGCACTCGCAATTCATCAAACTTGAACGCAATTTTGCTAACGCTATCTGACTCTATATTTAACACGTTTCAAAAGAAGGTGCAAATGGTCTGTATGCGTAATTGCGCACACATGGCAGCGGTTATTGTCGCAAGAAGGAGACATGGAAATAAAGCAAGGAGACGCAGAGAACGCATTTTTTCACTCCGTGTGAATATTTTTGGAATGAAGGAGGAAACTATCATCAAAACATATCGTTTATCCAGCATTGACATTTTGGAGCTGTTGGGGGAACTCCGAATGGATTTGGAGCCAGCCACAAGGAGGACCCACGCAATACCAGATATCACAAAACTCCTTGCAACGTTGCACTTTTTTGCATCTGGGTCATTCCAGCGTACGGTTGCAGCGAGAGCTGGGATCTCCCAATCTCGTTTTTCAGAAGTGCTGTCCGACGGGGTCGGGGTTCTCCCCCTGCGCCTGTGGAGCAACGTGCCAAATACTGCGGGGATCTCATCCACAGTCACAGGCCAATACAAAACACCTGTTTTTTTTTTGTTTTTTTTTTAGTGCAGCACATACCACCTTAGGGAATAAAGGTTGCCAATTTTTACATATATATACATATATATATATATATAATTATTTTTTTTTTGTTGGGGGTCACTGTAAGATTTAAATTTCTTAATGCACTAGTAGTTTGTACAGACTACAAACTACTTTGCCGCAAACCACAAAACGCGCAAAACCATCATTTAAATAGGGCGTCTCCAACAGTTTTGCACCTTCCACCAGTTACGCAATCCAGTTTGCGGGCGCAAATTACTGCACGCAAAATTGGATCTTGATAAATCCGGCCCTATAGGTTTTAAACTCTTCATTCACTATTGTAGACCTGTTTCATGCTTTTCTCGTGAAGCTATTCTCTGAAAAGGTTAAAGGAAAAAATATACCAGGAAGGAAAGAATATGTTTAGATGGAGCTGTTGAAGCATTCCGATTGGGAAAATAAGGATTTTTGTGGTGGGTCAGATGTCAAGTGCTGCGAACCTGAAAGAAAATGTTGTTAAAAGAATAATGTAAAGAAAGGCACAGTCTATAAGTCTGCAGCACATAATGCTTTACACACATGATCTAGGCTAAACTCTGGTACTATTTAGAGGATGTGTAGCAGATTTTTGAGTCAGTGGACACTGTTGTGTGACTATAATACTTTAACTTCCATTTGGTTGGATGTTGGGTGTGTAATTTTGAATGTTTAGGTGTAAATCCCTTTGAAAACCTAATTAGTGGTATAACTTTGTGCATAACTTTAAAATGGTTAAGGAAGAATTCAAGATTAAAGTAAAACAACAAGAAGATATCTCAATATGTGACAGTTAAAAAAAACCCTTCTTTACATTACATTAATCTGCCAAGATGTTCACATTTTACACTTGGCAAAGCTAAAAATTTATAATCCCATTTAAAGCCCCAAAACACACTGATCACTTGAGTGGATTTCAGTTTTTAAGCCTTTGTTCCCAAATGGTTCATAAAAACCTATTACACCTGGGCAATGTGACAATATAGAAAAAGGCATAAAAAAGGCAAATGAAGCAGTGAGTGTAAAATCAAAAGATATATATTTTATATGAATAGTTCTTAAAGTTTTAGATATTTATAAAAAGGTACAAAAGAAGTTCAAGTTAGCAATAAGGGTTACAAATTAGTTAAGCTATTCTTTATTGGTTTCTGAAAAGAAAAATGGAGAGTAGTGATGAACAGCAATATAAACATACCACCCCTCCTTTAACTTAAAGGATCGATGCCCTGGCTTGGGTTTGCATAGAAAATTGCTGCAGAGCAATCAATCTCTCTTGAGTTTTGTGAATCCGGGCAGGTAGCTTAGCCTGAAGGAGACTAGACAGGGGCTTGAATGTAGGCACAGGAGAGAAGAGGAAGACAAAGCCTTGTCGATAGTACTTCGTTTTCCATCAACTCTGGTCCTTAATCACCCTAGTCTTAATGTGCCTTTCTATCCAACGGGCCCACTCCCAGTCCAATATATCCAACATGATCTAGACCTAAACAAACATCTACCTGCCTCCTGCTCACTCACTCTCAGAGAGCTGCCCTCATCCATCTAAGCCTATAGCAAAGGTCTTCATTACAGGAGTGTGGCAAGAGGGTTGAGGAAAGTTTGTCTATATTGATGGTGCCTTCATTGTCTTTTCTTCTTTAGGGGGGAAAAAAAATACTCGGTGCAGTAATTAAAGCATCTGCTAGCCCACTTTGTGCTCAAGTCACATTTTGCATACAATCAGCACACAGGAAATAAATCCCACTAAGTTCCACTAAAGTCAATATAAATATGCAAAGACACAAAGACTTTACTCACAATGATACAAAACCATCAACCTTTTTTTTTTGGATAAAACTATTTCTAAGCAACTATTTGGATTTAGCAACATTAAGAGAAATAATGCAGAATGCAACAATCAAGATTCTATAGCGTAATAGGAAGTAAAAGACAATAAATGGGGTTAAGACGAAAGCCAAACTGGCTTTTAGCCTGGGAGGACTGCATGCACACCTGAGCATTGTTTGAGACAACTATGGCAGAAACCTCCTCTTCATTGAGTTAATTAGCAGTACCCCACAGTCAGCATCTCAGGGTGTGAAAAGGAGGACCTGAGGGAGAGCAGGCTGTCTTAGTGTCGATTGTAGTAAATGGTTGGCCTCCCTGATGAGCTCCCATCAGCCCTTGGAGCTTCCTGCTATCACGTCCCACTTAATTGTAATTATTTGGAAGGCAGACAGCCTCTGCAAAATTTCATTATTTAGATCAGGAGGTTGACTAACTAAGGCTGCCACTAATTACAATCAAATCATAGACATCAATTCTGTACAAATCACACAGTTTTGCTATAGTGGGCCATGTAAAGATGTAAATGAACAGAAAATTACATTCTAAATAATTTTATTGCTGTGTCACAGGCTGCGCAAACTCTCCAATACACCAACAATATGCTACAAGCCTTTTTTTTTTTTTTTAACCAGCCTACTGCTTAAATATGCAAATATTAGATTATATAGGAGTATTTAAGGTCCAGATGCTATAGAGAGGGCTTCTTGTTTTGGAAAACTGCAGTCCTCTCAGTATACTGTCGAATTATAAAAAGGTTTCTGTGTGAAGTTTTATTCACCCCAGCTTTTCGGTCAAAGAAAAGCAGAAGGCTGAAGGAGTTTTCATAGAAAGCTAATAAGAGTCACCATAAGTAATGTAGTTATTAGAACCATAATTTCTTAACAAAATGCAGAAATATGAGGAAAAATATTCACAGATTAGGGCTGGGCAACGAATCATATCAGTATATATCATAATATAATCCTGGTAATTATCAACAGAAAATAAATCCCATAAAATGTTCAATAATTTTTCTCAACTCTGATACAGAATTAAATGGCATTCTAGGGGATGTAGGCAGAGCCTCCCAACATCTTAGAGCGAAACTAAGCAAGGTTTGTAAGTCATTTTGATTAGACAGATAAATAAAATCAACAATTATTAATTATAATTGAGGTCTGTATCATGATACAATCTTCAGCCATAGTTCACAGTCGTTTGACAGATATACACTTATAATTCGCTAATTCTGAAGTATCAAGAAATACTAAAAATGTTTTTCAGTTTGAAAAACAGGCACCGCTGGGTCCCATCTGTCATTTAAAGAAGATGGCTATTGTATGCAGCTTACTGGTGGCTGCAGATCACTCCAATGCTCTCAGCATTTAAGTCCATTGCTGCCCAATTAGCAACTTAGCATTTCTGTCTTTATTTTTCAGTCTTTCTAGTGTAGCTGACTGCTAACTTAACCTGTCAGAATAATATCAATTAATGAATACTTATATGACAAAAATCAAACCTTTTTTAAAAATAGTTGCTTCATAATTAAAAGAACAAAAGGTCAATTGAATAGAAATCAAAGCTTTCTAAAAACAGAAAAACTGAAACTGGCCAAAAAACTCTGATTGAGCATTTCTATTTTGTCTCTATATTGTAGATTCTTACAGTGCTGAAAAATGGGCCCCATTACCCGCTACCCCCAAACAGCTGAAATCACAGGACCTACATCTTCTGAAACATGTATTCAAATCCAGTGAAAAACCAGTTTGAGGACACCAATGAGAATGGAATGAGTTAAGAGGCTTAGTAGCACAAGCAGATCCACCTAACTTCGCCCTGTCAGCTGCCCTAGGCCCACCCCCATGCCTTCATTATCCTCCCGACTCCCTCAACTCATCCTCCTCCAGCACTGGTGCTAATCCCGCCTGAGGGGATAGGACATAAACCTGCCAGAGGAGTCTCTAGTAAGGAAGGAAACCTCTTGTGAACAGTTACACTGTGGTGTTGTAATCACTGACTGGGGCAACCCTGGCCTTTTCAGTAGGTCTGCCCAAATTATCGCTGTATGCCTTTGATGTAGGTGGATATCAGATAAAGAAAGGCAGATTATGATCACTGAGACTCCTAACTTCGAATTTCTACTTTTTATAAATTATTTCTATGCTTTTCAATATGCAGCAGCAAAGAGTATTTATACAGACATTATTGAGTTCATTCACAAAGTGGCCTCAGATAAAAAATCAATAAATGATGGCTCTTGTAAAAAATGTAAATTGATTTGCTTTGATATTTTATGTTTTCCCTTCATTAATGGAACATCAACAGTTGGCACAGACTTGTTTTTCTGAACAAAGTTTCTTCAGACTCATAACATCCAAAAAGCCTTCCCTTTCTCTATAGAATTTGTATGGCTCTCATATAAAAATGAAGCTTGGGGCTATTCCTCAGTGTATCAATCAATGCGACTAAGATCTGAAGCTGCATGAAACAAACCGATAGGCTGGGGAGCTGCTGGGTTTTTGCGCGTTGCTTGTTTGTGTCCAGTCGGCAGCATGTAAAAACCTATTTGTGCGGCATGTTGAGGAAGGTTTGAAGGCACTGTCAGTTTTTTATATATACAAACATAAGGCATAGTGTCAGCAGAAATGGTGTACTATTCTCTTCCCTTGTTACCATGCATGAAACTTCTGTCAACAAACCTGGACCATCTGCCTGATTATCCACCATCCGCTTTTGGTGGTGTTGTTTTCCCCCATAATCCAAAACTTTACTTTGTGCTTTCCATGAGGAGTTGCATTTATGTATAAGATACAGACACCAGCTGTAATTAAGAGCCACAGTTTATATGACTACGAAAACTAAAGTTTTTGAAACATTTTGGACTTAAACCCATTTGCATTTTTCTGCTTGAATAAATAAAGTCTACTTTAATACTCTAGCAGAGGAAAAAGTTGAAAAGAAGACGTGTCAATTTGCAGGACATAAAAAAGGAGCAATTCATCACAAACAAAAACAAGCTCAACTTTATAAACTATTCAGGGCTGTATACTTTGCACAGCCTTCGGTTCTTCTTCTATGATTCTCATTTGGGTAAGCTAAAAAAAAAATGTTATTCATTAAAAAAATACCACTGTTTCATTTCTTTAACGAGAAAATAAGAATTGTACATCGAAAGGATTACACATGTAGTTGTTCAACCACAGTCCACTACTAGGCTACAACAGTATCAGAGCCCAAAACCTTTGAAAAGAACAGGAGTTGTTTTTCCTCTTAACACTTGGAAAAATAACAATCAACAAAGAAAACCATAAGTGTTTTATGAAAAAAAAAATTGATTGAACTTTCAGATGTTGCTAGCTTAAAGCTTTCCTGTGATTATTTCCTCCGTGTTTTAGGCTTTAAATTATCAGGGGGTTTTTTTCTTTTTTTTTTTTTTAAGCATTGTTGCTGTTTGTGTAAATTCATGTACATTTGTTTTGTTTCTTTGTCAAGACACATGCAAACACTAAATTACAGCTCTGTGACAAAGTGGTTGAGAACACCATTTGTCTCAGTTTATACATTTGTTATTTTGTTTGCTTGATTTAACCATCTCTTTATTCTGTAGTTTGCATTCATATACTATCCCGGGTTTGTTTATGTTTGCATTTTTACAGATAATTTAGTATAGCATCTTAGTTTAAATCAGGTGATAACTTTTCAAGGTTTTGTTTGATTATGTAACTTTTGTGTTTTATTTTGGTGAACTTAGCTTACCTGTCTTTCAGGAGGAAGTGTGACCTCACTTCCTGCAATTAGAGACTCCTGTGTAGAGCTGTGGTCACAGGAAGATACCAGAGGAAGAGGGGGGGATGGAAATCCTTTTACATTTTGTTAACAATTTAAAATCCTTGCCAGTGTTACATTTAGATGTAGATATTTGTATGGTGTTTATTCAGAACATTTTGCTTAAAGTTATAGTATGTAACGCGAGCTAGGTAGAGAGTAAATGGAGTAGCCACATTTGTTAATGGAAGAGTCCATTGGAGGCCATTTTGTGTTTCAGACCAAACAGGTATAAGACAGAGCTGTGTGAGGTTCAGAACAGAGAGGAACCAGGTCAGTGTAGCTGGGTGCACTTGACATTAATTATGGTTGATTTAAGTTCAGTTAATGTTCTGTTGAGCCATGTTAAACCTCTAAGTTATTTTTTTTGGAAATTTCTTCTGTAAATACTTTTTTTTGCACCCTTGTTTTTGCAATGTAAATAAACCACCTGCTACATTGGACATCTGCCTACTGCCTTCTTTAGCCACTTGGCCAGGCTATCTAACAAGCTCAAAAGGCATGTTTACTGAAATGCTTTTATCTTTTTTGTAAAGTGATATTATTTTGAAATGGTTTCCATTATAACTGTCAGGTTTTGTTTTTTGCAATGTTTATTTGATTTCCTTACACACATACAACAAAGGTAAATGTAAACACCTAAACCAAGGGTGGGGCAATATCTGGTCCTCAATGGCCACTGCCCTGCTAATTTTAGACGAGTCCCTGCTTCACCATATCAAACTCAATTACTAAATCAGGTGTGCTGACCTAATAAGTGAGATTAAATTACCTGCTCAGCATGTCGGCATGTCCTCCAGATGCCTGTTAATGGCGCTATTTAAATCAGAGGTGCTGAAGCAGGGACAAATCTAAAACTTGCAGAAGATTGGCCCTTATGCTCCCAAGTTTAAAACCCCTGTACTAAAAAGAAGTCCAGAAAAAAAAGTGACAGTCTGTATTGCCTATTTAAAACAAGTTAACATCTCTTTTCTTGCTGCATGTGAAATCTTTTGAAGGTAATCATGAAGCTGTTGCAGCTGTCAGGGACAAATCATAGAGCAGAACTGAAAAGAATGATCATTCATTTTAAAGACTAGAGCATATAAATAATTTACAACCATCGCAAATGGCTTTAACATCTAATGTGAAGACATCGCCTTTAATCAGAGGGTGATTTACCGAGTCCTGTTTACAAAGTGATAAAGCGAGTAATTAAGCACCTTACCCAGAAAATGCTTTAAATTGCAGAAGTGTTTTGTGAACATTTCAACTTTAATCTAAATAGAGGAAATAAAATGTTACGAAAAGTTTTACGTTCAACACCACATTGAAATGACACAGGGTTAGCATAATAATGTATAAATATCAGCTCAAAAGTTATTAGATAAAACAACAAAAATGAAAATAGGTTTTCTGCAGTTTGTACACGCAGCCTAGTTTCTGAAAGTGGCCAACTGTTGAGTAGTGAGTGTCCTGAAACACGGCTCTGTTTAGTCCCACTGCAGTTATACAAGTTGTTTCTCTTATCAACACAGCCACAAATTCCTGTCCATCGGGGAGCACAAAAGTCCTGTAATTGCCTGCTTCACCACTTGAGCCCCATATAGCAAAATGTTAATAACAAACTGATGAGAAATTCATTAAGGCCCCAAATAAAAAATCTCTCCACGCTAACGGGCGAGTACATTATAATTAAACTGATGCCTCACAGCTTTCATTAGGCCGTGGAGCCCGACAACTTGAACCATCGAGATGAATGCAACTGGGCGCTATTGTTTTACAACTCGTTAGATGCTAAGCCATGAAACAGATTGATACAATAATTATATAACTCTGAGGGCTCTTTTCGCTACAGCCTCCAGCAAAAAGAGACCTAAGAGTTATATAAGAAAATTAGCTGACAACTGACATGAACAGTGTTAGGTTTACGCTAGTCTCCAGGAACTAGTTCAGTCAGAAATAGTTACAGCTCTGACCACTAAGAGAAAGGGACAGGCTGGACAGTGTAATTAGGCTTTTTCCTTCTCCCTGTCTTGAACTATATTCCCATCTCTTATGTGACGTGTGCTACTTTCCCTCTCTAGTCGTGTCCACCTCAGTCTGTGCTGAACCTTCCACCTATTCCTTTGTCCATTTGTCTTGCCAGCTTCATTTTATTCTGTGTTCTCATTTTTCAAAAGACCCCAGAAGGACAGTCTTCATAAGAGAACTGACACAATAGTATGACGTTGGACAATGCTTTCGTTTGCAATTTGCATATTTTATCAAGGAAACAGATTAGTTCTTAATTCTTTTGTGTGTTGAAAACTGTTCACAACCCTTGAACTTAACAAGAAATGTCAACATATCCTCAAGGGTTATGAGAGAAAGAAATAGTGGATAACTAAGACAAGAATATTTTTTTACAAGTAAAAATCTGAACAGTATGCCTTTCTTTTGTCAATACTTGCCTTTTATTACAAGTGTTCCGCATTTAGTCAATAATAATTTTTGTCAATCTTCTGTAGGTCAAAGAAAATCAGATTGGAGAGATAATGACCATGAAAACTTAATTATCAAGCTTTTTTTTTATAGATCTATCAAGAGACCTTTTCAGACCTTGTGTTTTGTAAGTGAGAAAAGTGTTAGTTTTTTCCCCCAAAAGGGAAGTGTTTCCATTCATAAAAATCAATGGAAATGCAGCTGATGACCATTTTGCAAAGGGCTGCTGTAGACACGCTTGCACCCTCAAACTTCCAGAGATAGCCTCAATCATTTTACTAATAATATTTAAAAAATAATAAATTTACAAAGTTTAAAAAATCCCTTATGCAATGGATAATTTGATCATCACTCTTTGTCACCCCCAACCCTTAATTGTGGATCCCTTATTATTCTGGATTAAATGCAAAGGAAAAAATAATATATCTTTTTAAAACCATCTACATTTTCCAGATGAGGGCAGCGTTTTGTAAACTGACCTCTACAGATCCATAAATTGATTTAACAAAAAAAAATGCAGGAAAATCTAATGCTAGGGTTTATAGTATGCAATAATCACACTGTAAACAGACCCTCAAATATACTCCAGTTTCAGGAGATTGGCCTTTTTGCAACAAGCAAATTGAACTATAGCTACAGATTGCAAAGGATTGTGCCAATGCAATATTTTAACTATCAGCTTCACATATGAATAATTAAAGCCATTGTCATTTGACCTCAGGGAAGAGGGAAGGCAAGCAGGTCAGACTAATGTGAACCAATAATCTCTGCCACAGTCATTAGGATGATCAATGCCATTCTAATGAGATAACATCTGGAACAAAAAAAAACTAATAGCAGACAGCTGCTGGGCAAAGTGGGGCAATTACGGGAACATTCAGTGATGCCAACTAATTCTGGAGCCATTGTGGCCTGATTTTGGACCCCCGTGTTAACATCAGGAAAAAACATGTTGAATATTTCACACCTCATCTCATAAATAACCATGAAACTGTAATATCAATGAGAATGTGCAGGAAGGGGTAGGAACTGGGAGGAACAAATACCTCAAACAAGCTCAGCTTAACATGAATGCTTATCGAGCGGCACTAAATTGGTCAATTAAGGAGAAAATCTGTTTTGAGGTAACCTTTCAGCTTATTAAATAAGCTATAAATCAATCTTTAGAGCAGAATGAGTGGCTGGCTATTAATGAACAGACGTGTCTAATCCCCAGTTTTCCTTGCTGCTTTCTTTAAGCTTGTGCACAAGTAATTATGGGAGGGGGCAGCAACTGGCGAGTTCATGCATCTTTTTTCCCCACAATTAGGCTCTCCTGCAGAAGTTGTACCAACGTCTAAGGGTGCAACCTGAAAGCGCAAACACGCTGAATGCAAGTAAGCTATGTGGAAGACATAAATCTGAAAAGATGTGAACAAAAAGTTTTACCTTCAAACAGCCCTTCGTGAGAGAAGCTGGATCCAATTAGCCCAAGGCAGAGAGAGGAAAAAAGAGGAGACATTTCTAATAGACCCTATTAAAAAAAAGTACTTGGTGATCATGAATGAGTATAATTACTACCAACAAAAAAACTACTGGCTGTAAAACTGATTGGAAAAAAAACCCTCCTCTGTTAGACTCTAAAGCATTAATTATATATAATAAAGCAAAACAGAAAGAATAAGAGACCTTTCAGAGTTGTCAGTTAATGAAGACCTAGAACTATGTAAAAAATGTTTTTTATGTATAATTTATGGTCATTCAATATGAATTTATTAGTCTCGTAATAAACTAAGTACTTGGTTGTCCTTATTTTCCTGTCCTTGTTTTTGCATCTTACAGCTCTAAAGGGGAGCACGGTCATGGAACTGATTGCGCTTAAATGCAGTAAAATGTTTTTTTTCATCAGCACATCAAAGAGAAAAAGATAACTGTCTATTAATCAATCTATCTTACATAGGCTAAAGTCTGAAATGTTCTTGAGATGTTATGGACAACTTTCAGACAGTTTCAAAGCAGCTCATCAGAAAAAACACCGACAAACTTGTTTAACAAATATCTTTTTAGAACCTTTACTGTTTATTTCTAGTTATGTACCTTTTATTAGCACCTTGAAAATGCTTAATTGACATCGTCTTGATGAACTCTAAATGCATGCAATTGAAATACCTTTTATATCATCTTAATCTTTAGCTCCCTCTACAAAATGAAGTTACATGTAGGTCTCTGGCTATACTCAACTTCTTTAGGGTATAATATATTTTTTAACAATATTCTACCATTAATGCATAAGAGCATATATTTGCAGATTCTGCTCTATAGAAATGTTTTGGTTGTAAAAAAATAAAATAAAAAATAAAATACATGTCACAGATTTCTACAGTTTGTTTTAAAAAATGTCAGTCAATTGTACCGTGTAAAGAGGTTAGACACAGTATATACTAGAAGAGCACATTAGTATGGGTGGTTTGGGAAAAAGGGGAGAAATGTATCAAAGTTTAAGAGCAGTCGACACTACAGCAGCAGTGCTCCTCTGAGGGAACGGCGGTGGCGGTAAAAAAGCTCCCAACTAACAGTAATTGGTTTTAAAATAATGGAATTCATTACAGTTATGCTGCTTGTTCAGAAATGCAAACAGGGGAAGAAAAGAAACTCACAAGAGACTTGGGCTGAACTGCTTCACTAAAAACTACGGAGAGATGAAAGGCATAATTCAAATGACAATTTTAGAACCTTTAGTTCATTTATATCAGTAACTGTGAAGATGTGCAGAGATAATAACATCAAGACAGAGTTTTTTTTTCAGTTCTTTTGTTCTAGTTGAAATGCTTTGGAAGGAAGTTTTTCCTTCTCAGTTTCATTCTTTTGTGGTGGCAAGTTCCTCCTCCTCCTTCTCACACAGAGACATGCGAGGTGACATACAAACAACCCAGAAAACAACACCCGTCGGCAGCACAGACAGCCAACTGAAAGCTAACATGTGAAAACTTGACAGGTAAGGGGAAAAACACCTCATGCATGACAGTGAACTGCCTGCATGTCTTATTAAATGACTGCGTAATTATATACATCAGTTATATACATTTTAAAGTCCTGTTTTTTAATCCCCATCCGGCTACATGAATCAAGGTCAGCGGATCTGCCCAGATCAGCATTAAAAGACCATTTCTCACAACCAATCAGGACATAAAGAGACAGGTCAACCATCTCAGCATGATTGGATGTGCCCTCTCACGCTGTGCCCATGGCCAACATCAAGCACATTGCCATTTGGAAGACAATACATCTGCCATCAAAAGAGCCTCGGGCCAATATCAAGTAATTGGCCCCATTCAAACAGAGTGCTTGATTTACTCCAGCCACTACTTGAAGGAGGCGGTCGTCTTTCCAACATATGTGTAGATAACAGCAGGGGTGAACATTACTACTCTGATATTATGCTGCATTTTACCTCAAATTCATCTGCAAAAGCAACAATGCCATATGGCTATGTATTATAAATTAAAGCATGTTGTTGACGAAAGAGGTGAAACACAAGAACGCAGAATCGGATGAGCTGTTCCTTCAGAGACAAGGTCGGCAGTAAACAGTAAAGCCACCAATCTGCCACATGCAAAGAGCACAGGGTATCTATAAACAAATGTGACTCGTGTGTTTGAATAAGTGGGCTCAGACGAGCTATGGGGCTTCAATCTTTTTATCTTTCTGAAGGAAATCGTATAACAGAAAACAGTGAGGTGTTGGCTTGGTGTCAGTCTGTAGGAGTCATGGATGAAAGGTTCTGTGTAAAGACATGAGACGGGGGAAGAATAACATAAAATTATATGGCTGGGTATAAAATATGTAGCGAAATATATTATCAGTGAAAGGCAAAACAAAAAAAGGATAGAGTAGAAAATATCAGTCTGGTCATAAATATGTACAGTGATATAGGTCAAATCAAAGAACTTTAAGTTAAAGACAGTCACCTTTATAAATATATATATATAGAAATTCACCTCCAGAGTCATTATCTCTTGTTTTCAGAAGCACCCTGGTTATCTAAACAACCAGACTAATTGCAGACATTATACTCTTATTGTGCCTTTTAAACCTCAGATGTCTTCGAAACAGTAGTAATGGTACACCTAGCTGAGCAGAAACTCAAAGGAAACCAGTAGGACAACAGCACACCAACAATAAAGCATTGCACAAGTAAATTCTACAATCTAGTAGCCATCCATTGCCCCCAAGTGCTGAACTTTGGTACTACGCCTCTGGCCAGACACCTGCAGCATCCCCACACCCTGAATCAGATAATGATTATAGATAATTAACTCTTTTTTTTGAAGATCAAAATTCATCATAACTGTTTGAATTGCAATCTTGCTATCCTCTCCTGGAAACCTTGGCATAAAACAATTTAAAGTAGATAAGGATATAATGTCTAATTTGTAAAAAGCTGAGGCAACTTTGACACTTGCCATGAAGAAAGCATTCAGGCTGGATCAAGCACATGTATTTCCAATTCGCCCCTAATCCTCCACCACTGCTGAACTGTCACATAAACAAAATTCAAAGAAAGTCTCAGTATCTATCTATACATCTACCACTAGATGACTAATTCAAGCCTGTTTATTTATTTTCGGCTCTTCTACTCACAAGGGATGAAAGCGCATCCAAGCAGCCACATGGTGCCAGTTGACGGCTTAAAAGCTGCCAATTTAACACTATGGTCAGTCTCTTAAGTGTGAGAGGATGAAGAAACCACAAGCCAGAGGAGAAACACAGCCAGTGAGCTTGCTTGATCGTGTCACCAATATTCACAGGGTAGATCTGTCAGAGGAATAAGGGAGAAAACTGGCTGCTGATGAGGTGATTCTGAGACATTACTCATGTGTGGCCAAGTACACGAGAAATGTCGATGACATCCAGCTAAAGAAATCTGCTCTATGAAGGAGCTCAAGCTGATAGGCACTTTGTTAGCATCCAGCTTCGGAGAGTGGACAACTAGCCTGTGCTGTAAGGTGCAACTAAAGTTCTTGGTAGAAGTCAGAGAAAAGTTTGTATTTTGTATAAATAGGCATGCATGACAAGGGGCCATAAAGGGAAGCCCTTTATCAACTCCCCTAATGCAAAACATCCTCCAAGAATCTCAAAATACTGAGACAAAGCATGCACTGAGTATGAGATGACACCCAGCTAAAGAAATCCGCACCATCAAACAAAGCAAATAGCTTCCTAAATATACAGTACATAGATGTAGGGGATATCTAAAAGCTAAAGAAACAAATAAAGAAATGGGGAATGACTAGAGGAGCAAGCAACCATAAAACATGGGAATACACAGAAATTCACAGCTGTGTGAACAGTTAAAGCAGATGCCGTGGCTTGTGATGGTAGATGCATACCGAGAAGGGTTGTAAAAATATGCTATAAAGTTTATGGAGCCTAATGCGGCCCCACAGGAGCCTCCCGCTGAGCCGAGTGCGCCGACGGAGCTGTTGAGTGTGTGACAGAGCTGTGGGGGAGAGATGTACAACTGAGCAAAGCTAGTTTTCACAAGGTCCATCAGTCGTAAGGGGATGTGCATACAGTGAACTAAATTTACAGATATGCAATCAACAGAACTAGGACTCCTTTCTCCCTCCTCCATCTCATCTGAAAAGAGTCAGTGTCTTTATGCCTCCATGTCCAGAGTCTAAACCCGCGCTGCACCATCTGCACCATTCTGTGCCAGAATAGCACAAAGAAAGTTGGTGAGCCATTTTTACAGATACACACATTGCTGTACACACACTACCACAAGCACAGCAACTATAAAGCTCTACCACAGCCTCTGTTAAATCCAATATCAACATACTGGGACCACTTCAGCCTTTCATGTTCCCTTCAAAATAATGAGATCCAGCTCTCTTCTGATTGAAGAAGAGTGATTGTTTCTGGTTTTGAAAAGGCATTTTTTTAAAGAGTTGTGTTGAAGAAAACAGCAATATAGAAACAAGGAGATGTGGGCCAGGAGAAGATGCTGGTAGTATGACAATCTTGGGCAAAAATAGACAAAAAAGCACCATCTACTATTGCGTGAATACATGTTCTCAGGATGTATCCCAGATATTTATTGAACTTTTTTCTTTCTTACAAATGGAAATCCAAGTAGACCGAAAGAAAAAAGTTAAACATTATGAGATTAAGATCATTGTTGTTTTTTTGTTTTTTTGTTACTTATTTCAGAGAGTAAAACTCAGATTTAGCATACTGGTAGTAAAATATTTGTATATTCAATATACGGTGATTTGATTGCTTGTGTACCGTTTCTGTAGCAGTATAATAGAAGTGTTTCTGTTTATCAAATGAGTGGAAAATATTTTTTTTACAATATTCTAAAAGATCTAGAAATGTAGATACAGAGAACAGGAGAGAGATTAACATTGATAAAAAAAAATAAAAATAAATCCCCAAATTGAAGGAAAACTGCTCATGGCGAAGTAGCCTTGTTTCCCGGGACCTCCAGCGGGAGCTGATGTTGACCTAATCCCACCCACACAGCCCACCCTCTATCACAACTGAACTTCAGCTCCTCCACAGTATGTAAAGGTCAAACTCAAACATGAGTGAATGAAGTCGAGTCATTCACAAAATGAGACGCAAAAATAAAAATTGAGAGGCCTTTATAAAAACGCTAAGTTTAACATTACACAACACAGTAATTAATAAAAGTGAAAATGACTGAACAAGCTATTTGGGTTACAAACCTTTTCAACAAAAAACAGCCTAGAGTAGTAATTGGACACTTGCCTACAACTGTTTTTCAGCCATCTGTTTCTTCTTTCAACACTGGTTCTTACAAAGACTGGAGGAACACACTGCTAAGACTTCCTACTGAGATTAAAGAGGTCCTCCGTTGTTATAAAGAAAATAGGTGCTGGTTAAAGAAAAGGTACAAATAAAGCTGACTTGGCAACACATGGGCTCAGCTCACATGTCTTGAACAAACAGCAATATCTTTAAAAAAAATGTTTAAAATTGTTTCCTCTTATTGCAGAACTAACATTTCATTTTTAGCTACATTTCTGTTTTTTGAAAAGACTGTCTTTTTTTTTAAACTAATACAGCTTTCTATTCACATACCAATTATACTTTTTCTTTTTTGGGGGTAGAAACAACAGCAATAAAGTAACTATATTGTTTTCTGTATTTTTCCTGTCCTCCAATTATGCCTGGCTGTTAACTAGAGGGATTAATGATGGACACAATTGCTGCTTGAAACAGTGCTACTTGCTGGTGCTTCAATGGTTTCCCTCTTTTTGTTAGACTTAGCTTTTGTAAACGGAGATAAGTTAGAATGAAAATAACAAAGTTATGAAGTCATTGCTATAAGACCTTGCAGATGCAAAACAATATTATATAATGTATATATATTTATATAATGTAATCTCTAGAAACAAGGTTAAGGATTGTTCTGTTTATATATAAATCTGTTTTGTTTTCTGAACTGTGGAGAACTTACTGAAATTAACTGAAAATTTTGTAACTAAAAACCTTTTGTAAGCTTGAAACAGTCTCCAAAGTGCCACAGATAAAAGAATCTGAACTTAAAGGAATAGTACACCCAAAACATGATTAGCCTTCATTTTCTACTCACCCCCATGCTGAACAACACTCTGGAGTACTTTTTTGATATCTCAAATGCATCTAGAGATCTGGGAGGCTTCTTACTGTCTGCTGACATTCAAATAATGGAGGTCTATGGTGCCCGAGGCAGAAAGGTCCATAAAAGTCCACAAAAAACGTGTCAATATTCCTCCATACTGCTCATCCAATGCCTACGGAAACCGCGGCAGACCAAACCAGATGAAAGTGCGCATTCAGCTCGGCAAAGAACTTATGCTCTTCCTCAACACTGAAGTCCTCAGACATTTTTCTTTTCGTTGTTTCTTTCTTTGCACAGGTAAACAGCAAATTTCTTCTTCTATGCTTGCATTATCAAAAGCAGACGCTGAATGCGCACTATCATCTGGCTTGGTCTGCCGCAGTTTCCGTAGGCTCGTGAACTCGCAGGCGCGCGCTTTTAGGAAATCCTATACACTACTGTTTATGCTCTAAAAACATTCTAAATGACTTTGTTTCGAGTAAATTATGGACGCTACCCACTCAGGACACTTGGAATACATTGGACGAGCAGTATGGAGGAATATTGACACGTTTTTTGTGGACTTTTATGGACCTTTCTGCCTCGGGCACCATAGACCTCCATTATTTGAATGTCAGCAGGCAGCAAGAAGCCTCCCAGATCTCCAGATGCATTTGAGATATTGTAGTGAATGTCTTAGTTCAGTCATAGGACTTAACAGAAGTTATTGACTAATGTAAGTGTAATGCTACGTGTGGCCTCTAGAGGGCAGTTGGATCCTTGGTTATTAATATTGGCTGTCTGTGTCCTGAGTTCAGTTGTTTGATAAGCTGCATAGAAGACACCACTTGGCCCTGACGAGAAGACAATTCCTCATTGGAGCTAGGCGTCATTGCAGCCTTTTGTAATCATCCAACCAGTCATTAAATGGTAAACTTCATCCAGCATTCCTGTCGGGTCATTCCCACGCAACAGAGACTGTGAGTAAACTATATGCATCTTAGAGGGAAGCTGAAGCTAGCCAAATCTCACACGAAAACTAGCAAAGATAGCTAACTTCATTCGAAGACGTAACGCATATAAACAAGAAGTAAAAGGCACGACAATATCAAAAAAGTACTCCAGAGTGATGTTCAGCATGGGGGTGAGTAGAAAATGAAGGCTAATCATGTTTTGGGTGTACTATTCCTTTAACTGAGCCATTTCAAGACATTGCTAAGCTCAGTTTTAGCTCTGGCTGAATGTTTACAGTAAATGCTTTGCACTATAAAATGGAAAAATATTAAGAGTATTTATCAAATCAGGGTTTATACAGGAATGAATAACTCAAATTTAATGCTTTTTAATGCTCTTTTAATGTTCTTAGAAATAATTTTAATGCCACCAACAGGTACCCATCAACAGGCTGCAGCCATGTCCCGAATTCCTTGTTTTCCGCCCACTTTTGTTGAAATTTGCTTTTTACCCCCACTCTCTAGCTTTTTCTCCGACTCAAGCTTCTTTTCTGAACATCCAGCTTTGCGATCAACCGGAAGCAGTTCCACGTAAATATATGGTGATATAATATGTCTGACGAAATTGTTTTTATAAATGTTTTTTCTAAATAAAGTATTTTAAATGCCACAATAAACACATTTAATTAATTTTAATGCCAATTAAGGCATTAATTTAAAAAATAATAATTAAATTACTTTTAATGATTTTTAATGACCCGAGAAAACCCTGCAAATGTAGGTTCTTTTCTAGGCTTCGCTGGTTACCAAGTGTAACTTAAAGTCTACTAAACACTTATTAAATCTAACAGGTTCGTTAATATCTCAGTTTCTCTGTGGAGTACGTAACCCAAGGCCACACCTGTGCTCCATTTTTATCAAGAAACTGGGGAAAAAAATGCCCACACACACTGAGGCACATACAATTCGGCCAAGAAAATGTAATATGTCACTCCAAGTATTTATCCTGAAAAGGAAATGATTGTTTACATCCATCAGTCCTGAATATTTAACATTTGGTTTGCCTGAAGTGAACAGCGCCATGACTGATTGTTCTCCCTCCATGATGTGTTGCTTGTTATGAAACAACAATTCAGTTAGAGGCGGATATATTTCTTGTTATGCTTTGCTAAAATGTAACCTTGACCTTTGAAAATCATGTTGTAAGCGGAATGTCGATAAATTTGAATCAACGTCTGTGTTTGTTGTATTGCAGGTTTCTTCAGTCATTCCTGAGATATGGGAATCACATGAAAAAATAGATGTGAGGTTGAACTGACTGTAACCTTGAAAAAAAACGAAGGAATATCAAAGCCATTTTTTAATAATAAAAAAAAATACTGAATATGTGTTTAAAAAACAAACTATGGGCAAAATTTTATTTAAATGGAAGCCTTGATCTTTTCTCCCTTTGAAAGAAGAAACAGATTTTTTACCACTTTCAAGCAACTGTTTGGCATGTTTTATATATTGGATGTGAAATAGTCTGCAAAGGACATTTGATAACTATAAGCTTTAGCAATTCTGAAATGTATAATTCAACTGCAGACTTACTGGAGTCAAGAAAAATGTGCAAACTGGTAAAGCAAATCTGAAGATTTTTAATCAATTCAGACAATCCTTCCCGCATCTGGACTTCATTTTCAGAGCATTGGGTACTACTGCTGCACGGTCTGATGCATTTGAATAAAGACATCAGGAATTACACTTTCAGATTGGAAAAACAAATTCTGAGAACTATTAAACAATTTAACTAAGTGAAACAATTAATATTAAATACCCATTAAAATGGAAAACTTCTGACCCAGTGTCCCCAGTAACTAGAGGATTGTCAGATAAATCATCTCTTATATAACTCCAAGAAAAATGTTGAAGTCGTAAGATGAACTCTAAAATAAGCTTTCAGCCAATCAAACAAAAATCTTATTCAGATAGTCCTCTTCAGAGCAAGTTTCCTTGATCTTAATTTATAATAGAATGGTGACTGGCGAACCCTGGCTTAGGGCATGTGAGGCACACGCTATTGATTAATTTTTCATTGCCGTCCTTTTAAAGCATCAAGGACATGTGCCACATCAAATCTCCTCAACCCAAAGCACCAAGTTTAATAGCTTGTGTGAAACAAAAACTCTGCCGAAAGAATAAAATGGAAGCGGGAAGGCTGGATTTCTTCATAGTTTCCTTAATATTCATATCTATATATACATTTTGACATTGATGTGATCTGAGTTTTTTATCAGCCTTGTGAGTATAGTTGACCCATTCCAAACAAGATAAAGTAAAAACATGAGTACTAAGAAAGGTTATTTAATTAATACATTATATTTTATTTACTGGAAAATGTTGCGTATACAAGCTACAATCAGACCAGATTTGTTGAAGAGGATTATTTATTACCAAAAGTAGAGAGTAAATATTCTCACATAACTCAAAGGTTCAACTGTGAATTAAAACTCTTAAGAGAATCATTTCCTAGTTGCTGATTTTTGACTATTTGAAGTCAACCAGCAAAGAAACTTTTAAGATAGTAGTTTAATATGAAACAGTAAATGTTAGCATGAAAGTCAAACAACACTGTTGTGTTATTAAATGGACATTAAATTGAGTGCATTATATCAAAACATTTTTGATACAATTTATCTTTATATAACGCTGTCTGTCAGAATTATAATTTCTGATACAATTAAATGAAATTTAATAGATATTTAAGCATGTCTGAAAGCTATAAATGTAATGTGCTTTTTTCATCTTTGGCCTTCCAAAGAAAATTAGTCAGACAAAACTCAAGAACATTAGTCGATCATAGGAAGAAAAAAAAAAGGGAGAGTACTAGAAACTCCAAGTAAAAGCAGGCTTTAGAAAAAGTACATATTTTTCATGATTTTTATCTTGTTTCTAATCACAGGTCAATTTGTCCATCTTCAGCTATTCACACCGACCCGTTATCATTTCAGCCTAGACTGCAGACATATTCTACCAGTCACTATGTTCATCAACACTGCATAAAGGGCTTATTTCCCTTACTAATGAAGCTTTTTTTTTAAATAAATCACTGCAGTAACATAAATAAAACAATCCCCAGCTATAAAAAATACTTAATGTGCACACTTCGTCAAAAATGCTAATTTAATCAAGCTAATATAAATGGTTGATATTTTAACTTGATATGAACCTATTCTTTAGTTAAAGTAATTAACTCCTTTCTTCTAACTCATGTATCACACATATCAGTGTCAGCCTTATAAAAACTATCTGTATTTAAACATACTTTTCCAACTGCTTATGCTATATAGCCTTCATTTTCTTATCTTTCTGCCATACATCCAGCCACAGATTAACATTTACAATACGGATTTTGTGTGCATACACAATCCACACCTGGTTTTTCTCAGGAAATAAGAAAATGCCAGTAAATTCTGCAACACTGCAACCAGCTCTGACCTTTTCTCTCTCAGGTATAAGGCTTTCTGGACTCTTTGGTCTAATCTGCACACTGACAACAACATTCAGAGAGCAGTTGTTTACACAACCCTATTTACCATCACACAACCTGACATTTCAGAGCCAACCTGCATCTAAGCAGTCATCTGTCCAGTTGTACAGGTATTGATCATTTCCTGTGGCTTGGAGATTTTCCTCTGCCGTTTCTTCAACAAATGGATCACACGCCCTCTCATCCCAAGTCTCAGCAGCCTTCTGAGCTGCAGAGTCCGTCAATGGACGAGACAAGATGGAAGTCTACTTTCAGAAACTGCGCAGCAGCAGACACTGACGGATGGACCTTGACTTCTGACGTAAATCAGGCCAGTGCTTACAGACTGCTATGCAGCAAAACAACCATAGAGCCGCCAAGATATATAGTATACCAGCAAAAGGCTATGTCGGCCCTTGAGTGACATTGTCCTGCAGCTTTTGTATGCATTCCTGATCCAACACATCTGAAACACAGGGCCAAATTACCTCCTTGGCATGCCGGTGGGTTTAGTAGAGGCCTGGTCATTAACCATTGATTCGTTCTAGGTGTGTTGAAGAAGGGATGCATGTAAAATCTGCAGGACTGTGGCACACCAGGACTGTTGTTGCCCACCCATGCAGCATACAGTGCAACTGATTGATTTAAGTCTGTCTGCAAGTCTGTTACTACCTAGGTATGTTGCTTCGATCGTCTTCACTTTTTGGTTGGAGCTTGAAAGACAACATGAGAGTCTTTGCACACTTCCATAATGGCCAGAGTGATGAAAGTCAATACGCAGCGTTCATTTCCTAGCTCATTCCTTACTAACAGAGGAGAAAGTGCCAGAGAGATTTCATGGCTGAGACAGAGGACTTACACTCATGTTTTCCCAATGGAGCATCAGAACCAACACTTTCCCTCTGGCACATCTGAGAGCACTCAACACCGCACGCTGACAGCGTGAAAATAGGAATCTGACAGAAATGTAGGTGGGGGACTCGACTAGTTCACGATTGGCTAACCATGCTAAATACCGTTTCCTCCATCCTCTCTTTCAATGGGGCTTTCACAAATGGGAGCTCAAGGCTTTTAGTGTACGGGGGTCTATCTATTTGCCCCAGCTGCGGGATTATCACAAAGGTTAAAAAAAAATCCCAGGTCAAACACTTTTGGGAGCTTTTCAAATGAAACTAAATTATTGATAACCAAGCCCTGCTGTATCCTTTGAAAAGGTCTGCGGAGATTCTGGAAAAAAAAGCTCTTCACATCTTAGATGAGTGGTCATGATCGAAAATGAGGCAATATTGTCCTTTTTCCATTTACCGAACAAAGTGTAGCTATTACTGCTGATTGAAACCTACTCGGTAGCCATCCGCACAGGCCAAGCTGATAAACCTATTGCTCACAGCAAGTACAAAAAAATAGTTTAACAAAGATTGAAAAGGGTAATCAATAAAAAAAATAAATAAAAATGCCTCAAAGAGAGCCATGTCATAGAGCACTGTTTAACCTCGCTGGTGCTTCTAGCCCTTACAGTCTGCTTAACCGTCATGAAGCCCTCGAAAGGCAATCAAAGAGCTCTTTAAGTGGCAACACTTAAAGTGGTAATTCCACACTTCAAAAGACGTTACCGTATGAGACTTTTTATGGATTCTGTTTTTGACTGAAATTATTCTTTCAAACGTAAAGAGTCTTGAAGAGGAACCATGACACTGTGATCCAACAGCCACATTCAAAGGACCTACTGCTTTAATGTTTGGTGGAAGAAAGAAGTAGCATCCTTATTGTGGTTTGGTCCATGAGTGCATTTTAGCTTTGCATGCAACAAGTCTGTTGTACCGTGTTAGCATTTCAGTGTGCACCAAGTTGTGTATTATTTAGAATTAATCATTATCGTTAAGAATAAAGCATTGTTAAAAACAGTCCATGGATTTCCATCACTCAAAACCTAATTGCTCTTTTATAACACTGTGAAAGAAAACCTGCAGAAAGAAAACATCTACCAAAATCGTCAGACTGTACAAATGTATTTTATTTTTATTTATAAAAATCTAACACAAATCTAAGGAATAACAATGACCTTATGCGCACAGCTTGGAATGCACTCCTAACCAGCTGTCTGATACACAATGCCTTGATGTGTGTGCATATCTGTGTGGATGCGTGGGTTCGGAGAAATGAAGACACATACAAAGTCGTAACAAGATTTCAAAGCCAAATAAATAATAGGCTACTTACCGCCACTTTGCTCCCAGTTATCTGCATGCAGCGATCGGCGGAGAAGGTTAATGTGCAAAAAGACACAAACGGCACACTCGTTAGTAAGCCAGGAAATTATCCATAACAGGCTGAGGCATTAGGGTATCTTTTGTGACAACACAGAAATCCTTCACACATTTATGGGACACTTTACATGACTATTCCATCAACGCAAACAAGATAACTTAAATTTGTTGCTGCACACTCAAGATCATGTCTGTGTTTGGCAGATGTTAGTCCTCTACTTTTAGATTTTAAATAAAGCAGATTTAGCTGGTTGATGCAAATTTCACCAATTGTCACCCAAATATGAGGCCTTCCTACTGAGGTTAAAAAATCTAAAGAAAGTCCCTTTGGTTAAAAATCAATGTTCTGCTAGTAACACCGGTCTTCAGACGTCACATTTGGTGGCAGAACTACCTTGAACCCATGCAGTCAGCACAATTTCCAGGGTTTAACCTTGTTATCTGTCAATAGTGGCAGGTAGCAGGAGCGATTTTCATTACTGCAACTGTGGGACTTGTTTCACAGTGGGAAGGTGTCTGTTAGCAGAGTAAATGTATTCTAATCTGAGCCTGAGCTCTTTATGCTATCCAACATGCTTCTAGGGAATTGCATTCTGATTGCACAAAGTTATAGGGCGTACTGAGCCCTTTTCCCCTCCTTTCTGCACAGACTTTATAGGAGGTAAGGAAAAAAATCTCACTTTCATTTTCTTTAAACGTTACTCTCAAACTGTCGGGGTTTGCATCCATTTATTGCTGGTGCTACCTTTTCCTTCAACCTACTAAAAGTTTAGAAGAGCCACAGAGGCAGTTTAAGAAGGTGCACCTCAGCTTCCCTACATTTTAGACATACTGCATGATTATAAAATGGTCAACAATATGAGACTCAGTGTGCAACATGTTCACTGCAACCTTTACAAATTTACAGACATAATCTTCAGTGTGCTTGGACAAAAGTTGGAAGGAGCTTGAAGGCGAAAAACACAGGTAAAAAATGCATTTTAAATGAAAATCATCTAAAGTGTAGTTTATTTCAAAAGAGATGAGTCATTGGGTACAGAGGACATGAAAAAGGTCTGCACACCTACAATATCTGTTTTGTTTCAAAAATAGAAAAAACTTTTGAAAACTTTTTCCACCTTTAATCATAGCTAGACCCAAAACAATGCTGATCCCAATGCTTTTTTTTGCTGTGAAGCTTTAGCACCAAACATAATGCCTAAATAGTTCGACCTCCTGTTTGTGAACTGTGAGATAGTTTCAAGGTATAGTGGAGGATTTTCGTGAATTTTTGAAAAGACCTGCCCGTTTCTCCTCGTCCATGCTCTGTTTAAAAGTTGCTGTTTGCATCACTCACACAAGCTTACTTTTCAAAACAAGATTTCCAATTTTTCTACTGTCAGACTCACCACCGGTAAGTAAAAATAGGGACGAGCACGTAGGACGACCTAATGTAAACATATCACCAGAATGATTGATAATTAGGAGGCTCACTTATTTTGATAACCCATCCCGGGAAAAGAACATCCTCCACTATAACCTTTAATGTTTTCCTGTGAGACTACAGACAGATTAAGCATATCTAAGTTTTTTTTGACCAGCAGGTACTTGCCAGACACTCCTTTAATGTTGCTCTAAGCCTAATGGCAACAATAAATTAGTTTTATTATCATTGTTTAATCAAACAATGAGTCTTCAGTGATACCAAAAAACAAATTCTGACCATGAGATCCGTCTGATGCCTTGGAAGCATTCAGGAGATTGTGGCTTATGTTGTGAAAAGAAACTGTCAGGAAACAGATACTACAAAATCTTAGCACTATTGGGGGTTAATTAAAGGAACTTTAGATTACGGCTGGTGTTTACAGATTCCTTTTAAAGTGTAATTAAAAGTGGTGGCTTTTTTTCTGAGGACAGATAAGCACTCAATTATAAGGGAGGGCACACACTTTAAATACCATCATGTATTTGTTTTTTTTCTTCTGGTTTCTCAAAAATATTTCAGGTTTTTTTTTTATTTATTTTTTATGGGTCATCTGGAAAGGTGAAACAAGTCCTAAAATTAAAATAAAACTGGTATTGTAACAAGGTATGCAGGCTTTTTTTTTGTTCCTAATGACCTACAAGATTTCCTCTTGAAACATCTTTATAATGATTGCTGACTGTATGAATGGTGCAAATTAATAATCATCAGTGGTGTGGATTTTCTCTCAAGTAGTTTGGGGCATACAGAGCAGAAGGTTGAAAATTGATGGTCACATCAAAAAAAAGGGAGAAAAACGCAATAATGAGCGCACCCCCCCTTACAAGACATTACATCACATCTTTCCAAAGTGAAACAAAGCACGTTCATAATTTAACACACAGCTCTATGCATTAATGGCATTAGTGAAATTAGAAGATGTTGCATTTTCATTCAATTTGCCTGGATGTAGAAGTAAGGATGTAGAACATGGTGAAAAAAGGGAAAGCAGTTTATGCAAAGTTAATGGGAAAAGGCGGGTAAACACAAGACTTGGGCTATATATTGGGATTGGATTGTGTGTTTAACAGAGTTAGGTCTTAGCATGTATCTTTCTAAGATAAAAACTCCCTCTATTAGTGTTCGGTGTAATTTATCAAACCTCTGTTAACCCATATGAGTTTGTTCTCAGTACAACATAGCTTTGGACTGAGACATAGAGAGAGATGACCAAACAAGAAGATGGTTAAACAGAATTTTAAATTTCTTTTAAAATATGATTCAGCAAAAACACAAATTGTAAAAATTATTAAAAGGGAATGAAGTTTTAAAGCACATGTGATGCATCAGCATGCATAGATAAAGGATAGAGATATACCAGTTACTCTGAACCTTATGACCACCAGTCAGACAAAAAGTCGGCTTTCTTTAGCCCCAAATACAAAAATTAAACCCAGAAGGCATTGAGCAGTAGATTGTTTGGCACCAATCAACGAGTGTTGATCTTGCAAATGAAGCATATTGGAATCTTAGTTGAGATTTGGAGAATTTGGAGACCAAATCAAAACTTCAACCTTGTTATTATACTGCTGAAATATTTGTTTTAACTATCTATGGTGTAGAAGGTTACATTATTCATGTTTCTTAAAGCTCAATTTTAGATCAGCAAAACTGTTCAAGGAAATCGTTTTAAATACCTAAAATCGACAGAAGTAACCAAGGTGTTCCAATAAAACATTAATCAGAGCATCTCACTGCCACTGCAGCCTGGTTCTCTGTACATAGTGCTTTCTGCAATTTTTAAAGCAGAGTTGACTTTACTTTACTTTTGATACACAAATAGGACTCTGGATTCCCGCTTCCACTGCTTTGTGAACCCATCTTAAGCTACTGTAATTATTCTGCTTGATTGTTCTGGTGGATTTAAGTTGGGAAAGACATCCCATATAGCCTTAGCAGGACAGTATTAATCATTAAATACATTAAATTCTTCAACAACTTCAAATGCAATAGGGCTGTCTTTGAGCCTTTGTTTATTTCATTAGTGGATCTTTAAGGAGTAATTACCTTAATTTCTACAGATCATTATAAATCAGCCATCCTGCCTGTTTAGTGAGAAGGTGCTTAAATTGTAACATTTACCCTTTTTCCTTCATGAAATATAGCTTCAACTACCCAGTGTTGATGGAAAACCTTCTTTCAGTGGTCATAATGTTTGGGCTGATTAGTGTATGCTAAAGCGGTAGCTTGTGATTGCAAACTAACGAATCCCAACTCAAAGTAGAAAAAAGATTTTTTTCTTTTGATCAGCAAAACATGTCAAGAGGAAACATCTGTTCAGTACTGTGGTGCATGTGCTGCTTTCCCAATATTTTTTTTCTACTTTGCGTACTTGGTGGACTTATGAACGCTATGGAACATGCATGACACAACTGTGTATTAGTATAGGTCTTGGAGATGTTGTCTGTAATAAATATTAATGCAAATGTACCTAACAATAATAATTTTTAATAATAAAAGTAGTATATGACAGCAAATATGCTATTATATACTATAACATTGCAAATATAGAGGAAATGACAAAGAGTGGAGACACCAAAGCCAAACAGTGAAAGCCCCGCAGAAAGAAAGATAAAACCACAGATTTTCTCAAACCGTTTGAGCTGACAGAGCATGTCCATAACAGACAAACCAGCCTACTGCTGAGGTATAACCCATTTAAGGACGAAACAACTAAACGTATCAATAGAGATAAATCAATTTTTGAAAATTTACATTTTTTGAAAATCCAACTGCAGTATAATAACCAAGTCATACTTTTTGCTCATCAAACAACCCATTCAGGTCATTTATTCATCTGAAACTGTGCTGAAAATATTAACATTTTGCATTTAGAATTAAAATCATTCTTTGTTTTTTTTTTTATTACCAATTATAACCTTGCAATGCATTTAAAATGTTCAATAAATGTTTTCCTTGTTAAAGTCAAACAATGATTTATTAAGGAATCTTAATTTACTAAGAGCATCTGTTTTTAGATCAAGAAAATCTCAAGAATAACTGATAATAAAAGAAGTAATAGCTGCTAGCCTAAATGCTATAATTCCTTTATTGAAGGGATACAGAGGAATTAAAGGGTCCTACAACCATAAAATACGCTATGGTTGGTATATTTGAGCTTTCAGAATGTTTTTCCAAACATTAATGAGGTTGTTGATGTAGTCATTTTGAAGGAAAGACATGATAGATAAAAAAAAGGCTTAAAATTAGATCAAATGTGTGTATTTGCTCACAGTTTATTGCAAGCTTAAAATTTTAACTTCAACTCTTTTGCATAAACACAAATAGCAATATCTTGGTGGCTACAGTATGTTACTATTGCAGTTAATTGTTACATTTGGTGCAGAAATTCTGCATATAAAAACCTTTGTTCCTCAAAACCATTAAATACTATCTAAACAATCAAATATATATACCCAGCATTATGTGACATTAGTATGTCACACAGTGTTTGGGTCTACAGCTGTCCTGCATTGTAACTGCACATTTGCATGAGCAGCCATTTCATCCCTGGCAATGACCCCCCCCATCAGCCCTATCAAATGTGAAAGCAGGGTGCAGACAGACATCACATTTTGTCCTCTGTCCTTTCACTACACAGATTATGTTATTCATTTGAATAAAATATCTCTGCTCACAAAGCATAATGGGCCCTGTGAGGAATTCAATCATCTCGGATAATCATCATTATCAATAATGCCAGTTAATTACCATTACAATGAGCAAGGTAATAAATGATGATGTCAAGGCAGAGCTACAAGGTTCAGGAAACAATGAAGAAAGAAATGACTTCTTCTCTTTAGAAGTGCTATGAATATCACCTCGCTAAAGTTCTCCAAAATTTCTAAGAAAGATGTCATTTCATTATAGAGCAGCGGATTAAAGCCAAAATTTGAATTGTCTGCACTGATTTAATTTTTCCCCATCTCAAAAGTTGATAAGATGCCAAATATAAAAGGTGAAAAAAAAGATGCTGCTACTTTTATATAGTAATAAGGAACTGCTGGTAAACACCTATGCCACATGTTTAAAGTTTTCTAACGTCTTACTGCCACACCAACTTATACTAGCAATGATGTGTAAACTGTCAATGAGTAAACTGAGGACTCAGTTATTCCACTAAGAGTTTAACTGTACTGCTTTGATGTGGCTTTTAGTGTCAACTTAAATAAACTATTCTTTAGTTCAATTGGCTTACTAAGCTGCTTCTCAGATTTAACTTCGTTTGGATTTGTATTTCCTGATTTAGAAAAAAAATAAATAACTTTTTTTCTAGAATTTACTTTGCAACTAAAAAGCATCACTTTTGGTCAAAGTTGCAATAGATGGTAGCAGATTAAAGGTTAGGTTGAAAGCTAATTATCAAATAAAATGAGACAATTTTCTCTCTGGACATTTGTTCAATAATATATTTCAATAATTTTGTTTGCAGTAATGCATGCTTAAAGAATCTTCAAAATGGTCTGTGTAGCATCCAAGAACTGAACTTTTTTCAGCTTCTCATCCATCACTAAGCGTTTCAGAGAAGAATGACACCTACATGTTTATTCGCTGTCAAACTGCTGGAATGCAGTGTGCGCATCAAAGGGGTTTATGTTATCAGTTTGCTGCCAGCAGAAGGAGTTTCATCATCGACTTTTAGCGACATCATTTAGGGGTTTTAGGAAGCCAAAGGACAGTAGCGTCCATTTCTGTTCTTGTCAGATACAACCGAGTAGTGGTGGAGTAACAGAAATCCTACACACCCGACAAAGTCTGTCTTCTTGTCTCGTGGGGTTAAGAATGCACCAAATGTTTTTGTTGGCTAACAGGTTTCCCTTTTATGCAGAGACATATTATTCAACAGTTACCCTAAAGCTTCTAAAATAATACACCTTTTTCATAATATCCCGTAAACTCTAACACAATTTCAAAAACAAAGCTAATACGTCTGTTATCTGGACTCGGTAAAGGTCATTGCATAAAATAATAGCTTATTCTAGCCTTATTTCTATTTTAAATGATACTTCAGCTGGTTAAAGGGTAGACACTTCCACTATTGGAAGTGTCTCACTAAAGGAGTCCTTCACCAGAGAAAAAACAGACCACCCACCAAGCCCCATGAGAATAAGTGGCTCCAAATTACAGGTGCATCTCAAATAACTAACATCATCAGAAATGGATCAAAAATATGCACTGGCTTCACACAGAGTAGTATATTAAAACCTTTTTTTTTTTATTAAAAATTCAGATTTACAATGTGATTGCATAGCTTCATACAGATATCAAGACTAGGCCTCCTTTTACATAAATTACTGCATGCAGATGAAGGCAGCCAGTTTGTGGCTTTGCTGTGTTTTTTAAAGACGCCCAGGTTGCTTTATTGGCAGCCTCCTACCTCTCTACATTATTGCAATATTTCATCATACTCTTTGTAGCAGTTCCTAGATTCTCTTTGAAGTTGGGAGAGTTTTCATCCCAATCAAACATTAATACCAGGGTCACTAAAACCTGGTGCTGGCACCTCTGCCAGTGTTCGATTTCCTAGTCCTGCTAAAAAAAAAAAAAAGCATTTTCTCAAAGCTTGTAAGTGTGTGACTGCGTTTTATAAACTGAAGTTATCCCTGCGGATTCTGCAACTTTTTCCTTCCACACAGCTTTCCATTGTTATACTTGGACAAACCACTGTTAGAACCCATCTTTTTGATAATTAACCTTTAATAAGCAAAACTAAATGTTAATTTGATTCTGTTGTAAGTAATTTAAAAGTCTTTGTTGGTCATAACATAAAACAAATCAATTAATATTAGTAATTCTTTAGTTTTCTTATGAACTAGGTCAGGGGATTTCATTAGCTATAACACTTGTTCAACTGAAATAAACAATTTCAATATATCACACTGTGTGAAATGAAGCCAAAGAACTTTCACTCAACTGAGTGCTTAAGTTTTTAATAAAACTTTAATATTTTGAGAGGTTCCTGTAGATTGCAGGAGAAAACCAGGAAAATCAGAAACAAGTCGATCAAAACTGCAAACCAAAGAAGTGGGGTTCAAGCATGAAGAGTGAGAGAAGGCGGTGGAGTGAGCATGCTTTAAGGGATGATAAAGCAGGCAGGAAGCAGAGCATCAGATTATTTGAGCTACTATTTTCCAATCCATCTGTTATAAAGAAGGCATTTAGAATTACCAGTTCACTTACAGATTTTGAAGTGGCTGAGATGTACTGGACCACCATCTCACGCTTGGTGGCCAAGTCCTTTCCACGTAAAGGGGCTTTCCGTTCCTCATTGAGGTTCATGTCCTCCTAAAAACAGAACAGGAACAATGAAACTGACTGCCTGTTTCAAGGTAGCCTTTAATGAGCAAAAACACAAAAAAAAAAATACATCTTCTCCACATTGTTGTGTTTGTCAAGACACATTTTTTATGATTTCACATCATCCAATTGGCACAGCAAAGCAGAAAAGGCTTTTAAATGACGTGCAACTGAATTTGATCCCCAATAAACAAACACAAAACCTCAAAATATATTCACATTTTTGCATTTCAAAACCTTCAACTTTAAACCAGATCATTTCAATACAACAGATTCTTCAAAAATACGCAGCATTTCGGGCCCAGAAACAATTATTTTTCAATTTCCACCATTACCCTTTTATATCAGATCCTGTCCTTTGCTTAAATTAATTCCCAACCACGTTTCTTTGTTAAAGTCACAGGCTGTAGCAGTGGAGTATAATGGCAGGAATAATTAGTCCTTGAAATAAAAGTAGCAAAGGCAGCAGCAATAGAAGAATATAAAGAAAAAAATGGCACACTGCACCGCAACTCTGAATCTGAACAGCAGAACAAAATCAAACAACACTGTTTCTATTGAGGCCATGCAATCACAGCTGATAGGCTGGATAGGCAGTATCTGCGTGTTATTGGGAGTATTATCTTCATGCTACTTTAATTCGGCATCACAAAGAGTTCTTTCATGTGAGAGACATCAGGGGATAGAGTGAAGGCCGGACAGAGCACTAAAAGCTAGGGAATGACATGATGATTAGAATGAAGGAGGATGTTTATCAGAAGCACTCTCTCACAAAGAGATGGCTCGAATGAACAGAGGAGAAAAACATCCTCCGTTGAGGTAACAAGGTGGAGGTCTGCTGCCCTCTAGTGGAAAGAAAGGAATATCTTTAACTCTTGAAGTCTCAATGTCCTATCGTTTTCTCTACACCTGATTTACTTTCTAATTTAACTTATAAATTCAGTGCATCACCATATTAGATCACTGGATTACTCCTAGGTTGAATTATCATACCACAGGTAATCAGAATGAAGTTGTTCAGCCTTGTTTGTCCGTGAGGCATGGGCAGGAATCCCAACCAGGAGCACTGTGACCTAAATTCCTTTAACTACATTTCCTCCAGTAAATACCCTCTGAGCTAAAAAGAAAACCATTAACATCTCTTGTGGAAATGGAAGGGTGGTTTGGGGCTTGGATGCAGCCAAAACTTTTTCATCACCCAGGGAAAGCAGCAGGTTTTTTAATTAATCTTTGAACCCTGCTAATTTATCTGCTTAATTGGCATTCAATAAAGGAGGCAGAATGTGGTGGGGTGAGTACATTGCAGGCGCGCAGGGGGGGGGGCGGGTTGCATGAGTAGTGAGCCTGCGGGACGTTTGTCAAGGGGCAAACTGGAGGAATGAGCCCTCCAATGTTCAGCCTGCAAAATGATTAATGCTCTTTTATTAATTATACCCTCACAGGCAACATAAAAAGAGCTTCGGTATATCATGACTATTCTGCTGGTGTAACAAGAATGCTGTGATTTGAGCTTCTAGCTATGCCAGTAGACCAGACATATGCTAGAGCCTGCCATCTTACACTAGTCTGACTAATTTTGGTAGGGATTTATTAATACTAATCAGGGTGCAATTGCTGCGTTCATACCAAAAAATAATTATCCTGAAATATTTGGGAAATCATCCTTTGATCAGTGCTATGAGAAAGTCTTTACCCCTTTTAAAGGGTTCTCTTGTTTTTACCTTTTTGTTATGACTAACTATGTTTCAGAGTCAAAAAACAAAAGGTACATTTTAGACAAAAACAAATTAAGGGGGGCAGTAACTGGCAGTTTTTAATTTAAGGTTCTCAAATCATGGATTATTTTTTTATACCCACATTGTAGGGCTGGGCGATATAGAAAAAAAGCTTATCGATAAAAAAAAATGCATATTGATCGATATCGATAATTATTGAAAAGATTTTAAACCATATTTTATGTGCAGCTCTGCCTGGACTTTTTATGATAATGCTAAATGATTTAATTTTAATAAAGTACACAAACACAGACTTCCAATTAAATCTGTATTTAACCAACTTTTTTAACCATAACATAATTGTTTTAAAGAAAAATAACTTAAAAGACCTGAGTTATGTTATTAAATACTAACAAAGAATAAACTAAAGTGACCAGAAAAGTGACCAAAATAAATATAACAAATAAACCTGGTTCAGCTTAGTTTCCTGCTTTAACCTGAGTTATTACTTTGAAGTTTCTGGCCCCTCAGCATTTTTCTCTAAATTGTTAGAACTACGTGGGAAACTGCCCAGAACGGAATATATATACATTTTCCCGAAATTCCCGAAGATTCCTCGGAGGAGAACCGCGTCGGGGCCTACACAGCTCGTACTCCTGTGGGTGTGAGCGGCCGAGATGATAAAAAAAAAAAAGTTGGTTGTGTTATCAGACTTCGTTTTCACTGGTTCCCGACACATTTTACAGATGACTGTGGTTTGTTTTTAGTCCTACTTGCCATGACCGAAATACTGCCAGACTGCCGAACTACAAAAACCCTTCTTTGGAACAATTTCCTCCGACTCTCCTGCTGCGACATCTTCATGTGCTCTGTGTTGTGGTTTGAGAGGGCGGCGCTTTGTGACGGCGTGCCTGGGTCCACGATTGTGATTGGTTGGGAGGAAGTAGTGACTAGCATAAACCTACATGCTAGGCTACAATGAGAAGGAAGGAAAACTGCATTTTTTTAATCAAACTTTTATCGACCCGCTTTTTTTCTATTGCGCCACACGTCTATCGATCGATATATATCGTTATTGAATTATTGCCCAGCCCTACCACATTGTTTTGGTTACATATCAGTAGGTAGGTGTGATCACCTCAAGAGGTAAAACTGACCTTTATGGAACCTAAGCTGACAACAATAGGTAAGAAGTGCACAAAATTTTGATGTAAAGAAATTAAATTGAAGGAAAGTCACAGACATCTGTCGTTCTTCATATTCCTTTTAGAGCCTCTGGATTTTTGTGAGCCACAATGAGAAACATTGACCGAAAAAGAAGAGAATATTGGACAGAGACAAGATGTCACAGAAGTGTAAAAAAAAAAAGTCTAATTTAGCTCAGCTAAGGCAGAGTTCATGATTCTAAGAGACGGAGCAAAATTACATTAATGGGAGAGTACCAGGACGAAAACCACTACTAACCAAATATGGGAGAATGGCATGCTTTTCATTATATCTAATGCAAATCTGCCAGCATACCATACCTGTATAAAAACATGGTGGTGGTGGTGTGATAGCCTGAGGTTGATTTGCTGGTTCTGGGGCTGCAATAACCGATGCAACATTATTTCTACTCTATACCATTCTACTCTGCCATTACTTTGTGACAGAGCTGCAGTCCAATGCAGCAGGGCAATGATCCACAGAAAAGCATCATTTCCACCTCTGAATGGAAAAAATAAAAACTGGCAGTCAGTTTCAAGCGGCCTACTCAAAGTGGCGGTTCATCCTCAAAAAGCCTCCAATTAGGATAAAATAGAGGACAAATCTTCAAAGAGTAAAGGGTCAATTAGTCTTGGTCAGTAATTAGCTTTAAGGGCCAGTTTGGAGGCTTTGATAGACTTTATCCTTTCGCAAAACAATAATTGGAAATTTCTTTAGCTTTTACTCACAATATTTTGGTTTTAAAAAAGTCCACAAGTTGAAATGGTGTTGGTCTTTGACTGGGTTCAATGCCATAGTGTCAAAAGGGGCATGTGGCATAAAAACTTTGCCCAGTCTGTCAGAAAGTTGTGATGACCTCTGAATATCGGAGCAGCTAAAAAGACACATATTTGATAACAACACAGGTTTGCGAAAATGAAGGGAACTTTTAGACAGCACCACCTGAGGTAAGTTCTCAAAATAAGGTATTGGTGAGTAGCTAAAGAAATGTTTAATGCAACCCAAGTAGGCAGGTGTTTCCTCTCACTAAACCATTTTTCCCAACGAAGCAATAAGTTAAGACGGCTGCACTCTAGGCATGGCAGCTCCTCATTGGGGACGACGCCAAGCAGCTGTCTGATTATGTGGATCAGAGGTTTCAGGCAGTCAAGAACCATAGCAGAGTAAAAATACGTTCCAACATATTTTTCATGTACATGTACAATTTGTTCCATATTATGCATAATGCATTTAATATATTGCACAAATGAAAATAGTTTTATTGAGAGTTTTATTCTGTTTTATTCATCTCTGACTACCCTACATCAAATCAGGGATCATGACTCTCGACTGCATCTTTAGTTACAAATATAAGACTTTTGATTTGACTTGTATTCATGCACTGTTTACTTGAGGTCTGGGATTTGTTTGTCATGTACAATCTATTTTATGTAAACTGAAAGTGGATATAAGTGTAGATCAGTTAGATTATCTTGTTTTATCAATATCTGGTTGTTATGGAAAGATTACATAGTAGATCTGCCAGTAAAGGGGGAAAATGGCAGAAAATGGTCAAATGTGGGTTTTTATTTCCATTTAAAGCACTTACAGAAACAAAGACAAAGCCTGCAGTTCTTACAGATGTGGTTTTAGTTGCACTTTAACAAGAGATGTGGGTGGACAAAAGGAGATACAATTTCAGTCATGTTTATACAGTGATGAATGCCTTTACTGTAATAAAAAAAAAATCTAATTTCTATATAAAGTGAACTAATCAGAAGTAAAAACTTTATTATGCTTTTGCAATATCAAATTACAAATTAAGTCTATCAATGACGCTGGATTGTTCAGGATAAGAAGCAAACAAAGAAAAAAAGCGTATTCTACATCTCATTCTAATTTTTAGGCTGTTGCAATAAAGCCATGACTTTTATCTTCAGAGTGAAATCAAAGATTTAACATTAAAAGGTGTTAACCATATTTTTGGATATAAATGTATACCAAAGTTTTTGTATGTGATAGATATTATGCATTTAATTTGTGATCATTTTACATTTTAGGTCTTAGTCTGAAATGAATATCTCTGCATGAGGTTTTTTAAATAAAATCAAATAGGTTTGGCTAAATGCTTTGGCTCGATACTGGTTAGGGTTTTAAACTAGTGTGAAGAAAAATAAACAGACACTGTCAAATCATCCAAGGCTTTAAAACTATACGAAGAGTCTCCCCTGAAGAAATATGTGGTTCTTAAAAAAGTAAGTAGTAAAAAAAATTAAATAAAATTCCTTTGCCTCCACTGTGACAAATCAATTATTTTTTCCACTACCCCCAAGTTTGATCCATGAGAGCATGAGGGCACATGCTGTAATTCTCCTGTGGGGTGGTTTTAATGTCCTGGTGCAGAGTGGAAGTGCTGAGGGATCACAGAAGAGCTTATTAATCCGTGTATCATTCGTTCTTTCTATTTTCAATTGCCAATCAAAAAACAAAAAATAAAAAATTGACTGGTTATTTTGTTTTTTGTTTTTTATGGTTAAACCAAAAACGAAAAAAGGATTGGGTTTTTCATATATCAATTCTAAGCTCCGATCAAGAATACGAAATGGAAAAACGGACAGCAACGCAGAATTTGATTTTAATATTTAATCGGTACAGTTTACGTGACCCGGAAATAGCTCTTTGCGCAGCAGTTGGGGTAATGAAGTGGCTACCATGGCGACACTAGAACCACACACTATGTTGATCGAGAAGCTGTTTGTTGTTGCTAGTTAAAAGTACAGTGCACAGAAAAGTTTCAAGAAAAAAGTTATACCTGGAAAATCCTGCTGATTTTCTCCGTTGTCATGTCCTCCTCCTTAAGAGTCACACGCTTGGATCCTTCAAATAACATGTAACTGTCCATGGCTGATAGGTCCGACTGCCTTATCTGGTGCAGCTTGATCGAACGTGGTGGGGGTAAGCCAATTGTTTTTTTAGCTAACGCTCCACCAAACTTCCGGGTCACGTAAATTGTACCGATTAAATATTAAAATCAAATTCTGCGTTGCTGTCCGTTTTTCCATTTCGTATTCTTGATCAGAGCTTAGAATTGATATATGAAAAACCCAATCCTTTTTTCGTTTTTGGTTTAACCATAAAAAACAAAAAACAAAATAACCAGTCAATTTTTTATTTTTTGTTTTTTGATTGGCAATTGAAAATAGAAAGAACGAATGATACACGGATTCTTATTACCCAGAGTATTCATTCTAACAACGGCAAAGATAAAACCTGAAACAAGGCACTGTAGCACCCTTACACTGTTAATTCAGTGGGACTGTGTTGCTGTGTGCACCCCAAAAGCTTCTTAAAATCATAGGTGATTTGGAAAAGGCTTAATAAATAAATTCACTTTGTTAGAAAATACTTTGTTTTCTCACACATAACAAATGTAAATGTTGTTTTAGCCTCATCATTAATAAACAGAATAAGAGAGGAGAGTTTGTTGAAGCCCATGTGAAGGTGGATAATTGACCCTTAACATAGAGCTGGGGCTTTTATTTATTGTTTACATCATCAACAATCCAGTTAAATCTGAGATCTGAATCCATCTGAAATGGGTGGTAAGGCTTTAACTCTGATTAAAATAAGTCCTCTATCAAATCTGACTAAGCTTCAGTAAAGCTGCACAGGGACAAAGGCCCAAATGTCAGTGCATAGATGTACACTGATTAAAACGTTCTCTAAAAGATCTGTACTTGGAATTGAGGAAAAAGGTTTCTGAAAACTGATGACTTATCAGATATGAATGCAAAGGAAAAACACACCTTTCAGAGGTTTTTATCGATTAAACTTTTTCAAAGCCATATTTTTTGTTTTTCTTTCAGTTAAACAATGTCCTGCGCTACCGTTTTAAATCATAGAATCTTAATAAAACAGTGAACATTGATCTATGTGAAAATAACTTGACTAAAGGTTTAAGGGGTATGAAACATTTTGCAAGAATCTGCACCACAGGAACAACAAACAATTTAATCTGTTCAACTGAATTTATTTCAAACATAAAACTAAATTTGGAGAAAATTTTCCGTCTTAAAGTTTCCTCAGTAGAAGCAGACAGCAGTTCACACAGAGTCTGGTTTTGCTTTGGATTTGTTTCTTTACAATGGGAATTTTCCACTCCACTGTCATAACATGCTTGCTCTGTATTAAGCTTGGTTTATGCTAGACTTGTTCGTTTTTGGCTTCCATGCCCCTGTGCACGGCGTCCATGCAAACAGAACTTCCGGACAGTGAGCCCATACCTACGTGGACAGCTGAGCTTTGTGCAAAAAAAAACATGATGAGCAAGCAATAGCTCCTACTGGCGAGCATCTGCAATGTAAACATCTAAAGACAGCCTTAGATTTAGCTCATAAATATCACCACTATCCGCAGACTTTGGAAAAACTCATGCAAACAAATGACTGTCATTCTTGAAGAGTTATAAATGCCTGTTTTCTACTTCCTCACTTAGTGTGGTCTTGTCAGCTTGCCGTTTGTGCTGAACATGCCCTGCCAGAATAAGAGAAAACCGGCACAGAGAATAAGAGCTTTAAAGGTTATGACAGTTGGTTCATTTTCTGTGTGGACTGTATGTGCATCGAGCATGACCTAAACTAATAGATTGCTGCAATGTCAAAGACACAATGCAAGGGACTGTCCACAAGCAACAGGTGGAATGACTGCTGCAACAATGACTCAAGGCAGTCTGCTGGGGTTTCTTAGAAAATTTTAACCAATCAATGAAATGCTGTGTTGTGAATGGATGCTATATAGGTAAAAGGAATTGATAATTTGTACAGAATACATAAGCTTTATGAAGGAGCACTATTACACATAATGGATGATTGCTTAGAGAAAGAACCATGTCCTCACTAAGAGCTGATTGAAGCAATGCTGCTCCTAAGTGAAAAATATTTGATTAAAGCCCACTTCTTCCACATAGTTTTCGCCTCAGTGCCATAAAAACATTGGACATATTTTTTTGTGCAGCTTTACTGCTGTGTATTGTGATGAGAGGCTCAGAATTCAAGCTGTGCATATCAAGTTAAACCCTGTAACAAATCACATACTTGCTTTCTACACAATTACCAAGATGGCAGCATGGAAAGTTATTTTGAAGCAGTCGAAATCTCTGCTTTCGTGAACACATTCCTGTGCTCAGTTATTAATCTAAAACAAAAATCTATAAAGTATTAATTTGGTTTTCCTTACCACACAGAGTTTATTCCTATATTTTGTCAGTTTCCTTTGATGAATGCTCAGTGATGGGTAATAGGCTATTTCAGCTTAGATATACACACCATAGAGACGTAAGAAAAGGGAAGAGAAAAACATTTGTTGGTGGTCATTAATGCACAGTAGGAGGTTTTGCTGATTTGGCGAGGGTCAGCCCTTCAATTGAAGACAGCAAAACATCCCAGGCTAAAAGTTGTGAGAACAGCTAATAGTGGTGTGTGGGCAAAGTTGATAAAAGTGTGTTTGACATAAAAGAAAAACTGAGAATGTATTCAAGATGATAAAACAGATAATGAAGTTGGTCATTATTAGCAAAAAGTAGAAAAATCCACACTTCAGTTATCTTCTGTTTACAACATCAAAGCAGAACGGTTTCCCGTTTTTCCGTGGAGGCAGTATTGGAATCGACAGTACATAAGCAAATCACCTTTTTTTCTCCCCCTTTTTTTCGATTTCATTACCGTAATTACAGCTCCCAACCTGAAGTGTCAGGATCTGTCAAATGTCAGACCAGCAAACATGCCTCTTGTGTCATCTGTCACTGAGCAAATTGAAGGCCGGGTGTAATGTCACGCCGCTGTGAGCACAAACATAGTAATTGAGAGGTGAACTGAGTGACAGGGATGAGCATCCAGGCAGGAAAACAGTGAACAGAGGCCTGATGAAAACCTGGAGCTCTGATCGTATTTTTCTAGCCCCGGCAATAAAGGCTATTGTACGAGAAATACAGAAAAGATAAGCACCACACACACAAACACACACTCAGATGAGCTATCTACAAAAGAACACACAACCTCTGAAATAAAGCCAAAGTAATTCAGCCCCTCTCTTAAAAGAGATGGGGTGGAAGGTTTTTCTTAGATTTCCATCATGAAGTACATGAGGCCAAAAACACACAAACATGACAGAGCCTTGACCCCTAAAAAAGTGAGAAGTTTAGTCTTTAACTCTGCAAGTAAATCGTTATTTGAAATGTGTTATACTCAATCTGTCAACAAATGCTATAAATACGCAAAATCATGTTAAAACTACATCTTTAAGCCAGATCTCTTTTGTTTCCAAGAACAATGGTTACACAAACATCACTGTGCCAAATGATTGTAGTAAGTGCTGTGAGTCATTACTGCTGTAAGGAAATAGGGGCTCTGTATGCAGATAATTTGAATCTCTCAACACAGAATGAGATTAGCAATTGCTTTCAATCTTTGGAGAGCTGTTTTACTGCAGGGTTCATGTAAACATGCAGCTGAATCGACAAAGCTCTGCGAGCTTGTTAGGCTACATATCAGAACCTGTTGACTTTGTTCCAACACACAAATGCAGAAAGCCTTTAAAATTACTGTTACCTCATCAACTTTTTTTCATTTTATTCGGTAAGAGCCCTGAACTTCGATAAATTTTATTGGATTTTTGGTGAAAGAGTCAAAGCAGAGCAAGGGTTTACAGTAGAATTATTGAATGATAAATGGTTTCAAGGATTCGTTTGTTTTTTTTAAATCTGAATAGTGCAACGTGTATTTAGCCCTCCTCACATTTAAAGCTAAATATAAAAATGTATCTCATTTTTAATGAATTTTATTTATCACATATGTTGAAAACTATGTTCGATTAACCTTACGTTGAATTTATTGTGGGCTATCAAAGGGGTTCCTGAACTTTTCCACACTGCAATAAATATAACATTTAATTCAGCATAGGAATAATAACCTTTGTCAACACTGTATTATGTTTATCTTTAAAGCTAAAACAAGTCAGAGTCACATGTGTGTTATTACGAAAGGCAAAAGGGCTTTTCTGCCAGCTAAGGAAGGATAGTTCTTTTCTACATAATTTCCCTCAAAGCTAATTTTTAAATCCCTAGTTTTTTGTTAATGTCATATATACCAACACACGTTACTATAAATACATATAATAACAATAAATGTCTTATTTAATGAATAATAATGTTTGAAAAATATAATCGTTCATGATGAGAAAGAAAAAATGTACATTTCTTTCTCCACTGGGCTGTTACAAACGATGACCATAAAATAGATCAAAATGTGCTGCTGTAGCTAAACAAAATAATAGATTAAAGGGGTGTAAATACTTCAGCAAGTTACTGCATGTCAGATGATTCAGATGACAAAATCTGAATACAATTGGGCAGCGTTATTCGTTTGTTATTAAGCATTGAGTGGAAGAAGCAGAGTGAGCTGCACTGATGGTGAAGGCCTGAGGACAAGAGCTGACAGTACCAATGCTGGGTCATCTACAGCTCTGGTAAAAGAAGAGAATGTGGATTACAGCCTGAATCCCACACTTTGGAGGCTGCATTACAGGGGCTGCACAATGGCACAGATTGCATAGATGGTTTTATGAAAGATAAAAGCAAAGGTCCTCCATTTATGCTGGCCAAATACAAAAAAAAGTACTCAAAGATCAAACGTAGTAGGAGTATATGAGTGTGCATGTGTTTTACAATTGGGTTAACATTATGTCATAGAGATGGTTTAGGAAAAAAAAAAGGATCCAAAAAACACTGATATAACTTCTTATGCGATTTTAGAAAATGTAAATAGCAGGAGAAGGATAATTTGATTAAGCAATTAAAACATCTGGAAGTGGGAAAAATCACGTTTGGTTCATTTCAGTAATTTAACATCCAAAAGAAAAGCCATTTTGTTAGCATTTAAGCGGTTTAGGTTAAACAAATCGCATTAAAACGGGTTATAGCTCAAAGCAGAAACATAGAAACCATATTCTTTCGGTAAAGCAAAGGTCCGCTCACTATTAAGGAAAACCTGGCATTGAGGGCATGCAAGCAACTGATTACGTGATGCTCAAAGGTCAAAATATGACTCAGCTAATAACTAGCTGTACTTTGTATGAAAGAAGGTACAAACGCTATAAGGTAGTCACCAGGGTCATTTAGTGTTTTCTTCTAAAGAGATGATGCCTAAACATTCAGTCTTTGCTTTTTGACAGAAGGTTGTCTTAATAACTGCTGCTTCAATCCATACTGAAGAACTTTAATAAACAGTTAGGCTGGTATGGTGTAGTTGCAGACAAACTGTTAAAGATAACCACAAGGTTGACAGAGAAATGTGCATTGGAACAATAAGAAGACATAAATTATCCAGGAATATTACATTTAAGGTTCCCAGTTCATATAGAAGAACCCTGAATCCCTAGCTTCTCTGTGAAATTAACCTAAACCAAATCATTGATCTCTGAAATTCATCTTGATGACAAAAAAAAGAAAGAAATTATTATATGGAAAGCCAGTGGCATGTAGATTAGTTTAAGGAGAAATTTTGAATTACCTTACTCTGATGTTATAGTTTATAAAACGTACTAACAACATACCAAGTTGAGCCTTCTCATTCAGATAAATCTCACACTTTCTTTGTAAAATGCAGTCGGCGCTCAATTTGAGTGTTTTTATAAGTGCAAGGTTGTTCTGGTTGCTAAGTGAAAAAAACTTAACCAATATCTAATAAAAAAGAGGAAGGAAGGTCATCTTACTGTTGTGGAGAAAGTGCAAAAAATGATAATACTTTTTGGAGGCTCTGAAAAACAGACTTCTTGACCCCACTAAATAAGGGAGCATGTTCAACAGAAGTGTGTCTCCGGTGAGAAGAAAGATAAGTGCAGACTACATGTGTGACCATATGTTTGAAAAATATAGTGACAAATTAAAAAGCACTTAATTCCCAGTCACTGTTTAGGTAATCTTTGATATTTATCTGTCTTTGTTTTGGACAGCAAAGAAAACAGAGCTTAAAAGAAAAAAGAAAGGGATGAGATACTGCTCTGTCCATTTGATGTTTCTTGGGGGGCTTGGTCTGCCGGTGTTCCATGAATCTATGTTGGCCTGTCCAATCTACCACCCTGAGATCTGCTGTGAAAACAGCCCGAGGGTGTGCAGCACCAACAGACGCAAGAAATTGATTAAGTCTGCTCAGACCTGGGTGAAGGTTAACATCTGTATGCAGTGAAGGATATTTTCAAAACGTCTCCCTAGATCACCGACCATATCTTCTGCCCATCTGTCCTGGGATGCCAGAGGAACAAGCTCACCAAGTGACTCAAACGGACCGATTCCCCAGGCAGTAAATACACTTCATCTAAATCTTTGTTCTTGCGTTACTGTTGCATCTAAGCTTCATGTTTTGTTTAAAGCTGTATCTATATGCCAACGGTGTCCAGAGCGTGGCCTGGGAGACATTTATGGCAAAGCGCATGATATTGCGAGAGCGCCTGGAGCATATTCCAGATTAAAGCAAATCCAAGCACAGGTTTAAGTGAACTGCTATTTCAAATTTTTGAGGAGAAAATCCAGAAACAAAGTCTTATCACAAAAATCCAAAAACCTTTACTATGAGGCAGAGTTGTACTATAAACAATGGACTAAAATATTATTTCTATTTTATATCTACAGTGATCTGTAGAACCCTTTTTAGAAAAATTCAGAAAATCATGTTCGTTGCTCTATAGTTTCACATTTATTTTGCTTTGAGCAGATAAAATCCTTATTTGTGTTATTTTGTGGTTGATGTTTTTGGCCTTTCATTTGTTAAGGCATTGCAATTTTCTGCTATATTTATACAAAATCAAATGATAAACTGTGCTGTGCTTTTTATAATTGTCTCTAAAAATTCAATTATTGATGTCTTTTTAATTACTTCTTATCATTCAATCTAAAATGTAGTTTATTGTTCATCTGGAAGATAACTAGGTGTTACCTTGGTTTTTAAGTCTAAGCAATTACACCTAAATATGAAAACCTGAATAGGGTTATTACTTTTATATAAAAATGTATTTACACACCATATATCCACAGTAGTAAACCAAGTAAGCATAAATACTAAATTATGCCATCTTTTAATCTTAACTTCCATGTTTGATCATTTTTATACAGAATATTTAGGTATTGTTTGCTAAGTGAACTCAGGAGCTATATTATTTTGAAGATGAAATGCAGGTGAAATTAAAATACAAAAAAAAAGAAAAAACAATCTTAGCTCACCATCATCTTCTCGAAGAGGTCAACTATTTCTTTTTCTGAGAGGTTATGGGATCTCTCGTCAAAAAAAGGCTGTGGCAGAGGCAGTTCTGTTTGGGTAGAGTTGGGATCGGTCGGGTGTTGGATGAGAGGCTTCTCCTTCTTTGCCCCTGTTTTCCTGAAACTTGTAATACGGTCTCGCTGAAAGAAAAACAATGTTGAAGAAATTAAAATACTGCACTAAGTGTGTGGGAAGGAGGAGAAGGAAAACATTAGTTATAGTTTTCCTGTACTATAAACACCACATGCATCAACAGGTTATAAAATGTTCTGCTACTAACAATTATTTTACCAGAGATTACAGTAAACATAAGCTCAAAAAGTACGATTGCAAACAAAAACATGTAGGTAGAATCATAATCATTATGACCAACATAAAACATTAGTTTTTCTTTATCTTAACACTGAAACCAAATAAAAAAAAAAGGTTTAAATATCTGCAGATAGGCAATAAGATATTCCATTAAACATGTCAGATCTTTACTTACCGTCAGAGCTGCCATAATAAACTGTTTTGCAATGATGCCATTTAAATAATTCAAGGACATAATTCCATATTCAGTTTAGCTTGCGATTAGAAACATTCCTAATTAAATTCAATGGATTAAATCTAGTGACATTAATTCTGTACAGAAACAAAGATGGAGCACATGCGGGAGGGGGGTTCATTGTTAGGTTTATGAAGAAACATTGCGGGAAGTCATGCAAATGAGATGAGGACACTTAAAACATGCATGATAACAAATGATGTACTGAAGATGAATAAATTATTTAATGGATCAAATGTACTGTAGGGTTTACAGTTAGGCTGACTGTTAAAATTGTCCAAATACATTTAAGAGACATTAAACTGATTGATTAATTTAATAACAAATATTTATAAAAAAAAAAAAAAACAATTTAAGGAGGTTGTGACTATCGGCTCCCTCCATAATTACTCGCACCCCTGGAACACAAGCCTTAAAATATGTTTTTATTAAAACTCTGAGGTGCCAAGCTCCCTCATGTAGTTAGATTTAATAGTGGGATTAATTAAATTTTCTTACTTCCTATTTTATGTCAATGCTGGCTGGATAAACTTGTTTTGCCTCAGTCCCAATCATTTTAAGAATTTAAATATAATCGATGTGCATTACATCTATTAAAAATACTAGGCTTGAACTAAGTAAAAAAAAAAAAAATTTCATCATTTTAATTGGTTATTGCACATTCAGCTTTAAAGCCTAAAAACCTCCCGTTTTTGTTGTTGTAGTTAGTTAGTATTAGCTTCAGCGTTTTTGTTCATATTTATTCCCCCCTCCTTCTCAGTTATATAAAGCAACTATAGATAGTCCATGTCCTTAGTTGGAACAGGAACTTCTTAAACACATTTTATTACTTAATGTTTTTTGTTTTTTTTCTCAGAATCATTCTACTTCTAATTATTTTTTTTTCACTAGAAATATATAGAAATATCCAGGATTTATACGTCTATAACAGGAGGGAAAGAATGCAACCTTAATAGTAATTTACGATAGATTATGAGACCAGTTTATATTTGTGCATTAAGATTTTTCCACACTAAATTCCCTTGAATAATGTATGCTCCTGACTTTCCAATGCTGAAGAAAGTAAAACAGTACATGTCAAGTCTATAGGTCATTAAATTCTTAATATGGAGTTGGAACCCCACTAAATGAATCTGAATATTTCTTTACAAATGGTTATTTGCAAATTTAAGCTACAGAGAACAAATAAATAATTTTTAAAGTTACACTCTTATACAGGGTGCGATAATTATAGAGCAATTTAACAATTATTTAAATCTACTGGGGAGGAAAAACTAAAAATGAGCTTAAACTCTCTGTTTTTTTATTTTGCATTTGGGCACATTTGATCCATTCATAAATGTTTGCTTCAAGTGTCATGCAGCCATGGACAACAAGTGAAACATATGTAGAACAAAGCTAGTCACACTAAAATGTAACCAAGCACCTTACCATGTCATCAGCCAGTGTTTTTATGTGTATGTTCTGTTGGAGGGAGGGCACAGTATGAAAACAATACCTAACAGAAAATAAAAATTCCACCTCTTCACATGTAGTTTTCTCAGATTACTTCTCAATTGCGAGATCGTTTCATGAAAAACATGAAGTGTGAATGCCAAATGTAGAGCCTTGTTTAATTTAGAAGACAAATGAGCAAATCTTGAGTATCGTACATGTGGATATGACATTTAATAATCCCAAATAAACGGAAATCAAACAAATGTGTATAGCCCAAGGACACACATTTGAAATGTAACCCACACATAGAGTAGACATAGGCCAGTTATTGGTATCCAGGTAAACCATGTTTTTAAAGGCACACTATGCAACATTTTTCAGTTAATTAATGTGTTCCATAACGTTTTGGATGATTAAATGAGTCATTTCAGGTTGAACAAAGGTATTGTCTGCCGCCCTGGTGGTCTGTGGGGGAAATACCGCACTTGCAATTGCAGGAGCACCGACCCGCACCCACAGGCTCAGAAGTCTCGCGAGAGTCAGTCTTGCTTTACGGCGAGAACTGCTACACGCCCCCAGTTAAAAGCATGCTCGTTGCTAGCACAGTGGCGATCTTTGTGCAGTGCTGCTTTCACAGCGGATGCAGCAAAAGCAGCAAAATCGCGTCTGCTGCTTCATTTTTACTGCTTGTACCAGTTAGTTCTGACGCGCGGCTGAAGCAGCTTTGCTGCTCTGGCTGCGCGGTGCAAAAGTGGGTCTGACGCGCGTTGGGCGGAGCTTCCCTATCCTTTCTCTGCCTTGCAGCTATATTTGCTGTGATCAGTGGGAATAAAGTAGTTTTAATATGTTTTTAAGTGAGAAAATACACCTGAAAACTTCATCAGTGCAGTCAGTTCATCCAGATTACAATCCTGCCTCCCAATGTTATTTCTGTCGGAGCCGCTCAGACCCCCACATACCGGCGGTGCGCCGACAGTAGTAATCTCTTCATCAGCAGCCTCTGGCCGGGTCGCCTCCTCGCGGTTCACCGCGGCGGCTGGTAGGTGTTTTTCATCTAAATAATCCGATCTGAAGGCACCAGAATAATAAAAGCAAACATATTCTGCCGGCAGATGTATGCATTTTAAGTTAATTATGCGTTAATAAACTGTTTCAGAGGAGTAATCAGAGCGGTGTGAACGCAGCATTACGTCATTCGTTGCGTTCGCCTGTCTGCTAAGCTCAAAACAACCGCGCCTGGCTTGACGGAGAAACCAGGAGAACAGCTGAGCATATTTACGACAGTGCACTTTTACTTTCGCCCTCTGGGGGGAGCCTCGCTGGAAAATCAACACCGGTTGCATAGTATACCTTTAAAAACATGCCATATGGATTTTTTGGCTATATGGTGCAGAGACTAATGCCAACAAATGCAGTATAACTGTTTTTTTACAATTTAATTAAAAAATAAATTGTTTCAATAATACTAGACTGAGGCACTTTAACCCAAGGTTATACCATGACAAACTAATAATGGCCAATGCCTAGACAGTTTACATGAATCTTAAATAAAACCTATAAAATCCTTCACCCACATTGGTTTTCCACTGTAAACATGCGGGTTAGTTTTGCTTAAATCAAGTTATGTGTCAAATCATCCAAAAGTTGCACCCAATGCCGAGGCACAAAGAGTGATTTAATTTCTATGACACTGCCTCTGAAGAGCATCTCTTGTGGTGACAGGCACTAGAAAGATTTACACCAGAACTTCAGCTTGAACAGATGTTTATCTTCTCCTCAAACACAATAAGAAAATCTGCTGCCACAGGCTTGTGGCTCAGCAAGGGACGGCCGTTTGAAACACACCTCAAATGGGAATCGGTAACAACTCTGCCATATGTTGTGGCACTAGGCTGTAAAGTACTAATGAGTCAGGAGATGTGGGGCTGTGATGGTCATAAAGCTTGCCTCCAGCCGTGGATTTCTCTACTCTTCTAATCAGGAAACTACAGATACTGGGGCAAGACAACAAATCGGCATAACCTGAATCTCTCTCTGTGAGTCTCCATCAGTTGTCTCTCTGGGCAAATCTGTATAGACCCCCAAACTGCCAAATCTGTCACTACCTTAGTCTGCAACAGCTGATCAACAGTTCACCCAATTAAGCTATTAACACAGGAAAAAATGTCAATCTTTTGCTGGTTTCATGTGTTCCCTGAAGTACTATTCCATGTCAACATATCAGACAGGTCGTCATCAGTATGCATCATATCAAGATGATTCCAATAGCTTCACTTTCCCTGCGGGAGCCATGTAACCACCTGGGCTTGACTAATCCAGACAAACAGCAGTTCCACAGAGGCTAAATTAGTTGCATTTAACAAAGCCGCATCACTACTCATAACAACACCCTGACCTGAGCAACAACTTTTCCCATTACTAACTCAAAGCGTATGTGTCATTAAGCTCAGCATTCGCAGGCAGTCAAAAACTGCGTGAAACAATAGCTAATTTACAGACAGAGTACTTAAACATTTTCTAATCAATTTAACAACAATCAAACCACTGTTTGGTTAATTGCCTTGACTTGAGGGCCTTTCTTTGCCCATTATCTTGGCAGCATCGCAACATTGCAATTAAACACCTAACAGTTAAGCTTCTATGTCCTCTGGGCTTTGTGTGCTTATTAAAGTAAACTTTTTCATCATAATAAATGTTTATTACCAAACACATATTTCCGCTAAATAACCTAATCAAATTAGCTCTGGGTCCCTCCTTAATCAAATCTGATCATGAGTCCATGCAGATCCTCAAAAATGAAAACACAAAGCAATATCCCACAACTTGAAAGCCAATCTGGGCACACAGAGCTGAACCAGTATGCACATTTCACCAAACAACTTCTAATATTGCTATAACTAACTTCAGCTGAATGTGAAACATATTGTTGAATTGCTCCATTTATTGGAAACCCATACCAGGTGGCGCATGTAATAACCTGACTTCTGAGAGGGAGAGAAGATAAATGTTGCTTCAGAGTGACTATAACTCCACAGCTTTTAAAAAAGCAGAGTTCCTGCGCTCAGCTAATTTAACTGGAGCATCTGTATGGTGTATTTAATTCACTCACTGGAACTATCACTATAAAAATCAGAGACCCCAATGCCTTTGTAAAACAACTTGAAGGAAATTAGTTTTTACTTTAATTAGTTACAGCCATAGAAAGTTATTGTCTGGATATACAATGTTGTGGAAAAAAAGCGTTTCTCTTGTAAGAGATTTCTTGTTTGTTTGTTTTTTTTTTTGTTCAACTAAAATGTTTCAGGTAAGTCACATTTAAATATTAAAGATAATGATAGTAAATTCAAAATGCAGTTTAAGAAAAAATACTGTCCAAGCCATGTGAAATAGTATTAGTCCCTAAACCTAATAGCTTGTGCCAACCTTGGAAGCAACAGCTATCGTCGATAAAACTACTATCAACTAGTAACAAGTCTGAAATCGATGTGAAAAAAATAAGTAAGATAAAAAAAAAAATCGCTGACTTGTTGAATTTAATGATACTTTTTCCTTTTAATAAATCAGGGTATTTAAACATTAAGACCATGTTTAAAATCCTTCCACAACATCTCAATCTAGACTGACTAGGCTACTTGAAAGGCTGATATTCTTCCAGATGTGGAGTAATTTTATATAATGGCTCTCAGTGTGTTGCGTTCAAGTCCCAAATGTCTGAAATCAGTTCATCTTGTCTTGCTATTGAGATAATTTAGCCAACTCTCTCAGCTTTTTACCATGCAGCACCACTAAGAGTCATTTCACCATGAAGTCCTAGGAGCTCTCCAAACAAGTCAGGGACAATGTTAGGGAGAATAGGTGGGTTACAAAAAAAAATCTTAATCTTTGATGAACCAAGTTGATCAAAGCCTCTTGGATGAGAGGCGAAACGCCTTTTAGAAAACTTTACATCCTGTTTCCTAAACTGAACCCTGGATGACTGAAAATCATTACAGATATTAACCAACTGTCTTAAAATCGATTACCTTTTTATTGAAAGACCATGGTACCTCAACACGCCTGCCAGGAAACGGGTACCCAGCAAAACTCAGAAGAGTCAGCAAAGACATTAATCAGAACGGCAGCACAGAGACCAATTTTAACAGAACTCCATGACAAAGGCCATGTGGATGGTGTTAAATTCAAAGGATATCCTTGAGCAAAACCTGTATAGGTCTGCCTGTTATTGCGATTGAGGTTTACCATGTGGCGAAATAAAATATTCCACCAGTATAATTATCTAAAGCAAAGGTCTTCAACAGGGGGTCCGCGACCCCTAGGGGGTCCACAGAGGTACTGCATGGGGGTCGCGAAAGGTTTGGTTGATCAGACTCTTTTTTTTTTAAGCAACACACAGCAGCTCTTTCACGCTGGGCACCGTTTCATTCACAACACCTGTCCCATCAACGAGCAATTAGAATAAGAAATACTTTAATAATCCCAGGGCGAAATTACTTTCGTTACATTACTCCATCTGTAATACAGCAACTATATGGCTAGTTTGATATAACACAATTTCAGAAAATATATATAATTAGGGGGTCCCCGCTCCATCTCGCCTTTACTTTGGGGGTCCTTGGCCTGGAAAACGTTGAAGACCCCTGATCTAAAGGGAAAACTTTTCAATGTGTTACAAACGGCCTAATCATTACATCAACCCAACAGAGACTGTGTAAATTAAAGTGTGCTGGGGTGAATACTTCATGGAATCATCCAAATATTACCAAGCCTGATAAACCAGACTAATTGTGAGATTAAATGTGTAATTTAGTCTGGCCCTGATTGATGAGATATCACAAGATTATTGATGAGAACAACACGTTGTTTTTCAAACCATGTCTGTGCCTATTGGCCAACGCTCTAACCAACTGACTGTGACGTAGTAAGCGCGACAGAAAGCTGGTGGGGGTGTGTAAACAAACAGCCTGTCGGTAAAACGGTGAATACGTCCCTCTTAAAAATAAATCAGCGTAGAGCCTCTTCCTGCTCGCGTTTCAACGAAAACCCGAAGTCTAATCCTTCTGAAACCGATTCCAAAGCTAAGTCAAACGAGAACTGTTCAATAGTTGTTGCCATATTCCTTGTTGTGCTTTCTCCAGCCTTCGGGCAGCTTTGTCGTCCCTCCCTTAAAACCCCGCCCGCTTTGCATCCAGAAATTCAAAACACATCTCTGCGTTGTGATTGGCCAGCTCTAGGGCCTGGGCATTGATCAAGGCTAGACCACTCCCAGGCAAAAATTATTTTGGCGGGTCGGGCTACTTTACTAGGATACATATTACCAAAAAAAAAAAACATCTGAAACAATGACAGTAAAAGGTACATTAAAACATCAGCTTATTTAATATTCTTTGTGCCAAGTTGCTATATTGAGTCCATTAAGAATAGAAGAAACATAAAGCTTGCATTCAACCAAATACAACAAAGTCCACCAAAGTCAGGCATTAGTGACGTTCTTTTTCTAATCAGTAAAATTACCCATATTATCTTCATGTAATCAAATAAGATGAACATTATTCCTTCTAAGCAATTCCAGGGAGTGGTATCAGACAGAACAGAATTTCCATCTAACTGAATTAGACAAGAATAAACAGTTTAAACTGCCTGATTTTTCTTAATGGTCAACTTGGTCAATATGTATTTCCCTTTATGCTTTGCATGTGAACAAACACTATTAGACATTTTAGGGGTAAATATAGAGAACCATATAGGCCAAGCTCATGATCAGCTGTTGGTAGTCATATAAGTAATCTACAAAGCTTAATCCTTCTTTTTTTTTTCTGGTTAAAATTTCTTATTTTATACTTATCAGACCCTGATCCAAACTGCTGAATCGGAATTAGAGCTGTCGATAAGACACTTATTTTCCTGAAAGACTATGGAGAAGTGGGAAATATTACGTACTCCTACCCATCAACAGTAATGCACAATTAAAGCACTTAAAGGTGGAAATGCAAGTATTAGGACAGGGCTTAAAGCTACAGTGTGTAATTTTTAGCGACATCTAACGTCCAGACTGCAGACCGCAGCAACATGAACATCTCCCCCCTACCGCTTCTCCCCCCCAACAGTACGGCGAGCGTTACGGGACAAAATGTCTTCCACGACGTCTGCATCACCTACCTTCTCAAGTGATGAGGTTTGTTTACATAGATAATTTTACAGATAGTATTCTCAGGCATAATACTGCCATCTATTGTTCAGTACCGTCTCAGTTAATCTCTCTCAACTTGCCGTAGTTACTTTCGAGCGTAATGGGCGATCTCGCAATCGCTAGTTTGTTGGCTCTGCGCTGCCGTAGCGCAAAGATGTCTGCCTCCATGGCTGCGAGACCCGCTCCTATGTAATTATAAATAACGAATTCTAAGGCAACGCAAATATTAAGGTTAAGAGGCTGAGCTCGTAGATGATGATAAATAACATAGTTATGTATAATATATTACATTTCTGACTGTATATCCCTGTAATTATTACACACTGTAGCTTTAAGGTCAAACTGTGTCTTGAATTAAGCTCTAGGGGGCACAATAGGTGACAGAGAGGTTATTAGCATCATTACTTTTTTTTGTTCAAGAGATTTCAATAAGTTATAAGCAACATATTGTGAATTTAATCTCATACAACTAAATAGATTTATAACTTAATATATACACCTCTTGTCTTTTTCTTTTTGTGAAAAGAATTTTGCCTAATTCACAAAAGGCAGGCTCATGCCCGTGTCTATGATTCACAGATGGGTATAAACCAATTCATCAGTAGACTAATATTTTGAGCTGATGAATTTGAACCGCTATCAAAATAATCAGTATTGGCCTTAAAAAAAAAAAAAAATAACCTGTCTGTTTATAGAGGTGGTTGTGTAGGAGAGAACTGCAGCTCTTAGAGCATCCCTTTTCTTCAGAGATCAAAATAAACATTTCTTCATCCCTGGCAATTTTCTGCATCTCATGAATGTTAGTGATTTTCAAGAGAAGAATTTGTTTAGTTGACTGCCCTAACTGGACCTCAGTTCTCCCCCAGAACAGCTCAAATCATGCCCTAACTGTTCTCCACACACTCTGCATTACGCTGCTCTTTTTGCCCATAAGGTAAAGGGGGGGGGGGGTAGTCCTCCCCCAGTCTTTGTTATATATATATTTTTTTTTTTTATGCAGCTGAATTTTCATTAATATGTATAGAGCTATTTGAAGCCACCCATTAGATGGAACCAAGTAATTGCACTTTAACATGTTCAGGTGAGTCAGAATTCGGCATCCCAGCTTGGCTATTCTAAGTCAGCTTCAGGAACTGCCTCTCAGGTCAGTTTGCTGCTTTGTGAGCTTGCCTTCTTTACTTCCATTTATCATATATGTATATATAAATATATATACATTTTTTTTCAAAATTGATTCTTTGAATAAAAGAGATATAAGCCCTCTGATATAACCAAAATAAGGGGCCCTCTGCTATTGAGTAATAGGTATTGGACACAAAAGTGAAGCACATTTAAATTAGACAAATTGAATCTGAACAACACTTAGTACTAATAGCAAATAAATGCCATGTATTAGAGCACATTAGGCAGGGCAACAAGCAAAGAGAAGATAAAAAGCAGCTGATCCATTAAGAGGATCCATTTAAAATGCAGCAACAGGAAACTTTGGCTTTGTTTTTGGCAGCTTAGTTTCAGTCAGAGACCTGAGGAGTTTGCTAATAGAACTAAAACATCACCTACAAATCAATATCCTCTAAAACTTGGATGTCATCAGCAAGTTAATGCCTCTAGTAGCTCAGAAAACACCCTTCTATTGTTTATAGTTTCTGGAAAATGGTAACTTCTGAAAAGAGGAAGGAAACAGAGTGCAGCTAAGATTTGAACGCCTTGACAGGAGATGACCTAGCCATGTGACTGCAGACGAGCACAGAACTGCCCTCGGGTCATCCCCATTTCTGATAAGAAATGTTCGATTGCTGTTATCCTGTGTGGAAAAGATACGAAGCCATTAAAACGGCAGAGGTTTCAAAGGGGCTTTTCTAGACAAACAATAACCACTGCACTATTTGTGCTTCACAGATTACTAAAAATATGCTAGCGATTGTTTTTAAAAACCACAGACCTGCAGAACCCTGCACACTTGAGTGCAGAGTGTTCTTCTACAGTTATTATAGCTACATAGCATGTTTTTAAAGGTAGGGAGGTACTAAAATTATCCTAGGTCTTAAACATGATATAAAACAAATATGATATACACTATATTGCCAAAAGTATTTGCTCACCTGCCTTGACTCACATATGAGCTTAAGTGACATCCCGTTCCTAATCCATAGGGTTCAATATGACGTCGGTCCACCCTTTGCAGCTAGAACAGCTTCAACTCTTCTGGGAAGGCTGTCCACAAGGTTTAGGAGTGTGTTTATGGGAATTTTTGACCATTCTTCCAGAAGCGCATTTGTGAGGTCGCACACTGATGTTGGACGAGAAGGCCTGGCTCTCAGTCTCCGCTCTAATTCATCCCAAAGGTGTTCTATCGGGTTGAGGTCAGGACTCTGTGCAGGCCAGTCAAGTTCATCCACACCAGACTCTGTCATCCATGTCTTTATGGACCTTGCTTTGTGCACTGGTGCACAGTCATGTTGGAAGAGGAAGGGGCCAGCTCCAAACTGTTCCCACAAAGTTGGGAGCATGGAATTGTCCAAAATGTCTTGGTATGCTGAAGCATTCAGAGTTCCTTTCACTGGAACTAAGGGGCCAAGCCCAGCTCCTGAAAAACAACCCCACACCATAATCCCCCCTCCACCAAACTTTACACTTGGCACAATGCAGTCAGACAAGTACCGTTCTCCTGGCAACCGCCAAACCCAGACCCGTCCATCAGATTGCCAGATGGAGAAGCGCGATTCGTCACTCCAGAGAACGCGTCTCCACTGCTCTAGAGTCCAGTGGCGGCGTGCTTTACACCACCGCATCCGACGCTTTGCATTGCACTTGGTTATGTATGGCTTGGATGCAGCTGCTCGACCATGGAAACCCATTCCATGAAGCTCTCTGCGCACTGTTCTTGAGCTAATCTGAAGGCCACATGAAGTTTGGAGGTCTGTAGTGATTGACTCTGCAGAAAGTTGGCGACCTCTTCGCACTATGCGCTTCAGCATCCGCTGACCCCGCTCCGTCAGTTTACGTGGCCTACCACTTCGTGGCTGAGTTGCTGTCGTTCCCAAACACTTCCATTTTCTTATAATACAGCTGACAGTTGACTGTGGAATATTTAGGAGCGAGGAAATTTCACGACTGGATTTGTTGCACAGGTGGCATCCTATCACAGTTCCACGCTGGAATTCACTGAGCTCCTGAGAGCGACCCATTCCTTCACAAATGTTTGTAAAAACAGTCTGCATGCCTAGGTGCTTGAATTTATACACCTGTGGCCATGGAAGTGATTGGAACACCTGATTCCAATAATTTGGATGGGTGAGCAAATACTTTTGGCAATATAGTGTACCTAAGGAACTTTAGACATGACAGAGGTTTTAAAAAAACAATTTCAAAGTTTTCCTTTGAAATGAGCAAGGGACCAAACAAAGGCCTATAACTTCAACCAGGAGATCACAGTTTTAAAATGCTCTGATATTTATTATAAGGTTTATTTTAATCATTCCATTAAATAACAAACTGTGATTTAGAGATTATCAGACACACAGCTTTGTGTGATTCCACCATAACTTGACCCAGGCATTGGCTACGCTGCCTGGGATTTGATCTGAAACACTACTGGGCAGCAGGATGTGTAAGGAGCCAAGAGACCAGCTGGAAATAAAATCAAAATCTCCAGAAAGCTTTTGCCAGCAGAGGGAACCAGGGAGAATAGAATAGAAAAGTCTTTATTGTCACTGTACCAGGGTGGTACAATGAAAATTGAAGGTGCTTGCAGTGAGCTAGAATACACCACAGTTAAAAACAAGTGACATGAAATATTTAAGAAATTTAAAAGAGTGCACTAAAGTTTCCTGTAAAGACGGCTGCGCTGTCTTTGGGCTTGATAAAAACGGAGGACCAGCATCAAGAAATTACATTCCCCGCCTGAGATTATCACTAACATAGGAAACTTCGCACTCATGCAGCTGAGTTCTGTCTCTCCGCTCTTCCTTCAGACTCTGGAATCATCATCAATTGGAGTTATTTTATTTTTCCATCTGTAAAGACAACTTTATCCCACAATCCATAGCTTTTTCTCTGTAACCCCAGGTAAGGCACTTCTGATGCTGTCTCTGGTTTAACAGAAGCTTAACATGAGGAATGTGACAGCTGTAGCCCATGTGCTGGATTTGTGTGTTGTGGCTCTTGAAGCACTGACCACAGTTGCAGCTCATATCATGTGACTCTCCCAAAACTCTTCACATTTGCTCCGCAAAATACTGTCAAGGCTGCAGTTATGTTTAACCTTTGTTCTTTTTTTAAACATACCTTTTACTTACACTAAGCTGTCCAACAATATGATAATATACAGTAATACCAGCTTTTGTTTGTAGACCTTCATGACTAGGATTATTTGTGCCCTAGCATCAGTGACTGACTGATGAACAATTGTTCAGTCAGAGGTCTACCCCATGATTAACTAGGACATAAAAAAAATCCTGGTTTTTGCTCTGATGTAGCATCTACATATCTTAATTTTTATCTTTCAATAAACAGAGATAAATACTTGAATTTGTTTGTTTTTGTATTAATTACTGAAATAAAAATGCCTTTAATAATCTTTCACTCTACTGAGTGGCTTCAATATCATAGTTTCTGTGTTTTTTAAGTATATGCAACAGGTATTTTTGGCCATATATATTTTGAAATATACTTGTGGCTATTAAAGCTGAGCAGCACCTTTAGTGAAAGACTTTTACCCCCTGTTTGTAAAAAGCAGTACTGCAGGTCATTCATCCCTGCTGCAACCAGGCTCTACAATGCGACACTAAAACGGCAGTAAATTGGGAAATGTATAATGTGCAATTAATATTTGATAACCTGTGCAATAATCTGGTTCTCTACAGTTGACACCCACTGCAATAACTATAAATATTAGGGATAGAACGGTTTATGAAAACCGTCCGAACCGTTCGGTTCTGCTGTCTCGGTTCGATTCGCATGTGTTGCGTTCGGTTCATGCGTTGCTCCTTTTTCTCATAGGCAAAGCAGAAGCAGAAGATGCCGGTACTGCGACCAAAGCCAACCACCAGTAGTAAACAAGAAGAAGAAGCGAAGCAGCGTAGCCGGGTGTAGCAGAAAAAAATCAGTTGTTGTGGAGAATTGTGTGGGTTTGGCGAGTGGGAAAGAACCAGAGTTGGAAGACGCGCCAGCAGCACTTTATAGGTCTGCTATATGGGACCACTTTGCATTTAGAGTGACCTACGATGACGGCGGAAAGAAAGCTGTGGATAAAAACAGTGTGCAAGCATTGTGCAACACGTTTTGTTTATGCTAACAGCAACACGACCAACATTTCAGGCTAACAATCAACATATACCGAACCGAAAACCGTGACCACGAAACCGTGAACCGAACTGAACCATGGATTTTGTGAACCGTTCCACCCCTAATATATATCAATATCAATATCCATCCATATTAATACTAGGGATGCACGATATAATCGGCCCCCTATCGGTATCGGCCTTTATCAGCCTTAAAACTGAATATCGGATATCGGCCACACCACCGATATTTAACCCGATATTTGATCAACTTCTTAATTTCTAAGGTCTAAAAAAAAAAACAAAAAAAAAAACATACTACTACTTCTTCCTCAAAAACTTCTTTTTTACAGACTTAAAAACTTCTAAAGACGAGGGAAAAAATATTGATACATTAAAATATCACAATATCTTCATATGCTGATATGTTGCCATTTAAAAACACCATATCAATCTCTTTTACTAATGAAATATTGCTATATGTCATCGTTCTGCTACGAAATCCCCCGAAAATCCACGAAATTTTGCCATATTTTTATATGTTGATATATTGACGCGGTATCGATCTATCTTACTAACAAAATCTCACAAGAATTTGCAAAATATCACAAGAGTTTGTAACAGAACGATGAAATTTCACGAGATTTTGAAAGTAAAATAGATCGATACCGCGTTTTTTAAAAATCAATTTGATATCAGTTGAAAATATATTTGTGTATATTATTTTTCAAAGTGTCAGAAATGGATAACAAAACTGCTATTCTCAATGACTACTTATTTTTGTCCAGCTTTAACATCGGTATCGATATCGGTTATCGGCTACATGAGTTTTAAAATATCGGCATATCGGATATCGGCCAAAATCCCAATATCGTTCATCCCTAATTAATACCCTTGTTAACACCCTGTGCAATAACCCTGCATAATAATCCTACCAAAAAAGAATAAATAAAAATAAATAATAATGAAAAAGCTGTCATATGTAGACGCACTGTGTATACTGTATATATCCTATGCACCCTTTTCTTCCTTTGGCACCTTCTTCTCTTTTGACTATTAGAGCCGATGTAATGTATAAAGTCAATCAATCAATCAATAAAAACATCTTGGCTGTTTTAACAGACTTTGGCACTCACTTGATATAAGGGACAAGGGAATGGGAAAGACATTCATTCTGTACATCTGGCTACAGCAGCTTTGTCAGAACGTCCTCCTGTCATTAATTACCAAACTGCTGGTTGCAACTATGACCATATTGAAACGATGATTCATATCCTACCACATAAAAAGTCATGCCTGTGCTCCTAAACAGCCAATGTCTTGAGCAACCCATTAAATGTCCGTATTGTTTTAGGTTACGAGGTAACCAATGCTATAAAAGGCTTGTGTTTAAATTAAAACAGTGAATCTGTAGGTTTTCTCCATTGTGCTACTGAAGCTTTCTGAGCCACTTCCGGTCTCCCACTTCCTGAATGAAATCATAGCACTTATATGTGGTCAATTTCCTGCTTGTTTTTCACACCTCCCTTAGCAGTGTTGTTTTCTTTGTTTACTGAATAGCACAAAAACAGAATGACAAACTACTAAGGAAAGTTTGACAGAATTATAAGACTGACCAAACTGGATTGAGGCAATAAAGACCCTCATGAAGTGCTCATCAAGCTGACAACTTGGGCTCCCCACAAGCTAACTATCCCCACAGGCTTTTCTCAAACTCATATGTCAAAGTGCTGAAATCCTCAAATGCCACAGTCTACAACAGGCTTACCAAAATTATCCATCAAACATGACTTCCAATGTAATACTTACAAACTGCCACAAGATTTAAGATCCTTCATTGCCTTGTTTGCATTATTCTAACTTTTAAAAAAAGTACTTCTGTATTTTTTGACTTTCTCTTAAATTTTTATTTTCTTTGGTAAAGCGTGTTTGGGTGTGTTTTAAAAGAGTCATTTGTCAATAACATTTTAAAACAGGGGCTGAGATTTCTAACTTTCAGTTATCTGATCAATCTTATAGAATTGCTACATTATACAGTACGTTGTGCTGATCCTTCCTAGACATTTAAGGTGCTTATCTCAAATTGCTATTACTACACTATTGCAAAACTGCCCAATTATAGCCTTAATGGTTTAACCTAGTTATCAATTAAAACAAAGGATTATATATAATTATAAAATCAGTTTTTTTTTGATAAAGTCGAATTAAATGTAAAAATATCAAAAGAAACCCCATCATAATATTTTGATGTACCTTAAAGTACCATAAAATCACAGGGAAAAGCCTATTATACAACAGGTAATAAAAGATATAGCATAAGCAGATTCAAGGACTTTGTTTGGGTTACAAGGACTAACATGCTAACAAGGACTAAGTGCACTCCTCGCAAAGCATTATGGGATTTGCAGTCACAGCGGCCCGCTGTCACTATAGGCTGTAGTTACCTGAAAGTGGTGACAAATAACAAAGATGGTGCAGGCACCGTACGGCGAGGCATAGTCACATGACCGATGGGGAGCAAAAAGTAGTGATCATCTGTCCAAACGGGCTGTTAACAGAGTTCTCTATTAATTCCACTAAATAGCCCCCGCTCTATATAGTGATTGAGGGGTTAGGGGTTAGGACATTCAACACAGCCAGCCACTCTCTGTGTCTATAGACAGACACCTCAATGATTTTAGTTGTGCTGGTTTGGTAAAGAATTAGCTTTAGCAACATCATTTTCTCTGTGCCTGAGCTCAGTGAAGGAGACATTTATCTTTAGTAGATGTCTACATACTTTAACCTCCCTTCTAATTATTGCATCCTCAGCCTTAAGCTTGTTTGAAGAGAAGCAACAATTGTGCAATCATGTGCTTCCTAAAATAAACCATTCGGTGATACAGCTGCTGTAAGAAAGGGAGGGAGAGCAGTTTGTCAGGCCTCCAATTAAAACTAAAAAGTGTTGTTTTTTTGTTTTTTTTATTCAGCCCCTCAGTGGATAAATCTACATAAAAATCTTTATTTTAAAAACTCAGATTTCTAGTTAAACACCTTACCATCCCTAATTCAATCCCAGGTGGAGCCTGGGTTATGCATTAATGCTGGCTTTCCCTGTTTCAGATATAGCAGCCTTTTGCTTGCTCTCTAGACATTTAAAGAAATTATTGTAGCTGTATGCTCCAAGCCTCAACAGTTTAAAGGGACAAATTGTGAAACTAATATATAGCCTTTAAAATGGCAAGCAGCAGCATGATGCAACAAACATCAGGCGGTCTTTTATTTCAGAGGCTAAGAGACTGTTGTATTTCTGCCTAAAAAGGTAAAGAACTGTAACATAAGTGCATCATTTATCGTGAAATGAAACTAATGCTGCATTTTGATACGAGAGCATTAAACAACTTTTGCATGTTCAGCTAAAACTTACACAGGCCAGACCTGTTTTTTTCCACCGTGACTTCCCCTTTTGTTTTCAGGCCTGATCATCACCCATAAAGATCCCCACATGTCACAGGGAATGACTGGAAACAAATTTCTGTTGTGAGGTTTGCTTTGGGATAAACAAATTTAATGTGAAGACAAGGCCCTGCACTACCATCACACCACTTGTTAGTCAGGGGAATAGAAGAAAAAAACTTTCCCTTATGATCATTGCAAAGGATGGAATATTTCTTAGACTGCTTGAATGTCTTGTGGGACTTTTGGGAATCATGAACGCATTCATTACACAAATTACTCATTAAGCCTGTAATTCAATGTCTTTCTTTTTCAATTTCAGTATATTGAGCAAATCTCAATGAGCTCTATGCACAACTGCACTACTTCCTGAATTTAAGACATCTCTTTTCTTTCCTGTCTTTCATTACTGTATGGACTGATTAATCCAGGTGTGTCTGGCCATGGTTACTGAGGTCAGGCACACCTGGATTAATCAGTTCATCAGTCCATCCAGTAATGAAAGACAGGAAACTAAAGAGCTTCCTTAAGTTCAGGAAGTAGTGCACTTGTGCATAGAGCCCATTGAATAGGAAGCTGTTCTGAGTAGGAATACATCCTAAAATAGGTTTTTGAGATAGATATTTTGAATCTGTGTACATATGTGGCCTCATTTTTGTGTTTTTACAAAACAAAAATTAACAATCCTTATGCAAGACTTCAATAATTTTGAGGGACTGTAAATATCCACGTCTTCTGGGGAAAGTATTTAAAAGAACTGGTCTAATAAGTTGTGAGAACTTTTTTTAAGCAAATATAGCTCAACCTACAACAAATAAGCCATCAACTAAAACTCTTTTCATATTCTACTATTAATTAAACTGAAGCAGTGACTAACCTCTGAAGTATCTGCTGAGGCTTGTTAAATTGGTCTACCTCTTCATGCTTATAAAGCATCTATGTGGCAGACTGCATACCAACAGCTGCATCAAAATTTGATGTTCTGTACAGTAACTTTGTTTTTTCATAAACGCCTACTGAAACTTTCTGTTCCAGCATTCTTTAAGTGCTCCTCAAGACCCACTGCCCTGCGTGTTTTAATGCCAGCCTGCTCCATCACACCTGATTCAAACTGATTGCTAATTAGCAGCTTTTTGCTGAACTTGATGCCACGCTGAGGAGGTAATTTAATCATTGAAATCAGCTGTGTTGGAGCAGAGACACATGTGAGCCATGCGGGGCAGATGGGTTAAAAAACAAAAGCATCAAGTTTATTTCAGCACTTTTGTTAACAATTTTCCCTCATTTCAGTGAAAAACAGTGCACTGTCACACTGCTGCTGACAAGTTAACTTTGCTAACATATATTGGATCTCTCATAAATATTTTGAAAGTATTTCGCTTTACATATTTTCTCAAATAGTGAAATGTTTCTTTCCTTATGGTGCATTGTTAATGCTGGTCTGATCCAGCCAGTGATTGGTCTAGGATAATTCTGGGCCAGTGTCCTGCACCTTTTTTGTTGTCTTTCCTTTTACACACCTAAATCAAATAATTAGGTCATTAGCAGGTCTGTAGAACCCGACTGCATGCTGAGGAGATAATTCAGCCATCTGTTTCAGGTCTGCTCGTTCAGGGACATAGGATATGTTCAAAACATGCAGGACATCGGCCCTTAAGGATATGAGATTGACAGCCTTATATTAGAGATTTTTAAAAGTGATCAATTTACACCTTAGTTTTAGGGGCAGCATTGCTCCATTAGCCTACTTTGCTGACCGAGAAGAAAACAAAAGAAGAAAGTCCATCTTGGTCAGGGTCAAAAGCAGTTAATCCATTCCCTTTCTGCCATCTGATTCACAACAAATACCACATCCAGGAATATTCTGACCTCATGCTGTCGTCCTCTCTCTTAATTTAAGTAATTTTTACTTAATTCTAGAATGTTTTTGCAGTGTAGCTAGAGTGCTTATGTATTTAAGCAGCATGGAGGTCCAGCCTCCTAAGCACAGTCTAAGTCAGATACAAGTTAAATAACCATACCTTTTTCTTCTGAATTGTGGGAGTCCTTTGTTGTGCATGGGCTATGTTATAGGCTTTTAAATCATTTAAATCATTTGAATAAAGCCATATGAAGCTATGACAAAAAAATATTGAAACTATATCTAATTCAGCCTGCTGGTATGGGCTTTAAATATTGATATACAGCTCAATTATAAATGTGATAAACATAAGCCCACTCATCATGATTGAAAAGGCCCATCACATAGCCCATACATAAAAAAAAAAAGACTCCAACTAGTGCTCGGATAAGCCACAACAAGATCATAGTGGTGAAAGTGCCAGGGAACGTTTATCTGGTCTGTTTCAGTGTCCTGGACAGATTCAGAGCATTATAAAAAAAACCTTCAAAGGTTTGCTGTGAAAACACTATTATTTTTTGAATTTTAGATGTTTGTAAAAGTATAATTCTCACATCCATTTCCCCAGCCCCTACCCCAAATTACTTTCCACTCATTTCACAGCTCTTAATTTCTGCCATATAAACAGGTTGTTTGGCTGGATAGCCTCTGATTAATTATCCCTTCCTCATATAGAAAATTAAAAATAATTTGTAAATCATTACTGTAGTAGAGGTCTATTTCAACAGTTTAATTATTCTAGTTTACAAAAAAAAACTAGTGCTGATTACGTACTTTACAAACTGTCATAATATGCACTTGTCACCGATGCTACTGTCAAACACCATCACAGACATGGCTGTCAGCTTTACTACAAGCCCTGTAACATGATGCCAATGAATGTTATGTCAAGAATTTCTCAAATGTGTTTACACTTAAAAAATGTCAGCATGCTCTACTAGTTGAAAAGCTTGTGTTGATGGATCATCATGAAAACACAAATCTCACCCATAATTTCCATGTTATTAAGCTCTTTTTGATACTTTACAGGATCACCTTTTTTGGGACTGACATGTAGATTTTTAGACAGTCCCTCTGTAAAATATAGCTTTAAAATTTTGCCACATGTTCTCAGTTTGATCAAGCTCTGGATGTAGATCCATTTACTGTTAATGATACTGATACTGAATGATAAAACTTTTAAATTTCAGGTATTTTGCAGCTTCAAAATGGGTTATCTTTTGAAGCTGCCCCATGTTTAACTCTATAAATCCTCCAATCACCTCTGATCAGCTTCCCTATCCATACAGGAAAGGAAAAAAAAAACCTTAGCATGATGCTGCCACCATCACATTTCACTGTAGGGACAGGATTTCTGGTATGAGGCTGAGCAACACAGTCCTTTACGTTCCAATTTGCCTTCAACTGCCCAGGGCACATTTGTCAAATGCATGGCTTGTGGAAACCTTCCGTAGAACTTTATGACTCAACCATGAAGACAAGATTTCTGTAGCACATGACTCATGGTTGTCTTCCCAACAGATCTGCTATCAGAGCTGTGGGTAAATCCAGCTCCTCTACAGCTTCGTGGGTTAACCCTCGCCTGGTCTGGCAGTTTAGTTATACTGGCCTGGTCCTGACTGGGCAGGAATTGTGTTATACTCATTCTGTTTCGAATGATGAATTTATCAGAGTCCTGTGAGTTTTAGCTTTATCAGATTTAACCCCGCTATAAAACACATTTATGATGCTTTTTCTCTTTTAAAAAAATGCCCCTGCAGAACAGCTGTTTCTTTTAAAGTAAACATTTAATTACACAAAAAAGGGACTCTATTTACAATGCCAGTGTTTTCTCAGGCTGCAGTGGGCAGAGTTGATTTAGCACAAAAAATATGCAATTTAATAAAATGTTAAAAAGATTAAAACTATATACATACATATACATACATATATATATATATATATATATATATATATATATATATATATATATATATATATATATATATATATGCACACTTGGGCTACACACTATTTGCTTTTCTATCCAAATGTCAGAATATTTAAGCAAAGTTTTAAAATGTAGAAAAAAAAAAGCTAGGCATGTTTTAGAGTCTCCATACTCCAGTTAACGATTAATCAATTACTAATTTAGTTTACGATAATTTCAATAATTTATTACTTGGTTCAGCAATAGTGATAACCATATCATGTTAGTTAGCATTAGCAATGGCACATGCCATCCACCGACCATAGAGAGAAATTTGATCTAATCTTGAGTGTAATTATGATTTTTATTTGACAAAAACATCGAAACCCTAAGCGACGGTAAAAATGTTTTTTTCCTGAAATTTAGTAAGTGATTCAAATTTTCCGAATTTCCTCTTCTACTGCAACACTTCAACATCCACACAAAAAAATACATTGACAGAAACACATCTACTATCTGGGATACACAAAGACATGCAATACAATTAGATAAACATTTTTTTGTTTTAATTACTAAATTACTAAATATTAAAACTATTAATAGAAAATAAAATATATGTAACAGGGAAAATATGCATTGTAGAAAAATGTATTTGCTGACATAAACCTATCCAAAAACACCAATTCTGTCTCCAGTATAGTAAGTGGCTTCATATGCCAAAGCAGACACAGTAGCTATGAGACTTGAAACTAGATTTTACAAGTTGTACAAAAAGGTCCTTGGCACTGTGTTTTATCTGATCTAACTAGAAGCCATCTGCACAGATCCAGTCTGTTTCTCTGATGTTGTAGGTTGAAAGTATGCATAATCCTACACAATGAAAAGGATAGTCCAATTGTTTTTGACAGAGTGGGAGGTTTCCTCTCTCACTTTGTGTTCTGAGGTCATCTTTTACTCTGGTATGCACTCAGGAAATATTTCTCTCTTTATGCCAAAGAAGCACGACCGAATTCCTTTTAAAGATCTCTTTCAATATAATGATCCTGCTCCACTGCATGGCATAGTGTCATGTTATGACAGAAATTATAGTGATGCAACAAAAAACTTCAAACCATTTTCAGGTTTTGGAGGTATAGGCCCCGTCCACACGAAGTCAAAACGAACACGAAACGCTAATATTTTCCAGAACGTTTGTCGTAAGGACGGAGACGTAAAATAAATGTGATCGTCCACACGAATGCATGAAAACGCTGCAAAATGTATGCCAGGCCTGTAAGTGGCGCTGTGGTGCCAAAGCAAAAATAGGCGACGAATTGTTGGGCATGCGCACTAATATTTATACATGGTTGCCCTGCGGGTCCATTTTCGTGGTTCAGTCAAATTCAGGTGCTGAACTATGTCGTCGATATTGCTCTGTTCTTCCTGGAGATATTCCAGAAGAAGAAGATTCTGTTGTAAGCCCGACAGCAGGGTGAGTAGCATTAGCAGCAACCATTCAACACAGTACGGCGCCATTGTTGTTGTGATACTGTGTCGCGCATGCGTGTTTAGAGGCGACGCTATGACGCATGCGTGTAAAAAAAATGCGGTTAGAGCTTAAAGATGGAAACGCGAAAACGGCGTTTCAAAATCTTCCCACTCTGAAGGCTGAATAAAAAAAAAGATCGTTTACAGACCCCCGAAACGCCGGCTTCGTGTGGATGAGAGGCTGGTTTGGTGAAAAATTTGTGCGTTTAGGCCAGGGTTTGGCTTCGTGTGGACGGGGCCATAGTTATCTTATCTCAAAACACTGTAGAGTTGTTTGAGTTTCCTTTTTTGAGTCTGTGCAACATGGGCCTCCTAACTTAAATGGTGTTCCTATGATGTAATCCTGTACAGCGACTTGTTGAATAAACACCCAGTTAGTTGTCAGAGCTAAGCCACGGCTGTGACTTTGCTTTATGCAAAAATGAGAGTCTGATGATAGACATTAAGAATATTCTGCATGGAGTTTTAAGTAGGGAATCCCTTTAGGTTATGTCATAAGTTATCTTATCAGATCCAACTACTGTTTCACTTTTCTTTTGAGATAATACAACCATTAAAATCAGTTACACTAATAAAAACATTCACATTAGTTTTACATTCCTTCAATCAGACTATAGTGCAGAAACAGGCAGCTTAAGTTGGGGATAAACAGAGAAGGACAAATCAGGGTTCCTCCCAGGAATGAATAATCACTTCCTGCCTCAATTCAGAGTTCCGTGAGATTTTTTTTTTTTTTTTGCATACAGCTACACTTCAGACTGCAGCTGAATTGAGCAACAGCGAACATGCCCGGCCACGAGAAAGCTTTTTAGAAACCAAAACTGCAAGTCTTACACAAACTCTTCAGAAGTGATTTTAGATGGCAAAGTCATAAAAAAACTTGTGAGGCAAGATATTCACTGCAGGCTCCCTTTAACGTTTCTGAAAACAACACCCTAGCTTTGGGAGAGCATGCCGCTGCAGTCCAGTCTGGGATTTCCTGTCTGGCAAATCCTATCATCATACTTTCCACTGCCTTGACTTTACTCCTGCAAACCGATTATTTCAAGATAAACCACAGAGGTCTCAGACAGAACTAGTAACCACAAACAGCCAATATGTTTGTAAATTCAAATACTCCATAATGTGATCAGTGCTGCTGTTGTGTTATCATACATCTTTACATTAAGTTACAAATGAACACTACTAAGTGTTTTCACACCAAGTGCTTAAAAGATTTTGCACAAGCTTCCTGACTACTTTTATTGAGTTAGTGGCTCAACAGGCCAGTTCACACCTAATGACATTCTTGCTGGCTCATTTCCAAAACCAAAACAAGAATCCACCTATAATACTCAGGTCAATATAAATCAAAATGATACAGTATCAGTGTTATAATAGAGGGAAACCCAATCCCTTCAATGGACAGCAGAAGTCCTTTAAGGTCACGTTTATTCTGTGTAGCAACTCTATATGGTCATTTCTGCCTCAGCTTGGACATGCCTCTATAATGTAGCCTTGTTACCGCTTCCTGCCAAGTTTCACCTCAACCCACAGAAACCTGTGAGCACACACTCCACCGCTGCATCCACCTTTAGAACAAGCTAAAGAATGATGCAAAGTACTTCAGCATTAACATATGCAACTCCTCCAAAGAGCATCTTGAGATCACAAAGTCTCTATTACCCCATTTACACTACCCTTGAAAAACCGTGCCGAGACCGGTCCAAGCTCAGTAACTGAGATAACTTATCATGTGTAAATGGAAAGCAAACTGAACTGAACCGAGCTAGACACAACCGGACCGCGCTAACTGCAGACCAGTTCCAGAGGTGGGCTCGGCTCGGTTTTTCCCTGGCTCTGTTCTCTGATAACAAGAGCGCATGAGCAGAACGCATCATCTCCGTCTGGCTGCACATCGCGATTCACGATGTGCAGCCATACTCCATACCAGTAGTTGGCGGTAATGCCCCTCCAGAAACAGAAGAAGAACAACTTCTTCTTCTTCTTCAACTATAAACAACAATCGAAATCTTCTCCATGCAACATTTTAAATAATGGAATTTTAAACAATAACACCGAAGTACAGCAATAATAATCAAGCATAACTTTCTGAATGTGATGGGCGCCGCCATTTTGATTTGCTTGATTCCCTCCTTCTTCGTCTTCTTCTTCTTGTGTTTTATGGCGGTTTGCAAACAACTTTTGGTGCATTACCGCCACTAACTGCTTGATTTCTTCCTTTAATACTGGCAGTAATACCACAGATCGTCACCAGGAGGCGAGGAGTCAAGGAACCGAGATAGCGTGATGTGTAAACGGTTGTAAGAACCGAGCTCGGATCAGTTAACCAGGCCGAGCTCGGTTCTTACAACCGTTTACACATCACGCTATCTCGGTCTCGGCATGAATCGGTTTTTCAAGGGTAGTGTAAATGGGGTATATGAAGCCTCTTTCCCACTGAAATTGGCGGGTTATCCTGGATTTTTCGAACATGGGTCGACCTGCTAACAATCGGCCCATGGCTCCCTTCCCATTGGCAAAAAAAAAAAAAAAAGCTGGGTCTGACGCCACGCTGGCAAGCTGCGTGGGCCCTGTCCCAACACTGCTGCGTCTCTGGTGACGTCATCATGCTGGGAGAGCATCATGGAAGGACGCCAGGAGGTAGGAAGTGTGCTTTATTATTTGGCTCTTTTGTCGGTCTGAATTCCTCTCACCAGTGCTGCGCCATGTTTATCGAATGTAAGCAGAGTTGTTTTGGCTTGTTAGATCAGACGTAATTTTGTGATGTCTGTTCATTGCACTCACTTAAATTAGGGGGTCGACACGGGTCTGATTTTCTGACTGTATGCCGATTGGAACAGAGATGTTTGAAGGCGATTTCAAACCAGGTCACTTGCCGCGTTAATTGTCACAGGTCGACATGGGTCAATTGTTTTTTTTATAACAATCCCTATATACTTTCTCCACGCCGGCCAATTGATTGAGAGTAGCAGCATATAAAAGCCCTTTTCGTCATAAGCTCATAAATGGAAAGGTGCAGCGTTTGCCAAACTCTACCCAGGGTTTAATTGTACTTGTCTGCTTTAACTATATAAAAAGAAGATGAAGTTCCATGACAACAAGCTAACTTAGAAGGGTTTGGGGTAAAGTAAATTTTTTTTTAAACTTACTTTTCCCTGCTTTAAATCTATTGTTCAGAGTTTAAAAGTGATTGTATTGAGATGGTTAGTTAAGATAATTTCGAACCTTAAGTTATATATAAGTTATATATGCTGATTCCTTAAGTTATATAAATCACCTGTTTTCATTTTTTCCCCAAATTCTTTATTCGTCAGTCTCATCTCTTCCTGTATACATTAAAAAATCCAGATCAACAGTAACGATGCAATCTACTTTCCTTGTCTCACAAAATGTAAAGACTTTATTAACCTAAATTTAGATTATTGCAATCAATATTCATAAATATATAACTATTTTACATGCATGTCCAATTTTGTACAATTATTTTTCTCTATAAAGAGACAATAATAATATTTGAGCATACTTTAATTTCTTTATTGGAAATTAGCTCAATTTGACCTTTTCCTCATAAAAAAAGCTCCTTTGTTTTTACTAAGAAAATTTTAATCCTTACTTTTTCCATGAGATTTTCAAAAACGCTTGAAATTTTTCAAAAACCAGAAAGTTCTTCAGCAGGTGTAGTACTTTAGCTCTTTCATCAAACCTCTCAATAGCGATTACAAATTGGCTTACTTGTAAAGGAACACTCTGTTCTGATCTTCAATATAAAATCAGATAGAAATGAACCAAACAGCACGACAAGCATAAAATGACAAACTGAATGAACGGCTGACATTCTTGTTTTTTTTTATTGGTTTCTTGCATTTTTGTGTATTTACCATTTTAAACAATCAAATCATTTACTAATATTTCATTAGCTCCCCTAAAAAAAAGAAAAAAACAACTGCATTGCTCCAATACCTATGTCAATATCACAGAAAAACTGAGATGAAAAAAATCACTTTAGCTATGAGCAGTTATAAGTTACAGAAATGCAACAGTACAACCAGCCAAACCATTGAATGAAATGACCTCCGCTGACCTGCTCAAGCCTTGGCCAAACTCCACATAGACAATAACACAGACTGCATATCTGTGCAGGATCAGGCAAATCAATGGAGACTGCATCATAAGCAAATATCATTAGATTTAGCATGTTTGTCTCTGATAGACAACTTTTGAGGATGGTTTCAGTTTAGCTCTGAAAGAGCCCTGCTCTGCATCCCCAGTTGAGACTTAAGCATCCCCGTCTTTGAAGTGAGAGAGAGCAAACCTCTAAGGATAAAGATCTGGGGTAACGTTAGCAAAGACACTACTTTGTAAGCCCTTGTTAACAACGGTAGGGAGTCTCACAGCCTGCGGTCCCTTTGCAATAAGGCGGCTGTGATCAACTCAGCCCTCTTAGTGCATAGGGACCAACAGACGTGCAGTTCATACATCAGTGCTGTCAGCAGACATACTTTGAGAGGCACAAAAATGCCTCTCCAAGCAAAATAAAGGGCAGATATTTTGAAAAGTCTCATTTCGTTATCTCTAATAAATATTCCATGTAGAAAGAGAAGACCAGAAACTGATGTAACAGAACTTTCACACAGAATCAAAAGGTCTTAATGCATTCAAAGCTAAGTCTAAATGGTAAGATAAACAGATAGCTCCAAACTTTAACAAGGGTCTATAACTGCTGGTATAATGTAAAATTATGAATAACCTTGTTACTAATTAAACATAGTGTCTTATACCTATTTTACTTCTTATAAGCATATCTATATAATCATGCACTGAAACAGCTTCTAACTGTACTTTTTGTAAAGTTACACAATTAAAAGGTTAAAACCTCAAAATTTGGAAATCCTAGAAAAAAGAAAAAAAAACACAAGTTGCAGCACATGCTGCCGGTTTGTTATTGGCAGCTAAGAACTGATGTCGCCAACTGCGGTCACATTTTCCCTACCAACCAAACACATAAACAGTCTCAGTGAGAACAGCAGATAGTCACACAGCTACTCATAAGGGAAACTTTCTAAATGAATGTAAGAGATGAAACGTTTATGTCATCCTGACAGGAAGAGAAACTTCTATTGCCTTTCAAAACTAAGAACTTTTTACAATACTATGCATTATTCTGTATTTCTTTGTGGTTTTAGGTAATAGGTCAACAAAAAGTATTGCAAATTTTCAAAGGGGAAGGAGAATAATGTGTGGTTTTGATATTTTTATACATAGAAATCTGAAAAGTGTGGAATGCTTTTGTATTTTAGATCTTTGAGAGCCTAAAGAAGACCAAGAAGAGCTGCGTTTTTTAAAAAGACATGTAAACACCATCCTCATGGCAAAACATAGATAAAAAGAAATAAACACAAATAAATTGCGCTGAATATAGAAAAATATTATACACCTTTTTCACTGGCTGAAAAACCTGTTTAAACCCGGGAATAATTGGCTTTTAGTGGCAGTGGGAACAGCTCAGTAACAAGCGGTTACCCGGGTCAAATGACTCAGCAAGCGACCTGTATTAAAATCGCCTTGACTCCGATCGACATGCTGTGGGAACACCAGACCAGGTAGACCCGCCTAATTATGTGACATCATTGAACGCAACATACGGACGTCAACACACTGCGCCAGTCGCTTCTGATCTAACAAGCTGAAAGAACCGTGTTTACATTCGATAAACATGGAGCAGCACTATTGAGAGGGATTCGGACAGATAAATGAGCAAGATTACCGACTACGCTCTGGCTCCCGTCTATGTAGCTCTCCGTTATTTACTTCACTGATTTCTGTCGCACTGTCGACATTATAAACGCTCACCCAGCATGATGCTGTCATCAGACATGCAGTGGTGGGAAACAATGCCCACACAGCCAGCCAGCAGGAGATCAGACGCCGCTTTTCGGTCAAATGGGAAAAGAGCCTAAAGTAGGTTGTTAGCGGGTTAACCAGGTTTTGAAAAACCCTGGTTTTCAGAGGGAACGCATCTTTAGATAGTTAATATTTAAGATGAGGCAGAGATCCACCTTCCAGCAGGACAACATCCCTAACATACAGCTGGAGCCACATTACACAGATCTACGTACATCTAAGAATAGGGAATTAGAGCAATCCAGTAAACGTCCAAGACCCCATTATGAGTAATTGACAGAAACCAAAAACCGATGTTTAGGGGATACTTTCTGACCATAAATCTATCCATAAATCCCCACAAAAATGTATTTTAATATAAAAATCACAGAAAAACATGATTCTATAGAGAATCGATTCAGCTAAGGCAGAATACAAATGCACAGCTGACTTCTCAACTTTTCTTTACACATTTAGAAATGTGTGACATCCTTCACATCTCTCAAGTATGCACTAAACTTTCTTGATCTGTCAAACAACATGAAAGAAAAAAAATGTCACATTGTGGTTTGTGGTTATTCAAGTGTGTTATATTGCACCTTATGTTCAACACATTAAACCACATGAGATGGGTTATTGCATTAGAAGATGTTCACTTTACATTGTACTGATATAAAAGTAACTACAGCCACTTTTATTCCCAGAAACATACTACTTAAAAAAACCACTGAGTCTCTAATTACAGACTTTTTTTTTTAATAAGCACACTTCTCTCTCAACCTAAATGACTTCCTTAAGCCAAACTGATGTTGAAGCTACTCATGAACCAAAATGCCAACTGAAGTTTCCGGTTCACTCACACGCAGCCCTAACGCTGACTAAGGTTTCCTTTTATCAATCACATACACTCAGAGTTTATTAACAGCCCCACAATAACCGCCTCCACGCTGTGCAGCAAGTCATCCAGTAACAAAGTCTATCTGAACATGTGAGAGCAGCAGGGACGGATTTAAGAAATTTGGGGCCCTAGGAAAAGCAGGCAAGGGGGCCTCTGAATTGAGAAGACAACAAATAAAACAGACCCATTATACTGATACAGAAATTTTAATGAAATAGACATTCATTATTTGTTCTAAATTTTGTCCCTCTCTTCTTGTTTCTTGTTGTTTTCCTCTCTATGTTTTCTAATCAGCTGACTTTTCATGCCAATTTAAAAGGAATGAAAGATGTTTTCCAATCACTAAGCTCATTTAGCTGATTGCTCCTTCCTGTGTTTCCAAAAAGGCGACAGCAAAAGTAAATAACCCAGTCCTTCTTTTCACTGTAGGAAGGCCACGATCTGCTTATCTGTTCTCCACTATTCATTTGTATGAAATAACAGCTGCACGAATAATAACAGCAGACAAGATAGAAGAGAGCAGGAGGCGAGGTTACGAATCTACTTGCTCTGGAGAGCAGAGTTGGGTGCTTTTATATGTTGTCTTTAAAGTCTCTAGTAGCAGAAAAAGTAGCTAGATTTGGCGCTAGGCGCTCTTTTTAAATTAAAGTACTAGTGGGGTTTGAAAAGTCGCTAAACATAGAGAAAAAAGCTCTAAGTTGGCAACACTGCTCATTTGTTTTCAAATGGTTTGCTGCTGTCCGTTTGGACCCTTCTCAACATGTGCAGCAAAAAGACTGATCCAAATTGGTGGACACTGAAGGGGGCCTGAGACACATCTAATATTATAAGCGTTCTGATCTCATTTTAGCGAAAGGATTTTTATCAAAAACATAATTAATGTGCACAAATAAGGAATAGTTGTATCACCCATACAACTAAACAGAGTTTTATGGGGGCCCCGGGAACATGGTGCCCTCAGCAACTAACTAGTATTGCCTAATAGTAAATTCCCCCCTGGAGAGCAGACAGGTCCAGCTGTCACAACAAGAGAACTCTTCAGAACCCAACTTTTAGGAACAGCATTGATAAGATGATCAGGTGATCTACTTAGTGCCATGAAATTTAAAGCACTCAGGAAACAGCATCTTGTTTTGCTAAACTCTCTTATAAGCACTTTGTAGTGGGATACATTAAATAATAATAACTTCAGCCTAATGTTCTGTAACAACTGAGTGGTCTGTACCTATACAGATGCTTTAACATCGACTTATTGCAACTGTTTTTGTTTTGTTTTTTCACTTACGTTTCATGCAACAATTCAGATATACTCATAATACCTACCAGCTTTTTGTTTTTACCCTCATCCTCGCTGGATTTCTTTTTGGAGGGCTTATTGGGATCCTCCCCTCCGCTGGCTTGGTCCATCTCAGCTATATTAAAGTCAAAAAACAAGCTGTATGTTCTCCCCTCGGAAACTTTGGTAACTCCTTGCAAAATATCCAAACAAAAAAACGTTAAATGTGTATATCCAAATTATGTTTTTTCAAAATCCATCCCGTTCAAAAAAAAAAAAAAGAAAAGTTGTCCAGGTCCACAGCAAGCAGAGAGGTCTGCTTGTAGAAGAGGTGTGGTTGTGTGGTCTCCTCTGATCAGTCACCTTAAACAGCAGGGTGTACCGCTTTCTGAAACATTGAGCAAACAACAGATAATTACTCTAACAGACTGCACTGGATGTTAAGTTTCAGTTCACGTGTTTCTCCTACAGAGATACAAACGGCGGAACATTTGTAAACAAAACTGACACTTAGCTACATTATTATAAACAACAGGAAAACAAAAGAAGCGCTTAAAAACTGACCGACACAGATAGATTTTATATTAAATATAAACATACAATGATTTTGACATGCGAGAAACATGTTATTTTAATAAGCAACGGGAGGGGCATTTTATCTGACAGCAAAGTCATTGATTATTATCAATAAAAGGGTTGTCAGTTAAAAAAATCACCGTTGTTCTCTATGCTTCAGATACTTTGCAGCGCTTCAATCAGATCCAAACACGCTATTAAGAACTGTTATGCAGCGAATGGTCGTTATGTCAACTGATACAATAACACACGGCAGCAGGTGACGATATTAAACTAAACACCGCCATAGGGAATAAAATATTTTTGAAAGAAAAGTCAAATTTCCAACGGGAGCTTACCTCAGCAACCAAACTTGAAAACCAGGCCCACACAGGTCCCGCCTCCTCCGGCCGCTGATTGGTCAATGGGATATGCCATACATGGGAAACTAAATTTCAATTGGACGGATTTGCTGGCAGTTGTAAGGTCGGCGTGGCGTAAAAAAAGGCGGAGACTGTGATGAAAGAGAGGTCAGTGTGATTTCAAACAGCAGGCGAATGGGAATCAATTGGGAAAAAAAAGACTTACAAGGCTTTTTGTGTACCTGTGTGTTTTAATAATACACATGCAAATAATTTCCGTGCAAGGGACACACGATTACAAGCTGATCCCTGTTGCACATGCATCTGTTACAGAGTAAACTGGTTCTATGTATTTTGAAATATACTGCAGGGATTCATTTCTAATAGATCAGTTGTTATATGTGAATAAAATTTCCAACTGATCAATCAATTGATGATAATGTTTTGTATTTGTGTCCGCTTTAAACATGTTTTCCAAAATAATCAGAAAGACCTAAGGTATTAACCCCCATTATTTATGTTAAGCTTGTTGTTTCTTAAAACCTGTAGTTTATGTTACTGGACACCTTGTTTTCTCAATGTTTAACTATCCCTCATCGCTCCACAGAATATTCGATCAAATGTTTTTTCAAGATTATTTTGATCGGGAGAGTTTCTGCCATTTTCCGAGTCGTTTTGTCCTTGTTGATTTATGTACAATGCCTTTATTCAATTCCATGGGAATCATTGAGTTGCACTGGTTTTTACTGGGATGATCCCAGTCATTTTACTAAAGAAACGGCCCCACATTGCAGATACAGAACCCGGTGATAGAGGTGCAACGGCAAGGATGATTGCCTCTTGAACTTGTGAATTTCAAAAACCTATTTTTTTTTTTTTTTTTCAAATGAAATATGAAGGGAAATATATTCCTTTTTGTTTTGTATCTGTCTTTTGTTTTGACAGTTTTAAATAAGCAAATCTCTTCATTTTTTTCAATAAAAACTAATTTGACAACTGTAAGAAAATGCAGAATGTGTCATTTTTCTTTACAAGTAAGCTTTTGAAGCAAAAAGGCAAGGTTGCAACAATTAGTAAAACATTCATTTAAAGTGTTTGAAAACTGTAAACTAACACTACATAAACAGTGATGATAGGCAAATACAGGGCTTATCTTAGTACGCTAAAGAAATACCAAAAGTGATCTATTACTGAAATAGATATCTGCATGTAAATTTAAGAGACTCTGTGGGCAGGCATGCAAATGACAGTAATCTGAACAGCCTTGTAACGTATTCTAGTAAACTATGAATGTAAATTAGATATAATGCAATGTCCATAGGTTCATATTCAGACAGCATTCTAAATAATTGTGTAGATATTGTTTTTAGGTTGTTATATTGTACATTATAAATGTATATAGAAATTCTGACAGTTGTATATTTTAAAAACTCCATTTTTTTTCTTAACTTGCATTAAGCCTGTGCTGGAAATAAAATTCTGAACTTCAAGCATTCACTGTTACCAGCCCTGAGGTGATGTAAGATGGTAGATATGGCAATGTAACTATGTAAGGTATCTGGGTTAAATGTTTCATTTTTATGTATAGTTTTTCTTGTTGCTAGTAGCTCATTCTACTTGCACACATCCTCATGTGGCTTTCTTAGCCAAGCCCTCCAATAGGCTCTATTAATCCAAGTTAACTTGCATAAACTAAAAGGTTATGGGGTTCAAACCTGCTTCTGATTGGGAAAATATTGGGAAATGTTTGATTTCACTTCAGAAGATACTCTTTAATGGTGTTTCGCTGGTCATAGGAACAATCCCTCTCAGGTCAAGGTGGTTGATGACAACATTTCTTCTCTGTTTGCACTCTAGGCAATACACCTGTTGTCACTCGATTCTGAAACACATCACCACCGCTGTTGCCCAGAGCCAAAATACATTAAATTCATTATTGCTGCTGTGGTCTGTGGTTGTGGGTTGTGTTGGCAAGTTAAGGTGTCCACAAACTAAAAAGGAGGAAAATACAACATTGCTGAGTACACAAAGTTGTATTTTTTATCAGACAGTTTGTTAGCAGATTCTTCCAGTTTCTTGATCTAAATGTTAAAGTGTAACTAAGCAGATGCAAACGCAAAACCAGCCCCCAGACATTTTATTTCAAAATGCAGCAAAGTGCGCAAACTGTTGCTGTGATTTTGTTACCGCATTACATTATGTTTCAGAACCCTTTTGTTTCAAATAGATTAGACACAAATCTAACAGGTATTTTTATGTATTGTTGGAGACTTTGGTGACAACATGTGAGAGGACTGATTGCTCTGATATAACTGTTTTCAGCTAGCAATGTGTGCTTCTGCAAGCTCCTCCCTTCTACATATACAGTTATACGTTGGACTCGGAGGAGTAAAGGAGGGGGCTGTCACTTTGATTTCCAATGGGAACTTGAACGGATCATGTGGAGGTTTTCCCCTGCTCAGTGTGAACTCAGTAATTCCTTCCAGGCGGAGAAGGTCCAGGTATCCAGTTATAAAGGAAGGATTCCTGCCGAAGAACAATGACAATAAACTCATTAGACTCAGAGAAACAAGGCTATGTAAGACTCAACTAATCTCAGCTTGGCTAGAGTACCCAAAACTGGCAAACACTCTGGTGCAGAGGTAGTGACAGCCCACTGCTCAAATACTCCTCCAGTAATGGTCCAATGAGCCGCAGGTGTGCAGGGATGCTTACTGAGGACAGGGCACCACCTGGTGGTGGAGAGAAGAAAAAGCACACAAACAGACCACACAAACTGGATTCCTAACATGGACTAGATTCTCTTAGCCAATCAAAATGACACAAAACAGAACATTTTGATGTTCACTGACCCAGTCAGGACTCATAACAAAGTAGACTAGTTCATGCAGTAGAATTCGGTCACATAAATTTAAATACATAGTAGGCTACTGTACACACAAAAAAAAAACAACAGGACTGTGAACCACAATATGGAGAGGGACCCCTGTATATAGAAAGTTATTGTGCTGGGCCATCCGACTTCCATTTTGTTTCGTTTATTCCCTGGAGACTGACACTGGACCTCTGAATCAGCAATATAACAGTTTAGGCAAAATATTGCAGAATTATACAAAAATGTCCACATTAGCACGTAAAGTCAATATAGCACTTATAAGGCTAAATTTCTAGGTTATCTAGTTTATCTGCAAAAAAAAAAATGTTTATTTGGAGTTTAGGTAAACTTTGAGAAAATGTGGTTTCTCCTTTTAAGGACAGCGGTTGTCTCCTAAAGCCGACAGTTGGATCCTTTACCCATTAAAAATCTGTAATTGTTACTTGAGACATTTAGAAAAAACATGTCAGCAATTTATGTAGTTAGAGCTTTATTAATTTTGCTAAATCTTAAATCTACCCATTAAAGTATTTTAAATACTCTTATCCAAACATTCCACATGATAAACATCAGGAACATTTGGCTCAGCTAAAAATAGTGATTAGATTCAACAAAATATAAAGAGAACTAAAAAGGTTATTTAAACTTCATTGATAAAATTCTGTTATTATAAATAAGCTGGATCATTATATACATTACTTCTAGAAACAGATTTTGTTTTTGCAAATAATCAATACTACTTTTAACTTACAGCAAAACAAAGAAAGCATAAAACCAGATGAATCACCTGTTTGTTTAGGGAGACAGTGAATCCTCTTCCCACACCCTTGCGGCTCAAAGCACAATACCTTCATTGACCATTACCGTGTGAACCAGTGGGCTGTGTTTTACTAAATGTCGATAGAAGCAGATAAATTCTCACAACTCCTTCAAGAATATTTAATGTTAGACTGAATTTCCATTAAACACACCCCAAAAACTTATATGGATGATTAAGATTCACCTGGCTGTGACCACTTTGTCTTTCAAAGGTTTTTGGTATTAACCAAAGTATCGATGTAAAGTACAATACAAAGATTATTATTTCTACTATTTGTTCTATTTCTTTGTGAGTAATAAATAAATAGGAAGCTAGAAACAAATAAAACTAAAAATAACAAATATGTTCCTGACAAAAACAACATGAAAAGCACATATCCATAACGTATGCATGTAATAAATAATAGAAAGGTCCAGATCTTGTGTAAATTTGGATTCAAGGTTTAGCTGCAGAAAATAAAATTGTACAAAAATGAAGTTGCACCTCTAGAAGTTAACAAACTTAAATTTTAGTTCCATCACATCCCTTACAAATTTATCTTTATTGTAGTTATTGTGATGAAGGCTTATTCCCTTCTTTTCCGTCACTGTTGTAAATTGTGTAATTTCCCTAAGAATATTTGGATTTTTCATCAAGCTTCAGTTAGATTTTTCATTCACTACTTTTCTGGAGTAGATAAGCTTATTTTACATTTGATATCTGAAATACAAAAAAGACTGAACATTTCTGGATATCTCTCTGGTATTAAAATTTGCATCTAATTGTTTAATGAAATAAAATAAATAAATAACAAATAACAACTGTGAATGTTTAGATTTCTAAGATTTCTACTTTTACTGTTATTATTTTATACTGAAAATTTTAATAGCAGATCTAGAAAAGCTATTAAGGAGAATCAAACTGGATGCTAATCCGTATGGAATATGCAACAACCAGGATGGGTGTCGGTCAGGACACAGGAATGAAGAGCAAGAGTTGGTTTCCTTTGCAACAGGCTTCACTAGCTGTGCACTTTATTGTGAACTTCGTGTTGGAACAGTTCTGAAACAAATAACAATAATAAACAATATATTTAAATATCAGGTATTTAAACAGAGTTCTATCAATAAACATACAAACATGCTATACATCATAATTCTCCCTTTTCAGTCAGGACATCTATATTCAGCAGCTTAGGTGATCCAACAGCACCATCTACTGGTTCAACAACACATCGCAGAGGCAAGTGCTCTAAAACAACACGCCCGCTCCCCCTTCCCTCGCGGAAAAAGAAACCGTACATGCGCTATGGCTACCGAACGTGATACACGTAACTAAAAAATGTTTACATCAAGTGTGCTTGCTTGTAGATAATATAAACAAATAAATTAGGCTTTCAGGAAGAAGTAAGGGAAACATTTAAAGCAGATAGAAACAATTAGTACTTACTTTTTTCATTCACTCAACACCAGAAGTATCACAATAAGGCACCCACAGGTAAACATAGATGCGACACTGGCTAAACTGACAAGCTGCCAACGGAACGAGTCAAAAATAAGAGTCCCCAAAGAAAACAGAACAATAACTTTGCAGTAATCCTTACACTCTGGAATATTCAGCAACACACGAAGAAGAAAATACAGGAACTCGCGACCGCTCCCTAGCGGCAGGAAGAATTAAACATTTAGTGTGTCTTTTGAGTCCCAGCCTTTTATACAGCCGCCCCCAAATGTTTTGCATAAAATAAAAGGCTCACTTGGTTGTAGAATGGCCAGCACTCGAAGGCGTTTCTTCTCCTGAAGGGAGAGCAGGCAATGTTACAAGCCGGGCTACTGGCCCGGTGTAAATGTGTCCCTTGATGTCAATGTCAGCTGATCTGATGCGTCCATCATCGCTGCGATGAACCATGATGACACGCCCAATGGGCGTGTCATCATGGTTCAGGCAGATGCGGCAGATGCGGCAGATCAGGCAGATGCGGTTCTACTAACATGACAACTGCTCCATTGAGTAGATCAGGAGGGGACGGTTGCCATTTCTGTCGTGTCTGCAATCCAGGAAGGTATTCTCTTACAAACCTGACCCAGAATTGATCTGCCAGGGTCTGAGAATGTCTCCAGCATCGCCGACTTAGAATCTCAGATTCCGGGTACACCACCAATGGGAGTGAGCCAACAGCACTGTAAGTAACACTTCTTCTGGGACAGGCTGAACCCCAACACATGTGTAGAGAGCAGACTTCACTGACCGTATTTCTCGCTCCCAGGCGCCACCGAAGTGGGGAGCAGCAGGAGGGTTGAAGTTGAAATTTATCTTCTGACAGGCCAACTTCTGTTGTAATACAGGTATCATAGCTCTGAAAGCCTCCCTAAGCTCCCTTTCAGCACCCTTAAAATTGGTCCCTTGATCTGACCAAAGCTCTGAGGGAGTTCCTCTCCTAGCAATGAATCGTCTCAGGGCCATTAAATAGGAGTCTGCATCCATGTTAGGAAGAAGGTCTAAATGAATTGCTCGGGTGGTTAGACATTTAAAAATAATGCCCCACCATTTCTCCTGACGTCTGCCAACCTTCACCATCATGGGCCCAAAACAATCCACGCCTGTGGAGTAAAAGGCCGGTTTATGTAACCTAAGTCGAGCAGGTGGAAGATCTGCCATCCTCGGAATAGAAGGTTTACCTCTCCACTGCTGACATTCAACACACGCTCTCGCTGATGCTTGCGGATCGCTTCACGACCTCGGAGGACCCAGTACGATCTACGCATCTCAGCGAAAACCCGCTCCGGACCAGGATGACACAGATCCCCATCATACTTTTGGATCAGGAGCTGGGTAGTTGGATGGGAAGGATCGAGAACCACAAGGTGAAGAGACAGGTCTAGGCTTTCAAGCCGGCGAAGACGGCCGCCCACTCTTATCAATCCAGAGGTCGAATCAAGTACAGGGGCTAAGGTAAGCAAACGACTTGAGGGTGACACTGGTTTCCCGGCAGATAGCAGCTTGTAGTCCTCAGGGAAGGATTGTCTCTGAGCTTGCTGCAAAACTCTGATTTCAGCCTGGTGATAGTCTTCTGCTGTGAGGGAGCTACTGAGGGCTGATTCTCCCTTAAGTCCTTTTGCCGTATCATCCACAAGTTCCTGCCAGGAACCGTAATTCTTCTTTCCTGGTTTGTCAGGTGCAAGTAATGTGGCTATGATGCCACAAAAAGCCATCTTTTTTATCTCAGCTTGGTCTTCTTGCTGTTCCATGCTGGGCGTTACAGGCCAGCTGTCTGGGCTCTGTAAAAGGAAAGATGGGCCCTGGGACCACCTGTTTGGATCCTTAAGCTCTTTCAGTGTTTTACCTCTCGTCAGGTCATCGGCAGGATTTTGGTGTGAATCCACATAACGCCAGTGGTCATCCTCCGTCAGCTCCTGGATCTCTGCCACCCTGTTTCCAACAAACACTTTGTAGCGGCAGGACTGGGAATGAAGCCAGGTGAGCACAGTAGTGGAGTCTGACCACAGAACAACACGGGCTATCTTCAAGGTAAGCTCTCTCTTAAGGAGACTGTCTATCTGAGCAGCTACCAGGGCTGCGCACAGCTCCAGGCGAGGAATAGAGTGGACACGTTTTGGAGCTACCCTGGATCGAGCAAAAAGGAATGAGATATGTATTTGCCCCTGTGGATTCTCCAACCTCAGGTAGGCAACAGCTCCATAGGCCTTCTCCGAAGCATCTGCAAAGATGTGTACCTCGTATGTGACACCCTCAAGGTCAAAGGTAGAGGGCACATAGGCTCGAGGATAAGCAAGGAGAGGAAAAATACTGAAGCTCATCTTCCCAAATGGACCAGGCCTGGAGTAGTGCAGCAGGTAAGTTTGGTAAGTCATCCCAACTTCTTTGCTTCTCCCATAGCTCCTTAACAATACACTTAGCCCTAGTTGTGAAAGGCAACAAGTAACCCAAAGGATCATACTGTGACGCAAGGACCTTGTAGATGTTCCTAAGGGTAGGTTCAGCATAACATACTGGTCTCTGTTTGTAGCTAAGAGAATCTCTCTCCCAGTTCCAACTGAGGCCAAGCGTGCATTCCTGTGGGTTGACTTTATCTTGTGCCAGCCACATGTCTAGGCTCTGCGATCTGGCATCAGGCGGTAAATGGTTAAGGACATGGGGCTCATTACTGGCCCACTGCCTCAGGTCAAAACCTGCAGAGGACAGGAGATTTCTGAGACGGTCCACCAGTTGTTTAGCTTCGCTGGCTGTGCACACACTCTGTAGACAATTGTCTACATAAAAGCAACGTTCAACAGAGAATCTCAGAATATCCTCTGCATGGCAATGGTCTGCAACATGGCGCTGCAGGGCATATGTGGCACAGCAGGGACTACTGGTGGTGCCAAAAGGAAGGACTTGCCACGCAAATACTCTTGGGGGCTCATCCAGCTTTAGATCACGCCATAAAAACCTCAGCAGGGGCCGATCTTCAGGTAGGAGACAAACCTGATGAAACATCCCTTTGATGTCCCCACTGACGGCAATGGCGTGTTCGCGGAATCTCAGTAATACTCCGACCAATGAGGCCCCCAGGGTGGGGCCTGGTAACAGGTACTGGTTTAAAGACTTCCCTTGGTATTGGTGAGAACAGTTAAAAACCAACCTATTCTTACCATTGTGGGAGACTAGGTGATGTGGAATGTACCAACACTCCTTGGAGGGTTCTTCTTGGGTTACTGCCTTTACAACTCCAGAGCTAATGAGCTTCTGCATTTCTGTTATGTAGATCTCTGCTTGATCAGGATCCTTCAGGAGCCGGCGCTCAGTGCTACGCAGTAGAGACATCACTGACTCTTTGGAGGCTCTGAGTAGGGGCATGGCAGCATGACGTAGTAGTGGGGTTGCATACCTTTTGACTCCTTATACCTCAGTACGGATTGTTTTGGTTTCCAACAGATCGCCTGTTGATCCTGTTTTGATCGAATCACCTCTCTCTCAGGTCGGTGAGGCACAGTGTCGATCTGCCAAAAGCTTCTCAACATGACAATATAACTCATCTATCTGTTGGGGTGATGAGGTAAACAAACACTGTACTGCATGAGCTGGCCGCCCCATCACACTTATGGGGCCTTGAAGGGTCCAACCCAGCCTCGTATGAACAGCCGCAGGCCCCCCACGTGGCCCAAATCGGACTGGTTCTACAGGAGTTATGAGATGTGCCTGATCAGAACCAAGGAGGAGCCAAGGTTGTGCATCTTTTAATGCAGGGATGGGAAGACCGCTGAGGTGCTTGTATTTCCTCTGCAGCTGTTTTATAGGATACGAATGCTGAGCTAAGCTCAAACGGTTGGCAGTAAAGGCACCGTTAATCTTGAACTTAACCTGGGGTTCAGAAGCTGAAGAGACATGGAAGGATATTTTGTGTCCATGGAGCACCTGAATATCCTGCCGAACCTTTCTCAGAGGAAGGTTTTTAGGGATGCCCTTTAATCCCAATAATTTGGCTGCAGTTGGTAATAACATAGATCGCTCTGACCCATCATCCAAGAGTGCAAAGGTGCTTAGCCTGCGGCCTTTGTGGTGTAAGAGTACTGGGATGACTTTCAACAGAACTCGATTTCTTGCAGCAGGCCGGTCAAGGTAAAGGGATTCTGAGGCAGAGTTAGTTAAGCAGCTCTCCTCTTTCTTAGCTGTTTCCTTGGTGGATCTCTCTGGCCTTTGATTTATCTCATGAAGAGCTAAAAGGTGTATCCCTTTACAAATACTGCAGGGCTTCTTCAAGGTGCATTGAGCAGCCTGATGGTTCCGTGCACAACGCCAGCATCGTTGGTTGACCTTAATCCACTCTTTGAGCTGCTCCTTAGTAAGTTTGGCGACTTCTTCACACTGACTGAAGTAGTGTTCTTTACTTTGACAGTATGCACAGAAGGCTTTAATCACAGGTTTCTTCTTTACTGAACTTAGTTTAGCTGTAGAGCCATCTGTGAGAGGTTCTTCCAGGCCATGTAAAACAGTCACCTGCATTGCTGACCGAACATCAGGCCTGTTAGGTTGTCTGTCCTTGCTGTTCTTAACTTCAGCCTGACTGTCAAAGCTTAGACACCATGACTCATAGTTCAGCCATGCTGACAAATCATACAGTGTGTGAGATGTCCCAGGCTGCTTAAACTGGTGGCGTCGAAAGTTTGCTCTCTGCTCTGCAGGAAGTTTGCTCAGAAGGCGAGCGACATGGGAGCCACAATTCAATTCAATCTCCCCTTCTGGGCCCAAAGTCTGCAGTAAACCCACCAGAGACTGGATCTGCAAGGAAAACCTCTGAAATGCTGAAACATCTCCACGCCTCACTTCAGGTGCTTCGAGAACTGTAGCTATTTTTCTTAGAGCTAGCTGATGAGGCTGGCCAAATTTGTTATACAGGGTGTAAGAGCCATATGATCAAAATAAGAAATTACTAATGTGACAGCAGCACACGGCTTGACATCTGGGTGGTGGGTGTGTCTAAGGTGGGCGTGAGTGTCACAAAGGTATGAATGGGAGTCATTCTGGCGCGCTGAATTTATGAATGAGGAAGCGGGTGCGCCGGTGGTGGTCGTAATTTCTGTTGACCGTGCTATATTGTCACTTTATTTTTGGTATCATAGAATGGTTTAGCCTGGTCAGTATGTGTCAGTCTATGTAAAGTCTGGATTATGACGGCCAAATGGAATAAATGATGATTGCAATTACAAGAAGCGGCTTGGAGTGTTTTGAAGCGCGCGTCTGACAGATCATGAAATCACCGTGTTAACCCAGTGCGGCCCTCTACAACACCGCTGGTCAGCCGCACATCTACAGGGCTCTCATAGTATCACTATAGGGGGTTGCTGAATTCAGATAAGCATCAGCTATTAGTTGGGCTTCCTCCAAGTTTAGATGATCCACAAGAATCTGGTACTTAAAGAGCTCTGTAGAATCTGCAGGGAGCAGGTTTTCTAAGGCGATGCGAAGTCTGGCAAACTCACTTGGATCTGGATGGCTAAATTTAGGTATTGTAGGTTTGGGACCTCTATAAACATGTTCTGAGACAGAATCTCTAACAGGAATGTTAGGAGGAGGTGGATTAGATAGAGGCCTGGTGTGTGCTGGACGACCGTGTGAGCTGAGAGGGGTAGGATCAGAGTGAGAAAGGGCCTGCATGGGCTGAGATGGGAGATGAGATAGGATCTGGTTGGAAGGATTGGTATACTTAAACTGATTAAGCGGTGAGACAGGTCTGGGAGGCTCCAGAGAAGTCTCAGCTTTGTTCTGCTGATACTGAGGAGAACACCTATTATGTGTATCTCTCCCTACCAGAATAAGACCACTTACAGTAGTAGACAGCTCGTCATCTAGTGCTGGCCAGGGAGGAGGATCAGGCCAATCCTCCTCCTCTTCTTCCTTTGGCTGGTTTGGGGTGCTGTAGTAATGATCTGGGGCAGCAGTGATCCCCAAGGGTGTGTAGCTGCTAAAATGGGAAGATGGACCAGAAGGCTGAGCCATATTTTCTTTCAATAAGGGAGCTTCTGTGATTAGCTCCTTCATCATATTTCGGGCTTCTTTCAGTTCTTTCAGGGTGGACTGCTGTGATTGAAGCAGCTTTGCATTCTCCTCTTACAGAGCTGTGATGCTCAGGAGAGAAGAGGAGTCTTGATAGTTGCCCCCATGGAAGGACAGAGGAGCTCTAGGTTGGGCTGCTTCTAGAGCTGAATAGCCCATCTGAAGGTGGCCTGGGACCAGCTGAGGTACGGCTGGATGTATAGCGTTTCCATAGAAACCACTTAACAGAGGCTGAGAAGGAGAAAAGCTAGCTGGAGGAGCTGAACCATCTGGAGGAAAGAGTCCATCCTGCTCTGGATGAGATAATGTTGGTCTCCCCAGTAAAGAGTCTCCAGCATAACCAACCTCAAAATCCTGAAACCTGGTAGGTCGACGTCGCTCACGTTTAGGTCTGGCACCAAGGTAAAACTCTTCCTCTGACTGCATCTTGAATGTTGCATCCGGCTCGAAGGACCAATATTAAGGAGAATCAAACTGGATGCTAATCCGTATGGAATATGCAACAACCAGGATGGGTGTCGGTCAGGACACAGGAATGAAGAGCAAGAGTTGGTTTCCTTTGCAACAGGCTTCACTAGCTGTGCACTTTATTGTGAACTTCATGTTGGAACAGTTCTGAAACAAATAACAATAATAAACAATATATTTAAATATCAGGTATTTAAACAGAGTTCTATCAATAAATATACAAACAGGCTATACATCATAATTCTCCCTTTTCAGTCAGGACATCTATATTCAGCAGCTTAGGTGATCCAACAGCACCATCTACTGGTTCAACAACACATCGCAGAGGCAAGTGCTCTAATACAACACGCCGTCTCTCCCCGCTCCCCCCTCCCTCGCAGAGAAAGAAACCGTACATGCGCTATGGCTGCCGAACGTGATACATGTAACTAAAAAAATGTTTACATCAAGTGTGCTTGCTTGTAGATAATATAAACAAATAAATTAGGCTTTCAGGAAGAAGTAAGGGAAACATTTAAAGCAGATAGAAACAATTAGTACTTACTTTTTTCATTCACTCAACACCGGAAGTATCACAATAAGGCACCCGCAGGTAAACATAGATGCAACACTGGCTCAAATGACAAGCTGCCAACGGAACGAGTCTAAAATAAGAGTCCCCAAAGTAATCCTTACACTCTGGAATATTCAGCAACACACGAAGAAGAAAATACAGGAACTCATGACCGCTCCCTAGCGGCAGGAAGAATTAAACATTTAGTGTGTCTTTTGAGTCCCAGCCTTTTATACAAAAGCCTCTGACTGAAGACAATCTGCTGCTGTATGAATTATGAAATATTTCATGTGGGAAAAAAAATTGAAACTTTTTTCAAGGAAAGGATCTTGGAAGACATTAAAAGCATCCAGTAAACAAAAAAATACGCTAAAATTAACATTATTTACCCATGTGATTTAAGATTTGCAAAGGGAAAGTGTGAATTAGTGAGTCAGTCCCTATCTATTAGTGAGCTGTGAATGGGAAGAATCTGGTTTTGGTCCCGATGGAGTGCAGCCTCCTGCCAGAGATCTCATCCTCAATGTAGTGAAGAAATATCTGCTTTTTTCCCTGGTGGTGGCAGCAGCATACCAGAGGGCGATGGAGAAGGAGAGGATGGACTCATTGATGGCCAAATTGAAATGCATCATCGTTGTCTCTTTCAGGCTAAGACTCTTTAGCTGTTGCAGAAATTACATCCTTTGCTGGGCTTTCTTTATGAGGAAGGTAGTATTCAGTTCCCACTTGAGGTCCTGAGCGATGATGCTACCCAAGAAGTAGAAGGACTTCACTGTGGTGAATGTAGAGTAACACAAGAGGATGAGGCTGTGTAGGGCTGTGCTTTTTCTAAAGTCTACATCTATCCCGTTTTAAGAAAAAGATAAGTCTAATGGAGACAGATGATGATTGCAGTGCTTTAGGGTGGATGGTATGCCACGGACCAGCCCAGCTGCTTTGCAGAGTTCCTGCCTATTAAACAGTCAAGGGGGGAGGGGAGGAGACGGGGCTGAAGCCAAGTACATGAATCACAAAGAATGGTGAACAATTGATTCAGAAAGTAGAAGTAGGATTGGTTTAGCTCACTTCAAGGCATGAGTCATTAATGTAGAGCGAGCTGTGGGTTTAAGGGTTGAGATCTGTCTGATCTCCCTAAAGCAGATAGGGTGTTGTTTTTAGAGAGCTGGTCTCACTTTCATGCTAAACTAGTTATAGTTACATATGCATATATATATATATATATATATATATATATATATATATATATATATATATATATATATATATATATATATATATATATATATGCAGTATGTAAAGTATGTCCAATTCTGATTCTGATAGTGCTTAGCGGACCTGGGTCTTTGTCACCACAATGCATCTTCCTTTTCCAACCTAGCCGTCTGAGTTTGGCTGTAAATAAGGGTTTGTAATTGTTATAACTCACACTACTGCACGATCTATACACCTCTTCTCACAGAAGCTGATATAGGACCTCACAGCCTCTATAAACTCATGTAGATTGTGTGTAGCAGTCCTAAATACATCCCTGTCAGTGAAGTTCAAACTGACTGAAAAAGTGCAGTTTCACTGGTCTAATTCTTTAATATCTTCACAATAGGTTCACACAGCTTTAATTTCCACCTGTATGCAGGAATGAGGTGGATCATCATATCATCACAGTAACCCAGGGCAGCACAGAAAACCGCATAATGACCACTGCTTACTGTGGTGTAGATTCTGGTTACACTCTCTCTTCATGGTGTCTGGGAATATCCACCTGGCCTGGGAACACCTTGGGCTTCCCTCAGCAAAGCTTGAGGAGGTGTCTGGGGAGAGGGAAGTCTGGGAGTCTCTGCTGATACTGCTGTCGCTGCATCTCAGTCCTGGAAAAAGTGGAAGAAATCAAGTAAGAATAGGAGTACTGTGGTGTACTGGAAATCAAAACATTTCCCAACCTTAGATCGTCACTTGATAAACTATCTGGGGAGTACCTTGCTAAGGGCTTCTTTGTTGTAGTCACCAAGAACCATAACAGGGGAGTCTGGGTTTGTCTGCTTCACATACAGTTTCAGGTCAACCAGTATGTGCTGTGCATCATGCAGTTGCAAAGTAGAAACATAACATAGTGAATGACGCAAACTCTCAGGGGGAGTAAAAAGGCTTAGATTTAATAAGTACATATTCCAGATTAGGAGTCCAGCGCTGCTGCATTACTGTCATGTAAGCACCACAGAGTGTGTTGTGGAAAAAAATATGTCTGTGCCCTCAGCTTCCAGGGAATTCTGTCACGGCCTGCACTGTACAGTTGGAAGCTTGCCAATTTCTGCGCAACGATTGGATCACAAACCCAAGTCTCTGTGAAGCACAGAAGAGAAGATGAATAGAAGTCTCTGATGTTCCCAGCCTGAGCTGAGTTTGTCCAGTTTGTTGCTCAGTGAGCACATATTGAAGAGAAATATTTCTTGTAGCGGTGTGTGGAAACCCCAAGGCGAAGATGCACAACCGACCAGGCTCTTTTTGTTCTCCTACAGCACTTTATTGCACAAACAAGAGCAAGCAGGCTCCTCAGACAAAATGTTGATAATTCCACTGATAACACAAGTAGTGAAATAAATCCATTAGAGATGTGCTACTGATGTGCATGAGCTCTTATTTAGTGAAAGTGCCTCAGGAATCCATCCATACTGCATGCGTGTGAGATCACTGGGGAGTGGTTCCTATCTCCAGAACTCTATGAGGCAGGGTACACTGTGGACAGGTCACCAGTCCATCGAAGAGCATCACACAGAGACATACCACAAGAAAATTTAGAGTCTACAATTTACCAAGTACTAATTTACCTGCACACTCACTGCAAAAAGACCCTAGGGCAGGGATTGAACCAAGGACATTCTTCCTGCAAGGAAACAATGGCAAAAGCTGTAGCACAAACAGTGCAGCCCACTCCAGGAAACTCAACAGAACATGCACACAATACATAAAAACAAAACAAAGAGAATCAGACATGAAGGAAGCTATGCCCTAGGATATCCTTCAAGTAAATGATGCAGCCTTTACTGACACATGTGAAAAAACATTGATCGTTTTTACGATGGTGAAATATCTTATCAGTAGAGTAATCAATATAAATGTTTATTGTTTTAATTTATTGACAACCTTTTTAAAGTTTACATTATATTGAATTATTCCTTTCCTTTATATCATTATATATAGAAATGTTAATATTATTGCTACATTGGTTATACATTATATCCTCTAACATGATAATGAGAAGTACAGTTTACAGCCTGTTGTTTTCTTCTCTTGACATATATCCAGCTTCTGGACCAAAGAAAATCAATGGAACTCAGTTATAGCAAGGACAGAGTTTATCCAATCCCAACATGACCACATCTTCAGTGGTGTCATTTTTGGTCAGTATATGACCCTTCTCACACTTGTTGGGGTAGGATTTTGTGGGATTTTATGGGAGTACATAATGTGCATTCAGCCAAATTGAAAATAGCCATCTCATTTCTTTGTGGCCCTTTGCTCTGATGTGGATAGGAATATGGGAGCCAAACATGTGGGGGAAGTGGGAAGATCCAAGATCAGAGCTCCCTCTTAAAAATGACACTTTAGTATAGTTGTTTTGGCCTGGAATTAGAAGGAAGACTTGAGTCAAAATAGTCAGCATTGTACTACAAGAAAAGTTTGCCTTAGTTTTGTTGAATAACTGAATTCATTTGCAAAGTGTAAACCTATTTAAATAGCGATTGAGTGAAAACAAAAATTCCTCATACAACAACTCTCGCCAAATCCCTAATCATTTGAAGAAATTGTCCTCTATATTGTCCTACACTCTTATAATTTATTGTTTTTCCCAAAACAGGAAATGCAAGGTCTGAAAATGCCAGTCCAACCCTGTCAATAAGTAGAATGATTTCCACCATTATCTATAGGTGATCAATTTAAACATGTCACGGTGGGGTTGAGATTTAACAGGACCAAAATGCTGATACTGACGTTGAATTGGATTCTTGAAGATTTTATTAGAAAAAAGGGTAACAGAAGCAAAAATCCAAAAACATAAATACACAAAATCCAAAAAAACTGAGAACCAAGAATACTCACAACAAGGGGGCAAATAAATTACGACAAACCAGCAACACTGACTGAGCAGGAGATGCATATACAGGAGAGAGAAACAAAGGCTAATCAGCAGATTGGGAGCAGGTTTGAACAGACTAGAAAGGAGCTAGGAAAAAGGAGACACAGGAGGGCAACAAAGGGCAAATGACAAAACACATGTAGCCTCAAGCCAACGAAAGCTTTTTTGATTGAGTAAATATATTTATTCTAAGTTGTATCCTCTGAAATATAGTGACTATTGCATAATGTCTCTTTGCTTGCAGACCCTCCTCTCTGGCATTACACTTAATAATAATTAGCAAAAAGAAAAAAGCCAATCTTCCCTTGTGTTTTTACAGAGTGTCCATTCGGCAGTGGTATATAACTAGATCACTGCACTGAATAAACTCAAATTATGGATTTGATGATTTTTCTAATGTATTGTTTAAAATAATGTGCTTTTAAGGCCCTGTCCACACGAAGTCAAACCCTGGCCTAAACGCACAAATTTTTCACCAAACCAGCCTCTCATCCATACGAAGCCTGCGTTTCGGGGGTCTGTAAACGATCTTTTTTTATTAAGCCTTCAGAGTGGGAAGATTTTGAAACGCCGTTTTCACGTTTCCATCTTTAAGCTCTAACCGCATTTTTTTTTCTTACACGCATGCATCATAGCGTCGCCTCTAAACACGCATGCGGGACACAGTATCACAACAACAATGGCACCGTACTGTGTTGAATGGTTGCTGCTCATGCTACTCACCCTGCTGTTAGGCTTACAACAGAATCTTCTTCTTCTTGGATATCTCCAGGAAGAACAGAGCAATATCCACGACATAGTTCAGCACCTGAATTTGACTGAACCACGAAAATGGACCCGCAGGGCCATTTTCCGGTTTGGTTGTTGTATAAATATTACTGTGCATGCCCAACATTTCGTTGCCTGTTTTAACCTATTTTTGCTTTGGCACCACAGCGCCACTTACAGCCCTGGCATACATTTTGCAGCGTTTTCATGCATTTGTGTGGTCGATCACATTTATTTTACGTCTCCGTCTTTACGACAAACGTTCTGGAAAATATTAGTGTTTCGTGTTTATATAGACTGGCTTATTTTCTGAGTTTTATGAAGGATCTGTAAAATGTGGTTCAGTGTTAACAGGTCATTCTCACTTAATTTCACAGGTACCATAGCTCAAACCACAATGGAAGTAATGGAAATCTGCCTTTATCTTGGATTTAACCATACATGAAATGCTGACAATCACTCAAAAGGAAATTACATTAGTTTTAGGCATTTTGTGATTAAATAATACAAATTGATTTGAATTGTAATTTTTCCATAAATTAGATATACTATGATGGTGCATGTCTTTAAATATATTTTAAACAAACCAAAAATATGATGCAAAAATTGTAATGTTGCTGCAACTATGACAAGAAAAAGCTGAGAAAACATTAATATTCTAACAACACTGTAGAATATCAAAATAGAGACAGAGTGGAGCAAGATGAGGAAAAGTGCTCCCCATGCCCTCCGGAAGTCTAAGGCTATAGCAGCAACTAGAAAAAAGCCCAGGATAACTATTTACGAGGAGGTATTAGAAAGGTGGAGCCAAGGAGAAACGTCTGTCTGGAATTAATTCTCCCTTGCAAGATTAGACTGTTCCATCTATCTCCTGCTACTTTCCGACTAAGCAAGCATCACTCTGTTCCACTTCCATATGTGGTACTAAATTAGATACATATCCAATCCTTTTAAACGCTGGCTTTCATGTTATCCAGTCTCTAACTACTCATGCATAAAGGCTCATCTTTTGCACCGTAGTCACTGCTCCCCCCCTAAAAATCACATTTTAAATACTTCTGCGACTTTTTAAAAAATATTTCTTCTCTTTCCTAATCCATCCATCCATCCAGCTTCTAACACACCTAAACCCAAGTGGGGTCACAAGGGGTGCTGGTGCCTATCTCCACTCACACCTAAGGAGGATTTAGAGAAGCCAATTAACCTAACAGTCATATTTTTGTACTGTGGGAGTAAGTCAGAGAAAACCCAAGCATGCTCAGGGAGAACATGCAAACTCCACGCAGAAAGACCCTGGGCCGGGAACCGAACCCAGAAACTTCTTGCTGCAAGGCAGCAGTGCTACCCACTGCTCCACTGAGCACTTAATATATAAACATAATATTGTCAGCCTCCATTGTTTCACAACTTATGAAAACACAAAGATGCTGTCATCTATTGTTACTTTAGTAAATAGTGCACTGCAGTGTAAAGTCTACACTATCTACGCATGCTGGTCATGTTAAGGCTGTGAAACAGTCAGCGTTAAGTCTGATGGTAGCCACATTTAAGTAGTAGTGTTAACAAACATGCACAAAAAAAAAATATTTTTGGCAAAAAATCCAAAATTAGCATCAAGACCAGCATTGTGAACTTTGCCTGAGACTTACATTATCATGCCCTTTTTGACACAGCCAAAAATCAAACTCTGGAAGAGACATATCACATGTCTAAAGAGGTGGGTAGTAAAGTACATTATCTAACATAAACTAGTGTGCAGCTGCCTTTTTGCTGCAAATTGTTGCTTTTATACAAGTCAGTAAGTGTAAGTCAGCTCCTCCATGTTTTAAACCGGCATGCTAAAAATCAATAGAAATTGATAAAATCATAGTGTTAACAACAACAGAGATTAGCAGATATTAGCATGAGGTATGCATCCTTAATATTTGAGGCCTCACCATGGGGCAAACATCTTGTCCAAATTCTACAAGTCCTGTTTCGATCAGATTCTTGCTTTCTCTTCCTTTCCTCATCTGACAACTGTTTTCGCTTAATTTTCTCACAATTAGTTACTAGAGTAAGTACACATAAAGGGAAAACAAATGAAAATGGATGAAAACCATTATTAATAAAATGCCATGTAAGTTTTACATGGATTTTATGTTCAAGAACCAAATTTATTGAAGAGTTTAAAATTAGATTAAATTCACTTTTAAACAAGTTTTAGCCCGGAGAGGCTGGCCCAAGTGGCTTGTGAGAGGGTCATCTGGGCCTATCTACTGAAGCTGCTACCCCCGCGATCCGATCCCGGATAAGCAGAAGAAGATGGATGGATGGACAAATTTCAAGTAATTATGGTTTTTTTAAACTGGTTCGCAATACTGGTCCCAAAGCTAAATGAAACAGAATTTGGCAAATTATAATTATAATATGGTATAGTATTATATAGTGAAGTATTTTTTAATTAAACGTTTTGCAAAATTAACTCAATAGCCATTTGGATAATTAATTCTTAATTTCATGAAATTATTAACTCATGATTAATAACAAAGGTTAAGAACCCTTATGCTAGATGGTTTAGCTTTGTTATCTAGGTTCTGTTATGAAGACAATGGAGCAATCGGCTAGTTGACACGAAGGGACTAATTCTAAATGAGTCTGGTCATATTTTGGCAATCACATGTAATGAGCATTTCAGGAAACACAAACATTAAGGTTATACACTATATTGCCAAAAGTATTTGCTCACCTGCCTTGACTCACATATGAGCTTAAGTGACATCCCGTTCCTAATCCATAGGGTTCAATATGACGTCGGTCCACCCTTTGCAGCTAGAACAGCTTCAACTCTTCTGGGAAGGCTGTCCACAAGGTTTAGGAGTGTGTTTATGGGAATTTTTGACCATTCTTCCAGAAGCGCATTTGTGAGGTCGCACACTGATGTTGGACGAGAAGGCCTGGCTCTCAGTCTCCGCTCTAATTCATCCCAAAGGTGTTCTATCGGGTTGAGGTCAGGACTCTGTGCAGGCCAGTCAAGTTCATCCACACCAGACTCTGTCATCCATGTCTTTATGGACCTTGCTTTGTGCACTGGTGCACAGTCATGTTGGAAGAGGAAGGGGCCAGCTCCAAACTGTTCCCACAAAGTTGGGAGCATGGAATTGTCCAAAATGTCTTGGTATGCTGAAGCATTCAGAGTTCCTTTCACTGGAACTAAGGGGCCAAGCCCAGCTCCTGAAAAACAACCCCACACCATAATCCCCCCTCCACCAAACTTTACACTTGGCACAATGCAGTCAGACAAGTACCGTTCTCCTGGCAACCGCCAAACCCAGACCCGTCCATCAGATTGCCAGATGGAGAAGCGCGATTCGTCACTCCAGAGAACGCGTCTCCACTGCTCTAGAGTCCAGTGGCGGCGTGCTTTACACCACCGCATCCGACGCTTTGCATTGCACTTGGTTATGTATGGCTTGGATGCAGCTGCTCGACCATGGAAACCCATTCCATGAAGCTCTCTGCGCACTGTTCTTGAGCTAATCTGAAGGCCACATGAAGTTTGGAGGTCTGTAGTGATTGACTCTGCAGAAAGTTGGCGACCTCTTCGCACTATGCGCTTCAGCATCCGCTGACCCCGCTCCGTCAGTTTACGTGGCCTACCACTTCGTGGCTGAGTTGCTGTCGTTCCCAAACACTTCCATTTTCTTATAATACAGCTGACAGTTGACTGTGGAATATTTAGGAGCGAGGAAATTTCACGACTGGATTTGTTGCACAGGTGGCATCCTATCACAGTTCCACGCTGGAATTCACTGAGCTCCTGAGAGCGACCCATTCTTTCACAAATGTTTGTAAAAACAGTCTGCATGCCTAGGTGCTTGAATTTATACACCTGTGGCCATGGAAGTGATTGGAACACCTGATTCCAATAATTTGGATGGGTGAGCAAATACTTTTGGCAATATAGTGTATCTGTGTTCAAACCTTTATTTAAATTAAGTTTGTATGATTGTATTTATAACCACCAGCTTCTTCTGATGGCTTGGTTATGGAACAGTAGACACGTGAAATTATTGGTTATCATTAAAAAAAAACAAAAACAAATTGTTTAGCTGGAAATGCTTTCTCCATCTTGCCAGGCCTGCAACGGTTATTTCCAGTGCTGTAGGAGACAGCAGCCTATCCAGTAGATCTCTAGTTTCTACTCTTTATTCGCTATTTTTTGACTTTTTTTTTTATTCTATTTTTTAGCTCTTTTGTACCTTTTAATTAATTATACTGTTTTCCAATTGTGGGATGATTTTGTCTTTTTATTGAGCATGCAGCACAGAGCTGTTATTCTTATGTACTCGAGAGAGGAACTGTTGGTGCTGAGAACAATGGGACATGCCGGTATAAGACATGCCACACCGGAGGAGCTGAGTAGGAAATACATGGCCTACAAAGCCAGTGCTAAGGTTAAGGCTAGGCTAGTGGAGAATCGGAGGAACTACAAACCATCGATCCCCTCCATAATCATGGGGAATGTGAACTCTCTGTTTAACAAGATTGATGAGCTGAGTACTCTGAACAACCAGCAGATTTATTGAGAAAGCAGCCTGCTCATCTTTACCGAGACATGGCTAAATCACCTTGTACCAGACGCTAAAGGGCTGGTTATACTCCCCGCAGCAGTGTGTCGCAGTGAGCCTGACGCAGACATTTTTGATTTATGCTCACTTTTGAGCGTGGTCTGCACTATATACACTGTGGGTCTAGATTAGATACGGCCGAAGCGGTGAGGAAGTGGGTGGGTGGACGTCTTTTTGTTACAGCGACACCTACGCAGAGGACCTAGTTTCAAAGTATAAATCAGCCTTAATGTGGGCCTGCTTGGATTCACTGCAATGAGAGCGGACAGAGACACCAAAGCTAGTTGGAAATGGAAAGGTGGGGTCCTGATCATACTTGTGAACCACCGCTAGTGTAACCCAGGACATATCTCAGTAAAGACTATATTATTCTGCCACGACCTCGAGCTGTTAGCTGTTGGCTTGCGGCCATATTATCTGCCAAGGGAATTCAGTCATGTAATCGCCATCTTGGTTTACATTCCCCCGAGAGCGGACGCAGCCGCTGCATGTAAGGAGATACACGTTGTCACAGCCAGGGTACAGACTTAGCCGCTTAATGCATTTATAATAATTTCAGGTGACTTTAACCATGCAACCTTGGACTCTACTTTGCCCGTATTCCATCAGGCTGTTGACTGTGAAACAAGAAAAAAAACAGGAGAATCCACCCCCTGTATGCTAATGTGAGGGACGCATACAGAACCACACCCGTCCTCCCACTGGGCAAGTCGGACCGCAACCTGGTTCATCTACAGCCAAAGTACACCTCCCTTGTTCAAAAGCAGCTGGTTACAACCCACACCATCAGGAGGTGGTCTTCTGAGATGGAAAGTGCCTTGAAGTACTGCTTTAACACCACAGATTGTGATGTGCTGATTGAACCACATGGTGAGGACATAGGGGGGGATAACACACTGACTGATTGACTATTCAAACTTCTGCACTAATGTGGTCTTACCTGTCAAGACAGTCTGCTACCACCCAAATAACCAGCCTTTGGTAAGAAGGGAAGGCAAAGCTGTCCTAAACAGGAAGAAGGCTGCCTTCAGGAGCAGAGAAAAGAGGGGCATTAAGGCAGCACAGCAGGAGGTAAAACACTGTGTGAGGGAAGCCAAAGACATCTACAGGAGAAAGTTGGAGCACAAACTGAGGGTGAATAATACTCCCACTCTCTGGGAAGGTTTGAGAACCATCACAGGCCACAAAACAAAGATCAGGGCTGTTGAAGGGATACTGGAGAGGGCAAATGGACTGAACAAGTTCTTCAACATGTTTGACAAGCCTGTGACCCATACACCGCTGCTACAGACATCTCCCCTTCCCCCCACCAATTCACCTCTCCCCCAAAAACGGCGCACCCACCCCCAGCCTCCACCTGCCGCCCCACCTTAGTTATCACATCACTGTCATCGTACTCTGTGTTATCCCCCCCCCCACCACCAACACCACAGACCAGGTCAGAGTACAGCTGAGGAGACTTTGAGCCAGGAAAGCAGCAGGCCTGGGCAAGGTGTGTCCATGGCTACTGAAAATCTGCGCTTCTGAACTGGGGAAACCTCTACAATGGGTCTTCAACCTTAGCCTGCAGCTAGGAGATGGCAGATATCCTGCATCACACTGGCTCCTAAAAAGACCTAGCCCAGTGAACTGAATGATTTCTGGCCTGTGGCACTCACTTCACATCTGATGAAGACAATGTAGCAGATCTTCCTCAGTCTCCTCAGACCTCAAGGAAAACTCACATCCTCTCCCTACTACACAAAGTCCACTCCCAACTGGATAAGGGAAGTACCACAGTGGGGGACTTTGCCACTTGGTGCCGCACCAACCACCTGGAACTCAACATCTCCAAGATGAAGGAGCTGGAAATAGACTTTGGGAGGAACAGACCAAAGACTAAACCGGTACTACTGGAGGGGGCTGAGGTGGAGGCTGTGGATTCATACAAATACCTTGAGATGTGGCTGGATAATAAATTGGATTGGTCAACAAACACCAACCACCTGTAAAGGGAGACACAGCACAGGATGTACTTTTTAGGAGGCTGAGCTTGTTAAACATCTGTGATAACCTCTCAAAGATGGCTGGACAAACTGGTAAGGCGAGCAAATTCTGTGATTGGCAAGAAGCTGGATCCTCCAGGGACGGTGCTAGAGACAAGGACACTTAACAAACTGCTGGACACTATGAACAATGCCAGCCACCCTCTGCACACTGCCTTTACCACTTAGATGAGCCTGATCAGTGAGAGATTGCTCCTCCCCAAATGCAAGACCAACAGACTGCTGAACTCCTTTGTTCCCCAAGCCATCAAGCTGTACAATTTCTGGGGGAAGGAGGAGTTAATAGGAAGAGGGACAAGGGTCAACACCCCCCTCCTTGGACATCTTATAGAAATCATTACCTATTGTCACTCATGTGCAATATTGTTCTCTCTCGCTGTGCAATAACACATGCAAACTACTGTGTAGCCTGTGTAATTAAAAAAAAAGTATTGTATTTATAAGGTCTGTACATCTCTGCAGTACAAGTGCAATAATCCAAGTCAATTACTGTGTAGCCTATTTAAGTTTCACTTGTTTATATGGTCAGTACATTTTTGTAGTGCAAGTGCAATAACCCAAGTCAATTACTTTGTAGTCTTCCCTTCGTCCTCTACGGTGCAGATATCTTTATATCAAAGGGAAACATATACCAGGAGATCTCAACTTTTTTCTTTTATGCTTTTTTGGTAATATATTTACACTCTTTAATGCTGTCAGTTTTATTTTTATGTTTAATGGCATCTTGCTTTAACTGTTTGTACTCTATATAAGCTACTGGTACCAGAATTTACCTGAAATAGTAACCCCAAAGGATAAATAAAGTTGAGTCTAAGTCTAAGTTTTGGGAGCTAAGGCTTCTTCAATGTTCAGAGAAGCTTAGTATGTTCAGAATGTGTTATATGTGGCTAGAGCAAGGTTTAAAGATTCAAGTCCATTTAGCTATATCTCCTTTATTCTCCTCAACAAGAGGCTCTTCCCCACGAGGCAATGTTCTTGTAAGGTTCATGTTCCCTCTTGGTAGTGTCCTGCAGAGTGGTGGGGTATTTTCTTTTTTAAATCAAAGCAAAGCATCTTACTCTGCCAATGTTCAAAATTAATATTATGGCTTATGGCATGCTAATGTCTTTTGGCAAACTTCAGTTGAGACTTTTTATCACTCCTCTTAAGGACAAAATGCAGTTGGGTCTTTACAGAAAATTTTCTCCCTGAACTGTAAATCTCTGCAGTTCCTTCTTGGTTACTATTGGACTGTTAATTGGGGGGCCATGCATCCCATACTTTATTAGTTGTTATCAGTAAAAGTGACAAACCCTAATATTTGTTGTAAAATGTGACAAAATGGACAAATTCAAGAGACATGAACACTTTGCAGGACACGCTGTACACAGAAATGCAGACCAATGATGATACCAAGACCTTGGCTTTGCTGCAATGGTTTGTAAACATGTCTGCACCTCTTACAGATAGAAACGGAACTTTGTATCTCCTGTTTATACATTTGCTTACAGAATAAACAACACAAATGTCCAGAGGTCAATGTGAGAAAAGTATTACTAAACATCTTGATTTTTTCATCTCAAGCAGCTTCATTCCAAGCCCCACTTATTATTCAGAACTGCATGACCGACTGCAATCTTGATGTTATGACCTCAATGAGGCTGTATGTAGAGAATTACAGACCGATCTAAACTATACAAGCATGAGTGGAACATGCAGATCTTACAAATACAACATCCTTTCTGCTTTCAACTGGTAAACTTCTTGCCTGGAGACAACTAAACTAACCACAAACATAACAACAGTAAGGAAGGAAAACAGGAAGCGCTTCTAAAACAAATAGAGTTTTCAACCTAAGCGGAAAGTAAGGATCCGAAAGAACAATTACAAATAAATAAAGGTGCTGGGCTGCTTTCTTTACAGCCCTTCAGAAGAGAGTTTTTTTGGGGATTTCAATGCAGAAGAGACCAAATAGTGTATAAATGCATGAAGTGTGTGACAAAATATTCTGAAGTCACAAAAACAATAAAAAAAAATATGATGGCAACCAAGTTTTATTAGAATAATCAGAATGTAACATGCCAAGATTATATATAAAATCATTTTTACTAAAGTAGAATTTGCTAAAAAGTTAATCTGTTTCAGTAACCCTAAAATCAGTAGGTGAAACAGATCATACAGATAAATTACTCACAAACAGAATTCAAATACTCATTCTGACATATAAAGCCCTAAATAACCAAGCTCCATCTAGATCCTTATATCAGAGATCTGATTGCTCTATATCTGAAGGCTGATAAACCTTCAGATATAAATATGCTTCCTAGATTTCTAAAAAGTAGAATTGGAGGCAAATGTGTTTTCTACTCCTAGACTACTTAATTTGTATAACAATTAAATGATAAAGTAAAATGTTACATTTAATTATTAAAAGATATCCCTGTAAAAGGTGATCAATATTCAAAACACCACAACTGTTTTGAATATGAAATAAAAAAGTATTTTTATTCTTATTTTAAATAGTTTACTAGAAGAAGAAAATTAAAAAGCAGTTTTTGAGGAGCCTAGAGAAATGCATTTATTTTATCTATAAGTAGTCAAATTCTGCATCACTATTAATCTGTTTGGATTAGAAAATTGGGACACATTCCCATAAAGAGAAGAAAACAGAATACTTCCTTATTGAGATTATTTAGTTTAGAGACCTCCCCACATTCTTCTCTGTCGCACTGGAGCCATACAGCCTATGCTTACTTTTGAGCAAAAAGTATTTTGTCAGCCAATGATTTTGCAAGTTCTCCTACTTAGAATAATGAGGTCTGTAATTTTCGTAATAGGTACACTTCAACTATGAGAGACAAAATTAAAAGAAAAAGAATCCAGGAAATCACATTGTAGGATTTTTAAAGAATTTATTCTTTGCTCTACTCATATTTGATCATATAAACAAAATGTTAACATCTATAAATGATACATATGTGCCAACTCAATAGGTTTGAAATAGATTCTGGGTTAAAAACAAAAAACAAAAATCATTTTAAAAGGCTAACAACAGAACGACAATAAGGAGCACAACTTCTCGGTCAGTTAGCATTTTCGTAATGGTTGTGTATTTTGTGAAATAGCTACCAAAGGTATCAGATATGTCCCAGACCTGTCTTGTAATTTTAATGGGTGGCCAGCACTTCTGCCAAACTACTGGACGGCATAGCAACCTAACATTCTTGGTCTTCCACTGGCAAAACCTTCCTGTTCAACAGCTCCTATGCTATACAAAGTCAAGCAGGCACAAAAACATGGTAAACAATTTACAATATCTAGTTATATTTACAACCCAAAAATCTTTTGCAAGTATTAATATTGATTTTCTAAATTTGCCTCCTCGCCGTAGTCTGTTTTGTGTTGCAGCACTGTGCTCACACTCAGCGACTTTGTGACCTTGACCGAGGCCTTTAGCCTGCAATGCTCAACAGGCCAAAGGTTCAAGACAGTGCTGTGGAGTCGGAGCTAAGGCATGAATAACAAATCTTTGAGGAAATAAAAAAACAAACTCAGAGAACAAGGCGTAATTCCATAGACTAACTTGTTTTCAGTGTAACATACTATGTGGAGGCTGTATGATCCAGAATCTTTTGTTAGGCTAAAGGACCCTATTTAAGCATTATGAAAAAGATGAAAAGTTGTTTTAATGGACAAAGCGACTGTGTTCTTTATCTCTCTTGGCTTATTTATGCGCAGTTGAGTTTGAGCTCAAGTGTACACAACAGTTTAAGATAAACAAATAACATCTTTTATTTAAAGGCTTAGCTATATAGATAGAATTTTTTATTCCACTGAAATGGAGAAAGTAGTAGGGCTAGATCTAACCCCCAAAATGCAAAATTATTAAGTTAAATATGGCTAAACCGCATATGAACAAGAAACAGAGTACCTAGAAAGCCGAAATCCTCAGGGCAGGTTGAATGTTCATCAACCAGTATAGCAAGAACCTTAACCTATTGAGCATTTACAGAGTTATAGGCAGACTAACAAAACTCCTTTGATAACATGAATTGAGAAAAACATCTAATCAGAAAACACACAATTTTATCAAACAGAGGAATAACACGGGAACATGAATATGAAAAATTATATTACTTAAAATACAAAACGACAGTAATACCACACAATAAAGCAATGAAAAGAAATCCTCCCAAAATAGAAAAAATTCAAAGAGCACTGCAAACATATGAAATGTGGAATTGCCAGTTATAAAACCATCAAATATATACGTACAATAACATTAAGACTACCTGCTTTGTGTTGGACTGCAAAGCCTGTTTGCATCGTGACTTTTATCAAATATAAGAGACTGTTATTCAACAAAAATCTGATCTAACTTTAAATTAGTTCTATTAACAGAGTAATTGGATTACATTTAATGACAACTGGCAAAGCAAGATGTTTTGATCTATCAATTTCGTACTTGAAATAGTGGGGTACAGAAATGTCCAAAATAGAAGACTTTTAAAAATGGAAATGAGGCAGCTTAAAAAAGACAAACAGGGTTTTTTTTCTCCAGTTTAGGTTCTTCAGTTCTTTAAATTAAAGAAAAAGTATATATTTATTAAGTGTTATTTTTTTAGCTATGAGGAGAGAAGCTGTAGCCCTTATCATCTTCCAGCTGCCAGCAAACAATTACCGGTAGTTTTCTTCTTCTGGTAGAGTCATAGAGGGAATTCCCAGGGTCAAACCAACAAGAGGTTAGTTAGGATAGACAAAAAAAAAAGAGCAAGAAAAGCTTTTTAAAAACCATCAAATTCAGGAATATTTTCCTGTTTGATGTGCCTCACTCTAAGCAAGCTTAATTTAGATACTTAAACAAAGAGTCATTATAGACACTCTGTAGTAAAAGCTGACTGTCTCCAGGTTTTATTTCTGTTTTTTGCAAGAAAAATGTGTTTAATTTAATGATATCCACCAATATTTGAATCTGTCTTTGTAAAAAAAATGAACAAAGGAGAAGTCCCCTCTTTCCATGTTGTGTCAAATTCAACAGATTAGGTAGGATATCGTGACCTATTTTTGGATTTTCAAATACAACCCAGCTGAACTCTACCTCTGCTCTTCTGGAAAAAAAAAACACAGCCTGTGGATTTTCAGTGAGGAAGGAAGAGGGCAGCTCTGGGACAGGAAACACAATAAGATCTCCCTCATGGGAAGCTGTATCAGTTTGTCATGGATTTATTGTGGAACACAAAATGTGGTTTGTGAAGAAAACACAAATTCCTGCAGTTGACAAGTGATTGCATTACTCACAGCATTGGCGTACATTTACTTTAAAAGAATAGGTTAGAATGCCAATGCTGTTGCCAGATTTCAGCTGTCTTCTGAATTGACAAGGATCTGTATGTCTCTTTAATTATTATATTTGAGGCTGCTCTGTGTTATGTGAGGAAAACTGAATTGTATCCACAAATGTTTTGTGTTGGTTAAATGTTTTCTAATTTTATATTCCTTTAAAGTTCCTGTTTTACTTTGTGCATGAATTTCCTCTCTCATTTCAGACAAGTTTTCTCCCAGAGATTCCCTCTTTTAATCAGCCTCTGCCCAAACCCTAATGACATCCAGCTTGTTCTCATTGTCCTTCTGCTTATTTTTTTCAGCTTCTCTTTACCAATTCATCCTCATCTCTTTTTTCAAGCATTCCAGCATCTTTTATCTTTAAACCTTGTCTTTGTTTTGACTCAGCATGTCCTCAGGGCTTGCATCTGTATTGAATATTTTTGCTTTGATTGGATTTCTTGTGAAAAGATCATGGACTGTATTAAAGGATTACTGATTGGAGGTCCACTAATTTGAGTCTTGCGTATGATTCCTCTATTCATTTTTCTATGCCAACCTCAAATTTTTTAGGTTGATTTAATATCAGTCAGAAAAAATGCAACAATCCATTCCCAAGTATGTCTGCGGAAGAGCAACAAAAAAGAAAAAGGAAAAAGAAAAGAAATATTCAGAAGGTAAAACTCAGGTTATGATAAGGTTGTGCTGGCCATAACATATTTTTTTTCATTTTTTATCATTATTTTATGTTATATTTTAATTTGGTGTTTGAGTTAAGTGTTTTTATTCTTCGGTTAACAAAAACCTCCAAAATACAAGAGATATGGGATTTAGATAATTCAGTATTTGTAATGAATTTGACAAAAACAGTCTCGGCAATGTTCGACAAAAAATATTGACAATGACAAAAAATAAATAAAGATTAACAGAAAATTAATTTAAAAAACCAAAATAATAACTTTACTCTTTTGTAAATCCCATTACAACAAATTTTCCTCTGTATATCATAATACTCAAAATCAAAGAGCAATACTCTAAAATACAGAATAATAATAATAAGAAGAATAATATACTGTATAGATATATACTATTTGTAAAAGATAATCTTAGAATATATTGATTTAAAACTCTGTGTTTATCATATTAGTATTTAATTTGAAAATATATAACTTTGCATATATCTCATCCAGTTTGACTTCAGTTTAAATAGTTTTTAATCTGAATAAATATGTGTCTTCTAACGTAAAGGTACGTTTAGAATTTATTTTGGTCTTTTAAGTGGTGGTGACATGTAAGAGAATATTTTAATATCATCTCTAACTCATCTTTCATGTGATTAAAATCAGATCTATTCATTCAGATTAATTCAGACAGCAGCTGTCTGAACTGTGGTTGGATCCAAGATGACCTCCCTCTAGGTACGTTAGCCAACTTCCAATGAGGTATTCCAGTTGAAGGGAAAAGTCCAGTCAGCATGGAATAATCAATGAAACATTATCTATACATAAAACTAATACGTTTGCGGTGATTTAATGAGTTTAGCGTTAATCCGTAAAAAAATTAAAATAATAATATTCGTCACAATAACTGAGTCCGGGACCGGCCATTTTTGTCCAAATATAGTAACATCTCACTCCAGACATCTTCTGGCAGTGACGTGAAGGTGCGGTAAGCCTAGCGCCATTCAGCCCGCTTTACAAGCAGAATCAATGGCAGCTAATTATTTAAGATTTCGAGATGACTCAACACTGAAATTTGTGGGAGCTATAGTTAAACTGACAATGGCCACGTGCATGACAGTTGGATGTTGTAATTTAAAGTGAAAAAAAAATTTGTTATTTCACCTTTGCGATTCATGATCCACCACAGGTTTGTCGTTGGATTGTCAACTTGAAGAGGGAGGATTTGCCATTGAACTTCTGGCCAGAGAAAAAACATGTAATATGTTGCGAACATTTTTAAGCAGAATGCTTTCAAGGTTACTTAGATAATAGTGTGTTGTGGCAAATACAAGATACAGCATTGGGACTTGCTCAACAGCCGATACCGCACCCTGACGTCACAAACGGGTAGCTGGCAGAAATGTTATTTGAAAAACATGGATGTCTCCAGTAAAGCACATTCAAATGAAAATTACTCATAATGAAAAACACTTATTATTTATCGAGCAGTATGAAATAATTTCATATTTAAAGTCATTTCAGAAGTTTGAATTCTGAATATGACCGGACTTTCCTTTAAAAAACACACTTTGTGGCTGAGGCTTATAGTGAGGTGCGCTCTATAGTTCACAGAAGATGGTATCTTGGAAAATTGTGATAATAAATAGGAATTAAGCTTACAGAAGACAGTCTTGATATTTTCCAGATGGTTGTGTATTTTGAGCACAAAAGGCACTGATTAAATAATGGTTTTTAAAAAAAAACTTATTTTATATTTTAAATAAATCTTTCCTAACCTCTATAAAGGACATAACAGTTGTAAAACAGTCAGCAGCCAACAATGGTAAACACACCAGAAAGAAAATGTCCAGCTCTCCTTCAATTTTCTCTCATATCATTGCCAGTTTCCACCCTATTTTCCACCATTTCCTGTGTGCATACAGTACACTTCCATGCAAGCATATCTATAACTTCTAGTTGGACGCATGTGTGTAGTACAAGACTCGGTTTTCAACAGACATCACTGCCACGACTATCTAATCTTTTGTCTGCAGTCATTTAGTGCTGCCCCTTTTCAATTATACAGTGCTGATTGGCTTTGCTAACATACCGAGGTCCCAAGGGCTCCGTCTGAGCAAATAAACCGTGGCTACAGAGAAAATCAGAGGGCAACTCTCAATGGGCTGAATCTCATAAGGAGGAAACTGTGACTCGCTCATATACATTTGTAAATAATATAATGCTATTAAGAAAAGATCCCTTCCCCAACATGTTCAACATAGACAAGAAATGTATCTTTAAATGTTTCAGATCATCGAATAAATGTGAGATTATAAACAACCCCTGTGAACACAGAAGGTTTTCATGTTATTTATAAAGGGAAAAAAAATGCTTTCCAAAACAACCTTGCTCTGTTTGAATAAAAGGACCACCCATTGTTAAAATAGAAAATAATCATAACCATAGAGCTTAAAAACTCCATTCAATTTCACACAAAACACACAGGCTTCATTGAAATTAAATCATTAGTAGGCTAAAATCCAAACTACAAACAAAGTTTTCTGTCTAGAGTATAATTAATACAAAGCAATACACAGTAATACAAAGCATTTTTTTTTTATACTTGGAAGAATTGCGAATGGCTACACAATAGGCTGTCCTATCAAAATTACTCTAAAAGAACATCAAAAACTCATCCACAAGCTCACAAAGGAATGCATGTAATTAAAAACACAGGACGCCTTATGAACCTCAATTGAAGTTAGTGTTAATCAACAGCTGTACAACACTTTTAAGGGCACCAGAGGATGGACTAAGTTTGATCACCTTTTATTATCTTTTCATCAATTAACATGTGTATCAAGTCTTTATTCAGAGGTCATAGGTTTTGTGAGTATATCCAAAATGTCAAAAAATACCCCTGTTAGGAATCCAGTTTGTGTGGGTTGTGTTTTTGTGTTGTTCTCTCCCTCCACCACTAGGTGGCGCCCTGTTCTCGTTGGTCCTCTCACACACATGCCGCTGGTTGGCTCATTACTGAGGACAATTTGAACAGTGGACTGTCACTACCTTGAAGCCAGAGTGTTTGCCAGTTTTGGGTACTCTAGCCTAGCTGAATTTAGCTGAGTCTAACTGAGTCTTTGTTTTTGCTGAGCCTAACCTTGTTTTTTTGTCTTTGCCTTTTTGGCAGGAAGCCTTCCTGCAAGCTGGATGTTTGGCCTTCTTCCCCTGGAAGGATTGTTTGAGTCTCACACTGAGCAGGGGATTAACCTCCACAAGTTCCGTTCAAGTCCTCCTGGATTTCCAAGTGACAGTCCACTCAATAGCTCCTCGGGATCCGACCAAGTCTAAACCTGTCCGCCCTCCAATGAGTCTCTACCTTTGGATAAACCCACACTTACTGGATTCTGGGAATAAGTCCTCTCCACTAACGTGAGTCCCCTTTTCTCTGTCTCTCCAGCCATCGCTCAAAATTCCCACTGATCCTGAACTAACCGCTGATACTTCCCTTCCCTCTTCCAGTTCCGGTTCACCAGCACACTGAGTTTCCCGAATCCAACCCCCGCTGACCTTATTGGTGGTTTACTGCATGTGGGTCAGATCTCTTAAGAAAATCATGACACCCCCTTATTAAAAGTTAAACTATTTATGAGCACTCTGCAATACTATTGGTCAATGGTAAGTCGGTACTGTGAAGGTCCTTTTTATTCACACCAATTATACATGACATTTATGTGTTCACATATGAAAAATCCAGGATTTGGCCGCGCTTCAAGGTATTGTGGAGGATTTTCACAATTTTCACTTTTTAAAGTTTTCCAACTTAAAAAAAATGCACATGGACAACCTTGTATGCCCCCTGAAGAGGGAATGCGTGCAAGAGCATGCACAAGCCCATTTCTCCTCGTGCACTTTGTCCAAATGTCCGCCCTAACCCCTAAATCTCTCAGTCACTATATCGAGCGGGGACTATATATTGGACTTTAGAGCAAACTCAGTTAACTTAACGTTCAGACAGATGATCACTGCTTTTTGCTACCTGTTGGTCACCTAACTCCTCCTACACTGCACGGCACCTGCAACATTTTTGTTATTTGGCTAAAAGAGTTGGTTTATTTCTTTGTACATATGCTGGTATAAATGGACAAGCTTTCAGCCTCTAGCTCTCTGGTCTTTCTGTTTGTGCAACACAGCAGAGGGGCCCATTACATTCCCCCAAAGTAGTCTGCCTTGTTGTGTAGATTGTGCTAATCAATTTGCGCATCGACAGAAATAGCAAAACTGCGTCCTCCTCTTCTAGGCCCTTCTCACACAAGAATTTTTGTTTAAACTACATTTCTACTGTTCTTAAAAAAGAGAATAAATTAACTAGAAATTAGTTGAACATGTAAATGACATAGCGTGATGGTGTGAGGCTGCATTGTTTCTTTAGGATCTAGATGACTTGCCATAATTGATGGAAGAATGAATTCTGCTGTTTACCAAAAAATCCTTGAAGACCAAATCCAGTTTGTAATCAGTTTGTAATCAAAAGAGGAACAATCAAAAAGTCCTCCTCTAAATGGCTTCAAACACGGGTTTGAAGAGGCCTAGTCAAAGGATTGACTTCAATCTGATTGAAATTATGTGGCATGACCTTAAGCAGGTGTCTCATGTTTAAAAACCCTCCATTGGGGTTGGATTAAAACTTTTCTTGCAGAGCAGAGTAGGCAAAATTCTTCCATGATGCTGTCAAAGACTCATCGCAAGTTAATGTTAATTTCTTGATGGCAGATTTTACCTCAACTAAATTATTTTAAGAGCATATTAGATTTATCTTTTACATTAAGTTAAATATTCATTTCAAAGCTGCTCTTTGTCTTAACTAAAGTTATCTCAGTTTTATGGTCTATAATATTTAGAACAATTAAAACAGCAATAAAAAAAGACATTTGTAAGTAGGTAAATAGTTTTTTGCAGCACTGTTTAAAGGTTAAACCAATCAGGAGAGCACATTACAGACATTCTGCTTTTCCATTCAAATGCTGGAAGCTCAGGGGAAAGAAAAGCTGACCCAGATAGAATATGTCAAACCTATGACAGCACATTGCTGCATTGGAGTATGCAGACTTACAATGATTATCACTGTCTCTTGCTGCTAGGAAATTCTAATCAAGCAATGAAAACTGACCCTTCTGGTTTATGGGATGACATGGGATACCATATTATGGTGAAGTGCTCTCCTCAGTTAAAACCTAATTTCCATGTCACCAGAAAACAGTGTTGCTACATGAAGCAGTTTTTAAAGAAATACTATGGCTGTATATATAATAGGCACTACTGTTTTTTTGTTGTTACGTTTCTATAAAGGGGAAAACATAACACCACACATCCCCAAACCCTCAGCTTAATGTCAGATTCTGAAAGGCTACTAGGTTCATATACCTTACTTTACGTAATCAGGAACAATTGCATTGGTACAGCATGAACGGTCTTATGTAACCCTTTTTTTTTTCTTTTTCTAAAGGGGAATATTTTATGAGGAGTAACAATAAAATACAGACACCAGGATCACGCCCATCTTATCCTATAAAAATTGCTTGACCTGTTTAAACTGACTGCTGAATGTGCAGAGCATTGGTTAAACAACAGTGACATCTAGAGGTTAATGGAATAGCCTTTTTCATTTTTCCAAATGATGCACGTTGAAATAATAATAAAAAAAAGCTTTCATAACTCTGCTGCACAGTAAAAAATTCTGAATGCCTGGATTGACGACATCTGTATACTATACTGCATGCCTAATACTCTGCAACATGTACAAATCCTGCAGAATGTATTCAGCTTCTGGCTATAGCTGCCTAATTAGACATGCACCGCTGTAATTTGGTGATCAGCAGGAGCTTGAAGGCAAGACATGACATCGTATATGGCTTCATGAGGCATTTCAGCCCAAATGACAACCATTTACCATCATAGAACATTTGCACTGCAAGGTCAACAGCTCTGTTGTGAGGCGCTTTTGGAAAGCAAATTGCCAAAGCTATTGTGTAATTGCATGAAAGCAGCAGTGAACTGCACAAATATAATGGTAAGTGATCATTATCTATACCACATAATGGTCAGTTGCTGTTGTCAATTGGTAAATGGAGGTAGATATATTCCCTCAGGGAAAAAAAAAGAGAGGGTGAAATTACAAAATTAGAAATATGCCGTGTCACGTGGAAATATAAACACACAGTTTCATGGTCATATTGAGCTTAGCACCTGCCTTGAATAATATCTCACTCAATAATACATGTTTGTGTTTCAAGTTCAGTGCCTTTCAACAACAAGTACAGACCTTGAAATATTTGTTTTCATTTTATCAAGTTACAACTATATGCTTTACTGAGTTTTATTGAGATTTCATGTAATAGATCAATACAAAACAGCACATAATTGAGAAGTTTAAAAAATACATGTATGTTTCATTCTACCCCAACTAAATGTGTGCTTATGCATTAATTTCTCCTAAACCTCTGAATAACATTGTTTGCAACCAACTGCCTTCAGAAACTATCTATTGTAATTAGTCAACAGAGTCAAAATCATGATTTTGTGAGCACAAAAAGGAATTTGAGGAATAAGAAGACATTGTAATCCTCACTTCAAACAACAACCAAAGTATATACACAATCTAAAGGATAAAGGACAGATAAAAATAAGGATAATAGCAGTATGTTCAAGTGTACTTGTGAAGCCCCTCTTTTTTATTTGTTTTTCAAAATAGATTAAAAAGGGAAGGAGGGTTGTTAGTGTAAAATGCTTGTTTGGCTTCCAGCAGAGTAGTTGACTATCCTGGCTGTGAGGTGCTTATTGTGTTCATCAGAGTGACAGCCTTGGCCCAGAGGAAAGGAACTGGCTCTGTGTTGGTTCCTTTTTGCCATTAGCACTCTGAGTCTTTAGCACTGACCTCAAGGTAAAAGTCTAAACAGCCTATGACTATAATGCTTGGGGTTGACAGAGATGCATGTTGCTTTCTTTTTGGCCCTGGACCAGTACTTGTCAAGGATAGAGGAAAGGTCAGCCCACTTCATCCTCTCAGCAGACCTAATTGTTAATTGCAGTTTGGTCAGACCTATCCTGTTTTGTAGATGAGCCAAACCAAACATAGACTGCTTTTTGCACAAAACAGATGATGATGATGATGATGATGACGACGACGTTTAGGGGTTGTTCTCCAGAGGTCCACCTTCATCTACAGTATCTTTTCTTCCAGTACCTGGATTAGATGTTGATGGCAATGGGAGCACCACAGTCAGTCTACCTGTTAATTACCCCCTCTGGGCAGCAGACTTAGTAGGCGCTCAGGATTCCCTCTCCCAAGATACCTTCTCCAGCTTCTCTTGGGGAAGAGGAGACCAGAGGAGGAGACTATTTAAGCCCCGAGGGGCCTGAATGGAACACCTCACAAGGGAAGTGTCCAAGCGGCATCCGAAAGTAGATTCCCTAGCCAGATGTGGTGCAACAGCTCTATTCTCAGCGCCTACTGTATAGCCGAGCTACTCATTCCATATCTAAAGTAGTGCAAACATGCCAAGGAAGCTAATTTCAACCTCCCTTCCTCCAGGATCCTGTTCTTTTGGTGATAACTTAGATTTTGACCATAGCTGTGGGTGGGAACATACAGTATATTGAACCTTTCATTCTAGATCTCTTCACCGCAACAGACCTGTGCAGTGCCCCCATTACTGCAGAGACACTGGTCAATTGTTGATCTTCCAGTCCATTCTTCCCTCACCAGATGGAAAAAAACCCCACTAAGATATTTGAACTCTCTATTTGAGGCTGAGATCCCCGTCCAGGGCATGCCACACTTTTCTGGCCCAGAACCACGAACTAGGATTCGGAGGACCTGATTTTTACACCTGGATGCAACAGCCCAAACACATGCAGTCAGTCTGGGCAGAAGGAAACCAGAAGGGGTGACAGATGGCAGCCCTTCCAGAGTCCAAGATGCATTGGGAAAATGTCCATTACAATGCTAGGAATGTCAACCATAATTGTGTTTCTCTTGCACAGAAACAGGATGGCCCCACATGCTGCATCAATACAATGTAGCAAAGCAGGGAGAACTCCAATTCGAATCTTAAATTTAGAATCAAATAAGCACAGCAAACTTTTAAATTAAAGTCTCTTGCCTTTATATCAGCGTCTCATTGAAGATATGTCTACTTTATTAGGCAAAGTTACATAGTGACAGCAACTGAACAGACTGGCTTCACTTTGACTGGAAATATTTAGCATTGCTTGATCTTTTGACTGGCTGCAAAGTGATGCAGTTTGTAACCCTTTAACTTGCAGGAAGAAGGTTTGGGTTCAATTCCCTGCCTGGGATCTTTCTGCATTGAGTTTGCATATTCTCCTCTTATATGGGTTCTTTCCAGGTACTCATGCTTCCTCCCACAGTCCAAAAACATGACTGATAGGTTAACTGGTGTCTCTAAATTGTCTCTAGGTGTAAGTCTGTACATGGTTGGATGTCTTTGTTTGTCTCTATGTTGCCCTGGGACAGACTGGCGACCTGTCCAGGGTGTAGCCCGTCTCTCTCCCCTAGACTGCCAGAAATAGGCACTGGCCCCACTACCTCCCTGACGGAATAAGTGGGACACCCCTAATAATTTCATCATTTTATTCTACTTTAAAATTTGCCACTTTGTGTTTTGAAGTCAAGAAATCAAAATAAAGTTCCTTAACATTTGTGGATCAACAAGCTCAGTGAGTATAACTACATATGCAAGATTCTGTAATTGTATTTAAGAGAGTAAAATAGGAAGGAGTGCTCCATAATTAGAATCTTATACAAAACAAAACAAAAAACTTGAAACTGTTTGAATAGTTTTACCTTTTTATAATAGAATGAAAGCTTTTATTCTGTGCTGTAAGTATGAGCTGTTAATCTCCTTTGCCCAGAGGAGAAGAGCTCAACATGTTATCCCTATTTTGAAGATTTAGGCTGAGTAAGATTGGTAAATTATGCTGGTGGAGAGTAATTCTAGCAGACAGAGTGGCACAGTTCAAGAAGCACACATTGCCCCTAGCAACCCATTAGGATTAGACTGTGGACTAAAATACATTCCCAAGGTAAGTGGAGAAGTAGGTTCTTAAGTGTGATACCTTGTTTTCTGAGATACACACTAGCTCTTGCAGAGCCAATATATGCCTTCCCCCACTCACAAGTTTCTCTTTTATCTCCTGCCACTAACAAAACACTGTCTAGCTCTCTACCATTCTCACCTCTCATCCTATACAGCATGTTGCTGCTCCACTGGGGAAGCAACAGAGGGGACCTCGGTGTGAAATGGAGGTGCAATCACACCCCTTCTCCTTCAAGGTTATTACCGCCACTTCTTGGCTTTTCTACACGGCCGCCATGAAGCCGATGGAGGAAAATGACAATGGTCAGGTTTGTTGAGTCAGAGCATTAAGCTGCAAGCAGGAGAAATAGCTTTGACTCCACAGGCTCTTCAAATCACCACACTGAGCCAACTAAATGCCACAGCAATAAGCAAAGAGACAGGCAGCATTTTTCATCACAGAAGGGGAGCTCATTTCGGAGCGAAGCAGACTGGTGCATCTTGTTTGGTTCTTTTCCTGGAGAGGCAGATGTGAAGTGTTGTCAAGAAACGGCTTCACAGCAGTGGGACAGAGCTTTCATTAAGGCCTCAACTGAGGGGCATCAATACAGCCAAGTACATCTGGGGAGCTTTTTAGTCCAGGTAAAGTAATGGTGAAGACAAATGGGCCAACTGAATGATCATTACGCTTCCAAAACTCACAGCAGTCAACAGCTATGAGAACAATTAAACAAAAAACAAGATTATTCTGGCTCATTATCCACTTTCTTTGACTCGTGTCTGCTTAAATAAAAAAAGGAAAAGCAAAGTCTACTTTATATTCTTTCCCATGTATAAATCCTCACCAAATCTCTAGATATTAAAATGTTGTCATTCAGCTATTAAAGCACAAAGTAACATTAACCTCAGCTACAGGACATATTTTATAGAGCACAGCTATTATTAGCCAAACATCAGTGTAAGTAAAATTAGCCTAGCATTCAAGATTGCAGTGTCTTTTCTGCAAACCTCTTTGGTTCTACTCCTTCATAAATGAGTTAATTCCAGAACCAAATCGAATGACTGCACTGTCCTAACCAGATTTCTAATCTAAAAATTTAACTCAGACAAACCATAAAAATTATAAAATATCATAGCTATAATATGAGAAGAACTTTTCTGAAAGATGTAAAAGATGTTAAGACAAATAGAAGAAAATAACTGTGGGCTGTAGTACTTTTTTGGAATGTCTAAAAGTTGTTTTTTTTGTAAGCTGCATACTGCTTGGTTTTCTCCCCATGATTTGCCCTTTTGCTGACCTATTGTCATGTCACAGTTTCGAGAAGAGCCGCTGTTTTTCTGCTACATTTTAGACATTAACCTATGAAACTGAACCTGCACTTTCTGAGCTATTAAAATGTTACTGTTGCAAACAAATGCCAGACTGAAATGATCAGAAGCAGAACTGTCTCAAGGCATAAGTAAACTAAAGAGAGCAACCTGGATTGTTTTATCCTGGAACTTAATATTGCACAAGCCTGAGCAATTTATCAAGCTGTGTGGATTTCCATTGTGGGTTCTGAAACAGGCACTACAGATGCAGTAAGGATCTGTTCCTTCTTTTTAAGTGGCAGTGACAAGGGAAAACAGATCTCCATACTGAGATGAAAACACTGAAATTATTCTGATATTCTCAGATTTATTCTAAAGAGGTAATAATTTAAAGTTAAACAGCCATAAAGTAAACTTGGTGGTAATGCATATCTATAGTGGAAGGGGAAGAAGGGAAGGAGTTCCAGGTAAAAAGTAAAGAGTTGGGATTTTTGGCAGAAAAAGTGTAAAGGATACTCTTGTCACAGCAATTACACCTAATGGAAGGTCTTCCCTAACTCAGAGAGAGACTTAAAAGGTAACAAAAAAAAACTGCCAATGCACATTTTGAGGAAAAGCACAGCAAACTAGGTTTTTATGGGCTTTGTTACAATAAAGTAACTCAATCAAGGGAGGCATCCACGCAGCCCTTTGCCTGACCATGTGGAAAGAAAAGGCACATGTTAGCAAGTGTTTTAGCAAATCACGATCTAATTCTTAGTTTATACTGTACCAACGGCTAAATCCTGATTGGTTCTCCTTAGTCATATGACCACATGCCGACAGAGCATGTCTTTATGCCTTGGATACTCTTCTTCATGACTACAGGTCTGTTTTCCTGGCAGCAATATTTTCAGTTTTCTCACCCTGAGAGGACAGATACTCACAGTTCTTACTAAACTGTAAAGTGACTATGCTAAACTCATTACAAGATTATTATTTGATGCTATGGAATTAATTTTATCACATTATGCTTTTAGTCGTTTTTTTTTTTTTAATAAAAAAATAAAAGTTACTTACTTGCAGAAAGTTTTTATTAATTCACAGATATGTAATCTGCTCTTTTTTTAAACTCTGATTCTGATAACAATTTATAGTTTTTGTGAACTGTGAATGTTTTGTGTATCTTAAACAGAAATACAATAAAGCTGTGATATTTGTTTTGTGGTCTGATTCTGTACTTTTGACTTTTTATGGCTTCAGTTTTAAGTTGAAGTTCCTTTTTTATTAAATTTGTCTGTGTTCCAGTTACGTCCTTATTTTCTTGGTACCAAGAGAGTTTTGTTTCATGCTTGGTCTAATTTGAGTTATTTTGAGTTTGTCAGGTTTTGCTAAGGTATTGCTTATCTGAGTTAATATTTTGTGTTTATTTCATGTGGTGGGAAAATTATTTTCCCATCTTCCTCTTTTCCATCACTTTAAAATCTGAATGTCAGCTTGTTTTGTTTTCTATGTTGCACAGAAGTATTCACTCAGGCTCCCCACCTGCTAGACAAGGCAATGCATGAGGCATATCTTAATGATGCTTGAGATGTTGCTTTGCAGTGTGAGACGTTTTGGAAAATAAGCTAGACTCCTTTAGGCTTATAGTTATTCAACATCCCTCTGTTTGCTTCAAACTGTCTGCATCTTGTTTAGGTGAAGGTGTATGTGAAAACCCTCCCAGTTTTCTCTTGAGGCTTGAATAGTCGGTGCAATCCTTTGTCTGACCAGAACAGACAGAACATTGGCAAAATTATTAATAAATGCTGCTTGAATGAATCTCGTTCGTGTCGAATAACACTGTTTTTCCCATAACAATAGTCATCCCACTCAGCAGTTATCCCTCAGTTCTCTCTGTCACCCAGCTCCTGCCACAATTGCAAGATATTAATTAGACTCACCTGTTTGGCATCGCCGTTAACTCCCCAGCACTGACACCGCTCACATTTTGTTGCCTCCTGTTGTTTATCTGTTGCCAACTCCATCTCCAACCTGTTTTGACGGCTATTTCATAGGTCCTCACTTATTTTGAATATTGTTTGGCTTCAGTTTCTTTTTGTGAAATTCTCATTTATTTCAGTTAGTGTTCCTCCATGCGTCCTGTAACTGGGTCCTTTTTCTAAAGTAACAACATTCTATTAAGATACAAATAAAATCTCTTCGAGGGAAAAGTTTTTACAGTCAATAAAAAATGGTCAATAATTAATCTGGTACACTTTTCTTTTTAACCAAAGTTAGCCAGATCTATTTCAATATATCTAAATAAGCAAAATAAAATAAATGAACATTCAAGATAAGTGACTAGGTTTGTATGTTGTTAGAAAATGAAATGACTGGGCCTGTAGTGTTACCATAGGATGGGGCTCTTCATGTTTTGGGAATGGCTCTGCTCCAGCATACCTTATTTAAATGATTGCTTTATTGCATCAAATTATTGCAGATTATTGCTCCTTCTTAGCATCACACAGGAGCATCCTGGCAAAGACAGTCAGCAGCAGAGTTTCATGTTAAATGCATCATTCAACCAACATATAAAAACAGAATAAAAAAAAAAAAATCGAATTATCATAAGCAACACATCTTACAATATGAATACAAATAGTCAGGTAAAGAAGCTGATTTTACAGCTTCCCTATCTCTTTAAACTTTATTTTTAAAGATTCTACAAAGAGCAGCTAATTTAGTTTTCAATAATTTTCTTTTTATGAAAAGCATCAAGCTCCATGGAAAGAAAACTGCAAACCTGTCTTGCTCCGCTCGGATTGGACCTTTGGATCTGACAATAAAAACAAGTCGGCAGAGCGATGATAAGAGCCAGCGCATTTCTGAGAGATATGCATCGGTAAGTGCTGTAACATCAAAGAGATATTTATAAAGAGGTAAATACAGATTCTGAAGCCTGCAGGACACAAGAGAGAACATACTGACATGATAATAGAGTACACAGTTATGTGTCAGTGCTCTGAGAACAGTGATGAACCTATGAGCTTCATGATAGTATTATAGAAGTCTGTTAATTACCAATTTAATGAGCTGATGTGGTTTGGAGCCGGGGAAGACTTAAAACATGCTAGACATTTCCTGATGAACAGGGCTGAGAACCAATTTTGTTGGATTTTCATTTGAGTGCATATAGACAAAAATCCCTTAGTGTTTTGTACCAGTTTACCTTTGCCTTGGTGCTTTTATTTTAATCAGTGTTGGTTTATCCGTTTTCAAAATAACTATAAAAGTTATGAACAGATTTTAATGAAATTCTTTAAGAAGGTGTGCCTCACACCAAGGAACAATTAACTAAATTTGGTAATAATCCAAATGCAGTTTTGGTGATGATCCAGATCCTAATCTGGATACAGCATTTTTTTAATATTTTTTTTAAGATTCTCTAACATATTGATATAGAGATCTTTGGCGGAACAAGCAGTTTTCCACTAAACCAGAGTGTGGCAGCAATGACTATTGACAGCCTCAGCATTAGGGCTGGGTACCGAACTTCGGTTCTTTTATGGTACCGACCAAATGCTTCGGTTCTACAGAGTATCGAAACATGCCTCGTCTTTCGGTACCAAGTTTCGGTGATTGGCTGTAACACTTAACGTGATTGTGTCATCCAGGAAAAATACACAGGTGGTCACACCTACAACCAGGGTTCATGTGTATCTGTTGTGAACTGGTTGTGAGCATCGCGGAACCCCTTTAAAATGCCCCCCAGGTCAGAAGTGCGGCTTCACTTTATTAAGACTGATGCCAATAGGGTGCAATGCAATATATCGTGCACGGAAATAATTTAAGAGCAGAAAGTTGCTCGGTGTTTGACTGCAAGAAGAGCGGACCGCAGCCAGCGCGACCATCCTCCTCTCAGCAGCCCGTGGGCAGAGCAAAGCCAGAGCGGAGTGAATCATGCTGCTTTCAAACTGGACGCAGCAGGAGCAGCAAAATCACATCTGCTGCCTCATTTTTTGCTGCTTGTACCTGTTTCTGACACACGGCTGAAGAAGCGTTGCTGCTCTGGCTGCGCGGTGCAAAAGTGTGTCTGATGCGCGTTGGGCGGAGCTACTCTATCCTTTATTTGCCTTGCATCTATATTTGCTTAACCTGACAACAGCCAGATGCATGTCTCGCTCCGTCTAGCTCCACACACATACATCTGGGAACCTGCCATAGCAATTGCCTTTACTGAAGGCTGGGGCTTATCAAAACTCCTTGCATATGATTGGATAAGCCACTTGTCTGTCATCTTTATTGACGTGGTATTTCAACCACTGACACCGAAGCGAACCCGTGACGCTGTGAGAGGAGGAGCCATTTGGTAGATCAAGCTCTTGCCAAATCCGGTCGGGAGAAGGGCGAAAACATCGTTTCCACCAACAAAAGCCTTCAAAGCCGTTCTCTGATGTTCTTTTAATGAAACAATATCAGATAGATTGGACAACACAGAAGAAATAGCAGCATCAATGCTAACGCTTGCTTCCTCAATGCGAGCCGCCATTGTTGTTGGAATCTCACGGTCGCTTCTCCACTCCAGGACACACCCGCCCTGCGTCCTGATTGGACAGACCATAAATTCGGTTGGGGAAATCACTTTCAATGAGCGGGTTCCCAGATGTATGTGAGTGGAGCTAGGCGGAGCGAGACATGCATCTGGCTGTTGTCAGGTTAATATTTGCTGTGATCAGTGGGAATAAAGTAGTTTTATTATGTTTTTAAGTGGGAAAATCCACCTGAAAACTTAATCAGTGCAGTCAGTTCATCCCGCCTTCCAATATTTCTGTCGGAGCCGCTCAGACCCCCACATACCAGCGGTACGCTGTCAATAGGATTCCTATTCAACGGGCTTGTTTGTCTCCTGAGAAAGCAGACATGTTAATTTTTCTAAAGGAAAACTGCTAAGTAAAAAGGTCCTCACAATGTAACAGTGAATATTAGACACTGACATGTAAGAGGAAAAATGTTAATGGAAAAATCAGAGCTTAAAATAAAACTCAAAATTTGTACTTTTTTATGTTGTGTAACTTTCTTTTTTTTTCGAATTGATATTATAAAACTGGTATCGAAAAAAGTATCGTTCAGGAACCGGTATCGAAGTGAAGGTATCCGTATTGGTACCGGAACCGAAAATTTTTGAACAATACCCAGCCCTACTTAGCATGGGACTCAAAAAGTCCAGAGGTAATTTACGGAAAAAAAAAACTTAAGAAAAGCTAACATTGTTTTTTTTTTTTGGCAGGATCAATTCAGATGTTATGAACAGATTTGAATTAAATGCTTAGCAGATGTGCATCTCATGCCAAGGAACAATTCTTTAAAATTTGGTATTTATCCAGATCATGTGCGAATTTTAGCCACAGGTGTATGTAACAATATGGGGCAAAATGTACAGCTTGGAGAATAGTAAATAGCCTGTGCTTATATAGCGCTTTTTCGAGTCAGGAGACTTGACCAAAGCGCTTCACACTACATTCATTCACCCATTCACGGACACACTCACACACTGATGGTAGCAAGCTACATTGTAGCCACAGCTGCCCTGGGGCTCACTGACAGAAGCAAGGCTGCCGCACACTGGCACCAACGGGCCCTCTGACCACCATCAGTAGACAATGCAGGTGAAGTGTCTTGCCCAAGGACACAACGAAACTGAAAGCCGGGCTTGAACCGTCAATCCTTCGATTTCAGAGAAAACTCCTACATCCGCCACTGTCAAGAAGGTAAGGTCTCTCCATTTTTTTTTTTTTTTACTTTAGTTTCTTCTTCTTTTATGTCTCATAACAACAAATATAGAATGCATGTTGCTACAGTATAGCAAGCTAGGTATGGGCAAATCTTTTCAGTTAACACAGTGCAAGCAACATTCCATTGCCGCTACCTACTTAATCAAGAAGCGTAAATTCTGCAAGTCAGTGACTTGATGCAATCTGCCAGGTTGCCTTAGATAGAAAACCTTTTAACCAATCCGTCACCGGGATTTCATTGAACTGACCTTATAAATTGGCTTTTTATTTCATTGGTTTTGAATTTGCTATATGAGAATAAACTGATTGAATCTGATTTAGGAACAGTGGTCTTTGTTTTGTCTTTGAAGAACAGCAAATGTGTTTAATATAAAGGACTTAGGGCCGGATTTATCAAGATCAAATTTTGCGTGCAGTAATTTGCGCTCGCAAACTGGAATTTTGCGCGAGGGGCTGAACCATGGTTTGCGGGTGATTTAACAAGAGTGATTGCGTAACTGGTGGCAGGTGCAAAACTGTTGGAGACGCCCTATTTAAATGATGGTTTTGCACGTTTTGTGGTTTGCAGCAAAGTAGTTTGTAGTTTGTACAAACTAGTGCATTAAGAAATTTTAATCTTACAGTGACCGTTAGGGCATCAGGGCGACATGGCATTTAGAACGGCGGACAGCACTTCTGAAAAACGAGATTGGGAGATCCCAGCTCTCGCTGCAACCGTACGCTGGAATGACCCAGATGCAAAAAAGTGCAATGTTGCAAGGAGTTTTGTGATATCTGGTATTGCGTGGGTCCTCCTTGTGGCTGGCTCCAAATCCATTCGGAGTTCCCCCAACAGCTCCAAAATGGCAATGCTGGATAAACGATATGTTTTGATGATCATTCCAAAAATATTCAGTCGGAGTGAAAAAATGCGTTCTCTGCGTCTCCTTGCTTCATTTCGATGTCTCCTTCTTGCGACAATAACCAGTGCCATGTGTGCGCAATTACGCATGCAGACCATTTGCACCTTCTTTTGAAACATGTTAAATATAGAGTCAGATACCATTAGCAAAATTGCTTTCAGTTTTGATAAATCACTTTGCGAGTGCTAAATTAATATATTTACATGTTCTCCTCCCACAAGACGCACTTTTGCGTGTAAACGCCCCATATTGCAAAATCATTGCAGAAGAAGTACTAAATGGATAAGAGAGCTATTTAGCACGTTTTAAAGACCAAATCCTTTTAGCACGCTGTTGATAGATCAGTTTGTACCTTTTTTAGTGTGTGCAGTGAAATAGCTCACGTTTTTATACACGCAAACCTTTGATAGATCCGGCCCTTAGGGTCTTTGAAGAAAACCTGTTTCTTTAGTAGCATCATCTGAAATGTACTCAAAGTTATCTGTAAGGGCAACACAAACATTTTTACAAAGTCTCTCTTAAACAGAGCACAAAGTGAAATGTAAACTTCTCAAGAGTTACATTATAAAATCATCCTCTTTGACTGCTAAATCCATCTCTATGTGGAGCACTTTTTGGCCACTTGGCTATTGAGTTACTAAACCCCAGCAGCTCCCTTTGGTCTAGAAACTTATTTTGAGGCATCATGTTTTCATTATCATGATGATGACATCTTGATCACAGTATGATTTATTGTGCCTCATTCAATTTTCTCATGAACACTGAAGGGAAAGTGGTGGAAACACAAGCATGTACAGAGTGGGGGGTGGGTGAATATGTTGAAGAAGAATAATACAATCATTTTGGGGACAAAATCCATTAAACTCTCCTGTCTGGTCTTCACTTCACTCTTGATTGCTTTACTCCCTAATCCATTTATTTAAAAAAAAAAAGACTACATTTTCAGTGAGACAAAACCCCAAGCAATTATGTCGTCCTGAAATATACGATTTACAGCACTAACTTCAAACTGAGAGCTGACGGTTTTATTCTTAATGACTGGAAACGAGAAAAAAAGAAGTGCTCAAACTAATCCTTGTAATGTCTGAAAAGAAAGGTTTTGAAAATCCTAAGGAAAATTTTAAAAGGTGTGAATTTTGAATTATGTGAACAATGCATGTAAACTTTAAATACAAAAACAGAAATGGTGGTCTTTTATTAAATTGTCACACAGTAAACAGCTCTAAATTACCAGTGCAGTGCTGTTTATACAGCTGCTTTGCGTTTCTGCACGCTGCCGTGCACGCTTAGCTTGTGGCTGCGGTTATCCATGGTGCCAGTTCCGTCACTCGGGAGTCTCCTTTCCTCAACCTATCTCTTGTTCCTTTAAGATTCTGTGAATAGACTTTATTTTTCCTAAAAAAATACAACTGACTGCATAATGTTATATATTATATGTGTAAAAACTAAATTAATCAAAATCAAGCTAAGAGCCCATTCAATGTTGCAATAGATTTAGGCATTTCTCTCTTTTTGCCTACTTTTTATAGTATTTACCTTAATGAGACCAGAGGCACGATATTGTGCATTAGAACAGTAAGTTAACAAGGAAGTATTGGAGTCAGGGCTTCCCCAGTGGAGGAATGAAAAGAAACAGTGTCTGAAAAAGTACAAAAATATCTGATGCCACAAGAGATATAACAGGAGTAGGTCAGAAGACACCGTGGACTCTGGGGTTCATTGGAGCGGGAGCTAAATCCTCAACAGCTGCAAAATGTAGGGATGCATTAGTAATTACTACCAGCTGATGGCAATGGTGTGCAATGATGGGATTGTATCAGTCCACCGAACCCACACAGCAAAAATTGTTTTAAAATACATTAAAAAGATGACATAATTTACGTCCAAACAACAATCTACATTTAATTGAAAAGTGAAAGGTGAAAAGCTGGAATTTTCAGATCAATACAAAGATTAATACTGGGCTTGCAATGTCTTTTCACTATAAAAGACACAATTTTTTCCACTATAAAAACCCCAGACAAATATGTGTCACTTGAAAACATCACTTAAAATCGAGTTACTTTAGACAACAGCACAAGTCTCCAAGGATTAGGGTCATGGCACATAAGAAAACTGTGATTTTCTTTTCTTTCATGTTGTTGCTTTTAGAGTAATGGCTTCTTTCTCTTTGAGTTGCCTGTCGGTCCATTGGGAGTAATGACACTCGCTCTAGTATCTTTTCAAGGTATTTTGTTTTGCTTGTTGATATACTTTTCACACCAAAAACTAAATCCTGGGGATTGATCAACCTGGACAATGTGAAAGCGGAACTCTTCCATGTTACTTGCATAAAGGGTAGTTGTTTGAACAGATGAATATAACACCTTCAGGTGTGTTGTAAATATACTCAAGGATAAACAAGACTGATTCCGGTCCACAAGGTAAATCTTTATATAATGGCTGATTTCTTACAGATCCACAGAAATGCACCTCAATTTATCCTAAACCCGAACCTATAAAGCTTTAATACATCTGGGCTTTCCTAAATTGTTCAAAGGCATAGTAATCTTAATGTATGTATACTTCCAAATATAAAGAAAGTATTATAAAACAAATGTCAAATTAAACTGGGATTTAGCATATGGAAATAAGGTTTATTGTGATTTATTAGTAGAAAAAGAAAAGAGGTTGTTTTTAAAGCGTATGTAAATATGTTAATCAGATTTAATATGTTTTCTTTTTCAGCATTTTATGCTGTTGAATACTTTCTACCCTTGAAATGTTAGAGTTATGTTTCATGCTGTTAACATTTGATCTTCTGAAGCAATTTCAGTTCCAGACTTAATTTCGTTTTTAGAGGTGACATGCACGCAGCTGTTAAGACAAACATTTCTTATATTGTTGTCAGGATTAAAGGAATCCAAATGTTTAGCATTCTCACATTATAACTAAAAGATTTTCCCTGTTTTTTTTAATTTAAAATCCTCATTAAACTGGTCTGACACAAATGGAGCCTTAAGAAAGATATTCTTTTGTGGAGAGGTAGTCTGTGAAGGTCAGGAGATGTGCTTTAGAGGAAGAGAGGCAGCGCTCATTTCTTGAATCACAGTGCCATCCAGAGGTAGATGTGCTTTCCGTTTCACTCAGTCCCAAAGCTAATTTCTTACCACCTAACAGTATGGAGCTTTCCCTTTGAGGTGAATACCTAATGTCTACACACAAAACTTAAAAAAAACCCAAAGCAAAATGACAAAAAAACAAAACTGCATGATAGCATTAATATCACCAAAGGCCATAAGAATGATATTTATAGTGAAATATAGACTAATATAGAATAAGAACAGACTGCAGGAGAGAAAGTTGACATAGTCAAATCTATGCTGTAGAAAATTGGTTATAAATATATAGTTGACAGAGGTGGATAATCCAGGTCCAGAAAGTGAAAAGCCTGAAGGGAGATTAGATCAAACCATTTTTATTTCCAGCTCCACAACTCAGACTGGATGCTAATTACCTGGTTAAGTGAACAGGATGAAGGACAACCTGGATCTTGTACCTCTGAAATTACTCTGTCTTGCCAGGATATTCATTATCACACATTTCTATATTATATTGCTAAGATTTTCAGTAATATCAGTTCAAATCATAATTCGGTCATAATTCAGTACAATTTCATTGGATAATATAGACTGAATTCACAGCACACATGATGTCAATAGATTTTACAAAGAAGGGAATTTAATCAAATCAAAGTGAGAGATACCAAGTGAAGTGCATCCAGATCATATTGATTGTAGTTATCAAACAAAGCTGTCAAGTAAAGATTATATTTGAGAGGGATGTGGAAAATAAATATTGGTGGAAGTGTATGCAATAATTAATGTATTCAAGTTGTAACAATAAGAGTGTTATGCATTTAATTTACAGAAGGTTGTATTGGAATATATGCAATTAGCATTTTTGGTTGATTATCACAAAGGTAGGTGGTTTGTCATCAAAATGCTATTTTGTGCCCCAATTTTTTTGTTTCTTTTTGGATGCTTGCCTCAATGCTGTTCAGAGTGGCAACTCTCATCTTTATAGTCAAGATGATTTCATTGCATATCATGGTTTACTTCTTCCTGGATTGAGCAGATGACTTAGAAGTCTGCTGCAGACTTTTAAAGGCCTTAATAGAGGTCTGTCACGAGGGTGAGTCATTACTTCAGATGGAAAAAGTAGTGGAAAAACACATATCCCTGTGGAGCTTCAATGCAGATTCTCTTGATGGTTGATATGAACTATCCCTATCCCTCTAGTGTCTGTTAAAAAAAGGTCCCTCATTTTAGAGTAAAAAGTTAATCTTCCTGACTGCTTCATGCAATTTTCCAGCAAATATCCAGGGCCCAATCAAATTAGATAGGAATAGATTAGAAATATCCTTTATTGTTCCTCAATGGGGAGGTTCAGGTGTACCATTATAAAAAGTGAGAAGAAAGTTGAACCATGCAGATTCCCAAAGGGGTAAAAAAAAAAAAAAAAGCTAACTTAAAGCTTGAGGATAGAAATATCTAATGTGCAGTTATTAAAAATAGCCTACTCAAGTTCAAACTGTACCCCTGAGTAGGATTAACTTGTAAAATGCATTATTTGCATGTATATTTGGCCAGAAAAAGAAAGCCAATACTTTTTCACAAAAACCTGAAGAACTGTAAACATTTGCAGGAATATGGAAAAATATTTGCCAGTGTTTTAATTTAAATCCTTAAAAAGACCAAGATGCATATGCATGTTTTTTTTATTTTTTTATAAACAGACCTATATCATTGCCTTCCATTTTAAAAATGTATTTACATTTGATGCAAGATTTCAGATATAGTTAAAAAAAAAAGAAAAAACAGCATTGAAACAATATGTACAAGGGTAACCAAAAATCCCAAAGGTCTTTCTATTCTGTATCCTGGAGATACATTCTAATATGTTTGCTCAAGTGCAAATATCCAACTGTGTGGCAACCTTTGTACAGTATGTGAAGTTTTTCATGAGATTTTGACTAGGGTGTCTGAATGGTGGAGCTAACAGTCATTTGACTGAACAAAAGATCCAGATGGTTTCAGGAGAAAAAGCTTTTTTCTTAGTCTTTGTTTTATTCTACCAACTTCTGAGCCTCTAACCAGGGGGCATGAATGTGAACATGCTGTACTATGGAAAGGTGGGTTCAGAGGTTTGGAGACGTGAGCTTTGCGTTGTATTCCTGATGGATATGCGGCCTCCAGCAGGAGCTATTGCTCACTGTAGAATCACACTCTTCAAATTGTTTAGAAATGTTTGTCTTTTAGGCCTTCCAAACTGATAAGTAGCAGTAATTACTTCTCTAAGATAGTGCTGATGTATTTTCTCCTTTGCTATACTCCATACCAATAAACTGTCAAAACTCGGCTTTTATAGAAGTGCTCACACATGCTGCAGGTTAGGGGATTTATTTGGCAGCATCTGCTGCTATCTTCCTTCTGATAGTCTACAACAACTTCAACGTTTTTCTTTGTTCTGATGTCTGCAGAGTGAGGAAAATATTTATCTTATTATAGGCAGGGTTCAATTCATTACAACACAGTGTTTCCCTTATTTGTTGACAAACTTCAGGAAAATAAAACTGCTCACTTTGTTGCAAGAAGTAAATTGAGCAGACAGAACAAATGGATTGCTGAGGACAAAATAAAACAGGAAGCAGCAGTTTTTTTTCAACCATCATAACTACATCTAATAATAAAAGAAACCAAGATGGGTCAAACAAAAGTTATCAAACCAATAATACTGGTGTTTTCAGTTGATCTTATTGTCAATTCACATTTTATTTTCACTGACCAAAAAAAAGAAAATATCACAAATATCAATGGTAGTTGTAAATTGACATTTATAGGGTTTTTCAAAAAAAAAATTCATTATGTTTTGTTTGTTTTTTTTATCTGGCAACCCTTCTCCTTGGTATATCCAGAGAACATAACAGCTATTTCTAGTAAACATAATGATCAGTTTGGCATCTCATGCAAAGCTTCCTGGTTACTTTAGACTTTATACTTAGACAGATTTGTCATTTTATTTACACAAGTGTAAAACAAAAAGAAATTTTGTTTGGAACAGCTCTATGGACAATTTCATCTTTTTAAATTGCAGCCTTGAAAAATAGTAAAAAAAAAAAAAATCACAAAAACAGTAATATAAACATATGACTGTAAATTTGCAGTTTTAACTTTTTTTTTTCCAAGTTCATCAATAAGTTTGTCAAAAGCTCTTAAACAGACCATTTAGAGGTTATCTATTTGTGTTTAGCGTAGCATGTATGAACATGAGGACCTACTTGATAACATTGTTTCTATCAATATCACTAAAATTTAACTTTTGGAAATATTTTTTACCCACATGCACTTTTTTAGAATGCTAATGAACTCCTAACACAAACCTAGTGTTAAACATTCATTCATTTATTTACTCTGGATAAGCCAACTGTGGTACATCAATAAGAAGTACTAAAAAGCTATTCTGAATACCTAGTTTAGAAGAATGTGCTTTGGTCCAATAAGACCAAAATGTCTTGTCTGGCATACATGTGAATAGGAATGTGTACGGTAACAATTAACGCTGCACAACACCATGAATTTTAAGATCACTTTGGGAAACAGGGGGTTGGTATCATTATGCTGTGGTGAAAATGTTCCTTTAGTAAGGTGCAGTTTTATTAATTTGTTCAAAATTTGCTCAAACATCTTTAAATCTCTTTTCACAATGTGGATAATGAATACTTATCCTGCAATAGGTCCTGTGTTTCAATTTTGCCTGCTCCCCTGTTTGAATTTAACACCCTTATTTGAATCGAAGCATAATAATGTGTTAGAATGTCCTAGTCAAAATGCAAACCTCATTTAAACAAAGAGGCTGCTGCAAGACATGAATACTGATCTTTATAGAAGCTCTCCATGCAGTCTGACTAAGCATTAAAATATTGCACAGAGGAATTTTACAAAAATCATTTTAGAAGTGAAAACCTAGTAGACAGACAACACGGAAGACTTTAAGCAAAACTTACTGACTCTGCTGAACTGAATAACAATGCAAGCTACATCAGAGTTTAACACAACTATGCTGGTTTAGTTCGTCTATTCAGTAAAGTCCTAACAAAATCAATGGATGTTTTTCCTTGAAATCTTTCTTTATCTTTACAAGAATCCTTTAACCGACCTAAGGGTGTTTCAGAAAGTGTTGTTATTGTCCTTATTTTTTAAAAATTGATTCAACACCAGAATGCATTTATTACAATACTAACTATAGGCAGGCAGTGTGTTGTACTTATAAGTCATATTCTCTTATGTTGGAGCTTTGTGATTAATGGGCTGGAAAATCATCAGAACATAAACAGATGCAATTGGTGCACAGTGCTTAGGGCTCCAACAGAGTGAAAAATATGACTAATTAACCCACTGAACTGACCCGTAACTCCATGGCTCAGAGGGAACGAAACCAATCAGAACACAACTGGCCTCTCCTTCGCCTTCTAGGTCATTGTAAAGTCCCACACAAAATTCTGAAATAGAGCGAAGAATATAATGAATAATTAGTAAAAAGTATTTCTAGAAGATTAAAAAATAAATAAATGTAGCTCAGTTACTGAATTATTGCAATTGCTGAAAGACTATACAACTCAGTAATTTGGTTGTTTTTGGGTTATTCTGTCTGTAAGAATAAATAAATTGAACAACTTAAATTCAGAAAATCCAAATCAAATTAGAAAATTAAATGTGTACAATTAATGATATATAACTACGTAACATGTATAATTTAGGGCTGATGTCTGAAAAGTGAAGATGAAATGAAACATATAATCATACCCCATCTCCTTCCTATAGTCTTTATCCCTGACAATATTCCTGATTTTAACTTATCAGTCCATCCTCTTCTAATGTTCATTAAAGGTGTAGTTGAGAATGTTCATTTTTCGGGTGGATCATTTAAATAAGTGTTCTTCCTAATTGTCGAACATTCTGTTGATATGGTTACGTAAGGCCGTCGTACGTGCTCGTCCCCATTTTCACCTACTGGTGGTGAGTCTGACATAGTGGGAAAATTGCAAATCTTCTTTTGGAAACTAAGTTCGTATGAGTGATGCAAGCAGAAACTTTTAAAATCAATGTGCACACGGAGAAATAGGCTTCTGCAAGCTCTCACATGCATTTAATAGGCATTTGGAAATTAATTAAAATAATAAATAGATTGATTTGTTTATTTAAAAATACATACACACATTTGCAGGTGCCCACGTACATCTACATACAACTACAACTGAAAGCCAACACAACCATTGCAAAGAATATACCTTGACTAAGACTAAATAAATGTTCATCGCTCTTTCTCCATCTAATATCTTTTTAAGAAAACCAGTTCAATCTTTTCATAAACAGGTTATGGATTAGCCATGTAATATTCCTCTCCTTTTCTCTCAACAAGTAATTTTTATGTGCTGTCTGTAAGCTGTTAATTTCTAGCTGTTTACATCAAAATGTGAGGTTTGAGATTTTCCCAGATCAGAAAATGTAAGCCAGCAGGAATTAATGAATAATGCATGAGTTTGGTCATGATAGCCAACCCTTTTGAATTATCCTGATGGGTCTTTTCTGCATAGCAATATCATTAAAGATCTGTAGGTATTACCCAGGACTTCTACACAATAGCCCAGATACTGTAAAATCAGTGAACAGTAAATCATGATGCAGGTAAGGTTTTGCTTTACAAAGAATTCATGCAAATTCAAGAATAATCTGTATGATATCAAATGAGAGCAGCTTGCCTGTACGGAATAACATATTTGGATTATTTGCAAACAAAACCAAGTGTAATACTTTCAAAACCTTGCAGAATGGACTGTGCAAGATATACTAATATCCCACAAATGCTTTTTTTTATCTTTGCATGCCTGTATTTTTGTGTAAATAACTTATGTTTTACAACCTTTTTTGTGATTTACTTTTTTAAACTTTATGTATTTAATGGTATAATAAATAGTCTGCTTTTCCCTTGTAAGTAGTAAGTATGGACCGCCCTCCTGTGAATTTATTCACATTAAGCAAACCATAAAATTCATTTTTATAGGCATTTTTGTTATTAACCAAAGCTCTTTGCACAACAATAGGATGTAGGGGGAATGGTATATAAAAAGTGCTTCATTCATTTCCACTTTGCTCCCTTGTGTCAATATATATGAAACTATCCTTTGCTGCAAAAGCAGCTGCGAGTACTTTGAGGAAAGTCTCAATTAGCTTTGCATTTGTAGTCACTTTCTTTAAGGATTTTCCTATAAATAGCAAATTCATCTAATTTCCTGTTTAGGCCTAATGCCCTTGTTGAAGCATCCCCACACCATAATGCAGCCACTGTGCAGTGATTAGTGCTTTATTTCTTTGTTACACTGCATTTTCCATGAATGCCAAAAAGGTTTGTTTAGACTGTTTAAAGGGGAACAAAGAAATTATTTAGATTGTGAAGAAGCTTTACCCTTTCCTAACTCTGCTTTCTCAAAAGCTAAAAATTAAGAAAAGGACAGCAGTGGCTGTATGTTCTTAAGAACGCCTCACTGGTACCTCACACGCCACCTCTTGCATTAAATGTTGCCTCGACCTGTGCTATTGTTCTTTGAAACAGATTAAAAATAATGTTCACAGCATGTCTTTTAACACTGCATATTGAGTGAACTAAGACAATTAAAAGCTCTGTGTCATTTTGTCGTTTTGAGGCTCTCTATTATAGTAACTAGAGCCATTGTAACATTCATTCTTTCAACCCCTTTGGGGTGGTGTTTGATAAATTGCTAGTTTTATCAGAGGACTGATATTAATTGGTTGAAAAACATTTCTTAATACTAAAAAAACCCTCCATGTCAAAGTAGAGCTTCCTCTAATGGGATTAGTTTTACAGCAACTCCCAAAGACAATTGCTTTGTCTCTCATGTGAAGGACAAAAAACCTTGTTTTTACATATCCTAGTAATTTCCTCAGGTACTTTAGCAATCCTACCAAAATAGGGCACTACTATTGGGGAATGCTGTTTTCTGGAACTTGTTTAATTGTAATTGTTTAAAGTGGGCAGTATGGTCCTGTTCAGAACAGCATTTTCCCAGCTGAAACCTTAAAGGAACATCAATTCCTGCAGTGATTTTAGTTCTTTTTAAGCAGCTGATCCTACAGTAGGTCATTTGTCCATGCTCACATGTATACTTGCTGCAAAAATTGAGGATGCTAAAAATTCTGTTTTCTTTGCAGCTTCTCAGCTCTATATGCATCACCTGACAATGTTTGATCTTCACACGTTTTCTGCTGCAGATTCTTACATTTGCTCATTTAGGCAGCATACTAGTGTCAATGCAACCACAATAATTATTACAAGGTTTATAATTTCCTAATTTACACACAATTAATGATTCAAAAATATAGAATAGACGTAAAAATTGAATTTCCAGCTTATTAGGTCTACTTAGTTTCATGGTCTGTCAAATTTTAAATTATAGACATTTTTCTGTCAGAGGCTTGATTCTTATTTCCAAGGAAAATTGATGTTCGGTATTTTGAAGATTCTGCTTTACTGGGAACTCTTGAGACTGGACAGATGATCAAAAAGTAACCTACAGCAGTAGAGCTTGCTCACTCCCCCAATTTGGCCTCTATGGGCTAAATACATTTGGCAATAGTTGTAAAGGTAGAGGCTGGAATTTACACATATCTATCAGTTGATTTTTTCTATAGTGTATAGAGGGATTTTGTAATTCTAGAAATTTCAGCAGACTTGAAGCTGAGCTTTCTTATGCATTTTGGGTATTGTGGAAACCCTATTACAGAATAGAGTAAAATGTAAATGTCACTTATTTGTTTCACTTCGCCAGCAGGTGGCAGACTAAGCACACATACTACTTTTAGGAGTTGGGCAAAATGTGGCAGCTGGAGCTATCCAGAGTCCAGTATAATGCAATTTTTACAGGATCTTGCTGTTTTAGTAGAAAACAGCCGAAAAACTGTTACTGAAAACGATAATGCATCATTTACTGAATAAAGTGAAAGTACTGCAGAAGAAAAACAATTCTTGATTTATTCTGATCCCAAAGTCCAGAGAGACTGCCGAACATGAAAGAATTTTAAAAATGTGCATAGAAAATATATATACAGTGTTGCAACAGTCAATTTTATACTTTAAGACTCATTATGCAGGTAATATGTATTCATCATATAGTTAAACAGACTGAAGTGTGATGTTGGACTGTTTTACTGATGTTATCAGTTTTGACTACATATAAAAAGCCTAAGCAATAGGTACAATAAAACATTCAGGTTAATGTTTAAACAGCACTCAGGGTGAGCCATTCTGTAACCCCAACCAATCAAAATGCACCAAATGAAAAGCAGTAGTTGGATGCTGCACATTCCTGCAAGAAAGTATAGTAATGAATGTAGTTTAAAAATTCGACCTGATCTTCCGTCTGTTGCTTAGCAACACAGCTGCAAGCTTGCTGTGGAATTCCTTCAGTTTATGTGACACATTAGAAATTTAAAGTTTCAAAATCTGCATTAAATAACCTGCTCATGACACTCTAAATGTTTTGCAGCTTGACTGCGATAGTCATTTCCAGCATTTCTGGGTCTGTGCTCTGTCCTGCACTAGTCATTGATCATCATATTATTGGCTTTTGTGTAAGTCATAGTCCACTTGCATTAAGTAGAATTTGAATACATACCAGAACTCCACATCTGGAAGATGTGACCAAATAAGCGTATCAAATGAATTTTCCAGTGAATATATTGTTTTTGTCCGGTACTTGTGCGCTCCCCTTTCTAATGCTACCCTGGGAAACCACCAATATGGTCCATATCAAAAACCACCCAAGCCTTTAATTTAATTGTTTACCCTTTAAAGCAGGTGTGGTAAATTCCAGTTCCCTTTGGGCAGGTATACCGCAACTTTTAGATGTGTCCCTGGTCCAACACATCTGAATCAATTAATTAGATGATTAAGAAAACTCTGGAGAAATCTGCTGCATACTGAGGAAGTAATTAGGCAATTTGATTCAGGTGTGTCTGACCATGGTTGAATATAAATCCAGCAGAATAGTAGCCCTAAAGGATTGGAACTCCCCACCCCTGCTTCTAAAAAATTGGAAACAAAAATTCACAAAAGATGGGCTTTTAAGCTCTGTCTGTGGAACAAAACAAGAAGCGGAACAAGCGCTACAACCATCCCCTTCACACATATATTTGCAAAGGATAAATACCTGCAAAACAATATAATCTTTCAGAGGAACATGTCTGCAGAGGAATAAGATAATTGACCACTTTATTATGCTGTTAGCAAACTTCACTTTTTCTGTCCTGAGTGGCAGCAACTCGCATTGACCTACATGCACACGACTGGCCCGGCTTGTAAACAAGACTTTGGAACAACAAAGGAGAATGCGTGTGACGTCTTGCTATATTAAATCAAGAAACACACCTTTAGTTCTTATCATTACTATTTTTTGGTTCTATTTATCTAAAAAAATGAATTATTGATTATTGCTTCTGATTACAGCTGACAATGTTGCCATTGTCGATCCAAATATAAGAAAGATCTTCACCTTCCTTAAGGTAAAAAAAAGTAGCCTAGAGGTTTTTATGATATGTAGCACTACTGTTGTCAAGCTGAAGAGCACATGCATTTTTCATTTTCTGAGACTCACCAAAGTGGTAAAGCTTGATGTGAAGCTGTATAGGCGAGCCTGTAACAGTGCACATGGAAACATACAGATGCTCACGTTTAACTTGAGCCTTTGAGACTGGCTTAATAACAAATCTCATGGATGATTTGGCCTATTATGCCCAAAAAATGAGCAGAAGTATAGCACTGTGCGTAGAACCGGAAAGTTAGATTACAGGAGGCTATCAATGGGTCTCTGGGCTTCTGTATTTCTAGAGAGAAAAATGACCGTATGCCTTTCATCTGGATGCAGACACACTCTATGAAATGCATCTTTCCTATATCTCCCCTCCAAGAACTGCAGTATCTTTATCATTGGTCACCTTGACAAAAAGAAGTTTGAGCTGAACTGTTAATGATGTCATAAGAAATCTTAGTGGTGGATCTTCGAAAAGGGAAATATATGAATCATTTGATAACAAGGATAAGGTTTAATTTAAACTGATCTATTGAAAAATAACTTGCAAGCTACCAGAAATGAAGGCATCACTTTGCAAAAATGTATACCTCTTTTGAGGTTTTTTTTCAGACTGACATGTTCAACACACCTTCAACCTTAATTTCAGAAGGGGAAAAAAACCTTAAATATTTTCACATAAAAAAATGATGCCTTGTATTTAAATACCTAACCCTTTTCACTAATACTTTATCCACTGAGAAGGACTTAGTTTTTTTTACATTGTATTAGAGAATAAAGAACCCCATTAAGACAATTTCTTTGAATTCTAACAAGAAACAATATTTTTTATATTATGATTTTTTTTTTTTTTTTGACTATCAGTTACGGTCCTGGGAAAGCTGGAAGGGTGCGTGTCCTTACTTAGAGATAAAGCGCCAGCTTATCTTACTAGCTTAACTTACTATTTCTAACTGGCCTCCGGAAGGACTTACGTTTAAGAATATCTGAGCTAAGTCAGCATTTTGCTTGTCTTACCAGTACTAGTTTCTGTTAGGGATCCATTCATTTAATTTTCACTCCAGTAAACTCACATAAAGGTCTCCATATGGACCTACTACCTACAATGCTCAGTGTCATCCAGTAAGTGAAGGCAGCTTCACAAGGCAGCCTTTACCTTTAATTACCATGGTCCCATTTTCACAGTTGTATAATAGAGGCTGTGGGGAGAGAACAGCAGGGTAAACAACAACAAAGAAAAAAAAAACAGCATATCACTGACCCAGAAATTCCAACAAGAACGCAGGAGAATCAATTAATGCAATGTGAAATCAAACAGGAGTCACCCTGCATTAGGTAAACAAATAAATATAAATCATTATTGGAGCATTTTAGACAGACTGGTAGTCAAATTAGTTTGTATGATACAATTGCCACAAAGTGGCACATTAATCTATATTAGCTCCCTGTATTAGAACATAACCAAAGAAACTACCAAAAAAAAAAAGAAGGTTTATCATAAAAGCTGTAGCACAACTTAAGTACGTCATTGCAAAGTTAGCTTTGGGTACTGAACCCATCTTCTACCTAATAAAAATCAATGTTATACTTACTGACTTTTTTAATGTGCATACAATCTAGCTTCATTTTTCAACAGGTAAAAAAAAATTAAATAGCATCTGCATTCTGCCCCTTTATCATAGCTGCATGCTGAAGAAACAACCACATATCTTTAGGCATAAAAGTAATGACATACAAGATGGGTACACAGTTTTTGATTAACAAAAGAAGGCTGGACTATCAGCATGAGGAGCATTTCAAGGTTTTTCATGGATTTAATATGGGAAAACCTTGAAGTACTGTTTTTTCCAAACTTTTTTTTTTTAAACTTCTGTTCTTCACCTTATAAAATGCCCTTAAGTACCAAGTTATAGCATCTGACGGGTCACAGTCATCAGAGGTGTTGGCAAGAGCCAAGTTCCACTTCAAATTTGTCTGTAATTTTTTTTTCCTAAGTGAATGTCACAAAGTGATGGTGGACCCACTTAGGTGACCCTAAGTACACTCTATGTTCTTAGGGAGCTATGGGTGCTTGCTTTGAATATTTGGCAATGTTAACTAGTGCAGGGGTTTGTCTCTTGTTATATTTAGTTAAAACACTCTATATAACGTACAGCTGTGCTTAAAAGTTAACATAACAACCAGCTGCCAGTAAAATATGTTGGAATTGACATAAGTGATAATAAATAAAAATGATAAAATATGGAAATGATGACATTGATTTTGAAAAATATATGGAAACATACGTACATATTGATAAATGAAGCAAATAAACAATCCTGATGGAGCTCCTGAACTAAACTTTTGTTGAACAACATTTTGAGGCGATCACTGAAATCTGGTGTTTTCTTTAATGCTCTGGAAATGTTTAGAAATATTCTGCACCTTCAGGAATTGAACAGGGGCACTTGTTCAGTTTTGTGTTTGACAGAGGGGATGGTGCGTTCAGGGTGATGAGCTGTGTTGCTGTCGTTTTTTTTGCATTGTTGCAAAAAAAGTTAGATTGTGGACCTATCTGAACAGAGCACATTCTTCCACATGTTTGCTGTGTCTACCAGGTGGCTTGTGCATAACTTTTAAGGACATCTTTCAGAAGTGGCTTTCTTCCATAAAGGCCAGATTTGAGGAGTACTGCATACGTGTGATTGTTGCCCTATGGACAGAGTCTCCCACCTCAGCTGTAGATCTCTGCAGTTCATCCAGAAGTATCATGGGCCCCTTGGCAGCCTGATCTGTCTTCTTGTTTGAGCTGAAAGTTTGAAGGGAAAGCCAAGTCTTTGTAGATTTTCTGTGGTATTATACGCCTTCCATTTCACAGCTTGCATGGTGCTCCTTGGGATGTTTAAAGATTGGGAAATCTTTCACATCCAAATCCGGCTTTAAACCTCTCTACTACAGTATCTCCGACCTGCCTGCTGTGTTCCTTGTTCTTCTCAATGCTTTCGTAGTTTAAACAGACCTCAAAGACAACCACAGAGACTTGATTACACACAGGTAGATTGTATTTATCAACATCAGTCATTAAGGTCAACATTCAGAGATTCTCACTGAACTTCTAGAGAGAGTCTGCTGCACAGAGAGTAAAGGAGCTGATTCATTTTCTATGCCCCACTCTTCAGTTTTAATTTGTTAAAAAAAAACTTAAAATATCCAATACATTTTGCTCCACTTCATGATTATGTTTATGATTATGTATGATTCTTCACAAAGAATTACAGTTTTTAATCTTTATGTTTGAAGTCTAAAATTTGACCTGAAATGTCGAAAAGTTATTTTGCAAGGCACTCTATGTGGTGTTCGTATGCCCTACCTGTGCCTTCATTAGTATATTTGCTCCCACAGTGCAAAAGTGCAAATGTTGAGTTATATGATGATCGAAACCTTTATCGAGGCATGGGTTGTGAGTGTGTGTGCGTGTGTGTGCATGGCTGTGTCTGTTTTGTCATTTTGTGAGGTCCTGTGATTTATCTGCATTCTGTCCAGAGTGTTCTCTGCCTGTACTCATGAACCAGACCCCCTGTGACCGCTAACAGGATTACCAAAATAATTAATGGTACTGAGAAGTTGTAAGAACAACATGGAGCACATATATGAAACAAAATCAGTTTGAAAGACCTTTCCGTACCCACATGTTACCTTTGACAGAAACAACCCAAAATTTGAGATGCAAGGTGAAAGTTATATTTAGCGCGTCTCATATCACAAGGTGTCAGCATTTGCCCTTGCCAAGAACACTCTTCATTTTGGCAACGAAAGAAGCACAGAAAGTTGAGTGTCAAAAAGCCCTGGAGAATTCTATGTTTAATCCGGAAAATAAGCCACATACTGTATTCTGCATTTGCTGTTTGGAAAATTTCCATTGAGCGCATGAGTAACAGACAACAGGATAAATGAAGATGAGGTGCACTGCTCTCAAATGGGGTTTGTGAGGTTCAGGTGACTTATCTCCATCTCCCTGCTCTCTGCTGCAAAGATGTGTTGCATAATAAAGACAGATGCATGACTCTACAGTGTGTTCATGAAATTGCTCATAGTGCGTTTCTGACTATAAACATTCGGCTGCTTTCAGTTTGCAGTGACCAACACATGTTTTTAATTTGACATTTTACTAGCAACACTATGCAAGGGAAAAAGAGAAAGAATGCATAAATAAGAAATTTTTATAAAATGATAAAAGGGAGGAAACAGTACAGTTGCTGAAAGTGTGAAGCTTCAAAACCTTTCGTGAGTTGAAAAATTTCTGTAATTATGCCTCAGGGTTTAACAGTTATTGGTGTTGTTATTGGATATAAAGGCAGATACAAGGATCTTGAATTCTGTTGCATCTCTCAATGTGATTTTTCAACATTTTCTAACATTTATCTATAATTTAATAGTGAAATACAAAATTTATTCTGAGACAGTTTTTCATGCTTGGCGATTCAGAGTTTAGGACTTCTATCTGCTGCTTCATGAATACCTCGAAGGTTTTTAAGTTTCCTCCTTACCTGTTCTTTTGTTGTCTCCTTGTTTTAGGAGGGATTTAATGAGTCTGTGTTTGCCACAAGGGATGGATAGAGGAAAAAGCTGAGCGGATGTTTTTGAGGCAGGGTAACGTTGACGGGTCTCTAATGCATTCCAAGGGGATTGTTGACTTAGCTCATTTTGAACTCAGGGAAATACACCTTTACCTTGAAAGTTTTGCTCTTGTCCACACAAAATATGGCTAGTATAGAGTAAAACATAGGGGCAGAGTCAATACAGCCCCACTGGCATGTATGCTTTTAAAGACTCAACACATCTAAAAAAGCTGAGATCAGCTTTTTGCTATCGATTTGATTTCTTATCTCTTATGTAATGCATATGTATTTTTTAATCTTTATTGCCTTGATTTTCCTTACCATTGCCTACAGCAGTGTGAACAGATCTGAGTGAGGCCCACATGAAGAAAACAATTCTCATTGTTTAGCAGCATGTTGATCATAAGATAGAGCAGTTTCTATTTAAGACATTTCAGTCTAAAATGGACCATGAATAAAAAGAACTGTAAATTAGTAAAAAAAGAAAAAACAATTTAAACTCATGCAACAACAAGGACATTAGATGAAATGTTATCTGCATGGTGTTGGAGTCTATTTTAGCCAAAAACCCTAAATGACTTTAAAATAGAAAACCTTGTCAAAAGTTCTTAAGAATTGTACATCTGTTCCTTTTATATTGGATTCTGTATTGCAAATAGTAAGACATTAGTAAATTGGAAGCTATGACTTTTTTTATAGAAGCAAGCCTGTTAGGGGTTCCAATCCACACAGGAACAGAAAGATCCAGGGTTCCAAGAATCCACAGAGCATGAAGGCATGTTCAGAGTTCCATGAGTCCAGCAGCATGCTCAGACAGATACCCACAGATACCGACAGGCAGGCTCAGTGGTTGATTGGAGATAAGACTTGGTACCAGGATAAGTACAGGACTTTAAACTGGACTCCTCCAAAAGCCAGGACACAATCAGGAAACAAGACAAACACTAAAAAACTATCAACCACTTGCCTCCAAGAACGGGAACATGAACTCTGGAATAACCAAACTCAAACAAAGAAACTACCATACAATCATAATACAAACAAGATTTTGGCCCCGATAGCTGGGCTGAGCCGAGTATAAAGCAACAGACGCAGGTACATAAGATGAAAGATATTTAGGAAAAGGGCAGAGTTAGGCAGGTGAATGAAGTGAACAATTAAGGTCAGCTATCAAGGCAGATCATGACAATTTACATAAGTCCTGATATCTGCTTATACAGCTAAGAAAGTTAGTTTTGCTTTTTCACACTAGAATTACGTTCAGGATTGAGTGAGAGCCTTATTAATAAAATATTTTAATTAAGTAAAAAGTATGGAATGGATCAGTAAATCAATCAGACATGGAATGATTACCTGCAACAAGAAACAAGCACAGTAATTTTAATGTTTTTTTGCATTAAAACTGCAGAGAAGAAAGAAAGTCACAGCGGCTCACAGAGACCTTTGTCTTTCACCTCAGTTTTTTCCATTTTTTGTAGCCTTTCTCAGTGTGGCAGCTACTCTGGTGAGCCGTCTCGCAAACTGTGCCATGTAGGAACAAAGTGTGTCATAATTATAAATGAAATTTTAAAATAAATTTAACAGTTGTACATTGATTAATGTAATGTAGTGTAACGTAAATCGCTTTATTGTCCCACAATGGGGAAATTCACTATCTGCATTTTAAGCCATCCCCTTGGGGAGCAGTGGGCTGCCATTGTGCGGTGCACCGAGAGCAGTGTGGGGTTAAGGGTTTTGCTCAGTAATCCCAGACTGGCAGTTTCAGGGGATCTGATGACCAGGTACTTGCAACCTTCTCAGAGCACAAGCACACTGCTCTAACCACAAGGCCAACACTCCCCATTTAAAGAACTGAAGTGTAATAACGCAAAGGGGAGAGGCAGCAGACTGCACCAATTTTCGCTACAAATATCTGAACTGTGATTAAAATCTATGTAAATCTATGCTCTGCACCTCTAAACAGCAGATAAAACTTCACAATTTTAAGAACTTTTTTTTTCTTTCTTTTGTAAGTGTGCACGGTGTGACAAATTACAGGCCAGACAGTTATGAGCAAATAATGTCTATTTTGTGCAATCTCTTCTCTGGTAATTCCCTCTCAGGACTGCGCAATGTGCAAACTTATTTACAGACTTCACAATAAGAAAGACATAAGTACAGTGAGTGAGTCATTTAAATTATTCACAGGGGGACCATTACATGCTGAGAATGCTGTCAGTGACTGCAAGAGCTATCACCATTTATTCTTTTCATAAATATTTTAAACAGGTAATACAATCAATTTCCACAATGTCTATAAAGCCAGGTATGTGTATGAACAGTATTCACGGGCTATTTCATCCCAAGTGAGTGACTTTCAGTATTCTAGTCAGAAAACTTGATGGAAACCATAAAACAAACAACATTTTCCCCATCAGCAGAAGACTAGAAATTACAACTTCTTCCACACCGATGTTGTAGTTTATACTCAAACAGAAGATGAACAATACAAAGAAGTGTGATTTCAAACCTCATCTAAGCTTGTTTACTGTAAGAAAGACTCCAGTGGATGCACCAATGAAGCAGAAAGCATAAGGAGGTAAAACAGTGGAAGAATGGACCTACACATTTAGATATGAATGTAAAATCCCTCCTCGGTGGAGTGTAAAACCCCTGAGGAGGTGGGAGGAGGACGGGGAAGCACACGAGCTGTTACTGGGTCATTAAAACAGTTTGCTGAAGTGACAATGTAATCTGAGCTGATATGACTATGAGCAAACAATGAATCTGCATTTGTATTTGACTGAAAAGCACCAGAGGAGAACTCCACTGTAGAAATATTTTTCATTAAAGCGGATGATCTTCATCATTTAAACTCTATCAAAAATTTAAAGGGGGAAGAATATGCAAAGTTATTTAAGAGTCCCAGAGTGTTGAAGTATCAAACTTGTGCTTGAAACCAAGCAATAACACCTTGTTGATGCAAAATTACTGGATAGTGAAGAATAAGATCTGAGCAAACAAACAATATTCATTCATTTTTTAGAGACAGGTAGTAACACAACATTATATTGACCAAACACTAGTAAAACATTTGGTAGACTTCAACATTACAGATGCACCTCTGCCAACTCTGTCAGGCTATTGTAAAGGCTTTCTCTATGCCATTACCCTGACCTAAAATGATTTTGTATTAACAGGCTGTACTCTCTAGATCATGAAACTGCAAATTCTCTGACTGATGCAAATAAACATTTGTTAGGGAAATGTTTCTTTAGATTCATAGTAAGACCTACCAAAAAAAAGGTTTCCATCAAGCAACCCATGTCCATATATTTAATATAGATCTTGTTTAAATTAGAACTTTAATCAGCAAAATTATAATTTGAGCTTTCTTTCCCTGTTTTCAATTATTGATATACTTTGATTTAATACTTGAAGTGTTAAGACTTCGTGTTATTTTATTATGTTCTTCATTCTTCAGAAATGTATGGCACATATTTGTAAAATTATAATTATGATTGATTGTACCAGTAAATAAAATCAAATTAATGATTAAATTGTAATTGATATTTAGGGATTCAGGGCTGTTTGTTGTTTTGCACCCCTAATCCCCTTATTGCACTTAGCCTAACTAATCTAGCTCTTTAGACCTGGCTGATAACCACACGCCTACTTAAGGCTGAGTCAGACATGGAGTCAGTGCTGGAACATTGTATGCCACATGGTATCTCTGTCTCCAGGAGAATGCAAACTCACTTTGCATTCTCCTGGTGTACTTTTGCACGTTTTATTGTGCAACTTTACAAACACCCACACACAACTCAAGAATTTCCTACTCCTCTTGCAATAAAATAAATCCTCATGATCTGATCATCGTTGAGTTTCCTGGTCCAACATGTCCCTGTTAAACTGAATCTGGAATCCCTTCATCATACTAACCCATTCTTAAGTTCTCCACTCCCCTGTTCTCTTCCTCCACTGCTTCCTCACCTTTGCATTGTTTGTCCTTGTAGGTTAATCTGACCCCTGTGCTCTAAACTCTGGGTTAACTGTTTACGATGACATAAAGTCTTAATATATTTGATTAACCTGCGTATTTAGTATTTATCCATTAAGTACAAAATGAATGATCCCTGACAAAACTGCTTCTGATTCATAGAATCATGAGATTTATTTTATATTAGTTTGTTGGTGAAAGACATGCATTTCCATGGATTCATAAAACATTTTACCAGAACAAAATTTTAAAAGTAGCACAATAATCAACAAAATAATTGGTATATGATCCAGTATTTTCTCCACAAACTGTTGCTAAATGTGCATTGTGTCTAAACTTAAGAGAAATTTTATATACCTTAAAAATATGACAAAGATTTTTAAAGGATAATTCTCAGGTTGTGTGGAGGTTTTTAGAGGACCCAAATGCAGAGACAGAAGCTGAGGAGGACTCTTGAAGATTTAATTTAATTTTTACACAAGCAGAAGTCCACAAACCAAATACTGAAAACTGTAATCCAGGAGAGATCAGTGAAAACAGATACGGTGGGAAAATAAATGATAAAGAACTAGCAAAGAGTGATTGAACAGGGGGTGTATATATGGGAAAAAGAAACAATGGAAGGATTAATTAGCAGACGAGAAACAGGTGTGGACAGAATAATCTAGAAGGGAGCTAGGAGAAGGAGACTGACACAAGAGGGCAACAGAGGGTAAATCAGAAATACATAGGAACTAGACTACAACTAAAAACTAGAATAACACAAAATGGAAATAAAACTAATGAAAATTTAAAAAACAAACTTAAACAGAACCAAAACCATTACAATAATCTAGTTTACAAACTTTAAAAGCAATGTCTGTCTCAAAAAGTATTCTCTTTTTGATTTCATTGATATATTATATAAGGCTTATTGTGCTACTTTTATATTCTGTATTAATTCAGAAAGCCAGGTTAACAGCATCTTCAGCACAGACTTATACTCACAGGAATGATAGCCAAGCACAACAAATGATTATAAGATTTCCCCCAAATGATTTACAAAGCAGAGTAGAAAACCTTCCTCAATTATTAAGTAAGATCATAAAATGTTTTATAGAGGAATAGCCCTAATCCTGAACACAGCCTTGCACACAGGATGTACCCCGGTCTTCGAGTTTGCAGATCCATTTCTCTTTGCTCTGCCAATATTCTACATCACTCTAATCCTGCCTATTTAACTCCACTTTCCGCTGCAGTAGAAGCCTAATAACCAGATTTACACTGCCTAACATGGTCTATCCCTCCTGCTTTAAGGTGTTTAGCTCTTTAATGTGTTATTAGTAACAGGAAATGAAAGGGGCTACTGAAAGAAAATCAGAGTAACAAAAAGGAGCCAGAATATAGAATGCAAAGAGCTGATTACTCCCAGCAGATGAGTGGTTTCATTATTGCAATATCTGTGTCGCTATCGAGTGTTTGGGTTACCAGCTTTATTAAATCCTAGGGGACGAGGTAAACTCCAATCACTGTGCTTTTAATTAACGGCTTGGCAATTAATGCCACGTTGAGAATTAGGTTGTATAATCGCCTTACCCCTTGGCGATTTATAGAACAAATATCAGGCAAAGCAATGATGTGAAACGAACAACTGATTGGCCCTGGTGGCTCTGCTGTATTATTGCTCAGCGCAGACTTTGACTGGGGACTGAAACAGCTTCTGGCATCTCCAGTTAGCTTGAAGTTTAGTTGCCAAATAAATAAAAGATTTTTAAAGCTAAGGGCGGAGCAGATGGTTAAAATTTTAAGATATAAAAAATGTTTTATCTCAGAATGCAAGCTCACATTGCAGTTGATTTACTTACTTCTTTTCCTTAGGCAATCCTTCTTTTGTATTTAAATTAGAAATGGCTTGAAAAAAGTCCTTTTAACATCACTGACTTGCTTACCTTCTCCTGCTGGCCTCCAATTTGCTTTGTGCGATAGAGTGGAAATTAAGAATGATAGGCCTTGTAAGTGTCAAGCTTCTAACCGCTTTTTCTAAACTGCTCTCCCCAGAACTGTGCCACTTATTTATAGACAATGGGTACGGTGGATTAACAAGAATCCCCAAGACTACAGTCAGGAGAAATGACTTTGAGGGCTTTTTGGCAGGGTCCAGCCATTCATTTACCGTCACAAAACCCAGCTGAGCCATTTGGCTGGAGGTGGAGAAACTGCGCTCTGTATTTACACACAACAGTGTGATGCTGTTTAAAAGCATCTGTAGCTACAATTCAGGTTTTATGCATTTGCTAAGTTTTATGCATTACTATTTCACATATAGAGGGGAAAATCAGCTTTTTAACTAATTTTGGAATGGGATCAATCAATATCTTTTATCTTCTTAGAATCCTTTAAAATACTGTTTTAACTGGAAATAAAAAAGCAACATGCTACACACCTATCACAACACGTGCTATTAAATACAGAAAATGTTGTTGTCTGTCAGTGCTGAATTAATTCTGCTTAGTTTGAGTTTTGCAGCTTTAGAGAGAATATTTTCTCTATCTTCTTTGCAAATTAATTCAAGCTCACTGCACCTATCAGCCAAGCTGCATAATGGACTTATGGCTGTACCTTGACTGAGATATTCTAACATAAACATGCTCTGATCTAAATAATTCAATTAAAGATCTGGATGCATATGAATGGCCATTTTCCTGTTGGTAGCCAAACATTTATCCTTCCAGCACTTTATTAAGTTACATTCACTCTGACCAGTTTTCCTGTAACTGCTAAAGTAAAGCCTCTCAACAACACGATGTTACTGTACCTCCATCATGTTTACTATGGGTGTTCAAGTTGATGTGGAGTTTTAGTTTTCTGATATGCTCAGTTTTTGCTTTTTTGTTGTTTTTGCATAGGATTTTTCAAAATTGCTTTTTGTATAATCTCACCAGACCACCTTCTTTAACAGGTTTTCAGCGTTTCTCTAAATAAGTAAGAACTAACTCTAAACAGGACTCTTGTGGGGCATTAGAGCAAACTGAGCAGCAGGTTAGATGTCAAACTAGTTGAACACTAGATGTTGTTGTTCCATTGCATAAAGTTAAAGCAAAATACACTGACGTTTTTTGTAACACTATGGTACAAGAAAGGTTCTTACAGATGTCAAAGTTGTTGCAAGGTACTGCACTATTTTCCAGCTCTCTGGGTCTTGGTACATGTTTGCTAATGTATGCAGAGACTTTTGTCTGGCACCGTTTGGCACAAATGCTCAGCATCGCTCCCCTGAAGCGTCTACATCTCCACTTTTTTCAGATTCATTTGACAGACCTTAAGGTACAAAGCCACCTCCTCCACTTTTCCTGTTAAAGCAGAGTTGCTGCCCCTTGATGATGCACATCCTTTCAGTCACAAACAGAAATTTAGTGTGCAGCCATCCAGAACAACCATCTTATTTCAGGAAGAAGAGGGTATTTTATACTCATCACCTCCAAAGAAAGTGCTGCCCTTGCTATTAGCTCATAAAAATATAATCCCCTTTGGAAACACTTTTTAAATACAAAACAAATTTTATTTTTTATTTTTCTCAAGTTAAATGATTTCTCAGAGGTTTTTGCTGTAGAGAGACAAGAAGAGTAGAGAATAACAGTAAAAAAAAAACAAAAAAAAAACTGTACACAGCATATATGTAAGGCAAAGAAAGTCTATATAAATAGCACCATTCAGTACAAGGGCTTAAAGGGCTTTAAAGTGCTTTAAATGAATTAAACTATAAAATTAAAAAAAACATGATGAAACAGATAAAAAAATTGGACCACAACCTTAAACCCACGATACCCCGTTTAATAGTTTAACTTCAACATTCATCCATCCATCCATTTTCTAATATGCTTAATCCCAAGTGAGGTTGCGAGGGGTGATGGTGCCTATCTCCAGTTGTCCAAGTTGATTTCTTAACTTTGACTTAGCAGAGACTCAAAAGGCGTTGGCCCTTTATTGTCAACATTATTATTCACATTAATTGAATATATATGGAACAAAACACAATGAATCCTCACAATACATGTTTCCAGGTGGTATTCAGCCTATAAGGACCTGCAGCTTCTCATCTGCCAATTTGATAAATAAAGGCGCATTTAAGAGCTAAATATTTTTGTCCCTCTTGGTTTCTATTGTTCAGCTCCACCGCTGAACATTGTTTCTTTCTGGTTGAACATTTCAACACCCAAAATGGAATTCTGTATTGCAACAATTAAGTATAATCCTGTTTAGACAGTTTTACCTGAGAGGCTTTGCAGCACTTAAAAGTATATCTTTGTCATTTGCTGGCCAAAATATACGTTCCCTTCTGCCATTTTTCACTCTTTATATTTGGATGTCTCCTACATGAGTTTTTTAAGCTTTTTAAGCTGACACAAGATGCTTCATACCAACCATATGCCAAGCTAGTCTCTTCCTGGGGATATTCCAACTCTGCAATCAGTGACTCCAGTAAGCAAAACCTGCCAGCAGAGTGATGCTGATAGTTATTTTAGTTTGATGAGAAGTGTTTATTTATTTTTTCAGAAGTATCATTTCATCCAGAAAACAAAAAATAAATAGAGCACATTGGGAAATAATCCCATTTAACTATACATCCATTGGACAGGAGGATCATACTCTGGACAGGTTGTCAGTCCATCATTGGGTAACATGAGTACTCAATAGAGACACAAAAAAAATCATGTTTTTTGAAATAAGTAAGGATGCCAGAGTACCTGTGGAGAACCCCCACAGGCACAGACAGAACAAGCAAACTCTAGGTGAGGCTGGAATTAATTACAGCTGATCAAAGTAGAGCATTTTTGATTGTTTATCAACATTATTTTCCATGATCTGGGCACTGATGACTGGATCATTTGTTTCATTCCTTCCACCTGCTAAGCTCTGCAGAGTTTTAATTTGCCCTCATCAGTGTTGGGCACGTTACTATGAAAAAGTAATTAGTTATAGTTACTAGTTACTTCTCCCAAAAAGTAACTCAGTTACTAACTGAGTTACTCCACAATAAAAGTAACTAGTTACTAGTAAAAGTAACTATTGCGTTACTTTTGCGTTCCTCGCCCCCGTAACCCTCACCACCCAGCCCCCACCTTCTCGCCGTGTGTTTCAAAAGCCAGCTGAATAGAGCGGGCGACAAAGACAAGAACCTGCAGAGAGTTTTGCATTTATTGCAACTCAACGTAAATGACATCAGGGGGAAACGCGATGTGCAGTTTTTTAACAGGGCGTTCAGATCCGGTGAGTATATGAAATTAATAACTGGGGATGTCTAATTCTGAAATCCTGTGTGTTTGGGTTGTTATAGATACTGCAACATCTATCTATCCATCTATCTATCTAGATGTATACTCTGTGTGTGACATAAAATATGGATCTCCATCCCTGCCACAAAGGCCATCAAATGTTTAAAATAAAAAATACAGTAGGTTGAAAAGGCAGAGTATCCATCCATCCATCCATCCATCCATCCATCCATCCATCCATCCATCCATCCATCCATCCATCCAGATTTCTCCCTCTCTCCATATAGGCTATCATTTGATCGTTCACGCTCTCAGTAGTTCCCCTGTGGCGCGAGCACAGGGCGACTGTTGCGCGCCTTTAGCGAGCATGCGCGTTTGCTGTCGCTTGCGCGGTGAATCGTGCCGCCTGAGCTGTGCGGAGATGCAGAGGAAACCGTATGTGATGGGGAACCGCAGCTCGAAGTAACACCAGTATTTCCATCTGGAAAACGCTGTTTTGCTGCTGGAGTCATCCTCACTCTCCATCTCTCTGTGTGTGCTGTACGTTAACACCCGCCAGCAGAAACACCCACCTACCCAACTGACAGACGGAATCTCACTATACATCAGCCATTCTCATCCTCCTCTCTCATGACAGGGTGCGCTCGAGTCCTATCATGAAAAAAGGTTAATTGTGCGACCTGAGTAACGCGCAGTAACGGGGTGTCTGCAATGGTAACTGCGTTATAGTTACAGTCAAAGTAATTAGTTAGATTACTCGTTACTAAAACAAGGTAACGGCGTTAGTAACGCTGTTACTTTCAACGCCGTTAGTCCCATCACTGGCCCTCATCTGATCCACCTTGTCCAGCTCTTATTTATGCTGCCTGTTTTCCAGCCATCAGTGCGAGATTATTCGAGCGGAGTTTGAGAGTTATCTACCGTACCCTGTTGTGTTTTGATTGCCTGATCCTGACCTGTTTCTACCTCTGGATTCCTGAGTTTTGGCTTGCCTGTGTTCTGGTCTCTTCTGCCTGTTTCCTTTGGTACCTCTGAATCTCTCTAATCTTCTGGTTTGGACCTCTGCTTCGTCAACTGCTCTGTATTCTAACTCTGGACCCTCCTGCTCTTCAGCGCCTGCTGGCTTCCACTCTACAGCCTGGTCTGCCCTTCTCCTGGAACTCTCTGGGCAGCTGCCACTGCCTGTTGGGGAAAAGTCATTTGACTAGATCCCACTCCTTCCTCTTGATGCGGACAGAACTAAGAACCAGGTAAGTGACTCACATGCCCAGTATTGTTCCACGTCTGAGTGTAGTGATCACTAACCTGAGCGTCTGTCTAAACAGAGAAGCCAGCAAGCTGGTTCCAGCTGATGAGCTGCATTATCTATCATTATTTATTTATCAATACATTTTTTTTTATCTTTAAACAAATCTGTTCTGTCTGCCTGAATTCTGGGTCCATATTTCTGAGCCCTGATATAATTTATGATTATTTCTCAACATTACGTTATTAATCCATTACCAATATAAAAATGTTTAAGAGCAGGGGTCCATCTAAAGGTTTGAATATGTGTGCTCAGGGAAAGCTATATCTTGTTCTTAAATCCATTGGGTGATCAGTCCATTTCTAAATAAGATTGTAGATATTTTATTACTCTAAAAACAATAGACTGACCTTGTGTTAAAGGTAGGGGTCTCCAGCTGCAGTCCCTGGGAGCTGGTTTTATTGAGTGTTATAGTGCATCATGTTGCCCTGAATTTCAGTTTTGAATTCCAGCTTGGAGGGGCATTGCCTTAAAATCTATTACTCAGAGGAAATAATGTATGGTAGCCCAGAGGGTCCCACAAACTCAAAAATTGGCAACACAGACACCAAAGCAACAAAACAAAACTAAAACAGCCACAACAAAAGCTATAATAGGGGTTTGCGGCTAGGTTCACACAAAACGGGTGAGCTGGGAGGAGACGTAGACGCATCTGACAGCAGAGTCAAATCTCTCTAAACATCACAGTGCAGTTGTTTGTGAAACTTGTAGCATTTTCTTTTGCATGCCTATTGCATGTTGCAACACAGTTGTGTATTTGCAGCGTGTTTGCACTTTGCTGCTCTCTGTTTCAGTGTTTTTCCATTTGGATGTGTTTGGTTTCTTTTTTGCGTTTGTCTAATTTATTGTCTTTGCTAGTCTTTTTTGTCTGTTTCCTGAACTTTTTCTATGTGCTGCCCTTGAATGTATTTGCGCTGTGTTTGCACCTCTCAGTCATCACAATCATTACCAGAGGATGACTTTTTATTTCATATAAATAAACCAACAAACCAACCATGCTAACTCCACTGCAGACCTTTGCTGTACCCCGCACGTTTTGAAATGTTTGCATTCTGATTAAAGCTGCATTTACCATACAAGTTGATTTATCATGGTTTTGCAGCTTGCGACTGTTTTAGCATTATTTCCACTCAAATTTAATTATGATTAAAATACATCTGTGCCTGACATATCTATTTGACCAAGTATAGTCAGAAAATGCAGCCTCCACAACCTTGTTTTAATGGCAAAACATTTGGACATGCATGGATAACGACACCCAGTGATGGGAAATAGCACCGCTACATGTAGCAAAGCTATTAGTTTAACTACATGTTCCAGTAGCTTGATCGTAGCGTCGCTGCTTTATTTATCAAGTAACTTTCCTGTAGCGACGTTATTGCTTTGATCAAGTAGCGACGTAGCGTCCACAAACGCTACAAAAGGCAGGCCAGGGCATAACTAAGAAATGAAACCAGGTTTTCTATTTTGAAACAACAATCAGCCACAAAACTACTGTAAATAGCAGTTTCAGCTGACGCTCTTATAAGTGGCGTAGTAGCACAGGCACGCTCAGTAGGGTTAAACAAGCGCACCCTTTACGAGGCTGTCGTTCTATTGGCTGGAAAGGTTGCTTGGCGACGATCCAACTGCAATCCGAGAGAGAGAAAAAAAAATCTGCAAGCAGAGCCTACGGGTTTGCGAGCGTATCTGAGACTCGTGCAGAGCGTGGTTTGTGCGCGAAGAGAAGGAGGCAAGTGAGAGGAGAAAATATCTGTGCAAGAAGCATTAAATCTGAGAGAAAAACAAATATTTGAGAGAGAAGAGAAAATATTTGAGAGAGAGCGCATGTTTTGAGTGTGAGCATTATAAGTTTTGAGTGCAAGAAGATGAAATTCTTTTCTCAAATTGAAATTATGTGCTCTTGCATTATGGCAGGATAATTCTCCCATATGTGCCACTAAGATACTCTAATTAGAGAGCAGTAGTGAAATTTCGATATTGTATTTTCATGGCCTAGTTTACCTGACAGGATGTTTACATAAATCTGTTTTTAGGCTTTGCACAGATAAGATTTTTTAGGTATGGAGGAACAGCTCTACCGTATATAAAATAAATACATAAATAAATAAATGCTCAATAAATAAATAAATAAGCATTCAATTAATTGCCCCCAAAAATACAATCAATAAATATGTAGGTAGAAATTAAATTATATGGTGAGACATAAATATATGTATCACTTAATTAGCTTGTTTATTTTTTCACCTTTTTTGTAATCAGTTTCATTTGTTACTTGAATCAACTGTTTAATTGAGGTCTGAAGAAGTTTTCTCTAAGGGAGACCCTAAAGAAATAAGAGGCCCTTTGTAGGGTTTTGTTTTCCCTAGAGATGTCCATTGAATGCAAACTCATAGCCATGTCTCGATGTGTAGAACACTACACAGTACTGTTCATTTGGTTCTAATAACAGCAGATTGTTTACTAGTTTGTCTACTAGTAATTACTTCAGTTTTTATTTTAATATGCTGATCATAAAGCAATGTTTACATTGTAATATGTAATTGGCTGATCTTTAATAAATGTTTTAACTAGTGTATCAGACTCATTTTGAATTGACATTAGCTTGGTACAACGTTAAGTAGCCTCTGATCTAGTTAAGCTACTGTTAACACATTAGTGTAACTTAGCTTGCTATAGTTCTTTAGGTGGTAGCTTTGGTGTAGTGAAGCTTAATTTATTGTTGAGTAACTGATAGCTTAGCTCACTACACTGGACAAGTAGCTTGCCTAACACTGACGACACCAAGGTATTTATGAAATCTCCTACACGCGTCTTGTTGAAAATTTATCAAGTCCTCCTGGTTGTCTACACTGCATGGAAGGTGGTTTCTGATTTAAAGTTTGGTTAATTATTATAGTTAGTATTACAATGTATATAGTTTTCTGGTGGAGTCTCTGCTTATCACAGAAAACCAGTGTGTATTTGATCTGCTGGTATTTTAAATTAAATTAGAGAAAGAGTACCTTCTTCACAGCTAAAACAGTTGTTCTAAATTGCTTAAATCTTGCTTGTTGTGCTAAGGGTGACAAAATCCATGAAAGCGCAAATAATTTCTCTTACTACTAATCTTGGAAATTAGCAGTGGGACTCGTTCTCCTTCCCGGAACGGTTATAGTTGTAGATTACCTAACTTTAACTCAGTGCCCCAATTTTGTAAACTCTTCTTAAATTAAATAGCGGATGCTTTGAACAGGGTTGAAAAAGGCTCCAACAGCCTCTCACACATTTGCCCACATTAATGAGTGGAGTCTAACAAAGATGTAATAAGGCCAGGCTACAGCAGTAGTAATTTGTTTCTCATTAATTATTCAGTGTCACAATGAGCTGTGAGTTACATTCAGGCTCCACTTATTGTAGGGATTTACAATTAAAGCAGACAATTATATTTTTGTAAGAACAAGTCATTCACCATCTTTAATGATAACACAAAAACACATCTACTACTGGCAAAGACATGATGTTTTTTTCCCAATCCAAATTACACAGCATTTCTAAGAAGTGAGGCTTATGAAACCAAAAGATCTGAGTGGCTGCAGTTTGTTTACAAGAAAATGATCTGACTGTTAAGCTGGGCATACACTTTGCAATATGTTCAATTGCTGCATGCAGCTACAGCTCACACTTTATGATGAAATCGCAGGGTTTGAAAGTTCACAGCTCACGATGCATACTCTCACAGTTTGCGGCCCGACGCTCTGATGCGATCTTACCACGGCCGACTGAATTTCAAACATTTTTGATTTTATCAAAACCTTATGATTCCTGATCGGTAGGTGGTTGTGACAAAAAAAATCTTAGAGTAAATGCCCGGCTTTAGTGTGCATTCAGTATATAATTTTGTGTTTATGAGCTTTAACAGAGACTGGTTAATTACTCTAGATACTACTGTCTTGTGATAGTGTGATCTGTGTTCAACATAAACTATGGTGAGAAGATCTATCATTGTGATACTATGTGCAATAGAGACCAACAAAAGTCGTCACAACCCATTTAAGCACATTTCAAGTTTGAACTTTAGGATTAATGTGATAAAGCAACACAAACCAGTGCCTCATTGTGATGAACAATTGCTTTTTATATAAAAATGTCCATTTTAATCGGAGTTTGTTAGTAATTATTACCTTTACACAGCTACATTTACTTCACAAACATTAACAAAATATTCCAAAGGGTAGACGAAACAAAGCCTTGTTTTGGCTTAGAAAACATGCTAATTGAACGGGACGACCGGATTCACCCCCTATAAAGCCTCAATCTCAACTCCCCACTGAGGTGCCTTGATACAGCACTCTGGGAACAGCCTATTCGTTCAGAAATATCTTTCTGTGTCATACCCTCTTGCTTGAGGGTGTCAATGTTGGCCTTCTGGACAGCAGTCAGGTCGGCAGTCTTACCCATGATTGGGGTTTTAAGTGATGAATCAGGTTGGGAGTTTTAAAGGCCTCAGGAATCTTTTGCAGGTGTTAAGAGTTAATTTGTTGATTTGGATGATTAGGTGCATAGCTTGTTTAGAGACGTTTTTCATGATAAGTGTCATGATTTTTTCTAATGCTCTGACCCACATGCAATGAAGCCAAACAGAGACACAATATAAAAGTTCAACGGGTTTATTGAGTTTGGTGCAGAGTTCCTCCGAACTCTGCTCAGCCGGAAACTGGAAGACGAAGGGAAGACAGACTATTAGGTTCAGGCTCAGTGGACAATTGGAGTTGTCAATCTTCAGGATTTGTTGCCACTCACGTTTCCAGAGAAGAAGAGACACTTAGACTTCAGTCTGTGTGTTGGTCTTCCATAGAATGTTTGATTCGGTGGAGGGCGGAACAGGGTTTACCCAGAACTCGGACAGAGTGGAATGATTCAGCCGCTGGTTGCAACTCAGTTTTCCTGTGGTACTTGAACGGGTTGTGGTGAAGATGACTTCCTTACTCAGAGAGATTTCAGCCTGCTCAAAGGTGGCTGGATCCAAACCTCCTGTTTGGAATCCGTTGCTCAGTGTAAGACTCAGTTGATCCCACTTGGGAGGAGGCGGTCCAAAAAAGTCCAGTTTGCAGGAAGGCTTCCTGCCGAAAGGCAAAGAACAAACAAGGTTTAGTCTCAGGGAGAAACAACCGCTCAGTAAAAACTCAATGTGATCTCAGCTTGGCTAGAGAATTAAAGCTCTGAATGCAAAAACTCAGATTAGTCTCAGCATAAACAAGGCTTGGCTAGAGTACCCCAAACTGGCAAATACTCTGGCGTCAAAGTGGTAGTGGCAACCAGCAGCTTAAGAGCAGTCCGGTGATGAGGCAATCGCTTGCAGGTGCATGAGGAGGCGAACCGGAGCCAGGCGCCTCCTGGTGGTGGAAGGGAGAAACACAAAAGACAATACAAACAGACAAACACAAAAACTGGGATCCTGATATCTTGTGAGATAGGAATTTGGGGTTTTTATGAGCTGCATGCCAAAATTATCCGTATTAAGACAATAAAAGACCTGAAATATTTCAGTTAGTGTGCAAATATATAAACAATTAGCCCAAATGGTTCAATGCCTCATGAGGCTTCAGCTCACCATCACTAAATTAGACATACGGTAGTACAAAATACAATCATGCACATCATATTCACCTTTACCGGTTCATACAAAAGCTTATATCAGGTTCATAGGTAGTCAACTTCCACGATAAAACTTTACTGATCTCCACACCGCAATGCCATATTTCTTAGCTCTCTGTCAAATGGCATCTTTTCATACATCTTCACTACTCTCCGATCTGGGCTACTAATACGGGCCATTTCTTGCAACTCCATAGTGATTGGCTCATGATTTGTGACATGACCAACTGCTAAACAGGATTAAGATGATTTTTTATTACTTTTTAACCCCTTTTTAATACATATATTATCACTTAGTAAAGTATTTTTAATGCTCTGTAACTGCTTAATTTGTATACCAGCGATGGGAAGTCATATCACTAAGTAACAGAGTTTTAAACTGTAAGCTTGTTGCACAGTAAGGGATCTTTTGTCTAGGGCACCAACACCCATGATTTGTACAAACAGACACAACATACCACAGGGCTTAATTTAGCAGCAGGCATTTAAATGTTCTCTACCCTGAGTTGTGCAACTGCAGCTTTTTTGAACCTTGGTACCAAACAGGAGGGTTTGGCTTTAACTCAGATGAAAGCAGTTTCCGGAGACAGCTTCATACTCGTACTGTGAGATGAGGCAAACCTACCACTTCAGCTGCCATGAATGTGCCCAAATAAAACCCAGTCCTCCCTGCCTCTCCTCTTGGTATAATGCCTTCTGGTTCAAATACTGTTCAAATTTTCCTTACATAAGCAGTCAAACTCTTTGCCGTGTTAGCTTCTTAAGATGGGCTTTGAATTTTTTGGGAAGTAGAGTGAGAAATTAAGTTACACCAGCATGCAAATGTTGGCACGCCACCAGTAAAGGGTTCACAGAGAGCTCAGCTGGCAAAACAAGAAGAAATTCCCCAAAAAGTAAAGTATAGAGATCACACATGTACTTAATTTGTCTCCTGTTCTTAAACAATCTCTATAGTGATTTTTATATATATATTTTACAGCTCCCAGTAAAAAGACATTGAAAATGTTACCCAATGCTGAAAAACCAGAAAGATTTCTGCAGATTGTAGAATTTCATTTTAAATAGCTATAGATATTTACTGTATTTAGAGTTGAGGTAAATTAGCCTGTTTGTGATCAGATAAAAAGCAAATGGTAAGGCTTTGCTAATTGCTTTTACAGTTGATGCTTTACATATATACGCTTAATAGTTTGGTAAATATAACATTTAGGTTGAATGGCTGGACACATTTGAATGATTTAGAGAATAATTTTCAATCGACAAAGAAAATTGGTTTCTGATGCAGCCAAAAGGTTTTCTTATCTTTCAATATTTATATTTCACATATAAATCTTGTTTTATGCACTTTTTAAAATTATCATGTTACTAGTTATTTAAAGCCCTAATTATTTCCCATTCTGAGCAAAGAAAAATATTAATTGGAGTTACAAACAATCTTAATCTGGCTGACCAGCTTCATACATGGTTGTACTGGCAAATAGATTATTAATTTTTGATAAAGAGCTCAAATTCTTTGCAGCTGAAAGGCCTCCTTGCCATCACCCTAACATTTATTTCAACGCACAGATTCTTCATCAGATAAGGGTCAGGACTGGGCCAAAACAAATGATTACATCCAATTAGAAGAAATAGTTTCATCAAACTGAATTATCTCTTTAAACCTATATTTGCCAGGGGTTTGCTGGATTTTGGCCTTAAAAACATACTTTTAAAAACTGTCTTGAGTCAAAAAGTGGGCTCCAAAAACAAACATTTTCTTACATAGAAATTTTCTTACATTTCTTACATAGAACTAATTTTAAACATTATCAATTAATATATATATATATTTTTTTGCTTCCCTCAGTTGTTTTGAATACATCATCCTTTACATCAATGCAACGTCTCATACATCTTAAATACATTCAAACCCCAAATTGTGTATTAATATTCTTTAACAGGTCATTTTTAATAAATCATGTGTAAAATCTTTTTTGTTAGAGTCAAATAAGTTTTGAAATGTTTTTAATTTCTCCATGGCTATACCAATATACCAACACATTTTTACACACCTTAATCAACAGGTCATGGTGAGAACAAATGATTCATCCACTTTCCTCTGCTAGATGTTTCACAATACACTGTAAACACTGCCTGCCCATAACTTACCAAAAAGGTGTGAGCCTCCTTTTATCCTTTCATTATTATTTATCCATGGGTGAAACTGTGATTATCTTCTAATTTCTTAAACAACTATGACCAAAGACAAACTGAGAAAGTGGAAAAGATGTTATTCTTTTAGAGGTTTCTATTCATATGCATACAATGATATGCAGATTCTCAGTCATCAAGGTCATAGCTGAGCTTTAAAAGCTCAGTTAACAAATGGAAGTTTAGTTACTTAAACTGAACTTTTCAAGCCCTACTTATCTATTTTTTGTCTCTGAAGGGGGGAAGCAAGAGCTTTGAACTTTTTAAGTTTTTTTTTTTTGTTTTTTTGCTGTACCGGTACTCACACTTATTTATCCTCTAACTCCTCTACATAAAATAGGAAAACTCAGGATTTTGTCATGCTACTGATTTCTACTTACTATGGCTTCAGGCAACAACAAATGTCTCTAGGCTTTGCCTGAGGCAGCATTTATCAAATTGCCTGTTGGCCAATAGCTCTACTTTTTGCAAATGTGCTCTGTGGATATGCAGCAGTTACATTACCATTTGCATATTTGTCAGCTTTTTAACAAACTAAAGCTCAAACAAATGCACATTTAATGGCTTAAAATCTTAATGAGAAGTTGAAAAATTCATGAAAAGATTCCCATTAAGGTTAAGGCCTTGCTGAGGTTAACCCTCCAGTGTGCCTCTGCAATCGTTTATTAATATACTCTTTGCATGTTTTTGACACCGACCTGTCAAAGGTACCATTTGTACTCCTAATGAAAGAGGGGATTTTACATTCTACCAGTGCTGCAAAAAAAGACTATAGAGCACAGGGACTTTGGAGCATTTCTTGTAATTAATCCATCTCAGTAAGAGAGAAGGGACACAGAGACTTTTGAGATGACTGGAAGGCAGCAGGCAAACAAGCTAACAAATTTAGCCTAACTGATAATATCACCAAAGTGCCAGAGAGCTTATGTATGTATACAAACCCCAACCTTTTATTTATATTATTATTATTATTATATTAATAAATCTTTGTAATCTTATTCTGTTGACTGCAGGCACTCAATGAAAATGAAAGCTCCTCCATCAACAGACCAAAAATAAGGCTTGTAATAAGCCAAACGGCCAAAAGAGACCTAATTCTGATGGGCTCTTTGACTGTTTTCTGTGTGCAGTAATTTCTAAATTATTGTACAGAGGCAATATCAAAATGGAATTGATATTCTTCCAGCGACACCAGCTGTTATCCACCTATAATGAATTTTTTAATATGTACATGTTAAAGTGTCACATTGGAAGAGCTTGGTGGAAACAGCAAAATTTAAATGTACTGACAAAATTGCGTAAAACAACTTGTTTGCTCAGATGCTCAAAGAGTAAATGACATTTATTGAATTAAAATCTGATGTAGCGAAAATCTGACTGATCTTCTATTTATAATGTAAACATTTAAATAGCATTCCTCTCTTAAAGTGTCCTGATAGGATGTGTCATCACTGTAATACAGCTGATATGATAAAGTAGAACTTGCCTGATTGCAACACAATAATTAAAATCTTGCTCCATTACTAATCTGTGGTGTGTTGTAGTTTGGTACATCTGCTTCCTGTTTATTAAATTCAAGTGTAACATTATTGCATCACAACATTACACTTTCCATTGCCTCATTAGTTGGCTGTAATGGAATTTGTTTTTCAATATTTTAAAAGTTTTCATGAGAATTGGAGGAAAGCATGGCTACAGAGACGAGCTGCGAACAGTCTAGCTTCGTGACAGAGCTTCTCTTATACAGAAAAAGGGAGGGGCATGGGGACAAAATGAAACATACTTAACTGGAAACACTATCCCCAACTAACAACAGTTCCTAGTCTTGCTAGATTTTCATCCTTTGGGTGTTTCCCTTTATTTTAATTTGATATGAATTTCAAAGGTTAGTCAGATTTATAGAGGTGAATATTGTCAACCTTGATTTTATGAGACAAGACTTGAAGTAGTGCATTACTGTAAAATGGAAAGATCTTTGATTAAAAAACAAACAAGTCCTTTAATTGCTTCTGTTGTGACTGAGTAATGTTTTAATAAAACAGACAAATTTCCTATTGTAAAATTATTAATAAATTAGGTAATGTGTTTCAGTTAATGTCATTATTAATTATAGTGTTCTGTGAAGGTTTCAAATGTAATTTTTTTAAGAATGTAAGTGAACAAACATCAACATAAAGACCAAAGAAAACCAACATAGAGGTCTCAGGATTAAGTTTTAGAGACATTTAGATCAGTGTTAGTTTATCAAACAAACCTGCAATGGAAAAAAATTGTTAAGAATCATATGTATCATATGTGTCTAAGATTTGGTTGTACATTAAGAAGATGTAGAAGGAGAGCTGTGATCAAGGAGGCAGCCTACTTGTTAAGGCTGGAGGAGCGAGTGGGAGAATTGCCTAATGGGAAAATTTAATCTTAGTTTCTAGAAGGCACATTAAATATCCGTGAAAGATTAAACCAGAGCAGAGCAAAACTATGCAAGGATGATTTTTTTTCCCTTTTGGGCTGTAAGTTGGACACAATAATCCTCAAAGGGATGCATAGTGGTGACAGCATAATGCTATGGAAATGTGGTTCTTAAGAGGAACAGGGGAGTTTGTTAAAAGTGGAGCTTAATACTGGGAAACCATTAGTAAACTTATTTGAGGAAAACAAATACTTGAGGCTAGAGGCAGAGGTTCGCCTACCAGCAGATTAATGAGATCAACACATGAACCCAAAACTACAAGATAATGGTTTAAATCAAAACATTTTTACAAGTTTGAATGCCTCAGGCAGCATCCAGACTTTCAGCTAAAAATCTCTGGCAAGAGTTGAAAACTGTTCGAAATAAATAAAATAAATAAATAAATAAATTTTTACACAGGAGCTCATCCTCTATTCTGATTGAACTTGAGTTATTTACACAAGGGCAGCAAAATTTGCACCTCTTAATAAATGTTTGGTACAGCAATAATCCTAAGGAATTCAAAGCTGTAACTGCATTGAGTGCTGCTGAATATATTTGCACTCAAAGAAATATATTCATTTTTATCTGCTAAACATTGTATTTTCAAACATCGTATCCTATTCTTTCCTCCCTATGCATTAATTAATTTTGATCTATCTCATCAAATACTAAAGGGTTTGTTTGTAACGTAACAGAGTCTGCAAAGGTTGAAGGGTTTCTAATGCTTTTGAAAAACACCATATGTTATGTGTAAAAAAAGGATTAAGAATAAGAACCTTGGTGGAGGATTTCTTTAACCCAGCATGTGACAGGTATTCCACCAGCATTGGTACCCTTTATCTGCTGCTTACATTTGTCCTTTTGCTCCTGTTCTTCCCCTTATTTTCACCCTGAGCCGATCTCCATGCAGGAAGCACGGAAACTCGATGTGACAATCTTGGATGGATTGCAGGCTCAGAAGTTATTAGAGCAAAACTCCTATTTAGCACAAAGTCAAAGAGAAATGAAACCCAGCTAGTGTTTGTTCTGTTTCAAACAATACAGCCTCTTCAAAGTCTCCTTGTGTTTCTTTCAAACTGCTTTCTCATACATTACACCCTGAGGAATTGAAACTGTTAGGCGTACGGTAGTGCAGGCTTAAATAAAGGATCATCTCACTTAAATTAAACCAGAAAACAAACAATGGCTCTAACAATAGAAACTTTCCTTGGCTGTTTAATTGAAAGGAAAATCACGTCATGCTTTTTCTTTTTCTTCTCATGGTTATTGTCCAAACAGGAGTGTTTCTGTGAACACACAAACATTCAAATGTGCGTTTAAATGACAGGAAGATCAGGACAAGGTGATGCTCAACTGAGCTTCTAAATCATAAACAAACATGGAGCTCCCGTCTCTATCTAGGAACATTAAAAGCTTTCGCCACACCAAAGGCCTTTTCCCTCCACCGTGCTCCTAATCTCCCCCTCATCTCACACTTGCTACATTTGTCAGCTTTGTTTTGCTGGTGAGCTGCGGCAATGTGTCCGAGCCAGGCTCATCTGTTCCCAAGATTATCTCAGTGAGGAGAAATCTTGCATCTCACCTTAATTTGTCTCCCACTTGAACTCTGGCTTTCTCATCTCTTATCTTGGGGTCCGATTGATGCCGTTAATAACTGTGGGCCTCTGCTGGAGAAATTTCGAACTCTGCAGAGCCACTACTTCTGGTTGATCAAAATCATCAAGGACAGAATATACTAGAAGGTTTGAAACAAAGTATCAGCACTGCTCCGGTTTTTGTTGCATGGACTGCCATAATCATTATTATTCTTACATTTAAACTGCATGCTGTATTTATGTACAGAGATCAGTTTATACCTCAAAGAGAAAATGGTGAAAAGCAAAGGCTCTAGACCTGTAATCCCTCAAACATCTCTTTTCAGACCAACAGTGATGTCTATATTTCTTAAGACAGAAACAAAACTCTTAGAGATATTGAAATGCTTTGGATGTAAGCACTTTTGAGTTTCTTTGCAAAGTGTCTATTCTATCCTGAGCTACAGTCTATTATTCTCAGCGAAACCATGACCCATGCCTCTTTTTTTCCTAAGGCCTCTGAGAGATAATAAGCTTTGAAGTTTAAATAAAGGATTCCTCTGTGTCTGCTGCTTGTGTTAAGATTCACACATAGACTTGCTTTTCTTCCAAACACATTCATTATAATTCTGAAACTTAAGCAAGAATATTAAACACAGAATAAACCCAATTTACAAAAAAAGAAGGCATTTAGAGAGGGAAAAACATATTTAGGGCATTCTTCACTCATTATGATGCACAGGCATAATTTCACACAGTAAACAGTACACTGTCCTTGCATGTAGGCTGCCCCATAAACACAGTGCAAATGGTGGAAGAAAAAGCTGTAGGTAAATATCTAGGAACAGTGTCTCCCATCCCTGGTGGTGATGCTGAACTGTAGAGGCCCGGGAGTAAAAGACTGCTACATCCAAGGTGTAGCAGGCGTATTTTTGCAGGTCTACATGCCATTATCAATCTGCTCAATAATTCAGTAAATTTATTGAACATTAACCCACAGTTTATAATCTACTCAATACGTTTTTACACTCAGGCTGATTTGATTTTTATTTTCAATGGTCAGTTGTTCTCTTCCAGAGCCTTGCATTCAGTGGGTCCCAAACTTAATTTCAACTTAATATGAATATATGCCTTTTTGAAAACTTTACACCCATTCTACTAGAGCAATGTGAGTTTTTCCTCTCCTAAACAGTTTATTCTAATATCTGATTTCTGTTTTTAAAATCCTATAATTTAAAAAAAACTTTTTTAGAAATTAGTTAACCTATTTGCTTCCACTTTCAATGGGCTCTATGCACCACTCCGCTACTTCCATAACATAGGGGCAGCTCTTTTGTTTCCTGTCATTTTCTACTGGATAAACTGATTAATCCAGGTGTGCCTGACCCCATGGCCGGACACACCTGGATTAATCAGTCCATCCAGCAATGAAAGACAGAAAACCAAATAGCTTCCCTAAGTTTAGAAAGTAGTGGAGTTGTGCATAGAGACTATTTTATTCTGTCTTATTCTATTTAATTTTATTCTTTCCTTTTCTATTCTAACTAATTTAATCTACTTGATGAATTCAGGGGCTGCTCATTGTCGCATTGGGTGGCCCTACTGCATTGCAGCAAGAAGGTTCTAGGTTCGATTCCCGGCCCGGGGTCTTTCTGCAGTTTGCATGTTCTCCCTTTGCATGCACGGTTTCTCTCCGGGTACTCCGCCTTCTTTAGACAGTCCTAAAACATGGCTGTTAGGTTAATTGGCTTCTCTAAATTCACCTAACGTGTAAGTGTGTGGGTAAATGGTTGTTTGTCCTGTTTGTCTCTGTGTTGCCCTGCGATGGACTGGCGACCTGTCCAGGGTGTACCTTGCCTCTCATGCATAGCCAGCTGGAGGTAGGCACCAGCACCCCTTGCGACCCCGCTTAGTGACAACCGTGATGGAAAATGGATGGATGGACGTGTATTCAGCCATGTGTTACATTCACCTGTTTATAGGTGCATCATACAGTTGCTGCCCATTTGTACACTAGACATCCATGTTACACATCTTTATTTTGAGTTACCACTGCATGACTTAGCTTCTTCTCCTTACTCTAAGGTGTACCCCACCTAGCCAAAGTAGGAAGGTCGTTCTTACAAGCTTTATGTTCTGGATCCTCTTGTTTTAGTTATAATTCATAGATTAGGGGTAGTTATTGGCTTAGCTCTTCTTCACAATAACTTTAACAGCACCTTAATTGGTCTTGATGAGACCATAGTCCATCCATTCATTACCTACTGCATCCTACCATCACATGTAGACAAAGCTTCACAATATTTAAGTACCTCAGGGTGAGTTACAGACTGACTCTTGGATACTGATGCAACAATTCAGCTTCTTTTAATTCAGAACCATGGCTTAAAAGCTTACAGAAATTACTCTAACCCTGAATTTTTCATGTTTTGCTGCGAGCGGCTCCAAGGCAGTGGGATGAGACCCTGGGGTTGGGGGACAAGAAATCCTCATTCTCTATGACTACAGCTTGAGAGCCTGACTATGACAACCAAAAAACAAGATCCTTAAAAGGTGGTGACTGCACTCAAGTCCAGTTAACAGACAGAGATCTAGCTTGACTTTTGGATTAGATGGCAGACACCAAGCCAGCCAGTACTCCTACCCTCTCTATATATACGTACCTTTATTCTTTGAAGATTTAGGTTGGGATACTTAATAAAAGTAAAGTTCTTATCAGACATAAAAGCAGATAAAAAAGAAGATTATTAGACAAAAGCGCTCATTTAAAAAAGAGGAATTATGTACTTTAAGATTTGATGGTTTCTCAAATGGGAATAATCATATAAGATGGATAGCAGATAGTGGTTAATGCTGGATGGCCTCATAAGCTTCAGATTGCTTTGATATAAGCTCTCAGACAAAGAAGGTGACTGAGAAGTACAGCCCACCTGAAAGGTGAGCACTAAGTCTATATTTTTTCATTCATATATCAGTTTTTTTCTTAATGTGGGATTAATGTTCTCTCTTGAATGCCATATTCTTTGGTATTGTATAATGAAGGGTTATTTTACATCTAAAGAGTGTGAAATGACGAATAATGCACCCATTGAAATTTTGACATTTGCTCTCTTTCATGTTAACCTAACACTCTTTTTTAAATCTCGCCTTTAATTTAGTTGTGGAGTTATAATGTTAACTCCTTCACACACTGGAAAACGATGTAGAAATAAGTAATTATTTCTTAACTTAAGTGTATTTACCCTTATTTTGAGTAGATAAAATGAGATTGCCAATGAAATGAGTTTTTTTACTCTTGAAATAAAATAATTAGATAATATGCACTTGAAATAAAACAATGCAATTATGTTTTCTTATTTAAATGTAAATTGTCTTTTTCCATTGGCAAAATGTCACTTTTACCTCCTCAATCCAAGAACAAATGTACTTATTTTAAGAAAAATATAATTATCTAGATTGTGATTTTTCCAGTTCAGTAACCAGGAAAGCCTTTTTTTCCCCATTGCCTGCACTTATTTCACAATTTTTCTAGTCCTTTATTAGTCTATTACGCTGCATTCATGTTTTGATCCCTTTAACTCAAAATGGTCTTTGTCACTCTCTGTTATCCCCTGTTAACACTAGGGTGTGTGTTTTTAAAGACATGCATATGACATACCCATGCAAATTCTGGTGGATAACACCTTGGGTTTCCTTGGGCTCTTTGGTTAGTTTCTTTTGGTCATTTTGTTACAGCTGGTTCTGATTAATGATTGTTTCATCTCATCTTCATTTCTGTCTATTTAACTATAGATGTATTCTCCCTACCTGCAGTATCTAGATGTTCTAAATTATGTAAAAGAAAACAAATAAGTCAATTTCAATAATCTAATCTTTCAGGGAGAGACTGTCTTAACTGGTAATCATCTAATTTTTCTTTAGCTTGACCAACATTATTTTAGAAATACACTTGTGATCGAAAATTTAAAATCTATTGAAAAAGGGCAAGAATTCACATTTTGCACTGCTGGATAAGGTTGCTTAGGTTGGTTGCAGTAGATCAGGGGTAACCAATTAAAAATCAGTGGGGTCCAAATACAGAAAAATCCTTTAAACAGAATTTAACACTGAAATAAAAAAAACTGATTTTAATGCATCTATGTTATACAGTCCATTGAATTTTTAAATAAAATTTTTTTTAAAAGAAGTTTTTTGAAGTAGAGAACAATAGTTCAGTTTTGTATATAGACAATTTCCTGATTCATATATTTTATAAAACACCTGAACTGACCGTTTATTTTGTTTTTTTATTCTTTTCTATGGCTAAATGAGAGAAGTGGGCTTCAGGCTGCCTTGTAATGCTTTTAAAATTGGGTTTGAATAGTGACAAAGCTATTCTCAAGCACATATCAAGGTGCTAATTCGTGAGCCTGGATCCATATTTATTTTTGATTATTATGCAAGTGAAATTAGACACTGTTGTTGGACAATATGGGCTAATTTATAAATGTTTTAAATCAGGTTGGGTCCGGATTAGTCCGCTAATCCGTGACTCAAGAATCAGGTGGAAGATCTAAAGAAATCTGGGTTTGTTTAGGGTTGTTGTTTTTTCATATAATCTTAAATTTTTCATCCACCAATGAACAGCCTATTCTGGTTTACTGGCTGTTTGCAATACGTTTCTTTCTTAATTTTTTGTATTACTCCCATTTTTGTTTCGCATTTCAAAGCCGTTCTTAGAAAAGTTTTAAGATTAACACTGCAAAATAAAAAAAACTGTTTGTCTTAAATTATTGAACGGCTTTCTGATTACAAAAAAAAACTTGTGAATCTGCATTGTTGCTAACCATAAATGTCTTTGTGTTGCTTTGTGTCAGGTTGGGTGGAGGACAAAATGCATAGATGAGGGAGGCAGAGATGAGTTCTTGCAGGTTTAATGTAAAAAAAAAGATAACAGAAAAGAAAATCCAAGCTTCAAAATACAGAAAACCAAAAATCAGGAGACGTCAGGGAAAAACACATGAGGAGCCAAGTGAAAACAAGATACCAGCAATGAGGTATGGAAAGGTGAAGTATATACGGAGAACATAGCAAATAATGGGCTTATGAGCTGATATGGAGTAGGTGTGAATGGAAGTAACCAGAAGGGAGCAAGAGGAAAAGAGACAGGCACATGGAGGTGACAAAGAGCAACTAAAAAATGCAACACAGCTTAAATTTAACACAAAATGGAAAATAAACTGAAGATCAACAAAACAGAAGGACATAGATAAAACTCAAAGTCCAAAAAAGGGAGAACCATAACACTTTGTGACAGACTGGCAGCCTGTAAGGATGAATCCATCCTCTTACACATTAACCCTCAAAAGATTTGAATCAACAAGAATTAGCAGTTTTCTATATGGAGTGAGAAAAACATTTGAACATTAACCATGTACATGCAGGAAAAGGTTGCTGTAAATCACAGGTTTCACAGCCCAATCCATATTTTCTGGCGTTCTACAGCTCTTAGATGTGCTTTTCTGTCAGCATAATCAGGTAACTGGCACTGCACTTTAGAACTGATACATACAGCAGAAAGACATGCTTGTTAGATTTCTGAGATCATCATATCCAATGATGGAAACAATTAAAAGATTAGATTGGGAGAGAGCTGCAATTTTATACTTTTTTTCTGCATCCTGCGATCTGAGCTAACTGAGACTGACAGAAACTGTCAGAAGATTACTGGGCTCATCAGCCCAAACTGCCAACTGCGGAAACATGATGATTGGGACTGGAGACATTTGGGCGTTGAAACGCTGTCTGACAGCCTCCCAGTGAGACTTGGCTGCACTGTAGCACAGTCACCTCTTTCTCCTCTCTTCTTCTGTGATGGTTATCTGCTTGTCAGGATTAGGACACAGCAAAGAGATTGGGGAGGGTAGAGATACCTGTCTCTGATGTTCTGGGACTCTTCACTTGATTAATGGAACAATTGACTCAGTGATTAACACCTGTGCATCGAGTTACTAAAAAAAGCCAAAAGAGACCAGAAATGGCAAGATATTGATTTTCTTTCTCCCCCCAGCTCAACACCTATCTCCTTTCTTCTGTTCTATGACCATGAAAAACTAGTGCATTCTTGCTCATTAACCAACTCATTTACATACTCACTGGAGAAACTTTTGTGTGTGTTCTGACTTACAACATTGTTAGTATTCAACTCTCATGCAAGAGATTAATACTACTTGTGCTGTTAAATGACAGGAGGCGGTTATAAACGAATTATGAATTTAGGATTATGAACGGTTTATACCTACTGCCATGGATTATTACTGTAAATGAATTCAAACTTTGTAGATACATTTTAACAAGGTACTATTCTATTATAGTACCAGAGACACTGTCAGGCCCTTTTTACTATGATACATGCCTTGGGCTATATCATTTTCCATTAACTTGTGAGTGAAAAAGAATATATTTTCCACTAACAGATTCCTTTATTTTTGCTTTTTGTCTCACTCATGTGACCAAGTTATTTTTTTCTCTGTCAATTGAGTTTTAAGGGTTTGCATAATATACTAATATTAATAAAGGGAAGATGATACGGCATACATTTTAGGCCTAAATTGGAAATATATATATGAAGCTGGATGTTTTTTTTTTTTGTTTTTTTTTTTTTGTAAGCTAAGGAACTCAGCAGAAACTGAAAAATATCCAGTTTACTCTAAATGATCACATGTACGGAAAGTCTTCTGCTTATACCTAAACAGAGCACCATTTAATGTCTTCAAAATGAGCTGCAGTCTGTTCAAGTAACAAACTTGAAAAACTGCATTGTTATTATTTCTCAAAAATGTGAGCTTCACTCATAAACATACATGCTCAACAGTGATTGGTCTGCTTTCAGTCTCTCAACTCAGTTCACTTAAGATCAACCCAAAAGTCTTTCGGAGCATCAAATGCTTATCTCTGACCAGGTCGTTGGGGGCAGCAGTCTTAGTAGAGGTTCTCTAACTTCTTTATCACCAATCAGTTCTTCCATCTTTCCTTAGGGGAGCCCAAGGCGTTCACAGACCAGCCAAAAAACGTGGTCCCCTTCAAAGTGTCCTAGGCCTCCTCCCTGAGGGACGTGCCTGGATCACCTTCGACGGAGGCATCCAGGGGACATCTAGAAAAGATGCCTGAGCCACAACTGACTACAATCAATATGAAAGAGAAGGAGCTCTACTCTGAGCCTCCCCTAGATGACAGATCACCTTATTTTATCTCTTGGGGAGTGCCTGGTTATGCTGCAGAGAATGCTGATTTCAGCCACTTACATGAGGGATCTCGTTCTTTCAGTTCAATCCAAATGTTTCCATTCCTAACTCATGAACAGGACCAACATACAAACTCCTAAAGTTGAGCCAGAAACCATCCTTCAACCTAAAGGGGGAAAGCCACCTTTTTCCAGTCTAGAATCATGGGGGTGGACAAGGAGGAGGTGATCCTCAACTCAGCAGCTTTGCAGTCGGCTGCTAACTATCCTAGCGAATGTTAGCACAAGGGAGCCAGTGGAACCACACCCTCTGCGAAAACTACAGACAAAGTACTTTGGTCCCCAACCAGATCCCCCTCCAGTCCTTGGCTGTGCATACTGTAGACATTCTGTCAATAAAGAGGACAACAATCCCACATTGCTTCTCCTGAAGCCTATCATGATCATGGCTCTGAGAGCTGGCCTAATTGCTCATTTTATTCACCTGTCTTACTTTGCCCAAGTTCAAAGAACTGTTCATCTAATCCACTTGCTCCTGCTTCTATATATATGGTTCAGCCCCACACTGCATGAAAAGTGGGATTTTCGTCAATATGCGGCACTGTAGATTGTCGTGGAAGTTCAGGTTAACGGCAGTTTACGGCAATTTGCAGGCTTCGCCGAAAACTCCCGTAAATTGTCAGAAATTGACGTGGACTTTCTTACCCCTGGCTCACACTGACTCCGGTCTTACCATTGCGGTGCGGCGCCGCAGTGATTCCAAGTCATTAAAAAGACGTAAACCTCTCTCACCGGCTGCTGAGCTGTCCGGCTGCGGTTACCGAGACACTCCGGCGCTGCAGAAAATTCAGCAAGAAAGCTATCCTTGTGGCGTGCCGGAGCCCTCCGCAACAAGCTCTCGCAAATATCCTTATTTGGGCCGTGTTATCGCGTGAAATTATGTGAACTCAAGTGAACTTCTGTTAAATCTCCGGACCTGTTGCCGGAGCCGCAGAGCCGCACTGCACCGTAGTCAAAAGGGCGGTGTGAGAGGGGGTGTGCGGGAGTTGCGGTCTCCGTCGGCTCGGTAACCGCACCGGAGCCAGTGTGAGCAAGGGGTTAGGCAGTGTTCCCCCATGCCTCCCCCCCATGGAATTCTAGGGGAGGCTTTAACATGTAAATGAAAATGCTGTGAGCTATACAAATGCAAATCAGGGTTGCAGGGGGAGTTTTACTCAAGTGACACTTTTCTAAAAGGTAAGAAAATCTCTGACGCAAAGAGATCAGGCTCAGTATAGCCTCTTAGATTTTAGCTTGAATTGATTTATTTAATTAAAGTATAGAGACCAAAACAGATCTTTAGCTGACAGAGCAATATATTTAGAGCAGTAATTATTAAAAAAAAAATTTGCATTTAAGAGAAAAAATAAAATGTTGTCTGTCAATATGCTCAATTCACAATTACTTAAGTGGAAAAGTTTCAAGAAATGAGTCTGAGATGATTCACTTATAACATGGCGCATTATCCTGCTGGAAGTAGCCATCAGAAGATTGGTACACTGTGGTCATATGGCCATAAGGTCAGCAACAATGCTGAGGTAGGCAGCGTCATTTATTTGATGCTAAATTGGTATTAAGTGGCCCAAAGTGTGGCAATAAATATCCCCCAAATAGATGGTACAAATAGATCAGGCTCAGTATGGCCTAATTATAGACTCTTACATTTTAGCTTGAATTGATTTATTTAATTAAAGTACGCTAGATTACTGTGTATGCAAATGTTATGTAAAAAAAAATACACAAAATAATGTATTTCAAAAATTTGTTTTAATCAGAATCAGTTGGTAAAATGTGCATTCCATGCAAACAACATTAGAATCAGAATGAGGGGTCTGCAGAGATCACAGTCTCCTAGAGCTCAACTACTGTGCATAGTGGCATGACTACCGTGACTTTTTCTTTGGTCTTACTTAAATGCACAGAGGATGTATTAACCACACATCTTCTAGCAATGCGCTCAACTGGCAGAAACAAACAATTTATAGGTGTATTACCGCCACCTTCCAGAATGGAGTGACGCGAGCTGTTCTTCTTCTTCTTCTTGTCGAGTTTTATGGCGGTTGGCAACAAACTGTTAGTAGCATTACCGCCACTTACTGGTATGGAGTGTGGTTCGTGATGGTTTAAATATCCTGATATATATACATATACTCTACCCTAACTTCTTCTAAACATACATTCACACATTCACACTTAAAAATATATACATATTTGTTCACAGCTTTGTATATCATTCCTTCACTCACAAACACACTTACTATAATTAAATTCTATGAAATAATTTCGTTTTCTTTAGAAATCGAATAATTATTTGTATGTGTTTACTCCCTAAATTTTTCCTCAGTATATCTAATAAATTAACCTTCTCCTTAATGTCTTCAAACTCTCTCCTCATATATCTTCTCTTTTTCATATTTATGACATTCTAATATAACATGTTCTATTGTTTCATATTTATCACAGAAATCACATTTGCCCATTTTATGTTTTTGTATTTTAAAAAGTGTATAATTAAGTCATGTATGACCAAATCTTAACCTTGTTATCACTCTTTCCTCCTTTCTATTTCTTCTTCAATTTCTTCTTTCTCCTACCATCTTCTGAATTTTATAAAACCATCTTCCTGTTTTATCTTCATCCCACCTTTTTTGTCAAACTTCCATTAGTTTCTCTTTAATAATACTTTTTCCTTCTGATTTACTTATTTTAACTATAAACCTAATAGAATGTTTAATTGCCCTTTTTGCCATTTTATCTGCCCTCTCATTTCCTTCTACCCCAATATGTGCTGGAACCCACACAAATGTAACTATCAGCCCCATATTTCTAATAAAATGTCCATCCTACTATCTGTTTGGTTATTTTTTAAACTTAACAATGCAAAGCTTGAATCTGAACATATTATTGTTTTTAATGGTTTTATGTCTTCCACTCATTGTAAAGCTAATAATATTGCCAACATTTCTCCTGTGTATACTGATAATCCATCTGTAATTCGTTTTCCTATTTTTACATTGAATTCTGGTACTACAAATGCTATTCCTAGTTTCTCAGTTATTTTTGATGCATCAGTATAAATTTGAACATATTGATAATATTTATTTAAATGTAATTGCACTGAACATCTATCTACAGCACTTGATTTATCTTGTTTCTTTTCCATTATTGACATATCTACTGTTGCTTCTGGTAGAATCCAGGGAGGTATAATTGATACTGGTGTTGTTTGACTCATTGCTAAACTATTCATTTTAAATTTTTTTATTTTATTTTCAATTGTCCATCCAGACGCGAGCTGGTCTCGCGAGTCCTTCCGTATAACAATGACGTCATATGTGATTGGAGGAGCCTGATGAGCCTTCGACTCCTCGTCCAATCACGTGTGAGCTTTTGTGCACTACTACTGCTCGCGAGACCAGCATACAGAAGAACTTCATCTCCAGTTCCTTTGTTTGGATTTTACTGGTACGTGAACAATGGCTGCACGACGTCTCGCGTTCAACTGCTCTTGGTCGCGATCCACAACTTTCAGCCAGTCCGCAGACTGACGAGAAGAAACTGCTGATTGCAATCAGTGGACTGTCTCGTCAGCTTGCCCAGCATACTGCCGACATGAATGAGCGGCTCACTCAGCTGGAGAATTCGGTACACTCCAGGTTGCTGTCCATAGAGGACTAGATGGCGGCTCTGCAGTCGAACATCTGTGCGGGAGAGACGAACTCGAGGAAGAGAAGACGGGTGCACAACCCCACGCTAGCGGTAAATATATGTTCGATTACTGCTAGCTATGCTAAAAGCAGCCTAGCTTAGCTAGGTGAGCTAAAGACAACCTAGCCTAGCTAGGTAAGCTAAAAGCAGCCTAGCCTAAAGCTACGGCTAATAGCAGCCTAGCCTAAAGCTACGGCTAATAGTAGCCTTGCAAGAACAAGCTTTATTAAAGTGTATTTTTGTGATTCACAGGAAGCAGTACGCCGTCTTCACAACTCGGAGACTAATTGCAGGCGCTATGAACCGGAGCAAGGGTAAGATTTAAAGAATATGCTTTCATTCTGCGGTAAAATGAAATAGATACGGATGGATACCGATCATAGCTGTAAATTTTGTTTTCACAGACTAATCTCGCCTGACAATAAGGCAGTGACCTATTTGCTCGGAGCCATATCAGCAAGTCCAGATTTGCACGATGTTAAAAAAGACGACATTGTGTGTAAGTGACTTGTTTTAATGTTTTCTCCTTCCTTGTTACAGTGACTTGCGTTTGATTTTTTTTTTATTCATACCAATCTCATTTAATTGTTTTCCAGCTGCCTGTAAGACGTATTTTGAGACGGTACGCAGGAGCTGCAGATATACGCAGCCTGAGAACACGTTGCATGCAGAGGCTGCCAAGCAATCTGCTCGGAGTCGAGTTAGAAGAAAGAGGGTAAGACTTTATTTGGTGACTATTTTTCAGGTGCATTGATAGATGTGTTGTGTACGCAGTGCATCCCATCGCATAGTGCTGATTCATAGTTTTTTTTTTTTACAGCTGCTGGAATCGAGGCAGAGTGTGCTAGCTGATAAGGAAGGGGAACTCTGGAATGGCCGCCGCCATTTCGTAGGCCGGATCTCTCTGAACTCTGTGTTAAGCTGCGGTCCCGGTTAGAAGCGATGCCGAAGTACAGAGCCACGCACAGTAGGCGTCTGCACATCAGACCTGCCTCGGAGGGAATGCTGCCAGTTACCTCCAACCCTGAGGAAGCAAACGGACCGTTCACGGACTTGTAATTTTTAGATACGCATGTGTTTGGATACGCGTTGTATATAGTTGTGTGTGTTTTAATAAAGCTCTGTCTTTGCATAAACAGCTTCCTGGCAAATGTTCATTTCCTGTATAAATTCATTCATGTCCTTGATGGTAGCCTAATAATTGTGTATTAGTGTAGGATAACATAAATACACAGCATATGAATGAATAAATATATGAATGAATAAATATATGAATGAATAAATATATATTCATAAATAAATTATATATATATGTAAATTTATATGTAAATATATATATATGCCAACCAATCACGAGCGACTTTACTTGTTTAAAAAGAAGTGGTTCCGTCCAATACTCAGTAAGAAAATTAAAGCCTGGCCTTGCCACGTGTGGTTTTGCTGCCAATCATGAGCGATTTCACTTGTTTGAGAATAGTGGTTTCAGCCAATACTGAGTAGGTTATTCAAGCCAGACCTGGCCAGCCGCGCGGGTTTGCTGCATTCATATGCTAATTAGGGCCATTAGTACAGCTGATCGCTCTCCACATACGTCAGAGTCTGTTTCCAACAATTTGTGGCACTGACAAACGCGGGTTGCAAATTGTCGGAAACTGACGAAAATCAGGGAGATCTGCGGGAGTTTACAACAATTCAGTTTCATTCAGTCAATATACATGTATTAATTAATACAATATGAGAAACATATAAGCAGAGAAAAGCCAATAAAGATAAAAACATGATAAAACAGGTAGTCAAACAAATGAAACAGTTTGATCAGATCCTTAAACTAATGATCCCTCAGTTAATGGTTTAACTTCAACAGTCAAAGGCAGCTGTAAACAAATGTTTTTTTTTTTACTTGACTTTAAAGAACTAAGGCTTTCAGCACAAAAATGGTCTTTTGTTTTTTTTTTTCTAGAAAAGTAGAGCCTAGGAACTAAATGCTGCTTCTCCATGTTTGTGTTTACAGAGTTGGATTGAACTAGAAGACCTGAATGGTCTGGGAGGTTGATGCACCAACAACGGCTCTCCTCAACCTTTTGTGGCGGTCAGAGACAGTTCCCTCTGACAAGTAGATAGGGCTGGGTACCGAAGTTCGGTTCTTTTATGGTACCGACCGAAATGCTTCGGTTCTACAGAGTATCGAAACATGCCTCGTCTTTCGGTACCAAGTTTCGGTGATTGGCTGTAACACTTAACGTGATTGCGTCATCACGGAAAAATACACAGGTGGTCACGCCTACAGCCAGGATTCATGTGTATCTGTTGTGAACTGGTTGTGAGCGTCGCGGAACCCCTTTAAAATGCCCCCTAGGTCAGAAGTGTGGCTTCAGTTTATTAACACTGATGCTAATAGTGCGCAATGCAATACATCGTGCACGGAAACAATTTAAGAGCAGAAAGTTGCTCTGTGTTTGACTGCAAGAAGAGCGGACCGCAGCCGGCGCGACCATCCTCCTCTCAGCAACCTGTGGGCAGAGCAAAGCCAGAGCGGAGTGAATCATGCTGCTTTCAAACTGGACACAGCAGGAGTGGCAAAATCGCGAATTCCTATGCCCGAGTTCCGCAAAGTAGGGTCTTGATGATTATCAAACCCCAGCTGTAAGAGAAGCACTGTGGCTTTAGTCCCTGCCATGGAATACCGGACCTGCTCTACACTCTTTGCACATCCTTTAAGATTTATGAGATGTTGCACAGTGGGTCCACATAGGTTTTGTGGACCTGGAAAAGGCCTTTGACTGTGTCCTTCCTGATACCCTGAAGAGTCACTCCTCGAGTTTTGAGCTGGTGGCCATTTACCAGGGATCATCTGAACTCAGCACAAACACAACAGGAGTCTGCTCGGCATAGCTGGCATTAAGCTAAATCTGTTAAAAGTGTATGTCGGACTCCACTAGGGCAGGGAATAAAACCTAAACTTAGCTTCCTGGCAGGGTATCCTCCAGATTAAGTGAGAAGCTTTGTCATTTAGGAGAGGCTTGGAGTAGAGCCACTTACCCTCCCCATAAAAAGGAGTCAGCTGATGTGGCCTGGGCAAGTGTTTCGAATGCCCATCCCACCTGATGAATGTTCCCCCAGGGTGAGGCCCAGGAACAGCCCAGGACATGGCGGAAGGATTATACCTCTTGGCTGGCCCTGGAACTCCCCCTTAATCACCTCTGGAGGAGGTGTCTTGGAGGAGGAAAGAAAGTCTGTGTATCTCTGCTGAGATGTTTGCCTCCGTAACCTCATCATCTTAAAATACGGTGTACAGATCTCTAGAGATAACTGGATTTATTCAGCTTTGCTGAAGTTTTGCGGAAAAAATTTAATTAATTAGCTAATAACATGTTTTTAAAGTTAAATCTAATGTGAATAAAAGGACTGATTATAATGCAAAACTTTTAAAATTAGTAAAATTCTGAGTAATCCACTCACATTCTTCAGTTAAAGTAGTTATCACTGTGATGTGGAAAAGTTTTTCCAAGAATTAATTTTCTGCAAAAATCATGGCCTTTAGAAATATACTTTCATACACGATGCAATCCATTTTCAACCCTCAAGAGTACGCAGCAATACAAACACTAAACAACATTCAGAGACAATTTCATTTAATTATCTTCGGTGTGTTTATTCCAAGCACTCTGAAGGAGAAAAATGGTAAGTGTTGCTGAAGAAAGCGCATTCACGCGGGTCAAATTAACTTACAATATTGGCAGGAAATGGGATTCAAGCAATTCCAGTTTAGTTTGTTTGGAGTTTTCATGAGGCTGTTAGTTCAAATAAAGACCAAAAATAATAACAGGACATAAAATTGGTTTTATAACAGCAAATGGTTTCCATAATATTTGCATGCACATGCAGGACCTACTGAAAATGTATTCTAGCCAACAGGGAAGACAGGATTATGAGCTTTTGGTCAATTAGTTGGACATGGAGATATAGGCATGTTTCACAGCTAATGATGGTCTTAAAAATGCCTTTTATGGGTTGACTTTATTAACTTACCTTTTGTTGAAATCACCCCAATAAAATGTTTCAATTATTAGTTTTATGAATGCTGAAAAGGGCAACTTACCACAAAATCTATAAAAGTTTCTGTGTTGATAAACTGTATGGATATTAGTCAGTGCTTTCTATGTGTACTGGGCATTATTTTTGACAATTTACTGTACATGTGTGGCATTTGTTTTGTGTCTAAAGCCATATATTTGGCTCCTTTAAATGTGGGTACTGCATCTGATTTTTTTTTTAAAGTTTGGCTTACCTGTTATTGTGATGTCCCCCAGACAAACTGATATCAGCAGCAGTGGGCAGCACTACAAGCAGCTCCATTAAAAAAGAATAAATAGCAGCTGCATCTTCACATGTCTCCATAGTTAGCTTAAAATGTAGTTAAAGACTGTACTTTTTGTAGGATTCCTCATTAGGGGCAGTCACACCTGAACTTTCTAATTTCTTTCCTCCATGTTCTCTGTCTCTGGTAAAAAGAAAGCCTCCTCTCCATACAACCGTTCTGTTGCAAAACTATCATCACTGTGATTAGAGTCCATGTTTGTGTAACTGTCTCTAGCCAGTGGTGTAGTCCAGGGTATATGCGGGTATACCGCGTATACCCACTTATTTTCAATCGGCATGGCGTATACCCACTTCAAAATCCATAGTTATCCGCACTATTAAGTACAATCTCTGAGCCAAATTTCCAATTTTTCTTGGACACTGAAGCCATCACCTGCACTACATTGGTTGTAATTTGCTAGTAATCACTGCCTTTACTGATTACATTGTTTAACTTTAGGCATAATGACCAGAGAGCCAATCTTACACAGAGAAGGTCAGGTCATGCGCTAGGTGGGGGTGGGCCATTTTTATTTGTGAACCTCGTAAATTATTCTACACTAAAATAGCTTTTATTTCAAGTTTAAGAGTTTATGAATTTTTAAGTTTATCTGATTGTTTACGATGCATTTGGTTTTTTTAGCTTTTAAATCTAAGCTGAAATATGAACAAGGATGTCAAATTTACATTTAGAATGTTTTATTTAAATAAATGTTTAAAAAATAACTCAAACACCATGTTTGCCTCATCGGTATATTAAATACATGCAGGCTGCCAGTCATCAGCAATACCAAGAAACTGTTCCTAATTAAGTTATGTTCATTTTAATAGAGGCCCACACTAACTGTTGCCAATCAGCCGCCCAAAGAGACAGTTTACAGAAGAAACTACTGACTTGCTAAATCAGAGAATAGGTGTCATCAATGTGGATGGACTCAGGGATAAGGAATAATTCCCTCAAAATTCATAATCATCTCTCACTAATCTGTGGGCCAGCGTTTAGTTATTTCATAAACCTTCCTCCCTGAGATCAAATAGCAGAAATTGGAAGAAAATGAGTAAATACTACAAAGGAATTTTTGGGTAAACTACATAGAGCAGTCTTACATGTCATTGTTTCTGTGCTGGATTAAGGCTACGTTCACACTGCAGCCAGAAGGGACCCAAATCCGATTTTATTGGCCCATATGCATCTGATCTGGATCTGATCTTTTCATGGCTGTCTGAACAAAACAGATCCGATTTTTTCCAATCCGATCCAGGCCGCTTGGCTATGCGGTCCTGAATTCGATAAGAATCTGATCTTTTCAAATGCAACCTGTGTCTGAACAGCCAGGTCGCATTCATCCAACCTGAATGTCATTAATACCCGACAAAGATCCCTATTCTGCGTCTTGCTATGAAGAAACAGCAAGAAAAACAACCACCATGGCAGATGATGATGCAGAGAGCAGTATTTATGTTTGACCATATTGAAAAGATTGAGTTTTTATGGTTAGAAAAGACAGCTAGATGCGCGTTAGCACTACCATCCATGTTTACTTCCGTAAACACTGGCCTGTGATGTCATTGCGTCCTCTACTGTGCATGCGGGACATGAATGGTCCTAGAGGCAGTTCTAAGTAAAAATAAATATAAAGTACTACAAAATAAATAATAAAGGTTGTCCACTTGATTGATTTGTCAAAATACTAAAACTGAGAGTCCAAATTTAAATGTAGAGTACTAGTTAAACACTTCACTAGTTACAGCAACAAAGATAACAGCTGGTCTTTTATCTGACCATGATCCTTGAAATAGCAGACTAAGGACAGCAAGCTGCCCAGATGGGCCCTTTATGCCTATGAACCCTGTGTGTCTCAGATGAAGCAATTCCCAACAATCCCTACCACCCCGTTCCCCACCTTCTCTGCGCAATGAGCCACTCACTGTTGGATGGCAATACATTCCCAGATTCAGCTGTTCAATTAATCAAGCTGCACAGATTCAGATCGGCTGACCCGCGGCTCATTGACCAGCTGACAAGAGAATGTGAATCTGTGTACCCTGCATCTTCTCTCTGACCCAAGGAGATTACACACTGAAAACATTTTACATGATTGCTTGACCACATACGCTTAAATGGATGTTGTTGATGTTCAGTGAAGTGAGGAAAGTACTTGCTCAACATTTAGTCCATTTTCTGCTTCATCTCAGGTGATGTATTCCTGATGTTAGGTTTTGACCGTGCAGCATGGAAATATCTACACAAAGAAGACATTTGGCACTGGGGATAAGGAGCTGATAGAAAACGATTTTGTAATTGGTAGTTGTGTGTAAGTATTAGTCCCTAAGAGCTCATCAATGAATAATATTTAAATTTAAAGAGGAAGAATGCTCTGCTTATAAGTGATGCACATTTTTGATAAAAAACAATTTTGCGTGTGTGTGTATCTGTCTAGCCCTCAGAGTGAGGACCATTTTTCCTATTTCACCATCACATTGAGGACCAGTTGTTGCATAGTGAGGAAATTTTTCTGATCCTCACGAGCTATTTTGCTAATGGTTAGGTTTAGGGTTAGGTATGCATTGGTAATGTTTAGGTTTAGTTTTAGTGTTAGGGCATAGAAAGGGTTGAAAATGACTGAAAATCAATCTGAGTTAACACATGGTCCTAACTACGATGGCATAATGAGTTATTAGACTCTCAGCCATGTTGTCTGAAATTCAGAGACATAAGAGGGTTCTTTAAAATTCAAAGTGTAAGTTACATTCAAAGAACTGCGTAACACCCTTCCTAAAAACACCATTACTGGCTCCTTAAAGCAGCATATCCACTTCAAGAGCCTCTTCTGCATCATAACGCTCTCAGTAACCTTGTATATAAGTTTTATTAAAAGTGCTGATAAATAAAATATATTATTGTTAAATGTTATAATTATTTAAAAAAAAAGGAAAACAATACAATTTATAAATGTGACTTTATATATCCAAGCTCATGATAATTGTAAAACTGTGTTCTTATGCTGCGTTCACACCGGACGCAGCTGGCGCGACAGAAGCAGCGAATTTACATGCAAAGTCAATGGTTGACGCGCGTCAAGGTTCAGCAAAAGGTCCCGCAGCCCGTTTTGAGCAGCAGGTGCAGCGCGTCTGAGCAGCGCGTCGGGCGTGTTTAAGCATCTGATGCGCGTCAACCAATCAGAGAAGCTGATCTGGGAGCTGGCTGGGAGAGAGACACATCGCTGATGATCAGAGCGCTATGATCACTCCTCTGAAACAGTTTATTGATGCATAAATTAACTTAAAATGCAGAAATCTGCCGGCAGAATATGTTCGCTTTTATTAACCTGCTGCCTGCAGTTTGGATTATTTGGATTATTATATTATGAAAAACACCTACCAGCTGCCGCGGTGAACCGCGAGGAGGCGACGCGGCCAGAGGCTGCTGATGAAGGGATTCCTACTGGTATGTGGGGGTCTAAGCGGCTCCGACAGAAAAAATATTGGAAGGCAGGATGATAATCTGAATGAACTGACTGCACTGATGAAGTTTTCAGATGGATTTTCTCACTTAAAAACATATTAAAACTACTTTATTCCCACTGATCACAGCAAATATAGCTGCAAGGCAGAGAAAGGATAGTGTAGCTCCGCCCAACGCGCGTCAGACCCACTTTTGCACCGCGCAGCCAGAGCAGCAAAGCTGCTTCAGCCGCGCGTCAGAACTAACTGGTACAAGCAGCAAAAATGAAGCAGCAGACGCGATTTTGCTGCTCTTGCTGCGTCGGGTGTGCATTAATCAAGATTGATTGTTGCACCACAAATTGTCCAATTTTTCATGTCTCGCATTCATACTTTTTCAGGAGAGGGATAGCAAAGATGCAAGAGAAAGACGAAGAAACACAAATAGAAGAACTACTAGAAAACAAGTTGAACTTAGATATAATAGTAATATTAAAAAATGCTTCTGAAATCAAATTTCATCCATGGAATTGATAGGCAGAGCGATGTTAACATCTTGCTTATGTATACAACAAAAATACCAATAGAGTATGCTAAAGATAACTAAAATACATTAAGAGATGTGAATGCCTTTATTATCAATGGTTGTTTGTGTTGTCAGTTAAGATAAGTGGTTAAACACAGAAAACATAGTGTATTTATCACCTTCGAAATTGCCTTTACTAATAATAAAAAACGAAACACTTCAGTCACTAGGTAAACAGTTTGCATCATTGTGGTCATTTGTTAACAGTACAAGCAGTTAAGTGAAATTGAAATAGACTATAAAATACAATTTATGATGCACGTTAACAAAGGTGGCAGTCATCAACCTGATGAGTGTTTTTGTACCGCTTGGTGTCATTTTTCATAGTCAAACCCCACCGAAAAAATAAGCTAAAGACAAAAACAACAGATGGTAATAAAAAAGTACCGAAATGACGAATATTTTTATTAGCTTTGCAGAAAGCCTGAAGGCTTCAGAGTGATGTATATGTGCTGTCATGATTTTTTTATGTACTGTGAGGTCTGGATTGATTTTTCTCTCTGTAACTAGAAAACATAACAGCATCAGGTATGTGTTTATCTCAAGTGAAAAAGCAGAAGCTCTTGGTTTGTTTGTGTGATAAAAGGGGCCTGACATAGATACATTTTTATTAAAGGTTTGTAAGCATTAAGATATCTAAGCACTGCTTGAGACCTCTGGTATTAACTCTGAACCAGAGGGGTACCTTTTTAGCATTCCTTATTATAGCAACTCAACAGCAGTGATAAACCATGCATTAATGACCAAGAATATAGCAATGTATCATATCCAATATGACAGCAGCATCTAGTGAAAAGCTTAGCCACAAACTAGTTTTGAAAATGTCTCTTACCTTTTCTGTTTCTCCTTGAAAACTATATTTTACAAGTACATTCAAACATGCTTGGTTGAGAGTAATAGCAACAGAAAGAAAACGTTTCCACAGGTCTTTCACATCCAGAAGCCTTTGGAAGCCACCAATCCAACTGCCTGATCCAACCTGAAAGTCTGCTTTCAGCTGGCTCTGATTGGCTGAAACTACCTTCAATCTTTCCCATTCCAGAGTTATGGGCCCGCGTAACCACACACAGCGCGTAATGGTTAGGGTGAGGGTAAGGGTCACAGTTAGGCTGTAGAAGTTAATGGAAGTCAATAAGAAGCCCTGCACTGATAATGAGACAAGTTATGCATGTGTTTGGGTGGATGTGCGGGTAAAAATGTATAGTTGCTCAACAGTTTTGAATTAAACACTACTCATTACCATTAATGACCCAGAAATTGAGTATAAATGTTTCTACATAAGAATATGCACTGATGGTTCCAACTGTGCTAAAATGGCCACTTTGGAAACCTTGCATGAACTTAAAATAAACAGAGGTAAAAAAGCACCTCTGTAATTCTGTTCAGCTTCAGTTTAGGTTTTTTTGGTTTTTAACACTTTATTTACACAATTCAAACAAAAGAATCAAATATTAATGTAAAACAAGTGTAGGTTAAAAATTTACTGTTAATGTAAAAACAAGTGTCAGCTGCAAATCATTAAATGAGGAGCTTGTTAGATTTTAGTTGCCCTTAATCTGACACAGTACATAAAATTTTCTTAAAACCCCAGAGCTGAATAGAATCCTCCATGTTCTGTGTGGCTCTGTGGAAGTGAAACTCTAGCCTTATTCTGAGTCTAACGTTGCACCTCCACAGAGCCACGGCATCAAGATAAGGTCCCTCCTGCAGTCTGTCTCTGCGGGACAAGTAACTGGCCATCTTTGCTTCATTGATTAAAATCTGTAAAAAACCGCCCCAACAAGACAAAAAAAACAAGGCTAAAATTTGTCTTTAGTCTTGTGCATTCCATAAAAAACTTGGAACACATTTTCAGACAGACGGCAGAAAAATGAGTTTGTGGCGATGGCACTGTGTAAAATCCTCCATTGTAGATCACCAGTTTGTTTTTTGATTGGAGGCTTGTAAAGAGTGCTCCACTGGCTTGCTTTTTTCTGAAGTGTTTCTGTCCAGATGCAGAGCGGTCGGTTCTGAAAATGTCTTTGGATAATTGCTTTTGTGCAGCTACAGTATGGTAAAGGGCTTTTTGTTCCATATTTTCTGTGGATCCTGGCTGGAGAGTAGAGGTCAGCTTTGCTCAGGGAAGCAAGGATCCAGTATCAGGCCAGGAAAGGAGTCCATCGGATCCTGATTATTCTGACCCTCACAGTACAAACAAAGGAGGCTCCTCTCCTTGGCCGACAGCTTTTCTCTCTGAAAGTCCAGGAAGCGCCGCACCAGCCTGGCAGACCGTACCTTTAGAAGGGAAAACAATGTCAATATATTGTACTTTAGTTTGAAAGAGATTTATGGCTTGCAAAGAATAATTTTAGAGAGTTGCCGATGCTGACAGTGTTGTGAGCTTTAAGGCAAAGTTTGAATTTTTTTTTGGCATCTTCATTTACTCTTCATCAGTTAATGACACATCCCCATAAATAGACACACCTATTTTAAATGGGTCATGTAATTTTGAGCACAAATGGGCTTAGGACGAACATAAATGTAAAATTGAAGATAATGCTTTTTCAAGTTTGATAAAAACTCTTTATTCTCTATTTCATGTGCAGGTTTACCAAGAATCCTTGAACAAAAAAACTATTTATTTAAAGTATAATTTTTATTCACTGTGTGCTTGAGTGCTGTATCGAGCAGGAGATCAACCTTTGAAGGTTGGAAACATCCCGAGGATCATTATCATGTTGGATAAATGCATATTGTTCTTTTCTTTAATATTTACACTGTATGTTGAAAGTTCCTTAGATGCACTGCATTGCTATTGCTGTTTATTGAATCAATAGCAGATTCTGCTGTAACCTGAATTTTAAATACTGTAACCATATTTCTCTCAATTTAAACAACAATCTACTTATTTCTTTCAATGACTGAGCAATTATCAAATAGTTCACGCTGTTCTTTTAATAAGACAGAGAAGCATAAATGCCTGTGTTTGCTGCATGACACTGTGATTGCAGAAGTCATTAAACGTTGCTAGCTGACAGCTGGGGTTATTCATGAAATGATCGAGTGAGAGCCAAAATTGGAAAGATGAGGCGAACAGGAGGGGATGTAAATCTGCTGATGAAAGGAACGCTCAAGTTGATTAACTTTCCTTGGACGATTACCTCCAGGTTCAGCTGGTTTGCTTTGTTTAGCAGAATTTAGATGTTTCTCACTGTTTCTCTACTAAGACATTACAGGTTGTCCTAGCTTATTGCTGATAAGTGTTCTGTAACTTTTTCAGCATTAAGCTACTTCTGTGACCATTTTAACGCAACCATTCAACTCTCAAGATTACACGTCCAGATGTCATGTCTTAAATCACCACTAATTTCATCATATTGTGCATTAAAATCAAGAAACCTTTTTCAATACCCAAATCATTTGTTAAAATATAAACATAACATGGCAGCGCTGACATCTATACCTCCTTGACCAGGTTATACTTCCAGGAATAAAACTACAGTGCACGGCCACTGACAGTCTCTATGGAAGTGCTCTCCATCGCAATAGAGACCTCTCACTAGTTTTAAGCCACAGAATTACACATGGTTTTTGACCTAGAGAGCAAGCAATCTTTACTGGACAAAGCACTGAAACATAAAGCGATGTTGCCTCCATACTAAAGTTTGCCTGCTTCTGCCAAAACTGAGCGGTCCCTTCTGGCCCTGGTGTTACACCTTGCCTCTGCTGTGGATTAACACAGGAGATCCAGGTTAAGTGAAATTAAAAGAAACTATTCCTTTGTTGGAATAGTGATTGCCTGGGCTTAAAAAAGCTTTGGTGTTAATATTTACTCCAAAAGGAGCTTGCTTTAACTTTATTGAATATTGCATGCATTTTATTTCACTGTATTCCTTGCACGCTAACCAGTCTCAACTCCATTCATAAATACACTGCTGTTGGCTCTGCTTGTGGACTTTTTTCGCTCGTTCTAAGGGTGGAGTTGGATCGTCACCTATTAGACTTTGCAGCCAATAGAACAACAGCCTGAGAAAGGGTGCGCTTGTTTTCTTCAACTGGGTTTGAATGTTACACCTTACTGATAAGGTGTAAGCCCATCTTCTAACTTGTAGTTTGATGAGCATCAGCTCATCTACAGCGGTTTCAGTATATAAGCTCATTACGAAGCTCTAGGAAGCATCCTGGACACTGCAGGTGGGAGATTTACGGACTGTAGCAAAAACGATGTTGGACACATGAAGCATGTTGCTATTGCAAACCTGGAGAGCACCAAAAGTCCACTAGGGCAGTGTTTTTCAATCCTGGTCCTCAAGGCACCCTGCTCTGCATGTTTTGGATGTTTCAAACCTGATTCAGATGATTGCAGTTCAGCAAAGCCTGATAATCTGCTATCAATTGATGACAGGTGTGTGAAAGCTGGGAAACATCTAAAACATGCAGGGCAGGGTGCCTTGAGGACCAGGATTGAAAAACACTGCACTAGGGAACATAATTACAGTTCCCTCCTCGCAGCAGTCGTTAACCATCCCTACTTGAAAAACACTCAGTGAGTACATTACATCTCTGCTCCCCTAGTCACATTGTTTTGCAAATTTTTCTAAATAGCTTGTTGCTAATTTTTTATTCACAATTATAGATTACCATGTTTTAGTCACACTTTGTTTAATCTCTAAACAAACTATACTGTTTTCTCTCAGTGTAAAATATCTTCTTCTCTTCTTCTATTTTCGTTCTTTTTTCTGTTTCTTTAAATAGGAGTTTTATTGACCCTTTAGGAGATCTGCTCTGCACATCACACTATACAAACACACCCAGACTCCCAAAGGCATGCACAAGAGTTCCTGTGTCCACATGACGAAGACAGGGCGGATCATCTCAAGCTGTTTGCTCTTTATTCTCGACTCAAGGACACAGACCTTTATCAGGGTTGACCAGCGCCATATATCCCACGTTCTTTGCTTCCAATAGGCATTTGAGTTATGGGCCCCTGCTGATTCCCCCTAAAGGCCAACCGGATGAAAGCAGGGGGAGAGATGCACCGTGCACTTAACACTAAGCCCACAGCTCCAGACATACCCCCATCTATCACTGTCAGGCCATGAGCGACCTCTCTTTGCCTGCCAGTCTGCTGCTAAATTACAGGCCATCCGTGAAGTACTTACATTTAGTTGAATTATATTGACCAGACGTCAGAAAGTGCAGCCGTTTATAGGATTTCTGGTTAAAAGTGAAGAAATATTTTAGACGCGGAAACTTCAGCTATGTATGAAAAAGAGTTATGAGTAAAAACATCTCTGTTGCTTAAGGCATGAGAATCTAATGCCTGGGAGGGTTGTAAAAAAAAAATGATTGATCCTTTTTGAATGATATTAAACCCTTTTGATGCTGTAAACCCTTTGTTCTTTGCAATGTGGGCCTTCTACATAAAGGCCCTTTCATCTAAAAATGCAGAGAAGCAGTTTTTTTCTGTCCCTTTGTTGCTTTTATGAAATTGGCCCACTAGTCCAGATTTAGAGTGTAATTACATAACCAACCTAATAATACAACATTTTTAGTTCTAGTTTTTTCTTCCCTTTAAAGACAATTTTGTAATTTAAAAGCAGCAGGCTTTTAGTTGATAGCAGTAGAGGTACACAAGTTTCATTCAAGATTTTTAGGTCACACTTGGTGATAATGCAATATTGTTTTCAATTAATGACAGCTAGAGAGAATTCGGGTGTGTCAATCTCACTACTGTATGTGTCATGGTGACTGTATATAGGCTAAGAAGATTATAACCCACTATAATACTATATACTGTAACTGCTTTTATTCTTGCTGTTTTCTTCAAGTTTGACTTTTGCAATGTTCCCATCAATGCTTCTGAACATTGTTGGAAGCTCATTGAAACCACTATGACTCAGAATTAGATGAAATTATGAAAATTACTCAATTAGTCGGATGTTTATTCACAGCCGCACACTGACCAGTGAGGCAGTCATTTAAAGTCGCAGCATGATTCACGGAGGTCTGGAAAATCCAAATAATTGCCATGAATGACAAACAAATTGTGTATTTGTCTTAAAAAGAGGTTATCTTTTGACTAGTTGAAAGGAACTAACCTTACCTTGTAATTAAAGAATGTAATTAGTATGTTTTTTTCACCTCCTTGATTTATTTTTCATTCTCATTTGTTCATTCTCATTCATTTGTTTTCATGTTTAGTAGCATTTCGTGGAGGTTTTATAGCTTCACTTTTTTTTTTTAAGTCCAGAGTGTTCGTGTGTTTTTCCCAGGTAAGAGTTAAAGTGACATTAAGTGGATCTCTCACTGCCTGCCTGGTCAAGTGTGAAAGAGCAGTCCTGAGTTAATGGGCTGCAGAAAAAGGGAAATTATGTTTTGCTAAAGGGATGTTTGTTATTTCTTTTAGGTTTATGTTAATTAGGAAGCAGCACATATGGAACTGATTTCGCATGTAATCTCCTTTGTCATCTGTGCCACTTTCGAAAGTGATAGGAAAGCTTTGTCTAGAGCAGGACATTTTCCTAAAGACCCAATGTCTTTCCATCTTTCATTTGCATGCTTGCTTCAACACACTTAAATTAAATAGCAGAATTAACTCCTCAGCATGTCTTTCAGTTCTACGGAGACCAAGTAATGGCCCATTCATTGAAGTGATTAATTTATCTGTAAGTGCCGAGATACGTAAAAAGTTTGATGTAGAAACGCTTAAAGTTGAGAATCTCTGCAGTCATTGCAGTGGAAAAAAGTTATTGTTTGTGATGTGCTTTCTACTGTTTTCTTTTTATATGTTTTTTGGGGTTTTCATAGCTTCTTCTCATTTTGCAGACTGTAGTGTCAGTGCTTTCTCAGGCAACATTCAAAGTAACATTAAGTGTAATGCCAACTATCATATTAATATATAAACACTAAATGATACATATGATGTAATTTTATATACCATTAATTACACACAATGTTTGTATTAGTAAAATTTGTAATTTAATGGATTGTCTGAAATAAATGTATATATTCTCATTCCCCAATTTATTTTTGGCTCCTTATCAATTTAATGAAATGCTAACCGAGACAATGCTCTTCGGTATTTGAGGAATCCAATTTAAAGATGCATATTTAGGAAAAAGCCATTTTCTTTCACTTACATTATTTGTCAATTATTGCGAACATCAACATACATCAGCCTTGCACCTGGCACAAAGTAGTTCAATTAATTTACTAAACTATGTACTAAACATTTTAAGGAGATATTATTGCAAAAATGAATTGACAAAGAGTAACAGCAGTTGACTCAATATTCATGATGAATGTTGATAAGAGGGAAATTACTATGTAAGAAAACAATAAAAGAGGTTAACAGGATCACACATGAATTTGAAAAATAAAAATAATTAAAATCAATTCATAAAATGATTATCATTATTTTTTTTTTTTGGAATGACTATGACCTGGATGACTGAGAACCTTAACCAGCACACATGAATTCCTAGCAGCACTCATAGTAAATGATGTTCAAAGGAAATTTCCAACATTGCTTGATGTTTATCACAGATATTCTGAAATCACAAAATCAGTGAATGTGTGACACAAAACTTCACCAGGAAAACTTTTAAAAAATTTAGATGATAAATGCATGGTGTAAACCTTGGATGAAACGTATAAAAAACATTTAAATTAGATGGATCAAAAGCAGAACTAGTCCTTCACTTAACTGTTGTTAACATTAAAAACAAAAAATATTAAATAATGATGGAGCTTTATGAATTGATAGTATCTTGCATTTCTTTAAATGATTTGTTTCGATTAGAATAAGGCAGTTACAACTGTGTAATATTTATATTATTGTAAAAAATAAAACTGGAAGCAAACAAAATGTACAACAAGGAAACATGTTCTCCACTTTGTCATCTACACCTTGATATTTATTTTCTCTAACTGTGGTTACTAGACTGCACATGCACACATATGTTGTAATTATGGTCCGAACAGCTAAGTTGAAAGAGACAGCATGAGGATATTCTCAAAGCTGATATTATCACACATTCCTTTGATAAGCATTTATAGCAGTATCCCATACTGTGGGTCTCCATGGGGCTTAATTCATTCAATACCATTTCCTTGAAGGCAGAAAGTTTCAAGAATATAATTTTATCTAGTTTATACTCTTCTTTTTGAACATTGAAAAAGGGAAAAAATAGAAAAATAAGAGATCAGGTGGAAAAGACAGAAGCTGCCTGCATGACAAGCTGTTCATTCTATATTTCTATGAAATTGAAAACCAAAAAGGACATGAAGGCAACCAGAGTGAAAGCTAGAGGTGACTTTAAAATAAAGGGACAAAAACTTAAGCTAAAATACAAATGAAATTAAAGGAATCTATATGGAACACTCAGTGGTACAATAAAAACACATGGTGGTCATTGGTTAATTAAATATTCCCAAAGTTCAAAATGTTCCGATGAGCATCATTGGGGTAGTAATCTTAAAATGGAACGCATATCCTCTCTCAAAAACCAGTCATAACCAGTGTTTTTTTGCATGGTTGTTGAAAGACAAATAAAAAAGGAATAATCAGATCAGCTTTAGCTTTTTGATCAACAAATGACTTTAGTACATTTGGAGGCCTTTTATTGTGGCATGACCTACCTTTTGGAGTCTTTTCCACCAGTTGGTTTACACCAGTAATGGTAAAAAATAAAATAAAATAAAAACTCCACTAGATGTCCCTGTGTTATTAAAGTTGTAGCATTTTAAAATGCTAGCAGAATCTCAAGATTGTGATAATGTTCTAAGTGATGATAATAATCAGTAGAGCATACTATCATTAACATGAGAGGACAATGACAGCCGAGTGAGCAACAGACAGGCAGGATTCAATCCCCAGTCAGCCAAAGGGATATCCCCTTGGCCATGTAGCCAAGGTGCATGATCAGCCGGATCTGTAGTGACAGCACCCCACACTGTCACACATGGATAAAGAGAAGATTTCCTAAGCCCGTAATGCCAAAAAGAGAGGCAAATAAAAAAAAAAAAACACTTGTTCAAAAATTCAGTCCAAACCCAAAGAAAGCTACTCACAGAAGATAGAAATATTAAGACATTGAGAAATTAAATGTTCCTGATTCGGTATTTGAAGCTCCCATTTCTGTAAAAACACCTTTGCAGTATCATATAGCTTTTTAAAAAATGAGATTCTTCAGCATATTGCTCTGCACACCATTTTTACTCTGCCCGGGAATTCAGGGATTCAACCAGTTCAAGCCATGTGGATATTGAAAATGTCCTTGCAATGCCACTTTTCATGGGTGTCTCCAGCTTGTTAGCCATGGATTATTAGAGGAACCATGATTCCCATGACAACCTGATACATAACTAATACTATGCCAAGGAAATGATTCCAGCTCCTACACAAATGTATTAATTTCAACAACAATTAATTTCAATAACAGCCCAGAACTTACAACATCCCCTCTTTAAGATGGTTTACAGGCAAAGTACTCTGATTCCATCCACTCTCAAGCATAGTGTGGAGACATACAATGGCCCTAGAGCTTGCAAAATCGGCCAGTGTATTAACAGTAAACCAGATAAATGGGTTTGCTCCGTAAGTTTCTCTGGCATCATTCAAGACCTATTGGTCTACCAGCATACATCCATGTTCCTCAAACTTTCCTTTTGTGAGGAGGAACAAAAGCTACATATTGGTGCTAAAATGACACTGAAACATTAACAGATAAGCAGCTTTCAGTTGTCTTTTGTGACAACTACGGCACTTCATAAATTTTGACTTGGTTTAAAATGTCAAAGCAAAACTGTATGTCAAATGCATTGGCAAATAGGTGGACCTTCACTGATGATAAAGTAGCATTGAAATACGCTTCCAGAACCTCTGATTTCAGGTCTTCATTGTTTCAGTCTCAAGGCATTGAGATGTTTTTACAATAAATCTGTCAATGTGAGCAATGCATGTGGCATCATCCCAATTACGGCTGTCAGACGATGGAGTAAAGATGCCAGCACCAAGACTGATGTCCCTTGACTGTCACTCACCTATGAGTAAAAATCGTCATAAAGGAGGCAGCCGTTTTTCTTGCAGCTACAAGACCCCAGCAAAATTGTGGTGATGGTATTCTCTGATCTTTGGCTACATCCTTGACCAATGAATCTCATATGCCTACTTTGTTTTCTAGAGGGACTGTGTCCTACTAAATGAGAAACCACTGAGTCTCAAAAGGTTTTGTCTGGCAGTTGTACAAAGGCAATAATCTAGCGTCAAATGTTGGCCAACCATCATCTTGTTCTCCACCACAAATGTTGCTTCAGAAGAAACATTACACCCTAAGAAGACCTTTGCAGCCACATACACATGTGCATTAGTGCAACTTTGAACATTTCCCATTTCACTGTGACAAACAGGGCAGGTAACCTTTGACTAAAGGGAGTGTGAAGGTGGACGTGTCAAAAGAGCAAATTCTTTTCTATGTTTCCGAATGCCCACCAGCAGTGTTTTATTGCCTCTCAAAAGAAACAAAGGCACTCTAAGATCTAAAAACATGCTGTTTGTTCTGATACAGTACAGTAAATCTGTTTAGAGCATATTCTTTCTACAGTTGCAAGGCAAACACAAAAATAGCATTAAGGTTTTACCTATTTTTTCCTTTTTACTTGTCTGTTTAGAGTCATATCAAAAATAAAAAATGTTGAATATCTATTCTCTGAATCTGCATTCAACTTTATTGCATAGAAATAAATAATTTCTTTAACTTTACCTGGGTTCTTCCCAGCATCTGTTTGGAATTTTTTGTAACTGACTCCATCACAAATATATTCGAAGTTAATATCATTGATGTGTTGAATACATACTTTTTTTCCCTATATGGGTTCACAGCCATCAACATAGAATTTACTCATAGGAAGCAAGGAAATCTCAATCTTTTAACTTACAAAGGCTGTAGGTAACGTGTTTGTATTTGAACTATCCTTTGCCTGTGTTGGGGGTAGTTTTAAAACCTGTGGTTGCCATAGAGACCAGCTTGGCTAAGGGAGCTGGGGGAAACATAACTTGAGTTTGTCCAGTTATTGCTCCCCATGTCCTCCAAGTGAGAGCCACCACCTTTAACTAAATCCTCCATTTATGGATGGGTACATAACTGTGTTGTGTGTGCACATTGAATCCTTTCCGGTTCTAACTTGTGCACCCATTAACCATATTTATTGGCACAATTCCTCAGTGGTGTCACAGAAGGAGCAATATTAAAATCCCCTAAAGACATTTTGCCATTACTCTATTAGTGTTTGCTGTTTTCATTGTATTTTAAACATAAAACTCATTATGTGACTTCACCTCATAGCACTGCAACCTTAAACACCCAGAGAATATGGAGGATTATGTGACTGGGTAGAAAAGAATCAAAGCATTTATAGCAGCAGCTTAAACTTACTAAGCTCACCATGGGCCAAAAGTGGACAAACATCTTAATAACATAGTCAAAATGCTTCAAATACAATTTTGCTGCTTTTATAATAAGAAAACTTGACTTTTTGGTCCAGAAACAATAAACCACTACACAGGTTAGTCAAAGTCAATTAAAAATCTCTCCATACAGCTATTCCTCACACACACACTAAACAAAGTCTAATAAAGGGATTAGATGCAGCTATAGAGGAACCTCATTTGTTTCCTCTCATTGATGTTTGTGTTGTTTGTTTTATTTAATTTTATTTAGGTCAACAGAGACAGCCAGTGCAAAGCAACCCCACTTACAGCAAAAGTATCTAAGTCTGACTATTGATCGAATGTATTTATGTACATTAGTGCCTAACTGATATTGACTCTTTCCCTGTCAGACAGGACATATAAACTTTGGTCATACAGCTTGCAGAAGCTTTAGTATTATTCTTGAGTATTGATTTTTGACATCTGAAGGATATAATGTTTGCTGGATGCTTTTAGTCCTGAAGATGCAGGTTATTTGGTAACATCTCCATTGAGAAAATTAGATGAGTTCTTTTAGACTAGCATAGCCCGTAGAAGATGCAGTGCAGTTATGAAAGATGAAAACTAACATGCTGTTAGAGGAGGTCTAGCAGCAAATTGGATTTTTGTTCATGGATTCATTGTTCACAGAAAAATGAATTTGTTTCATTTAGTTTTGAGTTATATAAGAAATATTGTATGTCAGGAACGCTGTAAAACCTGTATAGCTCGTGCCATAAACATATTTTTAGATTTATGTTTAAACATTACAGTAGGAGAAGCATTTTGTATTATTACTTTATCACTATAACAGATACTGGACTGAGGAAACCTTTTCAGTGCTTCTGAGTTAATAAAACAGTGAAACCTTGAATAGTGAATAGAACACAATTCTCATAAAGTTGTTGTTTATATAAATTTCATATAAGAAGTGTGAACTACTGCTCAGATTAACATCAGATGTAGACCTTATTGTTTGACTGTTTAGCAATAATTGTGGTCCATGTTGGAATATCATAAGTTGACTGCTTCTACAATCAATGATATACATTCAATGTTGGATAATAATAATGTCTAAACTATAGTCACATTGTGCATTACACATCAATATTAATACTCAGTTTAACAGTGCCAGTGTCCTCAGCTGTGGGAGCTTTTAATCATATAATAATACATTTTATGCTAAACTCAATATAATGTAAAACAGATTTTGTAATTCAGAAATGAGCAGATCTTTTAAGTTAGCCAGTCTTAAGTGCAAGGGGATGTACTTTGTAGCATGGGATGGACGGACGGACGGACAGATGGTCGGTCTAAACAAGCTCACACTGTATTCGGTCAACCAACCACATAGTTTTTAATGTAACCTGGACTGAAAAAAAACATACAGACGTCGAATAGAAATGTATAACTTTTGAGTAAGCTCAAATTATATTAAATAAAAATAAATTACAAATTTTTAAGTTACATAAAAAATAGTTCTACGTAAAAAGATGAGTTACTTGACTCCAGTTCATTGAGGCAATCAGTTTCCACATAAGTATTGATTCCAAAGAACTTACTTGGGTTTGCAGTGCTGTTGATCTGGATGTGACACTAAAATATATTTTTAAACAATATTCTTTATTGCTGAAACACAAACATTTCTTTTATTTGTTTTATGTGCATTTAATCTGTATCATAATTTAATTAGCTCTTCTGAACTGAGTCACAAAAATAATGAATTTTGTGAACATTGATTTATTTGTACATATACCTCTTTGTTACGATGTGGTGGTCAGTAAGACAAAACCTATCCTAATTTATCCTATGGATAATGAACAGTTTGACACAAATACATACAAATACATAAACATACCTTTTAAAATTACACCGTTAAGGAAGAGGAGGCTGTCAGTTGGCTCCGTAGCCTTATCACTGTATCACAGCAGGTAGGCTAGAACATAGCCGTAGAGGTGGTTTTGTTAGGATCCATACTGGATTGGGCTTTTGTTTCTCCAAGCCTCCCCGGAGAGGTAGCCACGAGCCTGCAAGACATGACTGAATGTCAGCTTCCCTGAAAAGGAAGATCCAGCGGCTGTCTCAGCAGGATGCGGTTTAAGGAGGCCTACAATACAGTGAAGCAGGATGCAGCAAAAGCCCTGCCAGAAAATCATATCTGAAAAGAACACCACACACGTTTTTGGACAGGAAAGAGGAATTTGGTTTTTTGTTGGTAAGTAAGGAAATTAAAGGGATTTCTTTTTTTTTTTTCAAAACAAATCAATCTAGATTGAATGGTTCTCTGTCAACTGGACGAGCAAAAACAAATGATACAACTTCAAAAGTTAGAAATGTTTTGCAAATTTGATGAAAGGTATTAGACAAGTCCCAGAGGGTGGCTGTCATTAAGTGATATAAAAAAACACAAGCTGGTTTTGAATCAAGGAGCTCTATAATAAGATGTTTTAAAGTAGGACAGAGTTAACTGTAAAGACGACACACGTATAGCTGCCGGAGGGGGTTTGGTTGTCAGAAATGTAAAAATAAGGCTAAAAAAAAAGCAAAAGTACAAGTGTGAATGCTCTGGGTTTTAAATGAACCGTTGAATAACACAGAAAAAGGAGGGATGAAGCAAAATGTTCCATTTATTGTTGTTCCTTTGGAGTGGGTGGTGCATCTTACAATAGAGATGGTGACTGCAGGGCCTTTAAGGCATCCTAACTAAAAAGGGGTTGACCTAAATGTTCACATTTCTGATTAAAAGGATTCCTACTCAGCATCTTTTCTGCAATTGAATTCCAAAGAAAGGAGATCATCATGTATGAAATGTGTCTAACACAACAGGGGGAATTATAGACTAGGAAAGCAGCCAAATAAGTTTTAAAAGAGAATCAAAAATATGTAGACTTCAAGTTCCACAGTAATGAATGTCATTTCAAAACATGAATCAATAGGCAGACTTCCGTTCCATTAATTTCCACAACATGTGTCGTCTGTATGTCATAAACTTAATTACCCATGATGGATGTTAGACAAGTTTCTGACAATTAAAATTAGTTGATCTTTACCCAAACGGTGTATTGCTTTCTCTTTTCCTTCACTCTCAGCAGCTCTTTCCTTCATCTTGTCTTCGAATAGTTTGACAAAATAAACCCACAACATGCTGATGAATTATTTAAATTCGACTCTGTGATGTATGCAGGCAGAGTTGCAAGAGAGCAATGTGGTTATTACTACCAGCGAACCTTCTTCCTCCAGCTGACTGAACCTCGAATTCAACCAATTACGATCTGCAGCCCTGCAGCTCTGGGAAGAAGAAATATGAGCTTCTGCCTACATTATCCAAATATGCTGCAGTCAAAACTGCTGCATTGCAAAGATGGAGCTAATGGGGGTTTATCAATTCATAGTGTAACGAACAGCTAGTTATCATCATTCAAGCCATGGAGGTCAATCAGAATTTGCTGACTAGAGCTGGGAAATAAGATTGTGCAGTATTGTTAGTATTTAAACTTTGATTACAAGGTATTATGATCTTCAGCTGAGGTTACCGTAAATTATGCAAGTTTTCATTAATTCTTGAGACCAACCCACAGATAATAAACTATGTTAAGATCTCGAGGCCACTCGTCAGAGTATTATTCACCTTTTTCTCAGTTCAGTATAGTGGCAATCATTGAATACTATTTCCATGAAGGGATATAACTTGCCAGCAGGGATGAAGACGTATTCAGAGCAGTGGTTCTCTTTTTTTTCTCCTCCCCCTGATTATTTCACCTCTGTGAAGAGTGTCTTGACAGACCTTATCTGTCTCTCAGTAGTAATTTGATAGTGCAAAAAAGGGTTAAATAGCATTCTCACAGTTTTGCTCTTTAATATTAGGTGAACATTTTCAATACAGTGATATATTTGATGTGTTTTGGCAAATAAGTAGTGATTCTAAAGCATCTCAGGGAGCAGCTGGTCAGCAGTGTGTTGAGTTTCTGCATCTGGGTGACCTATTGAACCAGATTAGATTCTCTTGAGAATATGCTGTATCTGCCTCCTGTTGACCACTGCCAACAAGAGAATGTGGCCATCGACCCAATTATTACCACCCAAATGTGTCACTTTAGTTCACTTAAATGAATTTTCTTCTCTGTTCTACCAAACTTAGTTTTCATGTTTCAAGGCTTTCTGATTCCCATTTTTCACTATATTTACTGTATTTTGCTTCTGATTGCTAATCTTAAATATTGAAAACCAGTGAGAAGGTACGAAAAAACTGAAAAGTAGAGGAGAGAATCACAGATTTAAAGATAAACCAGAATCATAGAGTGTGTGGTCAATGAGCAGAATTTTCATAAATATCAACCCTAAGTCTGTTAGTAAATAAAATGTGCTATTAGATCTCAGCAATATGGCCTTAAAACATTGCAAACAAGCTTATAGTTAGACTTAAAGGTCCAAGGAAAAATATTGTCAAAATGGTCTAAATTAGTCAAGGGTTCATTGTCTTGCTGATTCTGTAATAAATGCCTTTACTGTTTATATGAGATATCCAAAAACATTTTAAAAGCTTCTGAATCAGTCTACAAAGCCCTCTGCTGCAGTTCTACTAATTCTGACTTATTTTTATACAATAATAATTCAGCAAATAACCAAAATTTACTTTGTTAAGGCTTTGCATGTTAACAATACTGCATGTTTTATTATTAAATGAGACACTTATTCTTTCAGGAGCATTTTCATTCTTCTAGAGTTAGGTCAGTTCCCAGCTCCAGAGAGTAGTTTATCTTCACACGTTTTGCTAAGTTATGAAAGGTTGAGTGCATAACATTTGTGTTATTTACAGTGATGTCGGATATCCTGTTGTGTTCCAGCTGTTGGCTCCATGTGATAAAGGCTTGACAAATGCAGGTGAATCAGATGAAAGTTAAGGGAGAAAAATTCGGACTCACTCGCTGTTCCTTTCTTTAAAGAGCCAATATTATTTTGCTTAACTAGTTTAATAGACTAATAGCTCACAATAGTTGTATTACATGGTATCATTTTCTATCAGAAGATTAAAAAAAAACAATATAATATGTGAAAAAAGAGGAGTGAACAAAAGCTAGTATGAAAATTGTATATTTTTAAGTTTTCAGTTTGAATTTGTGTCCACTGCAACAAAATGTATTTAATACATTTTCTGGTTAGGAGGAGATTATCAGGAATCCTTACAGAAAGCAAGAGATTGGAGATCTAACAAAGTGGGGATGTTTAAATCTCTGTTACTGTTTTAATTTGCGCTGTTAAAGCTGGCTCACAGGGCAGGGTACTATGTCATTGATGGTGCTGTCTCTACTTCTTTAGCAAACGCCTTATAGTATTGTTATGCTTGTAAAAATTAGTCCACAAAATAGCTGAATTGCTTCTTCCTTGTTAGCCCTGTTAATTTCCTCTAACTGGTGTTTGATCTCAAGAAGTTTTGTGAGATTTGCTATTTTTATATCTCAATTTTCCTGAAGGACATCTGCTTGTGTGTATGGTGTGTACAGCCTTCCGATTTGGCTGTACATCACCCACTCAGGACCAGACCTGTTTTACCTATGATTTTTTATCATCATGTGTGGTGGGGACTCTGAGATTATGAAAATCACGCAACAGTTTTTAAAATCTTGCAGAGGGAACCTGCCATAACTCACATGAGTGCAGACTTTAGAGATCACTCCTTCCACAACTGTTTCAATTCAATTCCATTCAGTTTATTTCTATAGCACCAATTCACATCACAAGTCATCTCTCTTTACAGTTTAACCAGATAATACAGTCAATTTGATTCTAAGTTTTATATCCAAGGAAAACCAGTTGATTGCATTGACTCATTGACTCAAATGCAATCCCTCACACCAAGCATGCCCGCAGCGACAGTGGAGAGGAAAAACTCCCCTTTAACAGGAAAAAAAACCTCCAGCAGAACCAGGCTCAGTGTGAGCGGCCATCTGCCGAGGCCGACTGGGGTTCAAGGAGACAGAAGCAGAGATACAAAAAACAGCCCCGGCCAGGAAACACACAGCCAGGCAGATGAGTCCGAGCCACCTCCAATGTCAGAGGATGAAGAGAGCACATCCAGTTAGACACAGTCACAGCCAAACAGGAACAGACAAGGCAAAGCTACTATGAGAAAAAGCAGAGAGAGCATAACGTCAGAGATTGAACTAACAGATTCTGCAGAATAGGAGAATAGAGAGAGAATGAAGCAGAATGATGAAATGGGGGTCCCTATCTCCTCCAGAAGTCTAAGCCTATAGCAGCATAACTATAGAGATAGCTCAGGATAACCTGAGCCACTCTAACTATAAGCTTTATCAAAAAGGAAAGTTTTAAGTCTAGTCTTAAAAGTAGACAGGGTGTCTGCCTCACGGACTAAAACTGGTAGTTGGTTCCACAGGAGAGGAGCCTGATAACTAAAAGATCTGCCTCCCATTCTACTTTTAGAAATTCTAGGAACCACTAGTAAACCTAAGATTGAGAGCGAAGTGCTCTGTTAGGAACATAAGGAACAATCAGATCTCTGATATCAGATGGAGCTTGGCCATTTAAGGCTTTATATGTGAGAAGGAGGATTTTAAATTCTATTCTGGATTTAACAGGAAGCCAATGAAGAGAAGCCAGGATAGGAGAGATATGATCTCTCTCTTTAATTTTCATCAGAACTCTGGCTGCAGCACTTTGGATCAGCTGAAGGCTTTTAACTACAGTTTGTGGACTTCCTGATAGTACAGAATTACAATAGTCCAGCCTTGAAGTAACAAATGCATGGACTAGTTTCTTAGCATCACCCCTGGACAGAATATTTCTAATTTTTTGCAATATTCCTCAGATGAAAAAAGGAAATTCTAGAAACCTCTTTGATATGGGATTTAAATGACAGGTCCTGAGCAAAAACAACACCAAGTGTTTTTACTTTATTACCTGAAATCAGTTTAATCCCATCCAAGTCAAGTGACTGGCTAATCAGCTTATTTTTCAAAGACTCTGGTCCAAAGACTATAACTTCTGTTTTAAAGTTTCACTACAATACTTTAGAAGTTTACAATTACCAGTTTCCTCACAATTAAATTATCCTTTGCCCCAAAATAATTGATTTTGAGCAACCACTTTGCGTAGATTAAAGGGAAAAAACTCCAATTGAAGTTACTTCATTTGGTTCAAAGATAGAGAGGAAAAAGAAAAAACAGTTGCATTTGAAGAAAATTATTGTGGCTTAAATTACCCAAGGTTCATTTGGAGAGCAGTTATTGATTTAATATAAGAAAACATATTCACACTGATATAAGAGCATGGCAAAATTAATATTTTTCCTAACATAAACTGTAAAACATTAGGCTCACAAATAACAATTTCACTACTTACTTGCTATTGAACTCACTCTACTGGCCTGCATTGATAAGATTTGTAGCCAAAGAGCTAATTTCACCAATTTTTTAGGATGTCTATAAGCCACTTATCCATTCTAAATAAATCAGCCCATGTCCTGGCTATATGTATAGTCCATCAGATTTCAATTATTTAATTTACATATAATCATATTTGATACTCACTTTCTGTGTTATTGATAAAACTACTAAATCTCATTTTGAGAAAATTTGTTTTAGAATTAACTATCCGCTTTGTGTTACAATGAAAAATCTGGGTCCCATTATCCTAAAATTTTTAGCATTATAATATTTAGTATTGTTATTTAATCTAATACAGAAGAAAAAAATATATAGTTAATTTAGTCCCTTTTTTAAAGACAGCAACTCAGAAAAAACTTTGGTGTTTAGTTTTTAATTTAGGAATAATGTAGATCATATGTGACAAACTATGGTTCATAAAGGCAACAGATCACAGAAAGCAAAACCTAACTTCACCTTAATCATCCAAAATCAACTTTTTACTTTACTCCTCTCTATGGGTAATATATCACTGTAAAGTTTTTTCTGTTGCTCACATAATAAAAAAATCTTTATCATGTTCAAGTCCCAGACTAAAGTGAGGTTTTGTTTTCTCTTTTTATCTTAGAGATTCCTTATCTGTGACAAAAAAGATCCAATCTGGGATTATGTATCGGTATGACTTCAAATTCAACCACAGTAGGAAAGGTAAACAAGAGTAGTAGTAAATACTTGAGGTTGGGATAAATAAATACCCACACTTCCAAAGTTTAAACTGAAGCATATTGGACTGACCCCATGGACAGCCAAGTGAAACATAATTAATCATCTGAGTGTTCACATACATATAAATCATGCTTTAGGTATTTCTACATCCTTCAGTGAGGGTCTGGGGGTTCCCATGCTACCTCACGTAAGCATATTCTTGCTGCTACATCATGAATCACCCTTAACTGAATTACCATCTTTGCTTTTCTCTCTGTCTGCAAATACAATTTTTTCAAGTGTCCTTCTTTATAAGACTATTTAGCAACAACAAGGTATTATACATAGATACACCATATGGAAAGAAAAGACGTTTAATAAACAACCCCTGCAGTGGGAATGCGAGAGATAATGTCAAATGTTTACATTATATGAAAAGTTGAAAATAGATGGTATTGCTCCTGGTTGCATCAGCACATATAGTATGTCTGACAAATCTCTTCTTTACCCCCACAGATATTAAATTCTTTGCACATATCTCACAGCTTTAAAGGGATATTACTGTCCATTCTTACTTATGGTTATTTCTAATTGTTGTGGAATAATCCTGCATTTGTATAGGCAGCTTTTAGCCATCTTGACTGGGTCTTCATTAGTCTAACTTTTAAAATATTCCAAGGCTTGCGTTCATCCATCTTCCGTCTCCCATACTGGAGATGTTTTAGTTGGTTCAGATGTGAGGATTGGGCGGCCCATGACAGCGTATTGATCTAGTGATGTTTCATCCACATCATGAGCGACCTGATTGTTTGGCATCAAGCATTGTCCTGTAGGGGGGGAAGAACAATCTCCACAAAGAAGGAATATTGTCAGGACAGAAGTAGACAGAAAGAAATGTGAAAAAAAGAAAAAAGAAAACAGCAGCCTTTCTGTTACAGCCCTGATCATAATCAATGTTCTAACCTATATCATGTTGTTAAAGCTAAAGATTAGACCCAGCAATACATTTTCTCAATCAACACTTCTATGGTCCTGTTTTTATATAGCTTTGATCCAAGTGCAAAATGCATAGATATGAACCAAGTGATTGTAAGTCTGGCTTTATGAAGACCTTTAATCTACCTTTGAAAAACTTGAACACTGATCTCTCAGATAGAATATTAAAATCCTCTTTATAGTTGCTGAGTTACATTCAAATGATTTAAGGTTTAACAGGTTCAGTGTGAGTCGTAATCACCTCAACCCCTTATGTTCCTTTCCTGTTACGTTAAAATTGGTTTTCCAATGGTTTTCCAGATCAATTTTATTTCACACACTGGATTAAAGTGGATCATAGATGTAGAGCTCCTTATTTATCCTAATTTTTGAATAAACTGCACCAAGCTCCTGTCTGTCTCTCAAGAGAAGCAGGTGCATCAGTACAAATTGAGAGAGGATAATACCGTTTTTTTTTTTTTATTCACAGATACTGACCAGGAAGACATAAGTCAACTGTATTCTAACTGATTCAATCTTCAGCGTGAATGGATTTGCTTCAAAAATTTATTAAAAAGTCAGTAATCAATTATAAAAATAATTTTATGAAAGCATGAACCCACACATATTCTCTATGATCTCAGTATCACAATTAATTATTCACAGATAAACCAACATGTTCTTTTTAAATATCCACATTTTTACATTATGCTCTGGTGACTAGGAAAAAAAATACAGAGTCAGATTGTAACCCATCTATTTTGTAGTTCAGTCTAAAGCTATCATCATCTTTGGGCTAGAGTTAAACAATATCAGGGTGCAGTTGGTCTGGTGGCCCGACCCCGTAACATCATCAATGACCCCTCACACCCCCACCATGGACTGTTCTCCCTGCTTCCCTCCCTGCAGGTCCAGCAGATTCTGCAACGGCTTTTTCCCCACCGCCATCAGACTGTTGAGAAAACTCTTAATCATATCACTGTCCCTGGATCACAGCACTTTAAGGATGTCATGAAAACTGTCCAAAACGAAATTTCGTTTTTTATGTACTTTGTATAAACAGTGTAAACGAATCGAAATTTTGTTTTGTATACACTTTGTGTATACAAAATTACAATAAAAGTTGTCTAAGTCATCTTAAAAATAGCTTTTAAATTTGACCCTTTATGACTAAAACATTGTTTGATCGGCAGACTGACACCTCAGTGGTCCAATGCCGATGTATCTATAAGCTTGTAGCCTATTTGTATCGTCTTAAGTGTCATGATGGGTCTCTGTGATTAAACCCACATGCAGAACACCACACAAAGCAGGGTAAAAGTTTAACAGTTTATTAAAGAAAGGCAAACACAGAGTAAACAATGCACTGGTTCTGGTACTGGTCCGGGACTTGGTTTCACAGAGTAATCTGCAGAGAAGGATAGTTTGGTTAGCCAGGTAACTATGATGTCTTGACAGGGTTTTGATTCAGAGTTGTACCTGATGAGGTTCAGACTGATCGGTGGAGAGGGGGAACCGGTTGGGTCCAGAGACTGTGGGTTCAGCAGAGAGCTTAGCAGCGGGAGAGCTTAGCTTCAGGCTAGCGATGTTCAGACCTTGAGTAGTTCTCCACGTTTTCTCCTGAGAACTAGCAGGGAGATTCAGACTGAGGATCTTCAGGTTTGGCTTCTTAGGGTAGGCAAGCAGGTTTCCAAACATGAGCTCCTTCAGCTCCTTCAGAGCTACAGACTTCGATCAGGTTTCCTATAAGGCAGAGAAGACAGAGGCTGGTTAGAATCAGGTTACTCTCCAGAGCAGACAGAGATTCTATGTGCAGGCTGAGGATCAGGTTCTGCTAACCAAAACTGGTCAACAATCTGGCACTGAAGACAGGTCTGGCCGCTGCTTATGTAGCTGGTCTCCTGATGGGCTGATGATCCTCTGGTGTGAAGGAGGCTCCAGCTCAGGAGACCCATAGCGCTCTCTGCTGGAGACAGGTGGCAGATCTCCAGATCCCAACATTAAGTTGCTATAATGAAGATAGATTTAATGGATACTTAAAGGCGACCGCCATCCAGCTCAACTCAGACACCAATGGCAACTCTAGGTAAGGGGAAAAAGGTAAAAAAATAAAATAAAAATCCTTGGTATGTACAGGAATGAGCAGAAGTGCTGCAGGTCTGTGTTTGTGCCACATGTGGCACGAAAGTGAAATTGAAAATCAAGACGTCTCCCAAAATTTGATATTTGGAAGATATGACAAAAGTTTTACCATTAGGTTTTGCTCATTATTTAATTAGTTCGTCTTTGATATTTCTTAAGGTAACTTTAAATGTCAATGCTCTACCTTTAACACTGAGCCAGACTAAGGTCATACCACAGAAGATGCATCACAGAAACTCCAAAATATGAAAATGTTTACTCTTTCAACATGTTATGCTTAAATAAATTTTGTATAATCTTTTTCATATATGTAGCTTCCTTTCCTAGTGATCAGTTGATGCAGTTGTTGTTGTTAGCTGGATAAACTAGAATTTGACCTTTGCTGAAGTTTTTTTTTTCATTGATATAAATAAACATAAACCTTTGCAACAAAAATTCATTGACTGCTCTTTAAAACTGATTAGATTGATAAAGATTTCACCCATCAAATCTTTTGATAGATTTTTAGATTGTTTTATATATAACATTAAAATATTTTACCAGTGGCCGAGGGAAGTGGGCGCCTAGTGGCGAGAGGCAGATTTAAAGAAAATGTATTAAAAATACTTTGCACAATTTCTAAAGCTCTTATGAATACTGTGGAAAATGATTTTGACTTTTTTTTTTTACAATTACGTGTATTTGGATTTTATTTCAATATTTTAAGGCCTTATCAACCCAAGTTCCCTGAAATTACGATGTTACCATCAAGCAAGCTATAGGTCCCCGAAGAGGTATCCTGCACGCAGCCGACTAGTAAATGTACATAGTCTAATGACAGAAACGAGGAGGATATTTGGGAGAGAAATGCATTTCGAATTCGTCCGCTTATGTGATACTTTATCTCCACGACCTCAGTGCACACCTGAACAATTGGACACCTGTAATCAGGGCACCCTGGCTGTAGCTCAAAGTAAGAGAATGGTGCCGTTGCGCACTTTCATATCTGTTCATGCAGTTTAACATAACCATAGTATTTTAGAGAGTTATTCTGATCTTGTGCTCTTTGAGTAATGGATGTGGAGAACTGCTCAATAACGTTTGAATACTATGATAATACAATTATTTCCTTGTGGTTTGCGTAAAAGGTTTTTGGAGCTAATAGTCACGTGTGACATAAACACTCTTAAGTTCAGGCCAGCTGAATAAATCTATGTTTTTATAGTGTTATTGTGTAGTTTAATTAATAGCGCATATACTCACCTGAGAACTGATGATTTCTGTGTGTTACAGGCCCTGGTTGCATGCCCTGAAGTGTATATGACAATAAAATACTGAATCTCAAACTATTTACTTATTTATTTTTATTATAATTTTAATAAGCCTATAGGCTCATAGGTCTTTTGTCCAAAAAAACCTAAAACGATTTCAAAGCACACCTTGTTCAAAAGTACTTCCAGCGGCCCTGCTTGAGTGAGTAAATATGCTTATATTTAGAGCATACACCATTAATCATACTCAAATCAAGTAAACTGCTTAAAACACAAATCTTCTACACGTCTGCAGAAAATGAAAGTACTACAGTCCAGAAGATCCCATGCTGCTTCTGTTTGCTAATTAAAATTTAATGCTTTACCACATTGCTTAGTATTCCTTTCATTCCCACCGCAAAACTCACAACACCAACATAAAAGAAGCCACAGGAAATGGGGGGGTTGTCTCTCACCATTTCCACCACTGCGAGTGGAAAAATAGGACAGCCACTCAATGCTCCTTCAAATTCCGCTCCAACTGCAATGAGACACAGAAGGATGCTGCTTCTGTCAAACATTTCTTTATCACAGTAAATCATGGGATGCAAACATTATTCTCAGCTAATTAAGAGCATTTTCCCCCCGTGTTGGTTACTGGTAAAGAAAGATAATATAGAAACACCTTGTTTATGGTTGCTTCTCCTGAGACATAAAGAAGCCACGCATCTGCACATTCAACACAGCCGGAGATGCATTTCATGATTAGAACTCTGACTTTTACTCCTATGATAGAGCAATTAAAACCCAGCGTGACATAGTTGTAATATGGCTCACAGCACACGAATTCTGATCTGCTCAGTAAATAAATCATTACAGCTGAGCTCTGGAGATCTGTGGATAAGTGTGTGAGCTTGTAAAATAAACACAAGTAAGGATTTCAGCCAAATTACGATTAAACTAAACTCTGTTTCCACAAGTAGGAAAAATACTTTCATTAACCCTAAACTGTGTATTAAGGAACATGTTGTCAGGTTTGACTCTGCAATGTTTCAGGCTATGTTCACACAGTAATGATTGATGTTATTCCTTTTTTTTTTTTTGAAATTCTATATATGTAGCATTCCGTAAAAATTCAAAAAATATCCACTGGACTTGGTTTCCAAGATTTGAAGACGTTTCGCCACCTCTCCAGGAAGTTTTTCAATTCAAATGTGAATGGTCATTACTACTACCTACTGTTTTGCTATATTCAATTATTTTGGTTTCAGATTTTTTTTTCTATTTGGTTTGCAGATCATATGGCATCTAATTTAACCAGCTTTTTGTTTTTGTGTAGGTTTTTCCCACAGTAGTTCTTCATTCCCCTTATTAGTTCCAATGACAGAGCTCACAACTTCCCAGTATATAAGCTATAGTTCAAAATGTTCCTAGCTGTTCCCTCCACTGCATTCTGCCTGGTTTCCAGTCATTTTCACCTAATGCTCTACTTCTAGCTAACCATCTTAATTAATAAAACCTTACCAGCATGTTAATTACAAATTCTTGTTTGTAATTTTGTTAAACTAATAAAACTTAACAACTTAACCTTTTAAAGCATTGTCCATGGCTTCAAATGGTTTGAGCTCATAGTGGGGCTTATGCTTTTTTCTGAATGCTTACCCTAACTGTGAACTTTTCGACAATTTCTAAAATTATTAAAATTTATAACAAAACCACCGACTGAGTAAGCAGAACTAAAAGCACAAAATTGCTTTGTACTCAGTTTGCAGTTTTGTGACACAGACTTTAAAACTGCAGGTACAATCCACTGCACAGCACTCTTTTAGCGCAACTGTAAACAAAACTTGTTTCTTTACACTCAATTTCCAAATGATCAACACAGTCCTGGCAAAATTATACACATATATGGCTATTATACATTTTTCTGCCAATTTTCTGGCACACTGTCGTGTATTAAAACTGTTTAAGATGATTAGTTCGGTTTCCGGTTGAGCGAATGACGTGGTAGGACGTGTCTGGCTGAGCTCCTGCAACAGCTAGAATTAATTGCTATTTTAGGCACATTTTTGAAAGTTTCTTATCGCTTTTTCGACGTGATTCTTTCCCCGTTACTATAAGTCTTCTCAAATTTTGGCTTTTTTTTTTTTTTTCGTTTAATATGCCTCCTAAAGTCAAATCGGCTGCACAACAACAGAGGCCTGCTGCTCATGCTACATCCCCGCCTCGTGGTGACTCTCCTTCCAGCCCGGATGATTTCGCTGGAGGCACCCCTTCCTCGGCCTTTAAGACCGAGCTACTATCGGCACTCCGGGTTGAAATGGCACTTATTTTCAAAACCGAACTCCAAGCAGCTCTTACTGAAAATTTGTCGAGTATAAAGGCTGAGCTTCTGGCTGTGAAGTCGGAATTAACTAGCAATATTACAACCATTCAACTGGACGTGCGCAGCTTGAAAGACACCGTGGGCGAATTGGAGACATCATGCTCTACATGCACCGACGACATCACTACGCTACAGGCTAAGGTGGAGCAGCTGTCAGCAGACGTGAAAAGGCTGGACAATAAATGTGATGACCTGGAAGCAAGATCCCGCCGCAACAACTTGCGGCTGATAGGAATTCCAGAAGATTTCTCCATCTCATCTACAGCCGTTTCAAATTTGCTTAAAGAGGCTTTTAAGTTGGAGAAGGAGCCCTTGGTGGACCGTGCCCATCGTACTCCCCAGCCGAGCCCGAAACCTGAAGAGCGACCTCGTCCTATTGTTGTTCGTTTGCACTATCATTCGGACTGTCTGGACATACTGGGTCGGGCTAGGTCCCAGCAGCGGATCATGCTTGGGGACACACACTTCTCCGTTTTCCCTGACCACACGCCGAAGACAGCCCGGGCCCGCGCCGCCTTCAATGATGTCCGCCGTCAGCTTCGAATGATCCCGGGGATCCGGTTCGGACTGTTGTTGACCTAGTGTTTTTACAGGAAACCCATATGCGCACTAAAGATCAGTTCAGGCTAAAATGTCCTTGGGTCTCTGATGTATTTCATTCACATTTCAACACTAAAGCCAGGGGAGTTGCCATCTTAGTTGGTAAATCAATTCAGTTTTCAGTTTCTAAAATTATATCAGATAAAAATGGCATATACTTAATTGTCGCTGGTACCTTATTTCATGTCCCAATTCTCTTAGTGAATATTTATGCCCCTAACTTTGATGATCCAAATTCTATGAATAAGCTATTTGAATGTCTTCCCTCTTTAGATAATAATCTCCTTATAGTAGGCGGAGATATGAATTGCGTCATCGATCCCAAGTTGGATCGCTCTAACCCGCGCAGCTTGGTCCCCTCATTAATGTCTAGATCACTCTCTGACTTCATGTCAAAAAATGGTTGCATTGATCCCTGGAGATTTTACAATCCCCAAGACAAGAAATTTTCTTTCTTTTCCCACTTGCATCAGTCTTTCTCTCGTATAGACTACTTTTTTCTTGACACTAAACCAATTCCAAATGTTCTAACTGTTGATTATCACCCTATTGTCATTTCTGATCATGCCCCTCTTTCATTAGATCTTAAGTTTGCTTGTCAACATCGCTATATCACACCTTGGAGATTCAATCCTCTACTTCTTTTAGATGAAAAGTTTAACACATTTATCGCAGCCCAAATTGATGATTATGTTACAATAAATCAGAATGACAGCGATCCAATTTCATATGCTTTACTCTGGGAATCACTAAAAGCATTCTTACGAGGACAAATTATCTCATACTCCACCCATTTGAATAAGACGCGCAAGGCAAAATTGTTAGAACTTAGTGCTAATATTACTATTCTGGATCAGCAAATTGCTGTTTCTCCTTCACCAACTTTACTTAAACAGCGGGTAGAATTACAGACCGAATTTGATCTTATCACCACCAATGATGCAGAGCGACTTCTCCTACGGTCTCGCTCTATTTATTATGAACATGGTGATAAGTCTAGCCGACTTCTCGCTCATCAGCTTCGTCGTCGGGCAGCTTCACATATGATCCCCCAGATAATGGACTCGTCAGGTACTTTGCATCAGGACCCCACTGCTATTAATTCGGTTTTTGATTCAAATGAAATGACTCAGTTTCTTGACAGTCTCGAATTCCCTGAGATAAACACAAATGTTGCCAAGGAACTTGATTCGCCCTTAACCTTGGAGGAGATTGTTGCTGCCATGAAAAGCATGCAAAGCAACAAAGCTCCCGGTCCAGATGGATTTCCTGTTGAATTTTTAAAAAAATTCCAGGACAAGTTATCTCCATTATTGCATGCAGTATATAAGGAGTCATTACAGCAGGGCAGTCTCCCCAATACTTTAACTCAAGCCTCGATTACTCTCGTCTTGAAGAAAGATAAGGATCCAAATCTTTGCAGCTCATACAGACCTCTCTCCTTAATAAATGTTGATGCTAAGATTCTTGCTAAAGCTCTGGCGCGTCGTCTAGAAAGTGTAGTACCTACTATTGTTTCACATGAGCAAACAGGATTTGTTAAGGGGAGGCAATTATTTTTTAATATCCGTACTCTCTTGAATATTATTTACTCTAAGACCAACACTGAAATTCCTGAGGTTGTGATCTCTGTCGACGCTGAGAAAGCGTTTGACAGAGTTGAATGGGATTACTTATTTGCAGTTTTAAGAAAGTTTGGACTGGGTGATGCATTCATTTCTTGGATACATCTCTTTTATATTTCTCCTCATGCTAGTGTCTCCTCTAATGGCATTCAATCCAGTTTTTTTAAACTTTTCCGCGGCACTAGACAGGGATGCCCGTTATCTCCCCTACTGTTTGCACTGGCCATCGAGCCTTTGTCAATCTTTCTTAGGACCTCCAATAATTTTACTGGAATTTCCCGATTAGGCACAGAATTCAAACTATCGCTTTATGCTGACGATTTATTGCTTTATGTCTCAAATCCCTCTCTTTCCATACCGTCAATCCTGTCTGCTTTCCAGAGATTTGGATCTTTTTCCGGTTACAAAGTAAATATCGCTAAAAGCGAATGCTATCCTATTAATGATCTTGCTTTAAAGCTTTCACACTCGGACATTCCGTTCAAGTTGAGCTCTTCTGGTTTCAAGTATCTGGGCATTAATGTAACAAGATCATTAAGCTCTCTTTTCACTGCTAATTTTCTGCCTTTAATTTCTAAAATCAATTTGTACCTCCAAAGATGGAATAGTTTACCACTCTCACTTATAGATAGAATCAATGCAATTAAAATTAATGTTTTACCAAAATTTCTTTTCTTGTTTAATTGTCTCCCACTTTTTCTCCCAAAGCATTTTTTTAAGACGCTTGACCAAGTTATTACTGGCTTTCTATGGCGTGGAAATCAACCTAGAATCTGCAAATCCACACTTTACAGATGCAAATTTGGTGGGGGATTGTCACTTCCAAATTTCCAGCTGTATTATTGGGCAGCCCACATCCATAAAATTTAATTTTGGTTTCGATCTGTAGACTTCCCATGGTGCAATTTGGAGGCACAATCGTGCTCTCCTTCCTCACTAGTTGCTCTTCTCACTTCCCCTATTACATCCAATCCATCTGGCTTTGTAAATAATCCAGTAGTTCGATCTGTTGGTACCAGTTTAGGAAGCACGTCAAATTTCACTCTGCATCTACACTTGCCCCTTTAATGAAGAATCATTTGTTTCTGTTAGGATCCTCAGGCTTGCCCATCAGACGGCGCCGAGGATCCTCTTCTGCTCTTTGTTGTTTTCTTTTAGGACTGGAGTTACTGTTGGGATCTGGAGATTACCCCCTGTCTCTAGCAGAGTGCGCCATGGGTCTCCTAGGGCTGGAACCTTCCTGCACACCTGATTTCCATCTACTCATTAGGAGACCTTCCCTTTATAAGCTCCTGCCAGACCTTGCTTCCATGCCGCAGTGTTGATCTTAGTTGGTTAGCAACCTGAGTCTCTGTTACTGGAAGAATCTTAGTTATCTCTAGTGTGAGATCAGATTCTAATCTCTCCTTTGTCTGTGCCTCACAGGAAAACCTGTCTCTTCGTGAAGCTCTGGATGAGCTTAAACCTCCTGTCTCTTCGTGAAGCTCTGGATGAGCTTAAACCTCCTGTCTCTTCGTGAAGCTCTGGATGAGCTTAAACCTCCTGTCTCTTCGTGAAGCTCTGGATGAGCTTAACCTCCTGTCTCTTCGTGAAGCTCTGGATGAGCTTAACCTTCCTAGCCTGCCCTCGTGAGCCAAACTCTGGGAGAACTGCCTCACTGGAACCCTGTCTCTGGCCTGAAGCTCTGGGAGAGCTGCATCACAGGAAACCTGCCTCTAGTCTGAAGCTCTAGGTGAGCTTAACCTGCTATCTGCCCTGGTGAGCCAACCTGAAGATTCCTATGTGGATTTAACCTGAAGACTTCTATGTGGAGTTTACATGAAGGTTCCTATGTGGATATTTCCTGTTGTTCTCTGCAGTGAGCTGGAAGCTCAAATCAAGGTCTGCCATGCTAAGCCTGAAGCTAGGTGCTTAGCTTCTCATGAACTCTGCTAACCAACAGTCTCCGGTCCCAGTCAAGACTTCAGTGAAACATTCTCAGAACTGTTTATTCTCTCGTGTTCAGAACCTTTAATAAACATTTGAACTTTTTCCCTGCCTCCTCCGTGTGTGTTCTGCATCTTGGGCTTGCCTCCATAACCCATCATGACAGTTTCAACCAGCACTCACTGATCTGACCTTTTCATTATGGAGTAATAAAGGGCTGACATGTTTTAACAATTTTTACAAGGAAGGTATTTTTCGCAGCTTCACAGACCTTTCATCAGAATTTCAACTCCCCCCCCCCTCTCATCTATTCCGGTACTTTCAGGTTAGGCATTGCGCCAAAGCTTTATTTCCCAGTTTTCCTTCCAGGCTGCTGAACTTGCACTGGGAGATGTTTCTGAGCTGGGATCCTCTTCAGAGTTCATATATATCTAAAGTCTACCATGAAATCTGTCTTTTGATTCTTCGTCCATTACCAAGGTCAAAGCGGCTTGGGAGATCGAACTGGGTTTAAATTTGGGAGAGGACTGGTGGAATAATGCTCTTAAGAAAATTACCACAAGTTCAATCTGTGCACGACTTTCTCTCATACAATTTAAAGTTCTCTTTAGGGTTCATTTCTCCAAAACTCGTCTGTCTAAATTCTTTCCCTCTGTCTCTGACAATTGTGACAAATGTCATGCATCTTCCTGCAATTTAACTCATATGTTTTATTCCTGTCCATCACTCCATAGTTTTTGGCTAACCTATTTTGATACAATGTCAAAAATACTCTCAGTAGTCATCAAACCTTCTCCCCATGTTGCTATATTTGGGCTTCCGGATGACTACAAACAGTTTACTTCTAACCAGTTGGATATTCTAGCATTTACTTCCTTACTGGCAAGACGGCGTCTTCTTTTTCATTGGAAGTTAACAGTTCCACCTTCTAGCGGCCAGTGGCTTAAAGACACCATGTCTTTTCTAAAATTGGAAAAGATAAGATACTCATTGAAAGGCAACCCTGCTAAATTCTATATCTTATGGGGCCCTATCATGAGATTCTTTCATTCTCTTCAGTCCCCTTTCCTAGATTAGATTAGGTGATACACCCTACCCCACACCCACCCTCCATTTTAATTTTGTTTCTTTACTTATTTTTATTTTATTTTTTTATTTTTTATTTTTTTTTTATACATTGTATTCTGTTCAGTTTTGTAAGGAAAAAAAAATCCACAGGAGCTAAATTGTATGCCTTTTACTACTTTACTATCCATATATATGTATGTTCGATATGGCATACCCTTTACAGTTTAAATTATGTTGGTAATGTCTCTCTTACTCCTAATAAAAATATTAACACACACAAAAAAAAGATGATTAGTTCACCTTGCAATTAGCCTAAATACGCCACATGTGAGCTGTCTTTGTGGAGTAGAATGTAGGGAGCAAGAAGAATGAGAGTTAGAGGCAAAGGAAGAGGATGTGGAGGAGAAGAAGCAGGAGGAAGAGGAAACCAGATATGTCATCAGAAGGGAGAATGTTAGTTCCTTTGGTACGCAACTGGTTTACAGGTTATCCATTCTTCTCTCCCCCCATACTCTCCTTTTTTTAATCCGATTGAAGACGCTAACCCTTTTCTGCCTGGTGCTGGAAGGTCTATGCCAGTCATCCCCATCAACCTTTTACAGGCAATGAAAGAGGCATGTGAGGATATTGACCAGGCATCATGTCTGGCCTGGATAGGGCATTCCAGGAGATGTTTTTTGTCACAAAACGGGACAGATGGACCCACTATTCAAGGTGAGACAGTCAGTAAGAAAGTTCAAAGTGTTAATTTTAAAACAAAAATGGACAGAACAGAAGCACAGAGCTGATGTGGATCTGTGGACCTGCAGCGACTGCAGGCAGGATCAGCCCATACACTGCCAACGAGATGCGGCCCTGAGCCGCCCAGAGTGTCCCCAGTGCTGCAGCCTCGGATTTCTGCAGGAAACTTTAAACTGGTCTCCTTCTTGGAGCCAGTCTTACGGGAATAAAACTGATCCTCCCCACATTTCGAGCCAAAAACCTTGAGAGCTCCACAGAGAAGGACAAAAGCCCTCTCAATCGCCTGGCAGACAGAAACCAGGACATGGAATAAACAAAACTACTTAAGCAGACAAACTAACAGGCATAAATAAACAGACAGCAAATGATCTGGGCCCGATTGCTCGAACATAACCAAATATAAAGGAACAGACACAGATGGATGAGATGAGTGATAATTAGAAAACCAGGCAGAGTTAGGCAGGTGAGTGAAATGAACAATTAAGGTGAGCCATCAGGGCAGATCATGACATTTTCCCCTGGTGCCTTGGATGAGAGGACATTGCATGTGATGTGGATGAAGTCTAGTGGCCAGACCTAGAGAGACACACAATGTCTACTGATTTTTTTTTTTACTCAGTGATTTTGTGTTTCGACTTAGAAAAAAAAAACACATTTATTTGTTTTGATGTGTGTAAATAAACACCAATACTTGAAGTTGGGATCCCTGTATGTTTACAGAACTATGACAAAGGTATGACCTCAAACTGACATAGCCTTCCTTGTGCACAGAGAAAGCAAAGGCCAGATGTGTTTTTTATTTATACCATCAGTGTGAAATTGGCACATATTGCTTATTAATATGATGGCTTGTGAGAGTTTGATACAAAAATACTATTTTAACAAGGATTTGAAGAGTTAAGCAAGGTTCATAAGTTTTTGCAAGGGAATTCCAGTGTTTTGCTGATTTGGTGAAAGGTTTTCTTATTTGTGTGTATTTTTGCAAAAATAGCCAATAAATTTGTGCTTAAGCCATCAGAAAAAAAAACTGTAAATAGGAATGTTTATTGAAGATTTTGGAACTGTATGCATATATGTAAAACTCTATGCATAATTTTGACAAGGTTTGTGCAGTAAATTATTGATTACAAATTGATGAGTTTCATTGTTTCGTATGAAGAATATTTCACATTTACAAGGTATTTATTCAAAGTATCATGTAAACAAGTAAATATTTAACCAAAGTCTGAGCAGATCATTTATGTTTCTCAGATGTTTCAGAATTCCTCACAAATGGAAACACAAACCAGACATCTATTATAGGTAACACTGTTCTTTAGAAAAAAAAAGGTTCAACAGAAAATGTAATTTCAAAGAAAGAACATGATGTTATCAAGCTGGGAATAGGAATCAAATTACCATCTCTCCTTTTAATCTGATCTGTCCATATACCTACAGCATTTTACCATTATACCAGAAACCCCCCTAAATTTTGTCCAATCTCTATTAAACAAAATTGTAATGGTTCTCCCTTTATGGGACTCGGAATATTTAGTTTTCAGTTATTAGTTATTGTGTTTTGTTGATCTTAGGTTTATTTTCCACTATATCTAAGCAGACTTTAGTTACTCTCTGTTGCCCCCCTTTTGCTTGTTTTCCTTTCCCTTCGCTTCCTTTTAGTTAGTTCTACTCACACCTGCTCCATATTCAGCTCATTAGCCCATCATTTGTTCTGTTCCCCTTAAATACTCAACCTCTGTAGTCACCCAGTGCTGATTCCTTGTTGTTTTGTTGTTCCCTCGTCTTTGGCTTCCCACGTAAGTTTTCCCTGATGCTTTCTGGATTTTTGGTTCTTAGTTTTTTATATTTTTGGTTGTCTGCCTTTGTATTTTCATTTTTAATCTACACGATTCACCTTTGCCTCCTGGTCTCTACATTTGGGTCCTCAACCAACCTCCACACAAGTCGTGACAAAAACAAGCTCTATTACCTTTATTAGGGGTTAGATTAAGGAAGCAAAAAAATTGCGTAACAAGTTTAGAATGGCTTTTTTATATTGAGGAATTTTTTGTTGATTGTGATTACTGCTGCCTCCCTTGGCATAATTGTTTGGCCAAAATAGTATAAACAGCTACCATACCAATAATTTATTTAACCCTTCACATTTAACACTTTACATTTGTTTATAATAATTTATGTTTTCCAGCCAGTTAAGGTTAGTTAAAAGTATTTCAAAGTTTATAAGTGATTTAGGTTATAAGTTATCATGCCACTCTCTGACATTTTGACAGGGCTCAAAAAAGAGGACCCAGTATTCAAGGCAAGACAGACATTGGGATAACTTAAAAAAACTAAAACAAAAACTTAATAAATAAACGGACTGCAGATCTGCAGTAGCAGACTGATGATTATTATGAATGTGTGAGTTACTTACCTGGTTTAACAGTTCAGTGCCTTGAGAACAAGGTAGGATCCAGCTGGTGGGCTGTGAACAAAATGCATCAGGCACCAGCCAGATTGTCCCAGATACTGCATCCCGAGAGCGAAGAACAAGCAGGAGTCCAAAGCCAGGAATGGCAAACAGATCATAACTGGAACAGGCAAATTCAGTGGTTGAGAGGCAGGCCAGGATATCAGAAACTCTAAGGTAACGCTGAACACACTCTTCCCACTGGTTTGAGAGAAATAATCTGGTGCTGATGACTGGTAGCAGGCAGCTTAAATAGAGGAATTAGCAGGTGGATCAGATGAGCAGTAATGAAAAACCGGGCACAGTTAGACGGGTGAATGCAATAATTAATTAAGCCAGTCATCAGCTCCAAGATCATGACACATTCATATTAAAGGAAAAAAAAATATGAATGCTATGAGTAGATGTTTTTTTTTTATTAGTGTGGATACAGTTAATAGAAAAAGGGATTCAAACAGGTGTTTTTGCAAGCCCAGACTGCTTGTTTTTCAAATAGGGCAACAGCGTGTCTGCCAGGCTTCTTTTCTTCTTCTTCTTTTTGTTTAAATGGAGATTGCAACCTTAAGTTGTAGGTCCATACTGCCACCTACTGTACCGAAGTATATAGCATGGGACATATCATTTATTTATGTATATAAATATCTATGTTTGCCCTAAAAAACAAACTTCAAGCTAATGCAATACATTGTGTGTCCTGAATGCAAATTTAAAATGCTTAGGCTTTAATTAATCATTAGCAAAAGCAACAAAAAATTACCTGCCAAAAATTATGCTGATGATTTTGTTACTTGAACCGTCGTACCTTAAACTGTTTGATACTTTAAAAATCTGAAGACTTTCTGACTCCAGATCAGAATGTCTGCTCTAAATTTTGCTAAATAAAGGAAGGCACACTGGCAGCTGAGGCAAAAATAAGATAACTATAAGCACAGGGCTTTTCAAGGGTAAATTTATACTTTTGTTTTTTAGAAACCTTTAAAGAATATGATTATAAAATATAATATTTACCTCAAATGTTTATATATTCCATTTGCCAATAATATTATGTTTAAGTCATGTATGTAGGGAATAAAAACAATATACAATTTAAATCTAAACAGGTTTTTAAGGTAGATTACAATAGATTTAAAAATATGTGACTGGGATTTTTCAAGGAATCTCTGACTACAACTTATATGATTAAACACAGGAGTCCATATTGTGTTAAACTTAGTTTGACATTATAATCTTTCAATAATTTGGCTGACTGATTCCCACTTACTCAGTAATGCATTGTCATTTACATTTTGGTAACCGTGTCTGACTGTCACAGTCAATCAGTCTTCTTTCTTTTTGTTTGACTGCTGGGTTCTCCAAGACAGTTTGAACTGAAAGAATGCTTTAGTCATGCAATGGGTGGTCATGTCCGTCAGAATTCATCCTCCACTTAATAAATCAGTTCATAGCTGGAAAAAGCTATTTCCCGTTTTTTCCTGCACTTGCCATTTAAGGAATACAACTGAAATAGGAATTTGCTCTAAAAGTTTGAGATCTACTTAAAGGAACAAAAAGCCTGGCTAAGCAAACAGTTAAGGCCACATGGATTAGTTTTAAATGGATTTAGACACATATTTATGGATGAGCAGCGGTAAGGTATGACCAAGCATGTACCTCATTTAATGGTGGGTAGTTCTTGAAAAGGTTAATCTTGATACCTTGGAAATACTTTTTCTAAATTACCTTGATTTTTTTTCCTTTATCTTGCTCACAAATATAACATTTTTGTCAATGTTGAAGGAGTTACATCCTTGTAAGAAAACATCATTTTTTTTAAAGGTGTTTCAAATACAAATGTTTAAACAATCACCTTATTATCATCTTACTCAGGGGCTTTAAAATAATTTTATTTTGGGTTGGAGTCATGGCACAACTATTATTTATGTATGATTGTCTACGCATTCGGAATTTTCACTAACTTGAGAGGCTTTGTATAACTTTGACTCGCCCACACACACACACACACACACCCACACACACACACACACACTCATGGAGCAAACCACACTTATGTTGTAGGGGTCAAAGAGTTTCTGGCATGGTTTTTGTTTCATATCTAAATACTCTTCTTATGAAAAAAGCAGAGGCCATTTAAGCTGATTGGTTTTCTGGTAGGGACTGGACTTTTAAACATTATCCAAAAATTTTAGAGCTAAAAGGATTTTCAGAACCTTAAAGGTAGCCTGCGAAAATTGTTTCAAAGCAAGCTTAAAGTGTATTTTGAAGCTTTTTCTCATTGAAACACCAAACCATGTCCAGTTGTATTCACCATTTTAATTCTGGAATGATGTTGAATAAGTTGGAAGAAGTGCATCATTTATGATACCATACATTTTGCCCAAAGAAGAGCCTTAGCTCAACTTCTCCAAATATACAATTAGTGGCTGGGAACCAAAATCTTCGTCTGATGTAATTGTTACTTGCTTATCTGCTTATAAACCAAGCACTTTTAATTAACCGTAGCCTGTTAAGAAGATTGGACATATATTCATCCGCAACTATGCCAAATGTTTGTTGATCCTAACAAATAGCATGAAGTAATTCTCTAGGTTGGTAAAGTATCCTTAATCAAATTGTTTGTGGGGTATATGCATAATTTTATTTATATTTTTTTTGTCTTTGTAAAATGACCTAACAATAATGTTAAATAAGAATATGTTTTTTCTAAGAATTTATATTGTATAGTAAGAAAAAATAATATTTTTGAAAATTTGGCAAATAAAGGAAGCGTTGATGCTGGAAACTCATATGGAGAAAAAGAACTGAGATAAAAGCACCTTATCCTTCAACCATGCAAGTTGTTGCAAACATTTTTAGAATAATTACCTCTTTAGGCTATTAAGAACATAGACCACTGCACATAGCTTTTTGTACTCCCTCAAACCAACAGCTGTGCAGGATGTTTATTTACTGTGCAGCTGGGGATAAAGCAGAGATTGGGGCAACAATAAGTGACTCCAACCACAGGTCTCTCCCTACAGGAAAGAAATCAAGACAGATTTTGTGCTGGACTAAGCAGACATTTTTCAGGGACTCAGGGTGTAAAAACCCTCTGATGTGCAACCTACAGTGTTGAGCGTGATTCATGTTCACAAAAATGAACAGCAATGGAAATAATGTCAGCTTGAATATGAAATCATTTACAAAATATCCATTGTTTGTGCTCTCTCCTTTGAAATAAAAACACATTGCCTGAATTCTAGCTATGTCACAAATGCATTTGCATTGAAGAGCCATAATAAAAAAAAAAAAAACTTTTTAAAAAGGATTTGTATGTGGACATTATTGCCTCCACTAAGGAGGTTATGATTTTAGGAGAGTTTGTGTGTTTGTCTGTCTCTGAGTATGAGTACAGGATAACTTGAAAAGTCTTGAACAGATTTCAATTATATTTTTCTCAGAGGTGTCCCTCATGCTAAGGGATAATCCATTAGATTTTGGTGATGATCCAAATCATAATCTGGATACAGGGGATTCTCTAACATTGTGAGATAGGGATATTTGGTGGAATAAGCAGTTTCCCACTAAACCAGAGGGTGAGTGACTATTGACAGCCTCTGCATCGGACACAAAAAGTCTGGAGGTATTTTACTGAAGACAAAAACAAGAATAGGGAAAATTGTGGGTTCATTAGCAGGAACAATTGAAAGCTTATGAACGAATTTTATAGAATTTTATTTTTTTTTTCCCCCCGGGTGCTCCTCATGCCGAAGGAACAACTCGTTTAAAGGTATCGATCCAGATCATGTGCCTGTGGGTGTAAGTCACAATGCGGGGAGCTCTGCATTCTCCAAGTGCTTTTCTTGTTAATTCATGAATCATGTTAAATCACATTTGGTCAGAAAAAATAGTCTATTTGTTTAAGCAGATGCAAGATCTGTAGGTTTAAGCTATTCATCATTCTATCCATGTTTATCCTCGGTTTCTACATCTTTTTTCAGTTTCTACTGTTAAAGCGGCAATAAGTAATATTTTTATGTGCCTAAGTCCAACTAAAATAGACCTGTGGTCAGATCACAGATCTACGAAAGCCCCCTTGCAGAAAATTGTGTTGATTCACCCTTAATAAGTGTTAAGTGCCACAACCTCTTACAACACGATTTTTTTTGTCGCATCATGCAAAAATCATGTTTGGTGGGTTCAGGGCTTAAAGGAATAGTACACCCAAAACATGATTAGCCTTCATTTTCTACTCACCCCCATGCTGAACAACACTCTGGAGTACTTTTTTGATATCTCAAATGCATCTGGAGATCTGGGAGGCTTCTTGCTGTCTGCTGACATTCAAATAATGGAGGTCTATGGTGCCCGAGGCAGAAAGGTCCATAAAAGTCCACAAAAAACGTGTCAATATTCCTCCATACTGCTCGTCCAATGTATTCCAAGTGTCCTGAGTGGGTAGCGTCCATAATTTACTCGAAACGAAGTCATTTAGAATGTTTTTAGAGCATAAACAGTAGTGTATAGGATTTCCTAAAAGCGTGCGCCTGCGAGTTCACGAGCCTACGGAAACCGCGGCAAACCAAACCAGATGAAAGTGCGCATTCAGCTCGGCAAAGAACTCATGCTCTTCCTCAACACTGAAGTCCTCAGCCATTTTTCTTTCGTTATTTCTTTCTTTGCACAGGTAAACAGCACATTTCTTCTTCTACGCTTGCATTATCAAGAGCAGACGCTGAATGCGCACTTTCATCTGGTTTGGTCTGCCGCGGTTTCCGTAGGCTCGTGAACTCGCAGGCTCGCGAGTACCGCTGTTACACAACATGGAGCCCCGGCTACCATAATAACATAAGTAATAACAGTAGACACAAGGCAGCATTTTGTCAGGCATATAATGCTAAAATCTGGGACATCTTCAGTCAGACAGATCGTCAGACTGACCCAAAAATTGAGATATCTGGTCACTATATTCTTATGGCATTTAGGTACCACTCATGCTATGAGTTAAAACTTATTTTTGTGTTTGAGTTGTTTTTTTATACATACATATTAACAAAAATAGCCAGTTACAACTTTTTGTTTTAGGCTCAGACAGTTTTTACCACCTCTCCGAGATTCCACCAAACCAAAGATGAATTGTCAGAGGTGGTGATGTTCTGAACATTAAGAGGGGCCCCAAATCAAATACTTAAAACCCAGTAAGCAGGCATAGCTCTGCCTTATTCCCATTGACAGAAGATGATGGGCAGCAGACTACTTGCAGCAGACCGTGGCACTAACCCTGAAGTCCCACATCTTCTGTAACTGTCCCGCTCAGTTCCGGTCGCTGAGCTCCAGACTGCCTGCGCAAAGCAAAGCCTACAGACTCCACTGCTCCACTGTCCTGCTCCGCTCCGACTTCCCTGGAGCTTGAGGAAAGCATCCGCGATATTACATATGGCTCGTAGCAGCAAAACATGCGAAAATGAATGCTTAATATAATATGACATATTAAAAAAATCTCCATCAGTATCCAGCATATGTGCTGTTTGTGCCCAAATATTTTCTTTTTGCGGATTTTTATAACACGGATAACTAGGATTACACATGATTTGTATGAACTATGTTTGTTTTCAACTCCTAAACTCAGCATCTCTTCATCCATGCCTGTGATAATATATAAAAATAAATATATAAAAATGATGCTCCGATTTGTAGTTACCAAGCTGTCATTACTATATTTTATTTGACAAACCGGACCTACTCGACATTCTTTTCCCTGTTTGGTGCGATTGGAATTGCGGACCTTGACCATGCCGGATCGGAGCGGAGAGAAAAAATAGCTTGACTCTAAATTTTGGATGGTGAAGGACAGAGAAGACATACGTAGACAGTGATGTGTGCAGGTGAATGTGGAACAGTTTTCATTGATTAACATGACTTGCAAGTACTCTGCACGATGTACGTGAGGGGTGCGGGGACGAAAATTCCTAACGGAGACCAAAATCTCAAAGTTGCAAATCTGAAACCTGTTTTCTTTGTTATTACTTAGCTGCCCTGAATTACAGTTACTCTCTTTGTTAATTATCAATCTTAAAACTCTTAAAACGTCAGTGATAACTAAGATTTTCTAGACAAAGGGGGGAATGTTGCTCCTACTTTGTGTACAGAGTATGCAGAAGAACAATTGTTTAAAGAGGCATAGAAACTCCTGGTGGACTCAGCTGATGAGCTTCAGTAGAAAAGTAGCATTTACTCCAGCCACAATGACCAACGGCATCTTGAATTTTCCCTGCTTGAAAACATCATAAAAAAGTGATGCGGAAGTGGGTGATGGAGTGAAAAAAATGTAAACATAGAGAATGTAAGCATAAACATCAAACATATGTTGAATAAATGATGGCTACAGCCCGGGTCACATTGGTGGCATCCGATTTTTGGTCTCCGTTCCGATGTGTGTCCTTGTCACATTGACTGCAGGGGGTAGACTAGGCAGATTTGTGCATATTTTTTTCACTTATGCCTTTGTATCGAAATGATACAATATCTGACTGGGTCAGATTAATAGAACTGATCAAAAAACAAACAAAACAAAAAAACACAGTATGGCTACAAAGCAAATCTCAGCTTCATGAACAGCCTGCGCCACAACAAATGGAATATTTTAATAAATAAAAAATATGATTTGAACTACGTTTAAATAATAAAACAACTCAATAATAAAGGCTTTGGGACACTTCATACAGGTACTGAGTAGGGGGGTGAGACGCCATTCTCAGAAAACGGTGAAGTTTGTTGAAATTTTTTGAAAACTCTTTTTCATAAAGACAGGATAGTAATGAGCTGCACTCTCCTTACTGTCCCTTGTTTTTTTCTTTCCTGTGAGGCTAAAAAAGGAACACTATATTACTTTATCTGTTTTCTGTCCTGTCTTAGGTAATGTATTCTTTGAATTAAAATGTTTTATTTATTGTTCATGCCAGAGTCTGTCACACCTGCTATATACCAGCTCTGTGACTCTAAACCTGTGCATTTCCCTTGCGATTGATTTTATTTTGCCTTTCTCCCAAAGCACGTGTTTGACTTTGTAATTGCACCTTTTTCTGGCAGACCCATAAAATTGCAGTTGAATTGCTGTGTAGTCCAACAAAAATGAGAAAGGCCCCTTGCAGAAAATTGTGTTGATTCACCCTCAATAAGTGTTAAGTGCCACAACCTCTTACAACGCGATTTTTTGTTGCATCTGATAAAAATCATGTTTGGTGGGTTCAGGGGGATACGGCTTGTTTCAGCTGATATACATAATCAGAAATGCTTGCAATTATTGTATCCAAAATGACCATCAGTTCAGATAAAAAACAGAAATTGTTTTCTTGTCTTTTTTTTCCCTCCGTGTGTCCTGATTGCTAAAAAAGCACTGAGAATTGATGTCCCAGGATTAAATAACATTTTATTTTTTCAGTGGACCATCATGGCTTTGTGTTTATCAATAATATAATTTATCAATAATATATTTGCTACCATAGTATAAAACTTTATCTTTACAGAACTCTTAAAACAAAAAGACGAATGACCAAGATAAAGTACATAAAACCTTGAAAGAGCACAAGAAAATCCTAACAATATATAGGGCATGTAAAGAAAAAAGCTAATACAAACATTTTTTTTATATTAAAGAAACAATACTAGCCATAGAGGTTTAGTGATTTTGGTTAAAGTAGTTTCAACTTCTAAAATTGTTCAAAGGTGTCCCCCTAAAAGTTGTTAATTTTTCAAAAATAATTTTTGCAGATTAAAAGATTACAAATCTGTGTGAAAGTTGGTAAAGGGACATGCTTTTGTTACTTTATAAATACCTAACTCAGGTCATATGAGCCTATTCGCTAATGGATTTCCAAAACTTTGTTAGTTGCCAATAATATGTAGAGGGAAGAGTTAAGCATTCTTTAACAATATGAAGATAGGACTTGTTAAAGTAGAGTATCTGATTTTTTTTTATTTTTTATTGATGTCTGACTGTTCAGTCCTATGCTTTAAGTGTTAGATGAACATCTTTTATGAACCAGAACAATATGTCTTTTTTCAGTTTTATCTTCACTGAAATCACTGCGTTTGCTGGTACAAATGTCCCCCATCTGATTTGGTCTTCAGGCTGTGAAATGCTTCACTTGTGTAATTTAAACACTAATCTAAACGGTCTGAGAGGTCAGAAAGTCCTGACATTTGAGGTACTTTTGGCAGCACTTTTTGTAGTGATTCTGTAACTATGTGATCATGTTTCATCAAAAATGTTTGAACGACACTTTTTCCCAAAGCTCTGAAGAAAAAAAGAAGTAGCTGGTTTTTGTTTGTTAAGTTACCTCCAATTTAAGGGACAAAGTGAAATGCAGTTCAAAAGGTTTCAGCAGTTGAATTGTGCATATGGTTTATGCAGTTGTCTTAGCATCTTTACATGTCTTTGTATGAATTCAGACCAAGACTCACAGGCTAGAGCTGATTCCTATTATGAGAGTGGTGAAGACTAAAATGAACAACCAACCTTTAAGCCACTGTTCTGATTACCCTTGGATGTTCTTTTTTCCAAATTCATTTTGAAGGGAAACATAATTGGTGGTAAACATCCTTAATATAGGGTGACCATATTTTTCTTTCGTTAAACCAGGACACCCTGGAGCGGCGGGGGGGGGGGGGGGGGGGGGGGGGGGGGATCTCTGTTCCCATGCATAGAGATGTCTATATCTACAGTTGATTTATTAATAATGCTTTTCTGTAAAAGTCAATAACTCCAATAACAAACGATAATTTTATTCAAAATGTATTTATTAAAAATGATTAACAATTCCTGTAATGAATGAATAGCACAAATAATGTCTCATCTAAATATCCCTCACTTAACAATAAAAGTTAACAATAACTCTCAACTCTCAATAACAGATGATACTCAGCCTCAGTAATGAACGAAATAATGTCTGTTCTGTAGGCTATTGGAAAAAATAAATTAACAAATGAGCTAATTCACAAAAAATACCCCTTGTGTAGCAAAAATAACTCAAAATGTACCAAAAAAGAACAGACGTATCAATAGACTATCTTTACTTTAGATGTCCAGGTGGCTTTTCAGATTCCCTGCACCTCCATTGGACACCGAGACATATGTGCCTGCTTTGCACACTGTGCACAAGGCATCCAATGTGTCTCGACCAGGTCTGAAAGCGGGGAAACTCTTTTGTAAATCGTCGGTAAACATGCATTTGCGCTTTTGCATGTTGTTGGCGTACTGACAGCCACGCTATCTATATTCTGATTAAGAACAGGGCTGCCCGCACTGACGTGGCTCAGGGATTATGTCACACGCAGCGTTGTGCGCAGTGCCCTAGTGCCTGTAAATTTAATGGTCCAATTAAGGTAATTTAAAAAATAAGGACATTTCCACACTTTCTAAAAAAAAACCGGGACGCCCGGGACAGGACGTGAAATACGGATATGTCCCGGGATGCATATTCCAAGTGCATGTGCTGGGGTCCTTTTCACAAAGCAGGTTTTAGAAACTCAGACTCAAATCCTCAACTCTGAATTGATCTAGCCTGAGGTTGGAAACTCATAGGTTTTAGGTGTATAAAAACTGCTGTGAGTTAGTTTAATAAACTCTGAGTGCTCCCTGACATATAGCTCCAGCTGCAGTGTACTACAACATTTACACTGTTGTCTCTGCACAGCTTGAGTTTCATCACTCTTGGAATAAAAAATTTTCTTACACCTTTTTGCACTTTGACCTTTCTTATTTTCGGAACTACACTGGTAGTCCCACACACACTCGCCTCCATCACTACGGATTGTTGACAAAATTGTATGCCAGTCACATGATCTCAGTTACGTGATTTTGTTGTGGTTAATATACACAAAGGCTATATTCACTAGCAAAAGTGAGCATCAACAAAACTTAAAAGACAAAAACAAATGCCTTGCAAGCAGGACACTGTAATTTAAAAAAAATAAAAAATAGTATCCCACCAGATTAACTTAATGGTGTATAACTTTTAAAAAAATGTCAAATAACATCACTATGTACCTTTAAAACGCAGCTTGGCGAATAGCTAAACATAAAACATTTGTATTTAAATTTAAAAAAGTATGTCCAAAGCATATTCATAATCTCACACTCCTGCCTTTTTTGTGTGAGGGCTTCAAAGCATTATCTGCACTATAGACAAGAAAAGAACAGTGTACACGACATCTCTATAAATAGCAATCAAAAAAATTGCACGGCAACGCAGAGACACCCAACCATGCACACACACCTAAAGACAATTTAGAGAAGCTAGTCATGATTTTGGATTGTGGGAGGAAGCCAGGGTATCCGGAGAGAACCCACACCTACACAGAGAGAGAACATGCAAACTCCATGCAGAAAGACCTTGGGCCAGGAATCGAACCAGGAACCTTCTTGATGCAAGGCAACAGTGCTAACCTCTATACCAATGTGCAGATCCAATCAGGTTCAATTTAGATAAAAAAGTTAAAACTAGAGACAAATAAAAATGTATATTCATAAAAATAAAGATAAACTAACTTCTAGTGCGACTTCTAGCACTGACTGTAAAAACCGTGACACCCTTCGACTTCCTCTAAATTAATTTTCCTTCGTCTACCAGGTCATTGTTTATTCACCATGTGTATTATTGCTGAACATATGATTTGCTTCACTAGAGCACAGCATTTTCATCTCAAAGGCCTATTTTATGAAGGAATTATGCACAATTTCACAGTAGTCAATTTGTCTCAAACTGGTTTCTTTAACAATGTAACCACTATACCAGGGGTCGGCAATCCACGGTTCAGGCGCCGCAGCGGCTCTTTAGCGTCCCCCTTGCGGATCCCTGGAGCTGTCTCAAAAATGTATGAAAATAGTTTTTGTTTTGTTTTTTTTGTTTGTTTTACCATGGTTTGCAGGCGGTCAAAGAAAAAAGGTTTTCCAATGTTGTAAACATTTGTATAACAAATAAATTTAAACAATAAATTGCATCATAGCCATAGAGATCAGTGGTCATAACTTTCTAACCAGCGTGGTGCGGTGCCAGGCAAACAAAGCTGCAGGTGTGTCTCGGACCATGGATCCCAAAGGGAAAAATAGGAAGATAGCTGATGAGAAAAGAGGATTCAAAGAATGGACCGAATGGAGCAAAAAAATGCGCAAACTCCATTACTGCTTATAGTTTTGTTGCAAGGATGGAACCGTCCACAGATCAAACAGGTAACACTCTGATGCGGGGATGGGAACTTTCTTCCATTTTTTCCCCAAATCCTAAAAATATAAATCACACCAAGGAACGATGGTGACGGAGGATGTGGGACTTCAGGGTTAGAGAGCTCTGCTCTGATGGATGTCAGTTCCTGCTTGGTTCCCCATGACTCAATCAATTCCTCCTAACAGAAACACATCCACCATAAAAAGATTCCTTTATGTTTTACTATAATTTCATCAATGCAAGAAAAACCTAAACCGTGTGGTGAAGGGTGATGAAGCAGCCCGTGGTGAGAGCGTTCACTTCTCCTCCATCACTCATGCTACTATGCATGGGCGTAGGTTTGCATAGGGACATGTCCCTACCAAAATTTTGAACCGACCTAATTGTCCCTACCAATAATTGGATGTGAGCAACATGTTTATAATTTACAGCAGTAGTTGTTACAGCAGTGGCTTCTTTTCCTCTCGCAGCTCCTCGCAACTCCTCTGCCTGCTCTCTCCTGTCCCTTTCATGCTGCAGCGCATGAAACTGTGCTGCGCTGTTTAACTCCACTCTCATTGGTTGTTCTGCCTTAGGTTCCACCTTCTCTCTCTCTGATTGGCTGTTTTCTAGTCCTGGTGTGCTTGGAGCACAAAATTTAAAATTTATTCACACTAGAATGCTGCGGTTACTACAATAAATATTAGGCTACAAAACTAGTCCCAATTAAAAAAAAATGAATATCATGCACACAAAAACCTTTTTTTTTCTTTTATAAAGCGAAATATTGGGCAAATAAAGGCTGCAAGCCATCAACATTTCTGATTCTTAGCCACAGCCAACTAAAAAAGAAAAAGTGAGTGTTTCCTTTTTACCAATATGTAGTTGCTATTACTGTTTTCATTTTTTTATGACTCTTTGAGAAAGTTCAGGTATAATTATTAGCAGGTGTTATTTCTCTTATAGAGTACAACAACAAGAAATGGGGCCTAAACATCTGCTGTTTTTCGTTTAAAAAGCATAATTAGGGTTCCACATAATAATAGTTCTATTTTATTGACTATTTATACTTCTAGAAATAGGATAAAGACAAGAACAAACAAAGGAAGAATATAAACATTGATTTTATCTTACATAGATTTCCACACAGTCTATAAGTAAATTAGTACAAACATTAATGTCTGGTAAAAATGCTTGAATCTGGCTGTTTATTTTGGATAATGTTAAATCCCAGATAAGATAGTGTTATATTGTCTTTTATAATTGTTAAAAATTATTTTATATTTGAATACACTTAGGCTCATTCTTAGTGTTGTGTTTGTAGATGATGCCACTAAAAAAGAAAATAGACATACAGTAAGGAGCTATTTAAACAGTCAGACAGTGAGCAATAGGACAATGATAAAAGGTTGTGTTACATTTAATCCTTTACTATTAAAATTGCACTTATACATTATATGATTATAGGAAACACAGATATCCAGTAATAATGATGCAGGGCAGCTTGTAGGTGAAGCAGCTGGCCCTTCAGTGCTTCAGGTGATGTCTAGTTAAACCAGGTGAAACTAAAATATTTCCACATGAGGAGTTCTGGATGGAGAATATTGACAGACAAAACATTTTTTTGTATCTTATATATATATATATATATATATATATATATATATATATATATATATATATATATATATATATATATATATATATATATATATATATATATATATATGTATGTTGTATTTTTACAATTTTGGTATAATTACTGATCTAAGTGGATCGCTATGTAGGGGAAAGGGACATTTTACATTTATATTGTTTTATAGTCTCCATTCTCCAGTTAATGATTAATCACATACTAAATTAGTTGACGATTATTGAAATAATCAATTAATATGATTCATTTTTTCAGCCCCAGATAAAATACATGAAATGGGCTATACAGAGTAACTACAGCCCAGATGTTCAACTTATAGTGAAGTTAATATTTTAATGAATGTATTATTTTGCTTGATACAGAGAGAGCATAGTAGGTAAAATATAAGAGTGGGGTTTAACTCTGCACAATTGTATATCTTCAAAAGAAAATACTGTATTTACCTTCTCTCTTAGTCGTTCAAATGAAAGTGGAAAACAGTCCTAATTCCACATTCATCAGAGCCGGTGATACTTCAAACATTGATAAACAGCATCTAATGAGTGTAGTGCTTATAAAATTTTTATTAATGTAGCAAAATGATGCTTTTCTCTTTTAACAATGAATTCGTCTTATCAGTACGGATGCTCACATCGGGCATAAAAAAGGGCACGCATATTGCAGCACCAATGACACACGACCAATAGTGTCCCCACCAAAGTTCAAATCAAACCTACGCCCTTGCTACTATGTGACATTTGCTCCAGGATAAACATGTAACCATAAATGCTTATTATATATTTAAGCCCACATAGTCCTTTTCTATAGTGGTCTAATACACTTAGAGCCCATGTTGCCATACGAGGCATATATAAGATGCTGATGAAGGTTCTCAGTCATCCAGGTCATAGTCAACATCTTCAAATCTTGGAAACCAAGTCCAGTGGATATTTTTTGAATTTTTACGGAATGGCATATATAAGACTTTTAGATGTTTGCGGCTCCAGACAGATTTTTAATTTTTTTTGTCCAATATGGCTCTTTGAGCAGTTTGGGTTTCCGACCCCTGCACTATACCCTAGTTGCCTCTACAGATCTCAGTCAAATAGACCACCTGTAATATGTGGAGAAATTGAAGATTCTCTTGATGTACATGTATTACAGATCCAAGGAGGTAGCCTACTGCTAACATATAGTGGCCACTGGTTAAAGATGTACAGGTCACTGGCCAAACTACCCCTCTAAGCAGTCTAGGAAGGTGGTGAGGGTAATTTAAAGCTAGAATAAAGTCTCAGTGACCTTTTTAATTGTTATACATCATCAGCCTTCATAAACACAATGTATTGTGTGTTTGGCATACCACTTAAAGCTTAATTAGAAGCCCCTTCGCTTAAAAGAAAAAAAAAGCTATTTGCACAACATACGTGTGGGTTCCTTTAAATCGTCACCACTTGTATTTTTTTTAGAGCGCAGGAGGGAAATACGGAGCCAAACGGTGTTAAAGCGCATCCAGACTGTGGCGCGCTGACGCTCCCCTTTAACATCAGCAGCAACACGCTGACAGACTGACCAGCTCCCCTCAACCACTAGAAGCACAGCTGCTGCGTGGATGCGTGGAAGACACCCCCACCGCACAGGGTGGAAGGGAATGAAGTTTTCCAAGAGACGAGCCTGGATCCAGCTGTGAGAAGATGCGTTTCCCCCTCAGACAAGTTGCTCTTTGGATTTGCTGATTTTTTATTAATTTTTTTAGGTTTTATTAATTTATTTTTCCAAGTTATTCAGCGGGGACAGGGAGGATGCTCCCACAAGTCATTCGGATTCTTTATGTCTTGTCTTTTTGCGTCTTCCAAGGAGGCTTCATCAGGTAAGAAGATTCCACATTTTAAAATCGGATGTTCCAATTATTTGCAAAGACTTGACATAAACTTTTACGACAATAGACTTAACTCGACTTCACCAGCATAAATATAATTGATCACAGACTATATATAGATTCGAAATATGTTTTTTTTATTTTTATTATTTGTATTTCATCAACTGGAGCCTTCCAGCGCGCAGCTTTTTCCAACCCAGCTTTTTACGCACCTCAAAACCTCCCCTCAAAACCCGAATAAACACATTTCCTGAAGAACTCTACCTTATGATTAATGAAATAAACATCATCCCCGAATAATGGATATGACTTAGTTAGATAAACACTATGAGCATGTTGGTAGAAATAATGGAGAGATTTTGGTAATGTGGTAAATCATTATCAGCATGCCCACTGGAAATGTGCGTTTTGGTTATCATGTTTTCTCATCTTAAAAAGAAAAACTAAACAAAAAAAAGTGGTAATTAAGTTTTTTTCGATGAAAACATCTTGATCAGAGATAAAAAAATCTATAAATATAAATATAGACAAAAAGGGAGAAGCAGAAACTTAACTTAGGATTATGTGTTTTCCCTTATTTTGGCTGTAACATAAAATCAAAACAGAACTAAACATTATTCGTTCTACATTAACTAAGTATATGACTAGTTTTCTTCCGTAGTCCTTAAACAAGCATTGGACATTAACTGGTTCATGGCTCTATGGAGTGCATGGTTATTTGTCCCATGTGTCCTGTGAGGGACTGGTAACCTGGCCAGGGTGTACCCTGCCTATTGCTCAATGACTGCTGTAAATAGTTACAAGACTTCCATAGCTCTTTAAGTCAAGACGTTTTAGATAATAGAGTGGAGCACTTCTTTATATACTATTTAAAAAAATGTTTTTATCCATATCTGCAGTTTTTTTTCTTACTATTTTAAACATAACAATAAAGCAATCCAATTATACATTTCTTTTCTGCATTTGACCACATCAATCAAAAAATATTGTATGTTAATTTATTAAAATAGTATTTAGTTTTTATTCCTGGTGTTTAATGAGAACATCCAATTACCAAAAGAATGTATGGAGCCTAAACATTGGGGCTAATCGATGGCATTGCAGGACATAGTAATGCTGGTGTGCAGGAACTGAATATGAATGAAGTCTAAATGCCGTCATCTTCTGCTTTATCTGGAGCCGTGTCGTGGGGGCAGCAGTCTTTGCAGAGATTCCCAACCTTCCCTCCCCCTGAGACACCTCCAGCTCCACTGGGGGAAGCCCTAGGTGCTCCCAGGCCAGTTGAGAAATATTTCCTCCAGCCTGTCCTGGGTCGTCCCCTGGGCCTCCTCACCAGTGGGATGTGTCTGGAACACCTCCTGAGTGAGGCATCCTGGGGACTTTGAACAGAGCTGTTCGAGTCAGCTCAGCTGACTCCTCTGGATGTGAAGGAGAACTGGCTCTACTATGAACCTCTCCCAGATTACTGAGTTCCTCACCACATCTCTTGCGGAGAGCCCAGCCATCCTGCAGAGAAAACTCATTTCAGCGTCTTGTATCCAGGATCTCGTTCTTTTGCTTATAATCCAGATTTCATGACCATAGGTGAAGGTAGCAATGTAGAACGACTGGAAAACCGAGAGCTTATAAGGCACATGTTCATTTTTATTTTATACAGCTATAGCTAAATTATTGATTATGTTTAAAAAAGTTGATCCAATTCATTAATTAAATTCCAAAATTCTATTTCTGTGTATGATTATAGCTGACATAGACAGTATATAGCTTACAGTATATATATATATATATATATATATATATATATATATATATATATATATATATATATATATATATAGAGAGAGAGAGAGAGAGAGAGAGAGAGAGAGATAGATAGATAGATATACTGTTACAAAATGTTTATAATGTGAATTTTGCATAGTATGGAACTTATTAGATGAGTCAAATCTTGAATTGTCTCAAATAAAGTCATTCAATCCTTATTTAATGTTTTCATTCAATCCTTCATTAACTAAAATTTGAAAGTCTGGAAGAAGTTGGCAACACAGAGATCAGACCTGTCAGAAATGTTTCCAAAGCGGAAATCTGTATATATCTTACAGCAATTGCTCAAATGAATGCAGAAAGTTCTAAGCTATAAACCTTTGGTTCCATAATTCCAGCTGCTTGATCAGAAAGCACACATGGCTATGAACTCAGCTAACAGACTAAAAGACTTAGCAACAACTGAGGGGGGCTTTATGATGTGTTTCAGATGCAGGACCTGAAATGAGTTATTGATAGACCCCATTAGAGAGTTAAGCCACAAAAGCTTAAAATGAAAGAAGATTTCCTTTTATATTTCTACAGAGTGCTATATCCAGGCACATTAATGGAACGCTGAGTTGGATGAAAAAAATGTAGTTAAAAACAGCATGCTAATAGGAGTAATAATTGCAGCATAGTTTATGGGGTGATTTGCAATGTACAGAGTACAGCTGGAGATAGGACTTCAGGACTGTATAAAGAGTAATATCTTCTTTAAGTCTAGTTCTGGTCTTTGTGTTACCATACTGCTCCATTAACATAAAGAGTAATACTTTTTTGCAGACAAACTCAGCCGAACTTATACTTGTTTCCATCAGCCGAAGCACAAAACCCTAAAGATAAGAAGTTGATTGTTTTCCATTTAAATTTTTTTTTTCATGCGCATAACTTATTATGCCAGTCTGGTGATAAATTTAAGTTTTCTCATCTTTTCTTCTATTTCAAAAGGGGCCCTTTACAGTTGCAAACATTGCTTATAGCTCTGGGAAGCTCCTGCAGGCAATAAGGGACATCCCCAGAGGTTTCAGAAGAAGAAAATCACATCTTATTATTGTCCTGTTACTTATTAATTTCCATTTGTCTTCATCTATTCTACTTTCCTGATTTTTAAACTTTCTTAGCTTCTTTCTTTTTCTCACTTAGTGCCAAAAAACTTTTTGTTCAGAGTGAACACTTTCCTTATTTCATGCCCTGCCACCCTCAGGTGTGAACGGAAGGGAATTAAGATCTGCATAATCCCGGAGCGGAACAGAGCTGTGACTCTGTGAACCCAGGGGTAAAGAGAGCAGCTCTCAGCCCGCAGAAGCAGTCAACTGACAGCACCTCCTATGAGGAATGATATGCTCTCCTGCTGGCCTTTTTGCTCACTACATGAGGGAGGAGGGAGCGATACGCAGGCATGGAGCAAAAAGGGAGAGATTAAGGAAGGAGGGCAGCCGTAAAAGACAGGAAAAAAGGAGACAGAGGTGGGGAACGGGAAATTATGAGAATGAACCGTGCTGAAATGTGGGTGAAAAAGAAACAGAGGTTGGTAGACTTGGCTGCAGGCAGCCGTTAGACCAAGGCTGGTAGATGGACAAAAAATGGCCTTACTATGTTGGAAAGAGTGGAGATTGTAAAAAACTCCAGGCGTACGTAGGAATACAAAATAAAACACTTCATTTTTATGGCTTTTACAAATAAAAACAGTTCTTGGAGGGCTGTTAACAGGAGGAAATGGGGGATGAATAATATAGTAATTATTACAGTGGTCTGGCTAAGATGGTTGGAGATATAGATTGTATTAAGCAATCTGTGTGTGCGCCAAAAGAAAGTGTTGTGCCATGCACTTCATGTTAATTTACAGTATATAGTCTGTCAAATGAAAAGGAAAAACTGAGTAATTTGTTTGAAATAAGTCACAGCTTTACCAATAAAAAAACAGAAGAACTAAGAAACTAAGAACATCACATTAATGTTGGCTTATAATCATTTCAATGCAGTAGGGTATTAACTTGTGTTAAACTAGCTGTGATTTCCTCTGGTATCCACATGTTTCTTGCCTAGTACTGAACAACCGATCTTCACCTATGTACAAATATTCAATTTTTTCATCTGCTGGTTAAATGTACAAATCCTGTACTTGGACATTTTTATGTGATTTTTTACTCTAATTTTAGATAGTCTCTTTTCACTGTGTTTTTTCATGGATTGTTCTATTTGCATTCAGAATTTGAGAGTTTAAATGATGTTTAAAAAAACGAACAAACCTCCCCAAAATAGCAATTTCTACTTTTCACTGCTTGCTAAGTTTGAAGGAATACTGCAATGTTAATGACTTCATGCCATCGTTTGTCCACTGTTGCTAGATTCTCCTTTAGGATCAGGGATTGTGCAAACTCAGTATTTGCACAGTATTTAGTTTTTTTGCACAGTTGTAGTTTTTTTGCACAAGGTTTACCATGCAAACCTTCTTGCATGTTTTTTTTAGATGCTCCAAAATGTGTTCCTAAACCCATGCTGTTGGTTATCGATAAATGAGCTAGTTTATTCCCTCTTGAGTAGTTTTCATTTAATCCAAGAATACCAGTTGTTCTTTTCAGATGTTTTTTTTTTACTTTGCTTTATGTCTTTATATATATACAGTATATATATATATATATTGTTTATTTTTGTGAGTACTTGTATGGTTTCATCGGCTGTGTGCTTTGCTATTGACACACTCAAATATTGTTGTGGTTGACCCTGAAATTTTCCCTTTACTCCTTCCTGATCACCTAAGTAACTCATGTTATGAATGCTGGCGTACTATAAAGAATACATCACGAACAGTTTAGTTTGTGCCTTCAACTCGTTGCCAATAGGAAGACGTTACTTGGATATAACCTAACCGAATATCTTCGGAACAGCTCCAAATGACACAAAACTAATATGGGTAAGTAGAACATGATGTAAAAATGTAAAATCAAGGGGCCAATGTAAAAAAAAACAGTGTTCCCCTTTATAAATAAGGCAAAGCGATTGTCTGCAGCCTCTGGTGTTTGTTCTGATCTCACCTTCTTAATTAAGACTTTGAATGAGGCATTCCTCAGCTTTCCTGTGTTTTTTTATTCAGTATAATACTTCTGGACTTTTTTTGGGTCCGATGCTGAAGCTGTCATTGGTCACTGCTGCCCCTCTCTGGTTTTGGGGGGGACTGCTTGTTCTTCAAATAATGTTAAAGACTCATTAAAAAAAAAAAAAGTTCTGCATTCAGATTATGACATGGATTATTACCAACATTAATTCGATTGTTTGTTGGACTAAGGTGCAACTTTGGTAAAATTTTTATTAAAATCTGTTTCAAACTTTCAATTTTTCCTGTACACAGAAGGACAGGCAGACAAAGAAACACATATTTGACTAAAAACATAATCTTTATGGTGGAGCAAAATATGTAGGTTAACAGATTTCAGAAGAATGTGAACCTCACAAAAGCTGAAGAAGAGACTGTGGAATTATGGCAATTCTTGATGCTTATCAGATATGTATCTGTTCATTGGTAAATTGGGAGTGGAGCATAGGAAGGCCTTTGAATAAGAGACGGATAATCTCACCAGATATCCCCATTGTCCTTGCCCCTGGCCAGTGAGAAACCACAAACCAAATCTAAAATGGTTCTATTATCCCACCGAGCTGGGAACCCCTCAGCCTGACATATGCTCAGAGAGAAATTACTCTAAGGTAAAGCTGGACCAAAATGTATTATCAATATATATATTATGTAATTTTATTCGGTAATGGTATTATGAAATTTGAACACATTTAAGGTATTTGTCAGTCTGTGGTTGAGGCATTAGTCATTGACTGATCTGGGCGCAGGCAATTCAAGCTGAACAGAAAGAGTTACGTTGGCTAAGGAGCGATTGCATCCACCACATACAGGGAGCCTGCTGAGCTGCTAAGTTCCAACACTGCAAGTTTTAGCAACAGAATTAGTTTCCTAGATAATGTGACTATTGTTTTGAGCATCTGGTAATAGAAAAAAAATTGTGTACACATCGTGTAGAAACCATGTTGCTAAAGCAAGAGCTGGTCACTATGTTTAAAGTTGTTGAGTAGAAGAGCAGTAGAAGAAGAAGCTTTTAAATAAGAGGAGAGTGCAAGCGTGTCATCACTGACAGGGAGCCACCATTTGACATTTTCAGATGCATAAATTAATTTATTATGTTTTGACTGAGCTTATCTTTGCCAAGAAAAAGGTTTTAGTCTTGCTAGGAGATGTTAATTGTGTTATCAAGGTTTGCTGTGCCCAGGTAATAAAATAAAACAGAACCGAGATCAGTTAAAATCAACTAAACCTGAGAAATGCAAAATAAGCTAAGCTTCCGTTTAAAAACAGAATTTTTTTTATTTATTTTTCTTCTGAAAATAAAATAAGCACTAAAGCCAGCCTCCATACTAAACATAAACATATTTTCATAAAATGAAAATTGCTTCAAATATATTAATCTAATCCAATCCAACTTCATTTATAAATCTCTTTAGAATTTCCCAAGCTCCAAGAACAGCAGGTCAATATGAAGACATTTCTAGAAATCACCGACAATACATAACGAGGGAACGCAGCAAAAAAAAAATAAGATTCTCTTATGAGTTAAACTGTCTTTCAGATTTAAAATGATTCATGTGTTTTGGACTACAGAGAAAATGTTTGCTGTTGCTGCCCCCTGGACAGCTAGAAACACAAATCCTGAATGTCTGAAGGCCTTTTATGAGCTCATTTAGATTTGCACAGATTTAGCTTCTTTGTCATCTTCATTGAATTGAAGTTGTATCATAGTTAGTGAACCAATAATGGAGAATATGACAATCACAAAATACTGTTCCGTGGATTTCCTCAAAATAACAGTGTGGTAATATATATATATTTAAAGAGTACTGTGTTCAGTAAGATTTCTGCACATGTTGGTATGGACAGGTATGTTGGTTCACTGTTCATGAGAAAGGTACTTTAATTTGTCTGGAACATTTTATTTTTTTTAGATTTTTTTTTTACAAAAACTCAAAATCAATATTTAATTTAAATAAAATATAATTTAGTAAATTTACTTCTATTTGTATTTTTTTTAGGTTTATGTTATTTGAATTACTAGTGTGAACTTTCAAGCAGAACAGTATATTGGTTATTTGTGAAATCATCTTTGTAGATGCACACAAACACAACTCATTTTTCAAATAAATAACTGAAAACTGACCAGATTTAAATGAAGCCCCTGCTAATACATCTAGATCACATATATCTGATGCACATATACTCACGATTTGGTTATGGTTTGTTGACCCAAAAGCAGAGGCAGGGAGGCAGAGGTGAATTTCTTGATGAGTTAACTGAAAACAGAAGCAGGTAATCCAAAAATCTAAATATGAAAACAAAGTCCAAACAAACTGGAATTCAAAATCCAAAAATGAAAACAAATTCCAAACTAACAGGAAACCAGCAGTCCAAAAATCCAATAATCAAAACATGAAAACAAGTCAAACGAACCAGAAACCATGGAGACATCAGGGGGATCACAATCACAGGCAGGAAGGCTCAGAGAGACTGAGTTGGAGGAAGTTTGACGAGGACCCAGCAAAGAAGAACAGAACACAGAGAATATTTATAGGAGACTGAAAAAAAAGAGAGGGTTAATGAGCAGACTGGGAGCAGGTGTGCACAGAGCAGGAGAGAAAAAGAGCTTGGGAAAAAGGAGAACACAAGATGGCAGCAGAGGGCAACAAATAAAAAACCTAGAAAACTGAAAATAATCCGAAAAAAAAACAAAATAAGAAATAAACCACTAAGACTATTAAACAAGGAGTAAAGCAAAACTGAACACTCAAAAGAAAACATAACATAACCAAGACTAAGACAGTAATTGAGAAAAAAAAACAAAAAACATAATAACTAAGAATTAAACCACTAAAACTAGAAAACAAGGAGCAAAGTAAAACTGAACATCCAAAAGAAAAACATGACAGAACTAGAACTCTAACACATATTCATACATCTATGCAATCTAGATCAAACATGAAAGGTTCTACATGATATAGACATTAAATAAAAGACAAAATCTAGTTCTGAAAAAAGAGCAAGAGCTCTGTGTTTTTAGTTTTTAGTATAATGATGTGAATACCTACTCTGTGTTTGTTCATATATATATATATATATATATATATTTATATATATATATATATATATATATATATATATATATATATATATATATATATATATATATATATATATATATATTAACAATAAAAATGTCAAATTAGTTAGGAAATTCGGATTAATTCTGGAAGAAGGTTCAGCTTTGTCCTGGAATGCCCCCTGGATACAATGCAGGTGGTTGAAAAGACAAGGAAGTAAAAACTTAAACAAGAAAAAAACCTAAGCAAGAACCGGCTCGTTTCTGCCAGCAGCTGTTAGACTTTAAAACATCACTGCTCCCAACAATCTCAAGTAGTTGTTGAAACCCCTGCTGTTATTTGCCAACTTCTTTCCGTCATTTTCGTTGTCAATTTTCCTAAATTACTCAAGTGCATTTTTATGTATTTTGAAAACATCCTTCTCAGACTTTTGATAAATGTAAAGTAGTTTTTCTTGTGTTGTAAACTCTTCCTCTTACTCGCAACAGGCTGGTTACTGCAGCAAGAAAAGTTTTTGCCCCGATCTTCCCGTGCCGAGAGCTTGGGAGACTCTGCGACCTAGCCCTCTCATCCTCCATGAAACATTGAACAATAAGCTTGAATGTATATAAAATGGTTACTCTCCACTAGGTTCACTTGAATAGCTACGAGAATGTATTTGTATAATACAGTGAGAGTGTTTTGATCAATCCATCTAAATATTTCGTTACTTGATCATGGTAAAATACAGCTTATGCTTAATACTTATGTTAACTTACAATGTCAAACCTGGCTGGCAAAAAATATTCTATTTTATATTCTAGTACCCACAGTTTTTACCATCTAAAAAAACACTTTATACCCTTCCAGGTGCTACGAATGACAGCGGGAAATCCACTAATTATTAGCCAGCTTAGGGAGCTGTCTCTGGGGACTCTCAATGTGAAAGCAGCTGTATACATGAGCCTGCTGCTCAAAGCATCTATAACAATTGTTCGTAATCCTATTCTTCAAATACTGCTGCCCTGTGTGTTTTAGGTGTCCCTTTGCTGCCAAACATGGGACTTAAATTAATCAACCATCTGCAGCACTTGATGGCTGTCTGTGGAGTCTATGTAATCATTTGAAACACGGTTGCTCAGTGCTGAAACAGAGAGACGTCTTAAACATGCAGGGCTGTGGTACTTGAGGGCCAGGACTGAGAACCACTGATTTATGAAATATCTATAGGTAGGATCATAATTCTGGTGAACTGAGTGCATGGATGGCGTTTTTAGGTGTTCTTTCTCACTTAGACATATCTCAAATCTACCTTTGTCCTCACTCATCACAGCAAAGCAAAGCCACTTTCTAAGTTTGTCATGGTCCTGGCACTCGTGGCTTGATTGCTTATTCCACCCACCTGTTTAGCTCTGCCTGTTCTCATCATTTCTTATTCCTCTCACCTGGTTCCAGCCCCTTTATACACGGTTTGGTTTCAAGCTTCCAGTGCCAGATTATTCTAGCTGTTCTAGAAAGAGTAACTCTAGCGTTCGAACTACTGTTCTCATTATTCTGTTTGATGACCCGTTTCTGTCTTGTGGATCCCGAGTTTTGCTTCGCCCCTGTTTGCTCATTTAGTCTGTTCGGCTCTGGACTGTGTGTTGGATGCTACTGGCTTACCGAGCCTGGACTGCTTTCCTGACCACGGCTTGGACTCCCTCATCGGTACCTCATCGGCTCTCTGATCTCCTGGTTAACGAACTTGGTTCTGTTTCGACTTCGGCTTGGATCTCCCTTTTCTGGCAACACCTGCTCCTCGGCGCCTTTTGGCTTCAGCGCCGCTCTCCTCACAGCGCTTCGGGGGCCGCTCCCGCCTGCGGCGGAGGTCCTTTCCTCTTCTCGGATTCCTCCTCTCCTTCAGTGATCGGACTGAACTCTGAACCAGGTCAGTGACTTTAGCTCTAAACTACCACCAGCCATCCATTCATAGTCACTGACCCAAGTTTCTGTTTCCACAGAGGATCCGTGAAATCCGACCCTGCTGACGCGCCGTTTTCACGCTGCTTCCAAATAAAGTCTATTAAACTTCTCCAGCTCTGTCTGTCTGAATATTGGATCCAAGGTTTCGAGTCCCTTGACAGAATAATCTGGCCATTATGGATCCATCGACAGACAGATCCTGGCGCGAGGGCGTTGATTCGAAAATCACTCAGTTAGAATCCGGGGTTACTGAGATTCTCGCTCACCTGCGCAGCCAGACTTCTGCTGCCTCTGATCCTTCCCAAGCAGCCGCGCCCGTATCCACGGCCCCGCCCACTGTTTCAGCTTTTCATGAACCTCGTCTGTCTACCCCAGAGCTTTTTAGGGGAGAACCTGATCAGTGCAGAGCCTTTTTGACTCAGTGTGAGATTCATTTCGAGCTACAGCCCTCCGCGTTCCCGTCTGACCGGGCCAAGGTGGCTTATGTAATTTCACTTTTGGCTGGTAAGGCGAAGTTATGGGGGACGTCGGAGTGGCAGAATAATTCCTTCCTGTGTGACTCTTATCAGGATTTTTCTGAGATATTAGAGTTTTCAGCCCCATTCTTCCCAGCCGTGAGGCCTCTAGGGGTCTCCTGTCTCTCAAGCAGGGAAGTCGGTCCGTATCCGAATTTATTATTGACTTCCACCTGTTGGCAGCAGAGAGCCCGTGGAATGAGGAGGCTTTGATGGACGTCTTCATCGCTGGCCTTGGCAAGAGGATTAAGGACGAGCTCTCCACCCGTGATTATCCTCGCTCTCTAAAGGAGCTGGAGGAGCTCGCCACCCGGATTGACCTACGTCTTCAGGAGCGATGCAGAGAGCGGGGCCCCCAGGTTCGTCACCTCACCTCCTCTTCCGGCAGGGAGGTTCACAGATCGACTTCTGGATCCCCTCGTTCTCCTGGACCGGAACCTATGCAGCTGGGACGCGCTCGGCTCTCCAGGGAGGAGAGGGATCGTCGTTTCAGGCTCCGGCTCTGTCTTTACTGTGGCGGAGAGGGCCATTGGTCAAGTCACTGCCCAGTAAAAGGACAGGCTCAGTAGGAGTAGGGAGGATCCTGCTGAGCCGAGCCAGACTACCTGCCTCTCCAGACTTTTTGCTTCCTGTGACTCTGTCTGTTGCCTCTCGCAGCCATAGTTTGTCTGCCTTTTTGGACTCGGGAGCAGATACCGAGTTCATGGATGGGGCCCTGGCCAGACGACTCGGCATAAAGCTGCTTCCTGCTCGGGACTCCCACAAGGTAGTAGCCTTAGATGGACACCAGCTTAGTCAGTCCTCTCTCCTAACTGAACCTGTGGAACTGGTAGTGGGTGGCAATCATGTAGAAACTTTGTCTTTTCTTATTATCGAGTCACCTGATGTGCCTGTTATCTTAGGTTCTACCTGGTTAGCTAAACATAACCCCCATATAGATTGGCGGAGAGTGGAGGTGTTAGGCTGGTCCTCTTTCTGTTTAAGCTCCTGTTTGCGTTCAGCTAGGTCCTGGACGCCAGTTTCTTTAGAGGATTCTGAGTTTTTTCCTGACCTTTCCAGTGTTCCAGAGGATTATCATGACCTCCAGGAGGTGTTTAATAAGGGAAGGGCCACAGCCCTACCTCCCCACAGACCTTTCGATTGTGGGATCGATTTACTGCTTGGGACCACCCCTCCCAGGGGCAAGTTATACTCCTTGTCTGCCCCTGAATCTAAGGCCATGGAGAAGTACATCTCCGAGTCTCTTAGAGCAGGAATCATTCGTCCCTCCTCCTCCCCTGCTGGCGCGGGGTTCTTTTTTGTGGGAAAGAAGGACGGATCTCTTCGGCCTTGCATTGACTATAGGGGGCTTAATGACGTAACGGTTAAGAATCGCTACCCCATCCCTCTAATTAACTCTGCTTTTGACCAAATTCAGGGAGCTAAGATTTTCACTAAGCTCGATCTCCGCAACGCTTACCATTTGGTTAGAATCCGGGAGGGTGATGAGTGGAAGACCGCATTCAACACCCCCACCGGTCACTATGAGTACCTCGTGATGCCTTTCGGACTCACCAATGCACCAGCGGTTTTCCAGAACCTGGTCAATGAGGTACTCGGAGACATGGTAGGTCACTTTGTTTTTGTCTACATCGATGACATTATCATCTACTCTCGGGACTTGGACACCCACAGGCAGCACATTAGAGCCGTCCTGCTCCGCTTATTGCAGAACCAATTATTTGTTAAGGCAGAAAAGTGTGAGTTTCATGTAGACACTATTTCTTTTCTGGGCTTTGTAGTCTCCCCTGACCAGATTTCTATGGACCCCTCAAAGGTGCGTGCAGTTTCAGAATGGCCATTACCCAAGGATAGGAAGCAACTACAAAGGTTCCTAGGCTTTGCAAACTCCTACCGCAGATTCATTAGAAATTTCAGTCAGGTAGTTGCACCCCTCCACGCCCTCACCTCAGCCAAGATTAGGTTCTATTGGACCGATCAGGCTGATCGGGCTTTCCTTAGGCTTAAAGCCGCCTTCTCCTCTGCTCCAGTTCTTGTGTCTCCTGACCCGGACAAGCAGTTTATTGTTGAGGTGGATGCCTCTAGTACGGGGGTAGGGGCTGTTCTTAGTCAGGAGGCCGGGGATGGAAGGATCCACCCTTGTGCCTTCTTCTCTAAGAAGCTGTCAGCAGCTGAACAAAACTATGATGTCGGGGACAGAGAATTGCTGGCAGTCAAATTGGCTCTGGAGGAGTGGAGACACTGGCTGGAGGGAGCCGGCACTCCTTTCCTGGTCTGGACCGACCACAAGAATCTGGAGTACCTTAAGTCTGCTAAGAGACTAAATCCCCGACAGGCGAGGTGGGCACTGTTCTTTGGCCGTTTCAATTTTTCTTTGTCTTACAGACCCGGGTCTAAGAATGCCAAGCCCGACGCTTTGTCCAGGATGTTTGAGGCGGATGATGTGCGCTCAGTTGGTGCTGAGGAATTTGTTTTACCCGAAACAGTAAGGTGCTCTGTCACTATGGTCGACATTGAGAGGGAGGTTAGGCAGGCCCTCCACAACCAACCCTCTCCCTCCGAATGTCCTAGTGGCCGATTGTTTGTCCCTGATGCCCTCAGACAGAAAGTGTTAAGTTTCTGCCATACATCCCGTTTGTTCTGTCATCCTGGTGTGTCCAAAACTATTTGTGTTGTCCGGTCTCAGTTTTGGTGGCCTTCTCTGTCTGCAGACGTGCGGGAGTTTGTGGCAGCCTGTCCCAGTTGCAACCAGTCTAAGTCATCCAAAAGACCTCCTTCTGGCTACCTTCGACCCCTTCCCATCCCATCCCGGCCATGGTCTCACATTTCCATGGATTTCATTACTGGGTTACCGTGCTCTGAAGGTAACACCGTCATCCTCACTGTTGTTGATAGGTTTTCTAAGATGATTCATCTGGTACCTCTGACCAAACTTCCCACTGCCAAGGAGATGGGGGAGGTTCTAATCCGTGAAGTCTTTCGGATTCATGGCCTCCCCACTGATATTGTTTCAGACAGGGGTTCTCAATTTGTGTCCTGTTTCTGGAGAGAGTTCTGTTCTCTGTTGGGGATCACTGTCAGCCTGTCTTCAGGTTTTCACCCCCAAACTGACGGTCAGACAGAGAGGGCCAACCAAGAGGTAGAAACAAAGATCCGCATTCTCTGTGAAGCTGATCCTGCTAAGTGGGCCAGCCAACTCCCTTGGGTCGAGCATGCTGTTAACTCTACTCCCTCCAGCACCACTGGGTTGTCCCCTTTTTACATTGTTTTTGGTTTCCAGCCGCCGGTGTTCACCATTCAGGAGAAGGAATCCAAGGTTCCTTCGGCCTATCTTTCGGCCCTTAGGTGCCAGCGGGCCTGGAGAAGGGCTAGAAGGGCCATTTCTAAATCCCTGGTAAGCCAGGCAAAAGCTGCTAACCGCCAGAGGGTTCCTGCGCCCGCTTATCGGGTGGGTCAAAGGGTTTGGCTGTCCACTAAGGACCTGCCATTGAAGGTGGACAGTAAAAAGCTGGCTCCCCGTTTTATCGGGCCCTTCTCTATCTCCAAGGTGGTGAACCCGGTGGCCGTCCGCCTTAACCTTCCTCGTTCATTACGGGTACACCCCACATTTCATGTGTCCCGAGTCAGGCCTGTTGTAACCTCCAGGTTTGTGCCCACCTCTAGTTCGCCTCCACCTATACGTTTTATTGATGGGGGTCCGACCTACACTGTCAACCGTCTCTTAAGGTCCAGACCAAGGGGCAGGGGGCTCCAGTATCTGGTAGACTGGGAGGGTTACAGGCCTGAGGAGCGCTCTTGGGTCCCAGCCCGTTTCATTTTGGACAAGGACCTGATCAGGGATTTCCACAGAAATCACCCAGATCAGCCTGTTGGGGCGTCTGGAATCCGCCCTTGAGGGGGGGGGTTCTGTCATGGTCCTGGCACTGGTGGCTTGATTGCTTATTCCACCCACCTGTTTAGCTCTGCCTGTTCTCATCATTTCTTATTCCTCTCACCTGGTTCCAGCCCCTTTATATACGGTTTGGTTTCAAGCTTCCAGTGCCAGATTATTCTAGCTGTTCTAGAAAGAGTAACTCTAGCGTTCGAACTACTGTTCTCATTATTCTGTTTGATGACCCGTTTCTGTCTTGTGGATCCCGAGTTTTGCTTTGCCCCTGTTTGCTCATTTAGTCTGTTCGGCTCTGGACTGTGTGTTGGATGCTACTGGCTTACCGAAACTGGACTGCTTTCCTGACCACGGCTTGGACTCCCTCATCGGTACCTCATCGGCTCTCTGATCTCCTGGTTAACGAACTTGGTTCTGTTTCGACTTCGGCTTGGATCTCCCTTTTCTGGCAACACCTGCTCCTCGGCGCCTTTTGGCTTCAACGCCGCTCTCCTCACAGCGCTTCGGGGGCCGCTCCCGCCTGCGGCGGAGGTCCTTTCCTCTTCTCGGATTCCTCCTCTCCTTCAGTGATCGGACTGAACTCTGAACCAGGTCAGTGACTTTAGCTCTAAACTACCATCAGCCATCCATTCATAGTCACTGACCTGAGTTTCTGTTTCCACAGAGGATCCGTGAAATCCGACCCTGCTGACGCGCCGTTTTCACGCTGCTTCCAAATAAAGTCTGTTAAACTTCTCCAGCTCTGTCTGTCTGAATATTGGATCCAAGGTTTCGAGTCCCTTGACAAAGTTGCATCTGCCATTGTACACAGAGTATCTGTAGACTCCTGTCTCAATGTGCTTCTAGAGCAGGGGTGTCAAGCTGGTTTCAGAAAGGGCCGTGTGGCTGCAGGTTTTCTTTCCAACTAAGCAATAGCACACCAGACTCCAGTCATCTAATCTAGTGAGTCCAATCTGAACATGATGACTTGATGATATGAATAGAGTCTAGGGGTGGAATGGTTCACAAAATCCACGGTTCGGTTCGGTTCGGTTCGGTTCACGGTTTCGTGGTCACGGTTTTCGGTTCGATTCGGTATATGTTTATTGTTACACCGAAAAATAAAAAAATTAATAGAAATTATAAAAATTAATGAAATTTTTTTTTTCATGAAATTAATGAAAAAAATCCCAAAAATTAATGAATTGTAATTATTGTTAATGATTCGCGGAAACCATGGATCATTTCCGCATGTTTTGCTGCTTTGAATTCAATCATCTCGCGCATGCCCTCTACGATGTACAGGGAACTCAGAGCAGAGCGGACGGGAGCCACAGTGGAGACTGTAGGCTTTGCTTTGTGCAGGCGGTCTGGAGCGCAGCGGGGCAGAGCGGAGCGCTGATGGAGTATGTGGGATTTCGGGGTTAGCATGACATGTTGGTGATGTTGCTGTTAGCATAAACAAAACGTGTTGCACAATGCTTGCACACTGTTGCACTTTTATCCACAACTTTCTTTTATCCCCAAAGTTTTCTTTTCATGTGCAGGGTCTCTTAAGATTTAAACTCACCTGACAAATTAAAAATTTCAATATGTGATCCATCCTTTACAGACGGAACTGAATTTCCACATGATTTCACAATAACAGATAATTCTATTCTATTTTATTTTGTTCTATTCTATTAAATATGTGTAATTATCAAGAAATATGACCTGATACACAGTGAGTAGGTATCTATACAGTAGCAAATGTTTGGAGGCCTAGGTCAAATTGCAACGTTTGGGTATGAATGGGGTTTCAGCAATAGGCTCACATGGTTAAGCACTATCTAATGTTTTACTGAATTTGTTTTATATGTGAAACCTTTTAACAAGAACCTTTAAATGCCAGAAAACAAAACTGACAACAAACTGCTTTCCAAAACAAGCACATTCAGCCACTTATTCAGAAAAATATAGAACCACTCAAACTATTTTGGGATCAAACTTGCAACCTATGTATTTTAAGACTGCTACTCTACCACTAAGACACTAAATCAATTACTGCATCTATAATGAAGCATTTGTGTTTAGTTAGAAAAAGGTTTTCCTGTTGCTTAAAGTTTATTAAGTGAAAAATTCACCAGCTGAAACTTTAATATTTTTTGGAGTAAGCCCAGGTATATTAAATGTATTTATAAACTTACATTAATTTATAAAATATAAGCCTGTGAATATGAAGTATGTGCCTTAAATGTTAATTCTGTACACAGCATAGCCCTTGCAAGTTGTTTTCTTATAAGAAAGCCACTGGAACACCTGCTAAACTACAAAAGTAAAAAGCTGTTTCTCACAGCAAACACACTGGAAGAAAATAAACACAATTTAGCTGAGATATAAACCTCAAACACTCTGTTACTGAGACAAACACAATCTTTCTGAATTGGCTTTAATTGAATTCTGATGGTTCTTTCTGTAGATATAGTAGCATCTGCTCTCTAACTTGATAACTGGAGGCGAATGAACACAAAAAATAGCCGTTTTACAAAATTGTTATTTGGAACACATAATCCCGAGAGTTGTCCACAAAAAAACATGTCCTCTGGCTTTCAACACTCAAGACAATATGAACTTAATATGAAAACATTTGCACATCTAAAACAGCAACTAAGACCACAGCCGTGAACAAAGTGTTTTTTTGTTTGTGTTTTTAGTTATTTTTTGCTGTTGACATTGTAAACATGTATAAAACTTGTGTGTATCACAAATGTTACCTTGAGTTCTGGAACATGTCCCTACAATACAGGAATCTATCAATTCACCCTGTTGGTACACAGCAAGGATTGGTTTCACAAAGGAAGAGTAGAAGAAGAGCAGATGGTATGTTTACGTGAGATAATGACTAAAAAATGAGCCAAGGAGGAAGAGGGGAGTCAAACAGACGGTTTGTTCCCTGCAGCCGGCACAGCTACAAGCAGTCCTGGTGTACTTATCAATGAAGTATGACGATGAGAGACACCAAGAATTTTCATCAGAAGATGAAGAATTGCTTTGTCTGATTCTACTTCTTAGCTTTAATATCTAGCTTGGGTTTTTGGAAGATCTATTTATCTTTAAAAAACATGAATATTTGTATGCCCTTTGCCCTTATGTTAACTGTAGTAATGTCATTTTTTAAATCGATTTTTTTATGCATTGGCCGGGAGTCGTAAAAAGCCCCGTCTTTCACTTAAACTAACTTCCCTTCTGATGTAGCTAACAAGTAATATTTAGTACAAAAGGGGGCCGTGAACATGCATTTGCTCTGGAAGCCTAACCCTAATCCTCCACAGGATCAAAGTGCCTGACACAGATCGGCCCGTTGCTTTACTGGACATTACATCTGTGATTGGATACTGGGTGGAGGTGATAGTTAAATGATGAGGGTTCAGTGGTAGGCTGACACAAAAGACTAAGAACTGTGAATGATTGTTTTTCTGTTCATTCCAAATATAACATGTTTCTGTTTTTGGTTCATGAAAAACTCTTTTGTTAACCTACAGTTGATTTTAAAGGAATAGTACACCCAAAACATGATTAGCCTTAATTTTCTACTCACCCCCATGTTGAACAACACTCTGGAGTATTTTTTTGATATCTCAAATGCATCTGGAGATCTGGGAGGCTTCTTACTGTCTGCTGACATTCAAATAATGGAGGTCTATGGTGCCCGAGGCAGAAAGGTCCATAAAAGTCCACAAAAAACATGTCAATATTCCTCCATACTGCTCGTCCAATGTATTCCAAGTGTCCTGAGTTGGTAGCGTCCATAATTTACTCGAAACAAAGTCATTTAGAATGTTTTTAGAGCATAAACAGTAATGTATAGGATTTCCTAAAAGCGTGCGCCTGCGAGTTCACAAGCCTACGGAAACTGCGGCAGACCAAACCAGATGAAAGTGCGCATTCAGCGTCTGCTCTTGATAATGCAAGCGTAGAAGAAGAAATATGCTGTTTACCTGTGCAAAGAAAGAAACAGCGAAAGAAAAATGTCTGAGGACTTCAGTGTTGAGGAAGAGCATGAGTTCTTTGCCGAGCTGAATGAGCACTTTCATCTGGTTTGGTCTGCCGCAGTTTCCGTAGGCTCGTGTACTCGCAGGCGCGCGCTTTTAGGAAATCCTATACACTACTGTTTATGCTCTAAAAACATTCTAAATGACTTCGTTTCGAGTAAATTCTGGACGCTACCCACTCAGGACACTTGGAATACATTGGACGAGCAGTATGGAGGGATATTGACACGTTTTTTGTGGACTTTTATGCCTCGGGCACCATAGACCTCCATTATTTGAATGTCAGCAGACAGCAAGAAGCCTCCCAGATCTCCAGATGCATTTGAGATATCAAAAAAGTACTCCAGAGTGTTGTTCAGCATGGGGGTGAGTAGAAAATGAAGGCTAATCATGTTTTGGGTGTACTATTCCTTTAACAGAGTTGCAACTCACACATCATTTTAGTTGAGGATTAAAATTCAAAGTTGGCAGATAATTGTTATTATCTGCTCAATAATTTGGTTGTTTTTCTAAATATTTTATAGCTAGGACAAACAATATAAAACAAAAGAACCAGATGTAATAGGAAATGCCAAAGAGGTGTATCTAAAAGCTAAACAGCAATGTCCAAAATACAATAAACAATGAAAACAAGTGAAAATTGCCTCAAATTTAAATATTGACTAAGATCACCATGATTCATCAACACAAACAGATTATGTTTAAGATATGTAAGTAGGACAAATTCCAGTAATATTTGTGAGAAAACGGTTTTAAAATAAATCACTTTTTTTTGTTTTATCTTTACAAAGAGACAAATGGGGGTTTTTTTTAAACCACAAACCATGTTTGAAACTTCTGTTTCAAGTTGAGCCACATGAATGGATGATCAAACTCCCAAAAAGCTATTAAACCTGCACTCTTTAGTATTTTCGAGGATGGAATTAAGATTTTTTTTAAAATCTCAAACTCTGATTCAGTGTATGAAAATCAAGGTCAGGTGGATCCTTTTGGTTATTAGCAGTGTTGGGGAGTAACGGATTACATGTAACGACGTTTTAATTTAATTACAAAAAAGAGTAACTGTAATTTGTTACAGTTACAATGAGAAAATATGTAATTCAGTTACAGTTACTTCCGAAATGATTAATAATGACAAATTTTGTTACATTTTTAAAAAAATATAAAGAAAAACCTTTGCGAAATATGTATTGATATTTGTATTGCTTTGCGCCCTGTATCGCCGTTTCCCGCTACGGCTCCTTGTCTCTATCATATTTGCCACTCTGATGATCCATCCTGTGCTGGTGGAGCCTCCTTGAGGAACAGCAAGCGAGCGGACGGTTCTATCTCAGCTCAAGCAGCGCATCAAAAATGACAGCCGTCCAGCACTGGAAATTTAAGAAGGTTTCTGAACCTGTTTGTGTTAGTCTGCAAACTGCGTAAATGGTAGAGCCTGGGGGAGGGACAGAAAAGAGTATGGCCCGATGAGAGGAGTCTGAGAAAATCTTACATGCCTGGTGCTGGCATCTCTTCTTGTGGACATCCTGTGATTGCCTGTCAGCAGCTCCCTCTCAGCTTAGTGTTTGTTTAAGGTTAACATTCAGTTCTCAGAAATTAAATGTTGAACATGGGTCAATACTAATTAAAACCTTAAAGTAATCAAAAAGTAATCAAAAGTAATTAGTTACATTACTTTTTAAAAACATTGAAATAGCCCTAAAACAGCAAATCTTTTCTCCAAGTCTGCTTTCATTTCAATGGGATTTGAAGTTCAAACTCTATACGAAATGATTTACCAATATTTTTTTTATCTCGCATTTAACACTGTACCTTACACAGTAATTAAGTCAGACTTACTCATATTTATTTTAGAATGTTTAACATTTCCACATTTTTTTTCTTTGATGTCCTCATAAACATTTTTCTTTCCAGTTCAGGGATGGAAGTCTTGACACAGGTCTCAACCTGGCTTTTCCTCATTTTAAGCTCGGATCCTTGTTCCTCGGTCTTGTTTTTGTATTATAACCAGGCTGATTTTAGACTGTAGTTTTATTTTGTTTTGTTTTTTTTTTATAATAAAATTAACATACCTATCTTTGACTTTTACCCACAGACACATATCACACTGTATGTGGATTTAAAACAATAGTGATCAGAACGCTGTTGGATCCCACCATATCAGACTATGTTGTTATTGCTAATAATCAAGAATCCTTGCCGTGAGAATTGTTACAACAACTTGGCATTTAGTTCTTTGATTATCCATGCTTTTTACTCATTGCTTTAAAATGTGAAAATTCATCTGCAGTCTTGCTTTCACTGAGCACACACCAGCTGTACTGCCACTGAACATGTCGTTGGTTCGGCAAGTATTGAATTTGCTTTTCAAAAACATGAAAAATTTGAAGAAAGAGTAAGAAAAAAAGCTGGGCTAAATGTAAATTCTGTCCGCTTCACATATAAGAAATATGTAAATTAAGTAGGATGACATCTAGTTTCACTAGACTACTACAGCAGATACATTAGGAAATATAAATATTTAATACTTTAAATCAACCTTTGGGCAACTGTGATAACATAATGTAGGTTAAGTGTTAATATAATTCTGAACCCCGCACAGGTGATCCAGAACATTTGCCAGCAACATAAATCAAAATATACACACAACAAGCAATTTCAAAACTAAGCAGGTAAAAAAAAAAAAAAAAAAAGACCGATGCTATATACAAAAAAGCTAGTGCAACACTGTCATTTTATGAAGACAAACATAAATTTAGCCTTACCTTCATTTTATTAAGGTCATGAACAATTTAAGTAAAAGAAATTCCAGATGGCTCCAGCGATCTGTTGTCTCAGTTCAAAAGCTACACATGAGACTGCTGAGTGTTTTTTGGCTTTCTCCTTTCCCTGTAGTTGACTTGCAATTGCAAAAGGCACAGGAAAACAATAGCAGAAACATTTCAGAATCGGTTATATTTCAAAATTATAGAAATATTGAAAAGGGTCACGCCATATATACTGATTGGTTGAAAGACTAAAGCCAGACATACATTGTACGATTTTTTTCAATCGTTGCACGCAGCTACTGCGCACACTGTATGTCTAAAAACCACGTCAAACTCAGCTTTGCAGTGAGATGCCGTCTAACCAGAAGCCAAACGAGTAGAAGAGGAATATGAAGCTCACTAGAGTGAAGCTTACTGCCTTGGCAATTTGGGCAATTTTGTGTGCAAGAAAAGAATGAACAACAAACTTTTCAAAACTTTTTTTTTTCTTTTGCTCGCTTTTCGTAAAGAAAGAAAAACAAAAAATAAAAAAATACAGGGAGCTACTGTAAAGGTCAGCACTTAAATGCACATTTAATTACATGATAATCTCTTCCTACTCATATTTCTCTGTCCATGGCTCCTTACCTCTTTTAATGTATCTGTCCCTTGTTGTGGGAAAATTTTTATCTTTCTTCTATTATATATTAATATTCATATTTACTCACTATAAAAGTTTTCACTCAGTCTGTTTCTCTCTCAAGGCCACACCATTCCCTGTAGGATGGTGTTTGTAGACCAGACATTGCTTCTTCCCATAACAATCCAGATTCTTTCTCAAGGTTTATTCATCACATGTTACTGTTAAGCAAAGTGTGTGTAATTTGTTATGACTCTGACTGCTTTCCATTGTTGTAAGAAGGGGGGAAGAACCCTGCCCAGATTAGAACAGAGCTGAATGCTATGCCATTAAGGCTTCATGATGACTGTTCTCTCTTTGCAAAGATTATTAATAAATGTGCCGACTGAGTGAAATCCATCGATCTCCGTTTATTTAACTAGGATGAATAGTTGAATACTTTTTTCTCCACGACACCCTGCTTCCTTTATTTTCACTAAATACAGTAAACTTTCATATGTTTAATATGACAAACATACCTGAGTCTGAAGGACTATGTTCTATAACATATTAGAAAAGGAACTAGTAATAAGCTCTCAAAATACAGACTAAAAGGTCCGAAGTTAATTCCCAGCAATGTACATTGACCGTTATTTGTTTGCTATAATCATCCTGTTAAGAATTCTCCCCCTCTCTCACAGTCACAGCCCCTGCTCTACTCATGACTTACGATGTTCTGCTTTTTTTGTGTGTTTTTGTTTTTAAATGTTGGTTTATTTCCCACTTTTCATCTTTAGTAAAAACAAAACAGATCCCCGCCTTATTTACCTGAATACACAAACATTGGCAACAGTAGCTAAATTTGAGCCAAATGTTTATCTCAGCAAGGATCAGCTCAGTCCAAACAAAATGAATCAATTCATGCATCCCATAATGTCACCGGACGGCTCCCTGTTGGTGGTGATAAGCTTGCTCTCTCCTCCCTGCACCAGCTTTAAGCTGCACGTCAAGCTGTTGCTTTACAAGCAACATGCTTTCTGTACGATCTGCATGCAACAGTGTTTTTCTCATTCATTAGACGCTCTCACTCAACCTTTTGCCAAAAAAAAACAAAAAAATGAGGAGGGAAACTTGCAAAGTCAATGACTCGGTTCAATCAGCTGGGCTTCCATCAACAGACAAGATTTAACCAATGTCTCTGTATGATTTAATTGTCTCTAAAAGCCTTCAGAATAAGCTGGCATAAGCCATATTGATCAATGTAGTGCAATTTGGATTCTAAACAGTATCAATCTGGAAAGGCTCCTGTGGAAAGTGGGACATTCAGTACAGTTCTTCATGCGGATCGGGTAAATCACCTAGTGGTAATGCCTCCCATGTTAAGCTTTTAGTCAATTGCACCAGCAGTAGCCTGTATTTGTTTCACAACTAGCAGAATTAACTAATTGATCAATCTCTTAACAAATCCATTTGGGAGGAACGTGCAACAATCCTTACCATCTACAAAGTCACAAATCCCATTCTTTTGCTCACTTTTCATAAAGAAATATTCCAACTACAACTGGTGGCAGCATGTTTTTTGGCTTCAGCCTTCATCTGGTTGAAGCATCACTGTATTTATTGGTCCAAAACATTTCTGTCGGGCTAATGTATCCATTGGCTTCTGGCAAGATCACTTGAATGTAATTACAAATATTTTTGCAGCTTGTTGTCATCATTATTGTGTTATTGCAATTTTTTGCAATGCTTTATTGCCAAGTTGTGTGTTACAAGGAATTTGCTTTGGTGACAAGGTGCTACATAAAGAAAGTAAACATGGAGGTTACATGAATGAATACCAGAATACAAAACTTGGAATAACCAAATGCAAGTTTGTTATAAAGAGAACCATGGCAAATTGTTAAGCAAGTGTATAAAATTAGATTAAATATTATACATATACACACACATGCAAAGATTCCCATTTCTGTTTGTTTATAATAGTGTGTTGTTTTCTCTGCCAATTAATGAGAAAAGTGTGAGTAAAGGACCTGGGCCATGTTTATCAGGCTAGTTGTAGATGGGGAGAAGCATTTAAATATTTTTGCCAGGAGTTTCCAGTCCTGATGGAGTTTAAGTCCAGATGGGGTGGTGTTGAGGGGCTCAGTTGCAATCTTACCTGTTCGTGTCCGGATCCTGAGGGTGTACAGTTTCTGACTGGAAAATTGCAGCCAGTCACCCTCTCTACAAAGCAAATTGTATTGAGTGATGCTGAGCCATAATGAGCGATTTTGCTTCCTGTCCAACAGGAAATCTGTGATCCACCTGAAGGTTGAGTCAGGAGAAGGGGTTGTGTTGGCTAACTCTAAGAGGTGAAAAGGAATGTGGAGGAACTGGAGCTTGCTGGGTCAACAAAATGGTGATTGGTTGACTCTCAAAGCATCAGTAGAACTGATTAGAGAGATTAGAAGTAGAGAGTCATTGATCGAGTTAGATGCTCTAGGCTTACAGGTTGTGATCTGTCTAAACCAACTCCAGACAGATCTGGTTTTGTTTGCAAAGAGCAGGTCTTTTACATCTAGTACACAAGAAGAATAAAACTATATATTGTCATAGATCTCTCAGAAAAAAGTTGCATCCAAACGAGTGCACTTGGCACCAATAAAGATGCTGTAATTAATATGGTGGGACATTTGTAGCGCTGTGACACTGCTTTAAAAATCACTCCCAAACCAATGACAAACACCCTGCCCCGACCATGCAAAGACAGCTCATGCAAGGTAAACACAGCAACTTGAAAGTAAAGAGGCGCATTTTGCTCAACGAGGTAGGTTGAGCAACATCCCCATTAAAAAAAAGAAGCAGCTTGCATTACAGAACATGAAACCGGCATTCTCTGATTTTTCTCACAGGGACCTGGTTTAAAATATTGTCCACAATCTCTCCCATAACCCTAGCTCCATTTGGATGCATAGCCAAAACAATAAAATAATTAATGCTTAATGGAAAAATGGTAGAATATGGATGATATGTATCATAATTTTAGTATTTAATAACTGTACAGTGTTTTTGTTTCAAATATTTCCCCTCTGTACGGTCTGTTGTTATCATTGTTTGCAAATCTGCTTGCTTCCCTTTACCTATCTTTTTTTTGTTGAATATCCTTACTGAGGGTCAAGATTAGATATTTCCATTCTATTCTATTTGCACCAGAAGACTTACAAGCACTGCCTTATGATTCCTTTTAGAAAGTTGTGCAGAACAAAAAGTTAATGACAGGAAATAAAAAGTAATAAACATTTTTCACCAACCAGGGTGTAGGCAGTCCTCATGAAGACTGCACATCTCTGGCAAAAAAGTAAAAGTCGATTTGATATTTAAACAGAACAGACAACAGAAGTAGAGATTTGTGTACTGTCCAAACAATGCATTGCTTGGTAAGCCTACTTTGTGTCTAGGAAACAAAATATGAGACACAGTGGTAGAGAAATGCAATTAACCTGACCTCTCCACTTGTGTTCTCTGGCAGTGGCAGATTAAAAGAGCCACTTATTGACTGGAGTAGCACTTGGGCTTTGAGGTTGGCAACCTCCAATTAGAGACAAGAAGTGAGGAACTATTATGAAACTCTCAATTATGTCATGATTTCTCCCTAAGAGCCTATGTTGATGAAACTTCACTTTAAGCATGCAGAAAAAGAATGCTTTCTGAAAGCCAACACTGACATTACACAGAAAATAAGAAGCAATGTCATGTTGTCAACATGGGATCTGCTTGAACAGGTTGAAAACTTTATCAGTTGACATAGATGAATGACTTTCAGCCAAATATTAAAGGCCAAAACTTACAGAAAACTAACATTTTTAATTAGTTCTAATTTTATTTGGTGGATTATTAAATTACATTTGAATACATTTACTACCCACATCTTGATTAATCTCAATGTTAATCAAAACTAACAATACGTCATGGTTGATGTTCTGGATCAATGTACAGATCAGTACTCATAAGCATGGAAAGATGAGAAGTGAAATCAGAAAGAACACATAGAAGCAAAGTGGGGCATAAAGGTGGAATGCAACAAAGGCAAACTTGAGATTTAAAAAGAACAGAGAACAAGTGCAGGCAATGGGCCAAACGAGGAGACACAGGTGAATAAGATCTGCTGATTAGCCGACGCCTCTGGCTGAGGCAGAATTATAAACAGGGGCAAAGAGGTAGAAAGACAAGGAAGAAACCTACAGAACCTATAATATAATACACAGTTACAGTAGCAGCAATTCAAAATAGCCCTTCCCAGTCAAAAGCCAGCCGAATGGCAGCCAACTTCTAGCCACTGGAGTGACCCCCCTCTTTCTTCTGGGTGTGCAATTTATTTTACTCTGTCTTCACCCTTTCACTGAATTAAAGGGTCCAGGAGAAGGTGCTTCTCCTTAGATCTTAATGTCCACAAATCATGATGGAAAGAATATTTTTGTACCAAGATTGATGTTTAAAAAGAATTCTTAGGGGACCAGCCAAGGAAAGTGGGGAAATGTTGAATGGCACTACTGTAACAATAAGGGTGAAAAAAACATAATTAAATAGCAACAAACTACAAAATAAGTATAAAATACAAAGCAAAGGTGAGTATAGGGGAGTGGTGGTCTAATGGGTAGAGCATCATGCTTGGGGGCCGGAGGTTCCTGAGTTCAAGCCCTGCTCCTAGGGACTGCCACTCCCACGGACTGCCACTCTGATTTCCTGAGCAAGACCTTAACCCCACACTGCTCCCCGGGCGCCACACAATGGCAGCTCACTGCTTCCCAAGGGTTAAATGCATAGGTACATTTCTCCAATGTGAGATCAATAAAGTTCAGTAATAATAACTATAGTAAATTAGCTCATACAGAAAACCCCAAATAATAAGGGAAATGCTAACAAAAAACAACAAAACATTGACATCATATGAAAACCATTGTGACATAACTGTGTCCAGTTGGAGAACCCTGGAAATTGGCCATCTCACAACCCAGCAGAGGCATCGACCAACCCTGAAGGGATCTCGAACTGACTCTTCAGATGGTGTAGAGGTGTTGGCAGGACCCTCAGTGACGTGAGCAGAGGCTGAGGCATCATGTAAACCCTCAGAAACTGGAGCTATTCTGCAGGACAGAGTGTTAGAGGCAGGAGCGGATGTGCCTGCCAGACCCTCAGAGATCAGAGATCTGTGTATACAACATTACAATAAAAGTTGTCTAAGTCTGAGATGGAAGTGGTGATGACCTGGAGATTATTAAGAAGCACAAGGAAACATTAAAGCCTGGAGATTGTGGAGATGGAGAGGACCAATGTCTCAGTGGTAAACTGCCTGGCAGCATACCCTGGGTCCTGAAAAACTCTTATTTCCCTGAGAAGTAGCAGAAGGATCTTGAGATTCTCCCCAATATAAGTATTTGGCCTCCTCTGTTGACCCCTTAATCAAACGGCTGAGGTCCAAAATCTCATGAGTGGGTCTATCTGCTTCGTCTAAAATGGAAATGTCCTGAACCACAGATCATATGACTACTTAGGAGCAGCATGGTAAGAGGGAAGAGTTTAATCTAAAATTAACAAACTTACAGAAAGAAAAAATGGCAAAGGGTTTAAAAAGTACTGAGAAAGAAATATCTTTAATGATATTTATTGGCAACACGATAGATTTTGTTAAACACTGATGTTAAACACTGTTAAGGTCTGTCAGTGACCACATAAATGCACAAAAACGTGATGTCATTTTAATGCTATTAAGTTATTTCAATACAGGATCCAAGCACATGATTTTGTACTTTGTGGAACTTGTCCGCCTTCTTAAAAAGCTCCATAGATAGGTCCACTTTGTCCGCAGCTTGTTCACCTCTCCTAATCAACGCGCTCTTATCAGCTGTGCAACCTTATAGCGCATGGCTGATCTGAGAGGAGAGCAGAGAGGACAGATAGAGGACAAACCTTAGGATTTTTAAACAAAGTAATGTACCAGAGCATCATTGTACTTATGATTTATTTTCCGCTGAAGCAACAACAAGCTTCTTTTAAAAAACAGAAAACATAAAAATGATGAATTCAGAAGGAACATAAGTATTTATTTCATTCTTTTGTTTAATTGTGTCTGATTGCTGTATGATTCTGTCTTTTACTATTGTAACTACTGTGCTCTTGTTGCCCTTTTTGTCAGGTCACTCTTGAAAATGAAATTTTAATCTCAATAAGTTTTTCATATCTGAATAAATATAGGAAAGAATAAAATATGATAAATTGCCCCATATTCATTCTATTTTTATTGTCCTACTTAAAAATGACAACAGCAGCATCTGTTAAATTAGATTAAGTTGTACCAGTTCTACAGACTTTTAGGATGTTTGATTTTGATAAGGAATCATTTTCTGTCCATTAAATTAGAAAAGGTAGCTTGATCTTTTTGCAAAAATTCACTTTAAAATATGTGTATTAATTAATAAACCACACTTTTTGTATTTGGGTTCTTTTTCAAATGAATATTTGAGTGGACCTCAGTCAGACCTCTGGCTACTGCTCTGCATTTGACTATGTTTTTTAATAAAAATCTGTCAGGTTCATAAGTTCTAGCAGTCTCACTTAAGTTTAGCTTCCTTGATTGACAAAAAACGTCTCAAGACCTCGCGAGACTGATTCTTACACATCCATCGGGGCTATATCAAAAGGGATCTTTATCTGAAGTCATACTTTCCCACCCAAAAGCATAAAGTGGTCTAATATATTTTACTGAAAGATTTTTCTTTGTGGACCAAAAGCTGGTACCTCTACTTTCCAAAAAAAAAAAAGTTTTTTTTTTCTTATTGAGTGTTTCATAGTATTAGTGTAGTGAAGAAAATTTGATAATTTGTACAAGAAAACATTTGCTTCATACCTTTTAAATATTGAAGCAATCCTATTTAAGTTTTAACCTAAGTATTAGCTTAAAGGCACACTGCAGACTTTGTGACCCAAATGTTGATGCATATGAGTTATGTTAAATGATTCCTCAGGCCAATATACTGCACTTGACGCTATCAATGCTACGAACAGGGCTCACCTTTTAAAATACCGCCTATGTAAGTTGGGAGATGATGCACCGTTGTTAGTGAGGTCATAGGTATGACCTAAAAGAATGTACCAATTTATGGCCACAGGCTCTTATATAGTCATGGAGCTAAGGCTTTCGCTCTACTATTTTTTCACCTGCTTGAATGCTGGTCATGGCCGAGGCAAGGAAAAAGTTTAAGGAGTATAAGGAGTTTAATTGTAGCTGGAGATTGCTCGGAATGTCAGGAAAAATAAATATTATCAGAGCTCAGCTCAAGCTACTTTTCATTTTTCAGTTGTTTTGCAACAGTGATTATAAATGTACTATAAAAAATTGTTTTAAAAAAACGTAAAATTTCAATTTGTTTCTGCTTGTTCTATACATGTTCAATTGAGACAGTAACACCTACCAGTCATAATGGTAACTATGAAAAGCTTGTGGCTCATGTAAAAACCATGATCCTCTCACACATTCCACATCTTAACATTCTACTCACTTGCAAAAGGAAAGCAGAGGACCTGCCTCTGTCAAAATAAAATACAAAACAACAAATTGTTTGACATTCTCCATTTTACATCAGCCGAAGTCACGCATGAGCAGCGGAGCAGAATCTGTTGGGTGGTAAAGGGGGCTTGGAGTGGTTTTGAGGGGGATTATAGCTGTGTTTGTTAGATGACATGTTGGGAGAGAGGGTCTTTCCTCCCTTGCTGGTATAAAGGAGTGGGAGGTCAAAATGTGTAAATCCTCTACACACAAACAATTGTCTTTAAATATTACACTTTGTAGAAGGAAGCAATAAAATGGTTTAAAAGCGTTGATGCATTTTATATCTTTAAATGCTCTGCATATGGGTAGTTGGACATCCTGTCTATGGGCTTTATCTGGCATTTTATTGTATAAGTGGTCTCTTTGCTGTAAGTGCAACATATTTGACTCTCTGTATATGTGCCAAGCTGCTTCAAGGGTAAAACTGCAGGTCGTGTACTTCCACAAATCAGTGCTCTGACCTCTGTATCACTGGCAAACTCTTTTCTCCCCACATTAGTGGGATGACTTGTTGTCCTTGACTGAGGGAGCAGAGTATCAAACTGTATTATGCTTGAGTTTAGAAAAAGTTTGCCAGAGGAGAGCATACTAGTGTGAACTTTGAGAAGTGTTGTTGCTTATCCCAAAGGATGCCCCAACATATTGTTTTTTTGTGACTGGGTCTACCCAGTGTGGTTTCTAGAAATAATTCCTCCAGAAGTCAGGTGTAGTAATTTTGGTGGCAAGTTAAGAAATGTTGGTATTCCCTCTATTCATGATTTAAGCAAAAAGTTGGGCTCTACTAACCAACAATGTATTTTTTACAGGTAAATTGAACAGTATTTTTTTCATCTCCTAGTCTTGCTAATTTCTTAATAACTCCTTATCTTTTTTTCATTTTTAATCATGTTGCATCCTAAAATGATACATGGCTTTCAGAAATACTCAAATCTAATTCTGGTGTGCTACATGGCTTAGTGATTGAGCAGAACAATGGTATTCACAAGCTATATTGCATGATAGGGCTGTCTGTGGTTTGATTCCTGACCCCAGGCCATCTATTTCAGGCTTCCCCCCTCTCTCTGCTAGCCCTTACAGTCGCCATGTATAATTACCTTAATGTGGACAGACATCCATTCTCCCATTTCTCTAACTATGTCAGCATGTGATCTACTTTATAGGGGCTTTACATTCGTTGTAAAAGCTCACATAATATGGCTGTGTTTTATTTATGATGGTTTAACTTTACTAAGCAGGTAAAGTCATCTAATAGGTTACCTGAAGATCACATTATTTTTGATTCAGTCAGTCTAGAGTTGGCCCTCAACTTGTCATTTGGAGCCTTGCAGAACTCAAAACTCTATGTTCATTGTTTTTTTATTTCAATATACTCTTCTAGATGACAGCCACCCCTCTTACACGGTAGCTTTTTACGTTTTTAATAACTTATGTTCTGTATAAAAAAGCTTTTTTAAATCCAAAAAATTCCTAATGGCATACTGATTTTTTCAGTCGCAAAGTTAACTCTTGCATGAAATCTATAAGAGCAAATGAAGAGGTGTTATTTTATCTGAAGCCGTAATGGTCGTACAAAATATTAGTTTGGAGATAAAGTTTTCCAGTCTAATGAAATACTTAATTTTTTAAAGTAATTTACAACTAATTTTCTATTTCATATTTTTATTAAACTCTTTTTTTATTGGGATTTGTACATTTCCTAAGTCTTCCTGTTTTTAGAATGATCATTTAATAAAAGAACAATGACTGCGATATAAAAGGATTACCAAAAAAAAGAATCTACAGATGCACACCTACATATTAAATATGTGTTAAAATTGTGGATTTTTTTTATAGAAAATAATCAGTTCTTTTGATCTAATGAGATTTCCAAACAGTGGTGTCAAATATATTACATTATCTCTGTCATGATTGGTTTAAGGCTAAACCCACATGCAGAACACAAACGGAGGCTGAGTAAAAGTTTAACAGAGTTTATTGAAAAGGGTTTTCCCACAAAGACATGAACTGGTTCAGGTACTGGTCCGGGTTGGGTTCACTGATGTCTGCAGAGACGGACAGTTTGATTAGCCAGGCAGTCAGATGATTAATTGAGTCATTAGATAATTCAGAGTCTACCATGAAGAAGTCCAGGCTTTACTTGTGAGAGACGGAACCGTTGGGTCCAGAGACTGTTGGTTCAGCAGAGTGCACAAGCAGCTGCAGCGTCTAGCTTCTGACTTTGAATGGCAGACCTTGATCTGAGTTTCCAGCTCTTCTCTGAGAGCAGCAGGAGGAATCCAGATTGGAATCTTCAGGTTTGGCTCACCAGGGCTGGCAGGCAGGCTAAGCTCATCCAGAGCTTCAGACTTGAGACAGGTTTCCTATGAGCAAAGACAAAGGCAGATTAGAATCAGTTTTCTCTCTTGAGATAATTAAAATTCTTTCAGGTAACTGAGGCTCAGGTTCGCTAACCAAACTAGGTCAACACTGTGGCGTTGAAGGAAGGTCTGGCAGCTGCTTATGTAGGGAAGGTCTCCTGATGAGCAGACGAGCCCCAGGTGTGCTGGAGGGCTCCAGCCCAGGAGACCCACGGCGCACTCTGCTGGAGAAAGGTGGTACATCCCCAGATCCCAACAATCATTATGTATAGTGCATACCTGCTTTTAAGGACAAAAGGTCTTTCTTGGTTTCACATAAGGCTATTTAAGGAGAATTATCCGGTGTGATTTAAAGCTTTTAACTCGCCACATTTCATTCATAAGTTAAGATCAGTGGCAGCAGAATTAAGACATCTACAAAGTCAAATAAAAAAGAACAACCGCAACAGGCATAAGTGATCACAAACAAAATCACCTTGAGACGGCAGTAAAATTTAATCATGGGCTTCGCTCATTGGCAATTTCAAGGTCACCAAGCCAGTAATTTAAACCTTTCATGATGTCAAATTTAGAGGGCATATTGAGATGTGGGCTGGTGGTGGTAGTCAGAGCTTCATCACAACCCATAAGGATGGCTGGATATACAATTTTTATTGAGTTAAGATAACAATTTGTGAGCACAGCATTGATTAATAAAATATCAAATAGCATTTCCTATTTAATAAATAGGTAGGTTTGTTTATATATGGTGTTTAAAAAAAAAGTAGGATTGTTAAAAGAGTGCCAGTTTGTTCTTTTCACATACAGTTATTATTTTATAGCCAGAATATATTTTGATTGTTATTTTCATTTAGCATTTCACCTCATAGTATGTAAGGTATTGTATGTATGCAGAAAATCATTTTGTTGGAGTATTTGCTTTTCTACATACAGAAGCATTGTAATCTTTCTGATTGGAAGATTTAAAAAAGAAAAACAACAAGCGTGTATGTCAAACAGGATTAGTTTGTAGTCTGTCTGCACTTTTTCCCCGTAACAGGCTAAGGAATTACCATAACTGTCTGCCTTTGTTCTTTGGAAAAAACTGTAAGACATGCAATGCGTGTCCAGCACCCCAAGAGGCTCTTGTGAATAAGACATCACCCCAGAAGAAGTGCACAAAGCAAATGGAGTGGTGCCTGAGTTGTCTCCTGGGCTCAGGCCTCATAGGAAATCTCAGCCAGCCAGTCTCTGTCTGGCCTGTGGGTTTTTTCACATCTCAGAGGATGAAAGAATCAGGCAATTACTTTTTTACCTGCCATCAGCTTTGTACTGTCACAAACTGGTTGACTGGAACATAATTGGCTGTTTGGGACTGACACTATCTAAACTGCTGCCAGCTCGAGATACTTGTAAAGATCTCAACACTTCATGAGATTCACCATAGTCAAACTTACAGAGAATTTTCACTTCTAGTGTTCACTAGCACACGGTTTGTGAAAAATACATAGTTTCAGGCATTTTTAATTACTTTAACTAATCTGAAGCAGTTTTTAGGCTTAATGAAAGTTTATATTACATGAAATTCTTGGACTCAGAAAGTAATGAACCTTGAGATTACTTTCTTCACTCCTGTTTTATTTTTATTTTTTTATAAAGAGTTAACTTTAAATGTCCCTGGAATGTGCGATTTCCAAACTTTTTACCTATAGATTTTTCTTTCTAATGTTTGCTTTATTTAGAGCTTGTTTTGGGGGTCTGCTGTTCATTGGTCTAATGAAAAGAGTCTCGAAGAGAAACCTGTCCTATGTAAGAAGAGCTTGTGTTTCTGCTGTAATTTTTAAGATCTTGTCTTTTCAATTTGATTTACATCTTGGACATTAATTTCCATTTTATTTTGGTTATCTAGGTTTAGGTTCCTTTTGTTTTCAGCGCTTGATCTTTTCAGCACCACGTTTAAAAAGAATCCTTATATATTGTTATACAGTTTGAGAAAGCCTAGGTGATGATCAGCATCTGATTGCTTAATTCATATTATATAAGTCCAATAAAAATGCAGATGTATATAAGCTGTAGGGAGACACGTCAGACACAGTGCCCCCTTGTATGATATAATATAAAAGTAAAAGGAAATCAAGCCAGAGAGCAGGAAGAGAATTATGGAGCTTCACAGATCTGGTTTATACTTTGTCATAATTGAAGGTGACTCTGGACGAGAGCAACTACAGAGGCAGGAGAAGGTTTAAGAGGTTTTATTGAAAAACAGGATAGTGGACACAAACTGGAAGCAGTTTGGTCTGGTCAGGTTCTTCTGGGCTTCTGCAGAGAAGATGAGACTGCTGAATGTGAGGAAACAGTTGCTGGAGGATTATTGTGGGCTGACACTCACTGTAGAGAGGCTGTGGTCCGATCTTGGGGGGAGTGTCCCCAGTGGTCCGAGTGCTTGACCAGTACTCTCTCCCTGGTTGTTGGTTCGAGGGTGGACAGGCAGGTGAGCGCACAATAGCCCGAGATCCCTCTCGGGTTCCTGGTTGTTTTCAGACGGGGGGTCCAAGGTCTGTGGTTCACGGCTGGGTCCAAGGGTCAGAAACAGGGGTTCTGCAAGAAAAGGTTCAGAGCAGGATTTAGGCAAGGGTTTAGAATCTCTAGGACAAGGTTTGGGTTTGTTCTGTACCAACGCAGTGGTGTTAACGAACTGACGCCCTCCTCCTGGTTCCATCTCCTTAAGAAGGGTGGTGATCAGCTCAGATGTAGTGCACCTGCCCGTCCATCCCTGCTGAGGAGAGAGAGAGAAAACCTCGCCTGCACCCGAATACAGCCCGGAGTGTGACATACTTGGATAAAACTTTTAAATGCCTTAAGCCTTTATTTGTCCAAAATGTTATATGCACTTTACTTTTTAAAAAGGATAAAGAATAATTTTATTTTCAACTACAGATTAAGAAAAGCTGATTTTCTTTTTCAATGTTGTTTGATTTAATGTTTGTTTAGGATACTGTAAACTGGATTCAAGGATAGTGTAAACTGGATTCAAGACTTTTAAACACCAAATAAGCACTTAAATGGTGTTTATCTGGTGTAACAAAATGTTAAAATATTTTATGTAACCTTTCAACATTTATTCCATTCATCCTGGCTGTTATTATTCTTATATTATCTGCTACAAAGACTCCAGAAGTAAAATTAAACAAACTGAGAAGGAAGATTACAAGTTTTGTGATGAAATATAAACTGGGCCCATTTTTGTTAAAAAAAATAGAATTGGCAAAGCAAAAACCAAAGAAGAGTTATATTTGTCGAGGTACCGATAGGCTGCATCTGCATTGAATGTGAATCAGAAAATCCTTGAAGGAACCAACTTCATGGTGGCTCTGCCATGATGCTGCTGACTAGTGCCAGCAGCTTGATGAAGCGAAACAGGCCAGTGGTTATGCCTCCAACCTCCTTCCTCTTTGTGCCACGTCCAAAATATAGGTCATGTAAAGTGCAGTGACTATGGGAGTGCAATGGATCTGAGCTGTGGTTTGATAAATCCAAACCTACCTCTGTAATTATAATCAATCTTTGTTGGCATGAGATATTGTCTAAAACTTGCATTCTACACCTGATTATTATGTGATAAAATTTGTTATGAATGAATAAGTGACTATTTCAGAAAATCCACTAACACATGAAAACATACACAATTTCATACATATATTTGTATGTGTATCGTTTGTATATATATATATATATATATATATATATATATATATATATATATATATATATATATATATATATACACACATATAAAAAATAGATAAAAAAAAACTCTTCCTCACCCACCGCAGGTGTTCTCTCTTTTTCCTCCAATCTCGGGTCCTCTACCAGAGGCCTGGGAGCTTGATGGTTCTGCTCAGTATCTTTGCTGTTCCTAGAACTGCACTCTTCTGGACCAAGATTTCTGATGTATTTCCAGGGATCTGCTGTAACCACTCCTCAAGTTTGGGCACTGCCCTGAGTGTCCCATTGACCACGGGCACCATTGATGCCTTGACCTTCCAGGTTTTCTCCAGCTCTTCTCTGAATGCCTGGTATTTCTCTAGTTTCTCATGTTCCTTTTTCCTGATGTTGCAGTCACTTGTAATTGCTATGTCGACCACAACGGCTTTCCTCTGCTTTTTGTCCACCACCACAATCTCTGGTTGGTTTGACATTACCATTCAGTCCGTCTGTATCTGGAAGTCCCAGAGGATGTTGCCTAGGTCATTTTCTACCTCCTTTGGAGGTGTTTCCCACTTTGACCTAGGGGTTTCTAGCCCATACGCTGCACAGATGTTCTACTGTAGTACATTATTCCAGCCACTTACCATGCTGGCAGGGAAAGCTTACATGTTAAGCTTTCCCTGCCAGCATCTTACACCCTGCAGTTATGTGCTGGATTGTCTCAGGGGCCTCTTTGCACATTCTGCACCTGGGGTCTTGTCTAGTGTGGTAGATCTGGGCCTGTATTGCTCCTATGGAGCCATGATGAGTGCCTCTGTGTTGTCCTTCAGTGTTGTTGGAAAATTTGTCTTTGCTTTGTCTAGCCATTGGTAAGACTTCCTGATATCCGCTACTTCGGTTATGTTTTGGTGTTACATCCCATGAAGGGGCTTATCCTCCCATGATGGAACCTCCAGCACGTCATCTTCTGTTCTCCATTGTCTGAGACATTCACTGAGCATGTCGTCTATTGGAGCCTTGTCCTTGATGTACTTATGGATCTTGGATGTCTCATCCTGGATAGTTGCTCTTACGCTATCTATCTATCTATCTATCTATCTATCTATCTATCTATCTATCTATCTATCTATCTATCTATCTATCTATCTATCTATCTATCTATCTATATATATATATATATATATATATATATATATATATATGATATCCTCCCTCTCTCAGCAAAAGCTTTGGTATGCTGTCTGGTTTTAAACTACTAGATCAGAGAATCGAAGCAAGCAGGAATGAATAAATAATAGATTAGTGTGTTCATGATAGCCAGCCTTATGAATGATCCTGATGGCTCTTTTCTGCAGTGTGCATAGCAGTTTCATGTCCTGTAGGTGTTTCCTCAGATTTCAACATAGAAGCTCAGGTATGATTAAATCGGTTAACAATTAGGAATGTGTAATGATTTATAATTTAGAAAAAAATTTGCTTTACTAAGTTTTGCAATGCCTCTACATAATTTAGGCTCAACATGTTTGATGTGAGGGTTCCTCCTGCTTAAGGTCCACCCCTTTCTCATGACTGATCCATATCACTGATACTAAATGATTGTTTCAACAGGCCTATATAGTCTCTTTTCTGTTTTTAAAGACACTATCTATTGCAATTGTTCTGTTATATCGCTCTTCAGTATAGCAACCATGACTCTCAATGATCTCCCTATAGAATGTATTTTCTGGGTCATTGTCCTCTTCCGTGTCCTGCCCTCCATCCTCCGTGTAATTAAAGGTTTTTAGCTCCAAATGTTTTGAATCCATAGCCTCAGCTACTGATGTAATATCTTTAATTGTTTGCAAGTAGTGATGTTTGGCAATGCTGATTTCTTTTTCGATCTAATACTGAGTTAAATCTGAGTAGTCTGGTATATGTAGAGTTTGGATCATCTTGGATGACAAATACATTTGATGTGTTTGGTAAATGTACAACAAATATAACCTTTTTATAATTACTGTGTGGTTCAATTTGAAACTGACAAAATGTGTTATTGCATTTCAAAATGCCACAATTACTGCCAATGTCAATAAAGCATTTTGAAATATCATTTTAACAACTATAGCAAATTGGACTAATTGTTATCAACAGGTTTTTCACAAACATTTATTTTTTTAAGCATCCAATATATCTTTTCAAAGTGCATCATAGCTGTCTTATCGCTGTTTTGTCTTGTATAAATGAACATCATGTTGTTAATACTTTTAGGAAACTCATATCCAGCTCTTAATTTCTTATTCTAAATACAGAACAACTAATAGGTATTATTAACATGAAAGTATTAATTAACCAATGTGTGGTTTGGTTAACATGTGACATATTGACTAAAAAACAAATGCAAAAACTATGTAAAGTATTATGAATATCCTGAAATGGTTCAAATAACATGCTGCAGCAGGCACAGTGTAGTCATTGGTCCTGAACCCTCTCTGCCTGTGTGAGATAACCACAATAATACACTTTAATCCAAGATGAGCTCATGCCGCTAGTTGTTGAGGAATTGATTTGTTTTTTTAACTTCTTTTATATCCACTTTGATTAATATGAGCAACATCAACAGTGCTTAGTGTCATTTAAAAGCTCCAGATTTTCTCCCTCCGTATCTGGATTGTACCTGCCTGAAGCACAGAAAAAAGCCCCCAGAGACATCTGTCTAAGCAGCAGCACCTGACACGGCGCTCTCCTCTCCTGTCCACCCCATCATGATGTTCATACATTCTGTGTTGTGGTTTAAGCTCAGGTGGTCCACAAGGGTGTTGTGTTGCCACTTCTCATTGTTTTCCCCGAAACATGTTGGCTATATATGGAACTAAAAATAACTCCTGACATGAGTTCTTTTACTGAGTCTATGTTGGTGAGTGACTGAGCAGCAAAAGCAGGCTATGCTTGAAAATATATACTGATGTGTTACACACTTACTACATAGAAGAAAAAGTAGTTTCCAACAATCACATCAGTTTTCTTTTTAAATACATCTCCTAAAACAATTGTAGTATTAAAGCAAATAGGATTTGGGATATTTGGATTTGAGAATTGATTTTAGAGCCTTAAGTTCAGATATCAGGGATATCAAAAATTGTGGTATGGATCTACACATTGGGCTGCTCAGTGACACAGTGGGTAGCGCTACTGCCTTACAGCAAGAAACTTGCAGGTTCGATTCCTGGCCTGGAGTCTTTCTGCATGGAGTTTGCATGTTCTCCCTGAGCATGCGTGGGTTCTCTCCAGGTACTCCGGCTTCCTCCCACAGTCCAAAAACATGACTGTTAGGTTGATTGGCCTCTCTAAATTCTCCATAGGTGAATGGTTATTTGTCCTGTTTGTCTCTGTGTTGCCCTGCCCTGGACTGGCGACCTGTCCAGGGTGTACCCCGCCTCTCGCCCTTAGACAGCTGGAGATGGCACCATCACTTTTCCCAACCCCACTTGGGATAAAGTGTGGGTGGATGGATGCATCTACATATTATTCTTTGCTATTTAGTACATACCGATTTTGTCACTGATGTTAGCTTCTGTCCACTGATGGGAATTTCTCCAGCTCCTTCGTATCTCGGATGACTACAACCTTTGCCTCCTCTGGTGATCTGTTTGATTTAATAAAAATCTTGCAGTTTGTAGTCCACATAGCCTGGATTTTTCTTCGCTTCTTTAGGACCCCACCCTTCCTGGTGATGTCCGTGTTTGTATTGGCCAGATATTCATTTATGGAAAAAATCATGTTTCTCATCCTTCTTCCTTTTTTAAGTAGAGCTGCTTTGTTCTTTTATCATTGCATGATGATGGCATATTTGTCCTCAAGAGTTTATTCTTGGCAGGGGTCAGAAAGCTTCAATGTGTTCACAATTTATGTTAAATCCAAGGGACTGGAGAAAATGAGCTACCTGTTGTTCAGTCCAACTCTCAAGTGTCCTCCATTGTCAGTGGTTACCACATGAGTATATGACCCGGGTTTAATCTGTAGCATGGTGGCGACAATGTAATTCATTCTTGTATATTGTTCCAGGTCGGTAAACCCTTCTCCTGCCCTTATCCACGTTTTGATGGTGGAGAGCTTACACCTCATCAACCAGCTCTAGAATACCTTTCTGCTACAGCCTGATAGCAGAAACCTTCTCCAACAGAATGTCCAGGGATTCTTTCATGTCGTCAACCTCATCTGGTGGCTTCCATGATCCCAGGCTGTAACTACTTGCCTTTTATATTTAAAAAGATCATAAAATTTATGTAACAACAGATAAAGAAATGCAAAAACAATTCAAACTGCATTAGAAAAAACGGGAACTAAGAGTGAAGTGGAATTAACATTTCAACTAACAAAGAGTCTATCTTGTTCCACGTTTTAGACACATCAGATTATTTTTCTTCTTTCATCTTCATAAACTAACCAAAAATAATCTCTTAAATCTCAAAACTTATTTTATAACATCATATTAAGGTTTGCAATATACATTAACTATAAAACTATTTTCCTTTTTCTGTTTATGTGTTTTAAGATTTGCCTGCAAGGACTTTCTCTTGTGTGTTGCCTCAGACTATGATGACCTCAAAACTCTTTTAACCGCTCATTTAATCATACATTTTACTCTACTCTCAAAATTATGTTAATGAAATTGATGTTCAAGCAGTTGTTTTATTTTATATTTTACTTATTTATTACAGTTCTTAAAGTACATTTGTTATTAAGTATTTGGCAACAATAATTTCACCTTACAAAAGCCATTTATATTCAATTACAATCATGTAGGAATGGTGAAAATCAAAAAACATGTTTTAAGTACAGCAGATTGTGACTCTACTGGACAACAGGAAGATCATTTTCTTTGGTCCTGAGGACCATGTCCTGCATTTGCTTTCTAGAAAATTGAAAAGGGCAAAGAGCTTGGAAGTTGGGAGTTCAAGCCCCACTCCCACAGACTGCCACTCTGGCTCTCTGAGCAAGACCCTTAACCCCACACTGCTCCCCAGGCGCCGCACAGTAGCAGTCCACTGCTCCCCAAGGGGATGGTTGAAATGCAGCGGTAAATTTCTTTAATGTGAGATCAATAAAGCTCTTATTATTATTATTATTAGAGAGCTACAGAAATTTACCTTTGACCTTTGTATCTAGAGAATGATCTGGGGGAGGGTGAAAGCCACTGCTCGAAAAAGTATGTTGAGACTTGTGAAGTGTTAATGCACTTGTGGGGCTTCACACAACCGACCTTCCATTACAGCAAAAACTGCATTTTTTTTTAAGATTAGGACAGTAAAAAGGTCAAACAAACCTTCAGTGCTTTAACCAATATAAGGGTCTAGTGCTACATCTTAGTTGTTTAGAAAAAGGAAGAACAATACTAAAGTGAACTGCATTCAGTAGATACTATACATATGACCTCACTTTACATCTGTAGAACTTCTCAGTAGCCTTTGTTTGAGTATAAAGCTGCACTTCAGTTCAAACAGCCCTTATTAATGCAATCTTTTGACGGTATCTCCTCTACCTCCCATCAGAAAGCCTGCTGACTCTGTTATACAAAGACTGACAGGAGGCAGTCAGCGCTGATACCACATCTGAGAAGTGAAAACGATGGTCTGAATACAGAACGGCTTGAATCGAAATCTGTAAGGATGGGTTGGTGCTGAAGAGACTCTGGTAGATTAACTCCCTATTGCGGGTTAAAGGTCAGTCCCTCGAGGTTCTCACACAAACCCACGCTGCTACTTTTCCTTTGAAAATCTTTAGTTAGTTATTTATTGGTTTAGCCAGTGTAAAATAGAATTCACATAAAATTAAATACATTTCCTATTCACATTTTTGATGCTAATAATATTCATAAGAGCAGGTTGTGGCTAAAAAAAACCTTAAGTGACAGCTGGAGCTGGACCTCTGGGAAGAGGCTTCGCAGCATTCAGTGCAGGTCCAGCAGATTCCAAAACAGCTTCTTTCCCACCGCCATCAGACAGCTGATTGGTGAAAAACCTCTTAATCATGTCACAGAGTCTGCATCAAACTCAGTGCATTTTTTTGCACCATGTTTTTTTTCTCCCACAGTGTTTACATTTGATCAATGCAGCATTTTAAGCAGTGTTGTTTATGTCAATAATGGCGATGACAAAATTATTTCGTTGACGTTCTTTTTTTTCATGGCGATAACGAGAACTAACGAGCTAAAGGTGGAGCTTTATTGATGAAAACTTGAGAGTTATGGGTGTGAGTTTTAGTCACGCGACTAAATAAAAAGTAACGGGGGGTCGGTTAGAAATTTAAACTGCATCATTGTGCTGTAATCTGCTAAGCAGTATCAGCTGTGCTTCTACGTCCTGTTTGGTCATGCAGCCCACCTGCCTTGCAGCAGTGCTCATTCTGCATGACGAAAGATGGATCATGGAAGCAGCCGATGGGGAGAAAACAATCCAGAATGGTCCAGGTGTTTGATAGAACATCCGTACTGCATGCTGAACTCTGACAAACTGTTCTTCCATCTGTGCTTGTGTAGAAATGTCCCTTTGCATGCAGATAGCTCAGAGCCTGCGCTTTACGCTCCACTCAGAAGTATATCTCTTCCTGCTCTCGCTACTTAATAAACTATGTGGCTGATAATCCTTTATCAATCTTAAAAAATTCCTTTGTCTAACTATCAATATTTCATTTCTTCCAGCTCACAGGTGGTGATACTATACATTCTTTAATTTCTACCAAAAGGAATCCCTAAATTACATCCAAAGAAAATATTTCATTGAATACTGTTTATTTTTGTATAAAGAGCCAAGTGAAAAGGTAAATAGATCTTTGCATAGTTCTCTCATAGTTTGCGTTTCTATCTATTTAAATCATGATGATGATGTAAATTATGTAAAACGCTTGATTGTACTGTTGAAGATCCGACCCCATGTGTTTTATGGCATCGTAAACCAGTCAAGTCTATTTGAGAAATTAAATCTAGTTGATGGAATAAATGACTGCAAATTGGAGAATGAAAACTTATGTTTTTGTACAGAGGTGGTGATATGTGCCTTAGTATTTTAATACATTACAAGGATATATGAACTCTTACAACATAAGTATTTTCAATAGAGTGGAAAACTATTGAGAATTTTATTAAACTCTGAACTGAGTTGGGGTTCTGTTATATGCAGTATATACAACTTTTTTTTTTTTATGGTAGAATATGTTTGTCTTGTTAGTGATGCATTAAGGTCTTATGTTAGAAAATGTTATGTTGCATGTCAATTAATGGAAATAAAGGGTGCGATCAAGACTGGTTGAGATAAAAAAAAAAAAACAGTAAATCTGTTGATCTCATTAGACATACAGTAGTGATAATCACCTTGGGTTTTATCGAAACATGCAATCCCTCCCTCCAACTATCAAGGATAGGTACACACAGTTGGAGTGAAAGGGGAAAAACAGCAACTATTTTTTCCTATCTAAAACAAACATTCTGAATATCTAAAAACTGAACGATCAAATTTAATACCAGTTAATACCAGTCATAATGACCATTTCAGATATCAAAATTGAATTAAACTCTTTAGCTATTCAGATATCAGATTCTTGTTCAGTTTGAATTAGAATCTCGGAAATCTTAATATTCATATACAGAATGAAATTATAGATACTTGCAAACATATTTTGACTAATTTTCAACATGATAATAAAAATTATTACCAGTAACTATAGAAATATGTACATCTGCAATTCATTCTTAGGCATCCACTATGTTTGTTTCAGATAGAAAGAATATAATTTTAGTGACATTTGATGGTTTACTTAATTGTCTGTGCTGGAAGTCAGGGAGGACGACAAACAGACCTAAATAATAATAATAATAATTTTATTTTATTGATCTCACATTTGAGAACTTTATCTCTGTATTTGACCCATCCCTTTGAGGAGCAGCGGGCTGCCACCGTGCGATGCCCGGGGAGCAGTGTGGGGTTAAGGGTCTTGCTCAGGGACCCAGAGTGCAGACTGTGGGGATCGAACCGGATAGCTGCAACCATCTCAGAGCACAAGCCCACTGCTCTAACCACTAGGCCAACTCTCCCCCCACAAAGGCAAACAGTCCCCTAAATTAAAACTACTTTTTAAAGTTAATCACTCCCCTCCCTCTGTGGAATTCACCGCTGGTCACTTTGCCATTCTTGCTTGCAAGGTTGGCATAGGGATACTATGTAAATCCACCGTTCTTGCTGCAGATACCGTGATAATCTGAGAAGATTGTAAAAACAGGAAAAACATATATAGTGAGGGGAAATTGTCAAATTGATATGTAATAAAAGCTTGGACTGAAAGATAAGCCAGTTTCTGCTCTCCTAGGACTAATAGAGTATCCTTTAAAGCAGGGGTCAGGAACCCGCGGCTCTATAACGCCCACTTGTGGCTTACTAGAGCTTTTTCAAAATGCATAAAAAAAATTTTATATAGTGTGTAGGAGGACAAACAAACATTCTTTATATTTTCCAATGGTGTAAAAATGTGTATAATAAATACATTTAACCAACAAATTTCCGCATTTCTATCAACAAAGATTTGCGTCAGCCTGTGACACACGTTTCAGAGTGGCGCGGTGCCAGTCAGGTGGCTGTTGTAAATACACCGGTGGGTGTACTGTCATTAAATTATACTGGCTTATTTTCGTTTACATGGCCTACTTACCTTATCAAAAGGTTGCTGTTGCGTTTTATTGCACTGTTGCCTCAATTAAGTGGGAAAAAAGATGATTTTATTGTTACTGTTTAAAGAGGACTGCATTTTATTTTATATATGCGTAGGTTTGAAATTACAGGAGTCCTGTTATGCACATATCTTTTTTTTTCGAATCCTCAAGATAAAAATAACACAAAAAATCTGATTTCTTTATTGTACCTCTGTAATTCCATCAAAGCAAGAAAACATAATAGATTAATACTGTTATGGAAGTTAAACTTAAAGTACCAAATATCGTACAGCAGATCAGCCACATGGTGCCTCATTTTCTCTAGGATGAGCTGCAGGGAAAATAAACATTTAATCATGAATGCTTATCACGTATTTAAGCCTACTTATTTATTTCGATAGTTGGCTAATGTACACTGTTAAGGAAGAAAATATTCTAAAATAGTTAACTTTGGAAAAAGTTTGGCTCTCTCTCTTCCTCTGATCCCAGGCCCTCCCGGCGAGCTGCGTGTGGCCACAAGGAAACCAGCAATGCGTGTGGACGTCACAGAATCACAGAATTTAATCCAACAAGAAACAGCTTATGAATTAACAACAAAACTGCAGAACAACAGAAACATACATTCAATTACCTGAGGTAAAGAAAATAGAAAAGAAAGGCAAAGACGCGTCTTTGGAGAGAGCTGGTGCAAAAAGCAAAATAGTGGCAGCTATCTGAATTTTTACTCGTGTGCACAAACTTTTATATGTATGGATGTCTTTCCTTTTAGTATATTCCGTTAAGGCGTCCCTCCGCTTGACCAATTGGAAACTACCTTGGACACTTAGAAAAACTTAGAACTTCCCCTAATTTACGGCAAACATCTGGGGCCATTTGCTTCTTTGTTTTAACAAGAAAAAGCGGAAAGCTTGTCCTGGCCTCCAGGAATTCTAAGGTCATCTGACTAAGGAAAACATAAGATAAGATTTCACAGATAGCTATGGAATCCCGGGTCTCTCCTGCTATAAATTCTCAGGAACAAACTTAAATTCAGTAATTTGGTTCAAGGAAAGGTTATCTTCACAAACCCCATTTTGCTCTTCTGCACTATTCACCCCAAAAGATTGAATCCTGCCTTAAACCAAAAATAACACATTTTCCAATGCCCCATTTAGAATAGATCCTGAGCAATTTTCTAATACTAAACAAAACATTTTCATTCAAACAATTTCCATTTGATTCTGATATTGTCACAGATAGTACAATTTTCAAATAATTCATCATCTACTACACTAGTTAATTCTAAAATTAGATAATACAATTTTCATTTAAAAAACATGCTATTAGTACTTTGAAAAATGTCTTAAAAACTAAATGTAAGAGCCATAAAGCAGAAAGGATAGAATATGCAAGAAATAAGTACAGTTCATAGTTGAAGTTCATATTTTCTTTCATTCTTAGTTCATGTCATTGTATTTCATAGTCCTAAGAAAACAGTAATTGATATAAAAAATATTTGATGACTGCCCCTTTAAGTGATGTAACTGAGAACGTGCAGGTGCTGTTTTGGCAGAGCTGCACAAGTCATAGGAGCATAAAGTTTTCTTACCATGCGTCTTCTGATTTTGAAACCCTTTTATTTCTAAGTAAAGACATCAAAACTTTAAGAACTTGTCATGTCGTGCGAGTGAAGAAATTACTGTGTCTGCAGCTCTAAGTGGTATTTGGGAAAATGAAGAAAGATTGCCACTACATTTAGTAAGAAAACTGCTCATGGATGGATCAGGAGGAGCTGAAAACCGAACTTTTTGGATGCTAACAAAGAGACAACCAGCAGTTAACACCTCTGAACGGTCTGTCAGATTGGAGCATCAATCTGGAGAGGATTTAATCAAAGCAAGCAAGGTGGTAAGCCTTCTTAATTTACATATGAAAAAGGACAGTCTCTGGAAATATGAATGGACAAATTGCCATTAAAGACTCGTTTTGCTAAATGGAAGGAATCTACAAGCTGTGCTAGTATAAAGCCAAGTGAAGCCAAGAAGCTAACGCTAGCTAGCTACTGAATGACTTGCAGTTTGAGCCCAGAAGCTAATGCTATTTAGCTACTCAGTGACTTGCAGATTCATGCTAACTTGTTAACTGAAGCCTGAAACCAAAATTTAATGGGGCTCTGTGTGTTTTGAATGCTGTGAAGCATATTTTGGATGAAGAAGAGTGTTAGTGGAATACTTTTTATTCATATGCACACAGTTTGCACTCGGCTTTATTGAGAAAAGAAGTATGGAGGAAGGTAATGTTGAAACAGTTGGCACTGAAGAAACAGCCATTAAACGGCCAGTCAAGTTAACTGAGAAGGCTGTTGAAGAGAAACTGCACAGGTTGCTGCGCACCAGGAGTAGATTTCTAGCTCGACTTACAACTCTAAGGAGGGAAGTTACCAGTTTAATCACTTTAGCTGATAATTTGCCAACAGTGAAAGCGATAATACAGGAAGAATTTATTCCAGTTCTCCAAGATTTTATTGACATCCCTTATCAAAAAGTAGTATACTTTAAGTAAATTCTATTAAGTATACTTAAGTATAAGTATACGTTTAGAAAGTATACTCGAGCTATGTACCTTTAGTGCACTTGAAGTATACTATTTTAATACTTCTTCGAACTAAATTGGGACATTTTTAAGTTTACAAAAGTATACTGATAGTATACTGTTCCAAGATCATTTTAAGTTTACCAAAGTATACATTAAATTATTAAGCAAGTACACTAATCTATATACTAGAAGTTTACAAAGTATACTTGTGGTTCACATTTTAGTTTGTTGAAGTATATTTAAAATATACCACCAGTATACTCTTCAATATCCTGCCAATATAATAGTTATATACTGCTAGTCCATATTTTACACATTCAAGATTTACTGAAACTAAAATACTATTTTTGCTATTTTAATTTGTATAAGTATACTTAAGTTCACTCACCATATTGTAGCACATCAGAATATCATATCCTTAGTTACCCCATAATGTAGTTATAATGCAATATGTTTATACAATTACAAGACAGTATCTTGATAACTTTGGTTTATTTATATAACATATAGGGTTTTTTTCTAAATGCCATCTTAAACTATTACAGACTGCATTTCAAAATAAAAAAGCTTCTCTTAAATCAAACCGTTCTTAGGTTTCAATATTAAAATTAAAATGTAAACACATTTACATATGAAAATGTAAAAACAATGAAGTCATTCTTGGTCAAAAATTAAAAACTGCAATTGACATCAAAAATCTAAACAAAAGTGTGTTGCAGATAAGGACTGAATAAGAACTGAGAACTGAAGTCCTTGGTTTTCAAAAGAAGGTTAGAAAAGTGCACATTTTTGGAACAAAATATCTTCAAAGAAACAATATTTTTATGACTTTTCATCTAGTTGCTTTGAATAGCTTAAATTGTTGCATTTCTTTCTAATGATCCTCCTGACATCTTGCATGGCGGTGTCGGGGAACTTCGCCTGGGCATAGGCTGTGAGTACAAAAACAAAAATATACAAACAAAACATTACTTATTGGTAAATTTCTTTACTATCCACATCTAACACACATGTCAAATAGCCATAAAATAATGTTTTGTCACGTATATGTTTGGAACTTAAATATAATCTATAATATACAGAAACTGCAAAGAAGAAAGATGTTGTTAACAAAGTTCAATTCAGCTTATTTATATAGCGCCAATTCAAAAGCGAAGTTATCTCAAGGCACTTTACAAAGACAATTTAATCATATCATACAGACAAATTGTTAAATATTTTTTATCCCCTGATAGCATTCAGTGATGGACTTTGTAGTATTCACTCCTCCAGAAAGTCCAGAATACCATTTTTCACAGATTATGAAACTAGTGCCTCTCAAGTGCAGACTCAGGGTCAATCAGAATATCTGAAATTGGTAAGGCCCTATAGTCACACAATATTATAGGTAAGTCAAAATGGTTTAGCACTTGTTGACATAAATACTGTCAAAAACGTTTCTTCCTTTTTAATAGTAGCAGGTTTCCTTTCATGCTTGCTCAGTATGAGGGATTGCTGCAAAGCCATGGACAATGCAGACGACTCCCTGTGGCTCTACGCTTCTTCAGGAGTGATGCTGCTTGGAGAGACTTTGATGCAATCAACTGGTTCCCTTATTTAGGATTTTTTTTTACCAATCTGTATAATCTGACCCAATCTGTATAATCTGATTGATTTTTTAAAAGTACCTTGAGATGACATGTTTCATGAATTGCCGCTATATAAATAAATTTGAATTGAATTGAGTGTGATGTGCTTTGATCCCTCAAAAAGTCTCCATCAAAAATGGCCCTTGTTTGGTTTAAAATATGGCGCACACACTTTCTCGATTGTAGCATCAGTAAATAACTGATATGCCTCATGGCCTCTTAAAGAAAGAAAAATGTGCATTTACCTGAAATACTTAAGCTTTGTAAAACAGAAAAGGCCAGGATGGAATGAACACACTGTGAAACAGCCTACTGTAACTCTACTGGCATTAAAACTAATATTAACTGAATTAATATATCATCTCCAATGTTACAGAACACCAAACATTACAGTCATTTGCTCATAAAAGAAGGAGAAAACAGCACGTATGAATTTATTTTAAGGACGGTTTTTGTCCTAAATTACACGCACTTACCAAGTATAGCGTCAAGTTTTGTGTTGTCCAGTTGTGGCTTCGACTCCACATTTTTGTGAGCTCCTGACTGCCTCCCAGTCAAACTTGAGTTGGCCAGTGTTTCTCGACCATAGACGAGCACCGCCAGATCCCCAATGTACAGTGCTGAACTTGTAGTACGCACTGACTTCAACTTCCGACTTGGGACTTTGACATCATACCCTGGCAAAAGGAGCACCTGCGAAGATTTGAATGTCATTCACCAAATAATTATTGTGAAATTGCTTAAAATGTTTGGTCATCTACTGTATCTATTTGACAGTAGTAGAAAACTTATCCAAAACAAACAAATTGTGAATCCATGAAAATATCATTAAATTTAAGACAGCTCCATTGAACAAACATTTAAAGAAATTAAAGGTAGTTTAATTGAAGATAAGTGGCCTGATCTACAAAGATTTCAAGAGTATAATAAACCATGTGGACAGTTAATAAACCGGAAAATTGTACACCAAACACTTTCATATATGTGTCAGGAACATATAGTATCCATGCATTTTGAGGTAAATACCATATCATTATGGTCACGCACAACTTGGGGAGAGATGGGTAGAGAAACTGGTGGCTCTACAGATGTTGTTGACAATGGTTGTTGATTAGTGATTCTTTCAACCACATCTTTCAGCTGTGTCACCACTGCTGGAAGCTCTAAAAACAAATGAAAACAAGGGAGGAAACAAGGAAACAAAAGCTTAGTGTCATTAGTATAGATACCATTTTAGAAAATTTAATTGGTCATTTGTGTTATGAAGAGTGGGATAAAGGCTGGGGTGATTAATGGGGCTTTCAGAAAGGAAGCAACGTTCACACCGCTGTGCAGTGTGAACCTTTGACTGCAGTTAAGCATATTAAAAAGTCAGAAGGAGAGGTGGGAACACCAGAGAGCAAAACACAAAAGGTAGTGCTGTGTATTGACAGAAAACTGGTGAACTAAGGCAAGCCTGAAACTGCTGTTTAAGAGACCGAACTCCCAGAGCCGCTCTACAAACCTGAGGGTTTCCTTGACCCACAGCTTCTTCTTCCTTTCTGCTGTTTTTCTCTGAACCAGCAGGGCTAGTGCTAGCGCTAGATTCTTAGCACAGGAGATAGATGCATATTTTTCTATATTTCATATATTGCAAGGTGTATCGGATCTGCTTTAAAATTTAAGTAGAAGACTGAAGCTAGATTAGGGTCCTTTTCCTTATTTGGCTTAAAGAAAACTGTGTTTAACAATTTGCTTTGCTTGAATTGAATTATAAATAAATACCTCTCATGGCCTCTAGGATGTCTTTCACATGGGCTCCTTTCAGGCTCTTGTTCTCTCTCTGGAGCTTTTTAAGTTTCTGCTGTGCCACACTCCAGTTTCTGGGAAGCTGCTCCTCATCTGATGACTCCTCATTTGAGTTACCTACAGCATTCTAAATTGCAGTAAAGTTCACACCATAGCAATTACACTAGCTTAAATTACACCAATTAAAATACAGTCAAATATTTTACCTCTGAATTTATTTTTTTGGCCAACTTCTTCTTCAGCTCCTCTATCATTTGGTTTGCTGAGTCTTTTTCTGGGGCGGTTGCTTTCTTCATTTTCTGTGACAATTTTAATTCAGTTCTGTATTGTTATAACGGGTTATAACAATACAATACAATACGGTCTAGCATCACAATTAATGATGATTTACTCTAGTTAAAGATGGATCACAACAAGATTTCAAAATGTATTAATAAATTTTAACAATCCAATAGAAATGTTATTTTTCTTCTGAATTACAATAGACTCGTCTTATGCTGAGTTATTTATGCGGGCAGCTACCTTTTTTATTTGACCTTCATGGTCCTCCTCTTCAAAATCTTTCCATTTGCTGTTTGGTTTACTCTTCCGCTTGGGGGCGTCTTGCCAGATGTCTTCACCATTTATGAATTTTTGTCTCTTCTTGCAGAGGTCACTGTAGTTGTCTGTGTAAGAGACGTGGTCCAGTTAAAAACAGAGAGATTTTAAAGTGCATTGAGATGACGTGTTGTGAATTATCTATACTAAATAAACTATTAAAACATGAAAAAATTAAGTTGCAATATTAAATCATATTCAGCAAATTGTAATACACGTTCTGTTAATTTAGTGTGTCATTCCTATTATCCTGTGTCTTTTAAGGCCCACTCCTGAAACATGCTACATTTTGTGTTGTGGTGGCCTGATATTTTTTTATTCTTTTAATCCCATCAGAAACTTATGACTCGCTTTACCAAAATTATGTGCACATAAAAGGATATATTTTTTGAGTGCAACATGGTTTAAATACCATGTCACCAGGGGCGGCTCTAGACAGGGGGTAACAGTGCCCTATAGAAATGGTCCTGGCCCCTTTTAGGGCCCCTGTATTAAGGACAACACATTTAATACACTTCTTATTATATGCACATAACTGCTTGGTCATTTTGACCAATCTAAGTTTTTTACCTGTACAGTTTTACAACAAGGTTTTAAAAATTAAGGTGTTTCAGTAGTTTCTATAGTTCCAGAGCCACAAGTGGCTCCCCTTAATATTATTAGACAATTAAATATTGCCCTGTTTTATTGTTTCGCTGTTTATTCTGTGCCCCTATGAAAAAACACTGGCCCCACCTTGGCCCCCCTGGTAAATTTTTTCTAGAACCACCACTGCATGGCACCTTATAATTTCTTTGCAAAATCAAGTTAGGACTATAATAAAAATACATAATGTAATTTTAAAAATACTTATAAAAATTACAGTTCATAGTAGTCCTCAACCAATTCTTTCAACGTTATTGTTAATTGACTACATAAGAACTAACCTCCTAAAAAAATGTTGAATAATGTATCTTTTTGCTAGCTTGTAGATTATCTTTAAAATAAAAAAAAAAGCAGCATAACTGGGCATTGCAAAGCGAACTAATAAATGAATATAGATAACTATAGGAAGTAAAAATGAAGCTTACCATCAAACATTAAAACCTTTGCAGGAAAAAAGGTTTGACCGTTGGACTTTTTTCTGCCTTTGATGTCCCACTTTACCTCTATCCATCCATCTTCATCTTCTAGATTAGGGCACTCAGTTATTATTTTAGGACATTGTTGCTGATCAATAGGACTTATCCACGACGTTTTCCCAACTTCCACACTCTTGTCTTTAAAAAAATAAAGGGCAAATGCCATCTCTGTATCATGAAAATACGTTCTGGGAATAGGAGCTTTTTTTCCCCCTTTTTTGGGGGGAGAAAAGGGTTAACGCAGCGATGAGCGGGAATTTGCTATCGGGCTTCCTATTGGCTGCCTGGTAGAGAGGCGGGAACATGGGCAGAAACGGACAAGGTCAGGTGACGTCAGGAGGGGTAGAGAGAAGAAAACCTCTTGTGAATGAGCCCATTAGAGCTATGGCAAAACGTCGTGGACCTTATCAAAGATATTTGGAGGATTATACAACAGATGTCCCAAGGAGTACCAAGCACAGATGGAAAGTAAAAGTAAGTAAGAGATAATGAATTCAGACTACTATGATTTCAATGTCAAAGTTCAAAACAGCTAGCTAGCTCTCCTAGTCATTGTGGCTAGCATTCCATGCTAGCATTCCATGCTAGCCACCATGGTAAATGCCTGGTAAATTCTTATATATATACAGTATATATATATATATATATATATATATATATATATATATATATATATATATATATATATATATATATATATATAATATATACTGTGTATATATATATATATATAATATATACTAGTATATAATATACAGTATATAATATACAGTATATAATATATATATATATATGTATATATAAAATATATACTGTGTATATATATATATATATATATATATATATATATATATATATATATATATACTGTATATTATATACTGTGTATATATATATATATATATATATATATATACACACAGTATATATTATATATATATACACAGTATATATTTATATATATATATATATATATATATATATATATATATATATATATATATATATATATATATATATATATATATATATATATACACAGTATATATTATATATATTTATATATTATGTAGCTGCCCATGGTCTACATACAGTCTTATTTGTAGGCAAAATACAATTTTAAAGATCCACTCAGTATACCTGTGGACAATAAAATGCCTTGAGTTGTCTTAAACAATTACAACTTTCCACCTTTCCAGGGCCTACAGGACAACACACCAGAGCATTTGAGTCAGCCTGTTGCTTCACGCAGAGTTACAGATGTAGACAGCAGGAGTTCCTTCACTACAAGTCCTTTGGACATGGCCTTTCAACAGGTAAGCATAAAATGACAGTTTTAGTCTCAAGGGGATTTTTTTTCCAAATTATAACATACATTTAATTATCTAAATATATCGGTTTAGCAGGGCACTAGACTCAAAATTGTTGCCACTAAGAAACATTGGAAAATAATAACATAGTTCTTAATGAGAGGCACAAATGTCAGAAAAAGAAATAGGGGGTGGGCTTAATTAACAAAGATACAGGAAAGAAAACTTGCTCCCCCCAACTTTGCTCTTACAACCTGGTGAGATCCCTGATGTCAAAGCATCTTCTGTTGCCAGGATAAATTCCTATATTTATCTTGGTAATGCCTGGTTTTATTTAATATTGGCAGCTAAGGCTCTGTTTTGGATTTGTTGATTGGGCTTGATATACATGAAGTAATTCATTTAGGTATTCATTATTTATGTTTTCAATCTGTAGAATACTGGCTGTAATGTTGACAGCAACACAGACGATCCCATGAGTAACACTTTGACTGATGGAGAGGAAGAACCCAGCAGTTCCAGCAATGAGGACGAACTCAATAATGACAAAACTTCCACAACTACCATGATTGATATGATAATACAAAAGGTACACTTCTAATTACAGTTTTAGCCTTATTGGGATTTTTTGTTTGCTCTTTTAGTGGATAGGGTAATGCACTTGGTCAATTTCATTATCAGAGTAATACTCTTCAGGGGGTTCTAATTACACCCTCAATTTGTCAATGGTACACACATTTCACAGTAAAAGCAGTTTGCTGTAGTAGCTGACCTATCCTTTAGCCTAACCCAGCAAAAGCAACAGCACACTAGCTGCACAAATCCAAACATTCTTATAAAAATATATTTTCAACTCTGTTTCTTTTGTTCATATGTAGAATGATAACAAAATGAACACAGAAGAACACTGTATGGGCACTTCCACTAGTGAAGGGGAAGATGAGGAACTCAGTACTGAGAGCATGACCACATGCATTTTGGATGTACACATTCCAGAGGTAAATTAACTTTTGTATGTGGTAGTTTATATATGTGTTCTATATATAAATGCCTTCTCTTTTTAATTAATTTCTTCAACTACTCCTTTTTTCTTTGTTAACCTGTAGAATGAAGAAGCTGTGTCATATTCTGAAGACAACTTGACTGATACGTCTAGTAATCAAGGTGAAAACCATGCTGATGATGAAGACATGAGGGACGGAAATAATGCTGGAGAAAAGACACCCAAACTTAAAGCGGTATGTAGAAAGTAGTTCGAAAACACAGTGCTAGTAGTAGTAGGGCTGTTACAAAAAAATTAAAACCTTTGGACACAATACATAATAATGATAAAGAAGGGAGATACTTTCAAAACTATGCATTAATTGTTTTTCAATTTTGCTATAGGTAAAATGCTTTATGCTAGATGGAGATTACTGCTCAAGTTTGCTGCTGTTCATTTTCATTCATCTTTTCCTTGTATCTATAGGGCTCTGAAGACCAAGCAGATGGTGACAACCCCCTATATCCTGGTGCATCTATTTCAAAGGGAGAAAGTCTACTGATGCTAATGTCTTATGTGCTGCGACACAACTTAACAGGCAAGGCAGTTACTCACTTACTGGAAATGTTTAACCTAATGTTTCCAGGTCTGATTCCACCCTCACACTACCTTTTCCACAAAGAATTTAAAGGTTCATCTCAATCTGAAATTCACTTTTATTGTGAAAAATGCCTTGCATACCTTGGCAATAGTGCACACTGTAACTCTCAGTGTACCCTTTGCAACAAAGTGTTTGATGCCAACAGAAGTTTAAAAAATGGCTTCTACTTTCTGGTAATTCCCCTTCATGCACAGATTAAACAACTTCTGCAAGAACTTGATGTAAGCCTTACAGATAAAACTAGGTCCTCTGGTGTTTTAACTGACATACAGTCTGGTGAAGAGTATCAGAAATTGGTGGCCAATGAAGTTCTTGGAAAAGATGATTTGACTCTGATTTGGAATTGTGATGTTTGGAATTGTGATGGTGCACCAGTGTTCAAAAGCTCAAAATGCAGCATTTGGCCAATTCAGTCCCAGATAATTGAACTGGAACCTGAAGTAAGAAAAAGGCACATTTTGATGTCAGCATTATGGTTTGGGCCAGCTAAACCATCAATGATTACTTTGCTGACACCATTTGTTGAAGAAGCTGCAAAATTAGAGGCTGATGGTATTGCCTGGCAAGACAGAAAGGGACACAGTCATGTTTCCAAAGTGTTTGTGCTGATTTGTTCCTCTGATTCTGTGGCTCGTCCATTGCTTCGCAACACTAAACAGTTCAACGGCTTTTACGGCTGTGATTTTTGCTTGCACAAAGGAGGTAAGACGTATCCATATGAACAACCTGAACCCCCACTTAGAAATGAGAGGGATCATTACAGTCATGCAATGTCAGGTACAACTGATGAGCCAGTGTGTGGTGTCAAGGGGCCATCTCCTTTAATGCAGCTTCAACATTTCCAAATGATAAATGGCTTCATTCCTGACTACCAGCACAATGTGTGCCTTGGAATCACTCGGCAGCTCTCTACACTTTGGTTTGATTCATCAAACAAAGATTCACCCTGGTTCATAGGTAAAGAGATTAATGAAGTTGACAGGCGACTTGCAAAAATAAAACCACCTGTTGAAATTACAAGGACAACAAGGTCACTGTCTGAACGGAAGTTCTGGAAAGCTTCAGAGTGGCGTGCATTCCTCCTTTTCTATTCTCTACCTGTATTGAAAGGCATACTACCTGCAAGATTTTGGAACCATCTGTTCCTACTTGTGTTTGGCATATATACACTATTGCAGCATACTATAAAGACTGAAAGCATTTTGGTCGCCGAGCTAGCTCTAAAAAAATTTGTGATTGTGTTCCAAAGACTGTATGGAAAAAATAACATGACTTTTAATATCCATTTGTTAACACACACTGCTCACAGTGTAAAACAATGGGGGCCATTGTGGGCTACATCAACGTTTTCATTTGAATCAAATATGGGCACACTCAAGAAGTATTTTAATGGAACACAGTATGTCCCCTCACAAATAGTCAGAACATTTCTGTTGTGGAGAGAATTACCAGAAAGGGCCAAGAACACTATCCCTCCAGAAAATGAAAAGGTTCGATCTTTTTTTGAGGAACTTTACTTTAACAAAAGAAAAACTGAAAGTTGTAAAGTACTAACTGAAAGTGTCAGGGGTTTTGGTAATCCAACAATGCAAAAATCTATTAAAATTTCGTATAGGCTTGCAATTGCAAAGTTGTGTGGAAATCTAAGCAACTGCTTCTGGTCTTTCAACCGTTTTTTGGTCAATGGAGTTCTGTATCATAGTCAAAAGTATGACAAATTGAAAAAGAGATACAACAGTGCTGTATGCTTAAAAGACGGAACACTTTGTTTAATAAATGACTTGGTTATTTTTAAACAAAAATGTTCACATGAAATTTCTGCTTTGTGTTCTTGTACCAAAATGTGTTGTGTTTTAGTTGAAGTACTTGCTAAATTAGAGAGACCTGTATGTAAAGATTCACAGATCAACATACAAAGTACTTTCTTATTTGAGGTTAAAAAAACTGAAACTGTTAACGCTGTGTGGCCTGACATGCTTCTAACCAAATGTGTTCTTGTTGAAAGAGATCATGCTTTGTACATAACACCATTGCCAAATGCTTGTGAGAGAGACTAGAACTTGACCAATAAAGTCAGTCAAATGTTTCCCTGTGTCTGTGTATGTTTTAAGTTACACAAAGATAAATAAATTACATACAAATCAATATACTGTAAACGATTAAACACCAACACTATATGATCTTGAATATGAAAGTTTAAAATAGGGTTAATGCCTGAAAACAAGTGTAGTAAAAATACAAATATAAGCATGAGTCACATACTTTATCTTTCATTGTTTACTGGATCAGCACATGTATTAGTACTTTGTGGCAGAAATAAGAAAAAAAGCACAATATACCATAATACAAGTACAAGATTCAGTATTAAAGTATAGGCATTGTATTGATTTACTTACCCGTAGACTTCTTTTTATACTTATCAGTATAAGTCAAGTACACTTGACTATACTATTGTAAAGTATATGAAATATAGTTTAGAATAAGTAAACTTTAAGTACACTGCCGGATTTTAAGTATAAAATTAGTGCACTTTTAGTATACTTGAATAAACTTCTTTTTGATAAGGGATCACTGAACAATTAGGTAAACTTCTACCTGAAGATGAGAAAGAGGCAGATATTAACAACTGGTTTGAGCCTAAAATGATAGTTATCAGACAGTTTATTGAAGAAACTGAAAAATGGATGGAGCTGGAGACATTGAGCTTCCAAAAGGCAAATCAAGAAACACAAGCTGAGGAGGATATAAACCCTGATGATAGTGTGTCACAAATAAGCCATGAGTCCAATAGGTCAGTGACCAAGGGTCTGAATGCTGGACGCTCAACTGTTGTGTCTTCTCGTGCATCAGCTTGTGCTATTGAAGAGGCCGAGCTCTCTGCTCTAGAAAAGAAGCAAGAGTTAGAAATGGAAGAAGTACGTATCAAAGCAGCTAAAGAAAAGTTGGACCTAGAGGCAGCTATTGTGGAAAAAAGAACAAAATTCAGAATATTAAAACAGTATGAGAAATCAGAGGATGGCATGAGCAGCTATATGCGCTCTCGTCCAATAGGTGTTGCAAGAGTGAAGGAAGAGGAAAACCCCTTCCCTTTCACCCAGAGCAGGCCTTCTTACAGAGGCCAGGCATCACTCAGGCCATTGCAAGGTGATAGACATCAGGTGGCTACAGTAAACACTGCAGTGCAACATCATGATGGAAGGATGAGTGGCCTTCTGAAAGTAATGGAAAACCAAAACGCTATAACAGAGATGCTTGTTAAGCAACAGCAATATGCTAAGCTTCCAGACAAAGAAATAGCAGTGTTTAAGGGTGATCCACTTACCTATAGATCTTTCATTAGAGCTTTCGAACAAGCTATTGAACAGAAGACGGACAGTGAACAAGACAAGCTGTATTACTTACAACAGTTTACTTCAGGAGAGCCACAGGAGCTTGTCCGAAGCTGTAAACACAGACCATCACACAAGGGGTTCAAAGAAGCAAAAGAACTCTTAAAGAAACATTACGGAGATGAGTTGGTGATTGGAAGCGCTTATATGGATAAAGCTTTAAAGTGGCCGCATATCAAGGCTGAAGATGGAAAAGCACTTAAGACCTATGCTTTATTCCTAACTGGTTGTTGCAACACAATGCAGGATGTTGAATCGATGGAGGAAATGGATAATCCCACAAATATGAGGATGGTGGTTTCCAAACTGCCTTATAAGAAGCGAGAAAGTTGGCGCAAAAGCATTTAAAATCAAGGAGAAAAGAGGGCTTGGAGCAAGATTTGCTGATCTCGTCCCCTTCATCGACCGACAGTCTAAGGTAGCCACGGATCCGCTCTTTGGAGACCTCCAAGGTAAAAACCCACAACCAATAGGAAAAAGCAAGGAAACTGGAACAGTGGCCAAGAGTGGAGCAAAAGGATCAAGCTTCGCAACCAACGTGGCAGTGGAAAAGAAAAATGCAGCTTCAACACCAAAGCAAGGAAGCTTATCGAAGATAGGAACTTCTTTTGAAACTCCATGTTTATTTTGTCAAGGAAATCACACCTTGGAAGCTTATAACAAGATCAAAGAGAAAATGAACCAGGAACGTCTTGACTTTTTAAAGTCAAAGGGACTATGTTGCGGGTGTTTGAGACAAGGTCATATAGCCAGAATTGTACGAAGAAGACAGTATGCAATCAGTGCTCACGAAAACACCCAGAAATTCTTCATCAGAATGAAGAACCTAAGAACGCAACTTCTGTACCGGAACAGGGTAATAGGTCGAAGGAAGAGGTGTCTGTGACTCTAGGTCCTGGCAAGAAAGAAGTGTGTGGCTACACTGGGGCCGGAGAAACAGACTGCCTACTACCTATAGTTCCTGTGAAGGTGAAGTCCCGAAGCAGTGGAAGATCCATAGAGACCTACGCGTTTATGGATCCTGGGAGTACAGCCACGTTCTGTACGGAGGACCTTAGAAAGAAGCTGAATGAGAAGGGAAAGCCAACTCAGATCTCCTTGAGCACAATGTGTCAGAACGAAGCAGAGAAACGAAAGTTGGTCAACAGCTACCTACTTACGGACCTTGAAGTGTGTATTCTTAATGGAGAGGAGTACTTTCGGCTACCTAAAGTTTTCACACACAACGACATTCATGTGCAGAGAGAAAACATTCCCAGTCAGCAACATCTACAGAAGTGGTCCTACCTGAATGAGGTACATTTACCATGTATCGATGCAAGTGTAGACCTTCTCATTGGCACCAATAACTCTAAAGTAATGGAGCCCTGGCATGTAATTAACAGCCAAGAGGAAGGACCCTATGCTGTAAAGATGGTTCTCGGCTGGATGGTGTATGGTCCAGTGACGAATGAAAACCCGCTTGTCAGAGTCAAGACAACTCCTTACAGTGTTAACCGAATTGCAGTTGAGGAAGTGGAACAGCTACTTATACAGCAATACAACACAGATTTTCCAGAACGTGTATATGATGATAATGAGGAAATGTCACAAGAGGACAAGTTGTTCATGGAATCAGTGCAAAGCACAACCAAGTTCAAAGATGGACATTACAGTGTGGGGCTCCCACTGAGAGACAAGGCTATGAAAATGCCCAATAACCGCTGTGTGGCCGAACAGCGAGCTGCTGGCCTTAGAAGAAAATTAACAAGGAACCAAGAGTTTCTTGAGGACTACAAAGGCTTTATGGAAAGTATTCTGGGAAAAGACTATGCCATGGAAGTTCCTCAAGACCAGCTTGCCCATGATGACAACAGGGTTTGGTATGTTCCACACCACGGGGTGTACCACCCGAAGAAAAAGAAAATACAAGTTGTTTTTGATTGTAATGCCAGCTTCCAGGAGGTCTCACTCAATGGTCAGTTGATGCAGGGACCTGACTTAACCAACACGCTCATTGGTGCCTTAGTGAGGTTTCGAGAAGAACCAATAGCTGTGATGGCGGACATAGAGTCCATGTTTTATCAGGTGAGAGTCCCAGAGACAGACATTGACCTGTTGCGATTTCTGTGGTGGCCGACTGGTGATCTTAGCACACCTGTAAAGGAGTACAGGATGATGGTCCATCTGTTTGGAGCGACGTCTTCCCCTAGCGTTGCATCCTATGTGCTACGAAGAACCGCAGAAGATCGAAGAGATACTGCACCCCCAGAAGCTGTGGAAACAGTTCTACATAATGTCTATGTAGACGACTGTCTTAAATCGGTGGTGACCGAGGAGGAAGCAGTCTTCTTGGTGAAGAATCTTCGAGACCTGTGTGCTGAAGGAGGTTTTACCCTCACCAAGTGGGTTAGCAACAGCAGGAGAGTCTTGTATTCCATTCCTGAAGAACTTCGAGCCACTGAGTTAAGAGACCTCAACCTCACACACGATGCTTTGCCCCCCCCGAACGAGCTCTCGGTGTACAATGGTGTACAGAGGATGATGTGTTCACGTACAGCATCAAGCCACAAGACAAGCCCAAGACAATAAGAGGTGTTCTTTCTGTCGTAAATTCCACCTATGACCCTCTTGGCTTCCTGGCACCACTGATACTCCCCGCTAAGCTTCTCCTGAGAGACCTGTGTAAAGAAAAGCTAGGATGGGATGAAGAGATAAGTGACTCACAAAAAGAACAGTGGAGTAAGTGGTTGGAAGATCTCAGTCTCCTCTCAGGCTTCAATGTCAGAAGATGTGTCAAACCTCAGGCCTTTGGAACCAGAGTAGTTGCCAGATTACACCATTTTTCAGATGCGAGTGAGGTCTCCTATGGCACAGCATCTTACCTTGTTCTGATGAATGACCTAGGCAGAATCCATTGTTCCTTGATGATGGGGAAGTCTCGAGTCTCCCCACTCAAGCAGATCACTGTGCCAAGGCTGGAGTTGACTGCAGCGGTGGTTGCAGTCAAGGTGGATAGGATGCTGCAAGCTGAAATGCAGATCCCACTTCAGCAGTCAATCTTTTGGACTGACAGCACAACGGTTCTGAAGTACATCGATAGTGACACAGCCCGTTACAAGACCTTTGTGGCAAATAGAATCACACTTATACGAGAGGCCACTAAACCATCTCAGTGGAGGTACGTCAGAACGTTGCAGAACCCAGCTGATAAAGCAACCAGAGGTATGAAAGCAAAAAAGTTCATGGAAGATAAAGACTGGATAAATGGCCCAGAATTCCTTTCACGGCCAGAAAGCGAATGGCCACAAAGACCTGACAATCTGAATCAGAGCATGCAGAATGACCCAGAGGTGAAAAGTGTCACAGTAAACACCATCACAATGGAAGAAAAGCTTGATTGCATGAACAAGTTAATCGAGTACTATGACAGTTGGAACCGACTGAAAAGGGCGACTGAATGGATTCTGAAAGTTAGAGAACTTTTGTTCAATCTGAAAAACAAAAGAAAAGAGTTTCAAAATGAAATCAGTCAAACAGAAAAGGATCCAGTGAAGCAGAAGTTGCTTGTGCAAAAAAGCATGGAAAGGTACAGGAGTACCATGGAAAAGAAAGCACTTACCTTGGAACAGCTGACAACGGCAGAAGCAGAAATCATCCAGTACAGCCAAGCCCAATGCTTTCCTGAGGAGATTAATGCGCTCTGCAATAGTAAGTCTGTAAAGAAGAGCAGCCAGCTGCATAAACTTGATCCCATGCTGAAAGATGGCATTCTTAGGGTAGGAGGACGGCTAGCTAAATCTGCCATGCCAGTGGACACAAAATATCCTGTGATGCTGTCCAAACATTCAAGAGTTGCATTTCTCATCCTGAGTGACATCCATGAGAGGATCGGTCACTGTGGGCGTAACTATATGTTATCGCAATTAAGAGAGAAGTTTTGGATCCCACAAGCAGTCTCCACCATCAGAAAGCTCATATCCAAATGCACGGTCTGCAGAAGACTACAAGGACGAGTTGGTGAACAGAAAATGGCACCTCTGCCCGAAGATCATCTTGTACCAGACAAACCACCATTCACTAAGGTTGGAATTGATTACTTCGGCCCATTTGAAGTGAAATGGGGCCGGGGCACTGCAAGAACGTCAGAAGTGGACGAGACAGAAAAGGAATTTTGAACCTGGAGATGTGGTGCTAGTAATAGACAGTTCATCTCCACGCAACTCATGGATCATGGGAAGAATAGTTCAAGTCCTACCTGACTCCAGTGGAACTGTACGTCGTGTCAAGTTGCAAACGAAGAACAGCATCCTGGAGAGATCTGTGCATAAGCTATGCTTATTGCAAGAAGCCATATGAAGAGAAAGAAGATAAAAGGACTCTTTTACTTTAAGATTGTTTATTTGTAGTTTATTAATAGTCTTGATTTGATGGCTCTTAGTTTAAGTTAATTATAATTGAGTAATCTTACAATATACCCAATTAGGGGGCCGGATATGTAAGAGCCATAAAGCAGAAAGGATAGAATATGCAAGAAATAAGTACAGTTCATAGTTGCAGTTCATATTTTCTTTCATTCTTAGTTCATGTCATTGTGTTTCATAGTTCTAAGAAAACAGTTATTGATATAAAAAATATTTGATGACTGCCACTTTAAGTGATGTAACTGAGAACGTGCAGGTGCTGTTTTGGCAGAGCTGCACAAGGCATAGGAGCATAAAGTTTTCTTACCGTGCATCTTCTTTATTTCTAAGTAAAGACATCAAAACTTTAAGAACTTGTCATGTCGTGCGAGTGAAGAAATTACTGTGTCTGTGTACAGCTCTAAGTGGTATTTGGGAAAATGAAGAAAGATTGCCACTACACTAAATGTTAGTGTTTTAACATTCTACATTGTATTCAGTTTCACACCATCCCAGATGTTAGTTCTGAAAGACTTTTGATCTTCTGTGAACCAAGCAGACCTCTCTCCTCGAGGCTCAAATGATGTTCCCCCCCAGGAGATACTCATTTTATGGCCTCCTGTACTTTGAATACTTACCCATCAATAGTTTAGTTTTAAATCATTAACACAAACTTGTTCAAAATTAAGAAATATGTTCAAAATGAGAGTGCTCAACATACCTTTTACACATGCCATAAGATTAACTGTATTAAAAACTAAAAATAATAATTTTTCTTTAACAACACTTAGAGCCCTTAGGAGGCTTATATAAGACTAACATTTTTGCTGCTCCAGACAGATCGTCTTATTTTTATTTTTTTTTTAACATTTTTGGTTGCAGACCCCTGTTCTAAACAAATCCAGTTGCTTTAGATTTAACAACCATAATCTACTGCTAATATGAATGACAAAAAGGGAATAACAAGAACTAAAAATGAAACATAACTACATGGCAATCGAGTGTCCTCAAGTTTAAATAAAGTATTGTTAATAGAAAAAACAGCATCGGTCAACCTCTTGCCTGACATGGTAAATGGTCTTATTCTTTTGTCCTGATCATGGTACATCTGAAGATACATTTCTGTATCACCAAGTTTAGCTTGAGATAATTCTCTCTATGGACATTTTTCCCTCTATGCAAATGTATAAATGTCAAATAGTGAAGTTCAAATCGGCCAGAGATTTGGTTTCTAAAAATCAAAAGCAAAAACACTTCTCTGAGATAAACTCAGAGCAGGAAACTTTGTAAAGTGTGTGGGTGAAAGATTTTATTAAGTTGTGACATTATGACAGCTATGAGGGGTTGAAGAAAGTGCTGATCCACTCCTTCAGATTTAACACAGCAGGATTTGGGCAGATAAGCGAGTTAAATCATAAACAGAAGGATATTATATATCACACAAATATGAATTTTTAGCTCACTAGACCAGAGTGGATGAGAGTGCTAAAGATTAGTTAAGGCTGCATTGGAACAGCCTGGGGTTATGGTTGGAGTTCAGTCATAGAAACATGAACATAATTCTGTCATCAAGTCACAGCTCGCTGTGCCCCGGTTATTACTGCGGCGCAAGCCTGGAAACATCCCTTCGCTAAGTTCTCTGCAGATGTCAAAGCTCAGTGATGAGATTAAAGTTCACACAGTGCAAATTAGTTCACATGAGGGATGACGCAGAGTTGTTATTTACACCGGATTAACAAATCGAAAAAAATCAAGAGTGTGGAAATAGAACATTTGGACAAGATTTACATTTTACAGGCTTTACTTAATTTACACACTCAGGGAAAGTTCATGACTGGAGCATTTGTTTCGAGCAAAGAATATCAAACATAACGAGACACCTGAAAAAGACATTAGATACATATATAAACTCGACATCTGGAGAGCATGAGTAACTATAAAGTATGCAGTTAAGACCGTGCCACCTTCTTCCATTGCTCCATGTATCAGTTCAGATTCATGTTTTATTTTTGGTTTGTTTCCAGCAGTGGACATGGGTCAGTGGACACCTCTTAGTTGCAAAATGCATGTATTCTGGTTTATTTTTTTTCAAATTTAAGAAGCAGCACAAGAAAATAGTAATTCAAGCTTTAGTGTTGAACAATAGATTAATAAAAGCAGGTGAGACGGTGTAATAAATCAGAGATTAATGTTGCTTGGGGCATTATAATACTCTGGACAATGTTTTGCTGACAATCATAAGGCCCTGCCATGCTGTTTAACAACACACCCATGGCACCGGCTTTGGCTTCACCCTCTGGATTATCCTGCCTTCCTTTATCTGTTCGGTACTGATCTCCTGTTTGTCCTTTGTCCTCTGGGACTACAGTGTCTGCGGCCCTCTGGGCGGCGCCCATCGCGTCTTGTTGATAGCCCACCGGCTGGAATCAACCTCGTTCTCTGGGCACGAACTGAACTATTCAACCCAAGGTTCCTGCCTTAGAAGTCCTTGCTGTAACTGCGGATCCGCTGGATAAACTATTAAGCAGGTGTTTATAATGTCATGCTTAATCAGTGTATTTAAAGCAGTGTTTCTTGCAAGTATCCTGCCAAAAAATTTGAAATATAAGTGATTAAAAAGGTATGATTTAAAATATATCCTTACTATGTTTTATTTGAATATTATTTTCTGCATTATATAGAGTAGAGTACCCTGAATCTTTTCATCACATTATAAAAAAAGATTGTGTCAGCCTTGTTCAACCCTTGAAGCTAATTCTGAGATGTTCCTGTATTTAAAATCTGGAAACTCTTTTTTCCTCCATACATCATATGCTTCACTTAATAAAAACACAGATTAAGTGAAGAGCCTGTCTGCATGAGCTCTGCCTGCATGTATTTCAATACCAAAGGCTGTCATAGTACAAGAGCGACATTGGTCCTGTCACTGAAGATGAATGTTCAAGGTTGAATTGCAGTTTGCTCCAAATCTCATTCATCAGTCAGTCCATTGATCAAAAGGAGCTATTTGCAGCCATAGGGCATCATATAGAGACATCTAAAGACAAGGTTTACATAGGACATTAAAGATAAAAATGACATAATTTTACAACCATAAATCATTACTAAGGAGATATATTTTGGGGGGAAAAAATTGAATAGTCAAACAGCCTAATTTATCAAATCTGGTTGTCTTGATCTAAGAGATACCACTTTAACAAGTATTACTTCAACAAGTATCCCTTCATGGACTGAGAGAGATAAAATGAACACATGTATAAAGCTAACGTTTAAACCTAACCGGATGGTAACTTCCCAGAAGAACGAAAATTGTTTAAGATTGTGCTTATCTACTGATCCCAGCCCATAGCAGATACTTGTGCACCAAAAAAAATTATGACAAGTTAAGAAAAAAAAGGTTGAATTAAAGGGCATGTTTCCTTATTTTAAAAAATATAAAAATATATAATTCTTTAAACATTTGAAATTGAGAACTCGTTAGGAGAGAGAAACTAAAAGCATAACTTAAAAGTACACTTTGATCATAGTTATTTTTATAGAAAAATTACACAAGCACAGAGACTGTTAAACAAGCATAGTTTTAATAAGAAGCAAGTATAATATACAATGAAAACAGACAAGCTATAGATTGTGGGAAGTTATGAGAATGACATTCGATCCAGGTTAGCTTAATCAGGAGAATACAGAACAGCTTTGAGTGCTGAGCAGGTGTACTGAGGAAAAACATTAATTATGACAGGAAACACAAGAGCAGTTTAATTAAATGCAAAGGAGAACCAACTTCCTCAGTTTCATCACAAATAGAAGCTTTTCAGTATGGTTATTAGTACCGACACTGTTGCATTGCATCATAACACTCAGCTCCTCTCTATTGTCCATCATATGTACAGATCCAGTCTTATTTGTGATGAATGGAGAGGAAACTGTTAGTCTTTAAACAACAGATGTGCCACACAGGAAGTCACGCACAGCTAGAGTAAAGTTAAAGTAAATTTCAAAATAAGAGGCGATGCATGGGCAGGTTTTGGATGCATCGAGTGAGGACTGTTGCAAGTGCTGGTTGAAGGAACATTCTTGCCTGCGTCTTTGAGGCAAGACAGTGGTCAGAGGGCCCAGTCACACCTGTGTAAAACAGCCTTGCTTCTGTCAGTGAGCCCCAGGGCAGCTGTGGCTACAGTGTAGCTTGCCACTGTAAGAGTGTGTGAATGGATTAATGTAGTGTAAAGCCCTTTGGTCAAGTCTCCTGACTTGAAAAAGCACTATATAAGTACAGACCATTTTCAATAAATGGAATTTTATGAACATTAAACTTCTTCCTCTGGCAGAGTGAATAAAATTTCATTTTAATAACATTCAGTTATGCGACAGTTATTTCATATATTGTTTGGTCCTAAAAGTCATTTAAAGCTGGGATATAAACCTAGAATGATGTTTTGAGAAAATGAAATTTTACTTACTATTTTTAATTATAGACAAGGCATGAAAAGTAAAATAATGCAAACAAACAAAAAAGACAGTTAAAAATAAATCGTTGCAGCGGAGATGTTTGCTTATGAACAACCCCAATGTAGTCTTATTTTCCCATTATTAGCAGAAGATATCTTGATAGTGGGGCCTAGTTCATTGTTTATAGTATAACAATGATCTAGAAAAGTGCTGTTTACTCCTTGGGAGTGGTGTCCTAGTGGTTAGAGCATAGTATCCTGTTTTTGTTTAAAAAGTAAAGCATGAAACAGATGTTCTACTGTTTCGTAGTCTGTTTTTGCTATCTTTTTATCTTTTTTTAATTTTTTTTATCATTACCTATGCTAAAATAATTAACGCTGTATAACATCAGGAATCAACTGTAACTGTTAGGTACAGTTTTTGTCACCTCCAAACTTTACCTCGTTATTTAAATGTAATTTTGCAACATTCTTCGAGAAGTTGTCTGATAAGTTGTCACAAGCACTAATTTGTAATCTTATGAGATTGTGACGGTCTGTTAGGCATAAAGTTTGGTGTAATGCATGAAGGGTTTCCTTTGCTGTAGACAGCACTGGCTTGTGCATACAACAATAAAAATGACATTTTTAGTCCTTAAGAAGAATAGAGTTGATGTTAGAGAACACTTTACTCATCGTGCTTGTGTCATTATATAAGAATGTTCAGTCAACACTGTTAGGTTATTAGAGAAATGTTCTTGTATGCGCATAAAGTTCTATTTCACCTTTAATCCAGCTTTGATTTTGTAACCCAGTAAATTCACTCGCTAATGAGAGTTTGACAGTTTTAGGCTCACTATGTAATTGATGGAAAGAGATTAGTCACGCATTCTAGACGAAAGTCTGGCACAGACGGCCAAATAAAAAGGAATGCAGGGGAAGTAAAAGGTCAGGCTAATTAAATGTCAGTAAAGAACACCTTAGTAAATGAGTAGTTTAATGAAACGACCATCCAACATATATGTGGAAATTTTCATCGGTTACCATTTGCATGTTTCCAAGCAATACAAGGCCTTGTCCATATAAGACTCAAACTCACTGCGGATCCAGACATTTGAATTGAGAAAGAGGCTGGAGAGGTGGCGAAACGTCTTCAAATCTTGAAAACCAAGTCCAGTGGATATTTTTTGAATTTTTACGGAATGACTATGACCTGGATGACTGAGAACCTTCATCAGCATATATGTGGAAAGTACTGGAAATCCAGTTTCCATTTATTTTGTGGCTTTAAAATTGGTAAACTTATAAAATCTTCGTTTTTCACAAGTGTACTTGGTATTGGCTCACTTTTGCATAAGGTTTATGATTGATTTGATGATTATATCAGCAGATCTGTAGTTTTTTGTCCTAAATGCTAGGATAAAGAGACGGTTAGACCTTTCCAGTCACGAGGCAGCCAGTGAGTTTGGTGAGGTGTCTGGAAAAATTCCTGGAGAGACCTGGTCACTGTAAAATGGAAATGGTGAAGTGCGAACATTTAGTGGATTACTTCATTCTGGATCTCTTAAAGCACACACCTGTGGGAAACATTCTGTTATTTTCTGAGGAAGGTTATGGAATCTGAATTGGCTACAACCAGGTATTTAATTGCAGATGGGACTTCCAGAATGTAAGGCTTTAGATTTATTGGGGTCAGCTACTCCAGCTGTAATGAAATAAAGATACAGTGGGCACTGGTTGGAAATGGACGGTTTGCTGCGTGATTCCTGTGTGATTCCTGTGTGAATCACGACGTATTTCCTGAGGCCAGTTTTTTTATTTCAAAAAGAACTGCAATGTACCCGGACAACCACCAGGCGGCACTTGGGAACTTTTTTTTTTCTTCTCCTTAATCCAGGCTGTTAAGATGCTGTCTTTAAAGCAGGTTTATTGGGGATCTTGGTGTGATATTGTGCTATTTTATGATGTTTTTGATTAAAATAAAGTTAATGAATTAATTTAACATAGTGACTGCATTATCTTATTTCATGAAAATTATTGCATACTGTATGGGCGCAGTTATAGATACACCCTGCGATCTTATCTGATAACTGTTTATTTCTATTTATCTGCATCTCTATTATTTAATGAAAAATGATTATAATTAATCTTTTGGCAAAACAAATAACTGGATCAATAAAGGTCCGTGGATCATCCGTCCATTCGGGAGGGAGGGGGGGTTCATGCAACGTCATTCCATCACTGGTAACTCGGTATCCAATCAGCTCACTGACTTGTGGGTTGATCAAAGCCATCTCTGACAACAGCATTGAAACACCACTATTTATCAAGACGGTCTGGCTGCAGCACCGCAGCTGTCAGACCAGTTCCGCTGCAGGCGCCTGTCACAGGCCACCTCCACCGTAGGGCCGGAAATAAACAAATTTAGCCACGCCCACCTCCCCCCAACCGACATCACCTTCTAGACGAAGAAGAAGGTTGTTGAACACGCGAGACTCCGCAACAATGGTAAGTTAATTTCTTACTTTTACCGCGAAGCAAAAGATGTCTGGCTTTCATATGCTTGTCAGCAATGTATCGCTGTAGCGTTATATGTAAAGCACGTGCGGTTACTGAATGTTACAGTCAGTGATGGGCAGTAGCGCCGCTACATGTAGCGAAGCTATTAGTTTAACTACATTTTCCAGTAGCTTGACCGTAGCGTCGCTGCTTTATTTATCAAGTAACTTTCCAGTAGTGATGTTATTGTTTTTATCAAGTAGCGACGTAGCGTCCACAAACACTACAAAATCCAGGGCATAACTAAGTAATGAAACCAGGTTTTCTATTTTTGAAGCAACAATCGGAGTTATTTGCTGGACATTCACGCATGAGCCTCTATTCTGCCTCTCCTGTCTGTGTCTACGAAACATGCGCATGCGCACTGTAATGGAACTCAAAGAATGACACCCGCAGACACACAGAACCACTCACAGGATGAAGGAGACAGGAGCAGAGCGCCTTATCTTCAGAGATTTTGAAACTTGTTGAATCCTCTGATAAAAAGTACGTGTTCAGATGTTTTAAGGCTTATTTGCACAGATAAGATTTTTTAGGTATGGAGGAACAGCTCTCCCATGTATAAAAATAAATACATAAATAAATAAATGCTCAATAAATAAATGAACATTCAATTAATTACCCCCCAAAATACAATGAATAAATATGTAGGTAGAAATTAAATTATACAGTGAGACATAAATGTATATATATATCTCTTAATTAGCTTCTTTATTTTTTCACCTTTTTTGTAAACAGTTTCATTTGTTCCTTGAATCGACTGTTTAATTGAGGTCTGAAGAAGTTTTCTCTAAGGGAGACCCTAAAGAAATAAGATGCCTTTTGTAGGGTTTTGTTTTCCCTAGAGATGTCCATTGAATGCAAACTCATAGCCATGTCTCGATGTGTAGAACACTACACAGTACCTTTCATTTTGTTCTAATAACAGCAGATTGTTTATTTTTTTTTGTCTACTAGTAAATACTTTTTTTTTTTTTTTTTTTTTTTTTTATGCTGATCATAAAACAATTTTTACACTGTGTTATGTCATTGGATGATCTTTAATAAATATTTTAACAAAGAAGGTGAAAAAATAAAGAAGCTAATTAAGAGATATATATACATTTATGTCTCACTGTATAATTTAATTTCTACCTACATATTTATTCATTGTATTTTGGGGGGTAATTAATTTAATGTTCATTTATTTATTGAGCATTTATTTATTTATTTATTTTTATACATGGGAGAGCTGTTCCTCCATACCTAAAAAATCTTATCTGTGCAAATAAGCCTTAAAACATCTGAACACGTACTTTTTATCAGAGGATTCAACAAGTTTCAAAATCTCTGAAGATAAGGCGCTCTGCTCCTGTCTCCTTCATCCTGTGTGTGTGGTTCTGTGTGTCTGCGGGTGTCATTCTTTGAGTTCCATTACAGTGCGCATGCGCATGTTTCGTAGACACAGACAGGAGAGGCAGAATAGAGGCTCATGCGGGAATGTCCAGCAAATAACTCCGATTGTTGCTTCAAAAATAGAAAACCTGGTTTCATTACTTAGTTATGCCCTGGATTTTGTAGCGTTTGTGGACGCTACGTCGCTACTTGATAAAAATAATAACGTCACTACTGGAAAGTTACTTGATAAATAAAGCAGCGACGCTACGGTCAAGCTACTGGAAAATGTAGTTAAACTAATAGCTTCGCTACATGTAGCTGCGCTACTGCCCATCACTGTATACCAGTTATTAAATAAACGCTTGTCAGCAGATTGATGAATATGTTTAAATATCAAATTTTATATTTATTTGTAGGTTTGTAATTTATTTGTTTGTAACTTTAGTAATTTGAATTGAATAGTTAAATGTGTACAAACCCTGTAAATAACTGACTTAAATCACTACTTTCACTATCACTAATGTTGTGTTGAGAAGCCAAACTGTTGAGAAATAAATCATTTTTTGTCTAAATTGTTATACCCTTACTGCCTGATTTTATTTGCAATTATATATATAAAAAACATAATACAGGTAAAAAAATCTAATTATATAAAGGAAAAAATAAGTTAAATAGTAAAATTTATATTCTAATAAATCATGTAATAAAGATAATGAAAAAAAGATAGATGACTGAATAAAAGTAAATATTTTTGTCTTTTTTTTTCTACAGGTCATAACAGCATGTGCTGTCCTGCACAACATCTTCCTGGGAGCCGGTGACATCACGGCCCCAGAGGATGAGGAGGGGGAGAACGTGTTGGAGGCAGTCAGTGGTGCTCCATGGAGGGACCAGCTGTCTGCCGAGGTGTCTGCCCTGGAGGAGGGTCTAACGGACCACTGTTACATTTAGATGGCAAGTAGAATCACATTTTAGCTGTTCTCATTTCAGGGTTATGAAAACAGTTTCAGTAAAGTCATTATTTTCTGCGTCTTTTTAAACTTTTTTAGTAACATGGCAGCCGTCGATTGGGTCAGCCCTGCAAACCCTGATGGACGATGTGGTGAACAGTGGAGAGAGGCACCCCGACCCCCCAGATGATGTCCCACTCGCAGTCAGAAGACTCCAAGCTCATCTGTGTGCTGCTCAGCCTCTGCAGCATCTAGCCCTGGTGTGTCCTCAGGGATGGAGGCAATTAGGACAGGTGGGGCAAAGACGGCCTCTGTCCTAATACCTCATCCATGAGGACAAACCAGGGCCAGATGACAGCAGTGGGCTTCCCTGTCCCTGGATCTTTGCATTCCTAAAGTAGAGGAAAACAATTTAAATGATATTTTCTGTAGTGTTTCTTTAAAGCTAGAAAAAAGGAATGTTTGATGATTTGGATGGATTGATGAAATTCTACAGAAAAAGACTTTGGAATGGTAACCTGGAGATTACTTTTTCAAGCTTACTCAAAGTGTAAATTAACATGAATATAATAAATGAAAGATGTTATTTCCCTACACACACATATATTTACATACATACACTCAGAAGTAGGCAGCCTGCGAATTGAGACGCAGCCATTGTAACCATCATTGACATTCATAATGATGCCTTATTAGACATTGTAGAATTTGTAAATATTTTCTTAATATTAATATTTAGTGCAGTGAGCATGGTGAGACTTGTGAAAACCACTTTTCTCAGTATACAATATCGGAGAATGAGCAAGGCAGTTATTGTTGGATCTTCTGTATTGATAAACCTGCTTGTAATTTTGTTTTATAATGCTGTACATAATTAGGGTAATATAGAGTATATGCAACATAATTGTTTTAAATTTTGTTCATAATCTAAACCTGACATGTTATCAATATGACAAATTAGATCCTGCTGTGTACTTGTTTAAATAGCACTGTGTTGGAAACAAAGCTGCTTTAGATTTTTAAATAAAGATTTCTTCACAAAAATTGCTCATATCCTCATAATCTTTCACATTGTACATATGTGGGAATGTTTGTATCGATTGTGAAAATTGAAGTGTTTACCTTTATTGAGATAATTGAAGTTAAAGATGCTAGTATTGGAGGCCAAACATTTCAGGAATTTTCCAAATAAGTTTGAACCACTGCTCCAATCCGGCCGATATTTTAGGGATTTAATATTTTTAGGACCCTCCATAGATCTACCAAGTTTGAAGTGTTTGGCTTTATTACTTTTAGAGATAATTGGAATCAAAGATACTATTAGAGGCCAGAAATGCAAACATTTCAGGAATTTTCCAAATGAGTTTCCTCTAGAACCACTGCTCCAATCCGGTCGATATTTTAGGGATTGAATATTTTTAGGACCCTCCATAGATCTACCAAGTTTGAAGTGTTTGGCTTTATTACTTTTAGAGATAATTGGAATCAAAGATACTATTAGAGGCCAGAAATGCAAACATTTCAGGAATTTTCCAAATGAGTTTCCTCTAGAACCACTGCTCCAATCCGGTCGATATTTTAGGGATTGAATATTTTTAGGACCCTCCATAGATCTACCAAGTTTGAAGTGTTTGGCTTTATTACTTTTAGAGATAATTGGAATCAAAGATACTATTAGAGGCCAGAAATGCAAACATTTCAGGAATTTTCCAAATGAGTTTCCTCTAGAACCACTGCTCCAATCCGGTCGATATTTTAGGGATTTAATATTTTTACGACCCTCCATAGATCTACCAAGTTTGAAGTGTTTGGCTTTATTACTTTTAGAGATAATTGGAATCAAAGATACTATTAGAGGCCAGAAATGCAAACATTTCAGGAATTTTCCAAATAAGTTTCCTCTAGAACCACTGCTCCAATCCGGCTGATATGGGAACCGGAACCACACAGGAGGTCTTCCACAGGGTGGGGACCACCCCCAGGCTGAGGCTCAGGTTGTACATGTAGCTGAGGATCTGACAGAGCTCATCTGCACAGGTCCTCAGCAGCCTGGGGGGGAGGCCGTCTGGTCCTGAGGCCTTCCTCTGTTTCAGCCTCCTCAGCTGCCTTCTCACCTGCATTGGTGTTACTTTGAGGGGGGAGGAAGGCACGACTGGAGGTGTGAATGGGTCGGGGGTTGGTGGGAGTGGCGGTGGTGGGGGGGAAAGGTCTCTGGGGGGCTGGTGCTTGGAGGTGTGTGGAGAGTTGAGGGCAGGGAGGGGACCAGTGTGAGGGGAGTCAAACCGGGTGAAGAAGCTGTTTAACTCATCTGCAAACTTGGTGTAGGCACAATGCTCTCCACACAGAAGGTCATGTAGTCAGTGATGCATTCAGTCAGGCTGTTGATGTCCTCACCATGAGAGCTTTGGAACATGCTCCAGTCTGTGGTGCTGAAACAATCCCTCAGCTCCTCAGTGGCGTCATCCGACCAAACTTTCACTGACTGTGCAATTGTCCTTCTCACCAGTGGAATGTAATGGGGGGGCAGGTAGACAAGGTTGTGATCTGAACGACCCAGCAGGGGGAGGGGTGCAGAGGTGTATGCATCTTAACATTTGCATAAAAAAGGTCCACCCTTTTATTGTTGTGACGTATTGTGTGAGCGTGGGGAGAGTGGAGCAGAGTGAAGAAGTCTGTTCTAACAAATCCTACCTAACAAATCTAACAATAAAGACATATTGTTTAAACATAAATCCTTATTTATTGATTATTGGTTTAATAATAACATTATTTTGGTTGATCAATTATTTAACAAAGAGGGTCTTCTTTACTCTTATAAAGAGTTTCTAGAAGAATACAAAATTCCTGTGTCTCCTATAGATTATGCCAAAGTCTTTGGAGCAATTTCTTCTGGTATTTGCATGTTATTTATCCTCTAAAACAAAACAAACACATACAATACACACACATATATATATATATATATATATTTTTTTTTTTGACTCTAGCCCAGGGGCCCCCATCCTGACTCCAGCCCAGGGGCCCCCATCCTCCTAAATCCGGCCCTGCATACTGGAATACATTTGTGCAAAACATTGATTGGAAGAAGGTCTGGCACTTACCCAACCGATATTTGCTGACCACCAAAATTAAAGCAATATAATTTAAAAACAATTCATAAGTTTTACCCGTCTAATGATCATATTGTCAAAAAATTTTAAAAAGACATTGAAGTATTGTGGGATGGGAGTCAATTAGTAACGATCACGAGATTGGGACGGTACAGTATTAAACACTAACGGGAGCAGACGGGAGCTGGGGGCAAACCAATAATAACAAAAAAAAAACTAGGATCGATGCCAAAAAATAAAATTAAATAGAAAGAAAAAAAATCCAGTACTGGCGCGGCGCCGCCATTTTGTAGTTTTTTTCCTTGAAGCCTACACTATAATGCGAGTCAAAAAAAAACTACACGACCCAAAAACCGTCACTGCTTCCGCTCTGAGTTTTTCTCCCGAGCTCAAAAAAAAAAAAAAAAAACAAGAATGGGAGTGGTGGAGCAGCGGGAGTCATTCTGAATCGGAGCGGGATGGGACAGGAGTGAAAATCCACTCCCGTCTCAGACTCTAGTCTGAAACTTGTTTACCACGCTTTGGAAATGCACAGCACGATCACGTGACCAAACTCCCGAGGCAGATAATAAAGTCTTAAACTGACTGAGAGTAATTCCACATCTGGGCTGCATATCTGCTGCTTCACGTGAACATGAGCCGAGCCGCACCATCTCTCATTCACAAACACCGCCAGACCATGACACATATAATATGGAATAGGGTAAATAGAATTTTAAAAATATCTAAACACTGTGGCTATAAGGCATGCAATATAATAGACCTATATATACAGTAAAATAAAAATGTAGAATGATAATCCCTATGGTCTAATGTAATAAAAAAGTGATTTAAAAAAAATTTAAAAATATTCATCCATAGGTGGGATCGAACCCTCAAAGCTGCAGACCACTCCCTCTACCCTCTAAACTACAGCCCAGACCACATAATGGCCATCCCAGTTTGCTAATTGACCTATCTAATCCTGACTCATAGGATGCTGAAATGGACTCAGACTGCCACCTAGTGGCTATAGTAGTCACATGTTTTTCACGCAATTTGTGAAACACGGGGAGCGTGAGTGAAGTGTCCATTTCCAACCAGTGCCCACTGTACCTTTATGGCTTTGTTGCTTTGAAAACTCAAAGGCTTAGACAGGTTTCACGTGCCCAGAAGCAAAGCAGCATGTGGAATTGTAGTTTGCCTGAAGGATATTCAGGAAATATAATTAATATAATTAACAACTCTAAAAAAACATCCAGGCTGTGTATGATTTAGGGGCTGGCTTCTGATTCAGACTAAGGTTATCATGAGGTCTGAGGATTTTCCAAAAAAATATCAGAACATTATTTTAGATATGTGGTTAATGTCTCTTGAATCTTGCATGAGGAACTTGGACTGTACCAAGGGAAATTTGGAGCAGTTTAGTTCCCCAAATGTTGTAGTAAAGAGACTGAAGGGTTTTCAGTGATCCAGAAATAGCACTTCCCAGCCTATCTATGAGATTTTACTATAGGAATTGACATGTAATATGCATGTTTGTTTAATTGTGTTTGCGACGCGTTAGTCTCTTTTACGATTTTTGCAGGCCTTGTTATTGTCTTTGCAGTACCTTTTACATTTACTGCGCATTTATGTATTTGTAGTGTGTTTGCACATATTAGCCACCATAAGAACATTACAGAGATCACTTGAAGCCTATCAAGACATGAATCTCAGTGACTTCACTTTATTTATTTTGAAAAATCTGTAAATAACTGACAATCATGTAATTTACAAGGTGGATTAAAACTGTCCCCAGAGCCAGAATAGGCAGAGCATGTTGCAGAGGCCTCTGTCCCTTACTGCTTCCCAGTTCTCTTGGCACAGCCCACTCATGCTTTCCCTGCAGGTGGTTGGCCCACTGGGGCATGTCCTCACTTCATTTCTTTGGGCTCTGCCCGGCTGTGTCCCAGGAGAAAGAACCTGACCACCAGACGCTCGCCAAAAAACCCCAGGCCTGGTTAAATGGTGATCTTGGCTCGGCCATACTGGGCAACACTAGGTGCCTCGATTATTTTGTTTTGTTTGTTTTCTCTTCCATATAGAGTGAAGGTGGCTCGGAAATCTTTTGGATGCCCCATGACACCTACAGTATGTACCTTGGGAAGTTTCAAGCCTACTTTTTGGTGTCTGCAAGCTACATTAATCAGACCCCAGGGCCCATATAATTAACTAAATAACTACCATTTAAGGCTTATTCTTCTCTATATAATTTTTTGACTGTTTGTTCATTAGCATGTGTAAGACAAAGAGAAGGACAAAAGAAGTGCTAGCAGACAAAGCTGATAGTTTAACTACAAAGTGGAGACATAAAAGAATTAAGTTAGTCATTAGTCTGATTGATATGATGTGTTTCAGAGCAATAATTATAGTAATATTTCTAAAAATAATAGCTACATATTCAAAACTATATAAAAAACATAAAACTATGAAATAAAATGTTCTTTAAAATTTCTCTTTTTTTAATCCAAATTCTATGAAAACAAGGGGATTAAAGAGTTGTTTAGCAAATTGCAATGTCTCTGGTAATTGCATTTTTTGTGTTGTAAAATGTTTTACCTGGGTATTACATAAATAAGACTCAGTTACAGACATTTCTACCCACAAAAAGGCAGTAATGGCATAAATAAAGTGTTCTATATAGTGACAGTAAATCTTCACCATTTTTGTGTGGAGGGGATATAAAGAAGCGTGTTGGTAATGACAAAGAAATTAGGCTTGGCCTGGATTTGAATTTCTATTTGCAGCCTAAACTGTTAGAGAACACAAATATATCATGATGTCAATTCAATTCAATTCAGTTTATTTATATAGCGCCAAATTCATAACACATGTCATCTCAAGGCACTTTACAGTTCAACCAGATCATACAGTCAAATTGATACAAAGTTTTCTATCTAAGGAAAACCAGTTGATTGCATTGACTCATTGACTCAAATACAATCCCTCACACTAAGCATGCTTGTAGCGACAGTGGAGAGGAAAAACTCCCTTTTAACAGGAAGAAACCTCCAGCAGAACCAGGCTCAGTGCGAGCGGCCATCTGCCGAGGCCGACTGGGGTTCAAGGAGACAGAAGCAGAGATACAAAAAGCAGCTGTAAAAGGCGGCCCCGTCCAGGAAACACACAGCCAGGCAGATGAGCTCCAAGGCAGCTCCCATGCCAGAGGATGAAGAGAGCACATCCACCCAGCCACGGCCAGAGAAACAGGACCACACCTGAAGACAGGCCGATCTCCAACATCTACAAACAAGGGTGTTGATGGAAGCAGCACAGCTGATGTTTCTTTCCTGGATGGTGTCACAGCCAAACAGGAACAGACGAGGCAAAGCTACTCTGAGGAAAAGCAGAGAGAGCAGAAGGTTAGAGATTGAACAAACAGATTCTGCAGAATAGGAGAACAGAGAGAGAATGAAGCAGAATGATGAAATGGGGGTCCCTATGTCCTCCAGAAGTCTAAGCCTATAGCAGCATAACTTTAAAGACAGCTCAGGATAACCTGAGCCGCCCTAACTATAAGCTTTATCAAAAAGGAAAGTTTTAAGCCTAGTCTTAAAAGTAGACAGAGTGTCTGCCTCACGGACTAAAAGTGGTAGTTGGTTCCACAGGAGAGCAGCCTGATAACTAAAAGATCTGCCTCCCATTCTACTTTTAGAAATTCTAGGAACCACTAGTAAACCTGCAGATTGAGAGCGAAGTGCTCTGTTAGGAACATAAGGAACAATCAGATCTCTGATATAAGATGGAGCTTGGCCATTTAAGGCTTTATATGTGAGAAGGAGGATTTTAAATTCTATTCTTGATTTAACAGGAAGCCAATGAAGAGAAGCCAGGATAGGAGAGATATGATCTCTCTTTTTAATTTTCATCAGAACTCTGGCTGCAGCATTTTGGATCAGCTGAAGGCTTTTAACTACAGTTTGTGGACTTCCTGATAGTAAAGAATTACAATAGTCCAGCCTTGAAGTAACAAATGCATGGACTAGTTTCTCAGCATCACCACTGGACAGGAGATTTCTAATTTTTGCAATGTTCCTCAGATGAAAGAAGGAAATTCTAGAAACCTCTTTGATATGAGATTTAAATGACAGGTCCTGATCAAAAATAACACCAAGATTTTTTACTTTATTATCTGAAATCAGTTTAATCCCATCCAAATGAAGTGACTGGCTAATCAGCTTCTTTTTCAGAGACTCTGGTCCAAAGACTATAACTTCTGTTTTGTCTGCATTCAGAAGCAGAAAGTTAAGAGTCATCCAGGTTTTTATGTCTTCAAGACATGCCTGTAATCTATGTAATGGGTTAGCTTCATCTGGATTTATAGACAGATATAGCAGGGTATCATCAGCATAACAGTGGAAATTAATCCCATGCTGTCTAATAACTCTACCAATTGGGAGCATGTATAAAGTAAAGAGAATTGGTCCTAGCACTGATCCCTGTGGTCTCTCCTCTGTGTCCTGAAATATCCTCCACAAAGACCTCCAACCTATAGACCCTGACTGCGCAGTTTATGTGACTGTAGATAGAGCTAAGAGGCCCTAAGATTGATGGATCAGAGACTGGCTACACACACACTCACAGTAACACGTACACCAGCAAAGCTGCCTTGGGATTGAACCTGCCATCTTTAGTACAAAGCTTTAGATCATGACCGATTGTGAACTATTTACAGTTGTGTCAAAATTATGGGGTGAAATATGCTGTGGCATGCCAAGGGCCAAACTGAAAACTAATCCATTGATCAGGATCTTTATCTTTTCTCCTTAAACATTTCTCCTCTCTTTTTCCTCCTATTCTCACTTTAAATCCTGCATGTTTGTAATTTCTTTCAGGGGTTGTCTAAGACTCTGGAGCTCCAATCAACTCAGTCCTCAACCCTGTATGACGTTCATAGCATTACAATTGAGCCATCATTCTGTCAGGCATACCCCACCAGGACAGCAGCATTGGGAATCACAGGAGGAGGACAAGTTTAACTTACCTTCTCTGTTCCTTCTCTGTACTCGAAACATAACAAGCTCGGTAAAACTGAGACATCATCTAACAGAGTTAAATTGTTAATTCTTATAAGCCAATCTGTCCTATTTGATCAAAATTTTTCATCCTCATTTTCCTAAAGCTGGATAATTCTTTGTTGATCACTGATTTGCTGATCCCCACTCTCTTTGATTCTACTTTTCTCCTGTAATACTGCATCTCAAATTTATACAGTGTCTTCCAAATATGTTTATACCATTAACAATTTTATTTCATATAATTACACATTTAATTTGATTAATTAAAACAAAGTTGTGTATGACTTTATGGTGGAAAAAAACTATGCATAGTTTATAGTCTTCTTTCATATAATTATTTGTAAAGTTACACTTCGAATATAACTTGCCCCTTAAACCTACACTAAAATTAAACTTTATTTCCTAACTCCCAATTTAGGTAAAGGCTTGCTGTCCCTATCTAACAGAAACTTTGTGTCAAATCCTGTAACTTAAAGAGGGATGACAGAGTTTTCTATTGATTCTGCCATCTGTGGTCAAAACACAGAACTGCACCACTCTTCTGATGGTTCTTGTAGGTTGTGCTCGTACTTAAAAAGGTTTATTTTATAATTTTTTCCCCTTACCTGGATTTGCCATTTGTGTCTGGGTTGATGGGTTTTGAATATAATGTTTAAATTGTTTGCTAGGTCGTACCCATTCAACACAGACACATTTGACGTCACATCCGCATAACAGCGTGACAACTTTAAACCAGAAGTACGTTCAGGGAAAATAGGCTACAGGCTCATAGATTCATTGAAGCTGAACTACTGGGGTGTCAGTCTGCTAATTAAATAAAGTTATAACCATAAAGGGTTAAATAAAAAGGCTTTCGTAAAAATATTTTTCAGCAAAAACTTACAAAATATCTTTTTAAAAAGAAATTATTCTGTTGTCAACCCAAGGCTATTATCTTTCTATCAAAGTGAAAGAGGAACCACAGAGGAATGTAAAGATTTTTAGTGGGGAAAAAAGGGGTATTTGCTCGACTATGAACATATGTGTTCAGTGGCTGAGTCAACCTTCAAAGGTTTGCAAAAGCACTCTAACTACATATTTAAAGGTGATAACTACAAGTATAACTCCTCCAGGCCAATAAGTTGTACACTCCCCCACTCTCATTCCATAGTGTTTGCTAGGTCGCCCCGTCTGCTAATACTAATGATAACCAAAAAAAAATTATACGTAGCAGTTCGGAAGAAAACATCTGCGTGCATTGTGAGCCCCTTTGCTATCACAGATCCTTCCCCCAGCAGCTGTAAGACTTGATAACCATCACTGCTCCCAACAGCCTTAATATGTTGCTAGTACATTCATGCTGATTTTTGCACAGCTTAGTTAAATAACGCTTCTGTCATTTTTGCACATATTGGTTTTGCTGCTATTTTTTACATATCCATTACTGTAAAAATTTCCACAGCTGTATATTGATCTTTTTTTCTCCAGATGCGCAGTATTTATATTGTTAAAACACTGTACAGTACAGTATTTTATTTCTGTAACAACTTTTGCTATAATCTTTTGCTGCTGCAATGCCACAATTTCCCCATTGTGGGACAAATAAAATAGATTTTCTATTCCCATTTTTGTGAAATCCTTTCATGTCAGTGTTGGCAGAATTTCTAAAAACCATATTCATGTACTTTATTTCTTTCAGTTGATTTATTTTATTTTGTAACACAAAATACTTTGTCATCATACTCACCTGTACAACATTCGAATCACTTACTCTTCATGTCCTTGCTTCTTTCAGATTGAGCTCCTGTAAGGAGGAGATAAAGCCCCCCAGCAGGGCTGGACCACAGCTTTCACCTTCCGATTTCCTGGACAAGCTCATGGGGAAAACATCAGGATACGATGCACGCATCAGACCCAATTTCAAAGGTACACTGTATTCCAAGGTAGACCCTCACAGCAGCAATCAAGAAAATCCAAAAGTAGACAGACAAAAATAAGACAGACATGTAACTGTACCGTTTTCCAAGTAACATTTATTTACCAGAAACTAATTTAATAACATTGATTTAATAGTGGTGGAACACTTTGTACATACTGTGGGTAAGAGATTTTGAGCCACTTTTAAAGCTGGAGTTTTCATTCTCAGCCCTGTTTGTTTTTGTGTTGCTTAAAGTCTAGATCTTGTCCATGAGACATTAATGCCATTGGAGATAAATTTTTAAACAGTTACTTATAAATTCAAACTGGATAGGTGAATATTTTGTTTACAGGTTTTCCTGCACAAGAGTGATCGGAAATATCTGCTTCATGATAATGCACATTCGGTGCCACTCTCTTACAAAGTAATTTGATTAATTAGGCACATATTTATAGTTCTCTTAAACTATAATGCATTATCCTTAACTTCAGTGTAGCAAAACTAATGCAATATTTTACTTTTAATGGCATAATTCGAAAGCATTTTTATCATCTCATTCAGACTAATTTCTGCACATTGGTATAACCCACTTTTTCCTTACTTGGCTGTTATATATCTGCAATAATTTGTGCACTGAATAAAACAGTAGTAACTAGCAACTGCAGTCCTCCATTATCAATATTTATCATTATTAAAAAGGCGGAATCGGTAACTCAGAGCAACGACCAAATGTCTTTGCGACCCAATTCTAAAATATTATAGCACAAAAATACTCATTTGTATGCCTATTAAAGGTATCTACAAAGCTTTAAATTGATTTTCATATATTCATCTTTTGATCTACACTAAGAATTACGTATTCAGTTGTTAAGATGAGAAAACAATCCAATAATTTCAATTCTAAGACACAAGTTAAAAAAATAATTGTGAACAAAATTATACTTACCATACTTATTTGCACTTTCTCTGTTAATATATTGGGTGTTTCTCTGCTCATGAGCTTGGTCCTCATGCTGTGTTCATTTTTAGCCCCACAATTCTTTTATAAGATTTAGGTCTGTTGACTGAGATAACCATAGAAGAAATTACAGTAGCTTTTGTGTTTGATGCAAGATAATCTGTTAATAGGGTCATATGATTATCCACATTGTCCAGGTGAAAGACCCAATTACAGCAGCTCAAACACATCATGCTTAAAGGTATAGTGGAGGATTTTCACAAATTTTATAAAAGATGCGTCCTCTTCTCATACACTTCCTAGACACTTTTTCTCTTACAACCCTTGGCCATTTTCAAAGGCGAGCTTCAATGACTGGCAGAAACTGTAGCTCACCACACATATAGACCTGAAAGTGTGCATGCTCAGAAAAAGCAAATTGAGTATGAGCATGTAGGATGGCCGTACATTAACATATCACCAGAATGATTGACAATTAAGAGGACCAATTATTTTGATGATCCACTTGGAAAAAGAACATCCTCCATTACACCCCTACTACAGAAACAATGCAACTGCCACAATAGGCAATAGAAATATTACAATTACTCATCTACATTTTTTTTCTAATAATTAAATAAAGCTACTCGGAGACTTATTAGTCTGGTACAGAAGAACATTGTGCTTTCCACCTGCCTGATCTGTGTTGAAAAATTTTCCAGAAAAGGAGAACATAAGTGGCACATGCCCTTCTTATGACAGGAGCTGAAAGTCCACAAATACCCAGCGTTTTCTCACATTCAACCTTCTATGACATTTTTTGTTGTTGCATTATATTTAATGATGGATAACAGCAGCTTTACAAAGTTCTCTCAAGCTTTGGAAAGGAAATAGACCCAAAGCATCACAAATCTTTTAGCTGTTGAAAGGGTCTTTTCTACTTGATCATTCTGTATTTCACACCAGAACTACAAGTAGGGAGCCTCTATTAAAAAAGAAAATGTTTTACCAACATCACATTTTCCTTTCCTACTATCACAAATCCTCAAAGGTGGAGGCTTAGAAACTTTACTTGCACTTTAAGCAGATTTATATGCTTTTTTCAGATTAGACTAAATCTATTCAAGTCCTCTCTTAAGTTTGGTGGAAAATCAGTAGGCCTGGGAATCTGGTTAGCTAATAGCTTCTTAGATTACTTATAAAATCCAAATTTGAAAAAGAACTGGGATGGCTTCCAAAAACACTGAACATGTGTTGTCATTTGGTGTTTTAAGAGTGTAGTGATCTAAAACATGGCTGCTGCAATGAAAAGTACAGGGGTTATACTCATCTTTATCTTGAATGCAAATCCATGTCATGGACCGCACCTGTTATTTGTTTATGTTAATTGCACCTAAATGATTTGCATTTAGTTCTCTTTATTTTGGTTAAGTTAATGTGTTTTGCTTCCTCATTGTGTGGTTGTTGACTGTTATCATTCTGTTGCTGTTCCCGTGTTCCTGTTGGGATCTGGAGAAGTTCCACCTTTCTCCAGCAGAGTGCGCCGTGGGTCCTCTGGGCTGGAGCCCTCCAGCACACCTGGAGCTCGTCAGCCCATTAGAGGACCTCCACTACTTAAGCAGTTGCCAGACCTTCCTTCGACGCCGCAGTGTTAGCTAAGTTTGGTTAGCGAACCTGAGCCTCTAAAATCTTGAACTTTGTCTCCGAGTTAAACCAAACTCTAACCAGCCTTGTCTTCTCGCTCCTAGGAAAACCTGTCTCTCGTGTGAAGCTCTGGGAGAGCTTAACCTGAACCAGCCTGCCTGCCCTAGAGAGCCAAACCTGAAGATCTCACTTTGGCATCCACCTGCTGCTCTCTGGATGAGAGCTAATCACTCAAGCCAAGGTCAGACAAACAGTCAGAAGTTAGACGCTGCAGCTGCTGAGCACTCTGCTAAACCAACAGTCTCTGGACCCAACCAGTTCCCTCCCTCAGAGAAGAAAGCCAGAACCAAACCAAGGTATTTTCTGAGTAAATCTGAAATCTCAACAACTTCTCAAATCCACCTGGTTAACCAAACTGTCATCTCTGCAGACGCCTGAGTATCCAGCCAGGACCTGTTTCCTGAACGTTATCTAGTTTTGTACCAACCTCAAATAAACTCTGTTAAACTTTTCATCAGTCTCCTTTGTAGTGTTCTGCATGTGGGTTTAATTCAGAACCGATCATGACAGAACACTGCGGCCAAACACAAAGCCCAGCAGATCACCTCCGGAGGAGGCTTGAGGAGCAGGACGCTCAAATCCTTGGACACGCCCACACCATCCGTGAGTTACACACTAAACTAGAGCATCAGAACCAAGTCCTGCAGAATTATGTCAGCTACATGGGAGGTGCTAACGCTACGCCTGCAGTCCGTTCTGTTCCGGAACCACTTCCGCCTCTAAGGTCACCATCCGTGACGTCATTTCCTGAGTTCTGTCCAAGTCTCCCTGAAAGATTTTCAGGTAACCAAAAGGAGTGTAAAGGATTTTTGTTTCAGTGTCGTTTGCTTTTTGAACACTCTCCTGGCAGTTTCCCAAATGATAGGAAGAAAATTTCCTTCATTCTCTCTCAGCTAACTGGTCGAGCCCTGGAATGGGCGGAGGCAAGGTTCTCTTCTGAGTCCAGTTTTCGGTGCACTTTTTCCGAATTTTTATCTGAGTTTTCTCAAGTTTTCAACCATGACTCAGATAAAACAATTGATTCCCGAGCTCTGCTAAATCTAAAACAGGGAAATTCTACTGTAGCCGAGTTCTCCATTGACCTCCGGGTTAAAGCTGCAGCCTCAGGTTGGAGCGAGTGCGCACTTAAGAGTGCTTACTTTAAAGCCTTGAACGAAGATATTAAGGATGAACTCGCCACAATAGACGAACCTGCTAGTTTGGAGGATTTAATTCGTCTGACCATCAGGTTAGATAACAGACTTCGAACTAGAATTCACTCAAGGCAGAAAAATCTCAGTTTTCCCATTTCGACTCCTGCATTTAACAATGCTTCTGTTTCCCCAGAACCCAGTACCAAGCCAAGATCTAAGAGCCAGTTTCTTCCAACGCCTGTCCAGTTCTCTCATTTTTCTTCCTCAGAGGGAGCTGAGACCGAACCTATGCAAATAGGACACACCAGATTATCCCCTGAAGAGAGGCAACGAAGATTTCAGGCTAAACTTTGTTTGTATTGTGGTGAGACTGGCCATTTTATTGCTTTTGCCCGGCTAAATCAAAAGCCAGGGCCCGTCAGAGGATGTGAGGAGTCTGACGGGCCATCTAAGATCTGAGAAAACTCCTCACTTGTTGTTGCCTGCTACTCTGTTCTTTTCAAACCAGAATCTCACCCTGTCTGCCTTCATAGCTTCTGGTTGTGAAAGAAACCTCATTGATTCAGAACTAGTTCAGCAGTTAAGGATTGAGACTGTCCCTTTAATTAAACCCCTCAGAGTTTCAGCTATCGATGGAAACAAACTTCATCAAGTCACTCATCAGACACAACCCTTAGAACTGCTTATTTCTGGAAACCACCGAGAGATGATAACTTTTTTTGTTTTTTCTTCAGCCTGTTCTCCTCTGGTGCTTGGGTTCGAGTGGCTGAACGCCACATTGAATCCTGGTCCACCTCCTGTCACGAGTCGTTCTGCAGCTCCTACACTTCAGTCCCCTAGAGGTAGGGGGGAGATGGACTCTCCTGACCTTACTTCTGTTCCTCCCGAGTATCACGATCTGGCACCAGTCTTCAGTAAGGTCAGTGCGACGTCTCTACCACCTCACAGACCATATGACTGCCCCATAGATTTACTTCCAGGAGCCCCTCTCCCCAGCAGCAGATTGTATAACATTTCCAAACCTGAACGTGAAACCATGGAGAAATACATAAATGAGTCTCTTGCTGCTGGGATAATTCGCCCATCTTCATCTCCACTCGGTGCTGGTTTTTTCTTTGTGGGCAAAAAGGATGGTTCCCTGCGCCCCTGTATTGACTACAGGGGGTTGAATCAAATAACTGTCAAAAATAAATATCCCCTACCATTACTGGCATCAGCTTTTGAACCTGTACAAGGTGCTACAGTATTCACTAAGCTCGATCTGAGAAATGCCTACCATCTCCTGAGAATAAGAGAAGGGGATGAATGGAAGACTGCCTTTAAGACCCCCTTAGGACAGTTTGAGTACCTTGTCATGCCTTTTGGCCTTATGAACGCTCCTGCCTGTTTCCAAGCCTTGGTCAATGATGTCCTCAGAGATTTTTTGAACGTTTTTGTTTACATTGATGATATTTTGATTTACTCCAACCTCCAAGAACCTCAGAAAGCACGTTCGTTTAGTCCTTCAGAGACTTCTGGAAAATAAACTTTTTGTGAAAGCCGAGAAATGTGAATTTCACCAACAGTCTGTTACTTTTTTAGGGTTTGAGCTCGAGGGCGGGCAGGTGAAACCATCGGAAGACAAGATAAAGGCAGTTCTGGATTGGCCTACACCTGAGAACCGCAAGCAACTCCAGAGATTTCTTGGTTTCGCTAACTTTTACAGGAGGTTCATAAGAAATTACAGCCAGACAGCTCAACCTCTCACTGCTCTTACCTCTGTAAAGAAGACTTTTCAATGGACTGCTGAGGCTGAGGCAGCTTTAAATAAACTGAAGAAACTTTTTTCCAGTGCTCCCATCTTGGTCCAACCCAGTGGCGGCTGGTGAAAAATATTTTTGGTGGGGCTGATATAGCCTAGTGTATGTCTCCAACTAATCCGGAATAAGAATTCAAATAAACAATTGGACAATACATACAATTTAACAGTAATGATTTAATTTACTATATAATAACAGTAACAGTGATGATTTTGGTCACTGTGACGGGGTTCTTTGGCCTCCAAGAATCCAGGCTCAGTCGGGTTACCGGTGTTGGTGATTTATTGTGCTCAAAAACTCAAAACAGGGTGCAAAAGAAACTAAACATGTACAAGATCCTCTGGGCCTCAGCCTCCCTCCAGTTACCAGCAATGTAACAAAGAAACAGAAAACAAAAATTGCCGCTTTTCTTCCCACAGCCCTCATTAAATAGTTTAAGCCCCTACAGGCTCTCTTATTTCTGATTTCTTCTCATTAATCAGTTTTGTCCATATATTACCTCCACAAACAATTGATGTACAAAAACAAATAATTTTTACAACTTATTTATTTTACACAGATTCATTGACTTATTCAATTACACCAAACTGGGTTTGAACCCAGCAAAGACGCAGCCAGACTGAAGATGACAAGTCCCCGTAGCATAAACACGTGTACACACACCCACACACACACACACGGCTAACCCACTGAAATATTAAGTGTGCATCCTCAATACGCCAGCAGGTAACCAGGACAGCTTGTGTGTTTTAAGTTAATGGAGCTACTGGGCTCAGCGCGAGCGTATTGGTCCTCACAAACACAGTATAACAGGAATGTGTGTGTGGCGCGCAAAGTTAGAGGATGTGGATTCGTCACAGTCACAATAACCATGACATGAAATGTTCCTACCCTACAACATGGATGTTCTTCTGGCAAACGGGTAGATAAATAAGGATCTCACCGAATTTGGTGGAAGCTGCATCTCGTTCGTTACGTTCGCCATCATCCCTCTAATTGTCTGCACCTGCACATGGGTGCAGAAGCCTGTTAAAGCGCAGTATTTTCAGCGCCCCAAGACCATAAAGTTCTGAGACGCTGATTGGCCATTAAATTCACCTAGCAATAGTACATGATTGACAGATTCTCTGCAAATGTGGGGCTGTCTGATCACAGCCCCCAGAACAGAGACTGTAGGAGTCTGTCTGTGGAAATCCACAAATTAATGACAGTAGATTCTGGCAGTGGCTGGGTGGATGTGCTCTCTTCATCCTCTGGCATGGGAGCTGCCTTGGAGCTCGTCTCCCTGGCTGTGTGTTTCCTGGACGGGGCCGCCTTTTACAGCTGCTTTTTGTATCTCTGCTTCTGTCTCCTTGAACCCCAGTCGGCCTCGGCAGATGGCCGCTCACACTGAGCCTGGTTCTGCTGGAGGTTTCTTCCTGTTAAAAGGGAGTTTTTCCTCTCCACTGTCGCTACAAGCATGCTTAGTGTGAGGGATTGTATTTGAGTCAATGAGTCAATGCAATCAACTGGTTTTCCTTAGATAGAAAACTTTGTATCAATTTGACTGTATGATCTGGTTGAACTGTAAAGTGCCTTGAGATGAAATGTGTTGTGAATTTGGCGCTATATAAATAAACTGAATTGAATTGAATTGAATTGAATAGATAGGGAAATGTAGTTTATATAATTTGTTTTGCTTATAGGTACACACTCTAGAGAGTAAAACTGACATTTATGAGTTAATTTCTAAAAATATATTTTACGTTTCTCTCTTCTTATCAGGGAGGGCGGTGCCCCAGCGCCCCCTATGGGCCGGCCACCACTGGTCCAACCAGATCCTACAAAACAGTTCATCCTAGAAGTGGATGATTCTGGTGTTGGAGCTGTGCTATCCCAGCAGTCTGATTTAGATCAGAAGACTCACCCATGTGCATTCTTTTCTCGCAGATTATCCTCAGCCGAGCAAAACTATGATGTTGGAGACCGTGAACTTTTGGCCATTAAGCTCGCCTTGGAGGAATGGAGACACTGGCTCGAGGGGGCGGAACATCCGGTTCTGGTTTGGACTGACCACAGGAACCTCGCCTATATTCAATCTGCCAAGAGATTTAACCCTCGGCATTCAAGGTGGTCTTTGTTTTTCTCACGGTTTAATCTCATCATCTCCCACAGACCTGGTTCCAAGAACGTCAAGCCTGACCTCTCTCTCGTCTGTTTTCCTCTGATCAACCTGAGACACCTGAACCTGTTCTCCCAGCCTCATGCACTGTTGGAGCCGTTTCCTGGGAGATAACTGATTTAATCAACTCTGCCCTGGCCTCTGAACCTGACCCAGGTAACGGTCCACCTAACAAGATGTATGTTCCATCCTCCGTCAGGTCCCGACTTATCCAGTGGATGCACGCAGCTAAATTCTCGGCCCATCCTGGAGTGAGCAGAACCATCGCCCTCATACAGAGACGTTTCTGGTGGCCGTCTCTGCACAAGGATATTAAAGAATACGTCCTGGCTTGCCCCATCTGCGCCAGGAACAAGACCTCTCATCTACAACCTTCTGGCCTGCTGCATCCCCTACCTGTTCCAACCCGTCCATGGTCTCACATCGCTGTTGATTTTGTCACCGGTCTCCCCATTTCTAAAGGTATGACCACAATCCTAACAATCGTCGATCGATTTTCCAAGGCCTGTCATCTCATCCCTCTCAGAAAGCTTCCCACTGCATTCCAGACGGCTCAGCTTCTGGTGAAGCACGTTTTTCGCCTCCATGGTATCCCTCAGGAAATCCTCTCAGATCGTGGTCCCCAGTTCATCTCTCAGGTCTGGAAAGCTTTCTGTTTTGCATTAAACTGCAAGTCATCTCTCACTTCAGGGTATCATCCTCAGTCTAACGGGCAGACGGAGAGGATGAACCAGCAACTCGAGTCCACTCTCCGCTGCCTTACTTCCAACAACCCTACTGACTGGAGTCAGTACCTGACTTGGATCGAATATGCACATAACTCCCTGAGATCTGCTTCCACTGGTTTGTCTCCCTTTCAGGTGTCAATTGGTTATCAGCCTCCACTCTTCCCCGCAGGCGAGAGAGAGATCTCAGTCAAATCAGTCCATCAACACATCCGCCATTGCCAACGCATCTGGAAGGAAACAATCACCGCTCTCACCCGTGCATCCGCCTCGACCAAGAGGTTTGCGGACTCAAGGAGACGCCCCGCCCCTGATTACGCTCCAGGCCAGGAGGTCTGGTTGTCAACTCGGGACATTCCCCTTAAGGCCATGTCCAAAAAGCTTTCACCCAGATTTATCGGTCCCTATAAGATTGATCAGATCATCAATCCCTCTGCTGTCCGCTTACACCTGCCATCCTCTCTTCTACATCCTCGATCCGTCCCTGATCGAGGAGTATGAGAGTTCCCTCCCGTCCACTTCCTCGGGACCGCCAAGAGGCAGTCGTTGAGGGGGGGGATACTGTTGGGATCTGAAGAAGTTCCACCTTTCTCCAGCAGAGTGCGCCGTGGGTCCTCTGGGCTGGAGCCCTCCAGCACACCTGGAGCTCGTCAGCCCATTAGAGGACCTCCACTACTTAAGCAGATGCCAGACCTTCCTTCGACGCCGCAGTGTTAGCTAAGTTTGGTTAGCGAACCTGAGCCTCTAAAATCTTGAACTTTGTCTCCGAGTTAAACCAAACTCTAACCAGCCTTGTCTTCTCGCTCCTAGGAAAACCTGTCTCTCGTGTGAAGCTCTGGGAGAGCTTAACCTGAACCAGCCTGCCTGCCCTAGAGAGCCAAACCTGAAGATCTCACTTTGGCATCCACCTGCTGCTCTCTGGATGAGAGCTAATCACTCAAGCCAAGGTCAGACAAACACTCTGCTAAACCAACAGTCTCTGGACCCAACCAGTTCCCTCCCTCAGAGAAGAAAGCCAGAACCAAACCAAGGTATTTTCTGAGTAAATCTGAAATCTCAACAACTTCTCAAATCCACCTGGTTAACCAAACTGTCATCTCTGCAGACGCCTGAGTATCCAGCCAGGACCTGTTTCCTGAACGTTATCTAGTTTTGTACCAACCTCAAATAAACTCTGTTAAACTTTTCATCAGTCTCCTTTGTAGTGTTCTGCATGTGGGTTTAATTCAGAGCTCTGCAAAAATATTTCAAATCTTGCTTTATTAGAATCTATCTGTATGTGCTTTGACTGAAGTAAAGCATCTTATGTGCACAGTAAGATAAATGTGCTTACATATGCAAAAAAGCATCAATTTAGCCCTGCAATTTGGTTGTTTGGTTGTAGTGAAAAGCTGCAGTACAAAGGTTATCACACTAACAATAATCATCCAGACCAAAATAATGGTAAATGCATATCTGTTACCACACAAATTCATGTGTTTAGCTAGAAATCAGTGAGGCTTTTTCTGTCACATTATGTTTCCATTTTAAGGACTATCTAAGTATGGAAACTTGAGTATAAATCTTTGAGTAAGAGTCCAATCCTTAATTGGACATATTTACATCCTAAAATTATTTTTTTTGCCTGCTTTAATGGATTTAAAGAACAGAATAACCTTACCAATGACCAATCATAAGCTGCATGACAAGTTTCAACAATTTCAGTCATCAACAGATTATAGTGTAAAGTTGTTTTACATCACATTCCAGATTCTTCCAAATCACAACTGAAGCAGCAGGGACTGATTTCCTCTAACAATCTATACCAGCTACAATCAATGAAGAAAGATGAAAAGTAATGAAGAAACTGCTGACATTTTTCTGAAGCCACAGGAGAAAAACAGTATAATGGGGAGTTTTAAAGTGGGCACCAGCTTAATCTTATAAATGCCGATGTAAGGGAGCAATGTGTACATTTACACTGTTGTTTCTTCCCCTCAGGCCCTGCTGTGAATGTCACCTGCAATATTTTCATCAACAGCTTTGGGTCGATTACAGAAACTACCATGGTAAGTCAACAATTTATAATTTTAAGAATAAAACCTTTTTCAAATACATCCATATAAATTGCATGTTGGTTGTAAAATGCCAAAATTAACTATCTGTGATATTCCTGGTTATAACCCAAAAAATGCTCAGCCAGCTCTATTCGCCTTTTCTGACTCTCTTCTTTATTAATCCTCTCACTACTGAAGCCTCTCATTTCTTTTTCTTGAAGCTCAGCAGCGCAACCTTCAGAGACCAATGGGTCACTGACATGCTGATAATGAACTGTCTACTCAGCAATTAAAATGAAACATTGGAAAACTGAGAAAGAAAGATAGAAGGAAGTGAAGAGTTCTGCATTGATAGTGTCATTGCTGCTGGGTCAGCGCAAAACAGCCAGGAGCCGTTTAAAGGGATCTGAGGGAGTTCCAGAGGATGGTTACTCCTCCTCTGGAACTCCCTACAACCAGGACGACAGAAGGCATTATAACGTGTGTGTTATAATGCCTGTGTTTTCTGGATGTTTTCAAAGACCTCCAGAAAGCATAGAGAACCAACAGTGAAGAGCAGATTAACCCTGTAATGCCAACTGTATTATATTTGATACATACGGTTTCTGAAATGTTTTGCGTCTGACACCTTTTGCATAATTTAATGGTAAAAACTTTGCTCAAAATCCTATTGTACACAATCAGATATACCTGATAACAGAGGGCAGAAGACCGAACAAAAAATAATCTTGACTTATCGCATAGTAATAAATGTTTAATATCAAAAATGTATTTCTGTTTTTTCTTTTTACATATTTTGTTAAAAGGCCAAATAAGGACTTCAAACCAAAAAAAAGTTCTTTTCTGTTTTGTTTTATTCTTGGATTGGGTTTTAAAGGGTTAAAATATTACAAAAAAACATCAATATAAGAATCTGGATTATCAAAGCTTTTGAATGTTTCCTTGTATTTCAAAATGTTTAATATACATTTTTTTCCAGGATTTTAATTTTATTTGCAGAGCTTACAACACATCCATCTATCATCAATCCATCCATCAGTCTATGATTCATCCATCCACCCATCCATCCATCATCTATCATCCTTCCATCCATCCATCCATCCATCCATCCATCCATCCATCCATCCATCCATCCATCCATCCATCCATCCATCCATCCATCCATCCATCCATTTTTTTTAACTTTCAGATCTCATCAACCCACAACAGCAGAAAAGTTTATTTCCTCATCACCTCACCAAACTTCCACTTGCCATATGTTGACCTTGAGTTCTTTTACAGGACTACAGGCTCAATGTTTTTCTACGGCAAATGTGGAACGACCCTAGGCTGGCTTACAGTGAATACCCTGATGACTCCCTGGATCTGGATCCATCCATGCTAGACTCGATCTGGAAACCTGATCTTTTCTTTGCAAATGAAAAAGGAGCCAATTTCCACGAGGTCACAACAGATAACAAGCTGCTGCGGATTTTCCAAGATGGCAGCGTTCTTTACAGCATTAGGTAAGTGAAGTTAAAACTTGCACAGTAAAACCACTGACAGTGTTATTGATTTATTCCACTGAACATTAGTTTTGATCCCAGTTTGACTACCTTAACGGTATTATTTCCAAGTGACCTAAATCAACTATGAATTGATTGCAATTCTACTCAGAAGTGTGCAAGAAACAGCTCGAATAAAAAATGCCACTCATTGCTGTCGAAAGCAGGCAGACAGCAAAATAATCTCATCATCCAGAACATCTTGATCTGGACTGATGCATTTCCAACGACATGCACCCAGTGCATCTGTCCTCTCATCAGGGATGGAGAAAGCACTATGAAAAAGATTTAATGAAAATGCCAAACAGAAAGCATGTGACAGGCTTTGATCGAAATTTGCACTGGAGAAAGAAAATCTTGCAGATTTAAGCACAGCACTAGAGAGGAGGATCGCATTTCTGGTCATGACATAGGTGTCACAGTCCAATATTGCTGTCTATTTGCTGTTCGTTCTGTTGAATGTTGCAAGGCAGATGGATATTTTCCTAGGTCTTACTGAAAAAAGAAGCAACACAAACTTAAATGTGACAAAATCACTAGTGTGTCACATTTAAGAATAAGGAAAAAATGACCTAATTTTCTAAAAACATAAATTCTTTGAACTTTGATTATGATTTAAACTACATTTTAAATGTACATTATAAGCGTTCAAGGAAGTACTTTAAAGTAGTGACAATCTATATAAGGTAAAAACAATTCCAGTATAATTTTTAGGTTTATGAATGTTTAATGGCTGGTATTTTTCAACTTGTCAGATAAGAAACAACTATTATAGGACAATATTTGTTTGTGGGTCTAAAGCTGCAGTCTTATGTTGTGTTGAGGCAGGTTCCAGGATAATGATTATTAGAGAATTACTAGTTAAGGTAACTAACTCTGAATGGCTGAAAAGGTTGTACACCATTAAGCATGGTCTGTTGAACTCAAGTCACAAAATGTTTCATTGAATAGTTTTATATGGATGTGAAAAATTGCAGTGTGAAAAGGTTATTAGAGATAAAGGGTTAGCGAAAACCTTTCTCCAATAAAAACAGTGAAAAAGATAGATATTGCCCTTAAATTAAATGCTTTACTGAATTTTAGTACGTACTAAATGACCCTACATCTGCTCTATTGGAGAACGCTAATCTTTTTTGCAGAGAAAAAGACTATGTGGCCAGTGTGCAATAGACCTGATTTTAACATTACACCAAAATACAGTATGTGTAGACCAACTTTAAACGTCAACTGCAGCTCTGTTTGGAGCCTAAATTTAAATTCATATATTTTTTTTTTGGGTTCGTGTCAAACAAAACTGCCTGGTCTAAAAGTTTTTCTAAGCTTAGACCTAAAACTTAATATATGTAAGGTCCACAAAATGTGAGTAAAAAGTAAAAAGATTCTTACATTGGGCTTAGTATTGTAAGTTAATTTCATACGTCATTTTGAGAGGATAGTGATATAATTGACAATGTATTCATATATTTGCTGTAAATTTTACAGCCATGGGTGAAAACATGGATTGAAACTGTATTGACACTTGGACACCTCTTGTTCATCAATGAAGAGTGGCTGTTAAAATACTTCTTTCATATCAGAAAGACACAGACAGTCCTGCTCTGTACTTTTACTACAGTTGCATGGACACAAATGAGGGTTATAAAGGCCTGATCAGGTCGAAAATTATTCCTGTTAACATGTCAGGCTGAAGATTCTAAATAGATTCGGTACGATCAGAAAGAACTTTTATTCCAAAAGATAGAGGTGGTTGATGCCGATTAGCATTCAGATTGGCATCTTTTTAAACACCTATTTGCATCTTTGGAGTAAAATAACCTCAAATAATTTGGAGTAAAAAAACTTTATAGTCTTTGGAGTAAAACACACTGGGAAAAATCGAAATCTAGATAAGTAATTTTTTCTCAAAATAAGTGCGTTTTTTCTTGAATTGAGGAGGTAAGTGAGACACTTTGCCAATGGAACGAGACAATTTACATTTAAAATAAGAAAAAAAAACTATTTCGTTGTCTTATTTCAAGTGTATTTTATCTAATTACCTTATTTTAAGAGTAAAAATTCTCATTCCATTGGCAAATCATCTTATTAACATACTCAAATCAAGGGTAAATACACTTAATTTAAGACATTTTGACTTTTTTCTAGATCCTTTTTGCAATGCAGTCTCATCACTGTGCATGTGTGGAACTCATTCCTAAGCTTCATGTACTTGTTGCCCGTCCTTGACGAGGAGATAGCACTAAATGTGAGGATTTAACCTTCAAGTAAATCTATTAAATCTCATTTATAGCTCTAATAACGTAAAAACATTTTTACACAAAATTGAAACCACATTTAGCCTAGATGTGTATTTACAGTTTAGAAGCCCATCCATCTTCTGCTGCTTATCCTTCACAGATGGCTGGTGGCTATCTCCAGCAGTCTATTGGCAAAAGGTGGGGTACATTCTGGATAAGTGGCCAGTCCTTTGCAGGGCAACATAGAGACATACAGCCATGCACACAGTTTGTCGTGTTTTTTGTGTGTTCTTTTTTGGGGTGGAGCCAGAGTACCCAGAGAGGACCCAGGCTAAAGAACATGCCAACTCCATGCAAAAGACTGTAGGTCGTGAATCAAACCTAGGACCTTCATGCTGCAAGGCAACAGTGCTACTAACTGCTCCACAAAGCAGCCCCATTTAGAAGTCCAGATGGATTTCTAACTCAAAATGCTTCCAAGGTTTTAAATGTTCATTCTTCTTTCGCTAATTCAAAGTTAACTTCAAACATACTGAATCTGCAACGGGTGATGCTTGTTGCTCACCCCTCAGGTTAGCTTAATTAATTTATAGATAAAAGGTTTCTTAAACCTGCATCATTATCTAACACTATCTAAATGTGTTGATTCTGTCATCCGTAGTTATTGCAGCTAGAGTAATGTCACCCAAATCAGACATTTGTCTCCCAGGTTGAAAAGAACTAGGCTCGAAATAAATCCATGTATTTGAATACGGATAAAACCTTAGTTCTCAGCCTCTCTTAGATCTGCAATATATTTCAAATACACCGAGGTACTGGTCTGTCACATAAATGCTTTGCTTCCTAGTTGCGTTTGGTAATTAGGAATCAAATCAACCTGAAATATATGACAGTATTTAAGCAGTGTGAGTAAATTCAATCAGTGAGGTATGTGTAGCTTGTTCTTCTTCAGGAAATGATATTGTGTCATCATAACACATTATCAGATGGTTGTAAGTGTGTTTGTTTCTGGAGGCTCTTGTCTCGCCTCTGGGCAATGCATTACAGCGGGTAATTACACAGCTTTCCCTCAGACATACTCCTTAATAGCTTTCTCTGTCTTTCCTCCCTGAGAATCCTTGAAGTCATAAAGCTTCAACAGCACAACAAATGAAGTTAGGATGCTGCTGCCAATTACTTCTCATTTACTGTGGTGCAAAGAGTGATCAAATGGTAACACAAGATGTTTTCCAATCTTCTGTCTTTGAGTGATGTTTACATTTTGTCCCTTATTTATTAAGGCTCTATAGACATTTGCATTCTGTTGTAAACAAACATGAGGATTTTTTTTAATGAAATTGAATGTTATTTCAAGTTGTCACCCTAATATTTATCTTTATTTCTGCAATACTTTCCCTGAGCTTAAGGCCATGTGATATTCCCTATGGAACCTATTCTTTCCTCCAATCTGTTTCTCTATCAGGTTGACTCTAACCCTGTCCTGCCCTATGGACTTGAAGAATTTCCCAATGGACATTCAGACCTGCACCATGCAGCTTGAAAGCTGTGAGTTTTCCTTTCTTCCTTTTACCTTTTCTTTAATATTTCCTTTTTTCAATCTTTTGATGTTCCGAGCTGTCTAAAAAAATGCCTTATTCCAGGGAATACTCTCTCTGTCTGACCCTCATGTTTGTTCAGGTATAGTTTGTTTGAATTAACGGTTCTAAAAAAAACTTGATCTCTAGAATAAAATTGTTCATTACTATTTAGACTTTTTGTTAGAAATAGGTTATCTGTGCCAAGAGTCTTAAATAAATGTTCAATCAAAATATATGATTTCGTTTGTGCCAAATTGTGTAATTACTTGGAGAAAATTTGTGATGTGCAAGTTCTGGTATTCAAATCATTACAGTAAAGGACAAGTAAAACTAAGTAAAGTACTTATACTCATACTTGAAGTGTCCCACTTCAGAACTGGGTCAAGGGGGCAGCAGTCTCAGGCGAGATTCCCAGTCTTCCCTCTCCGTAGACACTTCATACAGCTCTGCTGGGGGAACCCCGAGGCTGAACCAGGCCAGCCGACAGGCATAGTCCCTCAAGCATGTCCTGGGTCATCCTCTTGACATCCTGCCAGGTGGATGTGCCTGGAACACCTACCGAGGGAGGCGTTCAGGGGGCATCCAAAAAGATGTCTGAGCCACCTCCGCTCACTCCTCTCGATGTGGAGCGGCTCTAGTCCAAGCCTCTCCCGAATGATTGAGCTCCTCACCCTATCTCTGAGGAAGTGCCCAGTCACCCTGCAGAGAAAATGTAATTTCAGCCACTTGCATTTGGGTTCTTATTCTTTCAGTCATGATCCAGATTTCATGACTATAGGTGAGGGTAGGAATGTAGACGGACCAATAAATTCAGAGCTTTGCCTTTTCACTAAGCTGTCTCTGCACCACGACAGACCAGTGCTGCGCCTGCTTTGTAGCAGCAGCGGCACCAATCCATCTATCAATCTTCCACTCCATTCTCCCCTCACTTATGAACAGGCCCCCAAGATACTTGAGCTCATCCATTTGAGGCAGGAAAACTCTCCCCCAAACCGAACGGGGGGAAGGCCTCTTTTTCAGGTTGAAAACAATGGCTTTGGACTTGGAGAAGCAAATTCTCATGCTGACCGCTTCACGCTTGGCTGGAATCCTCCTCAGTGCATGCTGTAGGTCTTGGCAGGAGGGAGCCAGCAGAACCATATCCTCCGCGAAAAGCAGGTACTCGATCCACTGGTGGCTGCACCTACAAATCCTGTTTAAAAGGCTATGAACTAGACCAGTGACAGAGTGTAGCCCTGCAATGGTCCAACATGCTGCCATGATCTGGCCTGTTTGCTCCTCCCTAATTAGTAATTCCTCTCACCTGCCCTCTTCCTTCCCTGCCTCAATTATAATTTATTCCCCTCACCTGTTTCCTCTGGTTTTTATTCAGTTCAGCCTGAGCATTCAGGGCCAGATCACTGCTTGTCTTTCTGTCAGTCTTTCTGTTCAGTTCTATTTTATGGTTCGTGTCCTGGATCCTAGCTGCCAGTGGAAAGAGGGTTTTAGTGTTTGTCTCGTCTCCTGATCGTCCACTGTTCCTCCCCTGCGGAGTCCTCTGGGTTTTGGCTCATTATGGGGGGAGGTTCAGTTTTTATCAAAGTAAGCCTGGCTCCAGGGAGGAGACCAGTTTAAAGTCCTGCTTCAAGTTCCGGTTCCTACGTCCTGTCTCGCCTACCCCCCTTCCACTCTGCCTGCCTGTCTGCACCTGATCCTGTCTGCTCCTGTGCGTTACCACCTGGTCATGCTTCTGGTCCCAGTCAGACTCTGAACCCTCCTGGGCCTGTGGATGCCTGGAAGTCTGAATCCTGCCACCTGTTCTGTTCCCGCCTGATCTGGATCCTGCCTGTTCTGTCTGTTCCTGTCTGTTCTGGATCCCTGACCAGGATCGGCTGCCAGCATAACCTCTGGGACTGCAACACTGGGGACATTCGTGGTCAGGACTGTTAAACCAGAATGTCTGAGATTGGGCGGCGCCCCGCCCCCCCGCCTGCAGTGTCTGCGAGCCACAGCTCCGCTTTTGTTTTGTTTTATTTAATAAACGTTTGAACTTTCCTACTGACTGTCTCGCCTTGAATACTGGGTCCATCTGTCCTCGGTTCTTGACACATGTGCTGGGAACAGGTCCAACAATGCTGGCAATGTGGACCAGACCCCTGCTCCACTTGTACTGAGACTTGATAGCCCCTAGTAAAGTAAATGGCAGTGGTAACTGAGTGGCTGGTGGGCGGGTAGGTGGAGCGAAGTGGGGTCCGATCAGCACGGATGGTGAGAGCAGTGGTCCTGCACAGTTGGACAAACCAGGGGAGAGCCGGAGGGGTCCTCAGCCCGGCTTGGTAACAGCAAGGGGGCCTCAGAGTGGGATCCTAGTAGGAAGCAGAGGTAAACTTGTCTTGGGGCAACAGAGCACGAAGCGACGCTTGGAGAGGGATCCAAGGTATGAGGCAACCTGAGATAGACAGGAAAGAAGAATTGCAAATAGTACACATAAGCTCTCAGAAGACAGTGGCCAACTCAGGCGTACCACACTAGATTAACACTCTGCCGTCCTCCAGCTGTCAGATCACCGCTTAAATGCTCCCAAGCAATGCTGCCAAACGAGCTGCAGGTGTGCAAATTCAAAGTATTTAAATGAGTGCTCTAAAAAGGATTAATAGTACTGTATACTTACTAAGTTGCCTGAGCTGGGAAATTACTGCAGAAAACTATAGCTACTTTGTTAAACTGCTTTAATCAACAGTTATTAACAGATGGAATGGTTAAAAAAAAAAAAAAAAAGGAAATAGATTAGTGATAGTTTGATTATCTTTTCTATACCTTTCTTTACACTTTTAAATCTTGAACATGCAATAACATCTATATATTAAACTTTTTAAAAGGTTACAGGAGAAAAAAAAAGAATAAATGATATTTGCTCTTTTCAGTCTCCTCTTACCTTTAGTGAGATAAGAGCTGCCCTTATGAAACCAATTTCCAGGATATAAATAATAAAACTTTAATTCAGTGTCCCTTTTATTATATGTGACTCACTGCAATGCCCTGAGGTTATCTAGTTCTTTATCAAAGGAGATCTAAGCTTAGCAAAGGGTGAAATGGACAAAGAATCTATGTCATAAAATAATCTCTGCAGAAGGATGTTCAGCAAATAAATAAGAAAAGTTGGTCTTGTATCTTTTAGTTGATCTAATAACAATTTGTATTGGTGTTCATGGAACTAATCTCAGAGTTTCCAAAGAACAACACAGTTTATTTCTGAAAATGTACTCAAGGACAAACCTTTGGTATCAACTTTTCACTAAACATTTGACTGTCAGAACAGTCATTGTGAACAGCTGTGTAGCATTGTGGATTTCCAAGATCCCTTTTCACCTTTAAGTTATACTTCCATCAATTATCTGACATGTTTGTCCCAGGCGCTGGTGCCTATCTCCAGCTGTCTACGGGCGAGAGGCGGGGTCTACCCTGGGCAGGTCGCCAGTCCATCGCAGGGCAACACAGAGACAAACAGGACAAATAACCATTCACACACAAACTCAAACCTAAGGAGAATTTAGACAAGTCAGTTAACCTAACATTCATGTTTTTGGACTGTGGTAGGAAGCCAGAGTACCTGGAGAGAACCCACACATGCTCAGGGAGAACATGCAAACTCGATGCAGACAGACCCCGGACCGGGAATCGAACATAGAACCTCCTTGCTGCAAGGCAACAGTGCTACCCCCTGCACCACTGAGCAGCCTTATATTATATTTATAACTATTTTTTTTCATTTGTGGAGCGGTGAAAATGTAACATGTCATGTTTATATTTTATTTCCTGCAGAAAAAAGCTCTGGTAATAAGATATATCCAAATAAGAGTTTGTTTAATTTATTTAAACGTAAAAAAAAAAAAAATTGGTGTTGATAATTTAACAGTATATGGATTAAAAAATGAGCAGTTAGATTAAGAGTTGAATCAGGGCAGATTCCAATAATCAGGAAGGTAAATGAATGACTTCTGTTTAAGAAAGAACAAAGTTTTGGGGGAAGGAGATCCTGGTGGCTTGTAGGGGCAGGTGCTGCAGCAAGGATTAATGTTTTAGAGAGAATTTCTATAAAGTGAAGCAGATAAAGATATACTGTAAGCTCTTGACAGACAGTATAAGATGCTGGAAAGCAGACAGACAAGTGATGACTTTAGATACTGGTTCTGTATTGGACAAATGTAGATTGATTTTTTTAGGAGCTGGCTGTAATAGTGAAGATAATCATCCTTGTTTGCTATAGAAAACTGTCAAAAGCTTTCACCTGCTAGGCATAGAAGACAAAGGAATTGAACTATAAAAAGAGGTTAGCAGATGGCTGTGAAAAATAACTCAAACATAGTGTCAATGAGGGCATACCTGGGCTCAATTTAAGGATTTTTATCAGGTAAGTTCTGTTTGTGTTAAAAGTATGACATCCTTAAAGTATGTAAAGAAGATTCGAAACTCAAATAACTAATAAGCATTCCTTGTTTGGGCAGGGAACTTTGCAAGGTCCTGTATGGCCACCCTTCTTATTAGAAATCTGTTCTGTTCGATTCTAAAATTGACAATATCCTTCTCTCCATCAACCTGTGAAAAATCACCAAATGCCATTCTGACCTGAGGCCACTCTGACAGCAAAGATTCCTCTATCATTTATCGGTCAACAGAGACATATGTCAATTCTGAAAGATTTCATTGGCAAGGAACTGGACCTCCATCTGAGCAGCTTCCTGGTTCCAGCTTAGTTAACTGGTAGTATAAACTTTTCTTTGGGTCTGTACCCAATTTCATTCCTTTTTCATTTCTTCTTTGTAGTTGTAACAGTGCATTTGCTTTTTAAGGAGATTTTGAGAGCTGAATATTTTAGAGCACTGGAAAACTGAGTAGTTTACTATCTTTATAAAATTCAAGAGGTAGGAGCTTCTCATTCAAACACACTGGCATGTAAATACTATGATTACTTATTTCAGGGTAAAATAACCATTGCTACGTCTAAAGTGCAATGATGTATTATTTATTGCTTTTTTAAAATCTTAAACAATATAAAAAACAGCAAAGGTCAAATATCTCAATTTAAACATCTTAATGAGTGATTCTGAAATAGAAAAGCTATATATAAGCATAGAAATAAATGTACAAATAGAAACCACTTTACTATACTATCCTTTAAAAAGAATCGCTTTGTCACGTTTTGGTTGTGGTTTAGAGGACCCAAATGCAAAGGCAGAGAGATTGGGGTGATTTCTTGTAGTTTTAATGATGAAAGCAGTTCATAAAGGCAAGAATCCAACTAAAAATGTAACACAGTTAGAACCATGGAGACATCAAGGGAAAACAGGCACAAGGAGCCAGGGAGAGACGAGGTGAGAAGCAACGACAGGACCAGCAACAACAAGGAACCAACAAGGAGTGACAGCAGAGGGAGAGTATATGTAGCTGACTGAGATAATGGCAGGGCCAACGAGCTGACAAGGAGCAGGTGTAAGAGGAGACAACGAGGGAGCCAAGGGGAAAGGAACACACTCAAGAGGGCAACAGAGGAAAACAACAGAAAAACCTGAGAACTAACATAAATATAGAAACTACAACAAAATAGGAATTAAACCAATAAAACTAGGAAACATGGAGCGAAGTAAATAAAAGAACCAAAACCATGACACACTTAAGGTCTGCTATTTTGTAACAAAATATATTTGGCTTGAATGCTGGATCAAATATTCAAATGATTAAAGCAGACTGGTTTGTTTATAGTTACAGTTATAACTTATGTTGTACTTTGGTTTTCTACTGGGAAATTATTAGGATAGGAATGTTGTTTGCTTACACGATACATATGACTCAAATATCCAGATTTATATTTGGGTACAAGTCACATAAGTATATGTGCATACTTTATAATGAGGAAAGAATATGAATCAGTCAGCTTCCCCAAAGGAGCATCCTATTTCTAAACCTTCAGTTTAAATTAATCTTTGACATTTGATAATAAAATCAATTTCCTTTTTCCCTCTGAAACACAAATAGGTTTCTAGTGTTTCCTGGACTTAATTATAGTTTTATGCATTAGCATTTAAGTTTTTTTTTTTTTTTTTATGAGTTATATATCTTCAATAGATACTATGTAGATTTTAAATGTTTTGTTGCCTATATGTGTTGTTCCTTTGGTTTTTTGGTTTATTCAGAGAAAACAGTAATTATTATTCTATATTTGAATTTTATTAGTATTGATTCAAAGCTCTCATCAAATTTTAAGTTTTTAATCAAGGCAGATTTTTAGTAAAACAACAAATCTGCTGAGTACACTGAGATCTGCTTGTTCTTTTTTTAAGAAGAACAGTAGCGACCTGGCGAGGAAATGTTTACCCTTTAAATTTATTTGAATAGATTTATGAACTTTAAAGATATTTTATGCAGCTAATCTAATACAATTAAAGCAAAATATAAGATATTTTTTCCTCCAACAGTTTTTTAAAAGACAGTGTTCTGAACCTAAAGGTATTTATGTATATATTTGTGTGTGTTTGTGTGTTTGGTTTGAGTTACAGTATCACTTTCCTCTGCCATTAGAAGAGAGGTAATCATTTCTGATTAAAGGCCCAGTGAGGATACTTGGCCTTGTGTTGACAAGTGCTAATATACCACCCAAGGGTGCAATAACCTTGGCTGGGGCCTAATATCGAGAGGACATTATAGGTTTTACTGTCACTACTGAAAATGTGCCTACACCATCTGTTCAGAAAAATAAGTAAGGATGGAGGGAAAAACTAGGAGTTATTATCAAGGTTTAAATGAGTCAAGGCCAGTGATCAGTCTGGCCTTTCATCCACTGGCTTTAAAAAGATATATAAAAGGCTCCAAGCATGGGATTTTTCCTTATTTTGAAACATCAAAGCTCCATATAGCAGCGTATGGATGTATGAATGACAGTTCCTCTCAAGAACAAAATAAGTGTGTTTTTGTGGAAGTCTTTCACAGCATTGGGTGTAGTATCTTGAATAATTGATGCTTTTGCATCTTAGGACCTAAAGGTACCCACTAGATATTGGTATTCTTCAGATGCTTAAGGCAGCCTGTGTTGTTTATGCTGCATGTATGTTAACTGTAGCTGAAATTAGTTATAAAACGGTGTACAACCTTAAAAGAGGCCTATCAAGATTTACTGTGCCTTTTTTCAATTAAGCAAACTGTAGTTGATTTTTTTTTTGTTCTTTAGCAAGTGCTCTTTGCAAATACCTAAGAAGACATATGTTTACAGTTTACTTAGAATAATAGAGTTTTGGGATGGCTGAACCAAAAGCAAGACATAAACCTGTAAACATGCTTCATCATCATCAAACATCAAAGATTTGGAGCTCATCTGCAGAGATGAATTGTCTAAATACCAAAGGAACAACAGAAAAGGCTGGTGTGCAAACACAAAAAAAGGTTTGACTACTACCTGTCTACCTGAATACTGTCGTGGAAAAAAGTATTCAACTATTCACGCTAGTTAAATACACAGAGATCGATGGATTTTACAGTCATACAGCCCTTATGGCACAGCATTCTGCCCTGTTCTGCATGAGCAGTGTTCGTCCCCCATTACTTACAACAATGGAATAGTAGTGAGAGTCAAAACAAATTACAGACACTTTGGTTAAACAGTAACATGTTATGAATAAACCTTGAGAAAGAATCTGGTTTGTTGTGGGAAGAAGCTACGTCTGGTAATAAACACCATCCTGCAGAAAATGGTGTGGCCTTCAAGATGAAACAGACTGAGTTAAAACTTTTATAGTGAGTAAATGGGATAAATTAATATATAATAGAAGAGAAATAAAAATACCAATTTCATCTTTTTTTTTGCAGATTTTTTTAAAGGGTATACATAATTTTAAATTTACATTAAATACATTTGCACTGATAAAAACATCTTACACAAACTTAATGAAATAACGGCTGATAAAGCATTGTGTTATTTATCTTTTTGGGTGTATAACCTCGTCTTCTATCCATCAGGAGCTGGATTAAGCCCTAAGAAAAAAAACGTTCCTCTGTGAAAGACATCTACTAGGGAAAAAACAGCATTGTAAGGATAGCTGGTTGGTGTTGCATCAGTAGAGCTCATTCTGATTTCCTTTCCCATTTAGTCTATTTTTCACTCCAGGGACCATTTCCAGGTACCAAGGTTTCTTGTTTTGGGGCCATCATTACCTTTCTATGTTTACAGATCATTTACCTGGGTAAAAAAAAATTAAAAAGGTAGAAAATTACCCCAGAAAAAAGAAGCACTGAAAGGGAGGTGGAGCTTTCTCATTTGATGTTTGAATGGAATTTTATGGAGAGAACATGAACCATTTCAAATTGACAGTTTTATGGTTAAAATTAGCAGAAAACAATAGCCTTGGAGGCTACAATCTAAGTTTCAAACAGCAGAAACGTTGAAAGAATGCCAGCCAAGGTGAATTTTCAAGGTACTGCTACCTAATGTTTTAGGTCTATATTTCTCTTAAAACACAAAGATTCAAGATTTTTCTGGATGTTTTTTTTTCTATAAATAAATGCAGTTGTTCCCTGATATTACTTTAAACCAGTGTTTCTTGATTTTGATCACTGCCTTGCATGTGTTAGATATCTCTATGTTGCAGCACACCTGATTTAAATAACTGTATTACCTCTTAAGCAGCAATCAATTGCTGCAGATGCTTTCCAATCATCCATTCATATAAATCAGGTGTGTGGCAGCAAGAGAAACCTAGAACATGCAGGACAGTGGCTGAGAACCACGGGATTTAACCCAAGGAGTAGCATTCATGACGACAATGAACTGGAACCCAGAAGCTAGATTATTATATCACACAATATTTAATATTGTAGCATTTTTCCAATAAATAAAAAGAACAACATCTGCTGTATTTTATACATATTTAATTAAATATCAGCAAAGCTGTTCATAGAGATCGTGGTAAACATTCAGCAGCTGATTAAAACAAAATTCAAACTCTTGGAAGTAGAGATACAGAGGTGTTTATCACAGCTGGCAATATCTACCTTTAATACAGCCATCAGCTGTATCTGACTTAAAGGTCAAAATCATTGAGAAATGTTTGATTTGAAATGTTAGACCTACAATTTTAGGGGATTTTCAGCTGAATTTTTATGTCTTTGAAAATCCAATGATTCTCAAAAATCTCATGCATTGCAGTAAAACTCCTTGCCTGCTTTTGTTTTCATTCATTATCTGCCGAGTTGTGTCTGGTTCAAACAAAAAGATACAAGAATGTATGAATTTGGGACATTAATGAAAATAAAAGTACAACTACTGAATAAAGGTCAGCTATGTTATTTTAGATGGTTAAAAAACTGATTTATTTCGTTCCATATAAAGACTGAAAGGTTTAAGTCAGTCCGACACCTTTCCTTAACACATTCCTCTGTTCTTTGTTCCCCTTTCACAGTTGGTTACACAATGAATGACCTGATCTTTGAGTGGCTGTCTGACAACCCCGTTCAAGTGGCCGATGATCTCACACTCCCACAGTTTGTGCTGAAAGAAGAAAAGGACTTGGGTTACTGCACTAAGCACTACAACACAGGTGCATCATAATCTCCAGTTCGATTACCTAAAAGAAAGCAATGACCCTACAGAAGCCAGCATATATTGTTCACTTAATCTAATACCTTCCACAGTCATATAGTTAATTGATCTTAGAAGATTATTCAGGGAAACTTTGTGGTTATTTGGCAACCAATTCACACTTCTTAAACATTTTCACTATATGGATAACAAAAACAAAGATTCAGTTAAACAAGGTCACACAGTCAGTTTGGCCAAAGCTTTCCATCTAAGGAAAAGCAGCTGATGGCATAGTTTCATTGTCTCTTCAGTAGTCCATCACTGTGCACAATGCATGTAGCGACAGTGGAGAAGAAAACTCCCTTTTAATGGGAAAAAACCTCCAGCAGAACCAGTCTCAGAGTGAGTGGCCATATCTGGAGGCCCGACTGGGGTTCACCGAAACAGAAGCAGATATACTGGTTTTTAGTTTTTTGACCTACATGCTGAATCACATGGTGAACCAGTAAATTTTCATGTTTTATTTACATTAAGCAAAAAGAATCTGGAAGCAGCGAGGACTGCAAGAAGTCAATTGAACTTCCTGGTTGGTCTGAGGGGAAACAGCATGCTGATTAGGAAGGGTTTGATTGATGACAGCTGATGACTGATTGATTTGGTTAATTAGGAGATGGAGTGGTTGGATGGTTTTGTAGGGGTTTAATTTAGCTGACTTTGCAGACTGAAAACCTGCAAAGGTTTAGGACACCGGCAGCCCAAACTGCTCAAAGAGCCATATTGGACCAAAAAAACAAAAAATAAATCTGTCTGGAGCCACAAAAATAGCAAGTGCAAGTCTTATATATGTCTTGTATGGCAACATGGGCTCTAAGTGTATTATCCCACTATAGAAAAGGACTACGTGGGCTTAAATATATAATAAGCAGTCATGATTACATGTTTATCCTTGAGCAAATATCACATAGCAGCATGAGGTGAGGGAGGAGAAGTGAACGTTCACACCGCACACCGCTTCACCGCCCTTCATCGCGCGGTTTAAGTTTTTGTTGCATTGATGTAACTATAGAAGCACGATAAAGGAATCTTTCTATGGTGGGCGTGTTTCTGTTAGGTGGAGTTGATTGAGTCATGAGGAACCAAGCAAAAACTGACATCCATCAGAGCAGAGCTCTCTAACCCTGAAATCCCACATCCTCCGTCACCATCATTCCTTGGTGTGATTTATATTTTTAGGATTTGGGGGGGGGGGGGGGAGGAAGAAAGTTCACATTAAATCTATCTTTGCTCTCCTCTAATTTATCCAGAATTCTGCAATCGCACTGGTCGACTGCAGATTTAGCTTGCCTTCCTTGGAAATGCCTTTCCAAATTAACAACCTCTCATTCCAAAGCAAAAATGCAGGCAATCCTTCTGCATTGATAATGAAAGCATATGAGCCGCTCGATTATTTGAATCCTCTTTTATCATCAGCCATTTTCCTTTTTTCTCTTTGGGATCCATGGTCCGAGACACACCCACCCCTTAGTTTGCCTGGCACCCGCCACGCTGGTTGCAAGGTGTAACCACTGATCTCTAAGGCTATTGGCAAATTATTGTTTAAATTTATTAATTATACAAATGTTTACAGAGTTGGACAACATAATTTATTTTTGTTTGACCTCCTGCACACCGCATTAAATCAAACGAGAAAAAAAATCAATTTTCATAAAAGAGCATAGCTATATTGTATAGAAATGTTGTCCTGGAGAGCAGGCAGGCACGTGACTCAGAACTGCTGCACACAGGTGAGACCTTTTCCAAGAAGATCGGAGAGGAATTTAGGTTCAATGGTTGTCTGGGACAATAACAAAATCCACATTTGATTTAAAAGGAACATTAGATTTAATTCTATATTTGACTCAATCCACTGGGTCAAGAGATGGTTTCTTAAGTAAAGGTTTAATTATAGTTCCCTTAAAAGTCTGAGGTACATACTGTAACACAGATAGATTAATCATGTCTAAAATGGAGGAGGAAATTAGAGGTAATACGTGCTTAAATAACATAGTTGGAACTGGATCTAACATACAAGTTAAGGGCTTAGATTAAGATAATAGTTTTGCTAACTTTGAAAAGTCAGCTGGATCAAGGCAGTCTAAACCCGGCTTAGATTCTATGGTTACCTCAGATAATACTTCACTTCCGAAGGATAAACCAATCATATTTAAAAGGGTGCCAAAAATCTTTTTTTTTTTTTTTTATAAAATCAATCTTATTTATAAAGAATCCCATAAAATCATTACTGCTAAGAGCAGGGGGGATGGGCGGTTCAACAGAGCTATGGCTTTGGGTGAGTTTGGCAACTGTATTAAAAAGAAATCTAGGATTTTTCTCATTCTCCCTTTCTTCGGTTTCAGTAGTTGTTAGCTAGTTTAGTTTTTATTTCTTGAAAATGCTTAGTTTAAGTTTAGTTTTTATTAGTTTCAGTTATAGTTTTATTGTTTTATAAAATAGCACTTACTCACAACATAAATTGCCTGTTAAAGGTAAGCCAAAGAGGTCATGATTAAAATTAGCCACAAATCGAACATGTAGAAAAGTGGAGTCTTCATGTGGGATGTTTGGCATGAAGTTAATACTCCACATTCACCATGAAAAACACGATAGTAGCAATAGTATTCTGTGGGGATGCTTCTCTTTTTCTTTTTCTTTTTCCCCGCAATTCACTCGTCAGTCAGAAAATCCCTTTAAAATGGTTTGAATATTGGGTTGTGACATTAAGAATCTGAAAGAATTCAGGGATTAATGATAATCCTTGCAGGGTTTGAGTTAATTATCACATGCACTGTTCCTGCAGGTAAATTCACCTGCATCGAGGTGAAGTTTCATCTAGAAAGGCAGATGGGTTACTACTTGATCCAGATGTACATCCCTTCACTCCTCATCGTTATCTTGTCCTGGGTGTCCTTTTGGATAAACATGGATGCTGCACCGGCCAGAGTTGGTCTGGGTATCACCACTGTGTTGACAATGACCACACAAAGTTCCGGGTCTAGAGCTTCACTGCCAAAGGTAAATCTGCTAATTGGCTATATTTTTTATATTTTATGTTAGTTTATAGTTAGAATGCATACAAAGTAGCAAGACAAACTAAATTGTAATCATAGTAATCTTTTAAAAAGCAGCATGCTTCCGCTGCAGTAGTTTGAGATTTGAGCAAAGCATGAGCAAGGGGAAATGGTGACACATGATTGACAATAACAAAAAGTTAATATTTTAACACCCTACATCTGCCTAGTATTCAATGTTCCACAAATTGGAGTACTAACTATGAAGCAGTTGTTGGTTGAAACTTGTTTTTTCACCCACATTATTTACGTCAGTGGACTGATTCCCACTGTTTGGTTCAAATTATGGAAAGTAAAAAAAAAATGAAAGAGAGTTGCCATTCCAAAAGGTGAGTTTATAACTAGGTTGGGCCAGTGTGAAATGTGATTCTCCAAGAGCTTTTTTTTTCTCCTACTCCAAGAGCTTTTAAGAAGTTTGTTGAAGTTATTTTTCAATTTAATACAGAGGCTATAGCGATGTAAAACACTGTACTTCACAGAAGACAGGTATAGCTGCACATGTCCAACATTGTTCTTTATAAGCATCCAAGTTGTCCCACATTTGTTTTTTGAGGTCTGGTCACCATAGATCCATTCTATATTTTATGCATTTCTTTTTAATGCAGAAAACCTACAATTTTCTCATTGACTAAGCCTTTTAAGTTAACTTCAGTCTGCGGGGTTACAGACCAGTAGTAATTCCTTATGATGCAGTAGTTGATATGAAACTTAGACAGTTACCTGTTGTCCATTTTTTTAGAGTTCAATTTTCAAAAGTACCTAAATGCATGTGTTTCCATGACAACAGAGAAGAAATGCAGAAGCATCTCACAGTGAAGGTGTGCAACCAGACAGTCTTGGAGGAGCACAGATTATCTGCCTCATGTTAATGTCAGGACAAGTTTAGCTAGCATGTAAAACATACTTTTTCTTACTGCACCTTTAAAACAGATACATGTTTTATCTTTTTGTCCTGATATTTTTTTTGATGAGACCTGAAACAGTTCAATGGGATGGGGACAGATGTTTAATTGTATCTACATACATGTTACAAAAGTGTATTTGTGGGCATCATTCAGAGAAAAACAACGGGCATGCTTAGTTAAAATGATTTAGTCATAATTTTGCATGATTTAGGATCTATTAGGCATGACTGTGGTGGATCATAATAGATGTATAATTTCCTTTATCTCTGTTCTAGTCAGTACTTTTTTAACAACCGGAAATTGGTGCCTAATTAAGTTAAGTCTCAGTGCAATGCTCGAGTATCACTGATGTGCTGTGGCATGTCTTCTTTCATGAATGACACAGCTGGGGCAATCCCCAAGTCTTGGCCGTGACCTGTCTGGTCGCTATGTGTCAGCTGCCCACAACCCACTTACTCATTTAAATTCTAGGTCATGCAAGACATGAAAGTTATTCCAACCCAGAGCTGAAAGAATAAAAAATGGGTGAATGGTGGCCGACCCACAGTTTTCCCTAAGCCATACTAATTGTCTTTTGATCACTGTGGTGTTTTCTGTTCTCAGGTATCATATGTGAAGGCTATTGACATATGGATGGCAGTGTGTCTACTGTTTGTGTTTGCTGCCTTGCTAGAGTATGCAGCAGTCAACTTTGTCTCGAGGCAACACAAGGAATTCATCAGGCTGAGGAAAAAGCAGCGGCAGCAGAGAATAGTAAGTGTAAATTGAGCAGAAATACAGACAGCTAAAGGCTTTCTCCAGGAAGTGAAACATTCAAACTACCACATGCTACAGCTGATTCCTAAAATGTAGGCACACAGTAAATCACACACATGCACATGTACATCTCCTTGCAGGCTCCTATAATGTTGACTTATGTGTCTTGTTATTGTGGCATGCTGTATATTTTCGACCTGACAACATCAACACGCTACAGTTATCTGTCATATTACATGAGGAAAATCTGTTCATCCCAGTGCAGCTCATTTCCATGGTGGGCACTGACCTGTGAGGAGCTTTATTTATGTCACACCATTTGATACAGAGAAACAAGTTTCCATGATTCTTAGGTATATGAGAGCCAGTAGCCCTGATGACCAACTTCATGCACTGAAAATATATTCTCAAATCGATTACGATAACACCTTCTTAAACCTCACTAAAATTTTACAAATACACTGATCAGCTAGAGTCGATTTAAAGAAGACAACAACCCTTTTTTTGTAATACTTTGAGATGTTTGTTCCAAGAAGCTGTACTTAGTGAACAACCAGAAATATGAAGTTAATACATTTGAGACAATTTGTTCTGCTTTATTCCTTTTGCTTTCATTCTCTATTTTCGTGTATTTGGAAATCTTAGGCCACCTTGCTCTAAATTTTAGTTAGGATGTTAACCATAACTGGTTTGTTTTTATCTGCCAAATTAGAAAAAGCTTGTTTTAAAGGAGACTTCTCCCTTAGCCATATTATGTGGTATTCTCTGTACTCCCATAGTAAAAACAAAAATGTTTTTGATTAGATGATTATGGCTGTTATCAAATTTGGCTGAATTTGCTAACAGCAGGTTAGCATTTTACAGAAAACAGAAAATACCCTCAAATATCCAATCAGTGCATCCTTACTTTACATTTAAGCAAATGCTTGTATTGTTTCCCTCATCTTCTCTACTTTTTCTGCAGCAACTATGTTATTTTGGGTCTTTTTTATCTTTTATCATATTAGCTTCTGGAAATATAACAAAATATGACTTATAATCCTATTAATAATACATGTGACCTTACACATAACCAAAAAGAACTCTTGTAGAATTAATTCATGCTTTAAATGTTGATGAAACAGAAGTTTGCAGTTGTAGATGTTGTTTGTAATGTTTCTATTTACGGTACGTTTGCTTTGATTATAGAATCATTTTGTACATGATACCCCTGTTAAACTAGATTAATTTTTCTCAATAAAGGTTAGAGAAAGTCTTTTTATAGACAAGCCATCTTGACAAACCCATGGCTTAGAGTGGACAGTCACAGACCTGCACTGTATAAATGTAGAGGGGTCACTGGGCAGAATGCCCTCCTCCATCGATACATGGGGGAGAGTATAATAGCCTTTTAGGGAAAAGGATGTCGCATGTCCACTTCGGTAGCACAATTACTCCCTCAGAGATGTTTGGGGTCAAACTATCTATCTGAGATGTATCGACACATGACCTGACTAGTTACACTGGAGCAAAGTTGTGAATTAAGTAGAGAGTAAAGTCCCAATGAAACAAAGGGTTAATTAATGCATTGGCCTTTATTCTTTAGAAAGAAAAGAAAAAAAAATGTATTCCCAAAACCAGAAGCCTGAACTGAGTAATAAAATCAAAGGTTAAATCAAAGCAGTAACTTTTTCCCTTGTTATTTTTATATTTTCCTTTTGGATGGAGGCGATTGGCAGTCTGGCTGCAAGCGTTGAGTCTTTGCGGAAAGCCAATGACACTCCTGGTAACAACTCAGCCTGCAGGAATCTGAGTCAGCATTGCAGCGCCTGTGCAAGGGTAAAAACAAAACAAAAAAAAGGAATGAAGCCTATGTCAACCCTGACCTTCCAACCCAATTTCTGTCTGTGCCTGCAGCCACCCAAATTGATTGTGTTGGGAAAGTTCACCTCAAACGTGAATTTATACTGTCATCTTTCTCAGAGCCAAACCCACATCCCTTTGTATAAACCTTCTGTTTCTCACCTTCTGCTCCTGTATGCCAGTACTATCCCAACTACAAACCTCCTTCCTTTAATCCTCTTAAACATGTATTCTCTTAAAATGTTTCAAAGTTGTTCTTGTTTTCTTTCTTCTTCTTCCTTTAAAGCTGTTGTGACGTTAACTGAGTTAGTCTTATTCAATTTGAATTTTATTAATAAAGATACGTTAGAAGTTATTATGTACGTAAAAGCAGAGCTTGGTTCTGACGACCGTTTATCATCATCACACTATTTCGGTTCCTCGACTCCTCGCCTCCTAGTGACGATTTGTGGTATTACTGCCAGTATTGAAGGAGGAATTCAAGCAGTTGGTGGCGGTAATGCACCAAAAGTTGTTTGCCAACCGCCATAAAACACAAGAAGAAGAAGACGAAGAAGGAGGGAATCAAGCAAATCAAAATGTTGCGTGGCGAAGATTTCGATTGTTGTTTATAGTTGTTCTTCTTCTTCTGTTTTGTGTTGGTTGGCAAGCAATTTCCGGAGGGGCATTACCGCCAACTGCTGGAATGGAGTGTGAATCGGGATGTGCAGCCAGACAGAGATGATGCGTTCTGCTCATGCGCTCTTGTTATCAGAGAACCGAGCCAGGGAAAACCGAGCCGAGCCCACCTCTGGAACTGGTCTGCAGTTAGTGCGGTCCGGTTGTGTCTAGCTAAGTTCAGTTCATTTTGCTTTCCATTTACACACGATAAGTTATCTCAGTTACTAAGCACGGTTTTTCAAGGGTAGTGTAAATGGGGTAATAAAATAAATGGGGTAAAAATAATGGGGTCAGTCAAAAATCACTACGAAGGTAAAAACAAGTGTCAGCCAAAAATCATTAAATGAGGAGCTTTAAATTGTAGTTGTCCTTAATCTAACACAGTACATAACATTTTGTTAAAACCCCACAGCTAAATAAAATCCACTATGTTCTGTGTGGCTCCTCCCTTATTCTGGCTTTAATGTTGCACCTCCACAGAGCCATGGCATCATGATAAGGTCCCTCCTGCAGGAGGCCTTTGGCTTATTTTTCCTATTCTGGCAAACTCCTCCTATAAAAAGAGTGTTTTTAAATACCATCCCAAAAAAAGTAAAAACACTAATTAAAAGGCTAAAAGTTGTTTTCAGTGTTGTGCATTCCATAAAAACATGGAACACAATTTCAGACAGACCGCAGAAAGGATGCTAAAAAGGAGTTTGTGGCGATGGCACCGTGTACCATTCTCCATTGTAGATTACCAGTTCTTTTTTTGACTGGGGGCTTGTATAAAGTTCTCCATTGGCAAGCTTTTTTCTGAAGTTTTTCTGTCCAGATGCAGACTGGCCGGTCCTGAAGATGTCTTTGGTTAATTGCTTTTGTGCAGCTGTGGTAAAGGGATTTTAGGTCCATATTTGATCAAACTGTTTTCTGTGGATCCTGGCAGCAGTGTTGGGAAAGTTCTCTTTCTACGTGAACTAGTTCAAAGTTCAGTTCACACATTTTAAAATGAACTGGTTCAGTTCATAGTTCATAATTCAAAATTTTGAACTCAGTTCACAGTTCCAAAAAATGAACTAGTTCATAGTTCTTTTTTTTTTCATATATTGCTCAATTACACCATAGCCTACTGTAGAACCACAGACAGCAATTATTTTATCAGTTGTAACACTGAAACTGTGCGTCAGATTTCAGATTTTGAATCCTTATCCAACCAGGGTTTAGATTAGCATTGAGGGGACTGCATTTACCCATTGATGCTTTAATGCTTTGTTGCTGTCCATTCACTTCACACTAGTAGCAGCTGCAGCTTTCACCCCTACAGTATATTCTCAAAAACATCAGGAAAAATGTGCTCCTTGAATGGTCTTTTTTATGAGGAATTATTAAAAGAAAAACAGGAAAGTAGTCTTTAAGGTGCAAATGTTTTTTTTTTTTTTATTATTATTATTATTTTTCCATTTGAAATTCCATTTCAGTACATACTAAAAAGGAATACTGGAATCCTGGAAAATTATACCAGGCAGATTTAAGTGCGGATTTTTTTACTGAAAGCCGGCGGGCAAAGTTTGCAGAGAAATGTAAGATTGTTTCCATCATCCTCACCGACCACCTGGTCATAAACCTCTTTTAAGTGATCATACTGCTGCTTTGTCGCCTCCACGGTCGTCTCCATGCTGCTGTGGCTTCCACGCTGCATTTTGTTTTGATGACGCACGCGGCTGTAGGCTACGACACTGGTAGCTGGTGTTGCCAGATTGGGTGTTTTTCCCGCTACATATTAAGGCCTGTTTACGGTGTGATTTAGGCGTGGTTTCGCCTGGAGGACTCTATAGAAATCTGGCAACCTATTGAACGGAGTTGAACTGAGAGAGCGTGCCGTTCACAGACGCCAGAATGAACGAGTTCACAATAACGTTCATCAGGCAGTAATACAGTACGTTCAGTTCACGTTTGCACAAAATATGAACGAGTTCATGAACTTTCGTTCAATGAACGCGTTCAGGCACAACACTGCCTGGCAGTGATTTTAGTGAAGGCCGATGTAATCCGATCTTTTTTTTTTGCCTAACATTGCATCAATATCTGATCTATAATCTTTTTGCTGCTGTAAACACCAGAATTTTCCCATTGTGGGACAATAAAGAAATTTTCTATTCTCTTTTGTTATAATTTTGGACCGAGACATCTCTAGTTTTAATTCAAAATTATAGGCCACCTTCCTCTAAATCTTAGTAAAACATAGTTGTATTTTAGTTGTTTGGTAGACTGAAACATTGCTGTTTTTTTAAACAAGCGCTTAGGAAACAGAGCAGAGATTAATAACAGTTATTACCCTTGAAGAACCATAGACCCTAGCGCATGACATACTGTCTTATTAAAACAAGAGTAGGAGAAATAATTAAGTAGTGCTAGGGGAGGAACTATACCCTATACCTTTACTGTGTGGTGCAATTTGTCATTTGGACAGCATGTAGTAACTATAAAGTATTTCAAAACCAGCCTGCTGTGATACAGGCAATGTTAAAGGGAAATTACATTAACAGACTTAAACTTTGGAGCTCCATATAAAGACAGCAGGGGTCAATTACAGGGTATGTGTCTTAGAGACATGATGTATATAGAGCACACAGTTTGCATGCACATCAGTAGAATAGTATTTGATGGGAGCTTTTAAGGTCTATGTTTCAAGATTGTCTGGAATTTGGCAGCTGTCTGTGTTGGTGAGGGTGAAACAAAGTAAGAGGTAAAAAAATTGGATGAGAGCTTTCAAAGGCCTTCACACTGACTGCTAATCGTCCAATTTAGATCACACATCTTCACTTCCTCCCGTTAAAGTGAATCTCTGCAAGTGTCAGAGAGGCTTTCATGATTAATCTGTATGTCTATAAATATTAGCTTCAAAGGGCAGAGACAATCTCTTATTCAATGTAAAAATAAACTGGGCCTTTTTTAAAGTAGTATAGAGCAAAAAGTTACCATTACTGCTACTACTATCTTGCTCATCCATTGTTGAGATCAGGCATAAGAAGATTTAAAATCTACACAGGGTATTTTTGCAGACAGAAATTTTGAATATTGCATTTATAGTTAGAATTTTAGAGCTATTTCTGTTCCCATTCTGTTTTTGTTGATTTTAAGGTTTCCTCCATTACGTTCAGATATAAGGCAAAATAACTTGTTTTCAATTCAGTCTGTATAATAGACAAATATAAACAAATATAATAAAATAGATAATAAACATGCTGAAAGTAGAAAACATCCCTGAGTATAAGATTTGACCTATAACTGAATGCAATGTAAGATTTGATGTGCAAAAAAAAACAAACAAAAAAACAGGAGTTATTCCCATCCCTGTCACCAAATACACTGAGGGCAGAATTATTAGTATTTCGACCACATCATCCTTTTCATACATGTTGTCCTACTCCAAGCTGTATAGGCTTGAAAGCCAACTACCAATTAAGTAAATGAGGTGGTGTGCATCTCTGTTATGAGAAGGGGGTGGCCTAATGACATCAACACCCTACATATGGTGTGCTTAATTAGGCAACTTCCTTTCCTTTGGCAAAATGGGTCAGAAAAGAGATTTAACAGATCCTGAAAAGTCAAAAATTGTCAGATGTCTTTCAGAGGGGTGCAGCAGTTTAGAAATGGCCAAGCTTTTGAAGCAGGATCATCGCACAATCAAGCGGTTCATGGCAAATAGCCAACAGGGGCGCAAGAAGCGTGTTGAAAAAAGAAGATGCAAAATAACTCCCCATGAATTGAGAAGGATCAAGCGTAATGCTGTCAGGAAGCCATCAGCCACCAGTTGTGCCGTGTTTCAGAGCTGCAACATGTCTAGAGTGCCGAGAAGCACAAGGTGCTCAATACTCAGGGACCTTGCCAAGGAAAGGAAAGCTGAAAAAATGCCACATTTGAACAAGACAAAACATCAAGATTGGGCCAAGAAATATCTGAAGACTGATTTCTCCACTGATTTTATTGCCTAATAATTCTGCACAGTAATATTTACCTGCCCACACAGACATTCACCGACATTCTCATAAAATGGCCAACTTCAAAACACATCAACTTCCAAAAAATATTAAACTTTGATGTTAAGGAGTCTTTTGGGTTGATTGAGAACACAATTGTGTCCCAATGATAAAAAGAATCCTCAAGAATACAATGCCTATGCCTAATAATTCTGCACACAGTGTACTTACTGGATTGTAGATAATGATGCGAAGCATGAGTTCATTCATTCAATCATTTTAACTTCTTCAGAAGAATAACGCTTTACCAGTTTGCTTGGAAATTGGTTTATGGTGTATTGTATTTGAATATGATCTAATTAGAATTTGTTTAGTTGAATAAAAATTTCTTTAACAGTTTTGCATTGAATTTAGGTAATACTTAGTCTTGTTTATGAATTGATCCTGTTGGTCAAGTGTAATCATCAGAACAGATGGACCCAGAATTGAAACTAGACCACTAGTGTGAAAACTTAACACAGTTTATTGAAATGAAACTGCTGCAGGTAGTGTCAGCGACTAGGGCAGGAACCTCTGGAAATGGAGACAGAAGATTAGTGACCAGCTTAGCTTTACAAAGTGCATCAATCACAAACCTAAGGGTCACTAACCTTCTCTTAACCCTAAGTCTGGGAAGAACCAGTGGGTTAGGTTCGTGCCGGTCAACAGTGGGTCTGAGGTTGCTGTCACTGGTCAGGAAGTTTTAGAGAATAACTCCAGCTGAGTTACCGTATTTTCACGACCATAAGGCGCACCGTACTAAAAGGCGCAGTCTCAGTTGTGCGTGCCATTTCTGTATTTAACACACACATAAGGCGCACCGGACTATAGGGCGCGTTTTTTATATACAGGTACATGTCCTCTACTACCTTTTAATACCTCTACTGCGTATTTAAAAAATACACCAGGAGCAAATCTGAGTATGACTGTGCTTTATTCATGTATTCATTACAAAGTATTAATCAAACCTGGGAGCTGGCCGTGAGACAGACACATCGCAGATGACAGAGCGCTGTCATCGCTCCTAAATTAACTTAAAATCCTGAAACCTGCCGACGGAATATGTTCGATTTTATTACCAGTATCCTGGTGCCTGCAGTTTAAATTATTTAGATGAAAAACACCTGCCAGCCGCCGCGGTGAACCCGGAGTCTACTCCGCCCAGAGGCTGCTGTTGAAGGGAGTCCTACTGTCGGCGCACCGCTGGTATGTCGGGGTCTGAGCACCTCCAACAGAAATAGTATAGGCAGGATGATAATCTGGATGAACTGACTGCAATTATTAAGTTTTCAGGTGGACTTTCTCACTTAAAAACATATTAAAACTACTTTATTCCCACTGATCACATCAAATATAGCTGCAAGATTTAGATTATTTAGATGAAAAAACACCTGCCAGCCGCCACGGTGAACCCGGAGGCTGCTGTTGAATTAAGTTTTCAGGTAGAAAAATAGAGCGGGGGCAAAACTGAGTATGATTGTGCTTTATTCATGTATTTATTACAAAGTATTAATCAAACCCATCAAAGTCATCATCCTCTGTTTCTGAATTAAACAGCTGCGCTAAATCAGACATGCCAGTTTCCCCTTCTTCGCTGTCAGAGTCACTTTCCGTGCCGGGCGGCTCCTCGGAAATGATGCCGGCTTTTGCAAAAGCTCGAACAACAGTGCCAGCAGACACGTTAGTCCAAGCATCTACAATCCATCCGCAAACGGTGGCGTAACTTGCCCGGCGCTGCCTTCCAATTTTCCTGAAACTGTGGTCTCCGTGTGTCATCCATCGCTCCCACGCCGCTCGCAGCCTTACTTTGAACGGCCGAGATGGGCACGCATGGAGTCACAGATTAACAGCGATGGTGATGCGTGGAAAAAAACACCTGGTCTCCTCACATACACCTGCCTCAGCCACGCTTTCATCATCTCCTCATCCATCCAGCCCTTGTCATTTGCCTTAATATCATGTGTCATCAGAGCGATGTGTCTGTCTCGCTGTCAGCTCCCAGATCAGCTTCTCTGATTGGTTGATGCGGCGCTTCCAGCAGCAAAACCTCAATTTTTCCATCTCGAGCAGCAGCAGCGCGTCAGATGCTTAAACACTCCCGACGCGCTGCGCCCGCTGCTCAAAACGCGCTGCGGGACCTTTTGCTGCGCCCTGACGCGCGTCAAACATTGACTTTGCATGTAAACTCGCTGCTTCTGCTGCGCCTGCTGCGTCCGGTTCACACCGATGTCAAGCGGTTGAATAGCGAGCACAGCATTCATTTGTTTCACCATGTTTTTCTCATCAGCTGTAAGATGGGCACGCATGGAGTCACAGATTAACAGCAATGGTGATGAATGGAAAAAAACACCTGGTCTCCTTACATTGAGCCACTCTTTAATCATCTCCTCAATGAGGTGGTCTCAAAAGTCGCAGTTAAAATCACACATAGGGCGCACCGCACCAAAGGGTGCACCGCACATTTTGAGGGGAAAAAAAGACGTTTATGTGCGCCTTATAGTCGTGAAAATACGGTACAATGTTCCGTGGTCAGGCAGAGGATCAGAACCATGAAGACAATAGTATGCAGGAGGAACAGGAGGACAAACCAGAAAGTCCAGGGTCAGAGCCAGGTGGTTGGAAGTCCAATGAAGTACCAGAGGGAAATCCAGAACGAGGTCAAGAAACAGTTCCAGGTTAGGCAACAGGCAGACAGACAAACAGATCAGGGTCGGGCAGAACAGGCAGGCAGTCAGGTCAGACATGGATGAGACAGACTCAGAAACAGGGACAGATCATTTCGGGCAATCTGGCAGGAAGTAATAGATAATAGATCTCAGCAATGTCTTGAAATAATCTGGCTCTGATGTTTGGTGTAAAGGCTGGTTATAGACTGAAAGGTGCAGGTGGATCAGATGAGTATTTATTAGAATGTGGCTGAGCTGAGCAGGTGTGTCTGGTGAGGAACCAGACCAGCATGAGTACTTAGATCATGACATCAAATGAATAGTATAAGATAAAATCGATTGCAACTTGATATTATCTCAATTTGATTCAGACGAACAGAGGTGCAGCGGTAATTCATACCAACTGTTCAAGTTCAAAACAAAAGAAAATGCTCAACAAATTTTTATTCTACATTTGCAAATCATTTAAATCCCTGTCAGTCTATCGTTTCATCTTTTCTAAGGAGACTTAAAGATGGCCTTTAGTTAAGGGACTTCCTGTATACCAGACATGAGTTTTTCAACTCAGCATACCAAATGCTTGGAAGGATTGGCATTACAGGAGAACTAGATCTGTTTTTCAATAAATTTCATTAATAATTGTTTGAACACAATGGGGGAATTCAACTTTCAGCTCAAAATGGTCAGATGGTCATTGTGGTAGAAATTGTCATTTCGGTTTGTTTAGCATTTAAGAGACATCATTTTTTATTCTTAAAATCTACCTTTCAAGTTTGTTTTTTTTTTTTTCTAAAAATGAATTCCCAGTGTTTTTACTGCTGCTATTTTGAGCAACTTGACCTCAAATACATCTGGAAATTCCCCTTGTAATCAGTTCTAAGTAATATGGAAATCAAAACACAAAAACAATCTTTTTTTTCTTGTTTGCTCCCACAGGAGGAGGAACTAATGAGGGAGAGCCGAGGGTTTTACTTCCGTGGTTATGGACTTGGTCACTGCCTACAAGCCAAAGACGGAACTGGTGTGGAAGGGCCCACGGTTTTCTCCCCTCTTCCCCCAGTCACTTTATATGACGGAGAAGTTCTTCACAAGCGTTTCGTTGACCGAGCTAAACGGATCGACACAATATCTAGAGCTGTCTTTCCCTTGAGCTTTCTCATATTTAACATCTTCTACTGGATTACCTATAAAGTGCTGCGACACGAGGACATCCATGCAAACTTGTAAAACGCTTTCTGCTGGCATTATGTTGATGTTTTTCTCAGAACCAAAACTGCCTGTTTAACCCATTACAGTGAGTAAAAATACACACACAAAAAAAAAATCTGAATTTTAAGAAGCAATACTGCTTCTCAAAGCCAGAATAAGAAATGAGAACAAAGTTGTGCTCAGGTGCGCCTTAAGGATCATTGACGCAAAGAAGAAGAGTATGTTTAGCTCATTGACTTCTCATTAGTATCACTGTCCACCTCCTTGTATGTTTGTTTATTAGAGTCGCTTGGATAATGACAAATCAAAATGGTGCCAACAGCTGCAGATGATGGATTAAGAAATTAGAAAAGTTGATCCTGGCTGAATGAAACATACTGACTTGAATTTTGACACCACTCAGCTTTAAATGAATGTTTTTGACAAATAAAAAGTTAAAGGAACATTTTTATAACTTTAGATTGATACATTGGTATATGGGTGATGGGGACTTTGATATTTATGAATATTCAGTAAGTGATGATTGATATCATTTTAATTATGTGATTAATAGATCTGTATGTATGTCTAGCAGTGTATTAAAATGTATATAAGCCAAGCTGTTCAACTCCACAAAGCACAAATATGTATTTACTTTGTCAACTTTAAATAAATTGTTATTCTGCCAGGAAACAATACAGAAGTTTGCTTCTCTTTAATCAAAGTATTAAGGTGAATACTTAAAAAAGTGTGCATTAGAAACTCAAGTCACATATACAGACGGTGTGACGCACAATTACTTTCCCATTTCAGCTCACTAATAGCTCCCATCAGCTCGACAATCCCAAGAGGGAACGTTGCTTAAAGAAACAGTGGAAATGAAATGGTAAAATAGAAATCTTACAGATTAAAGTAAGCAACTAGTTCAAATCAGTGGCTCAAAATCTTTCATATAACTCACCACTCTTTGTGTGAGATTGATGGGAGCTGCCTGTTGGTTTCCTGGTGTCAGTGGGGAACTTTGTAGGTGTGGAAATCCAGGGATGAGGTGGGGGGAGTAGGGAGGAAGGACCAATGGGTTTTTTAATGGGAAATCAGAAGGCTGTTTTATCAACTAATGAGTTTGAAAGGCGCTTGGTGTTCCACAGCTAATGACCATGAATTGAGAGAGGCAGCTGGAGCTGTCTGTCCTTTTCTCAGCATCCTAATCAACTTCTTGTGGAGGGTGTGTTTAAATGTCACTCCAAACATATGTGTGACCTCATACCTTATTTTACATTTTAATAAAATCCCTTATTCTGCTAGTACACTTTTAAACCAAGTCTCCTATAATTTTGTTGGAATATTATTATGTGCTGGATCAACACAAATTAGCACATTGTAGTGAAAAGGAAATTACATGTGGTTTCTACTAACATGATCTAACACTAAATACGTAGAGGCTAGTTTAGTTTGGCTAAGTTGAATAATAAATGTAGATCCCCATAAAACTGCAGCTATTATTCCTTGGGTCCAAAAAAAAAATGGACATTAATAAAACAGAAAATAATATAAATTATTACAAACAGAGCAAATGCAAATAAATGATTAAATGTTACCTTTCCACAGAGTTAAAAAAGTCCATCATAATATGCTTCCTAATAAAATAAAAACTGATAATTAAGAAAACACCATAAATAAGCTGATTATAGTAATAACTACTGTTCATTATTGCCATAAATTAATAAGCAATGAAATTCAAGCAAGTTCCATCTTTTAGTAATTATGATCTAAGTGGATACAAATAATCCTAAAAAAATTGAGATGGGCAGTAAACACTGCAGAATTTTATAAATATTTATAAAATGAAAGCAAGAGTGATAGAAAGATGGCAAAGCCACACACATGAAAAAAATGGGGGGAAAACACCCGTCCACAGCCATTTTTTGTACCAAATGTCACAATTACTGACTATTTACTCACGAATCCATACAAATAAGTGTTCAATTGAAAGTATACTTAAACATTCAATGACTTATCCAATGTCTGGAATTCACGTCTATAAAAGTTGTGATACATACATTCTCAGCCATTTATTTCAGAGGTCAGATACTAAAACCTGCATTGTTTATGAGCCATTTGGTCAGCAAATCTTACAGTTTTTCCAAATAAAGTCATTAATACTGCTGTCTGCTCTATGTTGCATACTTATTACGTATAACTTCTCGATTGAAGCTCCTGTTAAAAGAGCCAAAGATTTATTTAACTTTTTTGCACTTTTAAGTTAAAATAAAATAAGCCTCGAGGCTGAGAAAACAATGTTGACATGGAATAGGCTGCATCCTATATCAAAAACTCAAAAGTAAGCTAATTTATAGGATGATAAAAAAAGTGAAACCTAACAAAAATTACTTCCTACTTTTATTTTTTTTTATGTTCTACTTTTAATCTAAATGCTCCCAAAATAACAAACTATTTTTAGCTTTATCGTCCTCTCTAAGAGCACACTTCATTCACGGTAAAGTGGTAATAGTATTGTTTTTGATCTGACAAATAAACATTTATGGCAAAATAAGAAGCTTTTCTAAAACCATAAACACTGATTGACAATGCGCAAAATAGGATCTGGGATTGCCCTTAAATCAATTGTCATCAGCTGCTTTTAAAAACCAGCATTTTCCTTCAGAGACTCTATTATTTCAAAAATATTTTAAAATGTAACCCAACTCTCCTGACCAGATTTTATGCTATCAAAATCTTGAGGAAAAAACTCCCCAAGGAATATATCAACTGCTAATAAGAGTTTAAACTTTTCATAAACAGAAAACATCCAAAATTAAGACAAAAAAGTGATAAATGAATTATAAATTGGTCTCAGCAGAATGATTGGCCAAAATGAGAACATGAAACATTAATTGTTCCAACCTACTTTAAATTAGTCAATTGGTGTTTTGTGTGTAGGTACCTGTTGTGACATTTTTTCAAAGGAATGCACAATAAGTTCTGATGTCTCAGATGTATATTTAAGACAAATGGGCATTAATACTCAGTCAGTAATCCTGAGAGTAATTTGATTCTAATCCAAGACATTTACTTTTGTTCTCACTGTCTTTTGAATCCCAACAGCTTTATTGTGAAAATTAAGGCCTAAATGCAGATGCTTTGCAAAATATGCAACTCTAGCTGTTGAACTGCTCCACTGTGACTTTAAATTTAAACGGACGGACAGAAAGATAAGCAATGTACTAAGAGCACATGATTATGGTTTTTTTTTTCCTGCAACTGTAAACTTAAAGTTGTTATACAAATGCTATATTTAGGAGGAAAAAAGAGCAGCTAAGGAAGAAAATATCAACCTCTTCTGACAGTGATTTATTGAGGGACAATGCAGCACATGTCACCTTTAAATGTAAGTGTAAACACAGGAAATTACTTGCCCCAGGTGGCTTAATGTACCTGGTGAATGTCACCCCGAACATTGAAAAACAAATCTGCGTACAGCATATGCTCCTTTTAACCTGTGGTTTCGAAAGATGTCTCATCTGTGTGGGTTGCACACAGGTTTAATACAAAATCCTGCCCTTCCAGAGCTAAATCTAATTCTACTGTATACTGCTGTTGTGTGGGGTTTCCACTAGACGTTATTGCATAAACCATTAAATTATTTTTGGACATTGGGGACCAATGTCCCTGCTGATATTGACTTTGACTATTGCATCATCCCCTCACACAAGACCTTCACAAGACACTACCGCCAAATACACTTGTAACTCTTCAAAATAAAACGGTGGGTCTCAAACATTGCTGTTGCAAACATTACACCTTGCTAAATTGTGATATAATTTGATCACTGGATTAATTATAGTTAAAAAAATATATAAATTTTTTTCTATGCATTGTAAATAACCTGAACCTATATAGTGCTTTCTCAAGTCAGGAGACTTGACCTAAGAGCTTTATACTACATTCAGTCATTCACGCACAAAATCACATACTGAGTTTAGTTTAACTGACTTTCACTAATTCAGTCAAGAGTTTTTAACTGATATGTCTGACTTAGAGTTGAATTTCAATTCTTAGATTTGAATAAAAGCAGTTGTATTTCATATGTGTACAGAGTTAAATGTATAACCAGGATTTGAGCTTGATTAACACCTTCATTTGTTGTGTGAGATTTTATTTGTAACAAAAAACAAGGAAAACCTTGTATTCTTCCCACTTTCCAAAGCTGCACCACTGCACTGTCTAACAGAAAATAAAATTTGAGGTTGTAAAATGCTGAAAATAATTAAGTATAAATACGTAACCGGCTCACTGTCATGATCTTGCCGCTGATGACTGACCTAATTACTCATTTCATTCACCGGCCTAGCTCTGCTGAGTTCTCATTACTGCTCATCTGATCCACCTGCTCCAACTTTTATTTAACCAGCTCTCTAACCAGTCATCAGTGCCAGATTATTCTCAAGCCGTTGGTAAGAGTTCTCTAGTGTACCTGATTGTTTTCTGATTGGCTGATCCTGCCCATTCTGCCTATTGACCTCTGAGTCTACCTGTTCCAATTCTGATCTGTTTGCCTGACCTGTCATCGGACTCATGCAAGATTCTGCCTGTTTATCGAACCTGGAACTGATTCCTGACACCGTCCTGGATTTCCATTCGGTACCTCTTCGTATCTCTGATCTCCTGCTCTGAATCCTGAGCACGTCCTCAACATCGGCTTTGGCTTCTTCCTCTGGATTGTCCTGCCTTCTGTGGTCTGCTCAGTTCTGATCTGCCTGTTCTCTGGCCTCTAAAACTGCAGCGTCTGGGACTGTCTGGGGCAGCTTCCGTCGTGTCTTGTCGGCAGCCGACTGGCTGGAACCAACCTCGTCTTCTGGGCACAGACTGGACTTTAAGACCAGGTTATTGACTCACACGTTCATTATCTTCCTCCCCCAGATAGACATGGTCACTAACCTGTGTTCTCTCCCTGCAGAGGTTTCTGACTTAAACGCCCTCACTGTTCCCTGCAAATCTGTTTACTTACTAAACATTGTCGAAAAATGCTTTAAAGTGGGTCCTCTGTTCTGAGTCTTGACAGCTCACCAAGTTTGCATACTCTGCCATTGATGCAGGGGTTCTCTACAGGTACTCTGTGTTCTTGCCACTACCCAAAAACATGACTGTTACGATATTTGATGCCCCTGAAAAGGATCAGCTGGTGTGGAGAATGAAGGGATGGTTGTACGTATTTTTTATTTCTTTTTTTTTCAAATTGAGCCTCAAACAGCAATATTGATTAACCAAAGTAGCCTTTGTAGACAACCCATCTGAACACACAAGAAAATAACACTTTGGTAAGAAATGTTAGGTTTTCACAGAAAAGCTAAAACTGTGAAATTCTAAAATAGGAGCATCCATTTGCATAAAAAAGCAGCACTCCCAGCTTTTGGTTGCTCTAGCGCAACCAAAATTGGCAAAGACTCCTGGATAGGTGTCTAAATGTTTTCTGAAAAATTGAACTAAAATCTGGTTGCCTTAGATTTAGGCCTGCTTTGTGGTTACCAGAGAGGGAGAAGGAATTAATGGGCCAACCTTCAATTAGTAGGTTTCAATTGTTCTATGTCTCCATTTTCAGTGCAATATTAAAGCATTAGGTCAGTTTTCTCACATTCTAGTTTATCAGGGCCAATGCGGTGCATATTTTAGATCTGGTATTTCTTCAACAGACCTGACTCCAACAGTAGCTCATTATGAGAGCTCTGTAGAGCTTGAAGGCATGATAGAGATTTATTTAAGTCATTTGATTAAGATGTGCAGGTAAAGAGACGTGTCTAAATGTTGCAAGTTTGTTGAGACCAATGCAACAGGTATTCCATAAAACAGACTAATAGGTCCAGGCAAGTTTGAAAGCTAATATAAATTCTGTAAAAAGCATGCAAGAACATATTTTATTCAAATGAAAACAGACAATTAAACAGACAATTAAAACATTGTAAAATTAGACTGCACTTTACACTTGCAATTTTAAAAGTATTTATTTTTTATGCCTCCCCCATCTCCTTTTCCACTTTTGCTCAGATGAAATGCAGTAAAGGCTATCAGTCAATCACCTCCCACCTAAACCCTGATATATAAATAGAAGATAGTGCCACTGCCTCCCCTTTCCCTCTCTGCAATTTCATACTAAGTAAGGATTATGTCTTCCTTTTTCAGGCCGATCCATCAGACACGACCATCATTTTTATTATTACCTAAGGGACATCTCCTAAATTTTATGTTGCTCTGATGTTCTAGTGCTGGAAAATCTTTTTTTCAGGACCAGTGCATGTACACTCACCGGCCACTATATTAGGTACACCTGTCCAACTGCTCGTTAACACTTAATTTCTAAGCAGCCAATCACATGACGGCAACTCAGTGCATTTAGGCATGTAGACATGGTCAAGACAATCTCCTGCAGTTCAAACCGAGCATCAGTATGGTGAAGAAAGGTGATTTGAGTGACTTTGAACGTGGCATGATTGTTGGTGCCAGAAGGGCGGGTCTGAGTATTTCAGAAACTGCTGATCTACTGGGATTTTCACGCACAACCATCTCTAGGGTTTACAGAGAATGGTCCGAAAGAAAAAACATCCAGTGAGCGGCAGTTCTGTGGGCGGAAATGCCTTGTTGATGCCAGAGGACAGAGGAGAATGGCCAGACTGGTTCGAGCTGATAGAAGGGCAACAGTGACTCAAATAACCACCCGTTACAACCAAGGTGGGCAGAAGAGCATCTCTGAACGCACAGTACGTCGATCTTTGAGGCAGATGGGCTACAGCAGCAGAAGACCACACCGGGTGCTACTCCTTTCAGCTAAGAACAGGAAACTGAGGCTACAATTTGCACAAGCTCATCGAAATTGGACAATAGAAGATTGGAAAAACGTTGCCTGGTCTGATGAGTCTCGATTTCTGCTGCGACATTCGGATGGTAGGGTCAGAATTTGGCGTCTACAACATGAAAGCGTGGATCCATCCTGCCTTGTATCAACGGTTCAGGCTGGTGGTGGTGGTGTCATGGTGTGGGGAATATTTTCTTGGCACTTTTTGGGCCCCTTGGTACCAATTGAGCATTGTTGCAACGCCACGGCCTACCTGAGTATTGTTGCTGACCATGTCCATCCCTTTATGACCACAATGTACCCAACTTCTGATGGCTACTTTCAGCAGGATAATGCGCCATGTAATACAGCTGGAATCATCTCAGACTGGTTTCTTGAACATGACAATGAGTTTACTGTACTCAAATGGCCTCCACAGTCACCAGATCTCAATCCAATAGAGCATCTTTGGGATGTGGTGGAACGGGAGATTCGCATCATGGATGTGCAGCCGACAAATCTGCGGCAACCGTGTGATGCCATCATGTCAATATGGACCAAACTCCCCGAGGAATGCTTCCAGCACCTTGTTGAATATATGCCACGAAGAATTGAGGCAGTTCTGAAGGCAAAAGGGGGTCCAACCCGTTACTAGCATGGGGTACCTAATAAAGTGGCCGGTGAGTGTATGTCCACATGCATTGGAGGCTTTCCATGTGTAGGGCTGCAACTAATGATTATTTTAAAAATCGATGAATCGGCCGATTATTTTTTCGATTAATCGATGAATCGGACAAAAAATATTTTTTTATATTAACCTCTTTATTCCAAAATAAACATTTTAGACAGAACAAACAAGCACACAAGTACAGATTGCTCATTAACTGTACTGGTGCAATATGAAAAATAAATGTTTGTGTTAAAACTACGCAAACTTACATGAGAAATGTAGCTGTACATCCACAAAATATAGGCTACTTTGTTTCATAAAGCGCAAAAAAAGACAGGCATTTTTGTTTTTAAAAGCCCCTAAGGGGTTCAAACAATAGGTCCCCCCATTTCAACAAATTAGTTTTTTTTAGACTAGAAGAGTTCTGCCTTTTAAGACAGGAAAGTATAGCAGTTAAAGTTGCTACATGAGAAAATACTTAACCATAGAGATAAAAATAGCCCTGTGATTCAAATTATAAATTGTATTTGGAATAAAAATGAGAGAACTAGGGGTGGTAAAAAACACATCCTCCAAAGACAGATATTTACATGGGAATGTGGATATAATTAATTGACATATTACTGATCTTGCTGGATTTTATTCTGCTTTACTTCCATAAATTGCAGGATCTTCTTTACTTTATCTTTGCCAGAAGATTTAAACTTTAAAAGCCTTGCCCTCATAATTTACAAGTTAATTTATTTATAAAGAAAATATAAACGCTGCTTAAGCTAATTCAAATGAAATTAAAAGTAAAATAAGTAGCCAACCTTATCCCTGTCTGTAACCTACTTACAAGGTAAGGAAAGCATCAGATGAGCTACGTGAGAAACTAACGTTACGTTTCCACACTTTAAAACGAAACAAACATGGTCGCTCACCCTGCTGATCAGCTCTCTTCACTGCCATCGACGGCTCCAACGTGTTTTCTTTTCAGGTGCTGCATCATAACAGTGCTTCCGTGTTATGTTAATTTGTTTTTACAAAAGTTGCATGTTACGACTTTTTCGCTTTACAAAGCGAAGGCTATTTTAATTACTGTGATCAATTTGCGCCGTCAATCCCGGTGCATGCGCGCTTCATTTGCAGTCTGGACGCTGAGGGTAACATCCTGCTGCTCTGACTGCAGCGCTGAGAGGGACTCCTGCGGGAGCGTGAGAACTGGGTTGGGATGGGGGAGGCGCCCCATGGCAGCAGCTGCCGACGGCGGCGGATGATGCGCGACACAACTAATCGATGATGAAATTCGTTGCCAACGCTTTTAAAAGTCGATTTTTATCGATTTTATCGATTCGTTGTTGTTTTGATACCTAGATTTGCTGATTTTCATTTTTTTTCTTTTAGGAATTAAGCAGATGAAGTCCACAAAATTTTAATGCAATTATTTTGTTATCAGTTTTTGCCTTTGCTTTTTTAAAAAAAAAACGTTCTCACGTTTCTTTTAACTACTTTTCTCCTGAAAGCTAGCATGTAAATTACTTGGGCCTCTCTGCCTAAGAGATTTTACTAAAACTAACTCTGGGAAACTTAAAAATAAGCCATGCTAACTTCACTTCAATCATGCTGGAAAGAAATTATTAGAAGTAAAATTCTGAAAACAAGAAAACTATGGAGCTAAAATGTCTTGATCTTGGTGCTGATGAATGGAACTCTCTGGGCAACATTCACAGCGGATTAGACCCCTTTCTTTGGGCATGGACTGAACTTTGAAACCAGAGGTTCCTGCCTTTGGTGCCCCAGCAGTTACTGCAGATCCTTCATTTATAATAAACACTTTTGAGAAATCAGTCTGTCTGTTTGCCTTGAATTCTGGTTCTTCTGTTCTGAGCCTTGACTTAAACAACCAATAATAATAATAAAACATATAACAATAATAACATTACAATAATATATATTTTAATATTACATTTATATTAAAATTTTTACCTTGACAACCCTTTGGATCAGCTTTTAATATGCTGAAAAGTTCCAATACTTTTCATCAGGTTAAAACCCCTGGCCTCAGTGTGTTTTATAGGGATTTTATGCTGTAAACTGGAACAGAGTAGTGAATTATGAAGCCGAAGGAAGGACACACATACCTTAAAAAGGTTAACAAGCCAGATTTGAAAAGTGCCTCATACATATTTTTTTCAGTCCACCGGATGCAACACTTTATAGAATACATTTTCCTATAAATGCAGTTGCAACTTTTTGAGGGAAGATATCTGCCATTTTTCCAAATGATCAGACTGATTTCAGCCTTTCTACTACAAGAATGTTATTTGATATCAATATATGGCTTAAGATAGTGCTGAAAGATGAACTTCCTCTCCAATCTCAAGGTCTTGTTGGCCACCAGCATAGTGGTGTCCAATTTATTTTCCAAAGGGACCAAGATCACCAAATTTTGTTTGTTTTACTATACTGTCATCATGGCAGAGGCCATTCAACGTTTGGAATTGCCCCTAAAATGTTTTGATGGTAGGTAAAGACTAGGTTTGAATGCTCCACTTATTTTTATTTTTTTTTATTATTATTGCCTTTTAGATGTTTTCGCTCCCCATGATCTTGTTTTTATTCTGGAAAAGTGCCCTAGATTTTCAAAGGTGTTGTGCTATGTCTTCAATGCGAGCCTCAGTGGGTGAAGAAAATGTGTTATTTATTCACATAAATCTCTGTCATATATATATTTTTTTTTTTTGTGAACACACAGCCAACTGGCAGTGTGTTAAGATGACTAAGGAAAGGGTGAATAAAGCTCAGTCAAACAGATAGATCTTATGTTATGATAGTTCTTATAATAGTTCACCTATGTGGAATAAATTGATCACAGCTTTCATTCAAAATCTAAGAATTTATTAGCAAAAATCACTCAACTGAAAGTCATACATTTTAAGCTGGGTTGCCATTGTGCAGTGAATAAAACATTACTTAGTAAAACTAAAAAAAAAATTAATTATTTGCTTAGTAAGAAATTAATAACCTAATTATTAATAATATAATAATTCTTGACCTTCTGGTGTTGAGCTACTAGCTAGCAGACATGAGGGGACTCTTATATGCTTAAAGGACTATTGGGTCATATTTTGTGTCATATTTTGCTCAGTGGCGCAGTAGTTAGAACTGCTGCCTTGCAGCATAAGGTTGTTGGTTTGATTCCCGGCCTGGGGTCTTTCTGAATGGAGTTTGCATGTTCTCCCTGAGCATGCGTGGGTTCTCTCTGGGTACTCCAGCTTCCTCCCACAGTCCAAAAACATGACTGTTACACAGTGCATTGGTGGAATTTTAAAAAAATCTATTTGATTTAAAATGTCATCCATAGATTCATACTGGATTGGAGCCTTTCAACTGCAAACTGTGGGAAAAGCCTTATTTGGCTAAATATTTTAATATACCATCTGCCTGTGTTTACACTGGAGAAAACTCAGTTTATCGTGTGTATCAGGACAGTCATGTTTTTGGACTGTGGGAGGAAGCTGGAGTACCCAGAGAGAACCCACGCATGCTCAGGGAGACCTAGAAACTCCATTCAGAAAGACCCGAGGCCGGGAATCAAACCAACAACCTTACCAGGAGGAAGGTTCATGCCAAAGAGAATGAAAGTCTGTGAGGTAAGGACTTTGTACCTTACCGCACATGTGCATGTTGGAGTGTTTTGCGAGAGGGGGTTTAGCAGAAGTTGAAAAAGACGGTCCAACAGCAGAGCTAAAGTGTTTGGACAGTATTTTTTTAAGTGTCTGAGGCACTACTTGTCACATCACCCAGCAACATGTTTGTCTTTGTTTGTCCAACAATATCATCAGAAGGTCAGAAGCGGGGACAGACTGACAGAACACATAAAGGCTTAAATCAGCTTAGATAAATCAGTAGATTAAATCAGTCATTACAACCAAGGTGTTTGGTATAACATGTTGAAATGCAGAACAGGTCGGAACTTGAAGAAAAATACTGATGAAGATTCTCAGTCATCCAGGTCACAGTCATTCTGTAAAATTTTAAAAAAGTCCAAGGTTTGAAGACGTTTCGCTTCCCCTCCAGGAAATTGAGAAAGCTTCATGGAGGGGAAGCGAAACATCTTCAAACCTTGGAAACAAAGTCCAGTGGATTGTTTTTTAAACTTTTACGGAAAAACTTGAAGCAAATACATTAAAACAGCACAAAGCAACACCAGGGCTACTCCTGTCAGCGAACACCTGGAAACTGAGGCTTCAGTTCACACAGAATAACCAAATTTGAACAAAAATTATTCCTAAGATATTGCCCCCTCTGATTAATTTCAAATTTAGCTCCAATGTTGAGGTGGTAATATAAGAATATGGAAGTTAGTCTAATACCAATTATTTAAGCTTGTGGTCTAGGTTTTGCATTGTGGGTAATATTTTTCAAACACATGTTGTTGTCTCTCACACTGCAAATTCACTTACCACACCACAGCATTGTTTTCCTTTAACTACACCAGCAGTAAAATGCACCATGCCCAAAAGACCTAAAATTATCTCAAGCTGGTTTCCTAAATTATACAAGGGGGTCACTTCTCACAGGTGGCCTCTGTATTCACCAGAGATCCTGTAGGATGCAGTGGAAATGGACATTTGTGTCAAGATCAATATGGACTAAACTTTATTTAATTTATGATAAACAGGATAAACTGGGGTTTCTCCAGTGTAAACAAGCAGATGGTGTATTAAAATATTTAGCCAAATAAGGCTTTCCCACAGTTTGCAGTTGAAAGGCTCCACTCCAGTGTGAATCTATGGATGACATTTTAAATCAAATGGATTTCTTTTAAATTCCACCAATGCACTGTGTAGCTAGCAATAGTTAACCACTCCAGGTCAGGGATGCATAAATATAGAAAAATAAACAATAAGTTATATGACACCACTGGTATAAATAAGGAAATTTATTGTTCTTATTTTCAAGAATTGACAAACTGATTATATTTTCATGCATGGGTCATAATTTTGCTATCTGTATCAATTTTCCTCTCTTTGTTTAGATTTTCTTGATTATGCTGCTCAGCAATAATAAAAAAACATGGACAGAAACATTGAGTTCTTCAGAAAACAAAATGTTGTCCTTTCTGGACTGTGTATTCCACATTTAGGATGATAGGAGTCTAAAGATGGAGGTTTATGGGTAACCTATAGAGAGCCAAATATCTGTATTTTGATTCAAACAGACTAGTGGAACACAAATTGTCTTTAATCCGAGCTCTGAGTTACCAGCAGACATGGAAAGTAAAGTACATTTACTGGATTACTGGATTTAAATACTTTTTTTTGAGTATCTTTACTTTACTTTATTCATTTTTGGGGGGGCTACTTATAACTTTCACTCCATTATATTTAAAATTTGAATATTGTACTTTCTACTCCACTAGATTTCGCAGAAGCTGCTAGTTATTTGTTGCTTTTGGCTCAGCTTAGATTTGTTATTCGTTGTTGCTGTTTTTCTTTCTTGAAATGCAATGTCAACAGGGCAGATAGCAGCCCTTACGACTGAGTTTGGACACTACTGCTTTAGAGATTTACATAACATTCCACAAATGTGAGAAACTCAGGGCCAGCGGCGTAGGAAGCGGGGGGGACGGGGGGGACATGTCCCCCCCAATATAAAAGCCAAGTGGATATGTCCTCCCCAAAAAATTGTACCGCAAAATATTAGATTTTGACATTTTTTTAACTAGCGTGCTTTTATTTTGAAGGCGCAGCATAGCGTTACGTCACTGTACTCCCCCTCCCCTCTCTGAACTTCTGTGTGTTTGAGCACTCAGAAGGGAGGGAAACGGCGACACAGAAGTCAGAAACTTGTGAATGAGGTAAAATGGTCTGTCGGGATGCTGCTATGAATATCGCCTATTTATAACGTCTTGTCAGTTCACTTTCATATCTAGAAACTGAATTATTTTGGTTTAGTCATCTTAGTCTTGTACGGAATAACTATACAGATATATAAAAACAAGACTAACTAAAAAATAACCAGAATATATGTTTAGAGAAGAAAATGTAAAATATACGTTTAAAGAAATATAAAAGGAAGTACTGCTAAAACAAACTAAATGTTGAATAATGTAGATATTGGTTTAAAAAATTCTTCAGATTTGGAAATTTGGAAGGAATACATAATTTTGAAATTAATCAACAAATCTGGTAAAAAATAAGAAATAAAAGTTGCACTTTTTTACTTGAGGAATTTGTTGAATAACTTCATAATTATGAGTTTAACTAGTTGGAGGTAATGCTACAGTTCTCTGCTTACTGTCCTGCTCATAAAAGGTAAACATAAACCCACCATTCATTTTCTACACTATTTGGAAAACACAACACAAATGTAATATAACAAAATGTTAGCATCAAGTCATAGCCATGTCTGTTTTAGAGACTAGCTCTCTTGCTTTAATGACCTGCTGCTCCTCCATTAATGAGGGGACCCCTCGGGCACGTAAAAAGTTGCCTAATTCTGTCATTTTCCACCAATGTGTCACTGGCCACCTCAGACAACTCACATCTTTGTCAGTGAAGCTGAGTGCTCCCACATCTCTTCCTTCATGGTGCCCATCTACATTAAGATCCAAAATTCTGAGAAAAAAAGTCAGAATTCTGACTTTTTTCCCGTATTAAACTGAAATAAAATTTGAAAATCATTTAACTTTTTTTTTTCAATGGCCCTATCCTCTTCTGTAGTCTTGGGCTGATCACTCATCCAATATTTAACTGCTAACTTTCTCTAGACGTTTGCCACGCTAGCCAAAATGTTTTTTTGTTTTTGTTTTTATATCTCATTTCAGTACAAGGCCACCACCAACTAAAAGGCTGAAACAGCAGTAGGACTTACTCAGATTTTTTAAAAAGAGAAACGTCAGTGTGAGTAACAGTCACCTAACACAACTTGTGTTGAAATTAGCCCGGTCTGGGCGTGCGTTTTACGAGGATTTTTTATTTTTTGTGTGGTCTTGATTCCCCGAAATGGACAGATGTTATACCTGCCGTGCTCCTGATCGTTAGTTAAAACCACAGGGAGAATTAATTTTAATTCTTAGCAGCGGCGGCCGCATTGGTTGTGCAACCACTTATTAACCAACTAATTAACTTCTGCACCTTTATTTCCTCAAATAAACTGCTGGCTCCTCTTTTTAGACTATAAACAGATTAACACAACATTGACAACTCTGTAGTTTTCTCTGTTCTGTACTGGAAATTGGAATTAAAGGCACCATTTCTACCAAAGGTCTGGACAGACTGGCGACCTGTCTAGGGTGTACCCCGCACCAGCACCTCCCGACCCCACTAAGGGACAGGGTGTACAGAAAATGGAAGGATAGATGGATTTCTATCAAAGGTTTAGAATGCGTTTTTGAATCAGATGCCTTAAAGCACCCTGTCCATAATTCTTCAACACACCGTCAGCTCCCTCTGTCAGTCAACCTATATAAATTCATTTTTGACCATTATTGCAAGTTTGACAAAATAAAACATATCAAACTTTGCACTTGTGTGGCCTACTGAACTGTTTTTAATCCAACTGAAATATTTGATTTTCTAGTGTGATGCAGACCCTAAATATGCCAAGGGCTGAAGCCCTTGAAAGACATCTCCCTTTGCTTAATAAAAGACTCCAGTCATTTTGTTTGGTTATATGCTCACATCTTATGAACAAATGCATTATGTAAATTTTAAATGCATTATTTTTGCAAGACACATTTATAAAGGAATAAAGTAAAAGATTAAATAGCCTTTTTTTAAGTAGCATACTTAAGATATGTTTCTGTTGAATATTTACGAATCTCAGATTTCCGACATGTGTCCCCCCCAATTGTAAACATATTCCTACGCCCTTGCTCAGGGCAGATATTATTTCTATTTTATACATTTTATAAAGGTGTTAGTTGTTGCCATGTGGCCAAGTGTTTCAGTGAGATGAGTTCTCAAATCAGAGTTACGGTTTCTTTGTGGTAATAGATTAAACCTTAAACCGTATTTCAAAGAGAAAGTGTGAGAGAGAAAGTTTGTTTTAAATTAGGAATAACGACAGAAGCCGAGAGCGGTCATATTCAACTTTTTTTTTCTTTTGCCTTCTTAAGATATTGACATAACTATCTCGTTATCACGATTAAACCATTCATTGTTTTCAGTAAAACACCAGGCACTATGGCACCAGATGCATAGGTCTAATTGCTTATGAATCAGAAGGGGAAGCAAATCATCAAACCAACAACATTGTCTAATTACCTAAAAGTTAAACACAGGATTATTTACAGAATTACACACAGGCTGCCATAAATTATACTTAAATGTCCTCTCCAGCTGTTGTGGTATTTAAGATTGTAAACAGTTTTAACACACACCAATCATCTCGTTGTGATGAGAAAACAGCTTTAATTATCTTTAGATAATGAGAAAATTAACTTGTTTTCTCGAGAACACCACCTAAAAAAGTACCCGAGGGACATGACCGCTCTCTGTTTCCTTAAATATATAATCAAAATAGCCTTCCTTATTTTCTAAAGCCTTTTCTATGTTCGATCAATACATCAGCTGGTCTCTGACAGAAGTTTTTTTTTTAATTACTCTGAAAATTATACAGAAATGTAGTGATATTAAAACATTCAATTTGATTTGTGAATACATAAGTACTTTTAAATACTTTAACGTACTTTTTAATACTTTAAGTTAGATGTTTGACTGAGCAACTTTTATTTGTAGTTGAGTAAGATTTGAATTATGAGTAACAATCCTTTTACTCAAGTACTACTGTTAAGTACTTTGTCCACCACTGGTTACCAGGTGGATAACATTCCCTCCACTACAGAGAAGGAAATGACAAACCTCTGTCACAGGAAATCACTGTAAGCATGTGGTTACCCATACTTGGTGTTTGTTATGTCAGTCAGCAAAACTAGCACAAAAACAATACTGTGTCTAACGAAGAGGAGAAAATAAGGAGTTTCTGAAAGGCTCAGGAGGATTTTCTGAAAACACAACAGAATTTCAAACCTAAAAACATTCAAAGACTGGTTCATCCACCTGAACTTAAACTGGGAAACATTGTGTATGCGGTCAGGTGCAGCAAAGACAGACTCCTACATTGTGGAAACAAAAAAAATAACTACATAAAATATGTCACAGCATAGGGGAACTTGCAGTGCATGCCTGCTGACAGGTGTGTGTCCATCTTATGGCCAAAAACAATTTTTTGGTTGGTTTTTACCAAAAAAGTTTGTAAAGAAATACAGCTCACAGCTTAAGGTACATAAAATATTTTCCTATCATCATTTTCTGGAAAATAATACTGGATCAGGAAAAGCCTTTGACTATATAGACAGTCTGTGAGTATTTAACAGTCTTCTGAAGAGGATACTCAGTGATGTTCAATAATGTTCTTCATTTTATGAAATATTTCTCTTTGTAAACAGAGTTTCTTGAACTTTTTGATCAGCTTGCTGACTTCTCTAAATCTTGTGCTCTAACTAGGCAGATAATGGCGAAGAGATCACACTTTCCACAACAGATTTGCAGCATCTTGCTGCAAAACGGCAATATTCTTTCAGCGATTAACAATAATCACCAAGATTTCTTGACCCATGATGATGACTCTCTTCCCTGCAGATGCCGTTGGTGGCCATGAAATACTGTATCAGCATTTGAATACACAGTGACACTCATATGTTGCTTTGCTTTAACTGCTTGTGGTAGAATGTGGGTGTGTAGAGAGTTAAACATGAGTTGGAGCTTTGTGTGCACACAGTAGTAATTTATCACGGAAATTTTCTCTCTTCTTTCGCTAGTATAGATCCCCTACAATCGCTTATAAATGAGCCCCCTGTTCAATATATTTTTTCTACTTTGTTTATTTTGCTTAACTATGTTTTTTTTCTTTATCATCAGACAACCCAGTGTTAAAGAGACGGCACTGTATGTATTTCCATGTACACTTGTGTAATAAAAATAAAGCTACTCTACTTATCTTAGTGGGAAAGAGATGTCTGGTAACATAAGGAGGCGTCTAAAGCAGGCAAGTCGGTCCTCTGGGAGCCCTGTCCTGCAGGTTTTAGAGGTTTCTCTGCTTTAGCACAGCTGATTCTGATGATTGTAGTTCAGCAGAAGCTTGTTAATCAACTATCAATGTAAATCAGCTGTGCTTGAGTAGGGAAATCTCTAAAACCTGTAGCACAGCGGCCCTCGAGGACCGACTTTGGGGATGCCCGCTCTATAGAATATAAGACTACTAAGATATGGGAATTGTGAGTGTATTAACCTCAAGGAACAGAAGGCGGATATGAACTGGTGCATGATTGATATGAAACTGGTAGCAAAAGTGGGCACCTGAAAAGCACCAGCTCATGTCCGCCTTCTGTCCCATATCTCAGTAGGTACACCACAAGCAAACTCACAAAAGTGGGAAATGTCAAGTGGGCAAAGTCTCACTCACCTGTGCAAAACAAGTAACCAACACTTTTATCCATGTTTTAGAAAAGTTTTGTTCTTGCTACCAAATAAAATAACTATGTTTCAGAAACCGTCAACCCCCTAAAAAAGTTTGAATTTCTTCTTCTTACTCATAAGTAAGAAGATATGTGCTTTTAGATGTCATACTGAGAGTAAACTGCTGTAAAAACACAATTTTGTTTCCACCTTCATATTCCTGAGTATCCCCCTTGTTTTCAACCCATTTTCTTTAGCTCAATTTCTGCATTCAGAGAGAAACATCTAAAGCCTCCTGAGACTCTCCTGTGTTGATCCGGTTTAAGCACTAACCTTCACAAAACCTCTCGACAGCCATTGTAATGAGATGATCTGTGTGTCCCACTTAATCTGTCTGTGATGTCAATGTCTGGGTTGCAGAGTGATCATTCCTGCAGAATAATAATGCCTAGGCTTTTCATGTTTAAGTATGACGATCATGTGTCTTTAAAAAATAATATGTTATAATTACGAAATAGACTTTTCTTGTTTTCAATGACTTTACAAAGAAAGAGCAAATCACAGTGCTGTTCTGTTTTATTTTATATTTCTTATTGCTTTTATTTATCTCCAACTTAGATGTTGTAGCCATATTGTTTGGAAACATGGAATTACTGTAAGTGAAGTATCCTAAAGCATATTTTTGCTGCTGTGTAAGCCCTTTCCCTTTAGATGAATGTCCTATGTATTCTTATCCTCACAATTAAGACTCATCAGATTTAAATGTCAAAGTTTAGCTTAAAAAACTGCTATTTATAGCTGACGGTGAAGATGTATTCCCTAAAATCCTAGGAAATATTTGCATATTTTGTTGAAATACAATTTATCCTGTACTCATTTCTTATTGTCTCTAGAATTCTTTTAAACTGTTCTTATAGATTTTTTCCAGGTTTCTATAGGTAGGTAAACAGAGCTCTGGAAAAAAGGGATGAGTGAATTTAATTTAATAACTTTCCCTGCTGCCATCAGAGTGTTGAAGTGTTAAATTATAAACTAGACTCTGCATCACACTTGCTCAATTATTTTTGTACTACCAATGTGGCTGAACTGTTATAATCCTTTTAAATAGGACACAACTCAATGTTCTACTGCATTTTGCACCATATTTATTTTTGCACTGCACTGAAACCTTCCATGTTTATGCCCTTTTGTACCATTATTTTTTAAACCGGTATCCTTTCTCCTACACTGTTTGCATGCTGATCAATGCTTGACTTTATAATGGTAATGTTGATTTTACTGTTGTAAGCTGCTCATTTCACTGTTGTAATATGTATACACTGTAATTTTGTTTTGTATACACTCTGTGTATATAACATGACATAACTAGACAATAACTTTAAGTCTAACTTTATAATTTAACTTTATTATCGAACTTACAGAACTTGGAACATGAACAGGTGGCTTCCATAACAAGCATTGTAAAAACGGCTGGTTAAATACTGGTAAATGGAGAAATGAGAACATGGAAGCAGGTGATGGAGAATTAGGAGCTAAGTGAAAAAGTTGAAGAGGGGAATCAGAGTAATTAACTGAGGAGGAAGGGAGAACACTGAGGCCCCGTCCACACGAAGTCAAAACGAACACGAAACGCTAATATTTTCCAGAACTTTTGTCGTAAAGACGGAGACGTAAAATAAATGTGATCGTCCACACGAATGCATGAAAACGCTGCAAAATGTATGCAAGGCCTGTAAGTGGCGCTGTGGTGCCAAAGCAAAAATAGGCGACGAAATGTTGGGCATGCGCACTAATATTATACATGGTTGCCCTGCGGGTCCATTTTCGTGGTTCAGTCAAATTCAGGTGCTGAACTATGTCGTCGATATTGCTCAGTTCTTCCTGGAGATATTCCAGAAGAGGAAGATTCTGTTGTAAGCCCGACAGCAGGGTGAGTAGCATGAGCAGCAACCATTCAACACAGTACGGCGCCATTTTTGTTGTGATACTGTGTCGCGCATGCGTGTTTAGAGGCGACGCTATGACGCCGGCATGTAAGGAAAAAAAATGCGGTTAGAGCTTAAAGATGGAAACGTGAAAACGGCGTTTCAAAATCTTCCCACTCTGAAGGCTGAATAAAAAAAAGATCGTTTACAGACCCCCGAAACGCAGGCTTCGTATGGATGAGAGGCTGGTTTGGTGAAAAATGTGTGCGTTTAGGCCAGGGTTTGGCTTCGTGTGGACAGGGCCTGAGCTTGAATGGGGGCGACGGTGGTGTTGGATGTAGGAGTTTGCCCTGAAATCGAAGGATTGACGGTTCATTGTCATTTTGTCCTTGGGCAACACACTTCACATGCATTGTCTACTGATGGTGGTCAGAGGGCCCGGTGGCGCCAGTGTACGGCAGCCTCGCTTCTGTCAGTGAGCCCCAGGGCAGCTGTGGCTACAATGTAGCTTTCCACCATCAGTGTGTGAGTGTGTGTGTGAATGGGTGAATGAATATAGTGTAGAGCGCTTTGGTCCTGACTTGAAAAAAGGCGCTATATAAGTACATGCCATTTACCATTTACCATTTGAATGGACTGTAATCGGCTAATATATAGCACTGCATGTGTCTGTTCTTTCATCCATCGTAAAAAGGTGCCATGCATCAGTCCTCCCTTTATGCATGCAGGATTGTCTGTGCATTGCTCCTTATTTGAAATTTACCAGATCAGCTTTACTTCCTGTGTGGCTCATCTTTGTTTTAAGAGATCCACACATTTTTTCTGTCGCTTGCTGCAAATCAACTCAACCTGTATGGAAGACCACTGAAAAAAACAGAATACAGTTGTGATGGAGGGAGGACACACAGGTCAAAGAGTCTGTGTGAATGAGAGCAAGATGTCTGGGTTTTTGTGCTCAGGCCAGAGGTCTGAAAGCTTAGACCAGGGGTCTGTGGGATTGGATGGCTCTGGAGCAAATTAGCATAGTTTAAATAGATAGCTCAGTTGCTCTGGGCTGAAGTCTGGGAGCTTGAAAGGCGTAGGACCAAAGTAAACCCTGGGTGCCCCGAGCCTGGGGGAATGGTTAGTTGAAGATGAGGTTCTGAAGACAGGAAGCATGAGTCCATCCCATTATTTAATAACTCTTGAACAAAAGCGTGAGTGCACCTTGAACCCCATTTTTAACAATTCCAGAAAGACGGAACTTGAGTGTAGATGATGATGATGATGATGATGATGATGGAGATGACTTGGGGCTCAGAGGATGTGAGGTCAGCCAGTGCTAATGCAGAGCAGTAAGTGAGTAATGTTGAGAAAACAATTTTTACAGTAAGCAAGAAGTCCTGCACACACTCAGTGACATAAACTACTGTCCTGGAGACACTTGGAGGTAGGAGCTGAGCAAAATCTGACCACTGTAACCTGTAGCCAAGGGATGCTCTTCAGCAGCTGTAGATGTAGGTAAGATTTGGGTCTTTCTTTCCAAAAGATTGTAACCAATGCCTATCCATACCAAAACATCTAAAGAGAGAAAACTGAGGTAAGAGCAGTAGAAGAAGAAGATGAAATACTCTTCATCAGCATGAACCTAAAGGCAAACTTGTGTGAAAATGTCTTATGGGGCCATGCGCAGTAGTGAAGAAGTGTAGACATACAGCTTTATTTAAATATCAAAGTAGAAACAGTAATCCCATGAGACAACTGTCGTCTTAGAGCTTTTTTCTCAATCAGCACAGTATTGGAGCACAACTTTTCCCGGAATCCATGCAGCTTCATGACATTTTTAGGTGCAGTCTCCATGTCAGCGCATACACATTAACCTTGGAAAATTTTTATACTATGCAAAGGTGGTTTCTCTTGTGAACCCATCCCATACACTCTACTGCATAAGAAAAACACCCCTCTACAACTGCTGGTCTCACACTATCAGACAACATCCTAAGACAACGAAGTTGCAAACATACATATAGATTTGAATACCAAAGTAACAAAAATGAATAACACAAATGTTCTTTTTAACGCTTTTGTTTCTTCAGTGCATACTTGATATCAAAACAACTTCTGTAAGTGTGAATTATATTATAAAAGATATTAGTTAATGCTTATCTGTGCATTGTTGTCTTCCAAAAATGCATGTACGTATAAACACTGTTAGAAACTGTATTTTACTGTTGTATCCAGCACTTGGGTTTCCCTTGATATTTTTAAATTGCTTTATAAATAAAGCAGGAATAGAATGGAATGGGACTGTTAAGTTAACCATAGAAAAAATTATTAATTCCACAAAAGCAACTAAAAGCAACTTGGACACTAGATCAAACTGTGATCAAGTTTTTTTGACGCTTCGACCCTCTGGATGCTCATCGCTCTGGTTGTTTATCTGCTCCATTCTGTAGCTACAAGCTAGAGAGCAGCTTGGCTTTATTTAGTTTGATGAGTTGGAAAAATTGTTTTCACATGTTTTTCAGAGAGAAAGTCAACTTCCAAACATCATATGTGCAGTCAATTCATCAGGATTATGATCCTACAAAAAGTCTCCAGCACGTGAGGGGTTTCCTGAATATAAAGAATAAAAAAAAAATTCTGGAGTTTAAGCCCTTGATATTTATTAATTTTTCATATGCAAACAACTCTGCAGAAGTGATAACAGCTTACATGTGTCTCTGTCCCCCTGGATCAGCTTTTCTGAGTGGTTGACATTTGCAGTGGCAAAAATTAAATTTTGCATTTGAGGGTTGAATGCTCAAATGCTCCAACTCTCGGATGCCAGAATGCTCAGACGCCTGAAAGTTCGGCTGAGCAGCTGAACCTCTTGATGGCGTCCGCCATAGACTTTGCATGTAAATTAGATGCTTTGATGCCCAAAACGTGCTCGGTGTGAACCAACCATAACTGAAGAAGCAAATGTACTAGCATGCCTCTCCAAAGGACAACAGTGTCAGGAGAATATTTTTTATTATCTCTCTACTCTATTTAAAATCCATTTGACAGCGAAATCACAGCTTATTTATTCCTATGAATTGTGAATTAATATTTTTAAACATAATGTTTTCAGTAAGAGAAAGGAAAACTAAAATAGAAATCTTGTTTGTGAGTGAAAACGTGGAAATAAAACTGATTCTTATAATGTCATCATTTGCAGTGGCAAAAGACTGAGGCGGCAACACCACATTGGCATGCTGGATGTTGCATAGATATTTCAATGTAATCAGTATAACTTAAACAGAGGAAACCAGGGTGACAGAAAGGGGATGTGAATGGGATGACAGCAGGAGAGCCAGAAAAAGTTTATGAAAGCATGGACTTAAATAACACAGGAAGTAGCTGAAAACAGGTGAGTATGATCAACTGAAAACACAAAGGTGTGGATCATTACAGATTGTGAACAAAACAAACTGCAACATATTTCACTATAGTAACATTAGAACAGCTTAATGCCTGTGGACTTCCTATTATTTAGTACATTGTGAGTTGTGCTCACTTTAATCACTAACTCCTGTTAACCTTTGGGGATGAAATATTTTCAAACAGCTGCTATTTTTGTTTTTTTGAAAACAAACAGTAGATCATAGGGATATTTTTCATAATTACATCTCTCCCTGTCTTTAGTTTCTCGTTATTTTATAATTGCAGTTAAAAAATATTTTTTTTATCTATTTCAAAACTGACAATGTATGAGACTAAACCAAATATTATTAGGGTATTACTAATTCTAATTTAAAGATTGAAAGCTAAAGCCCAAGTTAAACAGCTATAGGTATAAATGAACATAGAATTAAATGTGAAAATAAATTCGATCTAATCTCCTCTGAAAGGTGAAACTGAGCCTGACAATTTCGAAAGTTTTTTCTTTTCTTTGCTGGGCTCATTAAAGGTGGGCAAATAAAAGTCCCTTTGTTAAATATCACCAATGCAATGTAGAATGATAATGAATGTTTGTGCTGCTCCTTCAGGTTGGACTTCCTACTTCTACCGTAGTGAAATGTATGCTTTCTCAGTTTGATTTAGTTTAATTTCTTAGCACCAATTCACAACAAATAATTTCAAGGGACCTAAAAGAGTCAATTTAATCAAATCATATAGACAGATTAGTTAAGTTTTCTCTAAAGAAACCCAGCTGATTGCATCAAGTTGCTGACTGCAGAATTCCTCCCTCATGGATAGTCATGTTGTCTCTTTCGGTTTGGCCTACAATTTTCTAATATACTCGATTTGAACAACTTTACAGCTCCTTCCAAGAGGGAAAATTCTCAAACCACATTTTACACTGTTATTTAATTAAAAAAAACAAAAACCTTTAGAAATGCTTTTATTTCATATGTGGCTGATCTACACCAAGCTGACAGAAACACTTGAAGCATTTTCGAAGTCTGAACTCCTGCAGTAATAAGATAATTTTGTGTAAGTCCCTCAAGGGTTGGCCTGCTTCTCTAATGTCTAATCATTCACTGTTCCTGTGTCTCCTTAGTGCTGAGGTGGGGGATCAGATGCTGACAGAAAAAAACAAAAGATCAGCACCATTCTTCTTTGTCTGCCAAATCTCCCTGAGCTCGCTCTTGCTTTGTATGATCAGGGACTCAATACCTTAAAAACATGTTTAAGCAATGGATTCAACAAAAACATGAGTGGCTTTATTTGCTCTATGGTGGCTTTCTTTATAGAACATTGCACCTAAATAAAATGGGCTCCTAAGTCATGGAAGCTGTCCTTTTTTGTGTGAAGTAAAAGTGCTTAAGCAGCATGTGCTGTTACTGTAGGTGCACCTGGATTCAGCTCATCATGCGGTGTATTTATTCAGACATCAGAAGCAGTTTGGAATGCAGCAGAGCGCTTACAGCTTTGGCTCTGTCTGTCGGCTGAACTAGAGCACACAGCTGGCCTGCAAGCAACATGCTCTTTAAAGCATGTTGCTTGCAGTGTCCCTGGAGTTCCAAGATGAGAGCAGAAACAGGACACATCAGCCCCCACAAAATACTCAATACTTTGTCTCTAATTGTGTCTGACATTAGATACAATGTAGGAATAATGGCTTTGAATGTTAATTGTAGAAAGTCCAAATCATGAAATCTAGATCCTCTTGCAAGGGGATACTTTGTTTTGGTCTTGTGTATGGTCTAATAGAAAGGACCTAATTATAAAATCATATTCCCCCAAAATACATATGAGAGAGTATGGTCTTGTCACTATGCACCTGAGTGATCATTCAACGTGCATGACTTTCAACCCAACGCCCCCCTCTGTTGTTTACGGTGCCACACATAGATTAGATAATCAATGTTTCAGTAAGGTGAGTGTGTGTGTGTGTGTGTGTGAAAGGTTGTTTGTCCTGTTTGTCTCTGTGTCGCCCTGCAATAGACTGTCGACCTGTCCGGGGTATACCCCGCTTCTCGCCCATAGACAGGCGGAGATAGGCACCAACACCTCTCGCGACCCCAGCAGGGATAAGCATGACAGAAAATGGATGAATATTTCAGTAAGGAAAAGCATAAACTGGAAAAATATGATGGCCTCCTATTTTTTATAACTTAAAATCTGTGACAGCAATTTTCCCTCCAGTCAAAAACTATGTCACATCCCGGGACAACTGTTTTTAAAACCAAGTGTGAGAAGTTTACTTCCTCTTTCATCCAAACTTGGTCATGAAAGTAGAGACCCTAACATTCCAGCTGGACATGACACCAGCGGCCGCTGCTGGTCTTTGAAACAGGGGAGGTTCAACTAAATCCAAATGTGTTGTACTGCATTAACAAATGTTGAAACACATAAAACACATTACTACAGCTGGGTGCATCAACAAGACAAAAGTCTGTTTTACTGCCTACACCTAAACATGTCAGGGTTGGTGGATGTGGTTCTGGACCCAAATGCAGAGAATAAGGAGGCAGGGAGGATTGCTTCAAAATTTAATAACAAAGCAAAAATACTAAATCCAAAGTCCAGAACTAATCAACCAGGAAACTAAAGGAAAGAAAAAACTAAGAGACACTAGGAAGGAATAATACAAAAGAATGACAATGATCCAGCAATGAGTAAATGAACAGGAGGTGTATATATGGGAGACAGAACAATGGGAGGACTAAATAGCTGATAGGGAGCAGGTGTAGATAGAACTAGAAGGATCTAAGGGGAAGGAGACTGGGACAAGGTGGGCAAGAGAGAGGAACATAAAAAAATACAACACCGCTTAAATACAACACAAAACAGAAGAGAAACCAATGACACAGAATAAATCAAAGTTTGACTGAATACTTAAAAAGAAACCTAAACAGAAGTCCACAGATGGCAGAATCATGACAGAACACTCAGTAAATGGATTTTTCTTTTCGATGGAAATCTACCTGAAAAATCTTGAGCCTTTCAAAGAGGATGGCTTCACAACATGGGCGCTTGCAAAGCAAGCTGAAGCAAACAACGTTAGTTGAACAGTGGATCAATAAAGCTGTCCATTACAGAGCAGATCCAGAGTGGTCTGACACTTAATTGTGTCTGTTCATTGTTGCATACACAACAATGAACTTGAGTTGAGTTCTTGTGAATTAGAACAGTACTAGGGCTGAAGCTGATGGCTTTTCACGAGTACATGAGCATATGAGAACGCACAAGTACACATATTGACAAACGGCAATTGTTAGGGTCTCTGGGTTTTTTCTGGTGTGAGTGAGCCTCGTTTCACAAACTATCTTTACTAATGGCTGGGCTGACCTGTGTCACTGCACACCTGAGAACATTTCACAATCAAGAAGACTAGCATTTTTATAAGGAGGCGAAGGATCATCTCTCCTAACCATATGATTACCTCTGATGGTATTCCAGCCAAAGACCTAACGAAAGAGATTTCTTTCTTGTTATATCTGTCTTCCCTGTGCCATTAGAAGGAGTCTTGCATCTGTCAGCTGTAATCCAAACCTAGTTTTTGACTAAATGACTAATGAATTTGCTTTACTTAGAAGCAATTATCAATTTTATTAAGTATATTATGTACCTCTGCAATTATAAATTAGAACTTTGTTGCAAAGTTGAGGGATGCAGGGGCATTTACTAATAGTAATACTAGTGAAAGCTTTTCCAAGCCTGTAAAGTCTAAGTAAAACCGACTCTGTTCATAGATTGATAGACTAATTGAAATAAATGGAGCTTGCAGGGGTCCGTTTTCCCTGGTTGTAGAATCCAGAACAACATTCAAGATCAGATTCAGTTCAGGTCTCATCAACAATGAACTTACGACGCAAAAGCATTTGCATATTTCTACTTTGTGTCAGCTTATAACTTTTGTTATGCAGTGTGCATGTATTAAAAGGACATTGTACATAATGTTGTGTCATTCTGGTTGATGGAGAACTCATACTGAGCATTTAGATGATATGTTGGACCTCCTGCCTCCACCATTAGTTGTCATTGACTGTTTTCTGATCAAATAATTTTTTTTATTTCATTTTTACTTCTCTAACAATGCAGCCACTGCATTCACAGCTCTTGTTATTTATTCCCTGCTGCTTGGCTTTAACTGGTCCGTTTGTTGAATCTGATGTGCCGTACTCATAAAAGTCAACAGTATGAGAAAAAGCAAGAGAAATTTACGACAAGAACACTAAAATCCTGTATGAGGCCTGTTGTTTTTGTCATGACTGGTGTCTGGCTCCCCCTGTCCTTTTCTGTCTTCTAATGAAAACAACAACCTAACACAAATTACATGTAAGAAAGAAAAAAATCAGAGTGTTCTTTGGTTTTAAGATGACTTTTGCATATTAATTGAAAAAATGTGTTTTTGGTGGGTTCATCGCAAACATGTTTCACATAATAAGTACTGGTATTAATTAATTAGTGAAAACTTATGTAATGTGTGTATGACATGAAAATGAACAGATCAGAAAGTTGTTCTTATTGATACAGTTCTGGGTTGTGAACAAAATATAAGAAAAAAAAAGTTTTCCAATAGACATTAAACAATTGTGGCATGTTTGGTTCTTTTTTTATCCAGAGGGTTGAATCCCCACCTTAGGCTGACTCAATTGTCACCATCACTGTAACACCTGAAGTCAGGGATAAGTAGAGAGGATGTGTTGGTGAGAATTTACCACTCACAACAAGGTGTGATCTGAACTACACATAAGGGATGCAGAGACCAGGGTCATGGCTGAAGGCAAGTGGGCTGACTTTGTTTGACAAAATCGTTGACAGAGTCATGAAAAGTGAAGCTCTGAAAGCTTTAGCTCACACTGGACAGCAACAGAACAATTCTGGGTCTGTTACAGCAATCCTCCTGACAGGAGGGCAATGTTTCACAGAAAAGATTCAAGCTGAGTCTACCATTCTTAGACATTAAATAGTCAAGCTCTCAGGAAAATGGAAGAATGATTAACCATTTTTCACCCTTTCGTCTCATTTAGTTGAGCCAGGGAACTGTTACTTTAGATAAATCAAGGTCCAGCTAAGGCCATTTTATGGTGAAAGAGTCACTTTGGTCCCAGTGTTCATTATTGCCATGTGTATGAAAGGTGCAGAGCAGCAAATAATGTGCATGAGTGGGCTTTTTACCCACAACAGTGCTGTGTTAAGCATGATCAGTAGATGGTATTGACTATGTGAAGCAAAAAAGTAGATTCTATACTGGGAAAACATCCCTTCTACTTGGTCACCAAGGGGTCGCTTGTAGATTTAATCATTTTTACAACAGTATGAAACATACACCTGTGAGAAGGGGGGAGAGGTGCAAGCTACAATACTATAAAAACTGCAAAATTCTTCAATAAAGAGCTTTCAACTCATGTTATCCACACTTTTTCTGTACTTGTGATTTAAAATTGATGTCAGATCAGTTATTTTATTTCATGATTTACTTTTAACATTTTTTGTGAGAGTGTGGCTGTGGGAAAGATTCTTGAGATTTATTAAATGTTAGGATAATTATCATTTATAATTATCCTAACATAACAAAAGCCACTTGGTCAAAAACGTTTGTGGTTGAAGGGGCTTGCATGGAGCATCCAGGTAAAAGAGGGATAACCAAATCCCCTTATTTCAAACCTATTTAATTTTGACCTGCCTTAATTTGTCTAAATTAAGGGGCTTGGATTAGGGCCTGTAATTCATACGCTGTCATATGTGAATTATGACCTATACAACCCACCTCTTGCCTGTTAAGAAAGCACTGTCATGTTTGAATTATGCGCTTGAACCTTTCACTCAAAATTATCAAGTTTTATTTAATGACTTGCACAGTCACTGCCCTTTACTCCAGCCACTCATGTCAATTACATAAAAAGAGGGAGGTCTTGACTGTGAGGACTTTCCTGGTTCATTTCCTGGTCGATGCTTTCCCATCACGGTCAGAATTAACAAACGCACAGGTGAAACTTAACATTACAGACTGCTGCTAAATGTTCCTTATGGACAATTTTTTTATCGCATTAAGAGACCAATTTTTGAAAAAAAAAAACCACTAAACCACAAAAAAAAAAAAGTGCTTTGGTTCATTCCCAGTTGCGTTTGGATGGCGGTCGGATTCAGCTGTACTTTCTAAAATCTACCCTAAATCCACCCATGCAGATAGCAGCGATGCTGGTCAGTGACAGACCAAAGTCTGTGCTGGAGGTAAGGGAGTATGATTAACAGTTCTTCTGGATCTGATTAAAAACAACTTTTTTTAAAGCCACCTAAAATACTCTTGGGAGCATTCCTTATTTCCACCTTTGTTAACATCGTGCGGTGCTGCTGTGTGACAATCCAGGGGCCAAACCCGTTACTGGTATCAGTGCAACATTAGTTGGAACTAATCTCTATCTGGGCTTTTTACTCAGTGAATTCCGGTGGCAACAGAAATCTATGCAACACAAAATGGAAAAACCCCATTTCCCCTGACCTAACCGACACAGAGCTGTAATTAAGCCAAAGTTGTATGTATATATATATATATATATATATATATATATATATATATATATATATATATATATATATATATATATATATATACATACACACACACACACAGCACAGCACAGAGGCACTCATCTTGGCTGCACAGGAGCAGGCCCTGAGCACCAGAGCAATAGAGGCCGAGATCTACAACACCAGACAAGACCCCAGGGGTAGACTGTGCAAAGAGACAATCTAGCTCATAACTGCAGGGTGTAAGATGCTGGCAGGGAAAGCTTACATGGAGCTCCATAACCAAGTGGCTGGAATAGTGCACAGGAACATCTATGCAGAGTATTGGCTTGAAACCTCAAGGTCAAAGTAGTAAACACTTCGAAAGATGGTAGAGTATGACAGTGCCAAGATTCTATGGGACTTCCAGATAAAGATGGACAGAGTGGTAATGGCAAACCAACTGGACATTGTGGTGGTGGACAAAAAGAAAAGAAAAGCCGTCGTGGTTCATATAGCAATACGAAGTGACTGCAACATAGGAGAAAAGGAATAAGAGAAACTAGAGAAATACCAGGGGCTCAGAGAAGAGCTGGAAAAAACCTGGAAGCTCAAGGCATCAGTGGTACCCATGGTCATTGGGACACTCGGGGTAGTGACCCCCAAACTTGAAGAGTGGTTACAGCAGAAATACTGGAAATAGATCAGACATCTCGGTCCAGAAAAGTCATTTCTAGGAACAGCAAAGATACTGTTCAGAACCCTCAAGCTCCCAGGCCTCTGGTAGAGGACCCAAGCTTGGAGGAAAAAGAGAGAACGCCTGCAGTGGGTGAGGAAGAGTTTTTTGTTGTTGTTTTTTTTTGCAGTAGCAAGGTTTATCAAGTGTCTGAAAAAGTGGTAGTAAATTCTTGGAATAATTTGAGCTTCAGACATTTGCTGTTTTTACTTACAGTAGATAATGTGTAGTCTTCAATCTACCGATGCTTTAAAGATAAATTGTTCAAGTAAAACTAGCTGCAGCTTCTCATCTAACTTTGGAATATAAATGTGCTGTGAAAAAGCTTTGCATTAACAAACCAATTCCTCATTTGAGTTTAATATAATACAGTAATTTAAACTGTAGCACTCTTCAACAACAATGAAATAAATTCGAACCGGTTTAACATTCATTTGAACCCAATTATGCATTTTTTATTGGATACAAGTAATCCAGAGTTTTACAGTTAAGTGTAACAAGGTTTTCTATAAATATTTATTTACAATTTTCACACATCAAAAATATCTATCATTCTAACATGCCTCTGTACAATATTGATCTTATGTAATGTCCTTTATGTAAGGTTGCATTTATCCCTGTTCTAGATCCAATGTCATGCTTTTGTGTTTCTTAATTAGAAAGGAAGGCTATTATATCTTTGCAGTTTTAATGCCCTCTGTATCATTTTATTGCTATGTGGAAGACCATTGGTGAATAAACCAGTCGTTACAATTTTGTTTCGATCCAGAATGATGTGTGTGACACAGTTTCTTTTTTTTACTTTTCCCCTTTCAAAAAGAATAAAAAATGGGCTTAGGGCCTACAGAGTAACCCGGAGAAACCAATTTGCAGGTTCATGGTAACCTGAGACATTTTGAAATCCAGCAGCTACTGAATAATTTTTCAGGTAATACAAAGGCAGATTCTCAAAGACGCAGGCTGAATTTTTCAACAACAAATAAAATATTTAGAAGAATAATTTTCTGCTCAAAGAAATTGAAACCACATTTTCAGAACCTAGAGAGGGTGTTTGGCAGTGAAATAAGGTCCATTAAAACTTAAGCTCAGGTGTTTTCTTTCATGCTTTCTTCTAAAACAATCCATTCCTTACCTTTCTCACATTAAAGGGGCTACTCTGACATTACATTATCTGATAGGATTTAGTCAACTCTGACACTTTAACACCAAACAATGAGATGAAACCTATTTTAAAAAACTTGGATTTCCTTCATATTTCATCCAATGAAAGAGGGTTTTGTGTTGTAAAAATGCCTCTATTTTGTTTTCCCCTTTTAGTCATAAAACCTGCAGATCATTTTAATTCTTTTAAAACAAGAGAACACCCAAACAAGAGGTCCCTCTGTTTGAATCTCATCCAGGAGAAAAAGGACGACACACAGAGACAGATATCTGACAAACGCCTCAGCCATTAATATTTTGATGCAGAGAATTATTTATCCATCATTCTTTCTAAATTTCCAGTAAACCTCAAATCGATTTGATTTCTGCATCTAATTTTGAGCTGTTGCTGAATCTATTGTATAAATAGTACAAGTGGACATCCAAAATTGTTTGTTCTTTATTTTATTTTTTGTGTGGCAGTTATATTTGTCACTTAAGAACAAATTATTTAAAGGCACCAGAAACAATATTTAAAATAAAAACCACTTCACAAATTAGGTCAGATCAGATTTGCCTCTAATTCAACTAAATACATGAAGACATTGGGCCGGATTTATCAAGATCCAATTTTGCGTGCAGTAATTTGCGCTCGCAAACTGGAATTTTGCGCGAGGGGCTGAACCATGGTTTGCGGGTGATTTAACAAGAGCGATTGCGTAACTGGTGGCAGGTGCAAAACTGCTGGAGACACCCTATTTAAATGATGGTTTTGCGCGTTTTGTGGTTTGCGGCATGGCGAGTTTGGACAGCAGAAGGCGCAAAAGGAAATTCGACCCCATGGAAATGGAGGTATTGGTGGATGAAGCCAACAAACATTTGAGCTACAGCAAAGAAGTGTGCCTGTCACACAGAGGAACGCTTTATGTGAACAAATCTGTAATAAAGTAAAGGCTGTTGGTGAAACCTTGCGAACAGTGGATGAAGTAAAAAGAAGATGCCAGGATATTAGAAGGCGAACCAAAGAAAAACTGGCATATAACAAAACATCTGCGAACAAAAGAGGAGGGGGCACAGTAGATGAGATGCCTCTGACCAGCATTGAGGAACAAGTACAGCTGACGCTCTGTGAGGAGCAAATCACTGGAATTGCAGCTCCAAAATGGCAATACTGGATAAACGATATGTTTTGATGACCGTTTCCTTGTTCATTCCAAAAATATTCACACGGAGTGAAAAAATGCGTTCTCTGCGTCTCCTTGCTTCATTTCGATGTCTCCTTCTTGCGACAATAACCGCTGCCATGTGTGCGCAATTACGCATACAGACCATTTGCACCTTCTTTTGAAACGTGTTAAATATAGAGTCAGATACCGTTAGCAAAATTGCTTTCAGGTTTGATAAATCACTTTGCGAGTGCTAAATTAATATATTTACATGTTCTCCTCCCACAAGACGCACTTTTGCGTGTAAACGCCCCATTTTGCATATTCATAGCAGAAAAAGTACTAAATGGATCAGAGGCGCTATTTAGCACGTTTTAAAGACCAAATCCTTTTAGCACGCTGTTGATAGATCAGTTTGTACATTTTTTAGCGTGCGCAATGAAATAGCTCACGTTTTAATACACGCAAACCTTTGATAAATCCGGCCCATTGACTCAAGGGAATCTAATCACGAAGTTAATATCAAGGCAATACAGACAGAACAGAAAATAAATTCAATACAAAGTTGTAGATGTTAGATGATTTTTATTTCAGCTTTTGATTGATTTCATCAAATTGGTTTGGTTAAAGGGATAGCTTTCGTATGAATTAATATCTATTCTCAATTACAGCATCTTTGAAGCATGAGTCAAGAAGTATTGAAAAACAGTCTTGACTTGACACTGTTAATCTGATGTTGCATATTGTTTTCATTTATTTAGAAGAAACAGGTTTTAACCACTCAAATGCCCTTTCAACATTTATTGTTTGTGAAGTTACTAAGATGGATGACTTTGTGGGTATCTCAAATACTGAGTATAATCAATTGATATCAATGAGTCATGTTCTTTTCACAACTTAATCTTTTATATTGTTTTTATTTTCGTGCCAAATTGCATGATATGGAGCACCACTTTTTGCTTTTGTTGACCATACATCACTTTCCAGGGGAACCTACTGGCACACTTTTAAAACTGATTGTTTGATATAGTTTTCTACAATCTAATCAAAATCTTATTTAAGAAAACAAGGTTATGAGACTTTAAATAAAACTATGTATCAGCAGCCGGTCACTCATGATTGTTTTGGTTTGATCAAGGGTTCAAATCTGTGTCACGTTGAGGGGAGGTTTTTGAGGACCCAAATGCAGAGATCAGGAGGCAGAGGTGAGTTTTGTAGTTTTAATCAGGTAGTCTGAGGCAACAGAGGCAAAAATACGGAGAACCAAAATACAGATAACCAAAATGCCAGGGAAAACTCACATGGGAAGCCAGAGACATTAACCTGACAACAGCCAGATGCATGTCTCGCTCCGCCAAGCTCCACTCACACACATCTGGGACACCGCTCATTGAAAGTGATTTCCCCAACCAAATTTATGGTCTGGCCAATCAGGACGCAGGGCGGGTGTGTCCTGTATGTGACGTAGTGGAGAAGCGAGTTCTGTAAGTCGTTCGTCTATACTTTTTTGGTTGGCTTCTTTTTTTTAAATAAGTCTGCTGTGCACAATGTTGCCTTTTATCCGCACATTTTCATGGCACAAATGACATTGATCATTTACTGACATTGCGCTGATACCACTGTTGCTATATCCAAGATGTCGGCTGTTCTGTTTTGTTTTTTTCCTGCGTAGCTCTCACAGCGTCACGGGTTAGCTTCAGTGTGAGTGGTTGAAATAGCACGTCCATAAAGATGACAGACAAGTGGCTTATCCAATCATATGCAAGGAGTTTTGATAAGGCCCAGCCTTCACTAAAGGCAGTTCCTATGGCGGTGTCCCAGATGTATGTGAGAGGAGCTAGGCGGAGCTAGACATGCATCTGGCTGTTGTCAGGTTACAGAGATACCGAGAACAAAACAACAAACCAGCACTGAGTAACTGCAGAGGTGCTGCATATATTGGGAGACTGAACCAAGACAAGCTAATCAGCAGATTAGAAGCAGGTGTGGGCAAGACCAACTAGGTGGAACTAGATGGGGGCAGCAGAGGGTAACAAGCGAAATCAGCACTGGTAGAAATAAACTATAAACACACAGAACATAAAGAAAATAAAAATGAACCCAAGCAGAAGGTAGATCCCTGACTATATTTCATAAGACTTAATTTGCCCACATGGGCATTACAGCTACAATTACTGGAAATGTCCTGCAATATAGTCTTACAGTTACTATAGTTTGACCATTTCCGTCTTTGACCAATAAACCATAACACAATTTATGTTGTATTATATGGTTCAGAACTGCTAAAGATCTAATAGTATGGTAATACATCTACTAATTAGGAGATGGTGAAAGTTTCATGATCTTCTTGATGTCTTAATAATAATTAAAATTTTGATTTATGGAAGATGGTCCCATTTGTGGAATGTAAAGTACTTTTTAACCTGAAAAAAAAACTCTAGGCTTTTATTTTATTTACTGTTTGCTTATTAAAGCAAACTGTAAATAATATTAAATGAAATAGAACGCTCTGTTCCTAGAGCAATTTTTTCAGGTTAAAAAGTACTTTGATAAAGTCCACAAATATCATGTTCTTGGGAATGCTCTAACCTGTGTGCAGAACACTTATAGGAGGCACATTAAACGTTTGAAAGGTTTATTGCAAAAACAATGGCCGTTTCCCATCCTCAGCCCTGTTCCTCTTAACAAGTGTCACTACCAATAGCTCATTTGCACATGCGCAACCAGATATACATCTGGATTTCCATAAATATAGTGATTATGGTACTAAAATTATTTATTTATATCATTAACTCACCAAAGAGTTCATTTTTTTCCTTTTCATTATTCTAAGTGAACAAAGACTTCACTTATGTGAATCCAGAGTGGAATAAAGGTGCCAACCACCGGGAGCATGAATAAATAAAAGCAAATGTAATGGTAAAAACCTTAGTCAGTTAAATAACATGCTGCTGTCATTTTGCACATATCTGATGTTGCTGCTATTTTATATTTTATTCACATATGCTTTGCTGTAAAAATGTCCATAGTAGTATATTGGTTATTTTATTCTCCAGGTGCAAAGTTGTAAATTGTTAAAACACTTTACAGTTCAGTATATTATTGTTTATCTTTTAACTCTTCACTTTTATTTTATTCTTATACATTTTTCTAAGGTCCACATTTGTGTGACCATTTTCAATAATCTTTTTGCTGCTGTTAATTTGCCCATTGTGGGACAATAAAGAGATTTTCTATTCTATTCTATAAAAGGGGTAGAAAGATATAAGTAAATTTAAACAATTTATGTATAAAAAATATATCTGCAAAATCTCTAATATTCAACAACAAAAAGTACTTAGTTAAGCAAATTGTGCAAAACAGCAATAAAGAAATACAAATCCTCAGATTTATAATCCCCACACTGCAGATATATTAGAAACTGTCCTTAAATTACAGCCAAACTCATTTACACAGTAACAGATAAAAACCTTTAGATAAATAAACATTACCCGCCACATATCTGACTCAATAACCATTAAAACAACTGTTTTCATTCATTTCAGATGGAACTATTCACATACTTGGATTATATTAAACTGAACTTCCAATTTTCACCACTGTTCAGCGCCAAGTACCATTTCCTCTGATCACGGAGCAGCCGGTTTTCTTGGTCTCGCAATGATTCCTGGGATATCAAAGGATAGCGAGGTACATCGGACCACTCCTTCAAATCGGGCCAAAAGAAGGACGCATTCTAAGGCCGCATAATGAGGAGTCTTGGAATCTGACCAGACCTCGGCACCGCGCTATGACGTAATCGGCCTTGGAATCTGGCCTTCATAGGACGCAGCCCATAAATTTAAAGAAGGCCAGGCAAATTAGCAGATTGGGAGCAGGGTGAACAGAGGCAAGAAGGGAGCTTGGGAAAAGGAGACTGACATAAGAGGGCAAACAAGAAATATCTAAACACTCAAATACAATCAAAAATATCTAGAACAACTTTTCATGCTATCTTTTACACAGACAATAGATAGATGTTCTAAAAATGCACTGTAGCAGACTGTGTTTAATTGGTTGATGTGGTTGTTACAACTACCATTGTAAGTAACATTTAAGGTGTTATCAAATGGAGATTATAACATTTGCAAGAAGGTGTGGAGAAAACAGTTATCTGTCAAAGACAGGAGATATTCTATGGATGGTAAAAGGGAGCAAAGTTTTTCTTTAGATAAAAAACCAGCAGCTATCAGGTGGTAAATAATGTATTTTGTGAATAATTTATTACAATGGTCTAATGATGGGAGAAAACTTGCCTTGTGTCTTAATCTCATCAGCGAAACTACAAGAAATGTACAGAAATAATGAACACTCTCTTTCTTTTATCTACATAATCAGTCCATGATTTACTCTCTAAAGTTGAACTACAAAAATTAAGCTGCTAGGAAGTTTTCTTTTCTTTGTTTTTTTTCTCTCATGCCACTCAAGCCGCTCAAACCCTGTTTTGAGGAGTCATTTCAAAGTACTCCCAGATGGATAGGTTATCCTTTGTTGGCTGAGTTCTTCTTAAATGCTCCTGTCATATTTGCTGGTATATGACTATAAAGCAACAATTTCATGTTGTCATTTCATTGGTAGAAGTGTTTCTTTTACTGATGTGGTTTAACTGTTAACACCCTACTCAAACACGTTGCAGGTCAAAATAAGGCACACACTGTTATATTATTTTGAACCTTCATGTGAAGTGTCACAGCCTTTAGTTAGAATTAGACCTAGAGTTTAGTTTTGGGTTGTTGTTTTTTGGTACATTTTTAATTGCTCTATTACAACTCTTAGAAGGCCCCCTCATAGTTTGGTCAATGCCCACACTTTGAATGGTCCATTGCAACATGCTGGTTATTTTGCCTTTCAGCTGTTCTTATAAGTTTACTGCTGTGCTTCTAATCATTGTCAAAATGTGCCGGTTTTGGCCATGCTTCATCTTCAGTCAGACAGATGGCCTCACATGTAAAGGTTTGGTGTGCAGCAGAGCTAATAGTTAACACACTAATTGGATGTTGTCCAGGTCCTATGCCTGTAGAAGAAGCCCAAATAATTATCTCTCATTGAAACTTGGCTTAATTTTCATGAATCCTGTTTTCCAGCTTTGGGATCCTGTTCTGCATCTTTTGATCTTATTTAGTGTAACATATTATTCCACAGTAAGTGTTTTTTTAGATGCAATTTTGCAAGCCTATCCTGTGTTTAGAACTGTTATTGCCACCCATCTTGTTTTAAAGTGCTTTTGATTGTTCTGTCATATGATAGTATATTTTCTTGAATTCTGGGTACCGTATTTTCACGACCATAAGGCGCACCGTACTAAAAGGCGCAGTCTCAGTTATGTGTGCCATTTCTGTATTTAACACACACATAAGGCGCACCGGACTATAGGGCGCGTTTTTTATATACAGGTACATGTCCTCTACTACCTTTTAATACCTCTACTGCGTATTTAAAAAAACAGCGGGAGCAAAACTGAGTATGACTGTGCTTTATTCATGTATTTATTACAAAGTATTAATCAAACCTGGGAGCTGGCCGTGAGACAGACACATCGCAGATGACAGAGCGCTGTGATCGCTCCTAAATTAACTTAAAATCCTGAAACCTGCCGACAGAATATGTTCGCTTTTATTACCGGTATCCTGGTGCCTGCAGTTTAAATTATTTAGATGAAAAACACCTGCCAGCCGCCGCGGTGAACCCGGAGGCTACTCCGCCCAGAGGCTGCTGTTGAAGGGAGTCCTACTGTCGGCGCACCGCTGGTATGTCGGGGTCTGAGCACCTCCAACAGAAATAGTATAGGCAGGATGATAATCTGGATGAACTGACTGCAATTATTAAGTTTTCAGGTGGACTTTCTCACTTAAAAACATATTAAAACTACTTTATTCCCACTGATCACAGCAAATATAGCTGCAAGATTTAGATTATTTAGATGAAAAAACACCTGCCAGCCGCCGCGGTGAACCCGGAGGCTGCTGTTGAATTAAGTTTTCAGGTAGAAAAATAGAGCGGGGGCAAAACTGAGTATGATTGTGCTTTATTCATGTATTTATTACAAAGTATTAATCAAACCCATCAAAGTCATCATCCTCTGTTTCTGAATTAAACAGCTGCGCTAAATCAGACATGCCAGTTTCCCCTTCTTCGCTGTCAGAGTCACTTTCCGTGCCGGGCGGCTCCTCGGAAATGATGCCGGCTTTTGCAAAAGCTCGAACAACAGTGCCAGCAGACACGTTAGTCCAAGCATCTACAATCCATCCGCAAACGGTGGCATAACTTGCCCGGCGCTGCCTTCCACTTTTCCTGAAACTGTGGTCTCCGTGTGTCATCCATCGCTCCCACGCCGCTCGCAGCCTTACTTTGAACGGCCGAGATGGGCACGCATGGAGTCACAGATTAACAGCGATGGTGATGCGTGGAAAAAAACACCTGGTCTCCTCACATACACCTGCCTCAGTCACGCTTTCATCATCTCCTCATCCATCCAGCCCTTTTTATTTGCCTTAATATCATGTGTCATCAGAGCGATGTGTCTGTCTCGCTGTCAGCTCCCAGATCAGCTTCTCTGATTGGTTGATGCGGCGCTTCCAGCAGCAAAACTTCAATTTTTCCATCTCGAGCAGCAGCAGCGCGTCAGATGCTTAAACGCTCCCGACGCGCTGCGCCCGCTGCTCAAAACGCGCTGCGGTTGGATTTTCTGCGCCTTGACGCGCGTCAACCATTGACTTTGCATGTAAACTCGCTGCTTCTGCTGCGTCCGGTTCACACCGATGTCAAGCGGTTGAATAACAGCGAGCACAGCATTCATTTGTTTCACCATGTTTTTCACATCAGCTGTGAGATGGGCACGCATGGAGTCACAGATTAACAGCAATGGTGATGAGTGGAAAAAAACACCTGGTCTCCTTACATTGAGCCACTCTTTAATCATCTCCTCAATGAGGTGGTCTCAAAAGTCGCAGTTAAAATCACACATAGGGCGCACCGCACCAAAGGGCGCACCGCACATTTTAAGGGGAAAAAAAGACGTTTATGTGCGCCTTATAGTCGTGAAAATACGGTACATAGAATCTGAGTGAAGCATATGTCTCTATTGTCAGTTTGGCCGTCCATCACTTCAGTTGTTTGCTCTGCGGTGCCTGTCATAGCAGTAACCCTGTGGTGGACACCAGCAGTAAAGGACGAGGCAAGTGTACTGTTGCCCAGTTGCAGAGAAAAACACATGGGCTTGGCAAAAGTACAGAGAAACCATGGAGAGAGACTATCGGCCAGACTCAAGCGATTCTGACAAACCACCCGGGCACTGGGGAGGAGTAAACTATGCTTTACTAACTGTCATAAAAAGTTGAGTATTTGTTCTGGATGGATTCTTCTTCGTTAAAATGTTTTAACAAAGAATACCATCAGACTTACTTAACTTTATGGGGATTTCTTCACCTGAATTATTGAGATGCATCAGAAGATTTACTAACACTATTTATAGCGGGAAAAGGGAGCCACTTACCTTTACTAAAGACCCTTTCAGACAATGGGGGAAAAAATGCCTCCTAAGTTTTTTGGTGTTGGCGATGCTTTAGGGGTCGATGAGATCTGCCTTCAGTACTTCAGGTCTTGGAATGTTGTTTCCCTCATATGGTTATCAAACCTCTTCAACTTTGCATATCAGTCGGAGACAGTGTCCTTGGAATGGCGGACTGTGGTGTTGGTCTTCCTTTACAAGAAGCAGATCTGAGGTTGTGGAAGATAAAAGTATTTACATTTTATTTTGTTTCAAATTTGAAAAGAGTAATGTGATATTATGAACAGATAAGCATGTGAGCAAAGTAATCGTTTCGCTGTATATCTGTTTTTGTCAAACAACAGTTTAATCTACTAATTCAGGGGCCATGCTGCAGGTAAAGAGATACGGTCCAAAATCTATTCATTTCTGCCTCCCCTCTGAATATAAAGAAAAGGTTCTCAGTCACCTTACCCTAACCCTAAAGGCTGATTTATACTTCAAAACCAGGTCCTCTGCGTAGGTGTCGCAGTGAACAAAAAGCTATCCTCGCCCCCTCCGCAGACACAATGGTACACCTCTCCCAAATTGTACCTGACCAGTTACAGACAGTGCCGCAGACAGGAGGCCGGCTTATTTTGTTTTTATGACCGAAATTGCGGAATACAACTCGTGAAGTTTGACCAGCTTGAAGATCGAGGTGCGCGAGAACGCTGGGACCCTTTTTTCACCTGGATCCCCGCTCTTTTTCGCCGTCATGTCCCTCTGTGTAAGACTAAACTCGCACCCACTTCCTTATCGCCTCGGCTGTATCTACACCCACAGCGTATATCAAAAATGTCTGCGTCAAGCTCAATGCGACACACTGCTGCAGGAGTATAACCAGCCCTTAAGATGATTAGTTACCAGGAAGTGTGAAGAAGTTACTGGAATTGTTTATGCAGATCCAAGAAGATTTCAGATTGGTTGAGATACCTTGTACATACACACCAAGTGTTTTTTCTGGATTCCATATAACTGGACAGCTCTAACAAATTATCTGGGATTGCTGTGAGATCTGTATAATTTTGTGTTGAATAAAAATCCCCCAAGTTAGCCTCTCCAGCCAGGGTGCTGGAGAGGAGAGTATGGCTGGTTGTCGAACCTTAGCTTCAGGAGGAGCAGTGTGGATTTTGTTTAACACTGGACCAGCTCTACAGTCTCTGCTGGGTGTTGGATGTTTAACTGGAGTTTGCCGAAATTATCCACATTGTTGTTTGTTTTTTTGGACCTGGCTAAGGTGTTTGACTGTGTCCCTCATAGTTAGGAAGGGGGTGGCCCTTTACTAAGTGGTTAAACAAGCAGTCCATGTTCTCCTCATCTATGCTCATGAAATCTGGCTCATAAGGGAAAAAAAACAAATCCCAGATACAAGCAACTAAAATTAGCTTCCTCCATATGATGCGCAGGCACTCCCTTAGATTTAAGTTGAAGACCTCAACCACGTCCCACTGAAAGGAGGCATGGGATCACCAGGGACACACTGGAGGGACTATTGCTCTAAGCTGGCCCTGAAGTGCTTAAGGAGGTGTCTGAGGATAGGTAAGTGTGTTGCCACTAAATGGACAACTTTGAGTAAACTTTGCACATACTGAGGCCAGCACATTCTTTGCACTAACTAAATGAGGAAATTTTGCACATATGCATGCCTGTGCTGGCCGGTTCAAATTGATGAAGTGGGGAACTATTGTACAGTCTCAGCCACCAGAACAACCATGTCAGAAACAGACGTTGGGGGGCTGAAAGAGTACACCTCTTAATTGTGGCAAATGGCATTCTGTTCTCCATTAAGGTTCCACACAACGCATGGTTATGTTTTAAAAAATTATTTTGTGTCTTCCTTGTTTTGCAGTATTTTGGGTCAAGCAACTTTCATAGGTAGTAAATTGATATTAATCCAACTCTTTAGAGAGTAACCTCTTTGACAATGTGACTGCAGCTCCTTCTCTGTAGGAGAGGATTGGGGGTCACTGAGTAGACAAGGACACGTTTCCCATGTTTTATATTTTTTCCAATAATGATTAATATTATTACCCTCAACTACATGGCTTAAAAAAAGCGTAGGCATTTACAGTTCCTAAGGGCCAGTATCCTGCAACTTGTAGATGTGGCCTTGGTCCAAACACCAGAATCAAGTAATTAAATTAAAGAGAAAAGTGAAATAGCATTATTAGACTGTTTATAAAACATTGTTTGATCAGTGGACTGACACCCCAGTATTTCAATTCCAATGCAGCTATAAGCCTGTAGTCTATTTTCCTTGCCATGTTAAGTGGCTCCAACCTAGCAAACAATTGAAGCTTTATATTTAAGATGGATTTTGCAGATACTGTCATGGTGTCTGTGTGTGGCTGAGACTTCAGGTTTCCCAACAGATCTCCATTTGGAGGGCGGGTCAACCCAACAAGTGGCACACCTGTGTCTCATCTGTTGCAGCACATCAAGCCTCTCTCCCTGAGTGAACTCTCCCAGAGCTCTGAATCTGTTCTGTCAGATTGTGACTTACTCACTTGAGCTCCTGCTCATACTGCTGTCTTTTCCCCCAGTCTCCGCTGTTACTCCGTATGCCTGCCCGCTCTCCACCGTTTGGTCTCCAGCCTACTTTGCAATCCACAAGCCCCCTCCGAGATTGGCTCCTCATCTGGAACAAAGCAGCTGATCTGTCTGAACCAAGCTCAGATACTGTTTTCTGTTAAATAAATAAGATAAATCGATCTGTTGTGTCCTGCTGGTGGTTTCCTACATGTGGGTCAGAAAAATCCTCTCGATCATGACAGATACTCAGAAGTGACTGACATCCAGCTAAACTCAGAAACCAACGGTAACTCCAAGTAATGTAAAAGAGTTTAAAAAAAAAAACTTGTCATGTACAAGAATAAGCAGAAGAGTGATCCAGTTCTGTGTTTTGACCAAAGGTGCCAGTATCCTTAGAACTCTTCGTACTGCCTCTTTAAGCCTCTAGAGAAATCGCATATTGAGGAGGTAATTCAGTCATTTGATTCAGTTGTGTGGAACACGGGACAAAACTAGTGAATTGTTGTAAACATTTAAATATCACCAAATCACATGTACATAATGGTGCATAATGGATGATTTAAATATTCTAGAGACTATGTAAAAGGAAGAATTTGGAGGGATTGCATTTGAATAAGATTATCAATGTTTCCTCAGACCCGGGGACCGACACCATCCCTGTTGATCACAGGTTGTAAACAGGAGGAAGTCAGACTGCATAAATCAAAAAGGTCCTTCTTAAGAAAAAAACAATAAACATAAGGTGTCTTTGGTACTTATAGGAATTAAAATTATATTTAATGCATTCACAAGCTGTCATGCAGATGTCATTTATTGAAAATCCAAAACAATCAATTAAAGATAAAGATAAATAGGGATAAACTGTAGACTAAACATGACAATTCTTGCCAATATTCAACCTTATTAAACCTTATAGACAGGTGTGCTGCTTTGTCAAATCATCTGGGTTTTGTATGATTTTAAAGTAATTCCAACTGATAACCACTCTGTGGTTCCTGTTGGCTCCTACCAAATGGTTGCACGCCCTCTTCTGTAGCCACCATGGGATGCAGGGGACTGTGAATCACCCTTTTATTTAAGTCAGGTATGCAGAGGCAGAGAAATACTGAATTTAAAAACCTCTAATGTTGAGGACAGAAAAAGATGTGGAGCCTTGGACACAAACTTTGAGGCACAGCTATGATCAAAAAGGAAATGTGCTTTGTTTTATGCATGAAAATTGTTTTATAAATCAGGATTTTTTTTGGCATACTTCACTTTTTTCCAAAGTCTCCAGCATGATTGCCATCCAACACAATTATGCCTCAGGTAGTTTGACAGGATTTAAACATTTACAGCAATTCGTGTGAATTACTCACAATTTGTTACAATAATAAATTGATTTGTAATATGACTCACCCCATTGATCTCTGGGGAAAGGCAAGTGATTCTGAGCAAACATTTAAATATGTGCATACTTTGATTTTGAATCTAAGCTGTCAATTATAATTATTTGTGACAGGACCTGTCAGTGCCGGCCAAGATCACTCAGAAGTTTCAAATTTGATAAAGTCAGTCTATAATTAAAGTTTTTCATGAGGTAAAATTTTATTTCTGAGTATAATTATGATGAAATCTTGCTTTAATTCACAACCTCAATCCGTCTGTGTCACCAATGTCCCCTCTTTCCAATATTTGCATACTTGTCTGGATGAATTAGACATTTAGTGTTAGTCTGCGTCTTTATACATGTGGAGGAATGGCATATACTCAAATCATCTGCTTATTTAATAATACACATATTCACCCCCCTTTTTTTTACAATGGTAAAATCAAGCAGTGATTGAAAATCGTCTGTTCAGTCTTTACATCCACTCTCTTGGCATTAGTCCATCGTGGCCAGTGTTTCTTCAAGTTCTCTGATAACCAAGCAATACAGGTGCTGTTCTGTACATCAAAGATAATCTGTTGCTACTGCTACAAGGTTGATCCCTGCAGCACCACCATGTTGAAGTGCCAACTTCTCTCCATATTTGTTTAATCCACAGTCAAATGATTCTGGGATCTTAGTCAGGTGTAAAAGGATACTTAACATCTCTGTGGTAACTGAACTAAGACACTGTGATAACAATGCCCTGTTTCAGTCAACAAATTACAACAACAGATTAAAGTGTCTGTAGTCTATAGTGTCCCTTTTATTTGTCATCACCAATAAAAAATCCCCTTTTTTAACTTTCTGTTTCTACAACCTGCACTTACATGTATTTTTTAGAACAATATATTTTTCTTTTTATTGGTTGGCTCTTATCTCCCTGTTTTCACAGTTGTCAAGTAACAAAGTACAAATACTTCATTACCTTAATTAAGTAGAATTTTCAACTATCTATATTGTACAGGAGTAATTATCTTTTAGACAACATTTTTTATTTCTACTCCTTAAATTTTTTTGCAATTATCTCTACTTTTACTTTAAAAATAGACCTGTTAGTTTGGTTTCATTTAAGCTCATTTCCCTTATGGCTTGCTGGTATTTAAAAAAAATAAAAACCTGGTACTGCCCCAACTTGTTAATAATAATGATTGGACTTTATTAATCTCACACACATGTGTATAATCTCACATGACAAATAAAATGTACCGCTGCATATAACCCATCCCCTTGAGGAGCAATGGGCTGCCATTGTGCAGTGTGGGGTTAAGGGTCTTGCTCAGGAACCCAGAGTACAGGCTGTGGGGATCGAACAGGTTAATTGCAACCTTCTCAGAGCAAAGGTGAACCGCTCTAACCCACTAGGCCAACACTATTTGGTTGTTCACCACATACCAAAATAAGGTTTTTCAAGATGATCCATAATTAATTATTAGTTATAAAACTAAGAAAAGGACGTAGAAGGAAATTAACTTTCAGAATTTTACAAAAAAGTTTCTTTAATAGGGTAGCGCAGTAAGCAGTATAAAGTAGTGTTGCAGCGATGTCATTTTTTGGCCCCGATACCAGATGCCTGGGTGTGCATTATTGGCCGATACCAATACCATCTGTTTGAAATTGATGTGTGTGTATAAATGAAGAACTGCATACTACTTGGATGTAAAATAATTGCCATCATGGCTTTGTCAAGCTGCTGCCTACCTTTGTAAAGCAGGAAAAAGACTAATACAAAGTGAATCCAGTAGAACTTTTTATTGCCTACCTGGAATGGGTGACAATACTTGAATAATTATTTGGCTCTCAAAATGGTATCGGTGTCCTCTTTGTTAGTACTCGGTGATACCGATACCACCATTTTAGTGCTGGATCGGGGCCCCGCCCGATACTGGTATTGGTGCAACACTAGTATAACGTTTAAAGAATCTGTCCTAAACTTTTCTTTTCAGCATTACTTTTACTTTTATACTTTACATAGTATTAAATATGGTACTTTACACTTTTACTTGAATAATAAAATTAAGTTCTGCAACTTCTACAGAAGTGTTTTTAAACAGTAGGATTTATACTTCTACTTGAGTAATAAACATTAATACTTTTGACACCTCTGAACACTTTGTAGTTAAAAAAAATAGCAGGTAAGCTAATCTATGTTATCTATTTTTATGAATGTCAGAAGCTGATATAGCATCTCTGCTCATGATAATCATTTGGCTGCTACCTATGTAAAGTTAATGATGCGTTGGTTACCTCTCTTCCTACTTTAGGTCTGAAAATGTCCAAAATGTAAGTCCCCAATCTGAGTACAATAGTTTTGTAAACAGGGAAAAAAAAGAAAACAGCTAATTAATTTCTTCCCAGAACACAAACTATTTCAGTTTGAAAATATGAATTTTTTCCTTCAATATTTACAGAATACAAAAATATTCTCTGCAATAAGGAATCTACAACTCAGATTGCCTTCTAAGCCCAACAACAGCCTAATTAAAGTAGCATAATCAGTAAATATGGGTTCCCTCCCCTGAGATGCTCAAATAAACACTCTGAGCAGCTAACTACATGACAATGAAAGATTTTCTCACTGAGTTTACGTGAGCCGCCCGTGAAGTAGGGATTACATTTATGGAGGCACATCTTTTTGGTGACATTTACTTGCACTGCTACCTGTCTCTACAGATCAATACAGTAATGAAACTTCTTGGCAAGAAAAGCACAAACCAACAAAGCTCTCGTTACTTTATCCTTACACACATCATAACAGAGTTGCCTACATAAGTCAGCCATGACAGTCTCTTCAATTATGTGACAGTGGGGAGAAAGAAGCATGATGGATTGGTGTCAAATCTCCAGGGAGCCATATAAGCAATACAGCGTGCAGGGGCTGCCCATCTGTCAACAATCTCAATTAACTGCTGTAAAGATACAGGCATATAACAAGAACAAGGGCGTCTATCTCAATAGCTGGCGGCATCCTATTTTTACAAGAAGAAAACTGTGTATTTAGATGAGCAGGATTTGCCCATCCATCAGCTAGGGGGCTAGAGCAAATTGAAATCTGACATTTAGAGCCTCAAAGGCTTCTTTCACCAGCTCTGATATGAACTGCAGCATGTGACAAATTGTTTGTATCCAGCTTGTCCCTGGGTGAAGCCTCTGATAATGTTTAGAGATGAAATGGCCACCCTTGACATTTCACTGAAAGGTCATATTTTGTGTTCATTACTGCTCTCTTTTACATACAGCCAGCTTTGGGGGATGAGAAGGACTGTCACAATCTGTGTTTGCACCAAATTGATAAATTATTACCTTATTATTTTAATGGTGAATAAAACGTATGCAAAATATTGCAGAGTTACCCTATTTCCTTTGAACATGCTTAGAAGGGATAAATCATAAAAACCTATGATTTTAATTATTCTGATGATGATTTATTGCTTATTTTAGTTCATCATTTGATTTCTTAAAATAAACATTGTTTTAACCAACTGTGACTCAATTTTCTTGATTGGTTACTTTCCTACATTGTGGAAGAATTAAGATCAAATGGAGGACATTTTTTACTTATCAACAAAACGCATTGAGTCACACAAAGCAATTATGATTAAAGCATTGTTGCCTATTTTTTCTCCAGGTTTGTATAGATGGGAAACTGCAGAAAAAAAGCTGATCTGCAAATAAAATAGCTTACACGTAATTTCACACAAAAGAGCAAAGTGCAGCAATAAGAAAACTCATCAATATCTCCACATGAGAAGATCTGTGATAACTTCACGAATGCAAACATCCAGATTAATTTCATTCAGTGGTAGGGTGTCCAATTTACAGATAAATTGAGAAACCTTTCTATAAGTCTTTTAACATCAGTGCAGGATAAATTACTGTCTCACTATTCCACCTATTAAACAAGCAAAAGCAGCTTCAGTATGTATGTTATGACAAACAGTGTGTGTGGCATTTTTATTAGCTGTGTTCCTCCGGGACCAGCGGGATAAATTGGATCACTTTCCGTCAGTCCTGCTGCCTGCTGGAAGACAAATACAAATAAACACCCAGGGTGTCAGCCAAGATTCTTCTTTTAAATGTGTGGATCATCGGAAAATGTAGTTTTGTTTGGATGCAATGTGATGGCTCACTCCTTACATAAGAACTGCAGTCAATGTAGGAAAAATAAAATAGGGTTTTCCAGCATGAATAATCAGCCTGACCACAGATTATCTAAAATGTGCCTTCTGTAAGCTTAGGACAAGTAAAAGCGATTAACCCTGAGCACCTCAATGATGAGACTCCATGATCTTTGAAGAATGGGCACCCTGATTTCAGTCCATTCCTTGGATCTGGCCATTTCCAGAACTTGGTGACTGTTTCAGTTTTCTGGGAACTGTCCATCCATCTGTTTCCCCTTCATTCATGCTCTGCTCTTCAGAGTCATTTTAAGGGTCATTGAGCAAGAAGCTGGGTGCAACCAGGTAAGGTTAGCAATGAGTCATTTTTATATTAGCACCATGTTGGTTTTAAGGCTAAGGAACCCATAATACTCGTCTATAGTATTCACTTAGTATACCAAAGTTTCTCCCAGGTCTCTAATATTTTTTTGCAAGAATAGAAAATTAAATAATACCGTAAATCCTCTAATATTGGCCTGTATTCCATTAGCAGCCGGGTCTCAAATAATGGCCTGTCTTGCTGTCGGCAGAAGTAAATACTGGCCGGACTCTTATACAGGCCGGGGCTATAATTAGAACCAACAATGTTCCTGGGCAGTCCTCAACAACTTGTCATAGTAACATAAAAGTACTACAAGGGGGACATATTTGCTAACGAATCCAAGCCATTAGCATGGGAAGTCCCATCCAGACAGTGCCGCAGACAGGAGGTCGGCTTGTTTTGTTTTTATGACCGAAATTGCGGAAAAAAACATGTGAAGTTTCACCAGCTACAAGTGCGAGGTGCGCGAGAACGCTGGGACCCTTTTTCCACCTGGATCTCTGCTCTTTTTCACCGTAATGTCCCTCCGTTGTCGGACTACTCGCCCCCACTTCCTCACCGCCTTGGCCGTATCTAGACCCACAGTCTATTATAGCGCGGACCACGCTTCAATATTACAGTAAGCATTCATAAAAAATTTCTGTGTCAAGCTCATTGTGACACACTGCTGTAGGAGTATAACCAGTCACACAATCATTCTGATCTGAAGACAGATGTGATTACCAGCAGGTCTGGTGGTAACCAGGCAGCGTTAAAATGACAGAATTTCGTTGGCCTTCGTTGTTCTGAATTTCTCTTGAAATATATGATACCGGCAGCCTACTTCCACTTAGCCTGCCTCAAATGCCCGCTGTGATGGCAGAACAGTTTGCATTTTTTTTTTTTTTTTACTTTGTTTCGCAAGTCAGTTTGGCCAAGATTCCATTCTGTGTCTTCTTTTTTTTTTTTGTATTGCCGTGCAGAAAAATTGCAGCTGCTGGAAGATCTCTGAATAATGTTCTGTATACCGTTATGTTAACTGTACTTTTTCAATAAATGAACCTAGTATTTTATAGGTTCAAAGAGACACAAAATCTCGTTTTTTTTTTTTTTATTCCCCTGGTAGTCTGTTTTGATCAAATAGAAATAGAGGCCTGCCTCTAATTCTGGCCTCCTTCCAATAATGGCCTGGACCAAGATGTACCTGAGTGAAATAAAGGCCCCGGCCTATATTAGAGGATTTACGGTAATCCTGTTCCTTAAATGTTATTCAGTAGTGTAAATAGCTAAATATTTGCTCACAAAGTCATAGTTTTTAATATGGTCAAATATACCATGCACAAGCATTTTATTTCAGATCCTCAAAAGGCTCCTTGACAATGTTTTGATAAATGGCAAATTTTTACCTGCAGACGTCTAATTATGAAGTCCACAGTTTAAGTCGTAGCTCTGGTGACCTTAACAAGCTGTTCCACCAGGCTGATAGAGATCAAATATTCCCTCAACAATAAGCTTTTGTTGGAAACAACAAAAGGGATTACAAAGCTCCTCCAAAGAGGCAAATCAACAAAGACAGATGCAACAGATGTTTGTTCCCAATCATCTGTGCCTAAAATGTGCAGATCCAGAAATAAAATGAGAAGGTGTTTAAAGGGAAAAACCTAAAAATGCATCTAAGCCTTGGGACAAAGAGCTCAAATCAGCATGCCTGAATAAATGATATTTTTAAAAAAATCATAATTTTGTTAGACTGTGTCTAAAATAAAATAAAAGAAGCTTGGTGGGATAAAATATCTCAAAAATCTCTTAAATACTTTATTGTTTTTAAATAAAGATAGAACCAAAAATTATTTTATTCTTGGTTCTGTTGAGATGCAAATGCTGCACAAATTGAAGCAGATATTTGAAGGGCAAATATATAGTTTTTGGGTTTGTGCATAAGTATAAGTTTACATTTTTAGACAGTGATAATTGCTGTAATAAGATCAAGATACCACAAATATCCTTCATTTAGTCTTAACTGTATAGCTGCTGAATGAGGCTGGTTTAGAGGAAACAATGAAGAAAAAACACAGTCAGCTATACATGGTGCTCTTTGGTGTTTTTGAGTCTTGCATAGCGGCTCCTTGAGTATTAAGCAGTTTGATGCAATTTTTTAAGTAGAACTAAGAATTTAAAAAAACCCAACCAACTCATTTTCTTAAAGGATTATATGTGGCTCCTACAAGAAGTTAGCTGTATTAAAACGGTTCTGGCAATCAGAAATATTAGTTTGATTGTCGTTTAATGAAGCATTTTTATATTAGTCTTTATGTCTCCTTGAAATGGAGCCTCGGCCGAAATTCAACTGAAGAAACTTGTTGCTCTCCTACATCCACCTGCAACACAGCCAATCAGCTTTGAACCTCACCTCCACGAAAGCCAATAAGCATGCAAAGTTCATCTTGAAAGGCCTCTGATCTGCACTTGTCTGCTCGTGTGTGACTTCATTCAGATGACACCGTTTCAACCCACCTCCAGCCCCTCCTCGACCTTCGTAGCTAAAGCTTCATCAGATTGTCATTCCTCCCTGACTCTCACTGCGGTCCCTGTCTCATCTCAACCGGTCCGGTAGAAGACTTCCATGTTGAGCCTGGTTCTGCCAGAGGTTTCTTCCCAACGGGGAATTTTATTCTCTCCACTGTCACTTCATGCTTGCTCATCATAGACAGGTTCTCTCAACCTGTGTTATCTAAAGTCGACTTCTAACTTCCAGGTCCCTGAGTGAAGCTCTAGTATCAGCTCACGCAATCCACTGGATCTCCCCATAAAGCTCAGCATACCGTCTCGCTAAGGAGCAGTCTACAGACTGACCAACTTCATCTATCTCCACTCCATCACCAGTTTCATGCCTGGGGGGGGAAACCGTCCTATTCTTTGCTTCTGTTCATGCATCTCTATCAAAATTAAGCGCTATGTTTCCTGCCGAGGTCTGGGCGACAAAGACAAAGTAATTGTATCAATAATTTCTCCTAATTGTCTTTTCTCTTCGTGTGAGTTTTTCAGATTGAACCACAGTCGGCCTCGGCAGATGACCGCTCACTGGTTCTGCTTCCAGTTAAAAGGTAGTTTTTCCTCTCCACTGTTGCTACAAGCATGCTTAGTGTGAGTGGTTGTATTCCAGTCCATGAGTTGATGCAATCAACTGGTTTTCCTTAGATAGAAAACGTTCAATCAATTTGACTGTATGATTTGGTTAAATGCAAAGTGCTTTGAGATGACATGTGTTGGGAATTGGCGCTTTATAAATAAACTTAATTGAATTATGTAGGTTCTTTAAATTTAATTTCGTTTTTTCCTTATCTCTGGTTTCTGTAGTTTCAGTCAGCTGACCTCTAATATATACTAGACTACCTCACTACAACAATTCAGCTTCCTCATTTGCTAAGGTAGATTTTAGCGAAACACTATTGGGCAGCTGCAGGCGCATGTTCATACTATTGGTCCATCTTCCTGTCAATCACGTTGAGGAGGCGGGAACCTGCGCTCTAAACAAGGAAATAGACGTGGGAAATAACAATAGCAGCTCCTAGTAAACTAAAAGCGCAGTTGTGTACGAAAATGAGTAAAGTTGCGTTGATCCTCGTTGTTTTAAATGTAATAAGTCCTGCTGTTGAAGCGCTGGACAACGGGTTGGCTCTGAAACCCACAATGGGCTGGCTGCACTGGGAGAGGTTCATGTGTAACACCGACTGTGAGGCAGACCCTGACAACTGCATCAGGTATGAAACACCAAACTTTCTCTCTAATGCGGGATAAAACTTCAACAACAAAAAAGTCAGGCGTGTATTTAATTGTGCTAAAGTAATTTATCTCCGTTTGACATGTTAATCACTCAATCAGACTAATTTCAGAGGGCTGATCATGTATTATTGTTTTTCTCTTGTGAGTTAAAACAAAACCAACCTAACAGCAAGATATGTGATCAATATAAAATGTAATGTTTAAAATATATATTTATTCAAAGAGTTTAAAATGTATACGTTGTGAACCACTACTGATTTGTAAAACTTAAAAAAAATGTTTGTAGAGAAATGTCTTCCTGGCCAGATGTTGTTAAATTGTAGGCAAATTGTTTTCCCATCACTGCTATACTGAACAACTTGGATTTTCCTGCTTGATGCTTTATTTTATATCTCATGAAGCAACAGGTCTGGACTACAGACTGGCTGTAAAAGTGCTAATCTCTCTTAAACCTTTGGATTTTTCTTTGTGTGTTACAACCCCAGCCTGTACTGTTTTATATTGGAGTTGTTATCTAACCCAACAACACCAGGTAGTATAAAGGACCAATCCTGCCATAATTTAAAAAAACACACAGAAATACATGGAGGACTTAGAAATATGAAATTTAGGTGAAAAAGTAATTAATAAGTACATCAATGTGCTATTAAATGCCACAAAACAATGAAAAGAAGACTTTTCTTCAACAATGTATCAGTTACTATGAAACAATGAACTGTTTCATATTATTTTCTGTTCCCTAGAAACTGCGTCTAAGCTCAAAGCTTGGATGTTTGCTCTGGGCAAATGTGTAGCATTGGCTAAGTCCTATTTTCTATATGTTTAGCATTATATTGCTAATATATGGAGGACCAATCCTGCCATAATTAATAATAAATACAGAAATAAATAAATGCTCCAAAAATAAATAAGCATATATATTGCCCCCCAGAAATACAATAAACAATTGAATGTAGGTAGAAATTAAATTATATAGTGAGACATAAATGTATATATCGCTTTTAATTAGGTTCTTTGTTTATTTGTCTTCGTCATAATTACCTTATTTATTTATTGTCCGTTATATTCTTCAACTTTATTTATTTATTACTTTACTATTTATTTATGTGCATGTTATAATATTTTTGTCTGGTTTATTCTTCCTTTGTATTTTTTTTTACCCTATTTATTTCTTCAACGCTGTTTATTTCTGCCTGACATAAATACATTTCTGTATGCATTTCTGCCTCATTATTCAAATTATGAGGGGTATATATATATATATATATATATATATATATATATATATATATATATATATATACACTATATTGCCAAAAGTATTTGCTCACCTGCCTTGACTCACATATGAGCTTAAGTGACATCCCGTTCCTAATCCATAGGGTTCAATATGACGTCGGTCCACCCTTTGCAGCTAGAACAGCTTCAACTCTTCTGGGAAGGCTGTCCACAAGGTTTAGGAGTGTGTTTATGGGAATTTTTGACCATTCTTCCAGAAGCGCATTTGTGAGGTCGCACACTGATGTTGGACGAGAAGGCCTGGCTCTCAGTCTCCGCTCTAATTCATCCCAAAGGTGTTCTATCGGGTTGAGGTCAGGACTCTGTGCAGGCCAGTCAAGTTCATCCACACCAGACTCTGTCATCCATGTCTTTATGGACCTTGCTTTGTGCACTGGTGCACAGTCATGTTGGAAGAGGAAGGGGCCAGCTCCAAACTGTTCCCACAAAGTTGGGAGCATGGAATTGTCCAAAATGTCTTGGTATGCTGAAGCATTCAGAGTTCCTTTCACTGGAACTAAGGGGCCAAGCCCAGCTCCTGAAAAACAACCCCACACCATAATCCCCCCTCCACCAAACTTTACACTTGGCACAATGCAGTCAGACAAGTACCGTTCTCCTGGCAACCGCCAAACCCAGACCCGTCCATCAGATTGCCAGATGGAGAAGCGCGATTCGTCACTCCAGAGAACGCGTCTCCACTGCTCTAGAGTCCAGTGGCGGCGTGCTTTACACCACCGCATCCGACGCTTTGCATTGCACTTGGTTATGTATGGCTTGGATGCAGCTGCTCGACCATGGAAACCCATTCCATGAAGCTCTCTGCGCACTGTTCTTGAGCTAATCTGAAGGCCACATGAAGTTTGGAGGTCTGTAGTGATTGACTCTGCAGAAAGTTGGCGACCTCTTCGCACTATGCGCTTCAGCATCCGCTGACCCCGCTCCGTCAGTTTACGTGGCCTACCACTTCGTGGCTGAGTTGCTGTCGTTCCCAAACACTTCCATTTTCTTATAATACAGCTGACAGTTGACTGTGGAATATTTAGGAGCGAGGAAATTTCACGACTGGATTTGTTGCACAGGTGGCATCCTATCACAGTTCCACGCTGGAATTCACTGAGCTCCTGAGAGCGACCCATTCTTTCACAAATGTTTGTAAAAACAGTCTGCATGCCTAGGTGCTTGAATTTATACACCTGTGGCCATGGAAGTGATTGGAACACCTGATTCCAATAATTTGGATGGGTGAGCAAATACTTTTGGCAATATAGTGTATATATATATATATATATATATATATAAATATATATATAAATATATATATATATATATATATATATATATATATATATATATATATATATATATATATATATATATATATAATCTAAACAGATACACACATTTTAAAATAAGGGTGTGTGATACTAGGGGGAAAGGAATACTTTGAATAACCAAGAGGCTGTTATAGTGTACAGGAATATCTGCAGAATACTAACTGGAGACCTCCGGGTCAAAATAGAAGCCATCTCTCAAGGTGGTGGAGAATTACGGAGCTAAGATCCTGTGGACATCCAGATACAAACAGACAAAACGATGTGGCTAACCAACCAGACAGTGTGATCATTGATGAGCAGCAGAGGGCAGCCATAGTGATCGGCGTGGCCATCCCAAATTATGATTTGTCATTGTAGCTGAGAACTGATCATGTTTTTCCTAAGGAAAGAGGATGTCCTAAAACATATAAAGTTACAGCTGGAGAAAGTCTGAGCTCTTGAATGGGATCGACCATGGGCTGGGTGTCACATAGCTCAACTTCACTTCTGTCGAGCTATGTTGTATGTTGTACAAGTTTGGCAGCACTGCTGGGTCAAGATTTGTCTCAATGTTTGCTATTAACAGTATTATTCTTGCAAATAGTAGAAGCTTATTGGCTATGGCATTCCATAAGTTAGCCATCGCCATATGGCGAGAAAAACTTTAATACAAAATAAGTGGGTTAAAAATAAAAAAGTATAAAAGCAAAAAGAAAAGCTGAAGTTACAATATATATTCTAACATTAATTTAAGCTTTGATCAAAGACATCAATTTGCTCCTTTGTTTTTTTTTAATGGTGGTTCTCCTGCTAAAAAAAAACAAAACAAAAAAAACTTCTGCCCCAGTTTCAAGTCTTTTGGTGCCTCTCCAAGGCATTGCATCATCCATGTGTTTTCTGACGTGAAGAAAAGCATCTCCAGAGCAGGATGTTATCACCATTAGAACTGTAACAACACATAAAGCCAGTCAGACTTTTCCTGATCAATACAGATCTTCTTTGAGGTTTAAGAAGCTGTCCTATTCAGGGATGGTATTTTTCACAAAGACTGTAACATGCAATAGAAAAAAGGATGTGCTGCCGGTTGTTACTCAGTGAGAAGAAGTGAGAATAAAGGCATCTGGACTCCTTTTATTTCTTGTAGATGTTTCATATCCCATCTGAAGCGCCTCTTCGGTTCTGAATAAGGTTGGAAGGAATAGCAATATATGCTTTAATTGGAACAATCGGTCTAATTAAACTTGCTGTGAAACGTACTAAAGAAGACTCAGGCTGTACCCTTCTTCAACCCACTGTGGCTTTTGAACATGTAATTTTTACCTGATTTTTAAAAACCTATCAACATTATTTGTACAAAAGATTTAAAAATGTTATCTTATTAATATTTATGTAAATAAATAAAAAAACATGAAAGTTTGTTTTATTCTGACAAAATGTGAAATGGTTCAAGAAGTATTAATATTTTGTTGACATCTTTCTTTTTTATAGCCAGGGAAAATGTTTGCTTTTGCTGAAAGTAGACTGTGAGGTTTTGCCCTCTTTTCATTACTAATGCATCCCTCATACTCCAACCAGGGCTCTTCTTTTATTCAGGCAACAAAGGCATAAAAATCAGTGTCCTGGCTGAATCTCTATATCTTCATTTCCTGACTATTTTGGAATGTATTTTTTACAATGCAGTGTTTAGGCACACATGTCTTTTTTTAGCCATGTTTTAAGCTTAGATTTGCCTCTTGGTGTCTGCATGTTAGCTGACTGCCCTACTTGTTTCCTCCTGTTGCCTTGGCAGCGAACGTCTGTACATGCAGATGGCCGACATGATGGTGAAGGAGGGTTGGAAAGAGGCTGGTTATGAGTACGTTTGCATCGACGACTGTTGGCCGTCCCACCAGCGGGATGACCAAGGCCGCCTGCAGGCAGACCCCAAAAGATTCCCTGGAGGGATCAAGAAATTGGCTGATTATGTGAGTAGCAGCAATAAAAAGAAATTTGTTGCTTTATAGAAAATAAAAAAAGGAAATTTTCCAGGTATGGAAGGCAGAATGACCACCATGCAACATATGTTTGTGTTTTTAAGCAGTGTTTATGTGTTATATAAATTGAAAATCTGGAGAAATTGGTAATATGTTAGTATTAAACCAACCTGAGTAGATACTTTGCCACGTTTTTGAGACAACAATATTTTTATCATCCCAAATTTGATATTTTTGCCCATTTTTTCAGAGTAAAATAATTGAAGCTCAGTCAGACTGGATAGAGACCATCAGGAAATGTTGCTTTTTTTAAATGTCCTGTCTAATCTTAATTGGACATAGATTTAGCCTATATATGACATTTTATTCAGCTGTTTTGATATAAATTATAGAGAATTATAAACTTCTCACTGGATTAAAACTTTTTTTATCATCTTTGAATAAAATGACTAACACCTTTCATTTTTTTCATCATTGCCCAAGTTGCACAGTCACTTTCAATGTCTGCTTGAGCTTATGACACTAAAATAACAGAAAAAAAAGTGTGCCTTAAAATATTTTTCTTTTCAGAAATTTTACACAAAAAACTTACAAAAGATTTTGTTTTAGACACCAATCATAAACATTTTCAAAGTAAATTAAATAGAAAAAAAAAAACGATTGCAAAATATAACAGATTATATTGCTAAATAGAGTTAAGTTCTGCACTCCACCAGTAGGTGGTGTCATGTTTACACAAAGCTTTATGAACTGTGGGGATCGGTAAAGCAATTTGCCCAAACGGTTCAATGCCTTATGAGGCTTCATCTCACATCACTACTTATAAGCATTTAACTCTAACATGTCTGTCTATAATTTGCTTTCTAATCTACAGGGACCACTCTTTTAATTGCTTTCTCTGGTCCATGTTGAGTGCGGTACACACCATGTCACCAAACAGCACAATATAACACACCCATAACTCCTTATGTAGGCCAACTGACTGATGATTATATATATATATATATATATATATATATATATATATATATATATATATATATATATATATATATATATATATATATATATAATCAAAGTCAGACATTGCTTTTCAACTGTGCTAGATAGATAGATAGATAGATAGATAGATAGATAGATAGATAGATAGATAGATAGATAGATAGATAGATAGATAGATAGATAGATAGATAGATAGCACAGTTGAAAAGAAATGTCTGAGTTTGATTTGTTCATTTTCTTAGTATTTATTACTTTAGTCAGACTCAAGTTATTTTTGTGACCAATGTGGGTTGTTTTTTTTTTTTTTCATTTATCGAGAGGTACCAACATGTGTCCACTTGTGTAAAATCTATTGAGGTCTGTGGTTGCACAGTGGAAAAATTCCGGAGGGTATTATTACTTTTGAAAGACACAGGATATTTATCCGTAGGACACTATTGAATGCTAAGTTATCAGTATAGTACTGCATTATGTCCAAGTCTGCCTGTCTTCTTCAGGCTTACATAAATCAGGAAGCAAAAGCGATTGCAATGCCAGATTAGATATTCAATTGGGTGAACCCTCAGTTATATACATGATGGGAGGAAAAGGTTCAGTGTTCAGATTTGATCAGGGTGGAAATGAAGCATCATATCTATTCTGTGCAGAGTTATGACAGACTGACTCCTGACCCTGGCTTTTAGTGTGAATGCACAGCAGAGCCTTTTTCTGGAGGTCTTAAGCTTTGTATAACATCGCCATCTGCTGGAAGGATTTTAAAGGTCTTACAGAGAAAGCATATAAAGGGCTTTTTTTTTTCTTTTTTCCCCCTTTAGGTTCATTCTAAAGGCCTGAAGTTGGGCATTTATTCAGATGTTGGAGATAAAACCTGTGCTGGATATCCAGGCAGTCTGGGTTACTACGAGACTGATGCTCAGACATTTGCAGACTGGGGTGTGGACCTGCTTAAGTTCGATGGCTGCAACATGAAGTGGACCTCACTCGGAGAAGGTGGGAATTCATTTTAAGATTGACTTCATTGCTTATGTAAACAATTAACTGCAGACAAAGCGGGTTGCTGTTTTTGTACAATAGTTTTGCAATATTTTATTACTAGAACTTGAAGTGATAGGCTTATGTTACTAAACAGGTTTCATCATCTCAAACAGCACTTTTAGTCTATTATACTGCAGAGACTATTAGCTATTAACTATTCCAGCAGAAGTGAATTTTCCCTTTATGGAAGAGGGCAATAAATTGGAAATGATCAAATTAAATCAGTCTTCTTCCAGTTTATAGTTATGCTTTTGGTTCAGGAAATTAAAATCCACACAAAATGCAGCAGAGTATATTCTGTGAAAATGTTCTCTGGGTTTGACCACCTTTGTAGATGCTGGAAACCTGCTAATTGATTCACTGTATTAGTTAATTGATGGTTTTACTGGTTCAGGTTACATCAACATGTCCAAAGCTCTGAACAAAACTGGAAGAAGTATCCTGTACTCCTGTGAGTGGCCTTTGTACGAGTGGCCTTTTCAAAAGGTGAGGAATGGATTAATCTTATATTTCCTTATGGAGGTACTTTAAGAATAATCAAGAGGAATTTTTTTCCCCCCTGTGCTTGCAGCCAAACTACACCGCTATCCGTGAGACTTGCAACCATTGGCGCAATTTCAATGATGTGTTTGACTCGTGGAGCTCGGTCAAGTCCATCCTGGAGTGGACTGCTTCCCATCAGGACATAATTGTCCCTTCAGCTGGGCCTGGAGGCTGGAATGACCCAGATATGGTACCGTCCTCTACAGATGTTTAAATTTAAATCCAGAGTATATTTAAATAAGCTTATTTAAAAGAAATTTTCCAGATAAACTGCATCTTAAATGACCTTTTCATCTTAGTTTAATATACCAGAGACTATAGATTTTGATGTGCATCTTTAACACTCATTTCTCTAGCTCGTAATTGGGAACTTTGGTCTGAGTCACAGCCAGCAGGAGACTCAAATGGCCCTATGGGCCATCATGGCCGCTCCCCTGTTCATGTCTAATGATCTACGGGACATTTGTCCTCGCTCCAAGAAGCTGCTGCAGAACAGGTGGATCATAGACATAAACCAGGACCCGCTAGGCAAGCAGGGGTACCGAACTGCCAAGGTGGGTGTAAATAATGGGATGCATGAAAACTGCAATGGATTTCAGCTTTATTTTAACTACCTGTAATTCATTTTTTAAAATCTGTAATGATCTTCTGAAATCTCATAAATGTGGGTTATTTTACAGGGGAACAGTTTTGAAGTTTGGGAGAGACCCCTTTCCAAGAACCGCCTGGCCATTGCAGTGCTGAACCAGCAGGAGATTGGAGGGCCGAGGGGGTTTGCCATCAGAGACGTCCCTGGCTGGAAGTACTGTGACCCTCAGTGCAATGTGACCCTGATCCTGCCCCAGTACAAGGAGATGGGGGTCCAGCCTAAAGGGAGTGAGCTTGTCTTGCCTGTAAACCCTTCAGGAACTGCTCTGCTGACAGTCAGTCTCATCAGCAGAGACTTCAACAAGCTTCACTGGAAGAAGACATCTGTTTAACAAAACCTCATCTGACTGCAATTCTCATGTTCACCCAATTTTTGCAAATAGTTCTAGATTTTTGGTGCATTCCAGGCATTTGAACTCTGATCAACCATATGCCTCACCTTTACGTTACTGAAATTAAAATGTTTAAGCAGACAGTTTGACATGAATAAAGGGCAATTTCAGAGGTCTTTTCAGATCTGCATTTCAGATTAACAGTTCACACTACATTTTTTAATTAATATGGGAACAGGATTACTTAATATCCAATTTAAACTTTTCTAGAAGCTTTGAAATTGCCTTTTATAAAAGCATGGTTCTGTTTTATAAGCAGAAATCTACTGAAATGAAGGCTAAAATGTTATACTGAATTGAATCCAGGGACTTTTTTTTTTAAATAAAGGGGTCTTCGATACTTTCAAAAAACAAATGTCTTTTTTTTTATGCGATCTCCAAATACAGAAATCTAAACAAATGTTATAAATGCATATAAAAGGAGACTGAAAGGAAAACCAAGTTTCAATACATTTATTGAAAACAGTGACAACTTCATCCAAAAGTCTGGACCACAGCTTAGAACTGGATGACCTGGCCCTGTAAGAAAAAAAAAAAAAAAAAGAATATGGGTGAAAATTCTGAAGGCCAATAGTTTTATATCTGTGGGCTAAATATAGAGAAAATAAAGATTTTCTTTTACCCGTTTCAAGATATTACTCTGCAGCTAAAACCTCTCAACATAATAGTCTTGACAAACTGAGCCAGACATTGTAAGAAGTCAGGCTTTGTAAATCATTAAACCCAACATGCTACCTCAAGTTGTTCACAAAACTTCTCAATTTCCTGTATAAACCAATTTACAAACTTCCTAACATTTGAAACTAACGGTCAATCTAAACCATTCATTACTATCAATATTTATTGTAACCGACATCAAATAAAGTCAGGACATTTTAAACATTAGCCAATAGATATGAAATTGGTGAGATGAATATCAAGCTCCTTGTAATATTTTGTCTCACTAACAGCAGTATGTCAGGTCTTATGTTAAACCTCATATAATTGCAACAAATCAGGTAAACGCATCACCTTTTTGCCCCTTCTGTTACCCAGACACCCGATCAGCACATAACATTGCTTTCAGACCAAGATATTTCCTCAACAATCTTAATCTTTAGTATTTGTCCAATACATTCACATTTTACGACAGTCTTTCAGTTCCTAAACCATCTTTCTACAGAAACAAACAGAGGAACAGTTATTGACGAAGATATAAGCTGCTGCATTCAGTCAAATTCACATCCCGACTCTAAAGTGTTGATGCTGCTTCCTTCCTACCTTTCTCTTCTTGTCACCACCCAACTCAAAGTGCTTGCATCTCTTGATGGCCAGCATTCTCTTGGATCTGCAGTTGGGTTCCACACACTCAAGCCTCAAAACAATTTTCTTTGTTGTCTTGGCCTGTAACAGACATTTCCCTTTTGCTTAATATAAAAAAAAACTTGTTTTTCTTGAATAAAACTTGGAATCTACACAGAAAAGTAGCAGTTACCTTTTTACGGAAAATTGGCTTTGTTTGACCACCATATCCGCTCTGCTTTCTGTCGTATCTCCTCTTACCTGCAGAGAAATTTTAGTTCAGTAACAAAACAACAGTTTCAAATTTTGCCACATTTTGTCTGTCTACAAAATTCTGTGATGTGTGGCAAATTTGCAAACCCCCAATTTAAAATCAATTACAGTTTTCAAGTCTTCTGGAGCATCTCTCTCCCAACATCTTCGCAGCTCAAGCTCAGGTTGAAGAGAATATGTTAAGATTTACCTTCAAAGTATTTTTAAACTGGTGAACATGCCTTCATGCCTCCTGTTGCGCATGACAGTGTTCTCGATTTTCATTCCAGTGTTTGCTTTTATTCAGTGGCATCTCAGTTTCAACACACTCCAGTAAAATAATCAGGTCACAGATAGAACAAGACTGCATACTGATGAGCTAAGCCATTTAACTCAGGTGTGGAAGCAGAGAGATATGTGAACTGTTGCAGGACACCTGGGCCATTTCTCAATTTGTGTACCTGTGCATTCTCGTGTGCTCGTGAATCATCGACATCAGCCCTAGTACTGTTCCAATTCACAAGAACAGCAAACCGATAACGGACAAAGTCCCCGGATGCTTTTCTCAACCCTCCCCATTTACTGAGTATGCATCAGAGCAGACTTGCCCGTTCTCGAGATTGACAGCTGTCCCAGTATGCACTGTGGCAGCGCTCCATTGAAAGTTAGAAGTTAAAACTAATCTAAATCTAAATGCAGCTCTAGACGAGACGGGCATATGGTGACGTTAAGAGTACGCTTCTGTTCCAATTGACCCATATTTATGCTGCCGTTCTCACCAAGTCCAGACCTCCCTGTGTTCTTCTCGAAAACATGCTTGGCAAGAACATGAGTCCGTACTCGCGTTCTAGTGACTTGAGGAACAGGCCTGATTTTGAGTGCTGGATTGGGATGACCTCTGCCCAATGGGGGAGGTAAACCACCATCACACCCGCTTTTTTTTATGTCAGTAATTTCCAGCAACTTTCAGCTGAGCTGGGGACCTGTACTGCTCTCCCCATTTGTTCTCAGTATGTTGAGATTAGAGCAATCTGCCAAGAAAGTAATATTTGAAAGCAATTTTATTTTTTGCCTGTACTGTATTTGCAGGCACCATTAGGGGTGGGGGAAATAATCGTTTTGGCGATATTCGGCTGCCCACTATAATATCGATCTTTCACTTAGTATCGATTTTCCACAAAAAAAAGAAAAAGTTAATTAAAACATTGATAGGAAAATGGGCTATCTCTGCACCACCACTCTGGCAGAAAGCACTGTGGAGCCCTTTAACTGTGCGTGCAGCACCAAATCTGTATTTGAGGCAGTCACAGTGGAAGAAAACCCCAAACAACATGGAAGTAATACCTTATCAATATTTTCTGATGAAAATATACAGTGAAAATATACACTTGCTGTTTTATCTCATCATTTGATTTTGATATATTATTTTTTTCCCAACATGTTGCATCGTGTGCACCCAATTGTGAGAGGAAAAAATAGTCACCCTGTGCATAGAGGGAATCCTTTCCCTTCTTGTACTGGGTCACTTTGTGGGGCTGGTGTTTCTTGCACTTTTTGCAGTAAGTCCTGCGGGTCTTCGGGACGTTCACCTTAAAAACAAGAACAATATGAGACACTTCAATTTAGAGAAACACTAAACAATTTTGAATAAAAAAATTTAAAGCAAGAATTAAGAGATAACAGGTAAACTTGGCATTTCTGTTGCGAATACAGCTCTGAACATGTTATTCAAACGCCTGTGCTAATCATGCCAGCAGTTAGCCCAGGTTAGCATGTAGCTTCAGCAGTATGAACATGTGCGGCTCTGTTGTATAATAACAGCGTACATTCCAAACTTAATATTCAAGATATTCCTAAGTTAATACTAAATAATTTGATTTGCCAGACAGAGAGTAGCAACCTAGCAGCTTCTCGCCGCTAGCATAGCATAAGTATTAGCATTAGTATTTATATCAGTCTAACAACGAACAACAGCATCACAGTGGCTAATATAGTAAACGTAAGGTATATCGAACATCCGTAATAACATTTGAGCTGAAATAAATACGAAAGGATGCTTTAAAGAGTAGGATTGCTGTTGATTTTACTAAATGCCTCGGCATAGTTGATTCTTACCATGGCTGCGGCCCCGATGAGGAAGAAAAAGAGGAAGGATGAAGCCGGAAGCGGTTGTTTAAGTGGATCTCAGCGATGGGCAGAGGGAGGTTTTGCCCCCTAGTGGTGGAGATGTGTAAGATCAACAAAAATAGATACTTGAAAAATGTATCTGTTGTAATTTAACATTAGATTCCAGTTTGATGGGTGGTTAATTTTTACCCCTCCCTGATAAAAGTTTGATTTGACTTAAATTTGCTTTTGTAAAGTTTGGGTTTGTAGTTTAAAGAGTTCAGAGTCAGGCTTGACTCAAAGTAATCATGATTTTTTTTCATCTTGTTGTGTTTTTTTCTTTTAGCTAATTTTTAAGTTTTAGATTTCACTGAAACTATAATCCAGAACTGAAATTACATCTGCAAATATTCACATAGTTGAAATATCATTTATTAAAGCAATTCTACAAAAACTTGTATAACTTGATTATAGTATTTTACCAAAAGCTGCAGAAGTGAGCTTATTTTTGTGAGCAGAGGTGCTTGATGTCCACCAAGCCATGGCCAGCTACAACTGTACGATAAAAAAACAAAAACAAGAACCCTGTACTGTTCATTCGTTTACTTGTATAATGGATGAAGAAGCTTTTTGATGCATATAAAGAAATACTGACAGATTTTCTGGTATACTGCCGCAGTAATACCAACCTGAACTGACTGGTAAGATCTGTGAAAGTTAAAATTCTTGCAAACTCTGATTCTGATAGTAAAGTATGTTAAAATTCAGTTCTCCTGAAATGATCAGTTCCCCTGTTTGCACAACACTGCCATTACAGAGACCAGAGTGGCAGATTCAGATTCTGCTCACCCCTCTGGTACATATCTAAAATTAGCCTCAAAGGTCCAGCTACACCCACACACAAACACAAATTACTCTTTTTATTTCTTCACAACTTCTCTCTACAAAGCAAACATGCAGGCAAACCTTCCGCATTGATGATAAAAGCAAATGATTCGGTCCATTCTTCTTTAATCCCTCTGTTCTCTTCAGCTATCTCCCTTTTTCCCCCTTTGTTATCCATGGCCCAAGACACTCCTGCAGCTTTGTTTATAACTGCCACCTGCCTGGCACCACACAGCGCTGAAAAGTGTGTCACAGGCTATGATGCAAATTTTTGTTTATAGAAATGTGAAAAAAAATAAATAAATAATTGATTTATTATACAAATTTTGATAGCATTGGAAACATAATGAATGTTTGTTCGACCTCCTGCACACCATAATAAAACAAACAAACTACAAAAAATGTAAAAAAAATCTCTCTTATTCCATTGTTGAAAAAAGCTCCAGGAAGCCACAAGGGGGGCATTAAAGAGCTGCATGCAGCTCTGAGGCTGCTGGTTTCCAACCCCTGCCCTAAGTCTACAACTCTGAGGCTATACATTGAGAGGAAGGACATGGGTTCAGGACTAGTGAGTGTTTTAGCCACTTTCCTGGATGAAACGGCGAAGATCAACGGGCAGATCAAAAAGATTGCCACCACTGATCGAATGCATGGCCAAAGCATGGTTAAAACAGGAGCCATTATGATAGGACATGTCCCTGCATGGCATGTATAACTAAACAATAGAAGAAGTAGCTAATATATGCTGGACAAAGCTGTAGAAAAATACAGCACTGAGGCTCTAATCATGGCAGCACAGGAAGAAGCTCTGAGTACAAAGGTTGGCGTCTACCGGACCAGACAATACCTAAAGTGCAGCTGTGCAGAGATGCTCGTGAGGCGACTATGTTGGAGTTTTCACCTTTATTCCAACACCCTGTGGAGAAGACAACACCACTGATGATTGATAGAAAATCTGGAGGATCCTGCTGCAAATATTAAAGGACACAATCTTGAGGAGGGCATAGTCTACTCATGTACTTTCTATAAAGTAACTAAATTTTCATGGTCTACTGCAGCCTACAATAGAGGGAAACACCAAGCTACGTCTGTGATGTAACTTTCTCTATAACTGCTCTGATATGGATATCAGATATCAGCAGGAGAATCTCTTCACGCAGCTCAAGTTAGCTACCATTTATTACTCTGAGGCTGTTATGACAAATGCTTTATTTAGTTCTAATTTATCTTTTAATAATAAATAAATACTCATTAAGCCAAAGTAAGTTTGTTTTGGTGCACTCTATAAAGCCTCGAACTCAATGCTAATTCTGACATATTGAATTGTTAAAGCTTCCTGGATGTTTTTTATACTCATGAAGTGTTTGCAATGACTTTGGTCTTTACTGGTTTAGAAGTTGTGTTTGAATATGACTTTGATCATTACAATGACTGAGTTGGACTTTTAAAAAAATAGTATATTTGGTTTTCCCCTTTTGTTTTTGTTTTTTGTTTTTGAAGTCCAAAAAAAAACTTTTTTTTCTCATGTAATTTTTTTTTTTTCTAAGTAAACTCTTAAACAGTCTGAACTAGTTAATATGGCAACTAATACTATTTAAAAGACCAACAGTCAGGCTGGTTAGAACTACTTTCTCTGTGGATATTGACTCGACATTGAAGCTAGGATAGGGGGTGGAGAAAACTCCCGGTTTGCCTGCTTAATTTCATTTTTTTTTCTTAAAACCTCTGCAAAAGATATGCCGAGCTTTTACAGCACCAAACTATAAGTCTGGAAAAATGCATTTAAATACCATATAGAGTGATTAGTACACTGATTATTGGCCAATTTAAATCTGATTGGGTTAAAATGCTTTATATTAGAAATATATTAGAAATTTAAAATACGTTAATAGAATTCAAAGTAAAATCATCCCCTCTTTATGAGTCTGTATTATTTTTCTTAGAGCAATATTCTAAAACATTTGTTAATCATATCTACGCCTATCAATATCTTACAAAGATATACGGTCAGAGAAGATGACTGCTGAAGATAGGCAGCAGCCTCCCAGCAAACCTGACAGACGGACGGATATGCAGTTAAGAAATGCACGTAGGCAAACTCTTTTAGTTCCTTTGGCATGAGTAAAAAGCAAATATGATCTTTCATGCAACCAAGTAGAAAATTAAGAAACCTTCTTTTTAGCAAACCGAGCACTAACTGAAAGGCAGAGCAGGCTCTTTACAAACAGACACATTTATTCTCTCTCATTCTAATTATAATGACTTTAAACATAGAAAATGTTTGACAGAAACTGTTTAATGTTTGAAAAACCTCTCCTGGCTAAAACATTTGGTATACTTGGACTATTATACTAATAACTGACTGCTATAAATAACTTTTCCTTTAATTTACCTATAATCAAATATCTGTTGCTCTGTCTTCTCAGTTTCATGCAAGTAAACAATGTAAAAGCTTCCGTCTTCACACTCTGAAACCTGTAAAAGTGACCATTATTAACTTTTTATCTCTTCTCCTCTCTTCCTCTCACAGCTATCAAACTGGCAGTCGCCCAAACAAGAAAAGATCTCAACCAAAAATGCAACTAACAGCGCCCTCAGAGTAATGTTTAACCCGCCTCAAACTTATCACCAAAACTGTCCAGAAGGCTGATATGAAAATGAGCAGGAAGAAAAAGAGGAAGTAAGCCTAGCTGATTCCTCTCTGTGGGTGTGTTTTAACTTCTTGCATCACAGACTATCAGACATTATATGGAAAGTAAGAAGAAGGTTCATGTTAAAGCGTCCTCTCTATCTGCACTGCGTTTGTCCGGTGCTTCACTGTTTTCAGGTGCAGGGGTAAGTCACCACGCTGTTTCAAATGCTGCACTTGTGTATCAGGGGGTATTTTTAGTCATTGTGTTATTTCTGCGTGAAAATTACTCAAAAAGTCTATGGACACAGCTGATTTGCTTAAGTGTGAAACTTGGTGGTTTTTATGCAAATCCTAAACAACAAAAACTTTAAAATTCTTAAATCGTTTGCAGTAAAACCCCTAAGATGCGTTCTTCATTAGTTATTTGGGTAACTTAGTGTCAGAATGACACTTTGTGCTTGTTCATTAAAGTAGGCCTGATGATAACAAAGCGGTATGACTGATCAGATAGTAGTTTCTTGTGGTTAGTGACTTATGATGAGATCTGCCAATTGAAAAATGATATTGCAGAATGCTTCTCTATTAAAGCTCACTGGGATATTTTTCTGCCTGTAAGGAAACACCAGAGAAGAAAACTTCTTGGTACATTCCTGTTTGACAGTCTTACCCTGTTTGATTACATTTTTTGTTGTCATTTTAACTGATTCCTTATTAGTATATAAGGAAACCTGGTCACCCATGTTAGAAATATATGTTAAAATGTTAAAAATGTCAATGCAGGGTGTTTTACTAAGACTAATGTGAACATTTATTTGTAAATATTTGGGATGACAAATCCAGTGGATTCGATCAGGTATTTCAACTGTGCACTATAGCAATTGTCAGGTAGAAGTGCTGCAGGGTAACTGGTTTCTTCTTTATATTTCGGTGTAACACTGATGCAACTTCCCCCTTTAGTTTGACTGTGTCAGACACTGTGAGCCAACTCTCCTCAGAAAACAACAAAAAAGTCCCTTTTATGGTCGCCATGGCATGCATTAAATTATATCCCATTTAAAGGTTTATTGCTCCAGTATGTTACAGGGAAAATGAACTTGAATCTATATTTATGAGCTGCATGGTAAGTGATGTGAAAAAAACAATGGTGGTGGGAAATGAAGAATGGGTAATCAATGTTTCTGAGAATGGGGAACATTGCTCTCCAACTGTCACAGCTCAAACAAGGCTAATGAGTAGCGCTGCTGCAGGGTTGTTAAGAAATGCTATTGTGCTGGTTATAGCAGGGAGTGACTGAAGCTTCTGGTGGAGTTACTGTTCCAGTTCAGATGATAAAAGGAAGTGCTTGGAGGCCCAAAATAGGCTAAAACTGAAGTGCAAACACATTTGACAGAGACTTACTCACTGTGAGCTTTGAGCTGTGTGTGATAAAAACTTAATTCTAACACTTCTAAACCAGCTGCAACCTTGAAACTCAAACAGTGTGGAATGCGATGGCGTCCCTCGATGGGTTTTCATCCAAAGCTGTCTTTAAAACACTGATCAGCCGCTTACCAGAACATTCATTTCATTTGCATACATTACTGGCTCACATTTGAATGTTTCTGCAGTTATATGACAAGAAGCCCCAATTTAGTATGCAAGAAACAATGTTTTATATTGTTTCCGCATAATATGAAAATGACAGTCCACATGACAACTTTGCATTTGATCTAACACATCAACCCTTCTAGTTCTGGAGGAGAATCTTTAGTTTATATATTGCAAGATGATAAAAGACAAGACAATACAGCAGCCATAAACAAGAATTATAGCTTACTTCATTTACCTGCTTATCTTTGATCTATTTGCTATTCATTACAGGTAATATGTAGAAAAGAAAGAATGCATTATAATGTTTTATACAAGGTACACAAAAGAATGGGAATAAGAAACATTAAAAATGCAAAATAGAGTTTGAAAATCAAATAAGTATATATATCCACAACAATAGGGAAAAAATTACCACTATTATTTCTAATTCCCTAGAAAGGCAGCTGATTCTACAACCGTCATATCTTATGACAGTTGAGGCTTATTCTTTATTGTCTAATACTTTTATCTCATTTGGAGCCCGATCTCAATAACACCCATTTTTAACTATAAATAATAATATGAAGCATAAAACCTTCCAAATTCAAACTCAGGTGTACATGGTGTAACAGGACCAGCCTAAGTTGTTATAAAATTCAGTATAACACGTTAAATTTTGTGCCTCAGGACCAGTGTTGCCTTGCAATAAGAATGTTCTGCATTTGATTTCCAGCCTATAATCTGTGTCCATAAAATTGCATTTATATATGCCTATAATCTAGCCTATAGTCTGCCTATAATTAACCATAGTCCATCCTATAATCTGTGTGCATAAAGTTGCATTTATATATGCCTATAATCTAGCCTAAAGTCTGCCAATAATGAACCATAGTCCAGTCTATAATCAGTGTGCATAAAGTTTGCATGTTCTTCCTATGCATCCAAAGGTTCTCTCAGGGTCTCCAACTTCCTCCTACAGTCCAAAACATGACTGTTAGATTGATTGGCATCTCTTAATTACCCCCTTAGATGCGAATGTCTGTGCATAGTTTTATGTTGTGTTTCCCTGGTTTGGACTGGCGGCCTGTCCAGGCTACACCCCGCCTTTAACCCATATGCTACTGGAGATAGGAACCAGTTTGAAGAAGTCAAGTGGCTATTTGTTTTTTTTTTTAAACTTTTAATTCCAATGAACTTTTTTTGTTACTTGATTCTTATGATGAGTTCAGTTAGTAAGTTAAACTAAATACTGTAAGTAGGTTAAACAAACTAAAAAAACTCTCCTGTGCCATATTTGTATGTTAACTATGCAAAGGGGAGTTTATGACCTGCTAGGTGTGCAAGGAGCCAAGAAAATTAGAAAATGATTAAATAAATTAGGTTTTTTCAAGATATGAATTTTGGTCATTCAATATTTGCTTATCTAATTTCGACACCTAAAGGAAGAAAATGAATTGCACTTTATTTGACTATATTGCATCGTAAAAGGATGACAAAAGCAATATTTTTTTGGTTTGGCCAATACAAGGCCTTACAATGCATTTGTAACCTCAACGTATGTTACAAATGCTAAATTCCCAACAAAAAGTAAAGTTGTACGTCTTTGCCACGCAGATGATGACCACAGTGTAACAGCTGAGGAAAACAGATATGCCAAAGAGGGAAATGCTGAAAGCAAAGGGAGCTGCTTGCACGAAAAGCGGAGTTTATGCAAACTCATAGTTAATCAGCACGCTCGCTATGCCTCTCTTCCTTTCTGTGCAGATCTATACTCTCACCTGTCAAAGCAGCAGTGCCCTGAACCCATGAAAAGAGGGTGAGTATTCATCAAACTTACAGACGAAACTATAAGTGCTGAAATAGAAATATGAGACCCAGAGATGCTGGGTGCAGCTGCTATAACACACTGCAGTCAATGTGTGAAACGATTGTCTCACTATGATCTGCTACGAAGTGACATTAATGCAACACTTGCTTTTTTGTAGATCAAGACAGATTGAATCATGTCAGACAACATACTGGAGGAAATCTTCATCAAACGGTCTCAGCAGAAGAAGAAGACCTCTCCTCTGAACTACAAGGAGAGGTGGTTCATTCTTAACCAGGAAAAAATAGCCTACTATGATTTTGATTCTGAGAAAGGGGTATGTACCTGAAAACCAGCTGAGTCACATTTATCTAACATTATTTCTGTTGGCAACTTTAAACAAGTGCCGCTGTTTTGTTTTTCTAATTTTTTTTTTTGTTTCTCTTCATATGTTGAGCAGAAGCGAAAAGGTTTAAAAGGGACCGTTGACATTGAGAAGATAAAGTGTGTGGAGACAGTCGAGCCTGAGGCTAACACCCCACAAGAGCGCATGTATGCTTTCCAGGTAGATATTTTTCTCATCGTACTCTTCTGACAAAGAACAAAAAACACATTTTCTTCAGATAAACCAAATGATCAAGTCCCCTTGATTTCGTTTTCGGCTTCTATAAACTAAGACTTCATTAACTCAGAAAGAAATATAATAGTCTATTATGTTTCTTTCTATTTGTTTTTGATTGGTTACTATCAAATTTAAAATGACCGTCCTCAAGATTCAAAATGATGGAGGTTTTTATTTTGCCTTCTTGTCAAACTAAAAGTGTAAGTGTCTGATGTTGTGAAAGTCAGTTCTCAAGAAGTGAAACTGTTGCTGATAAGGGACTTTCAGAGGCAGTCCAGGTGCTGCTGTTATATGATGAAGGCACCATGAACCATCAGGAAATTCAAAAAGTTTAGGATTTTTTTTTCTTGCACATATTTTCTAAATTCAAGCAAAGATGAGCTTTAGAATCCCAATACACATCGAAGGGTTTCTCAAGGCATGATACTGGGTGCTCCATTATTTTGATTTTCTACACTTTCCTAGTAGTTAGTATTCAGATTAAACTGATACCTCTAATATTATTTAAATTACCTGGTTGTCTAAACTAGATAAAAGACTGATAATCATCTTTGAAAAAATACAGTAAACTACAAACTCTACCATTACTACTCTAGTCTGCCTAGAGTATAAATCCAACCCAGCTATGCAACTAGCTACCTTTGTACTTCTACAAAAAAAAAATGACTCACTCTGAACACACATTGAAAATCTATCTCACGATCTTGCTTCTCTCAGTTGCGAAGCTTAGACCTGTTGTATCATCCCCTGAATTTAACTTAAATGTTTATCCATCTGCTTATAACATTTGTTTATTTACTGCCTTGCTGTAATAAGCAAAGCTTTTCATAAATGCTTACAGGTCACATATTTTGTGATAGGCTATTCAGGCTAAAGCATGATTTCTATCTTACATGATAGAGCTGGTTTTACCTGCTTACTGTTGAATTCAAAATTCAAATTAAAACACTATCTGGGATATAAAAAGCAGTGAATGGAGCCTTCAGTCTCCTATTAATCCAGCATAAGTAGGATTAAGCCTTTCACCTTGTGGTTCTCAGGCTGTGGTACCACTTTATACTGTCTATACTGTACAGTTCTGTGTGATTACGTATGAAACAAATATTCATGAGCTCATTTAATAAATTAATTGTATAGCTTTCAAATTTTAAAACATCTGTGAAAATGGAAGTCTCTCTCTCTCTCTCTCTCTCTATCTATCTATCTATCTATCTATCTATCTATCTATCTATCTATCTATCTATATATATATATATATATATATATATATGTATATATATATATATATATATATATATATATATATATATATATATATATATATATATATATAAGATTCACACTGAAGGTATCAAAAGTATGAATTAACACACGTGGAATGATACCCTTAACAAGAACTGAAAATATGTCTTATATTTTAGGTTCTTCAAAGTAAGCACCTTTTGCTTTGATTACTCCTCCGCACACTCTTAGCATTCTCTTGATGAGCTTCAAGAGGTCTTGTCTTGAAGGAGATCCCAGAGATGCTTAGTATTTGTTGGCCCTTTTGCCTTCACACTGCGGTCCAGCTCACCCCAAACCATCTTGATTAGGTTCAGGTCCGCTGATTGTGGATGCCAGGTCATCTGGCGCAGCACCCTATCACTCTCCTACTTGGTCAAATAGCCTTTACACAGCTTGGAGGTGTGTTTGGGGTCATTGTCCTGTTGAAAAATGAATGATCGTCCAACTAAATGCAAACCGGATGAAATAGCATGCCGCTGCAAGATGCTGTGGTTGCCATGCTGGTTCAGTATGCCTTCAATATTGAATAAATCCCCAAACGTGTCACCAGCAAAGCACCCCCACACCATCACACCTCCTCCCTCATGCTTCACGGTGGGAACCAGACATGTAGAGAAATTTTCTGCGTCGCTGACGACACGATGTTTGGAACCAAATATCTCAAATTTGGACTCATCAGACCAAAGCACAGATTTCCACTGGTCTAATGTCCATGTTTTGTGTTCTTTAGCCCAAGCAAGTCTCTTCTGCTTGTTGCCTGTCCTTAGAAGTGGGTTCCTGGCAGCTATTTTACCATAAAGGCCTGATTCACACAGTCTACTCTTAACAGTTGTTCTAGAGATATGTCTGCTGCTAGAACTCTGTGTGGCATTGACCTGGTCTCTAATCTGAGCTGCTGTTAACCTGCGATTTCTGAGGCTGGTGACTCGGATTAACTTATCCTCTGCAGCAGAGGTGACTCTTGGTCTTCCTTTCATGGGGCGGTCCTCATGTTGGCCAGTTTCTTTGTAGCGCTTAATGGTTTTTACGACTGCACTTGGGGACACTTTCAAAGTTTTGCCATTTTTCACACTGACAGCCCGTAATTTCTTAAAGTAACGATGGCCACATAACAGTCTTTTCAGTAGGACTATCAGCTGTGTATCCACCTGACTTCTGCACAACACAACTGATGCTCCCAACCCCATATTAATAAGGCAAGAAATCCCACTTGTTAAACCTGACAGGGGACACCTGTGAAGTGAAAACAATTACTGGTGACTACCTCTTGAAGCTCATTAAGAGAATGCCAAGAGAGTGCGAAGCAGTAATCAAAGCAAAAGATGGCTACTTTGAAGAAACTAGAATATAAGACATATTTTCAGTTGTTTCACACTTTTCTGTTAAGTGTATAACTCAATGTGTGTTAATTCATAGTTTTGATACCTTCAGTGTTAATCTACAATTTTTATAGTCATGAAAATAAAGAAAACCTTTAATTATAAAGAAAACTCTCCTACTTTTCACCTTCTGTTAAAGTTGGTCGAATATGAGCCAAGTAGCTCTTATATTTCTACCTTTGTACATCTTTATTGGATGTTGTAAGGTGTTGCAATTTTCATGCGTACCGTTATGCAGTAGCCGTCCATTTTATATTTGCACTTTATGTACTGTTCGCTGTACATTCTGCGGTGAACAGAAATTATGATATACAGAAGCTGCCTTACAATGGAGATCAGCACATTTGCTGTAATGACGATACCAGTGGAAAATACTCTTATATCTCTTATTTTTAACATAATTTATTATCATTGTGGAACTATTCTTGATATATTTGTGTGCTTTAAGGCTGAAGCTGCAGCTGCATTAAGAGGTTAAGTCAAAGAAAAATTACCTAAACTATTTTAAGTGGTTGTGAAAACAGTTGCTCTCATTTGTAGATTATGAAATAATTCTAATTAATCATATTTTTGGAAAGCTGAATCTAAATGATAAAACACACTCCAACATGATTACTGTTCACTAACATAGAACCTCCTTTACAACATGAAGAAGGGAAGAAAGATTTCAAGAAGCAACAAATCCGGAACCACTGAGGAAAAGAATTATGAGACCATGAAATGTTTTAGTTTGGGAAGGGGAATTATAAAACTACTTTATACTTGGATCTTATAGATATTGAGATACTTAAGATATAAACTGAACCAAGCATATATGTTCTGGTTCACCTTTAAAAATTCTCAACTTCCTCAGGCCGCCATTTAAGCCAACCCTAAGTTCAGTTCGTAGAAGCTGTGTTTGAGAACTGTGGTCTAAATAAATTCTGGGTTTTGCCACAGATCATTTACGATGAAGGACCTTTGTACATATTCGCGAAAACAGAAGACATTCGGAGGCTGTGGATAAAAAAACTAAAAGAATGTGAGTAAAACGGGTCTATATTTGTGTCTTGTGTTAATCTGATAGCTTTTGGTTTCCATATCTCAACATCTATCAGATAGTGTGACAGCGGAGTTGGATGCCTACGCAAATGCTGATTTTATGTAAATGTCCTACGCATGAATCCATGCGCGCTAATGTGACTGTTTGTTGTGCATAGTGGTCCGCTTTAACAAAGATCTGATGCAGAAGTACCATCCCTGTTTCTGGGTGGATGGCCTGTGGCTTTGCTGTAAGCAGGAAGTCAAACAAGCCATGGGTTGCAAAGTTCTAGAAGATTCTACAAAAAATGGTGAGAATAAGACTTTTGACGGGACTGAATTCAAATCAAAAAGGGAACTTTTAAAGTTTCAAATAAATCATGTTTTAATTTAATAAACAACAGGTTTTAAATCATCATCGGGTCGACGGCAATCCAGGAAACCACTTCCACCAACCCCAGTAGAGGTACACCCAGTTTGTTTAGATTCACACTCACTGGATACAGGTCTGTTTGTTCTGAATCTATACAACAATCTCACATTACTTTAGGAGAAGACTTTGCGCTCATTGCCCCCGGAACCCGTTGAAACCCAGACGCATTCTGGAAGCATGACTGTTGTAGCTGAATACGATTACACACCAATGAATGCCCAGGACCTGGAGCTGAGGAAGGATGAGGAGTACACCATCCTGGAGAGGTCTGACCCGAACTGGTGGAAAGCAACAGACAAATACGGGTGAGATGGCTATAACACAACAAAGCAAAACAGGGATTTGCAATCAAGCATTTAAACAGAAAATACATGCATTTTTATTTAAAACCCTTTGAAGCTACTTTGTTCTTCTTTTGGCTATAAAAATAAGAAAAAGTAGGAACCCTTAAAAATGACTTGTGAAAAAAAAGGAACAAACTTAAATACTTTTAAAAAAGTGCATTAGGCTCCCAAAAACTTTTTTTTGTTGTTGATGATTTTGCACTTTTTGTCGATGTTCTTCAATCTTCTTTCTGCAGAAAAGAAGGCTACATACCAAGTAATTATGTTGTGGAAGCAGAAAGGGGACTTGAAAGATTTGAGTGAGTAGAAAGCTCAATTTTTGCCCACTAACTGGTGTTTGAGGTTTAACTATTTGATGCATCACATAAGCTGCTTTTAAAGAAAAGTGATAATGACTTTTGTTTTCACAGGTGGTACTCTAAAAACACGAATCGTAGTCAAGCAGAGCAGCTTTTGAAATCTGAGGTAAGCATAAGAAGAACCAATGTCTAAAATGGTCTATTAATCCATTCACCCACGTGTTTATGATAAAAAGTTTAAGAGTTATGGAATGTGAGCTGTAACCTATTTTCAGAACAAAGATGGAGGTTTCCTGGTACGAGACTCAAGCAAAGCTGGGAAATACACTGTGTCTCTGCTCACCAAAGGTGGCATGTAAGTAACCTCACATGGGGTTAAAACACCGCTACCATTTATATAATTCATCCCCTGGCTCCACTCATGCATGAACCTCTGAAAAGAAGAACTGTGTGCTGAAAGCGGAAACTGCAGACCACAGAGGGAGGGAGATGTAAATTAATCATGCAAAACTTGGACTAATCTGTCTACAGAAATGTTTTTGTTCATCTACATTTGGAGCCATCTCTGCATAAGAGTGGGGTGATAATCGCTGCACAGCCATATATGATCCCTGACTGGCTTCCTTTGACATTCTTTTTTTTCTCCACAGGGAAACAGGTGGAAGCTGCAGACATTACAATATCTGCACGACCCCACAGGGACAGTTTTATCTGGCAGAAAAGCATCATTTCAACACTATTCCAGAACTCATCAACTATCACCAACACAACGCAGCAGGTCAGCATCTGGACATGTTGATAGCAAAATAAGGACTCTTTTTACAAGCAGAATCTATGCTTACTCACATTTATTTCAAATTAAACTATAAATACACCAGAAAAGAAACAAAGGGCCAATACTGATTTATTTGTTTATTTTTTGGTCGGCTGTTACCAACCAAGGATTCCAGTTAAAAGCTAATCAAAACATTTCTAATTAAGGTAGCAGCTTTGATTCTAATGTGTAGGAGTTACACACTATTTCTCTTTTATCAGTTTTTTTATTCAACTGCATAAAAATACATGGTTGATGTCTCTGTAAATACAAATGGAGGAAATTCCTTGTTTTGATGGTTTTAAAGAATGGAGAACGAAATTCATATTTATCAGCATTTCACCCATCGGACACCAACTACCGAGTAAATAAAAAGAAAATATGGTAATTGCACTCTTTTTTCTGTAAATATCTACGTAATTTATATGTATTTTTACTTTAAATTAATTTATAATGTTATATAATTTTAAAAAAGGACAGGTGACTTGATTGTTCCTGTATGTTTACAAAAAATAAAATGGTTGCCAACATTACTGTTAAATGTGTGTCAAAGAGGCTCTGATGTAATTCTGACTCCTTTTCCTCCACAAAACATTATCAAGTATTTTATTGAAGGTCAGTCAGTGTGAAAAATGGCAAAACTTTGACAGTGTCCCCAAGTGCAGTCGCAAAAACCATTAAGCGCTACAAAGAAACTCTATTTAAAATAGAGAAAATATTCACACTAGATCTGGATGACCGAAACAGGAAACTACCATGACCATAAATCATGTGTTCCCCAATCATACACAGACAATTGTTTATCTAGAGATATAACTCTGTTCCAGAAACACTCTATAGATGCTGCTGTAGGTTTACTGTCTTAAAAAGATTCACTTTAAATCAGTTTAGTCTATTTCTATGGTGTATATTCCCAAATGTTGTTTTGGGCTACTTTAAATTATCAAGCAAATCAGGTTTACTAAGAAAAAGGGACAAATGTACGGTGGCCCTGAAGTGCAAACTGCAGTTTGCACTTCAGGGCCACCGTACAAATGCCAGTTTGATTAGAGCTAAATTATAGAATCAAATGATCAGCTAAAAGGAGAACCTATATCTTATCTGGCTTTTTCTCCTATTACCAGGTATGGTCAGCAGGCTGAAGCACATTGTATCTAATCGAGCACGTCCTCCTTCAACTGCAGGACTGGGTTATGGTAAGATGTTTTTGTTTTCACCAGAGGTAGCCTAATTCACTTAATTAATTTATGAAAATGTATGTAAAGATGAGAGCAACTTAAAAAAAAAAACTGAGGCCAAAGAAAAGCTATTCAACACCTAATAGATGTTTTTCACCCCAACACTTTTATTGTTTGGATTAAATATTCTTACGTTATTTCCCAACTTGTTTTTTCCATGATTATCATAGGATGTAATAAGTTCTTTTTACCATAATTAAAAACTGTGACTCTCTTTCCGTTTCAAACTAAGAGAGGATTGATTAACTCACTTTGGCTCTATAGAGCAAAAATCCATTTTTTCTTTAGCAACAAGTCCTTGTTTGAGTTAGGATTTTAAACTTTAATTATATTAAAAACAGAATTGAAGCATGTCTATACTATATGATCAGAATATGATCAGTGTATGGCACTGACAGGTGGATTATTTAGACTTATTTTTTAACTATATGATGATATCAAATAATACAACGTTGCAAATATTCTAGTTAATATTCTAATACTGAACACGTTATGAATATTAAGCAGTTAAAGTAAGAACAATATTCTACAATAACATATTTTGGGACATTGTCTATGGGTATGCTAATGTTTGGGGTGATTTTGGTAATCTCTGTTCTATATTATCGATATTTGCTTAACCTATTCTGAACTTAAAAAGCAAGTAACCTGAATAATGGTCATTGCATTCATGATGCATTCACAATTAGTCAGAAATGTTGTAAAGAACAGGTTTGGTACCCAATACGGCCGTGTATTTTAAAATGTTTAAAAGCTGCTGAAGGGAAAAGGGTTTTAGGGGATCTGAATTTATGCAGCACAGGAGTAAATTGGTGGTTTATGATTAATTGAACTCACTGGCAGAATTTTTCATGTAATCTATCTACTTTCTAACATGTTCTGTTGGATTTTAAGCTGACAGAATTAGCAACAGTTTCCAAGCATGTCCACAGATTCCAGGTTGCAGCATTTTAATGAGGCTCTTTTGGTTTGGCATTATTGATTCCTATAGTTGAGGTTGTAACCTCACTTGGGTTCTTTGATTAACCAGTATAGTGTTTTTGCAACCCACTTAGATAGATTTATAATAAAGTGCTTAAAGATATAAAAGCATCACTTTAAAAGAATGGACATGATGCTGTTTGTAATATTATTACATGTGTGGTTAAATGATTTTGAACAAAAGTTGGTAAAGTCACTAAATATTTTGGGTCATGAGTCGATTGGCACCATTTTGTGGGTCATTTATAGAGCTGGATCTTCAGATTCACCTCAGATCTGTTCTTGTCGCTTAAAATAATCTACTACAATAATGTAAATTAGAAAGCATCACAAAATATAAACATAACAATATGACAACACCAACACCAGAGACGAATATTATGCCTATAGCATATATCGTATATTTGAATCACCTAAAATAGTTTTTATTTTAACTAAACAACAATCAGATCTTTACATTAAACATAAACCATTAACTGTATCAGTACCCACCCTCAGCCACCGCTCACCACACCCATTGCGAAATAACCAACATGTCTAACATGTCTGCAGCTGTAAGGCCCGACACAGCATTACAGCATTTGTCTAATAGAACATGTGGCTTTGAAACTTATTGCTGATGTAACTATTACATAATATGCAAACTGTTCATGATTAAACATTTGTTGCTATGCTTGAATTGAAAACTACTGAACACATTCATTCCAGCTTTAGTTGCCAGAATAACACAACTATCTATTTTATCTAGCAGCTTGCTTCCCTCCACTGCAAAAGCAAGATTTTTTAGCTAAAAAAGTGAAAATTATGTTTCAGCTTATGTATTCATTTCTGTCCTCTTTAACAGTAACAAAAATATTGTATTCATCCCCATCAAATTTTTTGTGTCCGTTTGTCTCAGTTAGCTATTAAGTTTCCCCATCTTTATTTACCGACTAATGTGATTCATGTTTCTGTGAGTCTAATCTTAAAGAGTTAGTTTGTCACCAGTTGTAAATATAAAAATATGTCTAACAGGAGCAATGGCTTAATGACACAACAATAGGCCCATAAGCAACATTATCTGGGTGGGCCCCAAATGAAGTACAACAGCTCTCCTTCTTTGCTTTTTCTTTTCTAAAATCCGCTTAAGTACCTCTTTTTTGGTATCCATCGTCGCTAACAGATTGTTCCCAATGGTTATGGTTTTAATCTACGCTCTGGATTACCAATAATTCCAAGTCGTATTGTAAAAAATAAAATACTCAAATACATTGTTCTTTTAAGATCTTTATTGCGGTTTGAAACATATTATATGAGTGTATTTTTTACAAACCGTCTAATGAACTGTGCACAGTTAATAACATAGTAATAAAAATGGATTGCTATTGGTGTCACGTTTAAACGGCTCAGCATCATGTTTCAATCTGGCATGTGTTGGGGTATAAATAAGGTCTGGACAGTCAATCAAATATCAGGTGGGTTTAAGAGGAATTTTTCGCACCATTAAATCTGCAAAGAAACGTCCTAGTCCACAATTGCGTAGAGGGCCAACCAGGTGACGGGGCCCCAAGGAGGTCGGGGGCCCCTAAGCAACTGCAGTCTCTGCTTACCGACAGTGACGCCATTGAAAAGGAGAGTCACCCTTATTTTATAGTAGGCCTAATAAGTTCTTGCTATTGTCTTTATATTAATGAACTAGCTTTTTAACCCCTAATGAATTTTTGTCAAGCTTACTCACGATTTTCACACGTTCATAACAGAGGCTAAAAGTAGAATAGAATAGAATTCAACTTTATTGTCATTGCTTTGTCACAAGTACAAAGCAACAAAAATAACTCTCTGCATTTAACCAATCCCCTTGCTTAGAAGTGGGCTGTCATTGTGCGGCAAAGTGTGGGGTTAAGGGTCTTGCTCAGGGACCCAGAGTGGCAGTCTGTGGGAGTGAGGCTCGAATTCAGAACCTCTGAAAAAATAAAGCAAACAAATGTTATTTTTTTTAAGTTTTGCTGCCAAGTTAAAAGCATGTGTTTTTTTTTTTTTTTTTCAGGTGTTTGGGAAATTGACCCACGGGATCTCACTTTCATCAAAGAGCTGGGTAACGGCCAATTTGGAGTGGTGAAGTATGGAAAGTGGCAGGGCCAGCATGATGTGGCCATAAAGATGATTAAAGAGGGCTCCATGTCTGAGGATGATTTCATTGAAGAAGCCAAAATCATGATGTAAGTCCTGAATGTTACAGAACTTTTGTGTCAAATGAGAAAGATTATGTCCCGCAAACACTACAGGAAAAACCTGTTAACCTCCTTCTTATTTGGTTCAAACAAGGAAGCTTCGCCATGAGAATCTGGTGCAGCTGTACGGCGTCTGTACCAAACAAAGACCTATTTATATCGTAACTGAGTTTCTTGCAAATGGATGTCTCTTAACCTACCTAAAGGAGGGGCTGAAACAACACCCGACAACGGTCCAGCTTCTTGAGATGTGCAAAGACGTATCCGAGGGCATGGCCTACCTTGAACAGCAGCAGTATATACACAGAGACCTGGTAAGAGGCAACGACCAACTGTTGAACATTTTAAACAAAATCTCATTCGATTCAGGATAGGATTACCAATGGTTAGGCATTACGTGACAAGGCTAGTATTTCATTGATTATCCTTTATCCTGATTGTGTTGTTTGTTTTACCTTTAGGCTGCCAGGAACTGTTTAGTAGATTCTAACGGCACGGTCAAGGTGACTGACTTTGGTTTGTCAAGGTAAAGCATTTAACGTAACAAATTGGAACAAAGGAGACTTGTGAGTTCACAGCGTGACTTTAAATTCATTTCCTATTATCCTAGATATGTTTTGGATGATGAGTACACAAGCTCAGCAGGCTCAAAGTTCCCAGTCCGCTGGTCACCTCCAGAAGTACTGCTATACTGCAAATTCAGCAGCAAGTCAGACATCTGGGCTTATGGTGAGAAGTCTGAGTGGTTCATTTGTTTATATGAACAGTCAATGAGATGATGTTTTTCACTTTAAAAGTGATCTTGATTAATTGTTTAAGAAGGTATTACAGTGTTTGCATAAAATGTTGAAGCTAGAGACAGGCTGACATAGCACAAGATCGTCCATGTTTGGGTTCATTTTGTCTCTAAATCCCTCTAGTTCTATTTTAAGTAGTATAACAACCACAGACAGACAGAAAAATGTCAGAAGTTTGTTAGGCACTAAACTGACAAGGGAAAAGAAAAGAATAAAATACTCAGAAAGACCCTCAGAAAGTTTTGACTGAAGACTTTTGCAAACTACTGTTTCTGATTAGTGTTGATTCCTTGATTTAGTGAATCTTGTATGTATCTTAAATGTATTTGTTGTATATCAGGAGTTTTAATGTGGGAGGTTTACACACTGGGGAAGCTTCCATATGAACGTCTTAACAATACAGAAATAGTGGATCAGGTGTCCAGAGGCCTGCGTCTCTTCCGTCCACAACTGGCCAATGAGAAGGTCTACAGCATCATGATGCTTTGCTGGAGTGATGTAAGCTTGTTTCTTATCTTATGCTTAACCTAAAAAAAAGAAAACATGAGCTTAACCGTTTTTGTTTGCCTTTTCTTTTACAGAAACCAGATGAAAGACCCACCTTCCAGGAGCTGGCATATAATGTTCAGGATTTGCTGTATGAACTCCAATAAACCTGAGAATAATTTATAAACACAAAGAGGAGTCTCTGGTCCCCAGAGAGAAGCTCCCCAATGGGAAACATTGAGCATAATTAAAACAATTGAAACTTTAAATGTGTGGATGAGCATCTTTTTAAAGCTTATCTAGAATGTGAACTGTTTTAATGCAAATGTCACTTTTAGTCACTAGCTTTTGCATAACATTAATAAGACTGCAGTTCTATGAACCATATTTAGATTTTGTTTATATTATTCTGAAGGTTGTTTAATTAAACATGACAGTTTTGTTTGTACTCTGTGAAATTGTTGTGAACACACTTGTATGTGAAAATAAATTTTGTAAGCTGATATATGTTGCACAAATAAATGCCAAGTAAAAGTGGCTTATGAGATATAATGTGTAGAAAACAGAACATTTCTCAATTTATTTGTATTCTGTTGGCACATTTACATTTTTACACAAAAAAAATAAGTAAGCATTTTTAAAGAATGGATTAAATTGAAAACGTCCATCGATCCATCCAAGCATTGTTCGCCCCCAAAAAATGAATAAATATGATAAAATGAAACATAAAACAGTAAAACATTATGATAATCAATAAATATCGAATGTTTCTTAAAAATATAATAGGATTGTATACACCTATTTTTTCTGGGGGTTTTTTTGTTACTTTCTTGAAGTTTAAAATAATAAAAGGTATTAGTCCATAGAGGAGCTATAAGGTATGAGTAAATGTCTGTAAAGATAATTTGACAAACTGTGTAAATTAGAGTTAAAGGATCTCTGACTGTGACTGGCTGGATGTACTTTCTCCATCCTCTGTCATGGGAGTTGGCTCGGAGCTCGTCTGCTTGGCTGTGTGTTTCTTGCTTTTTCTATCTCTGCTTCTGTCTCCTTGAACCCCAGTCGGCCTCGGTAGATAGCCGCTCACGCTGAGCCTGGTACTGCTGGAGGTTTCTTCCTGTTAAAAGGGAGTTTTTCCTCTCCACTGTCACTACAAGCATGCTTAGTGTGAGGGATTTCATTTGAGTCAATTAATCGATGCAATCAACTGCTTTTCCTTTGATAGAAAACTTTGAATTTGGCTGTATCATCTGGTGAACTGTGAGGTGCCTTAAGATGACATTTGTTGTGAATTGGCGCTGTATAAATAAACTGAACTGAATTGAACCACAGATAAAGTTAAAAAATCCTAAAACATAAATCAAATTATGTCAACCCGTGAGATTTGGGCCGTCATACTGCGTTGCATATATTTATTCTTTCTTTTTTTATTAAATTACCTAAATTTTATCGTTTTATGACAAACGGCACAACGTTACGTCAGCATGACCTTCCGTCACACAAACGCGCCCCATGATTGGCTTAGCTACTTCCGGCTTCCCGTTGTTCAGGCGCACACGTGAAGGTCAGCAAAAACAGCCACCCGGCTCTGATCATTAGGATTAATATCGGCCCTCCGGCTTTGTTTAAGGGAGTAATGGACGGTCAGGGAGCCACAGCCGATCCTCAGCTGCAACATTTTATCGAGATCGAGTCTCAGAAGCAGAAGTTTCAGCAGCTGGTGCATCAGATGACTGAGGTTTGCTGGGTAAGACCAACGGTTTCATAGCAGCATGTTGATCTGTATAATTTGGTGCAGGTTGTAGCGCTGTTAGGGAAGCTGCAGACATATATCTTTTGCTTGTTCTAATCATGCAAAAATATTCTAAATGTTTAGGCAGCCTTCTCAAATAATGCCTGAATATATAGCTGATTAGGCAAACATATGGGAAGTTATCTATCTGTATATCTATCTATCTATCTGTATATCTATCTGTTCATCTATCTATCTGTATAGCTGTCTGTTTATCTATCTGTGTATCTATCTATCTATCTGTATATCTATCTGTTCATCTATCTATCTGTATAGCTGTCTGTTTATCTATCTGTATATCTATCTATCTATCTATCTGTATATCTATCTGTTCATCTATCTATCTGTATAGCTGTCTGTTTATCTATCTGTGTATCTATCTGTATATCTATCTATCTGTATATCTATCTTTATCTATCTATCTGTATATCTATCTATTTGTATATCTATCTGTATCTATCTTTCTCTCTGTATATTTTTCTGTCTTTATATCTATATCTATATAGATATATATATCTGTATATCTTTTTACTTTTATATTTTTATCTATCTATCTATCTGTATATCTTTTTGTATATTTATCTGTCTGTGTATCTGTGTATCTGTATATCTGTCTATCTGTATATCTATATATATCAATATATATATATATAGATAGATAAAGAAATATCTATATATAGATAGATATATCTATCTATCTATCTATCTATCTATCTATCTATCTATCTATCTATCTATCTATCTATCTATCTATCTAATTTTCAGAATTGTGATAAATCCTTGTTTCTTTCTTAAAGGAATAGTACACCCAAAACATGATTAGCCTTAATTTTCTACTCACCCCCATGCTGAACAACACTCTGGAGTACTTTTTTGATATCTCAAATGCATCTGGAGATCTGGGAGGCTTCTTGCTGTCTGCTGACATTCAAATAATGGAGGTCTATGGTGCCCGAGGCAGAAAGGTCCATTAAAGTCCTCAAAAAACGTGTCAATATTCCTCCATACTGCTCGTCCAATGTATTCCAAGTGTCCTGAGTGGGTAGCGTCCATAATTTACTCGAAACAAAGTCATTTAGAATGTTTTTAGAGCATAAACAGTAGTGTATAGGATTTCCTAAAAGCGCGCGCCTGTGAGTTCACGAGCCTACGGAAACCGCGGCAGACCAAACCAGATGAAAGTGCGCATTCAGCGTCTGCTCTTGATAATGCAAGTGTAGAAGAAGAAATGTGCTGTTTACCTGTGCAAAGAAAGAAACAACGAAAGAAAAATGTCTGAGGACTTCAGTGTTGAGGAAGAGCATGAGTTCTTTGCCGAGCTGAATGCGCACTTTCATCTGGTTTGGTCTGCCGCGGTTTCCGTAGGCTCGTGAACTCGCAGGCGCACGCTTTTAGGAAATCCTATACACTATTGTTTATGCTCTAAAAACATTCTAAATGACTTCGTTTCGAGTAAATTATGGACCCTACCCACTCAGGACACTTGGAATACATTGGACGAGCAGTATGGAGGAATATTGACACGTTTTTTGTGGACTTTTATGGACCTTTCTGCCTCGGGCACCATAGACCTCCATTATTTGAATGTCAGCAGACAGCAAGAAGCCTCCCAGATCTCCAGATGCATTTGAGATATCAAAAAAGTACTCCAGAGTGTTGTTCAGCATGGGGGTGAGTAGAAAATGAAGGCTAATCATGTTTTGGGTGTACTATTCCTTTAAGTTTCCCAGTAGTAGAACATAATGGAGTGTATGTTCTGGTTGATATGGATTAATACATTTTGATGTTCATTATTTAAAACTGTGTCTCTGCAGGAAAAATGCATGGATAAACCAGGACCCAAGCTGGATTCCAGAACAGAAGCATGCTTCGTTAACTGTGTGGAGCGGTTTATAGACACCAGCCAGTTTATCCTCAACAGACTGGAACAGACTCAGAAGAGCAGGGGGGGATTCTCCGAGACAATGTTGGACTAAAAAAAAACGGACAGTTTGTGCAAACAGCCTCATGACTGGGTGCTCCACTTCATCCCGACACAGCTGTCTGCATAGTAAGCTGGGGAGAAGAACTACAGCCAGTGTTACCTTTAAAACAAGTGCCTGAGATTAAAACCATGTACAGATCTGTGTAAAAGTCTACTGTCTAAAGGATAATGAGTGTTAGACGCTGGTAGGTTTCTAGTTCTGTCAGCTTATTAAAATCATAAAATTCAAACTGTCAAGCCGAGTTTGGATGTGGGGAGATGTTTTCCAGCTAAGTGAACTGCACTAAAAAAAGTTAGTCAGTAAAATCACCTGGCACTTACCAGACACTAGAGTGTAAATATGCAATAATCAAAATGCCAAATCAATTTGTCAAGCCTTTTAAAATGCTTGTACAGTAAATAGAAAAGTAAGCACACCCTCCCTCATATACCTAATTTTTGTTAAGATATATATTTTTCTTTTTCCACCTTTTACTGCAACCTATAACATGCTCATCTCCATGTTACAAGAAAAGTATTTTATGCATAAAATCAGAACTGAAAAACTTTTCTATAAGTATGAGCAAGATACCTTTATTCAATGGGAATTTTGTAGTATTTGCAGACGATTTCACTAAATTTGTGTGACGTCTCCTGTGCCCTATTGTCTCCAGATCCTCCTACAAGAGTTCAGGTTGGGGCTCTATATGCCCAATATCTTCATCTAGTGAACGCAATGGTTGAAGTAAATTAGGTGCTTGCTTTAGGTTGTTGCTTGAGGACCAGTATCCTGCAGGTTTTAGAGGTTTCTCTGCTTCAGTGCATCTGATTTAAATGATTGCAGCTCAACAAAAGCCTGTTAATAAAATTAAAGTGTGCTGAAAAAGGGGAAACAAAACATGGATACCAGCCAAAGAGGACTGACTCTGAACACCACTGCTTTAAGTCATCATCGTGATTAAGATCTTCAGTTGTTTAGCCAAAGACTGAAGTTTTGTGAAAAGATTGAGAATTGATAATGGGAACTTTTGATTATACTTTTCTCTTTGGCTAAGGTTCCACTTCCACACCCAAATCATTATACCGCCACCACCATGTCTTTCACAGCAAACATCTGTTGGAAAATAATCATTTTTTTTTCATGAAACCATACAATATTTTCTTTTGTAATGTAGCTCTACCAGTTTCCCTCCTTATGTAGCTGTTTTTGTCACATTAAAGGTAAAAAAGGCTCTGAAAGTATGTCTTCTTGAAATCATAATACCTGGCATTTTAATAAAAAGCCGACTTCTTGTTTCAACAATAAGTGCGCCTATATTTTATTAAATTAATCTGCTAAACATGACATTCTTTGGTTTGGAGTTTTTAACATAATACTGAGGTAATGCCAGAGGTCATTGTCACTTTTAAGAGCAAGCAGACTTAAGACTTGGTGTTAAATTACACTGCAAAAATAGATGGGGGGGCGAGAGTAATAACTTGAAATAAGTGTGTTTGCCCTTCATTTTATCAAACATATATCTGGCAATGGAATGAGCACTTTGGCTGCTTAAGAAAAGATAAATATACTAATCTTGGAGTAAGATTATTTTGTTATAAGCACACAAAATCTTATTCCACTGACAGATCATTACTTAACTACTCAACCAAGTGGAAAACTACTTTTTTTTTTTTTACTTTTCAGTGCAGTCGACTACTTTTTTAAATAAAGCAAAAAATGCTAAACTGTAAAAAAGATAATGCTTTCAGTATTAAAATGCAAAATATTAAATACAAAAAAAAATATTTTGTTCCAATTCAGAACAAGAACTTAGATACAGGAGGAAGTTAAAGGCTTTACAGTCTATTAAACATAAAGAGTTTGGTTTTAGATAAGTCCATAGGTTCTTTTTTTTTTTTTTTTTTTTTTATTTAGGAGGCTCTCCCTTTCTTTCACCATGTCTGGTTAACTTTCTCTCATCTTCTGCTTGGATATCATCAGGAAGAGCCAGATATGGTTGTTGGCCCCCTGGGAACCAATCAGGGCTTTTTCTCAGGTACAAAGGGAGGGAGTCGAGGCTGTATGTAATGTCTTTAAAGGCATGGAGGAGAAAAATCCCCAAAATGATGGTAAGGAATCCGCTGATTGTCCCAACTACACCATCAACGTTCATTTTCAACCACTCCTTGAACAGGATGGCTGAACAAGCCATGACTGATGTGGTGAAGAAGACGTAGTAAATTGGCGTGACGATGGAGGTGTTGAAAATATCCAGAGCTTTATTCAGGTAGCTGATCTGAATGGTGACGCAGATGGCCAGGCAGATGAGTAAAGCCCAGAATAGGGGATCCTTCAGCACCGCCGTCCCTGAAACCAGCTCCTTCATGCCAATCCCGAGACCTTTGACGCAAGACACTGAGAGCGAGCCAATCACAGAACAGATCAGGATGTAAACAAGAACGTTTTTCTGTCCGAAGCGAGGGGCCACAGCAAAGATCAGGACTAAGCTGCTTCCAACAACGCACACAGCGAACACAAGGAAACCTGGTAGAAACATTTAAGAGGCAATATTAGAATAATGGAAATCAAGATGCATTAAGACTTTTTTAGGTCCTTGATGCACAAAGATATATATATATATATATATATATATATATATATATCGCCATTACTGGGTGTTTTATCTCTGTGTGTTTTGGGTCATCCTCTTGAAAGACCCATAATCAGTGACTGAGTCCAAGTTTTTTGGCCCTCGACAGCAAATTTCTCATTCTCTGGTCCATGTTGAGTGTCATACACACCATGTATATATGCATACATACAAGTTACATTAGCTGTGTGATTATTTGAAGCAAATTCACAATACCTACAAGTTTTCAAGATTCCGCTATCAGTAAAATCACAGATTAAGACGTTAAACTACCTGGGTCCTTTAGTTTCTCAGCCATAGCGCTTAGCGAGGCGACTTCCTCTTCCTGTGGTGCATGAATCACCATGACCGTCGAGCCCAAGATGCAAAGCAGACAACCAATTTTCCCATGAACGTTCAGCCTCTCGTTTAGAAAGTATGAAGACAGCACAGCACTGGAAAAGTAAAGGTATTATCAGTAAATATGTTTGGAAAAGGAGTCTATTAAAAAATCTATATTAAGAACATATATAGAAAACATTTCTCTCATTTTTTAAGGGATTACGATCCCTTTAAAAAGTATCTATACCATTCGTACTGATTAAATAAAAAAGCTGAAAATAACTATGAAGTTAAATGAAAGTGACTATCCTGGTGATTATTTTCAAAGTTTTACATATTAAAATCTGAAAAGTGTGATTTGCATTTATTTCCCCCTCCTTTTTTTTATAACCCTGAATTAAACCAGCTACCATAGTTACCTAGTTGCATACTAGTTGCTGTATGTTATTCATTGATGCTTTTAGAGTGAACTTGCTTTATCTATCATAAAGTCTTCCAACACCTCAACTTGGTGTCAGGATGGTCTAGACGCTCATCTGATCAGGAACACTCAAAGTCGGTCCTCCAGGGGCACTGTGCTGCAGGTTTTTGTGATCTCCCTGCTCCAGCACAGCTAATTTCCATTCATAGCTGATTAGCGGGCTTTTGTTGAACTGCAACCACCTGAATCAGCTGTGTTGAAGCCGAGAAACAAAAAGCTGCAGGACAGCTGCCCTAGAGGACCAAATTTGAACATGCCTTGTCCAAATTGTGGACATATGCCAAAATGTATCAGATGTTCTTTGGAAGGATCCCCCATTATTTTCCTTTGCCTGTCTCTTGTGTGATGATGGATATATTAGAGAGATTTGCATGGCTTTACTTGCTTAACAAAGCAAGAGAACATCTTTGTCGCCCTCCTCTGTGCTGCATCTTGATTCACCAGACCTTTAAGAGGCAACCAAAGTTTAGAGAATTTCACCACTTGCCCCAGGAGCTGCAGGCAGACAAAGCACACTGCGAGATGCATGAAAAGCGCTGCAGGATCTCCTAAAGCAGATCCACCACACACTTTGCATGAAATTACATGCCTCTGAAGCTCAAATCACATTTGGTCTGAAAGCTCGTTAGAGCCACCTAGTCGTCCTCAGAGGTGTGTGGGTGAATATTAATAAAGGACCAAAAAACACATCTGAACTCAAAGGCCAGGCATGGAGGGCGTTAATGAGAGAAGCAACCAGGAGGCCAATGGTAACTCTGGAGGAGCTGCAGAGACAAACGGCTCAGATTAAAGCAGTCCTGAAGAGCATAGAAGGAGAAGGGTCCATAGCAGAGGTGGAAGAAGAATCATTTGATGCAGAAGGAAGCCTTGGGTCAAAGCCTATCTCCTTCAGCCTATAAATCACTGAATGGATCAGCACCTCAATAAATAACAGATTTGTTGTCAGTGTATCAACCTCCCAAACCACGCAGGTCTTCTAGTTCAAGCCTACTCTGTACACCTAGAACTAGAACCAAACAGAGAGAAGCAGCATTTAGTTCCTATGCTCCACTTATCTGGAAGAAACTTCCAGAAGATGGTAAAAGGGCTGAAACTCAAAGTTAAAAAACTATTTTTTTAGAACTGCCTGACTGTTGAAGTTAAACTGTTAACTGTTGTATTATTAGTTCACATTTGTGGTTCAACCCTTTTATTTACTTTACTGCTCGTTTTTATCTTTACTAGTTGTTTTTTTTTAAATCTTCCTTCTATGTTATTGTTTAATCACTGCAAAAAAAGAAATCTAAGTAAGCCATTTTTTCTTAAAAAAAGTGAATTTTTTCTTGAATTTAGGAGGTAGGTGAGACACGTTGCCAATGGAACAAGAACTTTTACATTAAAATAAGAAAAAATAATTGCATTGTCTTATTCCAAGTGCATATTATTTAATTACCATATTTTAAAAACAAAAATACTAATTCCATTGGCAGATCATCTGCTCAAGTTAAGGGGAATTACACTTAATTTAAGACATTTTTACTTATTTCTAGATTGTTGTTGCAGCGAATTGATATAAAGCACTTTGAATTGTCTTTGTACTGAAATGTGCTATGTAAAAAAAAGTTAATAAATGTTTCTTGCCTTAAAAAAACTCACAATGAACATCCCCTACTTAGAAGAAATGGTGTCAGCTGCATCATGCTGAGGAGATTCTATTTCTGACTGTGGACTGAAGCTGTTTGCGGTTAATTTAAAAATATCAGTGAGGATCAAAACTAAACATACACCCAGAGCTGTAAAACAAAAAAAAAACATCGAAATCAGTGGTACAAAATGTCAACATGTACAAAGGTCAATTGGTCGAGAGAGCTGGTAACAAATGCCTGCCACACTTTTCAGATTTCCATTTGTAAAAATTGAAGAGAGAAAATGATTTTCCTTCCACTCCTCAGTCTTGCACTATTTTGTGTTAGTCTTTTACAAAGATCCCATAAGAATACATTAAAGATTTTGGTAATAATGCAAAAAAAGGAGGAAAAAAAAGGTTAAACTACTTTTGCAAGATGGTGCATTCCTGTGCACATTCCAACTAACAGCATATGAAATAAGAGGTTGAATACCTGACAAGTACACTGAGTGCTCCAAGGGGGGTCACCAGCGTTGCTGGGGCAAACGCATAAGCAGCAAAGTTGGCAGCTTCTCCTGCTCCCACTACAGCACATTAAATACACCATTAGAAAGAGTATACTTCTTTCAACCCACATGTGCACATCTCTGAACATTACCACCAGTAGTGTGGCGAGTCTATAGAAAAATACCAAACCCACAAGTTGTTTGACAAAGGTCACAGTGTTTCTGGGCATGTGGCTGATGTGCAATGAAAGGAAGCTGAACTGTATAAATCATCCACTTACTTGAAATAAGCCCCGCCCACCACAGCCATTCTTTTAGATAGGCATAACCGCCTTGACCTGTGACATAAAGACAGCAGAAATATCAGCATAACACCGGTTTAATCTGAATAACAAACATTGTTCCTGTTTACTTCTGTTTTAATGCTGATTTTGCACAGTAAAGTAGGAATCACCTGATACGACCTGAATGAGTACATTCCCCCACTGTGAGATCAATAAAATTAATCAATCAATACATCAGAACAATCCTAACCTACACTCAGTGAATCACATGTGTACAAACCATGGCTAGTGAATATACACATTATTAGGAAGGATTGTCTTTCACTACAAGATATTGTTGTTTTTCTTGAATTTAATATATTTATATTTTATTTTGGTTTATTGTCTTGTCTTCCACTTTTGTATGTGATTGCATATTTATTTAAGCTCTATGTCTCATCTGTTTGGCTCCTCCTTTTGTTTGGTTTGAAGCTTACTGAGTTTAACATCGCTTGTACAGGGATGGACAAATAAACTGATAGGGCTAATTATTCAGAGGGAAACATCTGTATTAACAGAAAGACATTCTTCAAAAAATAATAAATCATGGAATATTAATGATTGTATAACTGACACTATGTACAAAATCTTGATGCAACAACTTTTTACTGTATCTGCTGAATTTTGGCAACGTTTAATGAGTTTTGGTTTCTAGAAGTGACTTGATGATCAGGGGCGGAGCTAGATGGGGGGCCAGGGGTGGCCATGGCCACCCTTAGCCAATCAATTGCCACCCCTGTGGCCACCCCTACTATTTTTCCCCTGTACAGATGGTGGCAGCAGTAATACTCTCATGTGGAATATTCAAAACATATAACATTTTTTTTTGTGGTTAATTATACACATCAATATACTAACATCAAAGATGATAAATACAGAATTCGTGCTCTTTTCAGAACTAGATTTTGTGTTTCATGGGGTAAAGAGAAAATTATGTGTCCCTGCAAGTCATCTAGGAGTCTTCAGTGAAATCAAAGATAAGTAACAATTTTAATAAAAACCTATCAAATAATCAATTTATGTAGATATTAGTGCTTGTAAATATTAATTTTATGCAGAAATGTTATTGATACAAGCAGGTAAGTAATGACAATGGAAAAGATTTATGCCTCAGAACTCAAAACTGAGTTTTATCCACAATACCTTTTATCTAAAAATAACTGATGTTTAAATATATGCGTCTATTGTTAGCAAAAGGCTGTAAGAAAGTATAGTTAGTCTTCCTCGCCACATATATATAAGACTAATGTCTCAGCATGATCTGGAAAAACTAATCCATGTCTTTATTTTTAATCGTATTTATTACTGCAACGGTGTTTTAACAGGTCTGCCTAAAAAGTGGATCAGACAGCTAGAGCTGATCCAGAACGCTGCTGCCCGTGTCCTCACTAAGTCTAAGAAAGTAGAGCACATCACCCAGTTCTAAAGTCCTTATACTGGCTCCCTGTATCTCAGAGACTAGACTTTAAAATACTTCTGTTAGTCTACAAATCTCTGAATGGCTTAGCACCTAAATACATCACAGATTTGCTATCAGTGTATCAACCCTCCAGACCAATCAGGTCTTCTGGCTCCAGCCTGCTCTGCATACCTAGAACCAGAACTAAACATGGAGAAGCAGCATTTAGTTCCTATGCTCCACTTATCTGGAACAAACTTCCAGAAAACTGTTAAAGTGCGGAAAGCCTGAGTTCCTTTAAATCAAGACTAAAAACACATTTGTTTAGGATTGCCTTCAACTGTTCTAGTTAAACAGCTCAACTGAAACATCATTAGTTCAACTTTTTTATTTTCTTTAGTCCAACTGTTTTTAATGTTCTCTTTTTTTTCTGCATTTTTTTCTGTTTTATTTTCCTATATTTTAATCATGTAAAGCACTTTGCATTGTCTTTGTACTGAATTGTGCTATACAAATAAATGTGCCTTGCCTTGCCTTTATTTAGAAAATATGGATGTTTTGTTTGCTAATTTTCCTGTTGGAACAGTGCAGATTGACCCTGAGATTCTGGTGCCTATCCGCTTTCGGCCATCCCTCAGTGTGCATTGGTTAATGCCTGGCCACCCTTATAAAAAATGTCTGCCTACGCCTCTTTAGCTGATTGGAACATTTATCAAGAATAAACAAATTATCTGCTACCATCACTTTAGTCACCTTACTTTAAACCAGTAATAAAGAGAGAGGGATAGATAGCTGACTTCCCTCTGACATTCTGATTGAATTTAGAAGAGCAGAACGGTGCTAAAAATGACTTTTCCCTTGTCAACCACATTACCTCATAAGAAATATAGGCTGCTCTTATTGCATGTTATACAGGTTATATTAGTACTGCATTAAGGGCTGTTTTTATACCAATTATTTATCTAATCATCAGGAACTTCAGTAGACACATTTACCAACAATGGTGTCAGAATCTACAGCAATGAAGCAACTTTATACCAAAAAAAATTATAAAAACTTTATTTCATGTAAGAAAAAATTAACAATACAACAGGAAAAATCCTGAAAACACTGAAATTAGGTTAATTCCCTGGTAAAAAGCTTATTGAATTGAAAAAGTGTGTAATTTAACTACAGCAAAGTATAAACTAGAAAAAAACCGTTCACTACCTGCCCGTGTGGAGCCCTTTCTGGCCAATCGCAGCAGGCCTTTCTTTTTCAAGATAAAACTGGAGCCGATAAAAACACTGGAGCTCACAGCCAGAGAGAGGCCGATGTAGAAGTCTATGCGATTCCCTTCCATCTGTAAAACACAAGTTTAAGAGTTACAACCTGAAGAAACCACCGAGTTTAGATCGGAAACTTTCCAGAAGTCAAGCAGCCGACATCATGTAAACATCACATGATGAGATCCCCTCCGAAAAGTTTAAACCAGCTTTTGCATAAAAAAAAAAACACTATATAAAAAAATAAAAAAATATATATGCATAACTATAATAAAAATAATATTTTGCAGACTTTTACAATTTTCAGAATGTTTTACCTCGATTGTCGACTTTGCTACATTAAGATGACAGCTGGGAGTGGAGCACCTGATTGGCTGTGGGGTGACTCTGCTACTTCCGGGTGTTTACCTTGGAAACAAGAGGAAGCCACAGGCTGGGTTCGCATCATCACCGCGCCGGCAAAAAAAGAGGCGCAAGTCAAAGGCGGGGTTTCAACTCTATCTCAGGCGGATCGGTTCCAACAGGTCTCTAGTCAAAACTGGCGTGTTCTATGTAGAGTCCCATTCGTTGCCTTTACATTTCAAATCACTCGGAATTCGTAATAAATTATAGAATTATTTTTTTTTTATAATTTTTTTGCTGTAATTATTTTTTTCACTTTAAAACATCAAGCAATTTCCGGGCAATTATACCGAATAATATTTTTATTTCTTATTCCAATAAAGTTATGTTTAAAAAAAGTTCGTAAGAGTCTGGTAACCCGATTGGTTACTCGTGATCTGTCCATTGCTCTGATTGGATGATGAATTCTTCACGCATACCGGAAGTTTGGCTAACCTTGAGCAGCAGGCTAAACGCATGCCTTGTGCGTTTATGCAAACAGCATTTTGATTACTAAAATCGCGTTGCCTTAATACATTTTCTTAGATAAAAAATGTAGGCTGTCTTTTGTTTGTCGCACTGCATCGACTTTTTTCCTCTTGGTGACGTCATCTGCGATGTAAAGATGAAGTTTCCTTTTCTCTCTGTAATTAGAGGCTCTAAGATCATTCATAGATTCCACAGGAAAGTTGATCTGTTTCCTCTCCAGAGACCGTGGAGCTCTGCTGTGAATCACGGCAGCGACCAGCTTTGCAAAGACAACTCCAGTTTCTACATAACAACCCCCATCTTTTATGTGAACGCTGCTCCTCATCTCGGACACCTATACTCAGCAGTCATAGCTGACTGTTTACACAGGTGGAAACTCCTGCAGGGCTTTGACTCAAGGTTTGCCACAGGTAAACACTACATCCATTACATCTATGTTCTTAGAGCTTTTTCAAATCGGTGTATTTTTTATGATATTTTTAATAGTTCAACACAAATTAGTGCATATGTACATGTTGACCTCTGTTAAGTAAAAATCTGTAGAACAAAATTTTACTGTTTATACAACTGCAGCTTTTATGGAATGTGTTTATTTGTAGTCATAAAATTAGTGCCCATTAAGCTCATGTTCAGTCAGACTATAATAAGAGCGTCCACCAACAGCATGATGCTCCCTCCACCATGCTTTGCATTGGCAACACTTCCTGGACAAATAGTATTTTGTATGAAGGCAAAAAGGTTTATTTTCGGTCTCCGCTGGTCCAGTCAATTTCTAACATGTTTGCTTTATTAGCTACATGGCTTTAGATCAGGTTTGTCAAAAGGGCCAATGTGCTACAGGTTTTTAATGTTCCCTGCTTTAGCAAAGCTGATTCTGATGATTCCAGTTCAGTAAAAGCCTGTTAATCAGCTATCAATTAAAATCAGCTATGCTGAAGCAGGGAAACCTCCAAAACTCACAGAATAGCGCCCCTCGAGGACGGACTTTGGGTTTCATAAAAGTCTAACTAATAGTTTCTATTTCATGTGGATCTCTTCTGCTCCTCTTGCATTATCATAGATCCTCTGAACAATACACCCTTTGCATGATTTATTAATTTAGGTTGATGGCCACGTCTTGGCAGGTTTGCAGATGCAAAAAACCTTGAATCGTTCAATTCAGTTTATTTCTATAGCGCCAATTCACAACACACGTCATCTCAAGGCACTTTATAGTTCACCAGATCATAAAGTCAAACTGATTAAAAGTTTTCTATCTAAGGAAAACCAGATGATTGCATTGACTAATTGACTTGAATGCAATCCCTCACACTAAGCATGCTTGTAGCGACAGTGGAGAGGAAAAACTCCCTTTTAACAATCAGTGCCCAGTGTTAAAAGCTCTGGCTTTAAAATTTTATTCACTACGATTTACTAAAACGTCCACATCTATTCCAGGAAGTGTTGTATGTATTAATAAAATCGCACTACACAGATGGATTTTAATTATTTATGTAATATCTAAAGGCTTTTAAATGGACAGGATTTTATTTAGCAGTATCAGATTAAAGGGGGTTTCTACATCTCACCCTTTTAAGAGTTGTGATTGTAGAAAGATTTTCAAATGATGCCATTAACTTTCTTCCACATCAGTTCTGTGCTACTTTGTCTAGGCCTATTACATAAAATCCTAATAAAAAATATTTAGGTAATGTGAGAAAATGTAAAAAAAAAAATATTTCAAGGGGAATAATACTTTTGTAATACACCTTTTTTTTCTATATCCCCTATTAAAGATAATCACACTGTAAGCTTATTTAAACATTAATATAATGATGTCAAGTTACATTTTCAAATCCCAGGAACAGACGAGCATGGCTTGAAAATCCAGCAAGCAGCGGAAGCTGCAGGTAAAGCCCCCCTGACCTTCTGCACTGAAGTTTCTGAGCGCTTCAGAAATCTCTTCAGCAGCTGCAACATTTCCTTCACCGACTACATCAGAACCACAGAACAGAGACACAGTCGCGCTGTGGAGCATTTCTGGTCAGTGCTCTGGAACAAAGGGCTCATCTACAAAGGAAGCTATGAGGGCTGGTACTCCACACAAGATGAAAGCTTCCTCACGCCGTCGCAGGTCGGTGATGCTCTGGACCCATCGGGGAAGGAGGTCAAAGTGTCACTCGAGAGTGGACACAAGGTACTTGGCAAACTTTGAGATGATCTAATTTGCACATATATTTGTCTGGTTAGGGATTTATATTTATTGTCGCTCAATGGTTACCTGTTGGAGAAAATGTTTGCAAAAGCAGAGGAGAAACAGAATGTCACCTTAACAAGAAGAATTTTTAGGAGGCAATGCACGGTAGAGGCATCATCATACTGAGGGTCTTTTTCTCCACATGGGAAAGCCAAATGTTTTTAACTGTACATACACATTAATGTATGATGATTTAAAATCTAAAAACACTTCCAGCTGTTAAACTGTGGTGGCAGCATCAAGCTGTGGGTTTGTTTTAAAGTTGGTAAAATGAGTGACAGCTTTTTCTTTTTTCAAACTGAACATCAAAGCTACAGGTGCTTGAAATAAGGCTCTGCAACCAGGTAATCTAACTTTCCCAATGACTATTAATAACTTTGACTAAAAAAATAACAATCCCGCGAATGGACTGAAATATAAAGTAGATCTAACAAACGTTTTGAATTTTCAGGTAGAGTGACAGTGAAAGTGCCTGCATAGATCACAATATAGTTCTTTTTTTTTTTTCCTTTTAGGTGAAAAAAAAAAAGTTTTTAAATGTAAATGTCGAAAAATATCAGCATATCATTGATTTTTTTTTCTTTTCTATAAACCTTCAAATGGAAAATTATGATAAAAGGATTTTTCTCTGAAAACAACTTCTTGTATTTGATATTTAGCATTAATTACAAGTTTTCTCTTTTTTAAAGTCATGTAACAGCTGCTGCTCTTGCTTTATTTAGCTGAGCTGAATGAAATATGTTCTCTTTGGACTGGAAAGGTCGCAGACTTCTGTTCTAGAGGGACAAGGATCCCAAACATGCAGGAAGAGAGAACAAATCAGAGCAGCTTTGCTTCTGGAAAGCTCTCAATCGAAGCCCTGTTACAAACATCTTCAATCTAGATTATGTTAAATAATGATTTGTCAGCATTTAATTAAAATAAAGTATTGCAATTCTGCCAAGAACGGTGGTGAAGTATTCAGTAACATTATTCCAGTAGGCTCCAGAACCTGCTTAAGAAGTGCAGCGTGTTTTGCAGCATTTGACCGGATCCCCTGTATGTGAATGTATGACTTGGAATGTATAACCACGGAGCGCTCTATAGTCTGAGTTCATTATAGCTCTGAAATATGTGCTAGAAAAATGCAATTGCAGAAATTTGGACACTTTGGCTAAAATTACAATCCAAGTTCCCAGTATAATAAGTGATCTCACTGTCTCGCAGGTTGAATGGATGAAGGAGGAGAACTACATGTTCCGTCTGTCCGTGTTTCGGCCATTCCTCCTCGACTGGTTGGTGAAAAATCCCGGAGCGGTCCAGCCAGAGCGCTTCCATCAGACCGTTCTGCACTGGCTGCAGGAAGACCTGCCAGACCTTTCAGTGTCCCGCCAGAGAAGCCGCCTCCAGTGGGGCATCCCAGTTCCAGGAGATCCCGAACAAACCATCTACGTATGGCTAGACGCTCTTGTGAATTACCTCACAGTCGTCGGATACCCAGACAAACACGATCAGTGGTGGCCCGTCGCCCACCACGTTATAGGAAAGGACATCCTGAAGTTCCATGCCCTCTACTGGCCTGCTTTCCTTCTGGGAGCCGGGCTGCCTCTGCCTCAGGTCATTCATGTGCATTCGCACTGGACTGTAGGAGGGAGGAAGATGTCCAAGAGTTTAGGTAATGTTGTGGACCCTTTTGAGCACTCTCAGATGTTTACAAATGATGGTATGAGGTACTTCCTGCTGCGCCAGGGTGTCCCCGACTCAGACTGCGATTACACTCATGACAAAGTTGTCAAACTTCTCAATGCAGAGCTGGCTGATTCCTTGGGGGGTCTGTTGAACCGCTGCACAGCTCTGGCTCTTAACCCAGCTCAGGTCTACCCTGCTTTCTGCTCTCAGGCCTTCTGCAGAGCTGTGGCTGAAGATCATCACATGGTGGCGGCAGTAAGAAGTCTACCCACTGTGGTAGAGAAGCACTATGAGAGCATGCACGTCTATAAAGCCTTAGAGGCGATCAGCGCCTGTGTGAGACAGACTAACGGCTTTGTTCAGCGTCATGCGCCGTGGAAACTGGACAGGAGGGACAGCAAAGACCACCGCTGGTTAGACACCATCGTCCACGTGGCCCTCGAATGTCTGAGGATTTACGGGACTCTCCTCCAGCCGGTGGTGCCTGAAATTTCAGACAGGATGCTAACTAGACTTGGTGTGAAGCAGCATGAAAGAAGCTGGAAAGATCTGCATTTTCTGCAGAAATACGAGGGAACAAAGTGTCCCTTTGAAGGGAGGATGCTGGGATCAGACTCAGGGTTGCTTTTTAACAGATTGGAAAGTCAGAAACAAAAAGCAAAGAAAAGTCACAAACCTGGACATTTGAAGTGACTGATTTCACATCAACTGACACCAAAATTTGGAGAAACTTCATCTAACAGATTATTTTAAATCCAGCTGTTACAGTTGTAAACAGAAAGTTGTGTTCCACTAAAATATTCATTATAAAGATGCTTCCCAAGAGCTTATTTCAAGTAGTTTTGATATTTATATTTGGTAGGAAAAAAAAAGTGAGCCTACTGTATGAATGAAGTCGCTACAGTATGCATTAAACAGCATGTTGCACAATCCACTACAGCTTTTTTTTAGCCTTCTACCGTCCACTAAACTTTTCCCTATTATACCAGAATATAGAACTCAAAGAAAGCTTGGCTTCTTTGTAGCTTATTGATTGCTGGATTTGGAAAAATTTACATTGGCCATAAAATCTGTATTAAATTACTGTAACTGGTGTGATGTCATTTTCTGTTAAAAAGTCTTTATTAATAAATGCTTAAATACGTCTCCCTATATGTAATAAATGCTTACAAGTTTATTTTTTTAAATGAAATTACTGGAATTTACATTTAAGTTTCAGCTGCACCTGGAGGTTAATTACATGTTAAAGTTTTTTATACTTTTGATTTTCTTGTTCTGCAGAATGTTTCTTTATATCCAGTATTTCACAGACAACCAACACAAATACAGGACATAAAAGCTGACATGCTTCTTTTAATGAGAAATACATAAAACTGGAAAACAAAACAAAAAAATTGTACAAATTGAAATAAAAAAAAAGCATTCTTTTAATTGTATTTTTTCTTTTTTACATAGGCTCTTCTGTCATTAAACGTGATAAATCAGGTTGACTCCTCTGAAAATTAAAAATGTTACAACTGAAATCTTGTCACCAGGATTTGGTTCATCATGATCGTTTAGTGGTGATCCATCCAAGTCTTTGCTTCCTGTTTCTAAGTTGACTAATTTACAGAACAGGACTTTCTTTAAAAAAAGAAAAAGAAAAGAAAAAAAAACCCCACCCTTCAGACACACACAAGATGATAAACAGACATGATCAATAATAGGAACTGGTTCCTTGTCCTGGTTGTGTATCTGAAACGAGAAGAAGTTCAGTTAAATGTTTAGAGTCTAGTACGTAAAGTGGAGTATTTGGGTCTCTAGGAGCAAAACAGATGTTTATACTTTTTGTAAAGAATGTTAAAAGGTTATCTTAAAACTGAAAAAAAGAAATAAAATATATATATATATATATATATATATATATATATATATATTAGGACTGGGCGATAATTCAATAACGATATATATCGATCGATAGACGTGTGGCGCAATAGAAAAAGTTAGGGTCGATAAAACTTCGATAAAGAAGCGCAGTTTTCCTTCCTTCTCATTTTAGCCTAGCATGTAGGTTTATGCTAGTCACTACTTCCTCCCAACCAATCGCAATCGCGGACCCAGGCATGCCATCACCATGCGCTGCCCACTCAAACCACAACACAGAGCACATGAAGATGTCTCAGCAAGGAGAGGCGGAGGAAGTTGTTCCAAAGAAGGGTTTTTGTAGTTCGGCAGTCTGGCAGTATTTCGGTCATGGCAAGTCGAACAAAAAACAAACCACAGTCATCTGTAAAATGTGTCGGGAACCAGTGAAAACCAAGTCTGATAACACAACCAACTTTTTTTTTTTTTATCATCTCAGCCGCTCACACCCGCAGGAGTACGAGCTGTGTAGGCCCCGACGCGGTTCTCCTCCGAGGAATCTTCGGGAATATATATATATATTTTCAGTTCTGGGCAGTTTCCCACGTAGTTCTAACAATTGAGAGAAAAATACTGAGGGGCCAGAAACTTCAAAGTAATAAATCAGCTTAAAGCAGGAAACTAAGCTGAACCATAACGAGGCGCCAGCAGCACCTCTAGAAGAATAGGGGTGATTTGATTTGGGTTTTTGTTCTTGTTGAGTGGAGTTTACATGGTAGCCTAGTCCTACAATCTTTTAATTACCACAAGCTGGTGGTGTACTATTCCCACCCAAATAGGGTATTCTATTTATTTATTTGTTATATTTATTTTGGTAACTTTTCTGGTCACTTTAGTTTATTCGTTGTCAGTATTTAATAACAGGTCTCTCAAGTTATTTTTCCTTAAAACAATTCTGTTATGGTTAAAAATGTTGGTTAAATAAATATTTAATTGGAAGTCTGTTTGTGTTCTTTATTAAAATTAAATCATTTAGCAATATCATAAAAAGTCCAGGCAGAGCTGCACATAAAATATGGTTTAAAATCTTTTCAATAATTATCGATATCGATCAATATTCCTTTTTTTTATCGATAAGCTTTTTTTCTATATCGTCCAGCCCTAATATATATATATATATATATATATAAAAAACATCCATTTTATTCTCAGTATTATAACAGGGTTTATACAGGAATGAATAACTCAAATGTAATGCCTTAGAAATAATTTTAATGCCACCAACAGGTACCCATCGACAGGCTGCAGCCATGTCCCGAATTCCTCGTTTTCCAACCACTTTTGTTGAAATTAGCTTTTTTCCCCTCATTCTCTAGCTTTTTCTCCAACTCAAGCTTCTTTTCTGAACATACAGCTTTGCGATCAACCAGAAGCAGTTCCAAGCAAATATATCATGATATATGTCTGACGAAATGGTTTTTATAAACATTTTTTTTTAAAGCATTTTAAATGCCACAATAAACACATTTAATGAATTTTAATGCCAATAAAGGCCTTAATTAAAAATATATAATTTAATGACTTAATGAACAGAAACCCTGTATAAATTTAGCAAAAACAATCATTTCCCTTTTGTTAACATCATGACTTTATTCTCATCATTTCAACTCAAAACAGGTTTCTTTCTCCCGATGACCCTAATACTCCTTCCTTAGGAAAAGTAAAAAAAAAAAACAGACATAATCAATGTGTCACTGAGGGATGTTGTGATTTACTTGATAGTTGTTGCTGCAGCTGTCGGACCAGCGCTGCAGTCTGTTGCTGCTGTTGGGTCTGTTGCATCCCCGGTCGAGGAAACTGCAACAGATGAGATCAGAGTCTTTAGGAAAAATAAACGATTACAAAACACTGCAAACATCTATGGATACAAACATGCTGCTGCGTAATCACTCACTTAAAGAAAGGGTTCTGCATTACTATTTTGCTTATAGATTGACGACGATTGACTTATTTTAGATGTTTCTTTAGGAATTAGAATAATTTTCATATTGCTTGGCAAAAGCATGTTTAATTTGAAGTTGATCTTTTCAAACATTGACACATTACAGCAACAAGCTATTTATTTGATAGGGATTTTAATTCAAGCAGACTGGATAGGGAAACTCAAACATTGTTAAACGTTTGTATATATAAAGATCTCAAAAGGAGTGCCTTTGTGTTCACAGCTCAACTTTTATACCCCCTAAATAAACCCAAGCTCAACCAATCAGAAGGCACCATACCAACTAAACCAGATTGGTTTTGTGGCTATTTTTAAGTTGGCCATTTCCTCAAAATCTTTAACCGATAAAATGGCCTAAAAGAATTACAGCTATGGTATTTAAGGCTAAAATGTTATTGAGCTGTTAAAGGTTTGATTTTCTTTTTGCTGAAAAGTAAATCCTATTGAGCATTGTGAAAATGTACAAGTATTTAGCCAAAGCAGAAATGTCTTGAGATCAAAATGTTGAATGACTTGTGCAGAAGCATGCAGTAGAGTGCTGAATGAAACATATATACACATAATGTTTGGATGCGTTACATTTAATGTATTTTATCTGAAATTAATTCAATTTTTTTTTATAGCACAATTCACAAAACATGTCATCTCTAGGTAATTTATAATTCAACAAGATCATACAGTCACAATGATTCAAAGTTTTCTATCTAAGGAAAACCAGGTGATTGCATCGACTCATTGAGTCAAAAGCAACCCCTCACACAGAGGAAGCTTGTAGCGACAGTGGACAGAAAAAAAAACTCCCTAATAACAGGAAGAAACCAAATTACTCAGTTAAAACTGATAAAACAATAGCCCATTCATCCACAGATTATCCTTTTATCTATAATCTAGCTTCTAATTAAGGATTAGATTAAATCCATTTTGTTCAGATCAAAATATTCTTAATTTAAACAGATGTTTTGTCTAATTCATTAAGTTAACATACAATAAACAAAATATAATTATTTTCTGCAAGAGATGTTATATGCCAGAGTGTCCTATGAGCGAATCATTCAGTGTTAAATTCTTGACAGGGGTAACTCAGGTCTTTAAGTAATTTTTTAATTTTAGATGTTTTTAGCTATATGGTGTATTCGTTTGAAAATAAAAAAACGCCCAGACCTTTAGAGCACTACTTTATAACTGAATGCATTTATTCTCTGTTCTGATCCTACCATGGGCTGCTGGGGGGGCAGCGCCTGCATGCCCAGGCCCTGATTTTGGCCCTGACCAGGAGGGGGAACACCTGAAACCTGCTGCTGCTGCTGCTGCTGCTGTTGTTGCTGTTGCTGCTGCTGCTGAGGCACCTGCTGTTGAGGAGGAACCTGCTGAGGCTGAACCTGCTGCTGTTGTTGCTGAACTTGAGCCTGCTGCTTAGAAACAACAGACAAGAGTAGGAGGCATGAGTCAGAAGAAAGTTACAGTAAAAGCAGACACAGAAACATCTGACTCTTAACTTGCTCATTTATATAGTGAACGGGATGGTTCTAAAAAGTTTGGAAGTTGGACAAAGACAAGGCCAGATGGTTCATACTCTGAGTGCTTGCTGTCTGAGGAAAGGGTGCTGCTGTTGCTGCTGCTGTTGCGGCTGTTCTGTCAGCATCTGGTTGGGCCTGAGGCCTGGATACATCCCTTGGGCGTGGCTGAGACCGTGCATGACTGAACTCTGTGGGAGGGGCTGGTGGGGAAACCTGAGGAATGCAAGAAAAAAAAGATGCAGAATGAGGAAAAGTAGTGGAGGAATGATGGAAAATATATTTCTTACTTATAAACTTGTCTTAAAAAACACCAAGAATAAACAGATTTGCTTGCAGAGAAGGTTCAGATGTCAGACATTCATACTAAAACATCAGCATATAATGCATAGTGGTGCATGACATGATAATAATAATAATAATTACTTTTAAAGGTATCAAATAATAAAAACCTGTATGGCAGATATACACTATATTGCCAAAAGTATTTGCTCACCCATCCAAATTATTGGAATCAGGTGTTCCAATCACTTCCATGGCCACAGGTGTATAAATTCAAGCACCTAGGCATGCAGACTGTTTTTACAAACATTTGTGAAAGAATGGGTCGCTCTCAGGAGCTCAGTGAATTCCAGCGTGGAACTGTGATAGGATGCCACCTGTGCAACAAATCCAGTCGTGAAATTTCCTCGCTCCTAAATATTCCACAGTCAACTGTCAGCTGTATTATAAGAAAATGGAAGTGTTTGGGAACGACAGCAACTCAGCCACGAAGTGGTAGGCCACGTAAACTGACGGAGCGGGGTCAGCGGATGCTGAAGCGCATAGTGCGAAGAGGTCGCCAACTTTCTGCAGAGTCAATCACTACAGACCTCCAAACTTCATGTGGCCTTCAGATTAGCTCAAGAACAGTGCGCAGAGAGCTTCATGGAATGGGTTTCCATGGTCGAGCAGCTGCATCCAAGCCATACATAACCAAGTGCAATGCAAAGCGTCGGATGCGGTGGTGTAAAGCACGCCGCCACTGGACTCTAGAGCAGTGGAGACGCGTTCTCTGGAGTGACGAATCGCGCTTCTCCATCTGGCAATCTGATGGACGGGTCTGGGTTTGGCGGTTGCCAGGAGAACGGTACTTGTCTGACTGCATTGTGCCAAGTGTAAAGTTTGGTGGAGGGGGGATTATGGTGTGGGGTTGTTTTTCAGGAGCTGGGCTTGGCCCCTTAGTTCCAGTGAAAGGAACTCTGAATGCTTCAGCATACCAAGACATTTTGGACAATTCCATGCTCCCAACTTTGTGGGAACAGTTTGGAGCTGGCCCCTTCCTCTTCCAACATGACTGTGCACCAGTGCACAAAGCAAGGTCCATAAAGACATGGATGACAGAGTCTGGTGTGGATGAACTTGACTGGCCTGCACAGAGTCCTGACCTCAACCCGATAGAACACCTTTGGGATGAATTAGAGCGGAGACTGAGAGCCAGGCCTTCTCGTCCAACATCAGTGTGCGACCTCACAAATGCGCTTCTGGAAGAATGGTCAAAAATTCCCATAAACACACTCCTAAACCTTGTGGACAGCCTTCCCAGAAGAGTTGAAGCTGTTCTAGCTGCAAAGGGTGGACCGACGTCATATTGAACCCTATGGATTAGGAACGGGATGTCACTTAAGCTCATATGTGAGTCAAGGCAGGTGAGCAAATACTTTTGGCAATATAGTGTATATGTATATAAAATATGCTTTCAGATCTAAGTAACTTGGAATAAGATTTTACTAAAAGAGCTGTAAAAGTAAACCATATGTACCGTTGCTTTATCACAGACACTAACAAACTGCAAATGTATATTTCAGATATCTTTGATTACAGCTTGGTACCAATCTAAAGCTAAAATCAGTAAATTAAACAGTCACAGCAGATCCATAACAAAACCTCAAATTACATGTAAGACATTTTATTTGAGGTTTTATTATGGATCGTTTTCAATTTGTAGAACTTTTTTAATTAATTGATGAGAATGAGGTCAGCACTTTTAAAGAACTAGGTCACCTTTGGCTAAAACATGTTTTACTTTGTGCGTGCCTAATCAGTTACTGACCATAACCACAGGATATGGTTCTACAAACCTCCTTTTTGGCTGTTGATGCTAGAAATTTTCTGTTTGTGTGAAATAAATTATCCTTTTCTTAATGTCATTAAAAAGATAATCTACCATTGCAAACGCCAATGGATGGATCAGGATCTAAAATCTGATGAGTCATTGTAAACATTAAAAAAAGATTAAATTAAAATCCCTACAAGTAGCTTTAATCTAAGAGTCAGACATATTTTGGTTATCTGTAAAGGACTTTTCATGACAGCAGTTTAATCCTGACCCATAATTTTCTCTATATCTGCTTTAGGTAAACAGAGTACTTTGCTAGATAATCTGATACTAACATCTTAAGAGAAATGGATCGATTCTGGAAAAGCATTACCATCAAAATAATCTCTAATGCTAATCGGAGAATAAATAGGATATGTTGTTGTCTGAATATCTTGGTGCTGCTAATACTTTAGCAAAGCAGTGTGATGGTAACCTGGGGGCGTTCTGCATGTTGTGTGAATATGGCGGAGCCTGCTGGTGAACATAACCACTGGGCCTCGACTGCATTTGTCTCATAGGATCCACCACGGCTGAGCCAGCCCCTGGATGACTGCCCTGGAAGTTTGGGGCTCCGTAGGGGGAAGGGGCTATACCACCACCTTGAGTAGGATGCTGCTGCATGGTCATGTGTGATGCATATGTGGTATAGCCCTGAGATATGTTCTAAAGAAAGAAGACGAACAGGAAAAAAAAAGACAAAACAATTGTGCCTCTCTGCGTGCTGATATTTTTAACAAACGAGAAGCCAAATAGACGTACCTGTGATGGCTGCATTGGAGGGTACTGTTGGTTAGGAGCCATCTGCCTCATCTGCTGGGTTTGAGTCTGATAAGAAAGATAAGGTCACACTAAATTTAACATTTAATTGTTAGCATATCAACCATAACCTGCACCTATATAGCACTTTTTCATGTCAGGAGACATGACCAAAGCACTTCACATCACATTCATCCATTCACACACACTGATGGTGGCAGGCTACATTGTAGCCACAGCTGCCCTGGGGCTCACTGACAGGAGTGAGGCTGCCGTACACAGTCTCATTGCCTATCAGTAGGCAATGAGGGGGAGTGTCCTGCCAAAGGACTCAACACTGAGAGCCCAACAACCCTTCGGTTTCCAGGCTAACACCTGCATCCAACACCACTGTAGCCTCATCAAGAAATAATGATTCACATAAACATACCAACATTAAAGATGTCATATATAGATTTAATGCCCTTGCAGTGTTATCTTTAGTGCCGTCTTGTGTATTATAGATGCGCCTCTGGTTCAGCACACCTGCATCAAATGATTGGACTCCCTCCTCAGCAGCCAGCGGGGTACGGAGTGACCAAACCCAACCCGGTGACAGCAGCCTGGACACCGGCGGCCCCGTGCTTTCCCCCGCCTGCCTTACTGAAAAAGCATACCGTCACCGGGTCGGGTTCAGTCGCTCCGTCCCCCGCTGGCTCCCTCCCCCTGTCTGCCAGGGTTTCCAGGCCAGCCCTGGAGCTGGCGGATCGGTTCGAGTGCCCGGTCCGGGCCAGTCAGCAGTCCAGCAGCGCCCCCGACCCCAAGCAAATCCTGCTTTGAACTGTGGGAGATTTTGAATGCTGTCTTTGGTAAAATGCTTAGAGCAAATGAAGACCTGAGCATCAAACTTTGCAGGGATTTTCTGATGGACAAAAATAATCCATGCCCGTCTTCAGATGCTTGGGAAGACTATGAAAAATGTCCCCTTTCTCCGTGCAACCTGCAACACAGCATTTACGCCCGTGGTTCTGGCTCATTTTCAATAGAGAAACTACCCGCTTTGAAATTCTTGTAGAAGTAAACCCAACTGTAGGCTAAACAGCTAAACTGGTGTCTTACATTTACCTCTATATATGTTCTTGGGCCAGTGAACCAGTGGGCTAGGCTGTATGTCAATTTCGCAGCATGACAAAAGTACAGGCAAGAACCAAATAAGGCAACATCCCAGAGTTAATGTCAATTCAGTGTTTCGTTTGGATTTGCCCATTTTATGGAGGACGTTTAGAATTGTGAGATTTGCAGAGAAAGGAGTCGTCGATGGGGTTTGATCTTCTCTGTATGTTCATTTCACCCACTGAACTATCATTTTTATCTATGACAATGGAAACTCGGTTTTGCATTCTATGACCCCTTTAAGTCAGGTTTGTAGAGGCAGGGGAATACCTAAATCATGATTTAGTGTATTATGGGTAGTGCTCTAAACAAAATACTTTTGTAGTAATCCATGAATTGAGAAGTCAGAAAAAAAGGTCAGATTTGACTGATTATTTATTAACTTACGATTATTTGTTTTATTTTTTAGCCATATGTGTGTAACAGAAACTGCTGGACCTTGTCTAAGTGGACCAACTTACCAGTCTGACCACTAACTTATGTCGCGGGTTATTCTGAGGCATACTGGGCTGAGGCTTATATGCAATTCCGTATTGCTTGTCCATCATGGCGGATGGGTAGGTAGGGCGGTTGGTTAACATTTTGTTCATCTGTGGGTTGCGGGTGGGCCTGTATGGGGTCTCTAAACCTGGACCTCCTGAGGAAAAAAAACAAAGGTCATCGACGCAGATCTCAGAGGGCGTTCGGTACAGGTGGAGGATTACTGCCGAGTGCCAAAACAGGACGTACGATTAGGATGAAAGCATTCTGTCTGCTGACCTGGAGGCAGGGGCTGGTTCTGGGGGAAAATGGGTTGCTGAGCGTAGGGCACCCGACCGTACTGGTGAGTCTGCATTGAATCTGGAGCCACATTAGTCATGTAGGTCATGGCACCCTGAGTGCGGTTCAAATAATCCTAACAAAGGAAAATGAAACATTTATGAAATCACAGAATCACAAATGTCTAAGAATACAATTAATCTGGAGAGATCACGGACTTCTCCTTTGGTGGAAGGATTCTTTTTTTTCTTCTTATTCTTCTTGCTAGACTCTGAGGGAACGGCAGCAACGTTCTTTTCCACTTTTACCACCTCCATCATCTTCTTCTCTGGCTCCTGCTGAATGGGTGTCAGAGGCTCCTCTTCCTCTGGGGGCAAGGGGAGCGGCTCCAGGTAGTAGCTCCGCGGTTTGGGCTTCAGGTGAGTGTGGTAGAGCAGGAAACGCTGCTGTTCTTCAAACTTGGCAATCTTGCGATCCACGCGCACCGCCCCAAACCAGCCCCAAGAAATTGGAGCTGGTTGTTTATGACCTTCGAAGATATCCCATGGAGAAATCTTCTGTTTGGCTGAGACTTGAAGACCCTGATTAGAGCAGAAAAAACTTGAATAAATTAAAAATGATCCTTTAAGTGATTCAGCTACATCACTTCTAAGCAGACAAGTAGAGGGAAAAGAGGGAAGTAGGGGAGGGAGGGAGAACACAGAAGAAGGCAAGAAGAACAAAGAATAGACCACAGGCAAGGGAAATGGAAGGATACAAAGAGGATAGAAGAATGGTAGATGAAGGGGAGAGGGTGATGGTTAAGACAAAAGGTAGAAGTAATCACTAAAAGGGAGAGGAAAAGGGTCTCAAGAAAAGCCTGTGAGAAAGAATAATCAGTGCATGGAGACAAGGAAAACAAACAAGGCTATAGAAGAGGAAGGAATGATGAAGGTAGGGAGGGAGAACCCTGTTGTTACCTCTTTCTCAAAGCCTGCAATCTTGTTGCCCTTTGTATCCACCAGCGAGCCCTGAGGCTCACAGGTGATGACATCACGAAACTGCTTTGGCAACGGCAGAAGCTGGCGAACCTTTTCCAAACTTTCGGACTGCCGCTCTCCAAGCTCTTTCTATAGGGATACACAAAAAAAACAGAAAGTGTTGCTTTGTTCTATCAGTTTTTTATTTAAGCTCTAATAAAAACTCTTTATTTCAGCTGCTGCAAGATGACACGGCTGTTCCCTGAAGGTATTTATTCCCTTCGAACGTCTTGGCTTTTTGTCAAGTAAAAACAAGTTTTAGTTTATTGATATGGAGGGTATATATATATATATATATATATATATATATATATATATATATATATATATATATATATATATATATATATATATATATATATATATATATATATATATATCTTCCTATTTGCTTGAACTTTTGTGATCTTTGCTAAGGTTTTCTCTATGAAAGTCCAGTTCTAATCTTCATTCATCTGCCTATCAACACTGACCAGCGATCCCACAGCATGGTGCTGCCTCCACTGTCAGAGATGCTATATTCAGGGAGATGTGCAGTGTTCCTTTCCCTCCATATAGCTCATGGCTAGTAGCAGGTAGGTTTGGGGACAGATGCTCCCATCTGACCTCTGGATCCCTTCCATCTCTTTAAGTTTGGCACTTGTTCACAAATTGCCTTTCTACCATTTGAGCTGGCATGCAAGTTTAATCTTCTAATATTTTATCCATCTGAATCAGGTCTATAGTAGTTCTATCTACTTGTAAGGATAACCAGCTTTAAATACATTAACATCATAAAGTCTTAATATCTTGCCGGTATCAGATATAAATCTTACCCTGAGCTTCTTAACCAGGTTCATGTACGCCCTCTTATTCTCCTCCATGCTGCCCTGAGAGATGCTGGACATGTCAGCAGCCAGTGTGCCGTTTATCAGCACGCTCAGCATGTCCAGCACAGTGGTGAATAACTCACTGTAAAAGAGAAGTGAGGGTAAGAGCCAAGCAGCACAACAACTTACTAGAGTGTGCAGCTCAACGAGCAGCGTTAACTCACTTATTGGACTGCATGTCCACTGTGCCGCTGCTGATGATGTCGAGCAGCAGGACTGCCCACTCGGTGGTCTGCTGGGTGCTCCGCTGCACCGTGTCAAACATGCCACCAACCTGATTCAGACAGAAGATAAGTAAACTGTTTCCGAACAATAAATCAAAAAGGACAGTTTAAAGATGCTTACGAGATTTAGCCGTAGTTTCAGAGCCTCGTGCATCATTTGCTTGGCCTTGCAGTCATCCTGGTACTGGTCTTCTCTCCAGTTGGTGACGATCTGCTGGACCTGGCTGTACAGGGAGGTGAGAAGGCCCTCTCTTTGCTCATCCTGCCCCTTCAAGCAGGTGAGAACCAGGGACAGGAAAGGTTGCTGGCTCAGCAGAGACATGCTGCAAGTGGAGAAACGTGCAGTTTCAACAAACACAGTATAGACAACAAACAACAGTTACTGAGAGTTAGAATTTCTGCGCTCCGAGAAATCGGTGGCCTACCTTTTCTGTTTCTGCCGGTCTCGCTCTTTGCGTGAGGAGGAGCCAAGATGCTGACCTTTCTCCAGCTCCTCTCCGGCTGCCTTCAGGACATGACCCTGGACTGATGTGGGCAGCTTGGCTATTAAAGGAGCGACCAGCCAAACGCCTGATCTCTCTGATGAGCTGGTGGAAATAATGAACCTGTCAGCTTTAAGTCATATTTAAGACATATTTTCTCCTTAAGAGTTACAACAGGCTTTCTGATGTTTTAAGCAGGCTAAATACATTGTAATTAAGAAAATTTACATCAAGTTACTCTGTCAAATTGTCCTGTAGGGGAATAATTATTCAAACCTCTGCTGATTTTATAGTGTGCCCACCATATAAGGAAACTAACGGTGCTTAAAATCTGTGGTAGGTTTATTAAATAGGACAGAAATTCACAAAAAGTTAGAGAAAATAGTGTTTAAGCGTAATAAGTATTTGAAGCTCGCGCCCAATGTGATTTAGCGCTATGTCGGCCAGCATAGCTCAGGCCCTCATCGTTGTTGATCACCTGGTTTGATCCCATCTTAAAGTTGATCCACTCCTTTTAAAAAACAGCTTTTCAGGATTTCTGTCATCCACCACAGCTTTTCAATCTAACTTGACCATTCATCAAGGCTGCAAAAATCTATAGCAAAAACCTCAATACAATAATATTATGTGATAAATGTATTTTCCAAAGGATAGTATAAACACTAAGACATCAGAAAACAAATAAGAGGAAAGTATGCACATATTGCAAATCATTTCAATCAGCATCTCAGTACTACCACCACCCATCTAACTGAGGCCAGGAGATTATTATCTCAAACTCTACTGTATGATTAAAGAAAGAAAGTCGATTTGATTCCAAGGAGGTCAAACTTGGCCTGATCAGATCTCATATAGCTCTGCATGTGCTTTGCAGGAACTACAGACTCTTGATGCTTACCAGCCATTAACAAAGGTGATGGTGATTGGCCATCATCCCCTACAGACTGCACTTTTCAATCAATAAGCCAACAGTGGGCTCTTTCTGACCAGGAGATTTTATGATTCAGAGGGATTCAAATCAAACTTAATTCTCTCATTTAAATGTAATAAAACCCTAACTTACATATATATATATATATATATATATATATATATATATATATATATACATATATATATATATATATACATATATATATATATATATATATATATATATATATATATATACATATATATATATATATATATATATATATATATATATACATATATATATATATATATACATATATATATATATATATATATATATATATATATACATATATATATACACATATATATATACATATATATATATATATATATATATATATATATATATATATATATATATATATATATATATATATATATATATATATATATATCTATGATATCTGTTAAAATGCTGAGATATTTTCAAAGAAAGAGATTAAGATGTTTGAAATAAGCTATAAAATGACAGAAACTGCTTTAATAAGTTCAGTCAGACAGACATAAGACACGCATCTCTGTTGACACTAATGTGAAGGTTGTGCTCTATTAGTCTGCAGCTCACATGCAAACTTTGTTAGATATTTCATGAAGGAACAAAAATAAGCTGGTTGCAGATTTTCTTCATGCATTTGTGGATAAATGCATGTTAGGTGACACATGAATTTAGTTCCTGGGTCAGAGCCATATGGTATTAAATAAACAATAGCTACCAATAGATGGAAAAAGGACAATGAAAGCAGCAGAGCTCTTCAGAACATAGACTGTGTAACACTAAATATTAAAATGTAATAATTAAAAATTCAGGCCTTTAAGATCTGAAATTAAGATACATTTAAGAATCTCATAGAAATCCTACCAAAAATGACACATAATCCTATTTAAAATATTAATAAAAGCAGGCAAAACATGACAGACACTCACCTTAAAATAGGTTTCATCTTGCTGGCGGTGCTGGTGCTACTGGATGCGGAGCCTCCTTGGACTGCGACTCCATTTCCTGAGGGGTTACTGGAGTTCATCTCCGCCGATTTCTGGAAAACCTCAATTGTTGCCTTTGCTATGTTCTCCAGGAGAGAGTAAAGCTCCTAAATGATAGAAAAGGAAATATTGTCACATCATGTGTCAAAAAGCAGCAGACATCAGTATAATTACAATTTTAATCTCTGGAGTTGGGTTTACATTATTTGTGCTCTGTTTGATCATCAGCTGCAGCTCCAGCGATGACTGTCTCATTGTCCATTGGTCCATATTCTGCAAAAAAAAAAAAAAAAAAAACCACAATTTAGTCTGTCGGAAGCCAGCTATTACATTGACAGCATAAACCAGCAGGGGCCAGCAAAGCCATACAGATTAAACTAAGCAGCACATTATGAGATTATTGAAGAAAAAGTTAGTTTTAGTCTTTAAATTAAATAAATTGTCACAAAGAAATTAATTGGAGTAAATGTGAATTAAAACTTCTTTCCGTACCTGCAGGATGCGCTTGATGCGCTGCCTCTGGGGGTTGTCACCCTCGTCGCTGTCCAGCTGGCGGTGAGGATAGCAGATAAGCTGCAGCAGTCGCTGGGCCTGAATGTTTACCAGCACTGGGTCCTGGAGGGCACTGCTGTCCTCAGAGAGAGACTTCAGGCAGCGTTCTCCCACCCATTCCTGCAAGAACACAATGAAACAGGCAGCCAGGATGAGGGGGAAACATCAAACAGTAAGATAAGAGAAATACAAGAGCAGGAAACTTCTAAAGATTAGATTTCAAATAATTGAGGATTTAGCTTTTTTTATTCTCATTGTCATAAAGACTTCAGCCAGATAATGCAATACTAACAGCTCAATGGGGATCATTCTTCCAATCATTTTTACCTGCTGGCAGATAGTCTTCAGGACATACTTCGCATACACATCCAGACTGGCCGTTTCTATGGAGACATTGCGGCCATCTGATATGTCATCAAGGCCAGCAGGATGCGACAGCCCTGAGCCTCTTAGCTCTGCATCACCTTGATAAACATGAGAAAAAAATAAGTAAATCTAAATAGATTAGCAGAGTCAGCACCATGTCTGATAACTCTCTTCAAATCCAATATGACTAAAAAATATAAAAGCTTCCCTAAATGGAAAAACAAGCTTTTCACATATTGAGATTCAATCAGGCTCATATCTTCTCACAAGAGTTCACACCTTTACAAACAACTTCTACAAACAATTATTTAGCTAATAAGGATTTCTACATTGGATGGATACATGGATGGACAGCGATTTCTGAAAAAAGACAAAGAAGTGATCCAAATATTACTACCGAGCATGAATACAGCTTTAAGGACAGCGAAGACCGCTCCAACAACGATGCTGTTCTGCGAAGCAGCAAGGAGGTGTCGATCACAAGATGAACGGATACCAACTGATGATTTGTCTGCAAAGATAAATAATCACACAATTCAATAAAAATCAACTTCTTCAAAACAATCGTTGGTTTGTGTTTCAGTCAGGTACCTGATTTGAGCCCATCTTGCGGGACAGGGTTACGCTGCGGCGTCTTAAACAAGTGAAGAAGGATCCTGCAGGTTAATCGCGCTCCTGGCTCAGAGTCTTGCTCACTGCAGGCTGTGGTTGAGATGCATTCATTAGAAGCGGGTTTATGTATTGTTATGCAAAGATGATGCACTAAATTCTTCAGGAATGTCAATCAACCAATTTGTAAACCTCCTCCCAGAAATCCTCCTTCTCCTCCAGGATTAGACACACTTCACTTACATTTTTTTGCTGCCAGAGATCCTCGTGAACTCAACCAAAATATACTTTTTACTTATTTACTGAATGTTTAATCAAATCAAATAAATCCTAATCACCGTAAGAAATATTCAGGTGAATGTTATAGTAAAGATTAGAGAAAATGTAATCTGCCAAAGATCAGAATCAGATCAATTTTCTTCTGTTGATTTTAGTTGAAATACTGGAAAATTCTGATTTTCTTCTCCATTCCCTAAATACATCAAAAAGGAAGGGGGTTTTAGATTATGGCTATAAATAGTGGCCCAGAAGATTCTATTTGATGTATTTCAAGTTGAATAAAATTCAGATGAATCATCCTGTTAACCTTAATTTTACAGTAGATTCAGAGCCATTACCAAATTTCCTTATATGGGTTACAGTCTTGAAATATTATTCATTGAAAGAAGTCAAAATTCAAAATAGCAGGCCTGACAAAGAATGATTAAAAAATGTTATGACAGAATTTTCTTGAAACCACATACAAAGTTTGAAGGAATTAATCAGTTTTTCTGAACGTCAGTCGCTTAAAGAAGTAAAGATCGATCTGGGAAAATTTCCCGTCGAGTCCAGATGCCAGGAGCATCAGCATGACATTAAACGCTCCAATACCAAGCCTTATACATTTCGCAGAACTTACCTGCATTCAGGAGGGAGGGGATGGCCACACAGCGGACCAGGTCCTCTAAGAGCAGACACTGCCTCGCAATGAGAATAGCCACGAAGGTTGCCAGGGAGTCATGAAAGGTCAAATCGCTAACCTGAGGGGACAAACGTGCCACAATTAGACGGAAAATGACCAGATAATTGCATATTTAAAAATGGAATATCAGCATGGGTTCAAGAACATAGAGGTCAGCAGGACTTACATCAACGTTGCAAAGCAAATCGTTGAAACCACAGTTGCCGTTGTTGGACGAGCAGCAAAGAGCTTTAAGGATGCCGAGCCACTCTGCGCTCAAAGAGCGACAATATGCTGTCAGCTCCGCACACAGGATGCCGAGATCATTCACCCTGGAATCACATAAACATCGATAAAAAAAAATCTATACAACTGGGATTTATTGAATATAACCGGTACAAACCTCTCTGGGTCTCTGTGGTCCACACAAACCTCCATAAGCACATTACACACAAAGCTATAGCGGTTAGCTGGGCTGTCGTTGAGGATTTTGCCCACCATAGAGTGGTTGTTGTTGGCTGAGGGATTGCTGATGGTGTCCATCATGAACGGAGGATCCCACAGCATGTTGGAATCTGACGGGTCGATGTTACAGTAGATGGAGTTTTTCACCTTGGAGCAGAACTCGCTGTGAAAGGAAAGAGAGATGTTCAGAGGTTACCTGGCCTAGGGCTGGGCGATAATTCAATAACGATATTTATCCATCGATAGACGTGTGGCGCAATAGAAAAAAAGAGAGTCGATAAAACTTCGATAAAGAAACACAGTTTTCCTTCCTTCTCATTTTAGCCTAGCATGTAGGTTTATGCTAGTCACTACTTCCTCCCAACCAATCACAATCGCGGACCCAGGCATGCCATCACCATGCGCTGCCCACTCAAACCACAACACAGAGCACATGAAGATGTCGCAGCAAGGAGAGGCGGAGGAAATTGTTTCAAAGAAGGGTTTTTGTAGTTCGGCAGTCTGGCAGTATTTCGGTCATGGCAAGTCGGACAAAAAACAAACCACAGTCATCTGTAATGTGTAGGGAACCAGTGAAAACCAAGTCTGATAACACAACCAACTTTTTTTTTTTTATCATCTCAGCCGCTCACACCTGTAGGAGTACGAGCTGTGTAGGCCCCGGCGCGGCTCTCCATCGCCCCTGAGGAATCTTCGGGAATTTCGGGAATATATATATATATTTTCAGTTCTGGGCAGTTTCCCACGTAGTTCTAACAATTGAGAGAAAAATGCTGAGGGGCCAGAAACTTCAAAGTAATAACTCAGGTTAAAGCAGGAAGCTAAGCCGAACCAGGTTCAGCTTAGAAGAATGCTGGTGGCGGCGGCGGGCGGGGGGGGTTGAGGGGTCTATTTATTTATTTGTTATATTTATTTTGGTCACTTTAGTTTATTCTTTGTCAGTATTTAATAACATAACTCAGGTCTCTTAAGTTATTTTTCTTTAAAACAATTCTGTTATGGTTAAAAAAGTTGGTTAAATAAAGATTTAATTGGAAGTCTGTGTTTGTGTTCTTTATTAAAATTAAATCATTTAGCAATATCATAAAATGTCCAGGCAGAGCTGCACATAAAATATGGTTTCAAATTTTTTCAATAATTATCGATATCGATCAATATGCATTTTTTTTATCGATAAGCTTTTTTTCTATATCGTCCAGCCCTAATCTGGCCCCAAAAATGAAATAACAGAGGACTGCAGAAAAAGGCTCTGCTGTGGATATAAATACAGCTTCTCTGAGGCCAAGGAACTGATCCTATGCAGCCAACAGGTTTAGTTCTGATTCAATCTCTTTGGGAGAGGAACGGATTTGGGTCAGACTGAAACAGTCGAAGCTGGACGAGGTGATTTCTCATGTTTTGGTGATATAAATACCACGAGGATTCAGCTCACAGGCGAGGCTAGCAAATTTAACCTCACCTGCAAGCTGAATTCATAATGGGTGCGTACAAAAAACATCAGAATCCATTTTGTACCACTTCAACTGTCGGAGAACGAACCAAAAAAGGGTCGGCCAATCACGTTTCAGTATTACGACCTAAAGCAGGACTTACAGTTGTGATAAAAGTAAAAAGCTGCAGCTGAAGCAAACACAGCTGCTGTTGTCGGAAACCTTGATTTCCTCTATGAAAGGAAAAGCAAAAGCATAAAATCATGAGTGGTTGCAGTTTTTCATGGAGTCTGTTACTATTTAATTCACCGTGATTGGCTGGAACAAAACTTCGGTAGGTGGGCTCTAGGTGTTACTTTGTCAAATCAGCTCAGATGGTTCAGCTAAATGTCCCTCTTTTCCTCCAACAGATTGAAGCGGAGAAGTCCTAGATTAATGTGTAGAACTAAACCTCAGGGCCTCCCACTATCAGTCTGGCTTGCCAGGAAATGGGAAATTGACTTGCCTGAAGATCTCTCCAAATTTGTTCTTGAGGTGACTGCATGAAGTGTAGAGGTCATACAAGTAGGCCAAGATGCAGCGCTCTGCAGAGGAGCAGTCCGCTGGGTTCACACCAGACTTCACCACGACCCGCAGCCTGGATAAAGGGTCACACAAATGGGTCAAACAGGACATCCAAGAAACCCACCAACACATCCACAGAGCATGGAGACGAATACTAGACTAGATGAGCTCTCTCAAACACTTTTGTTTTGAACAAAAGTTCACCTTGATTTGTACCTAAGAAATGTGTTTTGGAGATTGTTAAAATTATGACCCTGGGTTTCAAACAATTTTGGAAGATTGCAAACGCAGTATTTCCTCATGTTTCCATTTCTAGGTGATTAAAAACCCATTTGTTTTCTTATAATCAAGCTTAAACCACCTTAAAACCTGTAATACCTAAATTCTAAATCAGACAGTTGTCTTAAGTCTATGACAATTTCCACCGATTTATCAAGCAGGTGTAAATATTGTTTTAGACATTTTAATGAAACAAACAAGATAAAGATTTGTTCCTCCTTTAACATTGTTTTAGTATCTAATCAGAGATGCCAGTCCTTTGAGAGAAGAAACCTTTTGGTTGATGAAAATATTTTTTATCTAAATCATCCAGATTGTGAATAATCTCATATATACTCATATGTCCGATACAAGTAGGAAAATAAACCTCCTAATTGGGAAAGCAGTCCTCTATAACTAGAGCAGGATGAAAGACGTCACTGTAAGAATTTTCTTTTGAGGCTATTATTTTATATTCAGGCAGAGAAAAAGTCTACTACTTTAGCAAAGGTGCATCCAATTAAAGTAGGGCTGTGCAAATCTGCCAAGAATAAAGTTGCAATTTCAATGAAATCTTATACCCCACTGCTATGTGGCTGTCATGGCCTTAAATACTCGTCCATTGTCACAGAACTTCACTTTTGAACATAATCAATGACCCCTCACACCCCCACCATGGACTGTTCTCCCTGCTGCCCTCTGGGAAGAGGCTTCGCAGCATTCAATGCAGGTCCAGCAGATTTTAAAACAGCTTTTCCCCACCGCCATCAAACAGCTGAATGTTGGGGAAAAAAACTCCAAATCAAGTCACAGACTCTGCATCAAACTGACCATATCAATATGTTTTTTTGCACCATGTTTTGTCTTCCACAATGTTAACATTTTATCACAGCTGCGCTTCAAGAAGTGGAAATGAGAGCTGTACAAAACAATTTGTTTTTTTTTGTAAATACTGTGTACACAAAATGGCAATAAAAGTTGTCTAAGTCTTTTGTGTGGAAATGTTTATTTCTAGCTTGCATGGATCTGAGTGCTAGCATTTTACATTAAGAAACAGATAGAGTAAAATAGTACTTCTTCAAAGCTTTGAAAAACCTTTCATAAAACCCACTTTGAATGCATTACAGAGCTGGAGTGAGAAAGTTAGTGTCTTAATCTTTTTAAATCTTAACTTGACCAAAAAATATACAGTCCCACTGGGATTTGAAAAAAAAAAAAAAGTGATTTGTTTTTAATGGCATTCTATAGCAATGCAATTATTTCTCCAGCCCCAGTTTAAAGAAACACAACCTTAAAAGCATATTTTGTCTTTTACTCAATTAGTTTTAAGTTTAGCTACAGTATTATTAATCCCTGCAAAAACAGTCCTAAAAAATACTTTTAAATAAAGTCACAGAACTGGAGCTCTAAACTGAAAACTACAAAGACTCTGCTCCATCCCCACTAAAGCTCAGCAATAAAAAAAATACTTCATAAGAACAATTTTCTCCTTCTTTTTAGAGTCATGTTCTGGGCCGAAAAAGTCAACGTGTTTGTATTTAGTGCTCCGATTACGGCTCTTTGGAAACCGTCACGAAGTGTTTGTGGAAATAGCTAATTATCTGCTCACCGCTTCAACTAAAAACATCCTTTTTAATGCTTTTAAACATTCAATGACTTCTCACTAAAAGCCAATTAGCTTAGAAAATCGTTCTATTGTTTTAATGTAAACAACATAAAAAGTAGAAAATAAAAGAAAAAGCCAAATGGAAAAGTTAGTAGCTTGTGAATTACGCACCCGTCAAAAACTTGTGCAGTCTGCTCCGGGTTAAGAATGAGACAGGAGTGGTATCTTCTCAGCACAGCTACGATACACAGGCACAGACTGGTGGTGTAGCTGCCCACCAGACTGGACGACTTCAGCAGCAGCTCAGCTTCGACCAGAGTCAATTCGTTCAAAAGCTACAAAAGCAAAGAGTCACAAGAGTTTCCAAAACAAACCTGGACATTCATGGCTTTAATAGATTGGGTTAAAAACATAAAAATTTTGTTACCTGAATAGCAAAGTCTATGAGGCCACTGATGTTCAGGGAGTACTCCATTAGGTCAAAAATGAACTGAATGTGCTGGACGAGGGGCAGGTGATAGGACATCCCTAAGGCAAAGCTGGTGATCTGCTCCAGAACGTTTCTGGAAACCTAAACACAGAGCAGACAGGAAATATAATGCAAAAGATACTCAACCCAATATAACTGTAATCTGAGTTGATATATAAAAGCTACAAATGAATAAAAACATTTTAAGGATGAGTAAAGTGTAAAGCTGGTAGCCAAAATAAAGCACCAGACGACCCTGGCTGTCTTTACTCTTTAAAAAGAAAAAAGAAAATCTTAAAATTGACCTTTCAGAGTCAGCAAAAACCACAGCTAAGAATCCAAAGAGAGACAAATATTAGTTCAGTATAAATAGAGCAAGACCTTAGCTGCAGTCAGAAGGTCTTAAGCCAAACATAAAACCCATAAGAACAAAGAAACAGCTTTTGACCTTAAGTGACCTCTACATCAGCTCCCTGCAGACCTGACTCTGGGATCCCTGCCAGTTTTTTTTTTTTTTCTAAAAGACACCGGAACCTTTTAAAATATTTCAGGATCACAATGTGCTCCTGACACATCCTCCAATATGTAACCAAATTGAATTTAAACCTTTATTACACCCCGAGACTAAAGCCCATAGGCTTTCCCACAAATTGCCGACATGCTTTACTGAAATGATGCATTACTCCTTTTTATTAAAGGTATAGGGGAGGACGTTCTTTTTCTGGGTGGATCATCAAAATAAGTGGTCCTCCTAATTGTCAATCATTCTGGTGATTTGTTTACGTAAGGCTACGTGCTTGTCCCCAGTTTCACTTACCGGTGGTGAGTCTGACATAGTGAAAAGATTGCAAATCTTCTTTTGGAAAGGAAGTTTGTATGAGTGATAAAAAAACAGCAACTTTTAAACATAGCATGCATGAGGAGAAATGGGCTTGTGCACACACTCGCACCTGTTTAATAGGCGTTCCCGCTCAGGAGTGGGCACAGGGTTGTGCATGTGCATTTCTTTTTTTTCCTTTTTTTTTAAGTGCAGAGGGCGGGTCTCATTTACATGTCAGCTATATAAATTAATGTGTTCACAGTGAATTGAGTTCAATTCTGTTATCGAGTCAGGACATAAACATTAGATTTTTTTTTTTTAAATATAAATCTATGTTGTGTTATCTTGCAGGTTGGACAGTGTGTGGAAATTCTCTTAAAATTTAGAAATATAAATCTGAAAATGTATCTGAAATCTGTCCCTCAGTAATTAGGATGTGGAATCATCCCTCGCCTCCAATAATAACAATATAAGAATAAAAATTTACACGACCAGAAAGGGTTAGAAGGTTTTTTTCCCCAACATTTCTATCATATTTGTCTTTGACTCCTCCTTGGCCCATTCTTCACAGCATGCTGCCAACATTGTAAACTAAGCTATGTTTTTTCCTACCTGGGAGGTGACCTGATGCTGGTCAAAGTGGGAAAGGTGCTGGAATTTGGAAAAGATATCCTCTGCAGTCGGAAAGGCTTCGGGTTTACTCCTCTTCCTCTTTTGTCCTTCCTCCCCACCTGTATCCCAGAGGGAAGGATAGATTAACCAACAGCGTTTCTTTCAGTCAGCCAAACAGGCCGGCTGTAAAATGCACTCAAGAAGTTCATTAGTCCTTTGATTCAAGCTTCACAGAGTAACAGACACTTTAAGTAAAAAAAGAAGTGCCTTTGGTTTCTGGGAAACAACAAAATTGTAAGTTGCAAAATCAACTCGACAAGTTAACTTATATCCAAAATGATCTGGCCAAGAAGGAAAATAGCTGTGGTAGAAAGGAGACATAGAGAAAAATCCCCTCTTTTATGGCTAATGGAGAATAGGTTAGAAAACAGCAGATAATTAAGAAAACAGATGGAGTAATATGTTGGGCTAATTAGCCTCCATGATTGCAGAGTTTGCAAACAGTTAAATACAACATCTGTTTTCCTCAGTATTGCTTTCTAAGATTATTCTTGGTATATGGAAAACAAAAAGTAAATAATTCTGATCTGCGGAGAGAAGCAGAAAACTCCAGCTAATTAAAGGAGAGTTGACTTAAACTTTAATGCAGCCTTGAAAGTAAATAAAATATAGTTAAAACGAGTTTCTGAAAGAAGTGCAGGCTTTAAAAAAACAGCTCAAATAGAAACCTGACACATCCATCACAAGATAATAGACCTGAGCCTTGCAGTTACCTGTTTCTGCTGTGCTTTTGCGGTTGAGCACCTTCAAGATGTCTTTGGTGATTTTCTTGATGGTGTGTCGCGCCTCATCTCTCTGTTTGCCCACACCGTAGAGGACAACGAGACGCTGGTTGCATTCATGACTGGCGCTCTCCTCCTACAGACAAAAACAACAACAAAAATCAACTAAACTGGATGCATTCAGCAGCACAGACATTAACAGATAGGAAGGAAAACAGAGCTATAAGGTAAAAAGGAATAACTTGTCAGATAAAAAAAACAAACTTTTTTTTCTTTTGCCAAAGCTGGACGGTGTGCCTCCTTACCTGTGGAATAGGGAAGTGAGTGGCATACTGAATGTGTCGGGGCTGCTCATACAGTTGAGGGAAAGCAGGGTCCATGCCTTTCTCCTTACAGTTGCTCTTACTGTCCTGCTCCTGAACAGGTTTCTCCGGAGACGGGCTCCCCTTGGACTCACAATGCATCGGAGGTGAAAACATCTTAGGAGAAAATAGAACCTGAGAATCAACTAACCTGATTTCATCTGACAGCTCTACATTCACCTGATGGGAGACTTCTAATGGTGGCAAAATACAAATTATTCACCTCATCAAAGTTTGCACTGGAGTGATCGATTTCCATGGACTCAGACAGACCAGTATCCTGTTGGACAAACAGTGTCTGGTTACTTTTTTTTTTAAACTAGTTGCTTTCTAAAGCTACAAAAATGCCTCTAACTGGCCTCCATCTTGATACTGCTGCCAGCCTCCTGCTCTTTACGCTCTGACTCATCCGAGGGCTCGTCGCTAGGGGAACGCGGGCGCGGCAGGTGGGAGTCAGAAGCCAGGTCGCCACGGGAGATGAGCGTGCACATGTAGATGTTGTGGGAGAAGACGTCGTGCCGAATGAGCTCACAGAAGAGAAGGACCAGGTTTGAGAACTCCACACGCTCGCCTTCGTTCCCCGGCTCCGCTGTGAAGGAGAAAAAAAAAAAAAAACACGATTTGAATAATTAAATATTAGCTCTCAGCTGCTACAACTTTGAGGGTAAACACTCAGACAATGCTGGAATCACAAGAACCGACAAAAGGGAGGCTGAGTTTCTTAAAACTTTATTCAAAAATCAAATGTGATGCAATGTAGAAAGAAAGCAGGTAGAGGCAAAGGGAGGAAATAAACAGAGGCTTACTGAGTGTGGGGGCCTGCGTATCAAGGAACTGCAGCAGAACGTCCTGAAAGACTGGGAGGGTGGCAGCTGAGAGGGAGCCAGACGACACAGAACCTTTCTCATCCACCACCTCTGACTCACCGCACCTCTGCAACACAACAGGAGCGTGATTTTAGAGTCACAAACAGATAGAAAATAAAATAGTACTTCTTGAAAGCTTTAAAAGACCTTTCAGAATTTTGGATTATATACAGGTCATGTTGGAAGAAGCAGCGTCCCCATCTTCAATGCTTTAACTGAGGGAAGGCGGTTGGTCCCCAAAATCTCACAATACATGGCCCTGGTCACCCTCTCCTTACTACACTGCAGTCACACTGTCCCATGTGTTCAGAAACACCCCCAAAGCATGATGCTACCACCCCCATGCTTCACAGTAGGAGTGGTGTTCTTGGGATGGTACTCATCATTCTTCTTTTTCCGAACACAGTTAGTGGAATTATGTCCAGAAAGTTCTGTTTTGATCTCATCTGACCACATGACTTTCTCCCATGACTTCTCTGGATGATCCAAATGGTCATTGGCAAACCTAAGACAGGCCTTGACATGTGCTGGTTTAAGCAGGCGAACTGTCTGTGCCATGCATGATTTTGAACCATGATGTCTTAACGTATTATTAACAGTAACCTTGGAAACGGTGCTCCCAGCTCTTCTCAGATCATTAACCAGCTCCTCCCGTGTAGTTCTGAGCTGATTTCTCACCTTTCTTAGGATCATTGAGACCCCACTAGGTGAGATCTTACAAGGAGCCCCAGTCCAAGAGAAATTGACAGTCATGTTTAGCTTCTTCCATGTTCTAATGATTGCTCCAACAGTGAACCTTTTTTCACCAAGCTGCTTGACAATTTCCCTGTAGCCCTTTCCAGCCTCGATGAGGTTTACAATTTTGTCTCTAGTGTCTTTGGATAGCTGTCTGGTCTCGTCTTGGCCAAATATATTGATATATTTCACTCAACTCAATAATTAATATTTCCCCCGTAACAAAACTTAAATTATCATTAAAAGTTTGTTACAGCAGCAGAGAATCCAAATATGAAACCTAATTCAACAACACTTGGCAATGGGAAAAATGTGTAAACTCCCCTTGTTTTTCATTGTGGTTTCAATTCCATTCCAATATCCACTGTCTGGTTATGAGTCACATTAGGCGTTTTGTCTTGTAAAAGTCTACATCGTATACATTTCTTTCGTTTTAAGATTTGAGCAATTATAGAAGAATGTGTTTTATTTTTGCACACCCAGAAGCTTCAACTTTTGCCATTTGTCCTTTGCAAATTAATGAGTCAAGCTGGATGAAGAGCTTCTGTGAAAAGTAATTTTCAGGTGAGCCTCAGTCTATCACCTAAAGTTTTGATCTAAACCCTTCCACTGCAGCTCTGACTGCATGTCTTCAAGGATTATCCTTCATTTAGGATATCCATCCTCCATCCATGCTCCCAGGCTGAGACGCTGTGTTCAGAGTGATGTGTGTTCTGCTTCCTGGAGTTGTGCGTCCTACCTCAGCTTCTATTTCAGCCTGTCTCTTCTCCAGCAGCTTGGCCACCACCATGGCTCTGTGTCTGCCCGAGCGCTTGCAGCACACTGCCCATTCACACAGCAAGGTCACCACTGCATCGTCATCAGGGGACATCTGAACAAACAGGAATTTAAAGGAAGAAGACACGAGTCACTGAGTAGCTGTATCAAAGAAACTAGCAGGAAAACTCATTTAGATTCCTAATAGCTCATTCACTAATAATGAAATGGGCTTTAAAACGGCCCATTAGTCTAAATCCCTCTTTTAAACTCTAACTGAAGAGATTTCCAGTTATATTACAGGCATAATGAAACACTCAGCAAGGAAAGCTGTCCGTACCTCATGGCCATCCTTACTCTGACCGGAACCAAATATCCTGTTGTACAATGAATCCAGGGAGTTGTTGAAGTCTGATTTCTCAAAACTGTGGTTGTCCAAAACCTCCAGGGTGTGGAGAACCCTCCCAATGGTAAATCCTAAAAAAAAAAAGAAAACACCATCTGATATCAGCTTGTCCTCAAGGGAGGAGAATAAAAACAGTCAGCAAGGACCAAAGGGGAGTTTCCTCACCTGCAGTTGTTTCCTGACACTTGTCAAACGACCACCTGAACTCCACAGCCTGACCTCGCTCCTTAATCTGCTCCTCGATCTCTCGCAGCTTTGCACGAACCTGAAGAGTAGCATTAAGATCAAAACATGTCAGAGACAAGCAGAAATTCAGCTAATTATGTTTTGTGAGGATTGGATCACTACATCAAAATAACTTGGTTTATATAAAAACGTCGTTTTTTGATTGATGGACGGTGAAGCAAAGGTTCCCTGAAGCACTTTTAAAATGTCCCATTTTATTATTGTGCTACAGGGATTCACTAATAATTTTTTTTGTTCAGTGTTGCTTAAATTCTATTTGATGACTTCATGGATAAAAATAGTTGCTACACAACAAAAACAAAACAAGGTGATTATTTAAATGGCATTGAAGGCAAAGGTAGACTGCAGTAGGGGTACCTGTTGTGTGAAGGCAGTGTTTCCTCCTGGCATTGGTAAACTGGAGGGGGCAATAGGCAGGAGGTCCAGGGGGGATCCAGTCTTATTTCTACTGTCTGTTAATGAGTAATGCCACACCAAAGCACTGGGGCAGCACAGGACAATGCTCTGAAGAGATATAAAGAAAAAAAGCTGTGAGAAAAACTTAGATTTTTTGAAAAAAATAAAATGAAACGCAAGAAAAGATTAACATAAAAGATGGAGCTGTAATGAAATAGGAGTTAAAATTCAAGGAATCACCTGCAGCATGCAGCTGAGACCAAACACCAGAGGTCTGTGCTGCGGGCAAACGTAGAAATCTGTGAACGGCGTCTGGGAATGGTTCCCTCCAGCAGCCTGGGAGGTCGGGGTGCTGGGCAGAGCGCTGCCTTGCTGTGTGAGGATGCCGTGTGCCGTGTGACCCCCCGTGCCAGGGCCCAGGCTGCCGTCGCTTAGCAACAGGTTGAGGCGACGTGTGCAGAAAAAAGCCAATCTCCGTGATAAATAAGCAGAGCGTACAAATTCTCCTGAGTACTGAGACACAGAGGGGAGATTCGCAGCATTAGAAAGCATTTGGAGTTGACTGGAGGAGAGGTTAGCATCCCAATAACAAGAAAAGAAAACTATTTCTAGAAATTGTACAACCCTCCTTTTGAACAAATTATGCTAAATTAGGAGGGGAAGGGCATCATTAAGGATCTATCAGTAATACTACTATTAATGATACTGTTTTTTTGTTTTTTTTAAAATAATTAATAAAAAAAGAAAAAGCACTGAATTTATTGGGTTTGTTTAAAACAAAAGGCCCACAGAACAAATTAAAAGTACAAAATAAATACATTTTATACATAAATAAAACAACAACAACCCTAAATAACCTTATATCTAAACAAAAGGCTTAAATACTGTATCTTAAAAAGTGTGTTACCAAAATGTATATAAATTCAGACAGAAAAAAAAATTTAAAAAAAAAACAACGATTACATAAAGAGAAAATTGTTGGATAAATCTGCTGTAAGTTAGTTTTTGAGTAATGGACTCTATGTATTGCCTTAAATTGGATTAAGTGTTTTTTCCACATTTATAGAGCAGAACCATATTCTGCTCAGGCTCTCAAACAGTATCATCCATCTTCCTCTCCCAAGCAGCCTGAACAGACTACATACTAGGTCAGATTATTTAAACAAGTTAGGAATCAATATTTGAAAATCTGAAAGGGGCAACAAGACTTTCTAACAACTGTAATTTTCAGAAAGTTGTTCAGAATCATCTATATTCTGATGCACGTAATCTCTAATTTGTCAATAATTTGTAAATATCTGTTCAATCTCTGACTGAATGGAAAACTTTTATTGCAATTGACCAAATGAAGCAAATTGTTGATCAATATAAACTCCTACAAAGAATTAAAACCTGTGAGTCTCTGATGTCTAAAGGCTTTAACTACGAGAGATGGAGGAAAGATGCAACAAGGAGGCGCAGAATGTTTCAGTTCTTTTTATCTGTAGTACATCTAGATCATGCAAACACATGTTGGTAGTGAGTAACTGCTTCTTCTTTTTTCCCAAAAGCAACCTGTGCTGAAATATTCTTTAGTATTTTTGTTTAACCCTCCTGACATTACACTAAAGCTCTCAAATCTGATTCTAATGCAAAAAGCAAGGAATCGCGTGACACGTTCTCCAAGTGGAAACAGCCTGGAGTCGGTCTCTGCTCTGTCTGCTGCATGGTGAGCCTGCCAGGGGCGCACAGCTGCACTCGCACTTTTCTAAGAAACTCAGAGTGATCGTTGTTTCCATTTGCTGTTGTCAAAATCTCACACAACCACAGAAAAATAGTCTCTAAATTTATCACTACCAGTTCTTAAGAAAGAAAAGATCCCTAGAGGGGTTTTAAAACCTGCTTAACGTCAACAGAGGATGAAATTAGAGGAAGAGCAGAGTGTTGAACCTCCCATCAGCCCCTTGGTGTCTGTGCTTCATAAGGAGGAGCTCAGCACCACAATGATGCTTTAGTTGCTCCCTAAATAAGATTGTAATAATACCTTTATGTGGATTATAAGGCTGAAATTCTTTGGTCCGCAAAAACCGTTTGACGTCTGATTTTAATGCTCGGATTTAGTACCCTTTCATAGTTGCAAGGCACATTTTAAGAAAGGTGTTTTACCTGTAGTAATAGAGGGAGCAGCAGTCTGAGGAGCTCATCTTCACCTGTACGAACTTTCTCAAAACACTCCAGCACCCATGTCAGGAACTCATGTCTGTCCAACATGCCATCCTACAAACAAACAGAAACACAACCGTTATTTTTAAAAATCTAACTGATTTAGTTTTTAAACGCCAAATGACAAGTTTATTTCCCATAAAGAAAACAGGGTTTTTCTTTTTCCACATACGTTTTCCCAATAAAGAAATATTTTTCTTCCAACAACATTGCTAATATATTTCAATAAATAAGGGTCGGATATTGATGTCAAACGGTAAAAAAAAACACCAAACGCATTCCTCAAGTGTCGAAACAACTCAAGGATCTCTGATTTTCAAATTTATTCTAAAACAACGTCCAAAGATTATTTAAACACATTTAAAAGAGTAAAATCTGCTTTGCCACAAAATCCTTTAACTCCCTTCCACCATCTCTAATTCTAAACAAATTATTGAAAGTTGTTCATTAATAAACTAAATGAAAAAGAAAATGTCTTAAATTACCCAGACAAAACTTGAAAAATTAACAGCCTTTTTTTTCTCCATTATATATAACAAAAAAATCCTCACTTTCCAGGTAACATTGCTGAAATATACGGGCACAAACATTTCTGAGCTGCATTTGAACTTAATTTACTAATAATTGAGTAAATTTATACATTAAGTGTGGATAGAAAACAACAAAGGAAAAGAAAACAAAATGGACCAAAGCATAATAAATATTAATCATGAATCACTATCCAGTAACCCCTGCAGAAAAACAGGTGCCGCATATAAATATACCTGAAACATAAACATGGCGAGTTTTTCATTGTACTCCCACTGCTTCGTGGCCGTCTCCACATCTGCAGGCATAACTGGAAGGGGGGAGCCACACCCCTGACTGGGAAACTGTCGGTAAAACTCTGAGATCTTCTGAAGTTGCTCCAGTAGATATTTAGTAATGATCTGGGTCCATTCTACAAACACAACAACCGAAAATGGATTTTAAAGTCACATAATTAAGATGAACCAAAATGACTTAAAATCTACCGAAAAAAACAAAAAGGCGTGCTTTTGTTTGACTCACCGATACAGGGATCCATCACATGCCTCTTCTTGACATTAGCATTTGTGATACCTGCATGATATGCACAGGTCATCTTGATCATCCATGCTGCACGCATGACTGGGACCGAGTACTTGGCCAAGAAACCAAACACCTCTTCCTTTTTGCTGAAAATAGGGACCTGGAAAAGACATGGCTCTTTAGCATCAAGTAAAAACAAATCCTAATGTGTCTCATTAAAAAAGGGAAAAACCTAAAACCTTTTTCTATTGGTTTTTATGTGACCTATTTTCAAGGTTTACACTTAGAAAACCTGTTTTAAAGGCAACAACCAGGAAAGTCCCATAAAGAGATGGATGAATGGATGGATTAACTAAACTTTCGATATCTGTACCATCCTACACAATTATAGCCCTTTTACAGTTTACTATCCATATATGAAATTTTAAAAAATGTATGGCTCATTCTTTGCTTTATCTTTTTCAAAATGTTGTTTTAAAAATGTTCAAATTTTAAGACCTAAATAAAAACATGTATATGTATAACTAATTAAAAATCCTGTTAGTTTTTCCTTTAGCTATCTAAACCCAACTAAATGTACCACTTCCTTTCCTTGCAATGATACCAGTTTTGCAAAACGTGGCTGTCGTAAGGGTTATATAATAAAAATTCAAACAAATCCCAAAAAAATAACAAAGATCTGTTAAAAAAAAAAAACAGAATCAATGGGTTAGGTATAAACCGGGGGGAAAAAATGGAAACAATTGTTGGGGTTGGGAGGATCAAACAGGATGTCATCAAAACGTAGCTTAAATAATAGAAATGTAGGGTTATAACGGTTTAGAGATATTACACCAACTAGACAGTTGGCACAGCTAATGTAACCTCCATCATTTGCAAAAAACTAAAGGACAGTAGAAATCTCAGACCATAATCTACATTTCTTAAAAAGGTTTTGGTGGCAGCAGCAGCTGGAAATCAGAGAGACCACTGATTCCATAGTAGTAAAGCAATGAATTAGCCCAGTTTAAAATGGAGACAAATAAGGCTCGTATTATTAAAAAGTCAAAATATCCTCTAAGAATAACAAGTATACATAATTTTAGTGCCGACTTAAAGGAATAGTACACCCAAAACATGATTAGCCTTCATTTTCTACTCACCCCCGTGCTGAACAACACTCTGGAGTATTTTTTTGATATCTCAAATGCATCTGGAGATCTGGGAGGCTTCTTGCTGTCTGCTGACATTCAAATAATGGAGGTCCATAGCGCCCGAGGCAGAAAGGTCCATAAAAGTCCACAAAAAACGTGTCAATATTCCTCCATACTGCTCGTCCAATGTATTCCAAGTGTCTTGAGTGGGTAGGGTCCATAATTTACTCGAAACGAAGTCATTTAGAATGTTTTTAGAGCATAAGCAGTAGTGTATAGGATTTCCTAAAAGCGCGCGCCTGCGAGTTCACGAGCCTACGGAAACCGCGGCAGACCAAACCAGATGAAAGTGCGCATTCAGCTCGGCAAAGAACTCATGCTCTTCCTCAACACTGAAGTCCTCAGACATTTTTCTTTCGTTGTTTCTTTCTTTGCACAGGTAAACAGCACATTTCTTCTTCTACGCTTGCATTATCAAGAGCAGACGCTGAATGCGCACTTTCATCTGGTTTGGTCTGCCGCGGTTTCCGTAGGCTCGTGAACTCACAGGCGCGCGCTTTTAGGAAATCCTATACACTACTGTTTATGCTCTAAAAACATTCTGAATGACTTCATTTCGAGTAAATTATGGACGCTACCCACTCAGGACACTTGGAATACATTGGACGAGCAGTATGGAGGAATATTGACACGTTTTTTGTGGACTTTTATGGACCTTTCTGCCTCGGGCACCATAGACCTCCATTATTTGAATGTCAGCAGACAGCAAGAAGCCTCCCAGATCTCCAGATGCATTTGAGATATCAAAAAAGTACTCCAGAGTGTTGTTCAGCATGGGGGTGAGTAGAAAATGAAGGCTAATCCTGTTTTGGGTGTACTATTCCTTTAAACTTTAAAGCGCCAAAATATGGTACACTAACAAAAATATTAAAGATGATTTTATTTTAACATTTTAAAGAGAAAAGGTGATTATTGTTCCGTTTTTCCATAAAAAGGGTGATTTTAAATTTTTTTCGGCCTGTTTTTCCAGTGTAGTCCTGTTTCTGTGACTGGGTGGATGCGCTCTGTTCATCCTGTGACATGGGAGTTAGCTCAGAGCCCGCCTACCTGGCTGTGTTTTTTCTAGATAAGGCCACCTTTTACAGTTTATTTTTGTATCTCTGCTTTTTTCTCCTTTAACCCCAGTCGGCCTCAGCAGATGGCCGCTCACAGTGAGCCTGGTTCTGCTGGAGGTTTCTTCCTGTTAAAAGGGAGTTTTTCCTCTCCACTATCGCTACAAGCATTCTTAGTGTGAGGGATTGTATCCGAGTCAATGAGTCGATGCAATCAACTGGTTTTCTTAGATAGAAAACTTTGAATCAATTTGACAACATGATCTGGTGAACTGCAAAGTGCCTTGAGATGACTTGTTTTTTTAATTGTTGTTATATAGATAAACTGAATTGAATTTCCCGTTCTATTTTGAAACTGAAAAATCAAAACATACCATAGATCAATAATTTAAGGTATGTATGTTTTTTTTGTTTTTTTTAACATGAAATGACTGGGCTGAATATAGAAACTTTGATTTCACAGCATAAAGCCTGTCAAATCAGAGACCGGGCTTCAGACTTCATTAGTTTTTCTTCTCTTCCTCTCGTCTCAACATGCTCTGTCATTATATTTAATCTTTTTTTAGATGCGGCTTTCATTGCTTTCAAACATTTGGGAGCTTTCTGGATTGTAAGAAAATATGTAGGTCCAGTTAAAGTAAAGGTCAAGTACTGGATAAGGTGACAAAGTTGTTGAGATGGCATTTCACCTGATGATGTTAGATAAATTTAAAGTAACCAAAGATTGAAAAAAAAAAAACAAGTAGCCAAAGGTTCTCACCTTTTTAGCCAACTGTGTGAGCGGTTTAGTTCCAGCTAAATCTGTAAACCAGTTGTTGATTGAGCTCTGTGACCTCGCTGTGACAAGCCAGAAATTATCCTTGGTGTTGATATGTGGTTTGCGCTTTATTGTATCTCCAAATGTCATGAAGTGCAGCTTCTCGGCGATGATGCTGCTGAAGTTTGAGCTGATCTGTAAAGCAGTGAGGAAATAAAGTCATTACTGATAAATCATCAAATTACTCAACACATAACTCATACCGGGCTGATTGATCAATACCTTGGAGGGGTTAAAGTTGACATTTTTGGCACTGCCATGTTCATCCCCAGACACAGCAGGCTGGTTGTTAAATCCCTGCTTTACATTTAGAGCAGTCAACTCATCCTGAAACAGAGAAAAAGGTTCACATTAAATTAAATGGAGAGTAAGAATTGTGTAAAAGTGTGTCAACCACATAAAAAGATCTGAAATTAAAAGGGAATTGCTGCTGTTTGAGAAAAATCTAATTTATATCAAAGACAAATAAAGACCAAACATGTTCTGGCTTCATAAGACAATATAGGACCAGCTGAACTTCTAAAACCTATGTATGCATAAGGATGACAACAAAAATAAGAATGGTTTCAGTCCCTTCTGAGCTGCTACAGCTAGCTGCACGACTGAAACAAAGCCTGAACTAGACATCTGTAAGTCAAAACAAAGAGGAATACAAAGGTTTGTTAAAAAGGGATAAATAACACAGAGCCTGGAAAAACAGATGTGGTTGCAAAAGGGAAAACCTGCAGAGAAATTCATTTTAGATGCAATTTCTTTTAGAAAAAAAAATGTTAAAAAGAGGGAGAACAGGAGTTTGTGTCAATAAAATGATTAAAAGAAAATCGGCTGAAAGCAAGAAGATCTAAATATAAAGCAGCAAAAATGATCCTTTATGAACACTTCAACTCTTCTGTTAGCCAGCATGCAAAGAGGCCGTTTGTAAACAAGCATTTCTCTGAAATGATGGTTTATGGGAGGAAAAAAAAAAGTAGGCTGGTACTATTGGTGGTGAATAAAGGAAATACCAAACACTGGAAAACATGATAAATGGATGAACAGACGGATAAAAAGCTTTACAAGTGAGTAAGAATGACCAAGTCTGTCGGCAGACACAAACTCGTCACGGCCCAGGCTATGAAAGTATTTTATTGCAGGAAACTACTTTGAACAGAAAGATATATTCAGAATTTTTTTGGGGGGGAAATTCCAAATTCCTTCTCTTTTTGTTGGGATTAACGATGGCCGCCCATATTTGGCTAACACACGGAGACTGTTTAAAAAGATGGAGCTTGAACATTGTTTAGGTATAATCCCAATGATACTTAAAAATAAAGAGGCAAAATATTGCAATATGACATATTATTGCACCATCTTTTTTTCTTTATTCTAATCTATTCATTTCCCAAATGTGTTTGTATATTGTTAAATTACCAACTACATGGCAAACTTTCCTTTAAAACATGGCGCTTAAACAAACTTAAAAAAAGTTATAAAAAAAAGACGTGGCAATTTTATAACACCTTATTGAACGCAGGTCAAAGGGCAGTAATGGCACATATATGCTTAATTTCTCCGACTGAACTTAACAAAATTCAGAAGAAGGCTTAACTATTAACGGCAAATTTGACTTCAGCATCTTTAATTAAAAAAAGCAAGTGCCCGTTTTGTTATGTTTTTTTTTTTTTTTTTTTTTACTTAAGTGCGCCTATACAAAGTTAAATGTAACAGGCACCTTAATTCACACACAAACAAATGACGGTAATTTAAAGCTCAGCCCTGTCCTTGTTGAGGATAAGGAAAACCAGCATTCTAACCTTATGCGGTTTAAGAGGATCTGAGAGGGGTGAAAACAGTTCTAGCCACACTGAAAACCCTCTCGGACGGTGCGCTCGGAGGAACGACCGGAATGCAGGTTTCTCCACAGTGGAAAATGGCACCGTCTCTTCAACCAGGTACCGTGTAACAGCGGCTGTTAGGCGTTTATGTCTGTCACTGTGTCTGCTGTACTTAGCGATTCGAGCAAAGGCTTCGCTGACTTCAAGCTGTTGGCTGGCACCAACATGAGTCGCCGCACGACTCTGTGTGGCAGGAGGCGGCGGTAGCCCCACCGTAACAGCTGGGTGGTAGCTAGCTAGATTAGCCCTTACATTCGTTGTTTCCATGTTTTACTTGAACAGTTTTGCTACAGATTTTACAAATTGCCTCATTAAAATTGTCTGGCTCCCCCTTTTCATTTGGCTGAAAACCGAAATGCTCCCAAAAGGGCGAAGCAACATTTGGCTTTGATACCACTGCAGCTGCCATCATATCCTTCTCAACTGTTCTCCCACGATATGGTGATGGAGGTGGCTGGTTTTGTAGCACAGTGAGCTTCTTGATATCACGATATTTCATTAGTGCGGTTATCGTGACAACCCTAGATCAAAAATTCAGAAACTAGAAGGAGTCCTGGACAAAGACTGCATCTAGTACAGAGTTTCAATGTCAAAACTAATGATTAGCAAAAAGTATGGAAATCCAACGTGGGTGGGGAGACTGTGGAGCTTCAGTGATGGTGGGTGTCATTTTATATTAGGTGTAAAAAACTAATAGACACACACGAAAAGTGTCTGATAGAAAAAAAGCTGAGTTCAGTTCAAAACTTCAGATGCAAGCAGCCTCGAGTTATTTAGCTGGAGAAAGAAAATCATGAAGACAAGCTCAAATCTGGACAGTAAAAAAAAAATGAAGATTTTAGAGTGGCCTAGTCAAAGCGTGGACAAAGAAGCAGTAACACAAACAAGCTGTTTAATGCTGATAAATTTGGGGTTTGATTTAAGGCTGAAACAGTAAATTGGATTGATTTGGAATAATTGATTATTAAAATAATTGCCAACTAATTTAGTCATTGATTAATCATTAACTGGAGTATAGAAACTAAACATGCATTTAGCTGATGGCAAACCACTTAGAGTAGTAACTATAGAAAAATTGTAAAACATACCTGTGTGTGTGTATATATATATATATATATATATATATATATATATATATATATAAAAAATAATAATACACACTCACACACCTTTATAGGGCATGTTACCATATTTGATCACTTGCATACCCGTCACCCCGAAATCCCACATCCTCCATAACCGCCCCACTGATCACTTCCAGAAAGCTTGCACAAAGCAAATCCCACAGCCTCGGTGGTTCCTCTAGTCTTGCTCCGCTCTGAGTTCCCTTGGAACTGTCTTCTTTTTTGGGAACATAACATTTCTGCTCAAATTATACTTACTGATCTGTTGTTACCCTATTTTAATTTGACAAGCGTTCCTTTTCCTGTTTGGTGTGATCGCCATTGCGGATTATCACCTCCCTGGCTTCCAACAAAAAATATCCTGGCTGCATATTTTGACGCTGATGGACGGAGAAGATGTACATGGAAGATGACCTTTGGAGGAGTAGCGGTGGATAGGGAACAGTTCTCATTGATTAACATGACTAAGTGCTCCAAAGGATGTAGGAACGGAGCAGTGATGTGGAATCTGGGGGTTACAAATGGAATCCCCCATCCCTCTGATGTCTAGAAACACAAGATTTATATCCAGCCATTCAGCAAAGCTACATGGCTGTATGTGCTATTTGACCAATAAGATCAGCCCTTGAATGATAGAGTACCCACTATAAATTAAGTGGAAAGAAGTTAATAAGGTTAGAAAAAAATGAAAAAAGCTAAGTTAAAAAGTGAAAAAGTTAATAAGCGAAGTTAAAAAAGTAAAAGAATTTAAGTGCCTGCACCATATCAATGCCTCTAAGGTTATGCTGTAACAAAAAAAATGTGTTTCTTTCACTCTGTTTTTTTCATAAGTTTTTTTAGAGAAAAACTACTGTTGTTTTTCTTAATATATAAGGGCAAGTGGCCTAAATATATATATATATATATATATATATATATATATATACACACACACACACACACACTTTTTTATGTTAGAAATATAATACAATTTTGTCTTTTCCTCCAATGAAACTCTTGGCTTCAAATCTAGATTTTCAAAGTATTTTACTGAGTGACATAAAGGGTTAAGATTATATATATATATATATATATATATATATATATATATATATATATATATATACACACACAGGTGCTGGTCATAAAATTAGAATATCATGAAAAAGTAGATTGATTTCAGTAATTCCATTTAAAAAGTGAAACTTGTATATTATATTCATACATTACATACAAACTCATATATTTCAGATGTTTATTTTGTTTAATTTTGATGATTACAAATGACAACAAATGAAAATCTCAAATTCATCATATCAGAAAATTAGAATATTGTGAAAAGGTTCAAAATTGATGGCCCCTGGTGCCACACTCTAATCAGCTAATTAACTCAAACCACCTGCAAAAGCCTTTAAATGGTCTTTCAGTCTAGTTCTATAGGCTACACAATCGTGGGGAAGACTGCTGACTTGACAGTTGTCCAAAAGACGACCATCGACACCTTGCACAAGGAGGGCAAGACACAAAAGGTCATCGCTAAAGAGGCTGGCTGTTCACAGAGCTCAGTGTCCAAGCACATTAATAGAGAGGCAAAGGGAAGGAAAAGATGTGGTCGAAAAAAGTGTACAAGCAAGAGAGATAACCGCACCCTGGAGAGGATTGTGAAACAAAACCCATTCAAAAATGTGGGGGAGATTCACAAAGAGTGGACTGCAGCTGGAGTGAGTGCTTCAAGAACCACCACACACAGACGTATGAAAGACATGGGTTTCTGCTGTCGCATTCCTTGTGTCAAGCCACTCTTGAACCACAGACAGCGTCAGAAGCGTCTTGCCTGGGCTAAAGAGAAACAGGACTGGACTGCTGGTGAGTGGTCCAAAGTCATGTTCTCTGATGAAAGTAAATTTTGCATTTCCTTTGGAAATCAAGGTCCCAGAGTCTGGAGGAAAAGAAGAGAGGCACTTCATCCACGTTGCTTGAAGTCCAGTGTAAAGTTTCCACAGTCAGTGATGGTTTGGGGTGCCATGTCATCTGCTGGTGTTGGTCCATTGTGTTTTCTGAGGTCCAGGGTCAACGCAGCCACATACCAGGAAGTTTTAGAGCACTTCATGCTTCCTGCAGCTGACCAACTTTTTGGAGATGCAGATTTCATTTTCCAACAGGACTTGGCACCTGCACACAGTGCCAAAGCTACCAGTACCTGGTTGAAGGACCATGGTATCCCTGTTCTTAATTGGCCAGCAAACTCTCCTGACCTTAACCCCATAGAAAATCTATGGGGTATTGTGAAGAAGAAGATGCAATACACCAGACCCAACAATTCAGAAGAGCTAAAAGCCACTATTAGAGCAACCTGGGCTATCATAACACCTGAGCAGTGCCACAGACTGATCGACTCCATGCCACGCCGCATTGCTGCAGTAATACAGGCCAAAGGAGGCCCAACTAAATACTGAGTGCTGTACATGCTCATACTTTTCATGTTCATACTTTTCAGTTGGCCAACATTTCTATAAATCCTTTGTTTTTATTGGTCTTCAGTAATATTCTAATTTTCTGATATGATGAATTTGAGATTTTCATTTGTTGTCATTTGTAATCATCAAAATTAAACAAAATAAACATCTGAAATATATGAGTTTGTATGTAATGTATGATTATAATATACAAGTTTCACTTTTTAAATGGAATTACTGAAATCAATCTACTTTTTCATGATATTCTAATTTTATGACCAGCACCTGTATATATATATATATAGTCTATATGCTAAAACTCCTTCTGTAAAAAATTTCTTTAAGGAACCTTTCTCTCCAATCACTAATTGATTAATCTAAAAAAAAAAAAAAAACAATCGATTAGAAACATAATCGTTATTTATAGGCATAGATTGACCTAATTGAGTTCTGGGGGGAAAAGGTGGGTTTCTAATTTAAATAAAAGTATAATGATAAAAAAGAAATGCTTTTTGCAAAAGTTCATCTGTGATTTCAATGTTTGTTTTATACATTAGATACAAGAAAGCCAAAACAGAAGGAATCTGCAGGGTTTGTGGTTAAGTCTCTAATTTTGTTCGGTGCAAAAGGGTTAACCAGGAAACCGAAACACTGCTGCCAGTATCCAGAAATGCTTTCTCACTAAACAGACAAAAATGCGATTTATAGCCACCCCAAAAATTAAACCAATAAACACCTGAAGCTAAATGTTGATTGAGCTTATTCAGTCTCTATGCACGCGTTGTATCAGCTACATGTCAAATTAATTAGCTATTTTCTTTCCAAATATCAATTCAAATTAACCACTTATTTTAAAGCATGCCAGAAATATTTTAAAGGGTGAAATTAACAGACGTAGCTAACGCCAAAGTGTACCAGTTAAATAACAAAAATAAACAACAACAAGTCGCGTATAATTTAAATCCCCGACCGCTAATGTTTTCCATCACAAAACAGTAGAATATTTATTTGTCCTAATAAGTATTAGCTGAAGGGCAGGCTAAACTGACCGAGCCATAAAAGCAGCGGGTTGTTTTTCCAAACTTAAGCCGGACAGAGGTAGTTTACAGGCTGCCAGACAGGAGCTGCTGCTGCTTATTGTTACCGAGAGGCCCAAAGCGGCTGCTAAACGGGCTAGCTGCTACCAGCTAGCTGCTGCTAAACGGGCTAACTGGTGCTAGCTAGCTACCTAGCTCCACTGCTCTGTTCAGTATTTTACTTTGCCAAAAAGATAACCCTGGGTTTTTAAATCTCATAAAGCAAAGGTCGTACCTCTTTTTGCCTCGGATCCTGGGGATAGACGTCCGGAGGCCCCAGGCGGGACCGCTTTAAAGGCCGGTGTTCGTAACTTAAGATCCCAAAAGCAGCCATCATCCAGCGGCATCACAACCGGAGCTTCCCTCCTCCCCAGCAGGCTGAGCTCAGCCGGCCTGCAAACAAACAGACGGAGGGAGGCTTCCGGGATGCTTTCAGACCCTAACTTCAAAGTAAAGGAGCACAAAATAAATCCAATATGCGTTAGGTTTAAATAACTGTTTTCAAGCATGTATTATCTTGCTGAAACTGGAAAACCATCTTGATTAAAAGAGATAAATGTTTGAAAATATCACCCAGTTTCTAAGTAAGCCATAAATTATTTCACTAAGTGAAATTAATAAATCGTTTAATAAGATTATAATGTATAACACCTGGGGTATTAGGCTACAACTTTAACTTAATTATATTTTTTATGCCAGGCACACAAAGCACTAAATTATTGAATGTAATATAAAAAAAATATATACATATATTACCTGGTCTTAAAAATGTATTATAGTGTTATGTAAAAGCACCTTATTAACATATGGCATGTGTCTGTGTTTTAATTTAATCTCCGATGTACAGGTCCTGTGAAGGCTTATGAGATTTGTTAGAATATTGGAGAACAAACAGCACCATCAGGAACAAGGAATACGGTAGTGGAAATGTCAGAGAGGAGTTAGGATTCACAAATATTACCCATGCTTTGAACAGATCATGAAGCAGCCCTGAATGCATCGTCTTAAAAAGGAAGGGGCTTCTTATCTGTCTGCAAAACCAACAAGACAAGATTTCCTTACTGAGATGAACTAGCAGGTTTTGATCCATTGGATAATTGGCTCCACTCTCCTCAAATCTGTCCTTTATAAATGCCTGGCAAGAGGAAAGTTGGTGAAAGAAAGAGACAAAGAAGTCTCCCTGCAGCCAGTTTGTTATGAACAACAATGATTTGTGGATTGCATGGTTTATAATTCTCCTGTTGCCAAAGTGTCTTCCCAGGTCTTGGACCCATGCTGCTCCTCCAGAGTTACTGTAGTTTTTTTTTTTTTTTGGCTGCCACTTCCGGTGGGTGGTGGTTTATTGGTAGATTTTTTTCATACCCTTTCCATTTTAGATGGTTAAGGAATCTGACTGTTCTCCATGCTGCCCTATGGGAAGAGGCTACGCAACATTCAATGCAAGTCCAGCAGATTCCGAAACAGCTTCTTCCCCACCACATTCAGACAACTGAACTGTTGAGAAAACTCTAAATAATGTCAAAGACTCTGCATCAAACTGACAACATCAAACCAAATAACTGCATAATTGCACCATACATATTTAATGCTCTGTACTTCCATATTAGTGCATTTTTTTTGCACAATGTTTTTCCCCCCACACGGTTTACATTTGATCACTGCTGCACTTTAGGAAATGGAAATGTCATGAAAACTGTACAAAATAAATAAAAGTAGTCTATGAATCAGTGCTCTGAAATGTTCAAAGGCTGGGACGTAAATTAATGAAACTTTTTTGTTACTGGATTTAATTTAGGAATGTTAGAGTAAAGAGAACTGAATCATTCAAACACAGCTTGATGATTATTGGAGAGGTAAATCCATTCCAGCTGAAGAACATGAGTAGAACCTTAACTAATTAAGTTTGTAGTCTTTAAAGAGCCTATTTACACTTTACAAAATATTCCAGTTTTTTTATCCAGTGCAGCTGATGTCACAGAGAGAGTGGAGCGATGCCCAGAGTGTATTCTGTCAAACAATTTGAGGAAATTTTAGGCAACTTTGCCAGGGTTCATGAAAATTTACCCTTAAAATCCCCAAAGCGTCCAGGCGGGACTGTTCAAAAATTGGCCTCGAGAAATCCTTCACTAAGTCTCCTAGAAGGTTAGAGCATTACTTAGAGCTGCAGAGGAAACGCAGGGCACCCTGTCCTTGTGTTGCAAGGACTCCGATTTTAACTTGCTAACAAGAAACGTGTCTCTTATAAATCAGTGGTTGATGGTTATTTTTAGTCACAGCTGATGGGTTTTTGATGACAGCAAACCTTATCACCTTGTTTGCACCGTCCTCGGCTTTGACTCAGCTGAAACCATTTAGCAGGTATGAAAAGGGGAAAAAACCACAGCAGTTTTTCTAGAAATCACATTGTGTTGCTGAATTGCGCTTTATGTCCTTAACATCTGCTGCACAGTTTCACTGACAACTCAGAATCAGCTTTAATGGACAATTTTCTGCTCGCTAACAAGGGCTTTGACGTCGTTTCCACTTTGCAATCCATGAAGATGTTAAAGGATGAATATGTAGGAGGGAAATTAAAAAGTGCAATCCTTGTACGAATCTAAAATTTTGCACGAAATTAGAAGTGAGGTTTCATAAAGTACAAAAAGTCCTTGAAGAACAGAACTTCCTCAATACATCCTTAAATGTTGGTCCAAATTCTTCATTTTGCCCTTTAGTCTCCTAGCCGTGAGATGGTTAGGCAGAAATTGGATTCAGTTCACATTAATCCTACTTCCCTAAATAAAGTTCAGTTCAATAATTGAAAATTCAAAGTGCTTTACATTCTAAAAACATCAGAGCAAATGTGAAGTAAAATCCTTGAAAAGATCAATCAAGGACACAGTCAATCAACTCTAAATCAACCAGATACACATTACAATAGGGGGATGGTCAATGTTTAATTAGACATTTTTTAGAGCAGCTAATCACTCGGATTTGTTAGTGGAAACCTAATCGAATCAGCTGTAAACATTAGAGGAAAAACATCATTATTAGACACATCAGACAGGCAATTTGTTACCTTCTGAATGGCTGAAGGAGCCATAATAAACATTAGTTGGAATTTCAGGTGGAAATGCAGATATTTTTCACCAAATCGGACCTAAAGATATCAATAGCATATAAAACTTAGTAATAACCAAAGTAAAAAGAAAACAAATATTACTTACACTCTTGATTTGTATCTTTAGAAATGAGTGTCACATGGTACCTTACCTTTACTTCAATGTTTAAAAGTATATGAAGCCACCAACATTTATTGATAAACAGTCTCTTTGAATTTGTCTCTTTGAAAAAAGCTTCTTTTGGAGCAGATGGGTGGGAAAATGTGGGTTTATTGGCATATATATATAAATAAATGGCATTTCAGGCAGTTAGAGTAACATTTACTGTTGTTGCACCATAATGTGAGAACCATGGGTTCAGATAAAAGCTTATATATTAATTAAAATGACAGTCAGTGTAGAGCTAAATAGAATAGGGGATCTGTGTCCATTTCTGTTCATAATTAGTCTCTATGCACCAAACTGCATTTCTAGGCATGTCCCAAAAACCTTCCTGTTGCTGTGACTGCAGCGATACAGCATTGACTCAGAGATACCTAAGAAAAAACAATATATAGAAAAAAGCAGATCTCTTTCTTTGAATCCCACAATCAAACACTGATTTGCGTTGGTCTATTGCATAAGCTCAATAAACCACACTGAAGTTTATGGTTCAACGTGATATAAAAGAAAAGTTTAGGATATTTGATGCTAACCCTATAAATGGATCAGGTTAGTCACAGTCTTTCTAGAGTTTGACTGCATGAAAGTTGAAATATTTTCCAACAGATCAATGAAACAAACTGCATATGCTAATGTATGTGTTTACAGGGATTCTTTAAATGCACTGTGTAAATAAGCTCAAAGTGAGGCTCATTTTCCATAAATAAAAAAAAAATCTTTTATATTTTAATAACTACATTTATGATGATGAAAATGTTTATGTCTGAGTGCGTTGCAGCTCACTAAAGCATGAATAAAGGATGAGAGGTTAAAGAGCTTAAGGAAATTCTGACCTGCAACCAGGATGGATTGTTTCCTTTCATGAAATAAAGAATATTTTGAACAACATTGAGCTTCATCTTCATCAGAATGTTAAACTGCAACAGTGTCTTCAGTCAAAAGCTTCTCCAGTTCCAATATAACAGACCACTACAGAAGATCCTACAGCTATCAACACCTACAACAACTTAGTGAAAAAAAAAAATCTGATGAGTTAACACATTTAATGTCCATATTAGATTAATAAAGTATTTTTGAATTTAACTGAAAAAAAAAAAAAAAACTCTGGCTTTGGATTTTGACAATTTTCTAACTCTAATAAAAACAAAAATAAAAACCTTAGCTTTAAAACCCAACGTTATTTGGTTTTTCTGCAGCAGGAATGAGCCTCCACCCTGCAGGTCATGCAGTGCAGATGTTATTACTCCTGGTGTTGATCTCAAAGGCTGAACAAGTGGATTTCTTGGTTTAGTGGTGCTGAGGAGGGTGTGAGCAGATCCTTGTCAGAGTCGCCTTGAGATAAGGGTTTTACACAGTTTAGTTTGACTGATACACACTTCTGAGCATGTTCCTCTTCGCAGACTTAGCTCTACTCAGCCAGCCAGGTTTCTGCTGATGTCGTTTCTGTAAAGTAGCTAGAAATTTTTATTTTTATTTCTTATGCCGACGTCAGTTATCCATGACACTTTTGGTCTATCACACTATATCCAAATAAAAACTACGTGGAAAAACATTTCTGCATGGCACAGTATAATAACCACTAGACACTCTCATTTATGTAAACATTTTATTAAAAAACATTATATTAGAAATCTGATATTTAACAAAATTATTGCAGCATAACAATCTCAAGTGTATAAAGGCAATCTTGAAAAAGTATCAAAGCATTATTGCACTGTTCTTGATTGTTCAGCATGTATTTCACTATAAGGCAATCGTCTAAAATCCTCACATTTTTTAAAACGACATACTGTGCCTCCAGACCACCGAAAATAGAATAAAAAAGGTGCAGATTTTAAACTCCAGCATTCGGAAGCTTAAGCTCACTTCAAATCACAGTACTGTACTTGGAAATAGTCTTAGAAAGTATGAAAACATGGCTGATTCCTTCATATAACCTGAAAGTATTAACAACTCAAAGCTAGATAACAATAATTTCTGTATTAGTCTGCAACAAAATAAAATAACGTTTGTTTTTAACCGAACAGAGCAGAAAAAAAAGCTTAAAATAAATAACAGATGTTTTCTTTGAAACACGCTCTTTAGTTATAAACAAAAAACAAACAAATCCCTTGTAAATATCAGACTGTAACAGCAAATATTGTTATTCTCTGATTTAGCAGTAGATTACTGCACTCTGAGGATTGAGTAACAAGAGACTAAAGCTCTGACTAACTGACCTCCAACGGAAAAAGGAAGCACCACATCAAACATAAAGTGCTATTGTCTGAGTTAATTATTTGGCCTTTAGGAAATAACCTATTACACCGCAATAAACAGCAGGAGTTAGCTGAATTTTAATTTGTTTACTGGATGTATTTAATATTTATACACAGTCCCTGGCTCTCTGAAGTGCATGTATGTTTTAATGTGTGATTTTTTTTGCATATATATATATTTTTTTAGGAATCATGGCTCCCGTCTTCAGAGTTTTTTTTATGTTTATTTCATCTGCTTCGGCTGCTGTCTGACGCCTCTATCATGGCTCGAAATCTGGAGTTCTCATTTGCGAGCAGGGCTGCCGGCGAGTCGAACTCCAGAATCTGAGAGTGAGAAACAGATAAGACACGATTAGCATTGATGCAATGAATGTATTGGAACCTTGCAAAAGAAAAGTTCAATATGTTAAAAATATTGCCTGGCTTTGTTGAAGGACACAGACTTCAGTGTGTAGCTGGATAGATCTGGCTTTACTTTTTATAATATGGTTTATGATGATCTTTTGGACCAGCCGAGATGCATTTTTCCGTACACACATCATCAGCATGAATGCCACGCTAATATGGGGCTTTTTAATCAATTAGTTGGCCTCTGTTTTAGCTGGTGCAGAAGGACCAGACAACATCTAACAACACAAAGATCTAGCAGCAAATAATTATATTTATATATTTATTATTTTTTCAACTTTATGTAATGCACTCATGACTACATATACACTTTCAATGATAATTGGGCACAAATCCTGAGCTGATCCTGTCTTATTGATATTTAATACTATGTCCAAAGCAACAGTACTACATTCAGTGAAATGGGCCTTCAACATGACTTTAAGAATTTCTAAAAAATATTCATCGATCTAAGAGGAAAACTGTGTGCATCTTTCCACAAGACAGTAACCGAACAATGAGGCTTTTCCACATCTGCTGCAAAATACACCTTTATATACACATTCTGCTATTACCCTCTAAGATAACTATAGAAAGGTACAGAGTATGTACTATAAAATTTTGCTTTCGCTTTGAGAACCATTAAATATTTTTAAAATTGAACTGGTTCGAATTTGAGTTCTTCACAAGGGCTTCAATTGATTTCAGGACCGAGACGTGGTTCTTATCAGTCCACTAAACTCTTAATCATAACACTGGTGTTTAAAATTTTCATGTTTGATCAACCTGAGCCTTGTTGCTTTCTAGATTGTTCTTAAACATCCTGACTACTTTACTTTACTTCCAAGGGTGTATTGGGTGCTCCAGCTGAACCTCCCAGAAACTCATTTAAATAAATTCAAGCACGAATAAAGAAGGTTAGATATGAACCTTCTGAATTACTCACACCTTGGCCTAAAGAAGGAAGTCCTCGTGTTAACACATTTAAATAAGCTCAGCCATTTGTAGTCAAAAATGTCCAAATCTGCAGTCAGAGGTTTGTGGCAAATATCTTGTGGTGTCTTTGCAAGTCACTGTCGTGTCTCAGTACCAACAAATGTTAGGGTGTCTTTACATATTTCAATCAGTCTGTAATACTGATCCTATGGGGATTAGAAAGTTGTTGCATTTTTTTAATGGAAAAAGAAGTTAATATATTACTAAAATAAAGAAATAAAACAGCATCTATATGAAACTCTGATGAACAAGGGGTGTCTATAAACTTCAGACTCAAATTCTGTATCTGACATGTTTGTGTTGAGATGGCCAAAGCTAGAGCTAGGATTACCTAAGACCACAAGACTTGAGATAATGTTATCAATTCCATCCTGATAAAAAAAGTTAATCATTAAAGCTCTCCATAAATAGCGCCATAACCGCATGAATCAGGTGGAACATGTTGACATTTCATGTTCTCTTTAAGCCTTACAGGTTGTTTTGAAGCATAAAGGGACCTTGTATTCACCAGCTGAAAGTCACAAGGTTGGGCTTCAGCCAACGGTTAGTTTTCTACACACCTGGCCGTTGTCCAGCACCATGACCCTGCTGCAGCTCATCACTGTGTTGAGACGATGTGCGATGATGAGAGTAGTGCAGCTGCCAAACGCACTGCGAATGGTCTCCTGGATGAGGCGATCCGTCTCTGTGTCGATGGCCGCCGTAGCCTCGTCCAGTAAAAGAATCTAAGCAGAGTTTCAGAGAAATAATGAGACAAGAGAGAAACCTGCTGCTTAATTTATTAAAGACTCCACTCTACAACATTAGTATCTGTGCTGCTGATGCCCTACAGTTTAAGGTACCAACACTAGGTGGCACTGGTATCCTTTTCAAAACAAGATGAAAGCTGGCTTTTATTTTATCATTAACTGAAGCAGAGGAGATCATCCCTCATCCAGAGGGAAAAAAAAGATGAGGATGTAAATAAAAGATGGCAGCATAATGCAATCAACACCTTGCTGTTCCTCAGGAGGGCTCTGGCCACACAGAGGAGCTGCCGTTCTCCCACCGAGAAGTTCTCTCCGTTCTCCGTCACCTCTGAGTGAAGGGAATGAGGCAGCTGGCAGACCTGCGGAGAGTCAGAGCCACACAAGAGCCAAACTATGAGGAAAACTTTTGCTGCTGTGGAACGTGTAATTCCCAACATATCGATTATATAGCTCACCATTTCTTTAATGTGCGTTTTCTCAAGAGCTTCCCAGATCTGCAAATCAGAATATTGATCCCAGGGGTCTAAGTTGCTCCTGGTGGAAGAGAAATCATAACAACAATGAAATAAGTCTCATTAATCTAACAAATGCAGTCTACTGCTGACATTAAAATTATAAATGCAGGTCCTCTGCGTATCTAAAACAGTACATAGAAGGATTTGGGGATATAAGCATGTTCCTATTTTTTACATTGAAGGACTTAGAAGAAAGAGCTGCAACTTATTTCCAAGTATATAAACCTCTATCTAAGGTCTTAGTAAATGTTTTAATGATCAGCCAATCAGTGTAAAACTTTTAAGTTATATTTAAGTGTTTTAATAACATACTGCCTATCAGCATAGCTGAAGCTATAAAAGCAAAGTTCAGTCAAAGAAAAACATGCGGCAAAAGAAAAAAAAAACCTCATAAGTAACGAGGATAACGGCATCTGACAGGATTGTGACGCAAACTTGAGGAGGATTCACCAAAAGCAGCCTGTGGACGGACTCTGAGCTTTTAGAAGACAACATCGATAGAGCATTCAGGGCATGAGTTAAACTGCTCTATTCGTTGATTTAAGACATCAATTCAGTTTCACCAATTCACAAGGCATGTCACCTGTTTACGTCTCATTACAGAGACAATTAACCAGATCATACAGACAGATTGGTTAATGGTTTTTCGATCTAAGGAAACCTGGCTGACTGCAAGGTGCCATTGATGTTCTTTCCTGATAAGGACTAAAAACTTTAAATGTTTCTCAGTAGTCTCTTCTTTAATGTGAATTTTTGCATTTCATTTGAAATCAAATGCTCAGATTCTGAAGGAAGGTGGAGGACTGTAGCTACTTAAAGCTAAAGGCTGATTAATACTGAGAAACCAGGTCATCTACGTGTGTTGCAGTGAACGCAGATCTGCCCCCACCCCCCCTCTGCAAACACTCTGGTGCACCTACCCAAATTACAGGTGACAGCAGACAGGATGCCTCTGATTGGTGAAATCTACATCTGCTCTACTCATGTGTATTTCCTGTTTGGTACCTTACTGGCTTGTTTTGTTTGTATGACCGCTATTGCGGAAAACGACTGATGAAGTTAGACCGGCTAGAAGAGCGAGGTGCGCCAGAACGCTGGGACCCTTTTTCCACCTGGATCCCCTCTCTCTTTCACCCTTGTGTCGCTCCGTTGTCGCACAAACTTTCCCCTAGCGTTTTTCCACTTCCTCACCACCTCCGCCGTATCTTGACCCACAGCTAGTTCATGATTGTCCCTCTTGCGTTGTGTTGTAGAATAACAAAGCGCAGACAACGCTTCAAAATTGGGCAGAAATCAAAAATATCTGCGACAAGCTCACTGCGATACACTGCTGCGGGGAGTATAATCAGCCCTTAAGGGTGAGATTCTACCAGGAAATCTAGGGGCACTTTATTCTTCAGTCTGCTGACAGGCTTTATGGGGGTGATCATTAGATTTTCAGGCAGGAGGTGACTCTTGACCACACTGTACTAACACCTATTTTAATGACCATTGTATCCCTGTGTCACTGGTTCAGCAAACACACCCGACACCACCATCTAATTTGATCTAAGAAACTATGGAGGTTTTGTCAGGAGGAAGATGAGATAAAGCAGAGGAAAAAGTTGGGAAACTGGGAGCGGAAAAAAATTTTAAAAATTAATCAATTCTTTAACATCCAATAATAACCACAGGCTGGTCACATCAATATGATAGTGATTAATTCATTAATTCATGCTTAAACTATGATGTACACTAGCTTTTTTAGGACAGTATATATTCTACATGTCAAAATGGTTGATCTTATGTAATATTCAAATGACCTGAGAAGCAGAAATAAATGCTCTAGATATATAACTCTATTTGCAATAGTCTGATATCAATTTTTTTATATTTCTGAAAGGCACTCTTTTCAGTAAGAAGCTGATCTATTGAGCTGCACCTATACGGTACTACATGATATAACCGATTATGAGAACATGAAAATTATTTCTCAACTAATTAAACACGTATTGTAACTTTAGAAAGCCAGAAGTTGACCTTTTTTAATGCAAAACAAATGATACTTCTCAGGATGGTGATTAACTGATTGTGACTGGATTACCTGATGGTACCAATGAAGAGTACAGGCTCCTGGGGAATGATGGCCAGCTTGCTCCGCAGGTCATCCAGGCCAATCTGTGCAATATCGATCCCATCAATGACTATAGAGCCAGCACTGAGCTCCACAAGCCTGAACAGAGCTACAGCCAGGGAGGACTTCCCTGCAAACACACATAAAAAAAAAGATGCTGTGCTGACAAAAGTGGACATGTTGAAACAAAGATATAAATGTGAGGTGGGAACGCTGCAGGCTAAAGGAACAGAGAAGGTCAGCTGTACCTGATCCTGTACGGCCTACGATGCCGATGGTCTCTTCAGGGAAAACGGTAAATGACAGGTTCTTAAGCACCAGTGGCAGATGATCTCGATAACGCATGTTCACATCCTGGAAGCTCATCTTTCCCTGCTGAGGCCAGGAGGGGGCAGGAGTGGCTGCCTCAGGACTCTGTCTGGGTGCTTCACTGTCAAGGCTCTGAGATAAGAAGAGGCGATGGTATCTGCAATGAATCACTGAATTCCTTAAGAGGGGGTGAGCCCGCCCCCCCCCCCCCCAACTGATCTGCAGTGATTTCTACTTGATAAGCTTTTTCTTTTAGCGCTAAAGAGGAAAAGGTTGTGAAATGGGAGACAAGTTCTGGAAAGTGATATGAAGGGTGAACAGATTACATGGACACAACCCCCCCACCCCAAAAAAAAATACACATGGGGACATACCAGCTAAACTGCTCTGTCTTTCTGGTTAACTGCTGTGAAAAAATGAACACCCCTTACCTTTATATAGTGATTTATCCTTTCAACGGATGTAAAGCGAGCTTCGGTTTCGGTGAGAAGCCGCACCGTGAACTGAAATAGGCCGGTCAGCTGGAGGTGACAGACAAGCAGAGAGTTAAAAGGTTCATAATCATCACTGTCACACCAATTACCTTAAAGCACTGCCTGTTTAGACATCATCAGCACAGATTCGCTGACATGCCTCCTTCACAGTCCTGCTAATTGATCTCAATTATCTACCCTGATTGTGTTGATTATAACGTGAAATAAAAAGCTGCAACCGAAACCAGCTGCTGCACATACAGTATATTCAACGCCTGGCAAAAAATTTCACACCTCAAGCAAAGCTCCCTGCATTATGTTGGGGTTTTATATGATAGGCTAACGTATATAATTCTGAATTTAAAGAAGAAAATGAGGTTCATATTACTGCTATTTCCTCAAAATGTCAAAGGTTGTAAGAAACACAGCAACCAGGTCAGGAGTAAGGAAAAGTTTAAAGTTCAGTATGGTTATAATAAAACTAAAGTTAGGATCATCTCCCTGGGCCTTCAATCATCTGAATAAAGAGTCTGCCATATCTTTAAACCCACCAAGAGATACACATCCACCTAAACCAGGGGTCAGGAACCCAAACTGCTCAAAGAGCCGTACTGAACAAAAAAACAAACAAAAAATAAATCTGTGTGGAGCCACAAAAATGTAAAAGTCTTCTATATGCCTCGTATGGAAACATGGGCTCTAAGTGTATTATCCCACTATAGAAAAGGACTATGTGGGCTTAAAGCTACAGTGTGTAACTTTTAGCGACATCTAGCGGTCAGACTGCAGACTGCAGCAACATGAACATCTCCCCCCCACCGCTTCTCCCCCCCCAACAGTACGGCGAGCGTCACGGGACAAAATGTCTTCCACGACGTCCGCATCACCTACCTTCTCAAGTGATGAGGTTTGTTTACATAGATAATTTTACAGATAGTATTTCATTAGTCTGTGTAGGGTATAGATTTCATGTAGACTTAAGATAATAAATATACCTGTTATTTTTTCTACATCGTTGTGACGTTTTGGCGATCTCGCAATCGCTAGTTTGTTGGCTCTGCGCTGCCATAGCGCAAAGATGTCTGCCTCCATGGCTGCGAGACCCGTTCCTATGTAATTATAAATAACAAATTCTAAGGCAACGCAAATATTAAGTTTAAGAGGCTGAGCTTGTAGATGATGATAAATTACATAGTTATGTATAATATATTACATTTCTGACTGTATATCCCTGTAATTATTACACACTGTAGCTTTAAAAATATAATAAGCATTCATGATTAAATGTTTATCCTGGAGCAAATGTCACATAGCAGCATGAGGTGAGGGAGGAGCAGTGAACGCTCTCACTGGGTGGAATTCACAGCGCGCCGCTTCACCGCCCTTCACTGCGGGATTTAAGTTTTTCTTGCATTGATAAAATTATAGAAAGTCAATAAAGGAGTCTTTCTATGGTGGATGTGTTTCTGTTAGGAGGAGTTGATTGAGTCATGAGGAACCAAGCAGAAACTGACAACCATCAGAGCAGAGCTCTCTAACCCCGAGATCCCACATCCTCCGTCACCATCATTCCTTATATTTTTAGGATTTGGGGAAAGAATGGAAGAAAGTTCACATCCCTGCATCAGAGCGCTACCCGTTTGATTTGTGGACGGTTTTCCATCCTTGCAACCAAACTGGCAGCAGTAGCAGAGTTTGGAGATGCAATCCACTTCTTAAATCTATCTTTGCGCTCCTCTAATTTATCCAGAAGTTCTGCAAACACACATTTTCTCTCACTCTCAGCTTGGTGGTTGGCTGCATATTAAGCCTTCCCAGGAACTGCCTTTCCAAATCTTTCTCTTTTATTTTTGACAACCTCTCATTGCAAAGCAAAAATGCAAGCAATCCTTCCGCATTGATAATGAAAGCAAATGATTTGCTCCTTTCTTTGAATCCTCTTTTCTCATTAACTATCTTCCTTTTTTTCCCCCTTTGGGATCCATGGTCCGAGAGACACCTGCAGCTTTGTTTGCCGGGCAACGCGCTGCGCTGGTTGCAAGTTATGACCACTGATCTCTATGGCTATGATGCAAATTATTGTTTAAATTTAATTATACTAACGTTTACAGCATTGGAAAACATAATTAATTTTTCTTTGACCTCCTGCAAACCATATAAAAACAAACAAAACCAAAACATCGATTTTCCTAAATTTTTGAAAAATCTCCAGGGAGAGACAAGGGGGACGCTAAAGAGCCGCATGCGGCTCCGGAGCTGCGGGTTGCCGACCCCTGACCTAAACGGACAGGCTGGGCAACGACAAGCATCCAAGGTACTCTGGAGGAGCCGCTAAAATCCACAGCTCAGCTCTAGATATTAAATCTAACGGACAAGCTGTGATTAAAAAAAAAAAAGCGGTTAGAAATGCTCTCAAACAAAAAGATGGAGCTTGAGCAAGCTTATACAGAGAAATGTCCAGATACTCTAGATGTATAAAGCTGATAGAGACCAGCAAAAGAACTCTGCATGTTGCATAATTATTAGCTGACCTTTGGAGGCAATTGGTATTAGGCTGCATTTTATTCCAATAGAAGAGTAAAGGGAATTTTAATATTGTTTTTCTTCCATTTCATCACATTTCTCCCATTTCATCACATTCCCAATAAGATTAATTTGGGTTTGTTGCTCCAAAGTGATAAAATGTGAAAAATATTTAGGCCTAAATATGAGTAAGAAACCCTAATTTTAACAGGTTTTTTCACAGACCTGAACTGCATATGAGATGGCCAGGCCTGCGTAGGCTGGAAGTATCTGATTCTGCATGAAGACAATGAAAAGTGCCACAGCGGTGATGAGGGAGATGCTGATGAGGTCCAGGCGAACAGCCAGCCAGCGCATAGCACAACTAAAGAGGTAGTTGGTGGCTTGGTTGGTGTCCAGCAGTTGCTGATATCTTTAGAAAAAAAAAAAAAAAAAAGGAGAGTGGTTGTTAATCTATTTCAGCAGGAAGTAAGCATGGCTCTGCACTGCAGTGCAGCTGAGGGCAATATTTCTAAGCTGTGGGCTAATATATTTATAGGGTAGGAGAAAAGAGAGAAACTAGAAGAGGAGATAAGATTAATGTGAAGTTTAATGGCATCAGTCAATGACAGATATCCTTGAGTTCACCTTTGGAGGAAGCTGTGCTCTCTTCCATACGCATGGATGGTGGAAAGTCCCTGCAGACTGCTGGTTATATGGGAGGTGAATGGTGACTGGCTGATATTCTCCAAGCGCTTCAGCTCGCGGATGAAAACCCTAAAAAAAAAAGAAGAAAAAAACAAACAATGACAGTATTTTAATTTCAACTTGAAATAAACCAATCAATTTGAGTAAAGCGTGTAGCTGCAATAATGAGGAATTAAACTGCGGCTCCAGGAAAGCATGAAATCATTGTTCCGCTTGGATTTGTTTCTATGAATTCCCACGAAAATCCACTTCAATCATCAAGTACAAAAACACAGCAGAGCTGCTGCTATCATTTCAATGAAAATATTGGATCATTGTGTAAAATAATTTTAATTCTTGAGCAGATCTGTTTTCAAACACGCTGCTTTGGAAAAAGCATCCATCCTTTAAAGCTACAGTGTGTAATTTTTAGCGACATCTAGCGGTCAGACTGCAGACCGCAGCAACATGAACATCTCCCCCCCACCGCTTCTCCCCCCCAACAGTACGGCGAGCGTTACGGGACAAAATGTCTTCCACGACGTTAGCATCACCTACCTTCTCAAGTGATGAGGTTTGTTTACATAGATAATTTTACAGATAGTATTCTCAGGCATAATACTGCCATCTATTGTTCAGTACCGTCTCAGTTCATCTCTCTCAACTTGCTGAAGTTACTTTCGAGCGTAATGGGCGATCTCGCAATCGCTAGTTTGTTGGCTCTGCGCTGCCGTAGCGCAAAGATGTCTGCCTCCATGGCTGCGAGACCCGCTCCTATGTAATTATAAATAACGAATTCTAAGGCAACGCAAATATTAAGGTTAAGAGGCTGAGCTCGTAGATGATGATAAATAACATAGTTATGTATAATATATTAGATTTCTGACTGTATATCCCTGTAATTATTACACACTGTAGCTTTAATTTTTTCCAAACTTTGCTGCTTTACAACCACAAATTAATACTATAAATCAGAATGTCAAGAGATACGCTAAAACAAGGTGACACATTATTGCTAAACTAAAGATTAGTAATGCACTTTTGATTGAATTTGGACGTTTTTTTATAAGTAAAAAAAACAAATCAGTAAAATCAGCTAAGTCTTGCATAGATTTGAATTTAGCCTGATTTACCGTGATAAAATAAAAACCTCTACCAGTTTTGCACATCTAAAGATAAAAAAACATTCCTTTTCATCTAAGAAAAGCAGTCAAAGCTCATTCAGATTAGATAGAAACTGCTCATTGGCTCATTAATAACTGTTAATTTGATTAATTTGATAATCCTAGACTTTGACTTTGCATATCCTTTCATCTAAACAATTCTCTGGCTTTTAGCTTTGGTTCATTGTCCTGCTGTAAGGTGAACCTCCGCCCCAGCACCAGCAGGTTTTCTATAGCCTCTAACATCTTTTCTTCAAGGATTTCTTATCCAGTTAAGTCCCAATAAAATCTTTAAAAGTTTGTTGCAGTCAAGTGGCAAAATCTTGAGGCGTTGTAGCATAAAACCAACAGTGAATCACAGGAAACAAAGCAGGGAAGCTTAAAAGCTTTGTGAAGGGGATTCAAACCACCTTAAAAACAAATGCATGGTACATTCGGGTTAAACTGGTCAGTGATATGGAGGAAATCTTAAACTACAGAAACACAGCCGAGGAGGTGGGGGCGGTGGGAAATTTGTAAATAATCCAGTGGAAAATGCTTTAGTTCTCATGACGCCACTGCACACAGGTTATGATGAGATGACACATGGAGGGAGATATGCCCCCTTTGTTCCTCCGAATTGCTTCTTTCTCACTACTGACAGTTGCTTGGTACGCAACAGGGAGCCGTACTCTTTGCAGACGGGTGAGTTTTTGACGCAGAAGTGAGAGGAGAAGAGGTTTACTGACAAAGGCAAGACTTCTGTCTATTTTTTGGCTGCCAAGACAGAAAGAGACAGTTTGGGAATTACAAGTCTCACATGAATCATTTGGCTTCATCATAAAAGCTTGTAAGGAGACGAGGAAAGAACGTGACACTTGCTCCCTTCCAGGCAGTCACGCACACAAACATGTTTATGCCTTGGGCAGTTTCACTTCAGAGATCCATTAAAAAAAAGGCACTTTCTAAAAGTGGGTAATTTCAATGGGAGATCCACGTTTACATAACACCCATCCATATCCTGCCTGGCATGTGGCATCTTTATAAGATGGTCCATTTATAAGCAGCGCTGCCGAGGGTTATCACTGCTTTTCATCAGCTGTCAGGAATCAGTTCAAGTCTGCTGTTTATCAAAGCTTATATTAAATTCCACTTGGATTTTATACCAATTAAGCGTCTCCAAATTAAGATATTCTTTAATTAAAGTGATCTCAGAAGAGACAGACTGGAGTCAGATCTGATGAAAGAAATGCTAAGATCCAGGTTTTAGGTGAAACATATTTTACATATTTCACATTACAACCCATGAGAGCATAAAGTAGACTATAACTTAATATAATTCATCCTAATTCAATCGCTAAATAAAGTCATTAACCCATATGTCTCATAAATCAATTATTACCACATACCTGAAAAAAAAAGCTAACATACTGTCAGAGCCCTAAGAGGCGCCCTGGACTGAGGCAGCTGCTGCTGGGGATTCCCTAATGAAAGCGCAACACTGTAATGAGGGGGTCTGCGAGGCTCCCACAGCAAAATAACATTTTAAGGCAGGATCGTATTCTTGATGAACTGACTGCACAGACAATATTTTCAGGTGGACCTTCTAACTTAAAAACGTATTAAAACTCCTTTTTACCCACTGACCACAGCAAATATAGCAAAGCCACTCTCTGGCATTGAAAACAAGTGCAGCAGAAGCATCAGATGCATCTGAAAACACTTTATTGGACGAGCTTCGGGAGCATCTTGAGGCAAATCTGACCTTAATGTGGACAAGCATTAAAAGCTGTAATGTTATTTTTGCACTTAGAAAAAAAATCAAATTTGCTATAAGGCGTTCAGACAAATTTCAATCTGTTTGGAACCCCTTTCTCTCATACTAGTGGCCTCCAAGAACTTCCTCCAACATTGCATTAGATTGAAAGATTTTATGGTTTCAGTTAAAAAGCTGAGCATACACAAAGGCATACTTTGTTGGCCAAGAGGACCTTGGAATGCAGGTCGAGCAATTCACCTACTGTTTTAATTTGTTTATTCTGATGCCTGCCCACATTTAACAAACAAAAACTGAAGTCTACTGTCGGTGTAGTGTTTTTTTTTTTTTTTTGGTTTGTTTTTTGATTCATTACAATCACAATAATTGTAATTATTTTTGGGTCCAGTCTGGGTGGGGGAGGGTGTGGTTTTTCTGAATGTGTATTAAGTTTAAAAAACCTAAAGTCTTTTGTAACCATGAAGACGATCTATTGTTTCTACCTCTGACTTTTCAATAAAAAGATTTGAAAAAAAAAATGTGGACAAGCATAAAAAATGAAGCAACAGAAGCTTTTTTGCTGCTGAAATCACATTAGAGCACAAAATACGGATATAATTAACTGTAGTTTGTAGATTTGATCCAAAACTCGGAACTATGTTTATCTTGAAGTTATTCATTAAAGGAATACACATTATTTTGAGGTTATTGGGCAGAAGAAAAATCCAACTTTTCCCCACTTTGTTGGATTCACCTTTAATGGCAAACTTGCAGTGACACATAAACAATGAATGAAGCAGAGAGAGTTATTATGTCCTGTTGAGGTAGTGCTGCCAAATAAGCACGCTGGTGATGCACAATCATATATGTTATTGAGTAACACTGCTGTAAGTATTTACCCCTTTGTATTTCCCTAAATACATGTAATAAAATATACCCAATAAGAAACATTAAAGATAAGAAAATAATGTCTCAGTTATTTTCTCGATCAGCTCCATATGGAATGAAAAAACAACCAGTTGCCAGCAAAAGGAAAGCGCCACCAAGCATCTTTACAATAAAATGGAGTGATGAGAGTCTGACCTGGAGACACGATTGACGACACACAGGAAGACACCCAGGGGCAGGACTGATATCAAGAACCAGGGGAAGATCATCCCCACCATCCCCAGGCAAAACAGCACCAGAGTCAAGTTTTGAAGCAGCATTTCAGCTTGCATGGTCAGACGCACGTCCACTGTGAGGAAGAGAAGAAAATAAAGATAGGTCAGAGGCCCTGTGTGATGAAAGATGTGAGGGGAAGTGTGTTGAGTGGTTTTCTAAGCAACTAAAAAACATGCTTGGTTGTTTGTCATGACCAAGTTTACATGCATTTAGACCAAATTTAGCAAGATTCCCTGCCCCCATGAGTCTCACATCTTGAATGAATTATGTTTTATGTAATTATGTAAAACTAAATTAGTTTGATGTTTTCTTTCATCTCATTTAGTCATGGATAAAAAAAAGGATGTAGAAGAAACCGGCTAAAAAGTTATCCAGATTTTTGCAGAACCTCTACTTTTTATTGATTTATTTTTAACCAGGTGATGAAATTAAGATCCTTTCTGGGGTTGAGTTGTGGAACCTGGAATACTTTAATTCCCTTTTTCCGAGTCATTCTTCTGTAGATCTTTTTCCTGTCATGAATCAGTTTCAGCCTTGACAGTCTGGGTTATGTAGATGCAACCTGGTCAACCTAAGCAATGCTGCCATTTTCCATTTAGAGAGAAGAGGTTGGTCTCTTGATAAATTGATCATAGATCTTCTGCTTTTCTGCTCTAGCCATGTTCTTAAGCATTAAACATGTTAACCCAGACCTGTTTCTTGTCAGAAAGTGACCTACTAACTCTTTCCATGCTGATGAGTAGCTTCACTGCTGATGTTTTCCCTCTCTGGGGTTATTTCAAACACACACCTGGATGCTCAAGACTCACAAACAGCCACATCTTCTGCTTTCAAAGCAGTAGTGACACAGATCATCAGTATTTAATCAAATACGTTTGGTCCAAATCTAAATACTTAAAGGTATGAAAAAGATGATTTTTCCCAGAAATTAATCTAAAATGATTTAATTGATGGAGGGCATTCTTGCACTTATGGTGGTTGGCAAAACTTCTGCTGGACTGGTAAATTACGTTTGACTCCTGCTGACTCTGTGCATCCTGGCACTTTGCTGCCTCTCTAGGTGAAATACAAATTTACGGGTTGAGGCTTTTGCAACGTAGAAAACTTTTGCAAAAGGGGGGCACACTGACGCATGCGCACAATTAAAAAATACACAAATAGCATTCACAGTCTGCCTTACATTCGACTCTAGACATATCTTCTACCACAGAATCCTCTTTCCTGCCTTAAAATGTGGATGGAAAAGCTGCTGGGGAAGATCAAACAGGCTAACCAGTCATACTGGGGTACATGTGACTCTTCCTCAAATCTTTAGGAAGAGGAATGCTTGCATAGTTTGACCGTGGGCAGTATCTGAACCTCTACTTTATTTCACTTAATGCTTAAAATACCCATATATGACCAAATACTGTTTGTGTGTTTGGTGTAAAAGAATGGTGGATGAACTGTAGGGTTCTAAAAAAAAAACAACAAAAAAACAAAAGAAGCTCAAAAAACAACAAGAATATTGACACATGAAGCAAAGACAAGTGAAGTGGATAATAGAGAGCAACTTGCACGGGAAAAACACTCTGCCGAATCACACTCAGCCTCTACACTACACCTTGTCAACCACATTGACTTCACCGACTGAGAGCTCTCCTCAGGGACAGGTTCTCAGTCAAGACAAATCAAGCCTCACCCTCATCCATGTCCCTGGAGAAGCGGGTCAGAATGCGACCCAGAGGCGTCGTATCGAAGAATCGCATGGGGCTGAGAAGGAGCCTGCGGAACAGCTTGTCATGGAGAGCAGAGGCGGCCTTCACCGTGCACTGTCAAAGCAGACAACAAGTCATGTTTCAATGCAAGACCCGACACATGTAAACAAACAAATTGAACAAGCATACGGCAGCGATCATAGAGTGAAGGGGAATCACTCAGAGATCGAGGCAGCCACATGTCGGCTGCAGACCTACGAACACCGGCTTTCAATATGCTTAGCATGTGTGCGGAGCCGGGTGGCTGTTTTCCTTCTGCGTGAAGGGTGGGCTGTCAAATCCTGAGTCATAATGAGCTTTCTGGGAGGCTTACATAAAGGTCATGACCCAATTCGCAAAAGACATTTCACCAATTGGACAGAAATTACATGTGGCAGCAAAGAACAAATTAATTCTATTGATGGAATATTTAACACACACAAAGATCTCATCACAGCTAGAGGTAAGAAAAGATCATCCATCTTTGAAAAATTTGCAATTTCAAGTGGCAAGTATTAACGTTGGGGACTAACCTCAGCAATGGTTTGTCAGGACGGGTTAGCATGAAAAAAAGAGGACGTTCACCCGAGGGGTGGTGGGGGGGGCTGACATGGGCACAAACACTTTTCCTTGATTTCTATTTTTTTTTTTATTCAATCCCAGACAGACACACACAGCCTTTGTAAAGCTGTGAAAAGCAGCAGTGGACAAATACTAAGTGGATTTGGCCTGCAGCTATTTCCCATTACGCTGCTGCAGCCACACAAGCTTGAAAAATGACAATTATAGGGGAGCACTTAACTGTAGAACATTAATAATATGTGAAGTTCTGAGATTATGTCAAAGTTCATCAGTGTTTGGGAAGAAAGGATGTTTAGAAAGACCCTTACCTTGACAAACACCAACCCCCTCACAGTTTTCAGAAATAACGCGGCTCCCATGGAAATGACATAAACAGTGGAGTAATACTGAATATGGGGGTTGAGCCTCATGCTGTTGCTCTCCATCGTTTCATTCGCCGAGATTAATGATGTGTTCTGAGGGCAGATGGAGCAACAAATTACAAACACTGAGAGAGAGAAAAAAAAATCCCCATTTGGCTCCCTAATCAAATTGAGAAAAGCACAGTTTGGCTTTCAAAAAAAGTACATAAAATCCAGCTGGCCTGGTGACGTTTTTACTATTCGGAGCACATCACCTCCACGGCGACGAGTCCTTGCTTTGCTGCACATCTGTTTCTCAACTACTCGTGCTTGTTTTTAATTAAGTTTACCGATGTGCCGTTACTTTTTTAATCATGCACATTCAGATTAATGCTCAGTCTGCTGCCACAACTCACTGAAGCAGAGTAGTTAGTTTTCTTCTGGGAGCCAAACACACGCTAAAGAGAGGCGCCTGCCGTGATGTGCAAAAGTATTCCAACCCCTTCCAAAATTTGTCCCACTTTGTCAGGTTACCAACACAAAATCTAATTTACCTTACCGGAATTTTATGCAATACACCAATGCATGAAATGGCAAAAACTGCAAGAGCTGTATTTGCATCCAACCCCTTTTTACTCTGATACCATAAAGAAATTGATGAAAATGTTTGTTGACTTACCCCACTGCCCTGCCTGATCCAGTAGCTCAGCCACCAGTTACTAAAGGCTATGCTGCCAGTTGTGGACAGGAAGAAGACGATGTTGATGATAAAGACTAATGGACCTCCTGCTGCTTTAATGTATGCTGCGTACACAGACCAGGCCACAGCACCAGAGCCTTTTTCTTCTGCTTTCATCAGTTGCTCTGAAACAAAAGACGAGACAAGATAGGGGGGAAAAAAGTCACATTCAGCTTTAATCTCACGTATAGGATAAAAAAAATAGATAACTAAAAGACAGCATCCCTCACCTCTGTCCCTGCTCTCCACCTTTATCTCAACCTTGGCAACATCAGCACCGCTGTCAGCTGTTTTCACAAATCCCCCCGTCCGTTTATTCTTCAAATTCTCTTTTACTACATTCTGGAAGACAAATGTGAAAAACAAGGGCTCAGATTTGATGAAAATCTTCCACAAAATCGGCTCAGCTCCATTAATACCAGACAGAATTTAAACAGAGATAAATGTGACACTGTCTTTTTACAGCATTGCCAGCATAAAAAAAAAAAAAAAAAAAAGGTACATAAACAATGAAGGGCCTTGTACATCTTAACTTTTCCCTTGTATCGAGCCCGTCTATCTGTCCTCATGAATTATTCAGCTTGTAATGTTTAGAGTTGCTGTGTATCGGGGGAGGGGGGGATCTTTCACTCAAAGGAGGAGCCTTTGTCCCTCATGTGGCCCCAGCCTTACCTCCTGTTGCATGCTGTTGAATAAGGTGGCATAGTCACGCGCTTTGCTCATTAGTTGTGCATGGCTGCCGTGTTCAACAATCTGCCCGTCCTTCATCAGGATCACATCATCACATTCGGGCAGATACTGAGAATACAAAGGAAGCAAAATACAAAGGTAAGAAGGTTGAAGGTTTTTTATATAAATGTAAAGTATATGTATGCATAAAGGTTGGAAGATTTGAATTCAGAAAGTTTATGGTTGTTTAAATGTGTTTGGAAGATAGACTCAAACAGACATTTCAATCCTCCCAGTATTTTCTGTGAAATCGATCAAGGCGAAATAAGATGTTCTTCATCTGATATACAACATAATATACAACACACAGCCATTTTTTCCATATTATTATATTTATCACCTGAAACTTTTCTTTCTGTTTTAATGCTATCTTTTTCATTATGTGACCGCTTTTAATAGCCTTGTTGAAATGTGTGATTTTTTTTTTTTTTTTTGCTTCTGGTTTGATTCAAAAAAGTCATTTAGTATTATTCTAGCATTTCTTATTTTCTGAATCAAACTCCATGTAGATGAAATGTCATTCATTCTTCTGAAAAAGACAAATGGTTCCTTTCGCTGTTCAGAAACTCAACTGTAAAACAAATACATCGTCTATAGCGATGTTAACCCCGCCCACCGACTTTTAACGGTGAGGCTAAGGTTTTGTCCGAATGTCCGCCCTAAGCACTCTATAGGGCACTACGTAGTTGTTATATCATTTTAAATTAGTGTCTGAATGTCTATTGGATGCAAAAGTTGTGGACTCGAAATTTCCCATAATGCACTTTGAAAAGTTGTGATCATCCATGGTCACTAGATAAGCAGATATATCCTGAAATACTTTGTGAGGAGAGCTGTTGTCACAGCAGCCCCAAATAACAAAAATGGTGCAGGCACTATGCAGGGAGGCGGAGTCACGTGACCAACGGGGAATGAAAGTTGTGATCATCTGTCTGAACGGTCAGTTAACTGAAGTCACTATAAAGTCCACTATAAAGTCATTGCTCTATATAGTAATTGAGGGATTTGGGGGTTAGGGTGAACGTTAATGATACGTGTCCACACCATGTGTGTGGAAAAGTCACACAAAAAATACTGTATTAATAACTTTGCATGGGATTTGCCATTTTTTATGTTGTGGTACATTGCAGCTGAGTGGAAGCAGCTGGATGAGCTCTGTCCTAGGATGTCTTCCAGACACAGTGCAGGCGGTGGGAGACAATGTTGGACAATGTCCCCCATGTCATACATAATGTTACGGAGGTGGAGATCTCCTTCGGTGAAAGACCACTGCACCAAAAGTGTACAAAAGATAGAGCCATTGCAGCTCCTTCCCCCTAATAGTTTTTATAAACCATAGAGATCTGCTCAGTTAGACCTGTTTTCCCAGTTTGACCTGCTCCTTAGCTCTCTTCTGTATTCAGGATGTTGTTTTTTTATGTTATCTAGATATTGAAAGCCATTTTTCTTTTTATATTGAAATACTTTTCATTTAACCCAAGTCTGTCATGCTTTCAAGAAATGCAAAGTTTTTTTTTTAAAATGCTTCCTTTGCTGCAGTCTTTACATTTTTGCTCTTTTTCAGACTTTTCCAGTCTTCTCTAGGCCTGTAAGATTCCGTTGCCACTGAAAAAAACTGAATCTCCCCCACAGTGAAACAATAAAGGATATTTTTACTCAATTCTATGTGCTTTTGGTTTTTAATAAACGCTCATTCTAATAAACTATTTTCACATTTGGGTAACGTCAGACACATTTATTTACTCACTTATTAATTCAATGCCAGATTTACAATTATATTCAAATGACCATGTCTATTTATAGGTAAGGTATTTAGAGGTTAGTCCACTTCTCAATGTACTAATGTGTCAGTAAAACAGATCAGAAGGAAATTGACAGCACTAGATGAGATAACCGGATTTCATCATCAAATATCTAAAGAGATCGTTTTGGGCAAAGTTGCATTAACTTGTATTCCGGATTGTTTATTCCATGGAGATAGTTTGTTTGGCTGCACCAACTGTTACACCAGCTGAAAACAATCACCAGGTAGACAGACTCAAAATGTGCCCAGTTCCATCAGTTAGCCCTGCAATGCATGTGCCTGGAGATCAGCCTTTACCCTCGCCATGATCCCAGTCAGTGCCAGAGGGAAGACGGAGGCTTGGCAGTCAGATAGAGGGATGTTTGGCTACAGATAAAGTAGTATAAGTTCAGACTACCACAGTTCGGTAAAAATTGTAGAACTTTTCAGATTTAACAACCAGAATTAGTTATTTATTTACATCAGGTAAGACTAATTTCAATGAAAACTTTGGATCTTGGATGTGCCGTGCAAGTTGATGTGACAGTTTTCTGGACATAGATCAAAATTTAATTTGTACCACTTTTCATTCTTTTTCCCAAATATAGACCTCTATTTATAGTTCGTGTTTCAAAATGACAGAAATTCAGTGAGTAGTGTCTATAAAAAGTTAAAAAGTTCACAGGTGGTTCTGACCTGCAGCTGGTGAGTTACAAACAGCACCGTCTTGCCTTTCGCCACGCCTCGAATGGCTCTGCTGAAGATATGTGAACCCACACATGCATCGACTGCGCTGAGGGGGTCATCCAGCAGTAGTATGGGTCTCTCGCTGTAGAGAGCACGGGCCAGGCTCACCCTTTGACGCTGCCCGCCGCTCAGGTTGGCGCCTCTTTCTCCAATCTATATGAGAAATACCAAACTAAGTTCACTGATATTTAGCTGGTAAAATTCTGAGTGTCTTTGAAGAGAAAAAAACCCCAAAACACAGACCTCAGTCATATCTCCGTAGGAAAGCTCTGCAAGATCTTGGAGAAGACAGCATGCTTCTAGCACTGCACCGTATCTGCAGTGAAAACAAGGGCAAATAAATCGAAAGTTACGTATGTAACTACGGTTCTATGAATCCCGGATGACCGCCAGAGGGCGGTGCTGAAAGCACTGAATGTTCCCTTCGGGCATGCGCAGTTCGAATAATTATACCAACAGAGTCACACCTGTGACACCGGATGACCACTCAGAAGCTATATAGCCTGGTGTCATCCTTTGCTCTGCTCCTACAGAATCTTCTCGCAAAAGCAAGGATTCTGAGTGACAGAGAAGCTCTGGCGATCATCCAGGATTCATAGAACCATAGTTACATACGTAACTTTCGTTCTATTTCATCCCTACTGACCGCCAGAGGGCGGTGCTGAAAGCACTGAATGACTAATGCCAACGATGTCACAAGGAATCCTGAGCACATACCTCACAGAGGAGGCCCAGCAGAACCTTGTAAAAGGACCTGACCCAGGGGATGAGGGGCAGCCACATTGACACTGTAGAACCTGGTGAAGGTGGTTGGGGAAGCACATGAAGCAGCAGCACATATTGCTTACATCAGAACCCCTCTCAAAGCAGCTCAGGAAGCGGTGACGCTCCTGGTGGAATGTGCTCTCACACCGACTGGCAGGGAGCAGTGACCTGCAGCGTAGGCGTGGCAGATGACACTCACAATCCAATGGGACAGACGCTGTTTAGAAAGAGGATAGCCTAACCTTGGACCTCCATAGCATAGGAAAAGCTGGTCCGAGCGTCTCAGATTGGCGGTGGCTGCAATGTATGCCTCCAACGCTCTTACTGGGCACAACAACTCAGACTCATTCTCAGTTGTACCAGATTGAGGCTGAAACCGAGCCAGCCGCAATGGCTGGCTACGGTGAAAAGGAGACAACACCTTAGGCACAAACGCAGTATTAGGCCACAGGGTAACACCAGAGCCATCTGGATTCAACCTGATAAACCTAGGGCTGACAGAAAGAGCTTGTAGCTCGCTGACCCTCTTAGCTGAGACGATAGCCATCAGGAAAGCAGTCTTGCAGGAAAGCCACTTGAGTTCTGCTTGTGCCAAAGGCTTGAATGGAGGGTGGCACAGAGCTGTGAGAACCAACGGCAGATTCCAATCTGGGGCTCGTGGAGCGGGCCGCTGGCACAACCTATGAGCACCACGCAGAAAAAGTGAAACCAGTTCATGGCGCCCCACTGTACAGTTGTCAACAGATGACAGACATGAAATTGCTGCAACATACACTTTAAGGGTCGAAGGAGAGCGGCCCTTATCAAGGAGAGACTGGAGGAACTCCAAGATAGTGGGCACAGAGCAGGAAACTGGGTTCTCATTGTGGGCAGAGCACCACTGAGAAAAGAGGCGCCATCTGTTAGCATACTGCAGCCGAGTGGAGGAAGCCCTAGCACTCAATATGGTGTGTCTCACGGTGTCTGAACACCCAGTCAGCCTCCCAGGGGCCATGCCCACAGCTGGAGACGTTGAGGGTTGGGGTGCCATATCTGTCCCCCCAACTGAGACAGCAGATCCCTCCTTGCTGGAAGACGCCATGGAGTACCGTGACACAGACTCCAAAGCAGCGGGAACTACGGCCGCGCTGGCCAGAACGGAGCTACCAGCAACACTCTGTGGCCCTGCTCGAGAACCCTCCGTAGAGTCGGCCAAATCAGTGAGAGGGGTGGAAAGGCATACAGGAGAACCTGCGGCCATGGATGAGCCAGTGCGTCCTGGCCCAGTGCGCCCGCCACACCGGTTAGGGAATACCATAGGGGGCAATGGGTCGACTCCTCTGTGGCGAACAGATCTACCTCTGCCTGCCCAAAGAGGTTCCAGATTATGTGCACTACGTCGCGGTGAAGAGACCACTCTCCCGGAGCAGGTGCCTGGCGGGATAGAGAGTCCGCAACCTGCTTCTGCCGTCCTGGCAGATACGCTGCGCGCAGGGTACACAGACTGGGAAACGCCCATTTCAGGAGATCCCTCGACACCTTCAAGAGACGTGCTGACCTGGTGCCACCTAGGTGGTTTATATGATAAACAACAGAGGTGTTGTCTGTCCGAATCAGCACGTGCCTTCCCTCTAGGTGGGGCAGAAGGCACCTGAGGGCCATGTGCACAGCCCGCAGCTGACATCCGTGGTGACCACCTCCCTTCGACACACTACTAGCCCCATTTTTAACACCACGGGACAAAAGGGTCCCGTCTCGCCAAGGAGCTAGGGCATGGAGGCAGCTCCTGGTCACCATCAGCCTGCGATGCCTGTGCAGCCTGGCGTCTAGGCGAAAGCTGTTGAGCCATCGCTGAAGGAGCAGCCCTAAGGGCACGACACGAGTGACTGATGTCAGTTTGCCCAGCATTCGCAGGAAGATGATGTAGGGAAACTCCCTGCCCAGTCTGAATCGACGGACAAGCTGGAGTATGTCGTCCACCCTGTGAACAGATGGACGGGCCATCATGGTAGCGGAGTCCAGATGCATCCCAAGAAAGGTGGTTGTCTGAGAAGGAACCAGACAACTCTTTGCCAAGTTGACTTTGAAGCCTAACAATGACACATGAAGTAGAAGCTGGGACGTATCCCGAGAGGCATCTACCTGAGAGGGAGCACAAAGAAGCCAATTGTCCAGGTATGGCAGAATCCTGACTCCGGAGGCCTGTAGAAGAGAGAGGGCTACTTTCACACCTCGAGTAAACACCCTCGGGGAAAGAGAGAGCCCGAATGGGAGCACCCGGAATTGCCAATGGCGCCCCCGATAGGCGAACCTGAGAAAACGGCGATGTTCTGCCGCAATAGGCACGTGAAAGTAGGCGTCTGTCAGATCTATTGATGTAAACCAATCTCCCGCCACAATGGTCTGAAGGACCTCTGTTATGGTGAGCATGTGGAATGGAAGGACCTTCAGGTACCGATTCAGTCCCCTTAGATCTAAAATGGGGCGAAAACCGCCGGTCTTCTTGGCCACAAGGAAGTATGTTGAGTAGTAGCCTCTGGGTTGCCGCAGAGGATCTACAGACTTGATTGCCCCCTTGCCCAGGAGGGCGGAAAGCTCCTGGTCTAGTGCCTGAGATTTCACCGGGTCTGTGATGACAGTCATTTTGACCCGGTGTGAGAGGGGGGGCCGCCGTCGGAACTGGAGCCTGAAGCCATTGGTTAAGGTGGCAACCACCCATGGATCTACAGCATGAGCAGCCCAGAAATTCAGCTACTGATGGGAAAAATGTCCGACGGCTGGCCCGGTGGCATCATCTTCTATCCCCACGGCCCCTGGGGGCTCTGGGGGGAGGGCGTCCAGGATTTGAGGGGGTTCACATGACCTCCCGCATGGAACCGTCACCGGCCTCTCCAACCACACTCTGAGATGAAAATGAACCAGCCTCAGAGGCTTGAGAGGACCCTGCCTCCTCCTCATCTCTAAAATGGGAAGCGGAAGCAGCCAGAGAGATAACGTCATCCTCTACAACCAGCTCGGGCATTGGTGGGGAAGAGAGCCCAACCACTGGGAGCGAGGGATCAGATTGCCGTTTCTGCAACAAGGACTTCATCTCTGCCAGCTCTGCTGACAATTGCTCCACCCTTGTGGACAGGCCCTGGTCAGGTTTGGCCTGCTTCGTCCGGGGGAGGGGCACAGATGCTGTGGTCCCACCACGGCGCTTAGAACGCTTGGGGGGAACCACCTGCCCAGAGGGCGGAAGGTCCGAGCCCTCCTGGGGGCACAACTGGGCCAACCGAGCCACCCTCACTGCATGGGGCAAAAAGCTGCAGTTCATGCAGGGGTTCTCAGACAGCGCCTCCAAAAGGTGCTCATGTCCAAGGCAGGTAGGGCACAGGTCGTGGCCATCCTCTGCCTGCAGGGCAGCCCCACAATCCATGCAGCTGTGAGAGCCATCCATGTCGAAGGCCGACAAGGCTTAAAGAACAGAAAGTATCGAAAATCGGGAGAGGGGGCGGAAACGCAGCCGTCACCAATTATAGCAGAAAAACGAAAGAGGCTGCGAGCACAAGGCAGCCGATACTGGGAGAGGGGGCGAGAACCGCTACCGTCACCAGGTATAAAACCAATAAACCAAAAAAGCTAACAACGTTAGCTGTATGGAAACTTAAGTTGGGAGTAGGAGCGAACAACGCTGCAGTCACCAATTATAGCGGATAAAACAAGAGAGGCTGCGAACACAAGGCAGCCGATACTGGGAGAGGGGGCGAGAACCGCTACCGTCGTCAGGTATAAAAGCAATAAACAAAAAAAGCTAACAAGCTAACAACGTTAGCTGTATGGCAAGTTAAGTTGGGAGTAGGAGCGATAAACGCTGCCGTCACCAATTAAGAGAGCAGACCAAGGAAAAGACTGCCAAAAAGGTTGACATTGGGAGAGGGGGCGAAAAACGCTGCCGTCACCATTTATAACAAAGCAGACCAAGGAAGAAGGCTGCAAACAAACCAAAAAAGGCTAACAACGTTAGCCGTCTCCAACTTCGGCAAACGAAGTAGACCACACTTGGTTGGGAGAGGGGGCGAAAACCGCTGGCGTCAGTAATTATAGCAGCGCAGACCGGTGAAAAAAAGGCTGCAAAAGTAGGAAATATACTGGGAGAGGGGGCGAAAACCGCTGCCGTCACCAGTTCGAAACAAAACAGCACGAAGCTGTAGGTAAAAAGCTAAAGCCGTGAGCCGGGAGAGGGGGCGCGGACGCTACCATCACCAGCAAACAACTCACTTACCTTCCGTAATCCTCAGAATCGACCCGTTGCAGCCCTGGGAGGGCGGAGAATAACCGCAACTCCAGTCAAGAGACAGGGGCTTCAGACAACGGGGAAGTTAGCGAACCGCTTGCGAGAAGAAAAAAGGAGCAGAGCAAAGGATGACACCAGGCTATATAGCTTCTGAGTGGTCATCCGGTGTCACAGGTGTGACTCTGTTGGTATAATTACTCGAACTGCGCATACCCGAAGGGAAGATTCAGTGCTTTCAGCACCGCCCTCTGGCGGTCAGTAGGGATGAAATAGAACTGAGATGCTATGCTGTTCATTTGAAGATATTATTAACTGGGACTCAAGGTGTGATTTTACCTGTCTGAGTCAAACTCATTTCCAAATAAGATGTTCTCCTTTAGGGAGTCGTTGAGGATCCAGGCATGTTGGGAAACATAAGCAAATCCACCACATGCTGCGACTCTACCTTCTACCAGAGTCATCTGTAGAACAGAAACAGAACATTTTAAGACTTTTATGGCAAAGAAAAACTGTTCATTTTAATTGTAGTCTTTTAACAAGAGGAAGGAAAGTTCCTGAATCCAACCTGTCCAAGTAATGCAGATAGAAGTGAGCTCTTCCCACTTCCAACGCTTCCACAAATTCCAACCAGGGACCCCTTCAATAAGAAAGTTAGATAATCCAGATTAGGGTTTGCTCAACTGTTTAGACAAAATCCCTTTAACTGCACTGATTGGTGGCGTTACCCTTTTGATTTGCAGATTAATGCGGTGCAGGGTCTTGTGCAGTGGCGGCCGTATGCTCTGGGTGGAGGAGATGGTGCTCTGCGGACTCTCCTGTTCCATGTTTGTGAGAAGACTTTGCCCGTTGGGTCCATCTTGATTCCCCTTGTTGTCGTCTGTAGGAATGAACAAACTAAGCTTCTCCCTGCGCAGCACTCGCTGTATCCCACTACGCCTCTTGGGAGGCAGATTTGACTTTACAGCAGGGGGACGCGCCTTCTCCCAAGCCAGAGTGGCGTCCAGAAACTCCACTGTGTTGCTGGGATCCTCTGTTTTGTCTAAAATCTTCTCTCTGTCTTCCATCATGAAGAGCCTCTGTGGAGTTAAACCGGAAACAGTTCTCACTATACCATCAGCTATACACTTTTAATGCAGAAATGTTAAAAGCTTTTAAATAATACTGTTAATAGAATAATTTATTGCAATTTCCCTTTTATGCTTAACTAAAAGTTTTTCAACTTGGGATCTGTCATACATGGCGTTACGTAATTACATACTTTTACCGCTTTAATGACTGCATTACAGAGCCTAAAGCTTTTAAGTACAGTCTGGCCTTTCCTTAAGCTCTTCAGCACTTTATAATTCCTGCACGAGAGTGAATTCAGAGAGAAGCTTGGACCCTGTGGTGCATTGTTGGCAGAGATGTCTGCTTACTTAAACCCTGGCTGGCTCTGGGAACTTCTCTCACTGACATGTGACTTTTCCCATGTGCTCGGAAACACTATATCAAAATATGAGGTGTTCAGCAACAGGATCTCCTTTTCATTTGTTCTAGGTAGAGACCTTTTGCCAGTTCTCACACAATAAAGTTTTAAATTTTGATCAAATATAAAGGAGCATTAAAAAAATTCTTAAGAGTACTTCATGGGGATTTAATGTGACAGATTAAGAAAGTAATGGATCTTTAAGGAGTAATAGAAAAATGATGCATGAATTTTCTTATTTCACAAGTAAAAATCTATAAAAAAAAAGTAAATTAAAAACCCTGTGGCACGAATATGCATCTTGATCTTAAAGGAGCTATAGTTTTCCTGACAACAGATTCTCCGACCTCAACTGTTAAACTCTGCAAATCCTCCAGAGTTACCACAGGATTCCTTCCCACTTCTCTGATTATAACTCTTATTGCACATATTTTCAGTTTAGATGGATATTGGGTCTGATGTTGTGCCATAATCTTTCCATTTGTGAATGACAGATTGAACACAGATATCTGAAACACTCCACGCTTGAGCTATGGGCTCCACTTTATCTCAGACCTGTCTAACTAATTACATAATGCACTCCAACGATTTTGATTTGCCAGGAAAGGTTACACATTTTCCATTTCAGTGTTATGCATTCCTTTGTTTTTGTCTATGATAAATGCCCATATATATATATATATATATATATATATATATATATATATATATATACACACACACACACATGTATTGTGAATATTCCAGATGTTACTATTGTTCTCACCTGAAACCTTTTGACTGCGACGGCACCCTCCGACAGCGATCTCACAGCTAGAGGTGTGACTTTTAGGGCAAAAGTCATTGAGTTGAAAACAGCCACTACAGTAAAAGCCTTACGGATAGGAGAAAAAAAAAAAATTATTGCACCGTTTTTCTGGCACCAGCCTTTAAAACCCAACAATAAACACAAAAAGGATTGATTCACAGGAGTGTGACAGCTGTTGTTTAAAAGCAGTTCAGAACTAATCTGACAATGCTTTGTTCCGTTTACGTCTCGGGTTCCCGAGTATGAATACCTCAACAGCAGTAAGGTCATATCCCAAGGCCATGTGGAGGGTGAACGTGCACACGCTTGCTATCACGACGACGATGGGAGCCACACCCACTGTGAGACTCTGGACGACCCCAGCTCTTTCAAGTATCCCCCTTTCTTCTGATCGCACTTCTGTGGAAGAGACATGAAAGGGAGAGATGACTAAAACCACATAAAAAAAGAACAAAATAGGAGCTGAGTGGCTCCCAAAGGGTCTGCCAATGAACCTTCAATCAACAGCACTCCTAGAGCCACTAACCACCCCAGCGTGTATAAAAAAACAGATTCAAGAGGCAGAATGAGAGCTCTCTCTTGTAGGAGCTTGAAAACCTGCTGAGGATTGACAATTCTCTGGGCCTAATGCCCAAACACTGACCCCTTTGCTCCATGTTTGTATCTCCTCAATGCATATGCGGGATGTTTTGTTAACCTGACGCACTGGGCCCCAATGCAGGAACAAAAACCCTGAGCATCTTAAGCCCCAGCAGCACGGTGTGTGAAATATGAGAACTTCGTCCTCCAAATCCTCTCGGTACATCTTATTCCCAATTTGGATTCCCTTTAGATACGTTTCAGTGCGAGTCGCACAGAGAGACTCATACATCCCAGCCAAAAACTCTGATCATCCATGTAATGGTGATACTAATTGAAAGGAATGGCTCTGTAACCTGCAAGGCTCATCTGTAATTAAAGTGAATACCAATCATTTATCACTGTAATAGGTCATCACAGAACAGCAGTAAAACCGAGTCCCACTTGATTCATTTAGAGAGCGATTAAAAAGGGGGGGAAAAAAACTGCAAAGACCACATGAAAAACAGCCTCTTTCAGTATACTGACACATTTGGAGGAAAATGTATTTAAATAAAGGGGACAGAAAACCACAGAAAAAAATAAATGATGGTAAAAAGCAGCAAAAACAGGAAATAAGCCCTTGCATGTAATCGCTGAGTCATTTAGGAAGCAGACAGTCACTCACTGTGAACGTTCCGGGAGAACGCGTCTTCCCAACAGTACATCTTGATGAACTTTATGCAGCCCAGGATCTCGTTCATGAGCCTCACACGCCGGTCAGTGACCGTCACGCACTTCTTGCGAAAATACGCCGTCAGCCTTGCTGCGAGCATCTGTCCAGGCGGCGACGGGGGGGAAAACGATGACAGAATAAGTGGCAGGAGAGGAAATGAAAGCAGACGCACTTGTATTGGCTGAGCTGTAGGGCCTCTCCGGGACACTGGAGTGATAAACGCCCTTCACATGAACGCCTGCGTCTCCGGCTGTGCCAGAGGTATAATTGGTGTAATATGACATTAACGGATAAAAAGGTGACGGGAGATTTATGATCACGTAGTTATGATCCTATTAAAAGTGCTGGCAGGGTTCTTTAAGAGTCTAAAATAACTTTAGTAAAAGAAAAACAAATATCAAATAATTTTCATATATTTTTTTTCTTTAATTTTCTTTTTATTTAGCATGGCTGTCTTATTATTTATTCACCTTCAACTGTTTAACATTTTCTGACAGCAAAATTAGAAACTTCAATGTATTTTAAGGGATTCTATCAAAGAGACCCTTGCAAAAAAATTTCTATTTTTTCGTATTCTTTACTAATAGTCAGAAATATTTAAATGCATTTTTATTTAGCCCTTTTTACTCTGATGGCCTTGAGAAAAAAAAGGACAAATTTGGTGCAGGAAATGGCTTCAGGGATAATCTCATAATGAAACTTAAACTTTTGGTCCCCTTTAAATGTTTTTTTTTTATTTCTTTTTAAACCGCTTTTAAAATTGTGGTATTATTATTTTTTTTGGTCATTATTATTATTTTCTTAATTTCTATGTATTTCTTTTTTAATGCTTTTATTTTTTGTAGTACTTTGAGGTCTTTTTGATGAAAAGTGCAGTATAAATCAGATGTATTATTTTTCCAGAATAAAATGTCAAACCAAAAATCTATATAATCCTTATATTGTATAAAATTTTGTACTTTTAGTTCAGTCTGTAAAAAAAGGTTCTAAGAGTATAAAAAAATGTCTGATGACCTTTGGAAAATTGTGCAACTAACGCCTTAAAAGATAGACCTAGAATCGCATTCCTGATTTCTTAAACACAGAGTTCTCGTACCATAACTGGGTAAAAGAAGATGAAAATGGCTGATCCCAGTAAAGCTGTGGGCCCCAGGAAGTATGCAGTGTATGAAAGACCGAGTATCCCCACCAAGGGCCCCCCTGCCAGCAGGCAGCCCACGGACACCGCTTCGTACAGTCGCTGGCCATCACTGGAGCAGATGTTGATCAGCTGGGGATGGACAGATTAAATTCTATTAAAGAGCTGAACAATTTCACACCAGACAATAACAAAATTAGCCAAACGACATCTCTGAATTTCTACACTTTAAACGTGAGACTAATTTGAGCAAATTTTATTTTAAAAAACATGAGCTGGGAAGGTGTACAGGTCCAAACTGAGGCCATTTCAACAATCAGCATGTGATGCTGATGTGGCAGCAGATCATTTTAGCTCATTCGGACTCACATCTGTCTCCACTGATGTCCCCTACCTCGCCTGGAGTGATGTCTTTAGTGTTTCGCAGGCGGAGGATCTTCTGGAAGGCAAAAGTGAGGGCTGCCCCCCGCAGGCGTGCAGCAGTGCGGTAGTTTACTGCCCACATGAGCGCCAGAGACCAGGAGCGCATTAGTTCCATGAGGAAGATCCCAGCTACCAGAGAAAGGCCATAGTGCACAGACATCTGTGTGCTCTGGGAATACTCGAGGAGTGCTCGAACCAGTAGAGCCTAAACGTGCACAGAAAAAGAAGGGGTAGATGGAAAATACAGAAAATTTTAGAAAAATACAAGATATGGTTCCGCAGTAGGGCTGCAACTTAGGATTATTTTGCAAATCGATTAATCTAATTATTTTTTTCGATCAATCGATTAATAATTGGATAGCCAAAGCTTCTTTGAAGAAGATTTTTTTTAAACATTAAACCAGGTGAAGCTGGTGAAGCTTCTCCACCTGAGAAGTTCTGGTGACAGGTGGGTCGCTCTGTCACCTAAAGGTATGTTCTACAGTCTCTATATTCCAGTTAACGATTAATCGATTACTAAATTAGTCAACAATTATTTCAATAATCAATTAATTACGATTAATTGTTTCAGCCCAATTCAGCAGAGTGTAAAGTATAAAGCTGGTGATTTGCTCTTTGAAACTCAACATCATGTGCAAACTCCCCCTACTAAGAAAACTAAGTCATTTAGCAAACTGACAGCTGCTCACTGTAAATATTAAGGGAGAATTAACTAATTTCAGCATATGTTTCGGTTTACTCTGTTTATTTTCTGTTTATCCAAGGCTTCTAGAAGTAAAACAGGCTCACAGCACCATATTTAATAATGGCAGAAGCATGTTTCCATTTCATGCAGTGTTCAGACTATAGCAGCAGGTAAAGCCAACCCAGCTCAGAGTCCTCAACACAGCAGGTCCTGGAAGGGATCTCAGGCCTGAACCTGCTCCTTGTATGCACTGCAAACAACTGCTAGGCATTTAGGTAGTCTTTAATGGCAGTTATGGAAACCACCAAGTAATGTCAGAATGCTGCAGTTTTCAAACAAGCACCTCTGCATGCTCAAACCTGGTGTCAAGGTAAACATGATCCCTTTAATCAAAATACTTCCTGATTCTCACGTCAAGCATCAAAAAACGAGCATGCATATTTATGCATAGGACCAATGACATCACACCAATAGTGTCCCTTACAAAGTTGAAATCAAACCTACGCCCTTGCATGATCCTCATTCAGTCTAAAAGGCAGGCTGTAAATAACCTCAGAGTCATGTCCCATTGACCCAATGCATTACTGAGAAATCAACAAATCCCAGTCAGATTAAAAAGAGGACTTTTAACAATCATTGCTGCCCGTTCAGAATTCATTTCTAGGTGAGGGCTCACAGACTGGTGTGCACATTGTGTAATAATAAAGGAGAAAAACGATAAATTAAATGTGAGCTGATAATAATCAATGTAATTATTGCAAATATGTGAAATATTGTTTCCTTAGATATTCAGCCTTAAAAAGGTTTTTGCACATGTTGCATATAAAACTAGAGACTGCTTGAATGGTTTAAAGCCTGTTAATCTACAGGAGAAATAAACTGTTCCACACAATGCTGCTTTGTGATCATGTGCAGAAAATATTTTATACACCAAAGTCAGACAAATGCCTCCCTGACCAAAAAGCAAACCCAGTTAATGCGATTAGATGATAGAGGCAGTGATGAAATACAGCAAACATACCGCAGAATTAAAGATAAACTGCTTGGAGCAAAAAAGCAACAAAGCAAAAGGAAGTCAGATAAGAAATAAAGTAGAAATCTAAACCTTATTCTAAAGCTGTTCCTAATATCTGATATGAAAGGCTTAGAAATAATCTGCTTTAAAATATTTACTCTGAGGGGATTTTTAAAGTAAAAACCAAAGCAAAAAAAAGAAAGAAGAAAGAGAGAAAACAACAAACGCACATTTCTGAGCACAAATGCGACTAATAACTGTAATGGCATTCGTTTAAGTTTCAAGCATGAAAGTGAACGAAAGGATTTAAAGTACAAACACAAACCCCTCAGGTGAACATTAGCCGTGCCAACAGAACAGAAACAGGAGTCGCAGTAATTCAGACGGCACTCACAGGTCCAACGAAGCCTGCCACCATAGTGAGGAGGAGAGAGAAGACGGCCACAAGCATCCGGGTCTGGCAGAACCTCCAGAAAACTCTGGTCAGGGATGCTCCCTCTCGTCCATGTCTTTTCAGCTCATTGCGCCACAAAGATTCGAGTCTAAACCCCCCAAATAAAGAATCAGAAGTAAATATTAGGAACTGAAACATATAAAAATAACATTTAATGAAACCATTTTCCTTGGTTGCAAAAGTTCAGTTATTGGCCGATTTAATTTTTGCCTTTACAAGATTATGAGTAAAAAATATTTCATCTATCCTGTTTTTATATTATTATTATGTAAAAAGAGTGTATGAGAATACCAAGAAGTCCACCCTGGGGAGTCTACACAACCTGGGGGCAATTATGCTAGTTAGAAACCACAAAACAGAAATTAACAAAGTGATAATTATGGAAAGGTGAGTTCCAACACAGAATGATAAGTGATTCATCACATCCATCAGTGCAAGAAAGGTACCTAACGTGTTAGAGATGCTCTGCTATACCTCTGTAGCTGCAGAACACAACTTGAAGGGGATAAATATCCTTGTTGGCCAAAAGCGTCACGGCTAATGAGTCCATAAAGCAGCAGCGGAGCAGCTGCAGAAAGTAATTTATGCCCCAAACGACTTTATTAAAAACGTATCAGAGATAGACAGAGCATTAAGCCAACTACACGTTCACCATGCCTGATAATTACTATCCAAAGTCAAATGGTGCTGAATGGAGGAAATTACAATTAAACAGCAGCTGAAAGCTGCACACACACCTCAGGAATTAGCTGAAATGTGTGTGTTGTGGGTGGGTCAGAGAAAATTACAGATGCAATAATCTATATTGAAAATTAGGCAGAAATGTCAATACAGTTTGGCTTTATTTACCTGTTCTCTTTGATCTATTGGCAGAACCATAACTCATTTGATCCTAGATTCCGAATTTCCTTAAGTTATTATGCCAATGCAATGTACTTTCTGTGTTTTCTTCTTTATGTTGTGATCATATAAAGCACTTTGAGATGCATTGTTGCTTAAATGTGGGCTACATATAATCTTGCCTTGCCATAGGCGGATCTACTGGGGTGGCATAGGGTGGCAACTGCCACCCTAAATGACAGCCTTGCCACCCCTGCTGCCACCCCAGTTAGCTGTAGGGGTGGCGAGGCTTATAAATTATAGATAATTTGAGAATTGCGACCGCTACTTTCCAATGTCGGACTGCAGTGAATGCAGCACGAGATGACGCGGGAGCGACTGAGACTGATTAGTTTTGAAAACCCGAGCGGAGCAAAGCGAGGGAGCCAGGGGTGATGGGGAGAGGAGACACGGGATGAAACAGGTAAAACTTGATTATCTATCCATCGAGAAATTAAATCATAATGAAAGCTCAATGTTGCTAGCATAGCTGCATGACTGATTTTGAGATGATAAAAATCAGTTTGCAGAAAGGTATTTCTCTAACTATGATGTTAGTTAGGCCTGACGTCTCAGGCTCATAAAGACATATTTGTGGTCAACTATGACAGAAAAGAGACTATCAAGTTTGGTTGTACTCAAATCAAAACGCACAAAGGCATTGGATCTAAATACATTAGTGAAGCGTTTTTGCTGAGCAACATGGAAATCGTCGCATTCAGCTGTTATAGTCATGTTAACTTTATGTTATGCTGTCTGGTGACCTTTAAAGAGCGGCTACATTTTATTTTGGCACCTTTAATAAAACCAAAAGTGTTAAAAGTAAATTTAAAAATGTGATACTGGTGTAAATGCTGCTTAATATGAAGCAGTGTTGTTTCTTTTTTTTTGTATATATAGTATGAAACTATCCAGAAGTGACCTGTATGAACCTACTCACAAAATGTTTTGTACTTTTACAGATTGGAAGCAAAATTTATTTTTATGTTGCTTCTTTTCAGATTAGTGTAGATTTTGATATAACATACAGTACCTGCCTTTTTGTTGATTTGTTGATACAGCAGCTCTATCTACAGCATATCTACATGCATGAAATGTCTCTTTCATGTTGCCTTAACTGCTGTATGTCAAGTTACTGAGGAACAAATGGGGTAAATGTGTGTTCAGAGTAAACAATACATGGATGTCCGGTATTTTGTTTGGTGCCTTGACCCATTTATTCCTACTGTGTAGTGATGCTCACTTTAGTACAGCTCAGTCCATAGATCTCTGATGGGTTAGTTTTTCTTTCTATAGTTTCATCTTGTGCAAATGCTGCAAAGCTGCCTCTCTGACAGTCAATCTCACACATCTGGGACTCAGCACCTGTGTCTTACTTTAATACATTTCCTGTGATAATGCCCCTCTAGAGTGGTGTTATCATTCTTCTATCTCCTATTAAGTGAGAACACTTTGTACGACGTATTTCTAATATGAACTGTTTCACATGAAACACTTACTCTACATACTATTGTCACCAAACTGTGATAACTGGGATTAAATTCAGTGTAAACAAATGCTATATGTTGCCACCCCTCAAAAACTCCTGCCCCCCTCTCGCCACCCCATCAATATTTTTCTAGATCCGCCCCTGTGGCTTGCTGTAATAATATGGCCACTATCTAAGCTTTATTTTAGTAGGAAGAATTTACCGGACAATGCCACATTGCTTGGACATTCTTTCATTTTCATTTTATGCTTTTAATCTCTTTCTACAATGACCTATTGTGACAATGGGTCATTGTAGAAAGAGATTAAAAGCATAAAATCCTTCTTAAAAGCATAAACTAGAAAAAAGTTTAATGCAATGCTATTGTATCCTTTTCAAACGACCCTTAGGCTTAAATGCTGAAGAAGCTCCTTAAGTGTCTATGTCTCTGCCAGTCTTGCACATGTCGAACCTAAAACCTGTGCACATTCTTCTTTGCTAAATTTCCTAGGATAGATAGAGATAGATGGTAGGTATATAGAGGTAGATACATCGGCTGGCATTTTATCCTTGTAATGTCATCGACCAATATGTGCATGTGTTCACTGGTTCATTAGCCCATTTAATGGCCATACCCTGAAATTATGTAAGGATCATATGTTGCCACTCACTCCATTTGCTATCCAGAGTGATATGTTGAGTTTTGACCCAAGTATTAGTTTAAAACCAATAATGTTTTGAGGTCATTATACATCAAATTGGGTGTATTGATGCTCTTTGAGGTCTGCTCTTCTCAAAAACTTGCCCATGTAATTTTACACTGACGAATCCATCACTGAATGAGTCAAGAGTCTGAGCTCCCCTTAAGCAGGGGGGTACTAACTAAGCTGAGTTGTTTTTAGGCAACAAAACTGATGCAAAACTTATCTGATGTGACTTATTTCTGGTTCTCTGCTTTGGGATTTAATCTAGAGAGGTAAATAAGTGTCCAAAGAGGTCTGATTGCAAAACATGATGGGAGACCGTTTCAAGCGCTACAGTGCAGTGTCACTAGTGGCCTTCAGGGGGGGAGCACTGGCAAAGTAGCAACCCAACCCAGCCTTTAATAAATGTTTTATATATAACATTTCTTAATATGTTAATATTTTTGTTTAACTTGAGACTTGTGTAACATTTGTTATCACCATTTTATGTTTAATGTTTCGTTTCTAAAACATGCTAAAACACTAAAAAGGCCAAATGTAAACTAAATACTTCACAGAAGCAAAAGATCTTGAGTGTCCGCAGACGGCGGCTGAAATGTAAATGAGACCACAGAGGCAGCCACGTGTGCTCCAAAAGAGGGACTATTTTAAGCAGGGATGAAATGTTCCTAACAGCCACCAGCCAGATGGCAAGAGATGCTGATGTTTTGAGGAAGTGTCGACCAGGACATTGCGTTAAAGCTTTGGCACCTCAACGAGCACAAGCGAGTGTCAAATCTTCCAAGGGTTCCTTTTTTTTTTCCACTTCCAAGTTTCTCCTCATACCATCATCTCTCTGCATTCTATCAGGGTTGCATAACTGTTCTTGCTATGCCTGACATAACTGGAAACATCCCCGTCTCCTGCATCCGAACGCAACACAGTGATAGCTTGGTGGTTCATTACTGCTTCTTTTGAATAGGCACTCTGACGCACGTGAAAGAAGAAGAGGCAATGCACTGCCAGACCTCAGCTGAGCCGGTCACGCAGCTGTCACCCGATTCAGCAGAACTTCCTCAAAAGTCATCCTCCCCTTTGTTGCCGAGTCATGCCATGGAGGCAGCACATTAGCGAGAAAGACAACAATGCATCTCTTTACTTTTCTTTTGGACTTATTCTAGTCTTGATAGTTCATTCAGTAAACTTGAACATCACTATTTTTTTAGGCCGTGCTTTGGCGGCCTAACGGCGATGAACAGTGACAGCTAATTATAGTGACAGGGAGACACCGGGAGACTCAGGTGGAGGAGAGACATACGCACACAAGTCAGGGAACAACTTTCACTGTAATCTCTAATCCATGCTATACTTAGATGGCCCCTCCTGACCCCAACACGGTGTTCCTGCATTAGTGAGCGACAGGCTGCTCATCAGTTAGGTCTCATGGAGCAAAAACAACAACAACATACTGACTTAAAGTAAAGCCGTAAAAATAACTGTTACTATAGAAACAGTAAAGGAAGGGGAGTCTTCCTTTCACGTAAGGACATCAAATCAAAGATAATTCATAAAGAATTCAGAATACTTACCTTTATATTTTATTGTTTCATGAAAAACAAGAGAGAGAAAAAAAGTTCCAGAAAATGCTTCATTCAGAGCAAATATTTGGAGTCTGAGCCAAACAAAATTCATGTATTTTTCTCTGATCAAGCAACACAAGCTAAGATGTTATTGTGAAGTGGGAGGGAAATAATTCAAAAGAAAAAAAACAAAGACTTTGAAAAATGTTTTCCAAACAGATGTGCATCCCGAAAATGAAGCCCATTTGTCATTTTAGTATAGCTTAATAAGATTAAAAGAAATGTTGCTTTGAACATTAACTTTAAACTGAATTTTTACTTCTGGTCTTAGACCAGGCCATTCCAACACATAGCTGTTTAACCAAACCGCTCCGTTTTGGAGCTCTGGCTCTGGCTCTGGCTATATATTTAGGGTTGTTACTCTAATGAAAGGCTAATCTCTGTCCCCGTGTCAAGTCTCCTGCAGGTTTTAATCTGTCATGTTCCTGTGCTAGCTGAAGAAAAACATCCTGCAGCATGACGCTGCCACTGCCATGTTTTACAGTGGAGTGGGTTCAGAGTAATATGCAGCTAGTTTTCTTCCAAGAGAAGCATTTTGAACATGGGGCCTTTAGCTGAATGCTCTAAGTAAAGTGTTCTGACTTTAGGGTTTGCTGTTTAAAGTGAAGTCAAACATTCATGTTTTTTCTTTTATGGAAATAACTTGAGCATCATGATCAGAGGCCTGCTCAGTGGCCAAGAACATGACTGTTATGTTAATTGGCTTCTCTAAATTCTCTTTAAGTGTGAGTGTGTGCATGAATGGTCCTGGTTGTCTCTGGTGACCTGTCCAGGGTGTACCCCGCCTCTCGCCCATTGACAGCTGGAGACCCTCGCGACCCCAGCAGGGAGGAAGTGTGACAGAAAATGGATGGATCTGAATCATCTAGATGCATGGAGTCTGTTTTCACCCAAACCTTCCATTCTGTCCATAGATGTGTTGTTTTGTTTTCTTGTTTCAGTCACTCTAGTGAATTAAAACCTGAGCGGTGGAGGAATGCTTTTAGTGTTTTTGGAACCATCAGAAAATAACTGCTCCAGGTATTTATCTTTGGATGTATAAAAGCTAAAACCCTTTAATCACTGCTGGGCTAAGATCAGAGAAATCAGCTTATGCTACCTCACCTCAACTTTCCCTAGAAAACAATATAAAATCAACTATGGCAATAAGAAGCTGACGCATTGGTTTTATAAGATGCAAAAATATATATTCTTAGGTTTAAAAAGAGCAGAAAGGTACCTTCCAGCTATCTTTCTTTTAGCATTTGGTTTCGACTACGAATTAGTCAAGAATACATAATGTATTCACCCATACCTTTAAAAACCGTTTTAAGAAATTAAAACATTCCTTTGTGAGGCTATTAAGAGAAGCGTTGCCATTTCCATTTCAAAATTCACACTTGTACACACTCATTAGACAAATTTAATACAAACCTAAATTTAGGGTGATGGTTTGGTGACGTAGCAAAGGGTTGTTTCGCAGCTTTCCTGGCATATAGACTAACTCAGAGATGATTTAATTCAAAATCTATTAAAATCTTTTACACTTAAATCTAGAAAGTCTGAATATGGGTTCTTCTTATCAATAATAAGTTAATATAATTTGGTATGACACATAAAAACTGTGTCAGTGAGTTTATTGGGATCTAAACCAGACTTGGTCTCAATAAAACAATAAAACATCCTGATTTAACAGTCTACAAGGTTCTAACAGGAAATAAACTGCATTTTTTATAGACTTTTTCGGTGAATAACCTAAAAATCTAAATGATTAATGAGTTGGAAAAGTTGGGATTTTACATATCAAAGATTAAGGACGTCATCAGCGTACAAACCCATGTTATACATTTTTAAAATATAAAAATAAATCATTATTAATTCAGTTTAATTTATCTTGACACTCAGTTTTCCTTTTCAAATAATCCAGAATAATTAAAGCAAAGAAATAGGGTAAATTTGAAGCCCCCTCCCCAAGTCTCCTAGTATTTCAGGAGCAGGACTTTTTTTTTCACACTCTAGATCCATTTCATGAGCTAAATCTCACCTTTCGCAGTTGACTGCTGATGCTTCGTGGCAAGACAGTCCCCACACATCATCTAAAGACAAGCTGGACTGCTTATAGGCCTTCAGAGCCAGCGGGGAGAGCCAGTGTAGGGTCATAAAAGAAAAGAGGCCAGCGTTATCAACAGGGTGTTGATGCCTGGAATAGAACAGAAGACGTGAAAATGGGTGAGAGTGCAGGGCTAATGCAGAGATGCTATGTTAGCTCTCTCATCAACCATTCAGGCCCATGAAAAAATAAGCGTCGTCTTTAATGGTCAGAGCCAGCAACATGAGACTCCTGGCTGCAGTGTTTGGACAGTAATTTTCACATTCTTCACAGAAATCTGTGAAAGCAGCAGAAAAGAAAGAAAAATAAAGGAGGGGGTTGGTTTATCAGGTGAGACATGCTCCAACATGGTGCTGTGTGCCACTGAGGGATACGTTCCCATGCCTTATCATGGCCTCCTGCTACACCCTGACAGTCTGCTGATTAGACAGCCAGAAAACTACTAAGTTCCCCATATCAGCTCTACCTCTCTTATGCATTTGAGACTTTTGTCCCAGCTCTATGCTTTTTAAAACAATCTGCTGGAGTATGTTTCAAATTAGAGTTCTTTTGAGACACAACTGTGTCCAGTTTTACCCATAAAGCTGTTGATTTAAAGTAAATTTGAAGATAGTCTTTCATTTTAATAGTTTCAAAAACTTTGCGCACCACACCAGTACCACAGACCCGCAGCATCATGCAGCCACCAGCATGCCTGTTGGTTGGTAGAGTGTGTTAGGGTGAGTTAGAGTAAATCAATATTTGAAAATAAGGTCAAATGAGTTCTAAGCTGACTAATCGGACCTTCGGTTGTCCAAACAGGAAGCTTTAAACATTAGTGAACACTGCAGCCAATCATTAATATATGATTCATGTTATTATTATATATTTTTTTGTTAATGTTGAAAGAGCTGCTCCATAAATGTTGAACAAATTACTTGTGTGTTATCCTGAAGGGCTTTAGAAGCTGCAGGCTTCTACGGTAGCGGCCTCGTCTCTTTGGCCCCCTCTCTGCTGATGCCTCAGCCTCTTCCTCCTCCTCCAGGTCGGGCAGCGGTAATGGAGAGGAGAGGGAAAGGCCCTCCACCCGCCCGGCTGCATCCAGGGCATCAGGGAACATGGCTTCTAAAGATACAAATAAAAAAAGACTGGTCAGAAAAAAAAAATACTAAAAGAAAATAACAACTAAGAAAATCTCAACTGATTTGAATCAGGGATTTCTTATTGAAAGAAAAAAAAGAATACAGAATGCACAAAATGGTTTAAATGTGGAAAATAAAATTGGTTTTTAATTTTATAATGGGTCAGCCTTGGAAAAAGAAAACCCTTTATAACAGAATGGAGAGAGAAATATGGTCTGGATAAGATATTTATTTAGTTTCAGAGCAATGGGTAATTACAGAGGCTAACAAACAGATGGATGGCAGCAGATAGATGCCTTCCTCCTGGCAAAATCTCTGACTGATAATTCAGAGTTGATTCAATAAGAAAAAGTTTACCAATGTTTCTGGGAAAGGATGCTGTATCCGGATAAACTGACTGAATCTTTTAGCAGGACTCATATTGTGGCATCATTACTTTTGCATAAACCATCACAAAAACTGTGAGCTATTTAGTAGAAATAAAGTAAGTAATTAAAAACTGAAAAAAAAAGTACTCTTGAAGATTTTCAGAAGAAAGTATCACAACATAGAGAGCCTGACAAGTCAGGAAGGAGAAACATTTCAGTTTGCCTCAGCCACCAGTTCCAAACAGGTTTTTAAGGCGGATTAAGAGGATTGTGGCTGGAACATGACTAAACTAAACTATCTTGGGGTTTCTATCATTAGACTTTTGTACTGATGACACGATTATTTTGCATATATATATATATATTTCGATGAATCGATTAATAATCGGATAGCCAAAAGTTCCTTAAAAGAAGATTTCTAACAAAAATAAATCAGTTTTTTTTTATCTTCAATGCAAAATATTTAAATATATATATATTTTTCAATTTTTATATACTTACTGCTCTAAGAGGGTCGCTCTGTCAGCTAAAGGCTTTTATACAGTCTCTATACTCAATTTAACGATTAATCGATTACTGAAATAGTTGACGATTTCTACAATAAGCAATTAATCACGATTAATCCGAATAATTGTTTCAGCCCTAATTCAAATGTGAAATAAAACAAGGATTTACAGTTATAATTACACAATCAAAACATAAATACTTCATGTGCCCTTATGTAGGCTAGCATTGGAGTCAAACTGCTGACAACTGACAACATTAGGGAAAAGACAACATTTACTTCAAAGGAACCAGTTCTCAGCTGAGACCCGGATGAGATTCTTTAGGACAAACTGGTCCAATCCCCCCATGACCAACAGGAGTTTATAGATGACAGCTCTGAAGGATTTCTGCCTGTAAAGGAGCTGAAAGCAGCAAGGCAAACATCTTAATGGAGTGATGCGTCTTTAACAGATTTTTTTTTATGACTCTTCAAGCTGTTATTACAGGCAGACTCTTGGTAGGGATGGATCAAACATGGTAATCCAGCTGCTCTGTCTTCCCTTAACCCTGAGAGCTATTACAGAAGAGCAGTGTTTTGCTGAATCACCCTCTGCGATGCAGATAGTCTTTTTTTAAAAACACCACTCTGCTCACAGGTCAGCACCCCTCTCTGGCATACAGTCCTTATCTGTTTAAAGACAGCCTGCCAGCCGCCCTGGGAGCTCTGAAGCAGGTGTATGAGCTGAGCCGGCGTGTCCCGTACGCCGCCACTGATCCCTTCTCTAGCAAAGCTCCATTACAAGGTCAGGCCGGCCCGGTGTGGGCCAAAGAAAGCAGGCAGTAAGGAGATTCAATACTGGGAGCTCAGCTGGGGCACAAGTAGAAACTGATACCAGAAGTACTGTTGGGAAATATGCTGAAACGCAATCACTGTTGATGAGGTGAGAACCGAGATTCAGACGTAAGGGAAAGGTAGAAAATATTGCTCTTCTCCTTCAATCCACAGCCTTTGTGTGCGTGTTGGGTAAACTTTCTCAGAGCTCAGCATGGCATTAACTCGACGGGAATTAAAGGCAGTCCAACTTTTTTACCATGCACGATCCTTTATAAGTGATTATCTTCCAGCATTGCAGCTTAACCTGTAAGTCAGGTTTGGTTTTCTCAAGAGAAATGTCAAAACGTTCAGAGCAGTACGTCAACAAAACACGCCTAAATGGGGGTAACGCTTAGAGCCTAAAAGAGGAGGTTCGTTTTTTTTCTATTTTGATTTTAAGCAGTCAGACTTTGGATGTTTTTCTGGTTATCAAAAAGAAATATGATAGAAATCTTTCCATCCATCAGACTAAGAGGAATATCAGAATGAAAAAAGCACAATATATCAGTAACAATGTCATTATCAGTCGGTGTTGGTCCATTTTAAAAATATGGGTATTGGTCCAAGTGAAACTGTACAGATATTACCAACTGACGATTATTTCCATGTGGTTGCTGTTTCTGTTGCAGTAGAATACCAGTCCTGTGACTTTGACTGTGATGCAGCTCAGGATTCTGGGTATTTAACTGAAGCAGAGAATCCATATCAGAACTGTGGTTGATATTTTTTTTATGATGCCAAAAAGGAAGGGAAAAATATGATATATGGCAGAGGTAAACATTGGTTATCAGCCATAACGTCAATATTGTTAACAGATATGGATACCTGACAAGATTTTCAAAGCGGTGCATAAACAGAAGATATCGGCCTGCATTTAAAATCTCAGAGATAAGGACACTGATATAAATAAATAGTGTGCTTCTGTTTAAAATCTATATAACCAATAAGTTAATAATACGTCAGTGAGATACTTAGATGGCACTTAGACGGGTATGGGGCATTGCAGTCTAACAAAAGAAGCCAGACGACCCGCATTACAAATGGGTGGACCCTTCGTCTGTTCCAATTTGCAGGTTTTTCAAAACAAAAACAAGGCTTTGTTGGGCTACTGTATAAAACCTTGAACTCAACGCTATTCCTGACATTTTGAATTGAAAAAGCTTCCTGGATGGGAGGCGAAACATCTTCAAACTTTGAAACAAAGTCCAGTGGACTGTTTTAAATTTTCTTTCAGTGAAATGTTCTCATACCTGTTGTTGTTGGTTATTGTTAGCTGTATAAGTAATGTCAATTTATTAAGCCTTTTTTAACACTGAACTCTACAAAATGTGTTAAAAGTATATCTGATGCATGCTGAGAACATATCGGATCGGTACTGAATTGGATCTTTGTCGGCATCTTCTGTACAGTATCTGTTTTCAAATAAATGTTTCCTTCTGTTGATTCATTTAATTACCCTCTAAAACAGGAATGATTTTCAATCTTTCTAAAAAAAAAAATAATAATAATAATTTCCAAGTACTTTATTAATATTAACAAAGATAGAATTTGCTACCATTTCTACAGTATAATCAGGTCGTTTCTAATATTAAGGAATACTTACTTCTTTGAATTAAAAACGTACATTTTACATCATAGCAATTTTTTTTACAAAATGTCACAAAGTACAGAAATGACTGCGAAATATGGAGATTTTTACACTTACAACATTAAAGTTTGAATAGCAGTAAATATATATCATGTATACCTATTCTTGTTGTAATAATATATATTGAATTATTTTAGCGGCAGTGGGAATAACTGCCATATATCAGTTTTAAATAAATAAAAATCAGCAATGTTAAATATTTTAGTTTTAACACCATGATATATTTGACTCAACATTAGAGTCACACAACTGATAACAGTCTAAATATACTACTTATATCCTAAGACATACACTATACATGCTTCCTTTGTACTGTGGAAACAGGACCACTAAATTTCATATAAGTATATTTTGAGTGGGGAAATAATATTAATGGAAAAATGAATATCTAGGCTGTATTTCCTCTTTCCATATGGAAACATCAATCTGTATACCTGTATTTGTCTCTTTAACAAACTTTTTTGTTGCATCCATCTGTCCATTAATGTTTGTCCACATTTCCATATATAAAAACTATTTGTCCCTCAATCAATGAATCCAGCAGTTAAAACTATGTTATTATCATTCATCCAACCATTAAAACTGATTCACCCTTCTTCCATCCATTCATTTAAACTTTGTCTAATCATCAGTACTTTTGGATGATGCATTTGTTGCATTTCCTCTAAAACATGTGCCAAAACAATTAACAAAACCTAAAAAGAAATTGTAGAACTTGTTTGAAAAAGTACCTCTAAGTAATGTGATCAGGTTTGTTCAAGAAAGTTTCTGCCCTTGAAGAGAAATATCAGGGAACTAACTTCATAGTAGTACATTTCCACTGCTTATTATTACATCACTTACGGTAAATTCCGCCTGTCGTGGGTCACTTAGGGAGCAGTTAAGATGTGTTTGAAATTAAGACATCCAGATGAAGATGATCATGACGCCTCTGTAGCCTTAAACTTCTTCGGCTCCGTGTGGATACATCTCCCCGGAGAGCCGCCGAGGTGCTCGGACGGACACACTGGATGTGAAAATGTCAAACTTTCCGCCTTAAGTGTACAGAGTGCGTGCTGCCTCCCGACAGCGGCGTTCACGGCTCTGCTGCTCCGTCACATAACGACACAAGGTGGGTCACACAAAGTCAGGCAGGGGGAGAGGAAATCCCGGCTTCACTCTAATGTAACAGAGGCTCAGCCAACCACAACGTCTGCTGAGCTGTCGCCTTGGTAACGACAAAAAAACAATGGGCGGAACAGGAAACGTGTCTGGGATTCTGATTGGTTATTATCTGAGTGACTCGATGAAAACAAAGGAATGTGATTGGCTAACCCTCTAACACTGAAATGGTTGTGTTTGAAGAGAAAGGAGAGGATGAAAAGGATAATGCATCATATTTTTGGTTTTATAGATATAAAAATTATAAGAAAAATCTGATAAATATAAATATAAAAAAATAGATCAAAGGAATAAATAAAAAAATAAAATAGCTTAGAATGTCACAAGTGTTAGTTTTGAATGAAGAATCAGAAGAAACAGAAGAATCAGAAGCAGATTTATTGTCAAGTAGGTTTGCACTTACAAGAATTTTGACTTAAGGTTGATGGTGCAGACAAATTTGATATATATACAAAATACAGAATCTGTAACTATATACAATATAAAACATACAATATACTATCGTATAAAGCCATATACTATATACACAGTAGACTGTGTCTTAATGTAATGCAGGAGGTCTAGAGATCTCCTGCGTTACATTAACGCACAGTCTACTGTTTATATAGTATATGGCTATATGCTATATATTGTATATAGTATATGAGTATATGTATAAAGTATGTAAAGTATTAAGGTTTTAGAACAAGAGCAAACAAAGGCTTAATAACAGCGTAGCAACATATACTTGAACTGATTTCTCACCTCTAAGTCCCACACTCAATGGTCTCCCTTTAACTACCTTAGATTATATTCAGAAAAAAAGAATTATTCTCAAATGTCAAATTGACATTTTAAGAGAACAGTACACCTATTTGAATAGCATTTGTAGGCTGTAATTGCAGCTCCAGCCAAATGTAATTGTGAACCCATCAAAATTTGGACAGATCTTAAAGGTCAGAAGGCTGAGTTTAAAACGTTCACTTGCTATTTTTCAAAAGGCCAATATTGTAGCTGAACTGTCATTTTATGCTAAATTTTTCTCTTAAAAACAGAGACCCTGTATATGTTTTAAACTAAAAGTCACATAAATTCTGCTATGAAAAATCGAAATTGCCATATTAAGTCCACTAAAGTTCAGTTTTATTTGGCAATTTAAGGTTATAGTGAAGTGTAGCTTGGTTTTGATGATAATCTGTGTTTCTCTAACAAAACTATGAGACTTTCCCTGAACAGCTGGTTTTATACAGATATTAAATTATAGTCTTTTCCCCTGTCAGGCGATTCCTGAAAAAAACAAAAAAAACAACAAAAAAAACTCACATCCCACCAAACTTTATTTAGTACTAGTAGATATTATTTAGGAGAACTACAATTAAATGCCATGTATGTTGTACATAAAACTAAAGTTTGTATTTGAATTATAAGTTAGAGGTTAAATAATATTTTTTTTCTTTTAAAACATGCATCAGTTTCATTAAGCAAATATATCTTGTTTTATGTGTTGCTTTATTCAATTTTTCTCCCAGGTGAGTCACTTTGGGTTGATCAAGTCCTAACTTGCCCCTCATCTCTACCAAGTCCCTTTTCTTTTTCAGCTCCACAGCTTCAATGACTGGATGTTATTCAGTGCAAGAAAAAGAAACAGTTTTAGTGTTTGTTGTTTGCATGCTTTTTGAGAAAACACAGATAATTCTTTCACATTTAAAATTCCCCTAAAACTATTTAAATTCATAAACATCTAAGAGTTGGTCTATTATTTAAATATTTTGGAAAGTCTAAATACAAGATGTATAAAAGCAAAAAGAATTATCAAAAGCATAAGGGCATTTTGAGGTTACTATAAATGGATTCCGTTTTTTTATTTTGGGGGAAACTGAAAATATCAAATGATATAAATTTGCATGTTTTTTCTTAAAAAACAGAGACCCTCTTCTTCTTTTAAACCGTCTCTTTTATTTTGTGTTGTACATAGTGCATTTCTCAAGTAAATATTAAAGACTTTAATCTCCTTCATGGTCAGCAAGACTAAGATAGCGCTTAACAGGACAAAAAAGATAGAGGTTATAACAGAAATACTTCTCTGTCTGGTTTTGCAGCCCTGAATGTGAACGGTCAACAATATATTTCAGATTTGCACATAGCTGAAGTATATAAAATATTTAAATACATTAAGTAATTAAAATGTACTTTTCATATGTGTATTTTCAATGTTTAGGGAGTAAAGACTGCAGACATGAAGCTTTGGGTCAACACCGAGAAGGCTGAGGGAAGGTTTCGGGTATTTACTGTCAGACACCTGTGCAATATTTTTTAAAGCCATCGATTGTGTTTTAGAAGTAGAAGGATAATCTATCAGTTTTTGTCAGCAGAGCCTTTACCTGCTCCACGCCTGAACCCCTTCCCAACAGAGGCATCCGAACAGTTACCTAATCCATCACAGAATGAGGGACGCCAAATATTATAGATCCATGGGTTTTTATTACGATACTAACAATGACATTCTTCTATTCTAAAATAGAAGAAGAAATGTGATTGTGGATCAGTGGGTAGTGCAGTCTTGCACTCTAAAAAAAACAGACATCCTGCAAAAAAATTGTGACATAAAAGATTATGCATACACAAAACAAAGCAATTTTCCTATAAATTCTATTCAGTTACATTCCGTTTATTTATGTAGCGCCAATTCACAACACATGTCATCTCAAGGCACTTTACAGTTCACCAGATCATACAGTCAATTTGAGTCAAAGTTTTCTATCTAAGGAAAACCAGTTGATTGCATCAACTCATTGGCTGGAATGCAATCCCTCACACTAAGCATGCTTGTAGCGACAGTGGAGAGGAAAAACTCCCTTTTAACAGGAGGAAACCTCCAGCAGAACCAGGTTCAGTGTGAGCGGCCATCTGCTGAGGCCGACTGGAGTTCAAGGAGACAGAAGCAGAGATACAAAAAGCAGCTGTAAAAGGCAAAGGAAACACAATGGAAAACAGGCAGATCTCCAGCATCTATAAACAACGGTGTTGATGGCAGCAGCACAGCTGATATTTCTCTCCAGGATGGTGTCACAGCCAAACATGAACAGACCAGTTTAAGCTACTATGAGAAAAAGCAGAGAGAACAAAATGTTTGAACTAGCAGTTTCTGCAGAGTGGGAGAATAGAGATAGAATAAAGCAGAATGATGAAATGGGGGTCCCTATGTCTTCCAGAAGTCTAAGCCTATAGCAACATAACTATAGAGATAGCTCAGGATAAAGATCGAAGCTGTGCTGTAAAATATGCATTGAAGGCTCCAGCTCATGTTTGTCCCACTTAACGCTCACATTGAACCATAAATTGTCCAGGCAAAGCACAACATAATTGTGACTGTGTATTTGAATGAGCCAGATGATCAGTGTTATTTAATTGTAAACAATGGGAGCCAAGAGAGTGGAAGAAAATGCAGTTTAACCAAGGTGTTGGTTGGATGGGTGGAAAGTCAGATAAAGCAGCATTGCTGTTATCGTAAAGAGCTTTGCCTTTTCTTTCAGCTCTCTCTTCACCACCACAGACCAGTGCAGCGTCTGCATTATAGCAGCAGTCACAATGATCCGTCTATTGATCTCCTGCTCCATTCTCCCCTCACTTGTGATCAAGACTCCAAGATACTTGAACTCCTACACTCAAGGGAGGAACTCTCATCTAACCTGAAAGGGAAAAGCCACATTTTTTTGGTTCAGAACCATGGTTGGTCCTAATGAAACTATTATTCAGAATGGTTGCTGCTATTAATATAGTAACTATAGAGAAATCCTGAGTAATCCAGCAAACGTATTGCCTCTGAGTTTGCTCATCACAAATCTATGCACAGCATTGTAATCAAAATGCTCTAAATTTATAATAGTGAAAGTTATATTAATAGATCCAGCCTTATAGGCACAAAAGCCACGCGTTCCATTTCTAAATCAGCTGCTTGATTCAAATTGTAATTTAATGTGTATCAACTTAAGCTTATTTTCTAGAGAAAATTTTGTACATGTGTGCAATACACTAATATGGCCGCCATGGGGAGGGCTGAGGGTGACTGTTAAAAGCCCAACCTGTCAGCGCCTTAAATAAAATAATAAATAAATCTATTGCAGTTAGAACTTGAACTGGCATGGCGGAAAGGGTTTCCTTCTTCCCTGCTGTGATGCTGGAAAATCTAAACCAGATAATGATCCATCCATCATCATGTCCCAGCAGGACAGCGGGATCTTTAAACTGACCTCCCTGATTCTTCCACTGTCGATGTCCTCCAGCATTACCAAGGCTGCCATTCTTGCACAATAATTGGTCGACTTCAAATGTTGGAATGGATTGCCGCACAATATCACTAAACGTAAATTCTATACATCCCGAGTTTTAAGTTTAACACTTGAAATGCAGATTACTGTGTGCAGAATTGCTTCATACATAAGACCCTGATCTTCTTTCATGATTCTGCTCTTTCTGGTTCTATAAGTTTTCTGTTCTGTTTAAGGGTTCTGATTTATACTTTATTTTATGACAGGTGTCTTCAACTTTTCCAGGCTAAGGACCCCCAAACGGATGGCGAGATGAAGCGGGGACCCCCTAATTATATATATTTATTGAAATTGTGTTATATCAAACTGGTCCTATAGTCACTCTATTACAGATGGAGTAATGTAACCAAAGTAATTTTGCCCTGGGATTATTAAAGTATTTCTGATTCGTATTCCTCGTTGATGGGACAGGTGCGAATGAAATGATGATGAATTCATGTTGAATTTATGTATATGTGTATTTAAAGACATTTTAATTAGTGGAAAAAATTGCAGGGGGGAATATATATATATATATTAAAAAAAAAGTAAAAAAAAAAAAACAACAAAATTTTGTCGACCCACATGCAGTACCTCCGTGGACCCCCTAGGGGTTGCGGACCCCCTGTTGAAGACCTTTGTTTTATTATATTCTTTATTCATCAAGCTCTATATCATTTTTTATTATTTTGATTATTTTTGATTATTCTTTCAGGTATATCTTTTCAGCATTTTTGGTATTACTATTGCTTGCTCTAGTTTTAATTGTTGCCATAAATTTTATTCCTTTAGCTTAATTTAAGTTTTTTTGTAGTTACAGTTGGACCCTGATGTTTTCCCTGCTTATTCTTTGTTGCCCCCTAGTGTCCCTTTGCTTTCCCCTTAGCTCCTTTGCTTCTGTCTACACCTGCTCCCTATAAGCCCATTCATTGTTCTATCTAGCATATAAACACCTCCTGTGCAGTTCATCATTGCTTGACCCTCTACATTCTTATTTTTGTTTGTTCCTTCTCCTAGTTTTGATTCCCAAGTTCTTCCCGGTAATTTCTCGATTAATGCCTCTATACCATCTATCTCTTCATTAAAATTGAAAGAAACCATATCTGCCTTCCGTCTTTGCTTTTGAGGCCTCAACAAAACTCCACACAACCTGACATCTTCACATTTGCCGGTCTTAAACTAAGTGCAAACTAGCTTGTAGGCAGTGTTGGGCATGTTATTTTGAAACAGTAATTTGTTACAGTTACTAGTTACTTCTCCCAAAAAGTAACTGAGTTACTAACTGAGTTACTCCACAATAAAAGTAACTAGTTACTTGTAAAAGTAACAATTGCGTTACTTTTGGGTTTCTCGCCCCCATAACATTCACCACCTGGCCCCCACCCTCACGCCGTGTGTTTCAAAAGCCAGCTAAATAGAGTGGACGACAAAGACAAGTACCTGCAGAGAGTTTTGCATTTATTGCAACTCAACGTGAATGACATTGGGGGGGAAACGCTATTTGATGGGCCTGTAAACCCTGTCAGATAGCGTTTCTCCTGCTTAACATGGGGAGAACGGTGTCTGATGCGGTGTAAATATCATCAGGCTGCATTACCTCTACTCATGGTTGTGAGGTTTTTTAACAGGACGTTCAGATCTGGTGAGTGTATGATATTAGTAACTGGGGACATGTAATTCTGAAATCCTGTGTGTTTGGGTTGTTATAGATACTGCAACATCCATCCATCCATCCATCCATCCATCCATCCATCCATCCATCCATCCATCCATCCATCCATCCATCCATCCCCCTTTCTCCGTATAGGCTAACATTTGATCGTTGTGGTATACTCACTGTCAAAGTAATTAGTTAGATTACTCGTTACTAAAAACGCAGTTACTCCCATCACTGACCATAGCACGACCAGGGGTTACAGCCAGGATGAAGACCCAGAATAACCCATAAAGACTCAGACTGGTGTCCTTTCTGTGGGCAAAAAAACTCAAGGGATTAAGCCTGCAAAAATGTATGGCAACAAAAAGTCTTCAATTAACTGCTTTAATAGACAGTACCTTCTATTAAAAGAACAAATGGAGAGTGTGCAAAGTTAATAGCAGTAAATGCTCAGGATTAAAGACTTAATGCTTGTGTTATGGTTTACTCAGTGCAATTACAGGCAGTTAGCTGAGCTGTTGATATAAGCTTTAGGCCCCGTCCACACGAAGCCAAACCCTGGCCTAAACGCACAAATTTTTCACCAAACCAGCCTCTCATCCATACGAAAACGGCGTTTCGGGGATCTGTAAACGATCTTTTTTTTATTCAGCCTTCAGAGTGGGAAGATTTTGAAACGCCGTGTTCGCGTTTCCATCTTTAAACCGCATTTTTTTTTTTTACACGCATGCGTCATAGCGTCGCCTCTAAACACGCATGCGCGACACAGTATCACAACAACAATGGCGCCGTACTGTGTTGAATGGTTGCTGCTCATGCTACTCACCCTGCTGTCGGGCTTACAACAGAATCTTCTTCTTCTGGAATATCTCCAGGAAGAACAGATTAATATCGACGACATAGTTCAGCACCTGAATTTGACTGAACCACGAAAATGGACCCGCAGGGCAACCATATATAAATATTTTAGTGCGCATGCCCAACATTTCGTCGCCTATTTTTGCTTTGGCACCACAGTGCCACTTACAGGCCTGGCATACATTTTGCAGCGTTTTCATGCATTCGTGTGGATGATGACATTTATTTTACGTCTCCGTCTTTACGACAAACGTTCTGGAAAATATTAGCGTTTCGTGTTCGTTTTGACTTTGTGTGGACGGGGCTTAAGCTGGACTTCAACACACTATCACTTTATATCAAATCTCTGCTCAGGGGGTTTCAAATTCTGAAAATTTAAACTGATACCCAAAATAGAGACCTATCATTTGGGAATGAAATGGCTCATTACTTTCAACACTGTTACTCCCATGTTAGGCCAGCAGTGAAGGCTTTGAAGGCCCTGACCACACCCACTTCTTTGACATCCCTGATGAAGTCATAGGTGTTCTAGAACAGACATGTCATAAAGGTTATAAATGTAATAATAATAATAATAATAATAAATCCAATTTGTACCGCACTTTTCATTAACAAAAATCTCAAAGTGCTACACAGTGCAAATAAAATCAAAGATAAAAATCAACATCATAAAAATCATGTGGTCATTAACAAAAATCTCAAAGTGCTACACAGTGCAAATAAAATCAAAGATAAAAATCAACATCATAAAAATCATGTGGAGGCAGAATAGGCTTGCTTAAATAAAAAAGTCTTCAAGCCTCTTTTAAAATCAGTCAGTGGTTGTGGAGCTCTCAGATGATCTGGGAGAGAGTTCCAGAGACGGGGGGCAGCGACAGCGAAGGCCCGATCTCCCATGGACCTTAATCTGGAGCGAGGAAGGTGAAGGAAGTTACAGTCTTGTGATCGAAGAGATCTGGTGGATGAATGTGGAGTGAGAAGGTCCTTCAGATAATCCGGTGAGGATCCGTTTAAACACTGATGGGTGATGAGCGCGATTTTGTATTGAATTCTGCAGGTGATGGGAAGCCAGTGAAGGTCATGCAGAATAAGTGTAATATGGGCAGATTTGCGGGCCCTCAAGAGAATCCTGGCTGCGCTGTTTTGAATGTATTGGAGCTTCTGAAGATGTTTTTTATGGATTCCAACAAACAGAGTGTTGCAGTAGTCTAACCTGGAGGAGACAAATGCATGAACGAGAGTCTCAGCATCAGAAAAAGAAAGAAACGGACGAATTTTGGAGATATTACGAAGATGAAGGAAACAGATTTTAAACAGATGCTTAATGTGATTTTCAAAAGTAAGTTGAGAATCCATTCTAACTCCAAGATTTGTAACTATGGTTGAAAGGGGGATGTCTTGTCCAGAAAGGAAAACAGTCGTCATAGTTGAAGATTGAACCTGGTGAGGTGTTCCGATCAGCATGGCCTCAGTTTTGGAGCAGTTTAACTGAAGGAAATTCTGAGTCATCCACTTCCTTATCTCCTCCAGGCAGGTAGTGAAAGCATTAAGTGAAGATGGTGATGATGCTCCAGTTCTAATATAAAGTTGTATATCGTCGGCGTAGCAGTGAAAGGAGATGTTATATCGATTTATGATTTGACCCAAAGGCAGCATGTAAAGGGAAAACAGCAGGGGCCCTAATACTGACCCTTGTGGGACACCACAGGAGACAGAGACAGAGACAGCCTGGGACTTGGCCTTGCCGAGGCTAACACATTCCAGCCGATTGGAGAGAAAAGATTTAAACCAGTCCAGAACAGTGTCACAGAGACCGACCTCCGTATGAAGACGGTGTAGTAGGATGTTATGGTCCACAGTGTCAAAGGCTGCAGTTACATCAAGGAGAACAAGGAGAGATGTAGACCCAGCATCAGCTGCCATGTAGATTCCATTAGTAACTCTCAGCAAAGCGGTCTCAGTGCTGTGAGCAGAACGAAACCCAGACTGAAATTTCTCGTACAGGGAGTTTTGTTCTAGATGAAGCTGCAGCTGAGCGGCAACAGCTTTTTTCAGCACTTTTGACAGAAAAGGAAGATGTGAAATTGGGCGGTTATTGGAAAGAATATCTGGATCCAGGGTAGATTTCTTTAGAAGAAGTTTAATGATAGCTGTTTTAAGAGGCAATGGAACATGACCAGATTTCAGTGATTTGTTTATTATTTGTGTGATTAACGGACTTATTGCGGCATGATTAGATTTTATGAGTGATGAGGGGCAGGGATCCAGGGCACAAGATGAAGGCTTCATTTTCTTGAGGATGTTCTCCCCTTCACTCTTTGCAACTTCATCAAAGCAGCTCATGGACCCATGGTGTACAAGGGTAGATGGCAGCCGAAGATCAGGAAGGCTGTGGAGCTGAGATCTAATAGAATTAACTTTGTTTTTGAAGAATGAAAACAGATTGTATTTTTCAGTCGAATCCTCATCCTCAGTTTGTTGATTGGGATGAAGGAGATGTTTTATTGTCGAGAAAAGCTGTTTGGAATTTCCCGGACAGCTGTTGGTAATGTTGGAATAATACTTAGACCGTGCTTCCTTAAGAGAAAAGGCATAAGCTTTCTGATGTTCCTTATATGCCTGCTTGTGTACAGAGAGACCTGATTTTTTTACACGTCTCTCGATAGCACGTCCAACGGCTTTCATGTTCCGCAGCTCATCGGTGTTCCAAGGAGCTGAGCGGCAGAATGACACCAGCCTCGACTTCAGTGGAGCATGGAGCTCCAGAAGCTCCTGGAGAGATTGATTGTAGTAATTCACAGAGTCAGTTACAGAAGAATGATTGACAGCAGTCAAGGAATGAAAAGCAGAAGACAAAGTTGAAGGCACTTCTAGAGAAATGATAGGAGTCACAGTTGCTTGTTAACCCAGTCCAAAGGTAGCTGGCTGCTTGAAGGCTGACAATCAAATTATCTCTGACGGTATTTTACAATCAGCTCAAATATCAAAGTAACATGGCTTTGTCTATTGGATTTGCAGTTGGATTCCTCGTTACTAAGGTAATGCGAAAGATGTTTACCCAAGATTTTAAAGAAAATGTGATGGCTTATCTAAGTTCCCAGGATGAGCAAATCAGCCTCAGCATCTCTACAGAAGAGGATGGTAAAAGAAAGGATTTGGTTTACCCAGATTTGATCGTAAATGAAGTTAAAATTGAGGTTGAAACTGACGCCTGCATAGCTGAAACACCAGATGCCACATTACAGAGCATTCTGAACCTGAGCACTCCAAGAAAGTTAATGACCAAGTATCTTGACGCCGTTCCTGATGGTTTCTTGGACGCTCCGTTATGTAACAGCCTTCTCCGTACATCTATCCACCATCCAGGGACATATTTCCCCCCGGAAAGAGTTTCCCAAGTTCTCATAGAAATTTCTGAAAAGCTAATTTCTAAAGATTTCTGCGTAACATTGTTCTTAAGGTCTAATTTGGACAGGATAAATCATCCATGTGGTATTGACACTCTATGCTGGGTGCACACAACTGAAGGACGTCAGAGGGATTCATTTTCATCCCAGAATTGTGGTTCTATCTTCCCCCTACCAAATGCAGTGGAAAACGACAGCAATGTTTCTCTTTTTAGCCCTTGGACTTCTGAGTGTCCCCTACAGTTCTGGAAAATTTGCCACTCCACCTTAACAGGGAAACAGTGCCTTTACGACGCGTGATAATGTGATAGTTTTTTTATCTGGGACGGTCAATCGGACGGACGCATTCAACACATCCTGTAATTCCTAGTCCAACCATTGACATTCCTGCAGAAAATGGATCCCATTTGTACCATCTGTCCTCTGTCATTTGCAGGAAATTCCTAATTTCCCAGACTTTCGACTTTTACAAGATGCATAGACAGTTGGTATTTAGGGCTAAAGATGAAAGTATAACTGTAAGCAGAGACTTTGCAGCAGATATTTGCATCAGTGGGTTTATCGATATCAATAAGAAATGCACAGAAGAGGAGGATGGGTTTAGTGTTGGGGTCAAAGCTACCTCTGAACAAGAAAGGTCTGATGATAATCTTAAACCTTTAACCCATCCAGACCCTCAAGTAGATCAGGAAAGCAGTACAACAAATAATGTGGTGTATCCAGCCCTAAATGAAGCTGAGACTGAGGATGAAACTGAAAATCAGGGACGAAATGAACATCCTCGTATCGAAATGACAAAGGAAGAATCAATGCCTGTTTAGATAATATACTGATGTTGTATATGTGAAAGTAGTTAGATTACTCATTACTAAAAAAGGTAACGACGTTAGTAACGCCGTTACTTTCAATGCCTTTACTCCCATCACTGCTTGTAGGTGAAGAGAAGATCTCCAAAGGAGGTACAAAGTTTTTCTGGTTCAGCAGAAAGAGTATGCCGTGTACCTTCATCAATATGCAGATCATAGTCTAATGACCACACCGCACAAATTCATGGATGGAGGACATGCAAATTAAAGAATTTATGGTAAATGGCCTGTACTTATATAGCACTTTTTCAAGTCAGAGGACTTGACCAAAGCGCTATACACTACATTCAGTAATTTACACCCATATTGAAGGTGGCAAGCTACATTGTAGCCACAATGACAGAAGCGAGGCCGCCATACACTGGCGCCACCAGTCACTTCAACCACCATCAGTAGGCAATGCAGGTGAAGTGCCTTGCCCAAAGACATGACGACACTGAAAGCCAGAGCTGGGGCTTGAGCCGACAACGCTCCGGTTTGTGGGGTAAACTCCCTCAGCCGATGCCTAAGTCAAAGTTATCATACGCAAAACTATTTTTTTAATTCTGAAACTCAACTGTGGGGGGAGATTTTTCTTTATATATATATATATATATATATATATATATATATATATATATATATACATTTTTTTTTATAGCACCATCAAATGTTTTGATGTATTTTGACCATCAAATATAGACAATGGTATCTTTTCTGTCAAGTTTGGATTGGTGTTTGAGCACCCAAATGCAGAGGCAGAAAGCCAGATGTGAGTTCTTGTAGTTTTAATGAGACGAAACAGTTTAACAAAGGCAGGAGTCCAAAATTCAACTTAATATTTAACACAAACCAGAACCATGGAGACATCAGGGGAAAATAATCACGAGGAGCCAGGGAGAGACGAGGTAGGAAGAAAGCAGCAACGACAGGACCAGCGACAAGGAACCAACAAAGAGTGAGAGCAGAGGGAGAGCATACATAGCTGACAGAGACAAAGGGAGGGCTAACGAGCTGACAAGGAGCAAGTGTGAGAGGAGACAACGAGGGAGCCAAGGGGAAAAGGAACACACAAACACACACACAAGAGGGCTACGGAGGACAACAGAAAAACATGAGAACTAACAAATTACAACAAAAAAGGAATTTAACCAATAAAACTAGGAAACATAGAGCAAAGTAAAGCACAATAGAAACAAGACCATTACATTGTCATGAACGAGGTGTTTGTATGGAGGACCCAAACGCAGAGACCGGTAGGCAGAGGTGAAATAAAGTCTGTTTATTCAGGTTAACAGATCCAGGGGCAGGAATCAGAGACCAACAGAAAATTACAGACGTACCAGAACCAGGAGACATCAGGGATTAACCAAAACCAGAAGTCAGGGAGAGACGAGACAAGGCAGGCAGATGATAGACGGGAAGTAAGACGAGGATCCAGCCAACAGGAACTGAAGAGGGAGGGCTTTTAAAGGGGACAGAGACAAAGAGAGAGCTGACGAGGAAATTGACCACAGGTGCTGGCAGGGCAGAGAAACAGAGCAAGGGAGGACACAAGAGGGCAGCAGAGGACAACAAATGGATAACCAAGGAAAACAGGAACAAACAGACCAAGACCCTGACATACATTTTCTCCCTAGATGCCCGAAGCCGGGTCATGTTTACATATAAAGCAAGTTTTGTGTCAAAAGATGTTAAGTACATCTGCTCATTTTTTACAGAAACCACTGGTAATTGAAGGAGGTATGTATTTTTTTTTTATTTTTTTACCAATACCCAGATTAGTTATAAAACTGGTTCAGGAATGGATCAAACAGGATCACTTTAAGCTTCTGATATAAACTTTACCTTAATAATATAATAGCATGAAACCAACTAAAATCTGTTCTAATATGTCTAATGAGAGTAAGAATTGATGCTACCAAAAAAGTGCATTAATAGGTGCAATGTGCCAATATAAATATAATCAAGTAAAATAGTTTTTTTTCATGAATTTCATTATTTTTGGTTTTTAAGACGAAAAAAATATGTATTTTATGAAATTTATGAAGTTAATGCTGAGGGAATATAGACTTCTGACCTTGACCTTGTATATTTAGTGCCTATTCCCTACACATAATTGTTACTTAGCATCTTTATTTGTAACATCAAGAGATCCAAAACCTCTCTGAAATTCACAAACTCCTTCGTACAAAAGGAAGACATCTTTAAATAATATGTGATGTTATTATAAACTACACAAAAAATTTATTCCGATGCAGTGCGGCTTTAAATAGCCTTTTCCAACTCTGTGCAAAAGAATAGATAACTTGAAAACCCTAAGCCTCAGAAGACGACAGCATGTACATTATGCTTGTCTGATATACAGCAACTGCTAACTCTTAAGCAAAGTTCTCCCAGTGGAAAGTTTAAGAAACCTCTCAGAGAGTAGTCGTAGCTGAGGGAAATGAAGTGTTGGCCAGATTTGATATAATCCATGATCATTAAATAGAACTCGAGGCCTATAGCTACTAATGATGAGAATGGAAATATAATTTGTCTAGCAGGTTTTAATGGCCATGTCTGGACTGCTGCTGTAACCACAGATAACAATAGATTCTGATGAGTCCATCTGGGAATGGACTAAAACATCTTCCAGGAAGCTGCATTGATCTAACATTGTAATTGCCTACTTCACATGGCAATATCCGCCATAAACATTTTACAGTATTCATATAGCTACTGTAATTGAAGTTCCAAGGCATCTTACATTAATAATAAATATAAAGCCAGGAATTTGACCTCAGTGATGAGGGATAAAGTTCCACACATCATATTATAGCTGAGTTGCAAAAAGTCATGTTTCTGGAACCCAATGAAGCAAGTCAAGAATCTTGTTGCAGAAAAATTTTAGGAAAAATGTTGTAACTTATGGAAAGTGAATTGTAAACTCCAGGGAAAGTTATCTTTATATTTAGCAAGACAGCAACCTATAAGTACCTGCAAAAAAAAAAAAAGTGCTGAGGAACCCTTTAAGTTCTTGGACCTCTGCATGTTTGTGAAAGTACTCTGAAAATACTAGATACACTGCCTATTACTGTACAAAGTACCCAACAGGGTACCGGAAAGTACACCATAAGGGACCTTGGAAATACAAGGAAAATTGCCAGTAAATACTTTAGGTGACCTTTAAGTTCTGCAAAGGAACTCTTTATATTCTAAAAGACTGATCTTACCATAAAGGGATGAACATTGTTACATTTAGGAAGTATCTCGTACTCCTTAGTACCTTTTAAGTACTGGAAAGTACTTACCCTGAATATTCCAGACAGGTGGACTACGTGATCAAGGAAAGAATCCTACCTATAAGCAGGAAATTGCCCTTTTACTATCTTCAAAGTATTTCAACAACATTCCATGGTAATGTTTTGATAAGAACTCTTTAAGAACTGAAAAGTACCCTGTAGCATCTAGGAGAGTACAATGTGAATACTGACGTCCAGGGTGATACTAGGCTGGCCTGTCAGACTGATTTTCACTGTTTGTATTCAATACACATGCTTTTGTTTCTATTCTTCAGACTTTGCTGTATTTTGATGTTTAATATTTTGTAGACATTTTAAACTAATACCTTTGAAAAGAATCTCTATATTCTACACCATATTTGCTTGTTATTAAGAAAGTATTCACTGAATCCTTTTCATGCCCCTTCTTCTTTTGTCTGCAAAGAACCAAAATTTCAGCTGTAAGACTAGCAATTGAAATGTGCAAAAATATGATTATGTGTTTGTATTAGTTTGTACTTTTGTTTTATCTATATGAAAGACAAAGTTCCGCATAATTTAATCAGGATAGCAAGATATATACAGGTCTAAGGCATTATGTCTTTTTCTATCATCTCTAAGGTGTAATATAGCGCTGAAAACTTGCTGCCAGCTCTCCCTGCATGACTAGTAGACAGAAAAAAGCAATAGTCGAAATTGCAAAGAAAACCATCGATAGGGTCTCACTTTACTGAGCTGAGAAATTTGCTGAACTTCTGCAATCAATGCTGTGAATGCGGACTGTGTTATCAACCCCCTGAGACATTTAAGATAAAAGCCAAGCCACGCTTCAGTCTGGAGCACAGCACAAGTCCCTCTATTTCTGCTTTTCTGCGTCTGCAACATGATTTAAGGAGAACTTAAGCTGTGGTTGATGGATATTTTTTTGTGAATGAAGAGTATAGAATCTTTTGCAATGGGGCTTAATGTCGCTCTATATAAATCTATGAGTAACTGAAATCTTCAATTATTAGAAGGTATTTTTTGAAATAGTGTCTCAGTGCCATATCTAAAATATGAACTCCTTTTAACATTTCTGAAAGTCTGCTGATTTATGCAATTATCCTATATATTTAGTCAAAAATAAAGTGGTTTACCTTCAGTTCATGAATGATAATGCAAGTTTAAATAAAAACTGTGCTTCAGTTCACAGTACCACAAACTGGGAATTTTCCACAAAGAGAAAATATATGAAGATTTTAAACAGTATATGAAAGAAGAACTCACTGTTTTTGGTCCCTCCTTGGTTATATTATCATGTTCTGAGTGGGTAAGCACATAGGACAGCTCGATTTGTTGAGCCGTCAATATGCATTAATATTAATATTCACATTCAGTCTGCAGCACTGCACATTTCAATTACTTGGCATTGGTGTGTTTCTTTACATAGTGCAGCTGGTGCAAGCATTGCTACCTTTGGTTCAAGGACACCGATAAGTAATTAGGGAGGAATTTACTGACTCAATTTGCTGAGTGAAGGTTAGAAACAGGCTTATCCCGTGTAGCATCTGTATCACCCAAGCAGGTAGTTATATTTCTTATTAACTAAGAAACTCTTTGCTATCGATTGTGTGATTTATTTGAGTGATTTATTTGCTTTATTTGCCCTTGATGGTAACTATGGAAAGATAACTTACAAATTCACAGTGTGAATGGGTTAATAACTCAGTAATGCACTCAGTAAAGCCCTCTGGATATCACTAATTTATTTATTTTTGCTACAGTGTGTTTTCCAGATCCTATTTAAGCTCCTCACTGCAGTAGAAGACATTGCCTGATAACTAATGGGGTTTTAATGGCAACAAACAAAGCTCTGTTTGTAAAAGTCTGGTTAACTGACAAAAACACAAAATCAACATCCACATCCACATCATTTTAAAATTGCTCAAATTATATCTTACATCATGACTAACAGTGTAACAGTAAAGAAGGACAGATATATGTTTACTGACATAGAGTTACTTATAAATGGTAAATGGCATGTACTTATATAGTGCCTTTTGGTCAAGTCAGGAGACTTGACCAAAAGGCTTCACGCTACACACACACTGACGGTGGCAAGCTACATTGTAGCCACAGCTGCCCTGGGGCTCACTGACAGAAGCGGGGCTGCCGTACACTGGCGCCACCGGGTCCTCTGACCACCATCAGTAGACAATGCAGGTGAAGTGTCTTGCCCAAGGACACAACAACACTGAAAGTCGGAGTTGGGGCTTGAACCGTCAATCCTTCGATTTCAGGGCAAACTCCTACATCCAACGCCACTGTCGCCCCGACAGTGAATGATTTACCCTATTTACTTCAAAGGGGGTAGATCAGGTGTTTTGAAAGTGAGCTTTTGTCAAAGTTAATACATTCATATTTTACATGCATTGAATTACACTTAAGTTTTTATTTATTTAGCAAAAATCAGAGTAGTAGGTTACACAAACAAAATCCTCATATACACAGTTAAACAAGTGTGGTAGTTTTGAGTAAACTGGTTGAATCATAACTTCTCTTTACGAGGAAAACCTTAAAGGAAATATGGTCAGTTGATCATCTAAAGCACATTTGGGTTATGCAGACAGACTAGATTTTAGGGTGTGACCTTAAACAGAGCCTTAATGTTTACACATGTGGTTTTAATAAACAATTATTTACAGTGTATAAGAAAAATGAGTAAATCCTTTACATTTCTGCAAATACTGCAGATATTCAGATTGCAGATATTCAAAACTTTGCTCCTCCATCTTCCATTGGTGGAGGCTCAACTATGTTGCATTGGGTTTAGGTCTGGAGACCCACTTGGCCAGTCCATCTTTAGCTTCTGCCAAAGGAAAGCAGTGGCTCATCTTAGAGGTGTATTATCCTCCTGGAACAATGTCCTGTGACCCAGTTTCACCAGAAAAACAATTATGTCTGCTTCAGTATTTTACAGTGCACGTTGGGGTTCATGTTTCTCTCATCGAAATGTAACTCACCAACACCTGCTGCACTGCAGCCCCAGACCATGACATTCCTACCACCATGCTTGACTGAAGGCATGACACACTCCTCACCTGGTTGCCTCCACACATGCTTGAACCATATGAACCAGACTAATTAATTATGGTCTCATCAGAACATAGGACATGGTTCCAGTACAGTAATAGATGTCCTTTGTTGACTTTCAACAAACTGTTTGCAGACTTTCCTATGTACAGACTTCAGAAAACGATTCCTTCTAGGGTGACTGCCATGCAGACCATTATAATATAGTTTGCGGCGCATGGTCTGAGCGCTGTAAGGCTGACCCTCACCTCTTTAATCTCTTCCTACTCCTATCTTTCAAAGTAGCATTTGGACATCACACTGACTGGGCCGGTCCACTCAGCTTCTTTGGACGACACGACACCAGATGTGTTTTGAGCACAGTCTGTTCTTTTCCTGTTCTTTTAAAACATTCAATCAGCTTGGCCACTATGCTGCAGCTCCTTTTTAGGGAGTTAGCACTCTTCTTATAGCGCAACAATTCATCTTTAAAGATCCTCAGACAGTTCTTTACAGTGAGGGGCCATGTTGGAACTGTCACTGACTAGTATGAGAGAATGTAAGAGCTGTACCACAAAACTGAACACACCTGCTCCCTATGCACACAAGACCCCTAGTAACACTAACAAGTCACATGATATTTCGAAGGGTCAGTAGGAAGCACTGCTTAATTTGGACATTTAGGGATGTAGTCTCCTAGGATTCAATTGGTTGCTGATGGTTCAGTTATTTACTGTATATTGTGTTATTTTGAGTGAACACTAAATTTACAGCTATAGAAACGGGAAACAGACTACTTTTCATTGTGTCGAAGTATCTTCAATGTTATTCCATGAAAAGATGTATCTGCAGAAAGTGTACTCACTTTTGTGATACACTTTAAATGTATTGTGGAGGATTTTCGAGAATATTTTCAAAGACCTGCCCTCACCACTTAAAAAAAAAGCACATGCGCAAGCCTGTCCCCGCTCCTAAGAAGGAACGCCTTTGAAACACGTGCGAGAGCGAGCCCATTTCTCCTCGTGCATGCTCTGTTTAAAAGTTGCTGTTTGCATTTTCCATACAAGCTTACTTTCCAAAAGACGTTTTGCAGTGAAAGTACAATGAAAATGTGGGCGAGCACTTAAGAAGGCTTTAAATAAACAAATAACCAGAATGACTGACAATTAGGACCACTTATTTTGATGATCCACCCAGAAAAAGAAAATACCTCCAGTGATATAAAACAGATATTGCCAATGCTTGATGAAATTTGTTTTCTGCCAAAGAAGGAAACACTTTTGGAGTCAATTCATGTATTGTGTAGTTTCAGGTTGATTCGTGTATTTTTTTTTCTTACCTTAAAATTGAGAAACTGAATTTGGTATTCAAACAGGTTATTTTTGTCTGATTATAAAAGATAAAATCTCAAGCAGAAACAAAGAGGAAAAACAGAAATAGAAGCAAAGGAGCAAATAGTTGTTCTCTGCATTGCACGCGAAGACACCAAAAGTGTTATCGACAGCAAGATATTAATTACTTGTGAAATCCTGAACTGCACCTTGAAGGGCACCTCTTATGCAAAAAAATAAATAAATGAAAATAAATCCCTTGTTATGCACCTTTTGTACTTCCATTTAGGTTTCTACTGCTTCTAGAAACATCCCAAGCTCTAAAAAAAAAAAAAAACATCAGCACCTGACCTTTTGGCCTAGCCCCTCAACCCAAGCGGAGCTCCGCCCACTTCTTTGTCAGAGGAGGCCTCTGTTAGTTCTACTGGTTTTAACTCTGTATGCACTTTACAATGGCTACTGGAAAGACACATGTTCTGTTGTTTTCTGAAAGACTTCAACTGAGGCAGATATCTAACCTTACTTTTTGTGGCAAAATTGCACATGACAGAGATGTTAGTATTTGATGTGTCTTGTCTGTTTGGCATGAACATACTGGTTGTGTAGGGAGCTCCTCTTTTGCTTCTTGGTCAAACTCAGTGTCAAAGATTTACCATCTGTTTGCAGCCATTTTCACATGTATAAAGTATGACTGGTAAACATTAAGTTTGGAGGTGTGGGTAGCTTATTGGCATCAAAGTCCTGAAACAGAACCTCCTTAAACGAGCTCAAGATTGGTGGAATTTAGGAGATGAAATCTGATTATCTGAGAAGAATTGTTAAACAAATTTAATAAGCATGATTTATATAGCCCATAGGCCTATTTTAACTTATTTAAAAGGCGGGATAGTAGGTCCCCTTTAAAGGGGGAGCAGCAATTGAATTGAATGAACAGCTATTAACACTGGCTAATCTTGCTCCTAACACAGCACCATAAACATATTAATAAAAAATGTGACTGGGTTTCAAAAGCTCTGATGTTCACATTCCTGTGGTTTTAGCATTCCTAATATTAAGAAAGCAACCATTAGTAGATGGGAATAATTGTGGCTGATTAATGAAATTAATGAAAATAAAACAAGCAAACAAAAAAAAAAAAAGAAGTAAAACAAAAATATTAGAGGTTTTCTATCATGGAAGAGGCCTATGGGAAGGAGATGGACAATATTCACGTTACCTGGCAACTCTAAATATCCGTAGCCACCACACAAAAAGCAATTAGGACAGCTTATAGTTTCAAAAGAAAAAAAAAAAAAAGAAAGAAAAAAAAGGCTATAAATAAAACCCCTGAACGTGGTTATTTCAGAATAAAGATCACACCAGGGAAATAGACTAAAATAGCCATATTGATATCTTTTTAAATGCAGATGTATTAGTCACACATCACACCTAAGCATTAAACAGAAACTGAGAAAAACTTTGAACAACAAAAGCAGCTCAGTTTTGAAACAGGTCAAGATGCTTACAGTGCACACGTCCAATGAAAACAATTAATATGAAACTCAACACTAGCTGCAGTGAGGTATACACTGACTATCAAAAATATCTAAGTTCATTGCGGCCACAAAGTAGGCAATAAAGAAGAAACATCTATGCAGTTCGGCACCAAATAATGTAGACAGTGGAGAACAATCTTTATACAACAAAACTAAAACAAACAAAATTGACAGAAATTAAATATTGTGGCATGTTTCTAAAAAAAAAAGTGTGCAAAGAGACATGGGGTGGGGGTGTAAAAGTGTGTATGTTTTCCTCCCTTGATATATTAAAACATAACTGTGTACACATCTGACTCCTCTGCTTTTAGAAAATAATTAAAGTTATAATGAACTTATGTTGTTTTCATAATTTAATTTAGTTTGATCTTTAATGTAGCCCTTTGAGATATAGGCTACCTATCTGAGGGTCAGTATGAATATTATTTTTTAATATTATTTTTGTTATTTCTTTTAAAATATTTATTCTTTTTTAATCAAATTACCTCCTGCTCAATGGCTTTGAATCTTATGTTTCTTTTATGGCTAGATCAAACTGCCTGTAGAACATCAAATCTGCTAATTTAAACAGGGAAAATTTGCACATCTTAACATTTCAGCAACAATCTTTGTAGGTCACCCTCAACATGGCCAATTATTACACACATGACAGAAAATTGCACATGCAATTTACTATCCCTTGTTTGAAATCTTTGAAGATTAGGCCCTAAGGGTATAGGTCTGTAAGTTGAATCGCTGTAGAAGAGCCCTGCATACTATTTTATTAAGTATGTAAATTGAAAAAAGGAAAATACTATCTAAAACTCTTCAGCACACTGTGTTTCTTCAAGAGCTCTACAGGACTGGTTCTATGGTGCCAGTGCAGTGTTATAATAGATGATAGTAACCATGTCTCACTGTGCAATGGACCAGGCCAGAATGCATGATTTCTTTTTTTAGTACATCATGTTGTGATGAATTTGATAGAGATGTCAGTCCAACAGTGAATAAAATACTTTTATCACTAGGGCTAGAGACACTGAAAAGAGTAAAGGAAGTTAGAGGAAAGGCTTCTGAAAGCATTCCAGGGAGGCCAAAAGAGGACAACCGGTCGTCTCTTGCAGCAGTTTCCATGTTGCACATGACTAGTCATGTTGTTGATTTTTGCAAGAGGTCATCTTTAGTGGTGAATGTAATAAATCAGCAGCAAGAGAGCCTGTCATACTAAACACCCAGTGGTCACCAATTTAAAGTTGAAGATTCACAACCAAAGAGTTTCACATGACTCTCTCAATCAGAAGTTTTTGTTTACATCGGCCAGTAATGCTGCTCCTGGAGCCAAGGTTAACTCCCCAATCATAGAGGATATAAGGATAACTCTGTTGGGAAATAATTCAGTTACTGCAAATAGCTCAATAGTGCTTAAGCTGCTGTTCTACTGCTGGCACAGTGCAGAGAAATGTTGCCATTGTGCTTGGTATACAGAAGCTAACTCACTACAGTATTTATGTGATTTTTTCCCCCCACTTTATTTGTAAAGCAGGTCTGGGAATGACACCAAACCCAATTTCACCATTATCCTGTTCCAAGTTTGGAAACCAGTAGGATTTACTAATTAATACACTTTTGGTTCCAGGCCAGTAACCATCACTGAAACACAAACAATGCATTTTTTACACTAGAGCACTGCACCAACATGTTTACTGTATGTAGCAAGATTTAATGTTTGGTGCAACTTCTAAAAATGTGCAAATAAGATCTTGTTTTTCTTTTCAAATTTTCTTTTTTGCTGTGAAGAAACCAGACTTCAATTTTCTTCATCTTTTAGCATATAATACAGGGGACTTTTCTTTACAATCACTGGAAATGGGGAAATAAATGAATTATTTTGTGTTTTTAAAATCTCTTTTAAGATGGCGGTCATTATTAAGATAATTATTAAGAAATTCACTTTATTTCAGTAACTTTCTTCACTTAGAACACCTTGTTTAGATGAAATCACATACAAAACAATATTTTTTAGCTTTTATTTATTATTTGCATCATTTACAGCTGATCAAAAAAATTAATTGATAAGATTATTGTAAGGAAAAGCTACTGAGAACCTGATAATCCACTAGTTGAACTGCACTGCAGGTAAGTAGATTGGTAGAAGGCTTGAGAAGGCAGTTGATGGCTGAACCAGCTGGTGACAGGCTGAACAGACAGAACAGACTTTCCAACCATTTCAAGTTTTCATTCTATATTTTAAAGATTATATTAGCCTATCTAAATAAATAGTTTTACACTAAAATATTGTGCAGCGATCCAAGGTACAGTTCACTCTTTTTAATTATTAGGCAACAGAATTACAACTTTTCCAGTGTTTCCTATGTTATTCCCGCACAAACTTTTAAAAACCTACAGCGAATCTGTTTTTATTAAGCACAAATACCGTTAGGCTGGAGGATTAACTGATTAGATCTTGGTGTATAAAAAGTCACAAAGTTCTATTAATTGATTTGAACATAAAAGTCAAGAGAAAATTAAAATGACCTTTGAATCTAAAGAGTCAAAGACGGATCAGACTCTGTTGTTTTGTGGAGGGATAAAACACCATGATAGCAATGGGATTGTTTAACAGACTCCTGCGAGAAAACAGAAAGAGAAAAAAAAAAACTGACAGCAACTGCAGCTCAGCTGGAAATCTGACACATAAAAAAAAAAACATATGGACATCACTCAAATTAAATAATTCAAAATAATTTCACATAACATTTCCAATTTATATGAATAAATTGACAGCAACTCAAAAATTATTTCTGATTAATCGAAGCGAAGTTACAAAACACATGAATAAATTCTATTTATTAACAAAAAAACTCAATGTATTGGTCTTTTTCTGAGCTCACTCCCTCTTAAACATCCCTTTAGATGCAAATTTTAAATACATATTCTCTATTCCAGACAGGATTCCTGAAGTATTGATTAAGTCTGCAGCCTTGTTAGTCAGAAAGTAGGATGCGGTCAGTTTGCAGTTTAGAAAATCACTTTCACATCTAAAATTAAAAGAAAACATCTGAGCAGATATGCATTAAAAAAACATTTTAGATAGCATTGCAACTCAAAAGGATAAAGCTTGCATGCATGCATGTCAACATGCTCCTTATAAGATAACAGCTGGTCCCCTGGGGTATCTCCTCCAGGATCCAGACTTGGTGGCGTTGGATAGCACTAAACATGATGTCTCACCAAACCGATCATGTTAACAATGCTGAATGCAGTAAAACATTCAATGCAGCTTCCCTACACGGTTTCTGGTCTGTCACATGAGCTCAGAGGGAAGCTGTTCTCATCTGTAAGAACAGGGTGCAGGTACCTTACTGAGCAATTCCAGTGTTCTCTAGACACTCATAGTAGAGGGCCTCTGCAGTAATTCCTCTTGCATCTCAGTGCAAAAATAAGATATTGGTCCTGGTAACAGGTTAAGATAAGAAGATTCTTAATAAGTAGATTTATTCAACCCAATTTTGCTGCCATTCCTGTCTCTGCTGTTATTTTCTTTTTACCCAAAATATAAGGAATAAAACAAATTGTTATCTGCATTTGCAGGATTTGAAGAGTTGTATCTCTTTCATTGCTTTTTATATTTGTATTGTAGCAGTGCAATTTTCTTCTTATTTTTTTTTTTTTACACAGTTTTTTTATACAGTTTTAAGAACTGTCAGGCTAATTGTGGTGCATTTGCAGCAATGCTAATTAATGTACACTGTTCCTGTCAAATGCATCAATAAATTTAATTAAATTAAGGGCCACCATTGGGTCCTATTTAGCTTTCCTAAGGCGACTGCGTGTCTCCATGACTCTCCTCCATGGTCTGGATGACTGTGCTGAAAGACACAGCGAACCTTCTGGCAATTGCATGTATTGATGTGTCATCCTGTGGAGTTAAACTGCCTGTAAAATCTCAATATGGTCCATTTATCGCCTTACGCTACCACTAGTGCTGCTGAGCCGGGTCCATGCAAAACTACTGGAAAGCAGCCCAAACGATGAGGGAAACTTAACTGAGTAGATTCCAGATGCCTAACTGAGTTAACATTATTGTCTTATTTAGATTTATTTTTCGTTAAATTATTTTGAGCAAGTCGTGATAAATGCAGCAAAGCTTTGATAAATCTCAGTAGATTTGACTGACAGATGCAGTAGAACGTCGCAGACATGATGTAACCTATCAAAACAGCAAGGAAAGAAGAGTTTCTCCCTCTGGGCTATTTTCATTTGTCACCCAGATGAGTCTCACCTGCTTCTCAACCCCAGCAATGATCAGTGTGGAGATATTTTGTGAGCTCTCAGATATCCTTTATCTCCTGAACAAGAAAAGATGAAAGAAAAGAAGAAAAAGGCTTGATCAGCCTCAATTCAAGTATTACAGAGGAAATTAGTTAGATGTGTAACCTTATTTTATCTAAACATAAAATTACAAAAATATTCATATTTTTCTGTAATGGTTTATGGTTAAAAAAAAACATTAATGTTACCTTGGATGCAAGAGTCAGTGTAACACCAGTGCTAAAGGCTATACATATAACATTTAAGTAATTATATTGGAAAATTATTCAGTTTTATTGAACATTTCTTCTGTTTCTGTCACGTTTCAAAAGAGAATGTGTCTATTTGATGTGATAGAGCATCGCACAGCAGTACATACTTTGAAAGTGAAAGGAAAATCCAGCGTGGTTTAATTTCTTACAAATAAAGATCTGGAACGCGTAGCATGCATTAGAGACAACATTCCCCAGAAGCACCTTTCATTGCAATTACAGCATTTAAGAATATGCCTCTATAGAACTTCACACCTAGATGCTGAAATCCTTCGATGTTTTGACATGATGATAAATATGAAATGCTACAAGAAGTGTGAAATGTTGAAAGGTGTTTTTGTTTGCTTTCATTTGTTCAGGTTATCAGCATAAAGAGGGATAAACACAAAATTCTGCAGCAACTTTCAGATTATTAAATATATTAAAAAAACATAATTTATCAGCTTCACAATTGAGCTGTTTTCATTGTTCCTCTTAAAGAAATCCCAGTGAAACATGTTGCGTTGGTTACAGCATGAGAAGATGGAGTAAGGTTGAAGATGTATGACTGCCTTAGAAACACACTGATGTTTTTATGTAGATATGTGAAAAGGATAACCCACATTTCCAACAATCAATGTTTGTTTTGCATAAGAACAGCCTTAAAGCATTTGTTTCTTCTCACTGCTTTAGTTTGAAAGAGGAGGATATTGCAGTTAAACATGAGCGTGATAAATATTTTACAACCACTTCACACTGTATATGATTGGAGATTTTTCTTTGTTGCACAACAGAAAATACTCAGAAATACCTCAGGGATCTAAGAAGAAATGTCAAAGGACCAAAGTGATTAAAAATTATTTCTAAAACGAGCTATTTCTCAGGTTGCAGCACGGCTGTAAAGCACCAAACATTGCATACTTCATTAATTGGCGATTCTTACCATATGTGCAAATTTAAACAAAACTTCTCTCATGAACCTTTACCTGTGGGGATAATTGGTGTCACGTCATTTATGCTAAAGGTCCCTTAATTCACAACAGCGTGATGCTCGTTAGGAAAGTCCGTCCTTTTCCCACCTAAGCTGGGATGAGTCACACTGTGCTGACATTCAGATCAAGCACCAATCAAACCTGTTGGTTTCAGTTGCTGAAGGACCTCGCTATTTAAACCATACACCGTTTCTAGAGGAACTAAATGAAAGCTTGGATGTATTATAAACGACTTTCTGTCAAATGTTATTCAACAGCTAAATTTCTTCTTACCTGCAGGGAAGCATTTAATGTTACAGAGAGCCTGCTTACAGGTGCAAATACCTTATGGGCATTCACGGCGTGTTGCCAGTTCCTGCCTGCTTTGTGTGGGGATCCATTCAGGCTACTGTGGGAGGAAAGGAAGGAGGCAGACAGAGAAATATAGGATGCATAGCACGGCATGCTCAACTGAAATATGCAGCTTAAAACCCAGACCCCCTGGAGAGTAATGTAGAGTGGTTACTCTAAAACTAGCCACATATTCAGGCTAAAAATCTATGCAGCTTTTCAGCTGTATAGAAATAATACAAAGTGGTTGTGTAGCTGGAAATAAGATGGTTGTCAAGAACTTGTAGAGAAACAAAAATATGAGGAACCTGTGAATTATTAGGACATAGTTGGGACGCAAATCCCTGCTGATGGTGCAGAGCATATCTGGTCTTGGCCTGAAGCGTCACAGCAGTATGTGTAGTCGCTCTTGAGCTCAACAGGAGGAGCTGTTGACTCATCACTTTATGCCATAGAGCTGTTCAAGCCACTTTAATTGATTTATCGGTTGACAACCAAAGCAGCAGCATCAGCATGGTGGGCTGGGAGATTGGGGTTCATGTGTTTAAACTCAAAGCTTGGTGTCTGTGACTATAGCGTGGGCAAGAAGAGGTGAAACCCCTCCATGTTCAGTTAATCCTCCTACAGGGGTCTTCTTTTATCTTGTTCCGGACAAATGCTGGAAACACAGAGCCCAATCCCATCTCACCTGCTCGCTTAAGGGAAGCCACGATCATAATTAAGCAGCCGTCAGGAAGCAACGTGAGCAGAAAAAGGTAATTAGGTGAAGCTGAAGTATTATGATCTCACCCAAACGGACCTGTCATACCTCCAATACAATCAATCTCCGACATGATGCAAGCATATGCTGCCTTGCAAAGGTTTTCAGACCTCCTGAATTCCTCACACTGGGTTCTTAAACAGGAAAGAGAAGGTTACACATTTGGAAACAGACTTTTTACAAATGCACATCCTAAAAGTATGACATGTATTTGTATTTGATGAAACTGCAGAGATGCAGAGCTGGATTTTAAAACATCCTAATGACATAATGAAATGTTTCAAAAATATTTGTTCCATGCATTATCTGAAAACAGAAAGACTTGTCCACCTCTTAAAAAAACAACAAGAAAAATTAATCAGAGCTACCCAGGTAGAGTTTAAAGGAACTTCCTAGATGTATGCTTGATGGAAATTTGTCAATAATGAAGTTTATTAGTAGTTTGATCTTTCTGCTACATGCATTGTGGCAGACTTGTTGTTTTTGTGGTCAAATTAAATTAAAACAGAACAAAAAAACCCTATGATCTGAGCCCTGATCAAATAGGGCATAATAATAATTGCCACTCTTCATTCAATGTGGAAAATGATCTGATGTGCAAAATCTGAGGCCACAATTTTTTTTTTTTAAAGTGTGTCTTTTATAGATATGAAGACCATATTTTTGCTGCACAAATCTACAGGTAGACGACAGAAGAATAACATTCTTAAGACTTACAAAATTATGCAGATGCTATAAAAGGAGCAGTTTTTGCATCTGTTTTAGCATTTTAAAAGTTAAAGTTTCTGCGGTCTATGTGGCCACAAAGAAGACATCGATAGAATGTCAGATAGAGAAAGTCTTTACCCATGTAGACATATATCTGGATTGTCAGAAACGGCAACAGCAGAGTAATATTATTGGAAAAGAAAGACATCTTTAGAGGCAGGCTCAGATTAATGCAATAAATCTGTATGTAATTAAACCAAAACAAAAAAACACCATGACTGAACTTGATACTGTAGCACATAAAAAAACCCAAAAAACCCCAAAATGGATTACACTGGGAAAACACCATCAAAATGACTTTTAAAGGACATTAGGGGTGAAAGCGATCATCTCATGGCTAGAGGGATTTTTTTCCTCTTCCAAGCTTTGCATGAAAAACACACAAATCTTTTATTACACTTTTATGGGCTTTCCTTTTTTTGCAGTGCATTTGGTGAAGCGGGTGTTTGGGGGTCAAGGAGCAGACAAAGAAAACAATTCCAGATTTAATGACTGATATGAAATCTTTTCAATTTAACTTTTTTGACATTTGTACGTAAACTGCACTATTTTCATTATTATTATTTAAATAATTGTCTCCTCCAAAAAGGTTATGTTTCCAGTGGCTTTGTTGGTTTGATAGTTAGCAGGATTACTTTAATTTTAGTTATTGCATGATTACTAATTTTAATGAAATTGTTACCAACGGTGCACCTCATGCCAAGGATCAATTCATTAAAATGTTAAAAAGTGCTTTTTGACTTATCACCATTACCTCCATCTCCATGGCTTGTAAATTCATCTTTGTTAAATGACCTCTCTCAACCTGCAATTAGCACACTGTTTGCCCATTTAAAAGGGGTGGAGCAAACATGTTTGCACATCTTACACTTTTTGAGCATTTTTTTTTTTTGTAGATCACTTGCAGCCACTCTAATTGCACCATTTTTCTTATGTGACCACAGTTTAGTGTTCCTTATTTGGATTCTTTGAAGATCAGGCCCTGAGTGCACAATTAACTGAAAGTGGCAAAGTAGTGTTCATCACCCTATTTAAAGGCGGATTTAGTGTGTGTAACTGCCTGTCACTTTGCACTCTTTGGGGGAGCAGAGTTTATTTTGAATGTCCCAAAGACTACTGCAGAGGTATCATCACTATATCTGGAGAAGGTGCAGAAAGAGGAAGAGAGGAAGGACCTTCTCTGTTCATGGGATCTTACTGCCTATAAAATGACTTTGAGGCCCAAATGAATGCGAGTGTTCATTTCTGTTTCTTTTTTAAAGACAGCATTTGTGTTTAGTTTCTTAAAATGGTCGGTTTTCTTGACATCCTCCTAAAAAGGGCTTCAAAAACTGCATAACCACTAAAGACAAGTGCTACGACTGCAGTGCGTGTCTGCCCTTTTTCCTTTTAGGGTTCTGGAGACAGGCCCTCTGCAGGTGTTATGTTTTTTGCCCTGATTGATGCTCTGCTGCTTAAAATCTGCAGAAGTTGCAGACTCCACAGAACCCCATTTGGTTTGGTTTATATCTTATGGTTGGATTTTGTCAGGTTTGTTTTGCATTGCTAAATTCTGGTTAGTTGTGGTTTTTGCATTAATCTATTTTGGTTTCTTGTTTCAGGAATTCTCTTCGCAGGTGTTATTTCTTTAATATAATCTAATAAATTAAATTTTCATTTAATCAGAAAATCCTTGTGCGGCCTCCTTTAATGTTACCCCACCAAACAAGCCTGGTGGACATAACACGAGGCAAAGCCTTTATTTTATGCTTTTGTACCAATGATTATTATCCGATATGTATAACTTGAGAATAAGACAGGTTAGAGCATATATTGCAGAATGTGGAGATTCAGCAGAAACGATGCATGGACATGCTTAGATAGGGACCTTTTTCAATAGACCGACTTGTTGCTAACTACTTGTCCACCTGGACTGCTGATTCTGATTGAACATGTCCCATTCCACCTAATCGCATAAAATTAATCTGGTGCTGCCATCCAGGAAAACTGGTGGAAAATGCCACTGCCACAAACAAATGTGTTGCAAAAAGTTTCACCTTAAAGGAATAGTACACCCAAAACATGATTAGCCTTCATTTTCTACTCACCCCCATGCTGGACAACACTCTGGAGTACTTTTTTGATATCTCAAATGCATCTGGAGATCTGGGAGGCTTCTTGCTGTCTGCTGACATTCAAATAATGGAGGTCTATGGTGCCCGAGGCAGAAAGGTCCATAAAAGTCCACAAAAAACGTGTCAATATTCCTCCATACTGCTCGTCCAATGTATTCCAAGTGTCCTGAGTGGGTAGCGTCCATAATTTACTCGAAACAAAGTCATTTAGAATGTTTTTAGAGCATAAACAGTAGTGTATAGGATTTCCTAAAAGCGTGCTCACGAGTCTACGGAAACCGCGGAAGACAAAACCAGATGAAAGTGCGCATTCAGCGTCTGCTCTGCCGATAATGCAAGCGTAGAAAGAAACAACAAAAGAAAAATGTCTGAGGACTTCAGTGTTGAGGAAGAGCATGAGTTCTTTGCCGAGCTGAATGCGCACTTTCATCTGGTTTGGTCTGCCGCGGTTTCCGTAGACTCGTGAGCGCGCTTTTAGGAAATCCTATACACTACTGTTTATGCTCTAAAAACATTCTAAATGACTTCGTTTCGAGTAAATTATGGACGCTACCCACTCAGGACACTTGGAATACATTGGACGAGCAGTATGGAGGAATATTGACACGTTTTTTGTGGACTTTTATGGACCTTTCTGCCTCGGGCACCATAGACCTCCATTATTTAAATGTCAGCAGACAGCAAGAAGCCTCCCAGATCTCCAGATGCATTTGAGATATCAAAAAAGTACTCCAGAGTGTTGCTCAGCATGGGGGTGAGTAGAAAATGAAGGCTAATCATGTTTTGGGTGTACTATTCCTTTAAAGTAGCCCTGATATGTTTCAACGTTTTTCATTTCTATCAATTGAAATGAGAAATTTAAATCTCTTGTCTTTATACCGATTATTCACGCCTCACTTTCAAAAGTGCAAAAAGCAGGAGCACAACCTGCACCTTCTGTCTGTTTCAGGTGTGATAAATGACACTGTTGATTGTAGGTGCATATCCTCCTCCCACTATCCTGCACCTTCTTTTGATCAGCATATGTTCTGCATTTACTCACTATGACAAACAGCTGAATGGGCCACGCCTCCTGTTTTGCTAATGTTTAATTCTGGCTGCAGCAGGTGAGGAAATCAGCTTTGTGCTCTCTGTAAAGTTTGCATGTGTTTATAATCATACAAACCTTTAGTAGATCAGGGTCTACGTGTGTACAGCTACAATTCAACATCATCCTGAACAATAGGCTGCATCAGGTCATGTGGAAATACTGTTTAGCAGGGAGAGCAAACCTGGTCAGAATAGATGGCAGACTAAAAAAACTGTTATTTTCTCAAAGAAAAAAATAAGAAGCCGAAAAGCATCATTTCACAATCATCACCTCAAAGTTCAATAAGTAAATTTGAGTTTATATTCATAAAATCAGAAAATGTGACATTAGAAATTTTGCTCTAATAACAGATAATCAAGTATTTTGAGAATTTTTCCAGCTTAAATTCAGCAGATGTCTAAGGACATCAGTTTATGCCCCTTATACCACCTATAGTAGGAAAGCAGTCCTTCGGCATCCCCATTGCAGGGAGATGATCTGCCCCCTTTTGCTTACATACCCCTTGAAGTAAATTAACTAGAAGGCTCCTCACTGTCACAGTAATAAGGAGGCAACAGCAAATGGAGAGGGGTGCTCACTGGGGACCATCTGAGGATTTAATTAGTCTTTGTTTATGTCCTTGTGTGATCCAGGAGAACCTAAAGCCCAATCACAAGCATGTTTGTGTCTTCATGCTCCCATCATAGACAGCGGTAAAGGAGATAAATTGTGAACGCCTCCAGCCTATCAGCGCGTGGGAACTGCAGCTCAGTTGGGAGGAAACTATACAAAAAAAACGCTGTAAAGGTGCTTTGTTCGTCAGCGAGAGCAGAAAGGTAAAGCCCTTTGGAGAGAGAATAGGTCAGGGAGAGGTTTGCTGGAGTTTGCCATCAGGGATGTTCTGCAGAGCTCGACTCATACGGCGTGGAGAGGCAACGTAGCGATGCACAGGCAACATCTCACACAATCCCAAGTGCTCTGTCAAGCAGATAGAAACAGAAAAACTGTGGACAGAAACCTCCACTTCCTGCAGTAACATCATTGGAACCACAAACAGCTTTAACATGGCTCATAAAAACACATAATCACAAACTTTAAAGCACCTCAGTGGGATGCTTTAAAGTTGAAATTGTAAAGGTGATCTGCTTGGTTTAGCTTGTGCCCATCTCCAACAGTCGAGGCAGGAGAAACCTGGTCAGGCGTCTGCATCAAGGAAAGACACAGAGACAACCATCAACTCATTCCTTCATAAACAGGGACTATAGGAGGAAGTCAGAGTACCCCGAACATGCTCCATCAGAAAGATGTATAGAATGAACTCTGACCTGAGCATCTGGAACGTCTAGCAGAAACAGGAAAAGTCTCCATGCCCATGCATGAAGCTGTTACAGACCCATAGAGTTCATTCAGTGACAGTTCCCTCCTAACAGCAGCTGTCAAACCAAATAAATGTTTTCATCCCTGTTGTTTTTACTATCTTTAATTTGTGTTAATAGTCGGTAGTTTTATGCAGAAATATTAATACCATCTTAAATATAACTTTAGGTTTCGCATAATTCTTATTGTGACCCTGTTGTATACTTTTTGGATTATGCTAGATTTAACAGCTATACATGATTTTCTTATACTGCTTATTTACTATGGATGCATATTCTCCTATTGTTTTATTTTGTTTTTGATATTTTTCACCCTCTGGGCCAGATTTATCAAGATCCAATTTTGCGTGCAGTAATTTGCGCTCGCAAACTGGAATTTTGCGCGAGGGGCTGAACCATGGTTTGCGGGTGATTTAACAAGAGCGATTGTGTAACTGGTGGCAGGTGCAAAACTGTTGGAGACGCCCTATTTAAATGATGGTTTTGCGCGTTTTGTGGTTTGTGGCAAAGTAGTTTGTAGTTTGTGCAAACTAGTGCATTAAGAAATTTTAATCTTACAGTGACACCCCCACCCCCTCCAAAAAAAAAAAAAAAAAAAATATATATATATATATAAACTTTGGCAACCTTTATTAACCTTATTTACCCTAAGGTGGTATGTGGCTGAATTTCTACTTCACTGCAGTAAAAAAAAACAAAAAAAAAAACAGGTGTTTTGTACTGGCCTGTGGAAAATGCACATACCAAAATGGCTCACAAGAAGTGACTGTGGATGAGATTACTGCGCGTACGCATCCCCGCAGCATTGGCATGTTGCTCCACATGCGCAGAGGTCGGGGTTCTCCGGTAGGGCGTCAGGGCGACATGGCATTTAGAACGTCGGACAGCACTTCTGAAAAACGAGATTGGGAGATCCAAGATGCAAATAAGTGCAATGTTGCAAGGAGTTTTGTGATATCTGGTATTGCGTGGGTCCTCCTTGTGGCTGGCTCCAAATCCATTCGGAGTTCCCCCAACAGCTCCAAAATGGCAATGCTGGAAAAACGATATGTTTTGATGATCGTTTCCTCATTCATTCCAAAAATATTCACACGGAGTGAAAAAATGCATTCTCTGCGTCTCCTTGCTTCATTTCGATGTCTCCTTCTTGCGACAATAACCGCTGCCATGTGTGCGCAATTACGCATACAGACCATTTGCACCTTCTTTTGAAACATGTTAAATATAGAGTCAGATACCGTTAGCAAAATTGCTTTCAGGTTTGATAAATCACTTTGCGAGTGCTAAATTAATATATTTACATGTTCTCCCCCCACAAGACGCACTTTTGCGTGTTAACGCCCCATATTGCATATTCATTGCAGAAAAAGTACTAAATGGATAAGAGGCGCTATTTAGCACGTTATAAAGACCAAATCCTTTTAGCACGCTGTTGATAGATCAGTTTGTACATTTTTTAGCGTGCGCAGTGAAATAGCTCACGTTTTTATACACGCAAACCTTTGATAGATCCGGCCCTCTGAGTATCTGCATGCCTCCATTTGCATTTTACTTGGCTGCTTAGATGTGGATTTCCCATCGTAGGACAACAGAGTAAATCTCTTCTGTATTCTTCTAAGAGCAGTTTTGCTACTGATCGATAAAAGGGGCAGATTTCTTTGGTGCGTGAATATTTGTCCTTTTCACAGATTCTCCCACATGGGCTGATGTTGAAATCTGCAGCTTTTGTTATACAACATAGCTCTGCTTTAAACTTCTCCTCAGTCTCACCTCTGCCTCACTGCTGCACTCTTTGGTCTTCATGAAGCTAACCAAGGAGCACCTGCTTTGGTTAGAGGCCTTAGAAATATGATGAAGCCTTCAAAGAACAGCCAGATTTAAACCGAGATGAATTGAATCTTGTTATGCATCAGAAAACTGAGATCACCTTGTCATTTAAACATCAATAATTTATGAATAATCCCACAAGACAATGAAGTTGACGATAGATTAATTAATTACAAAAGCTTTCTCTAACAGTATAGCCTGTCCAAATGCCTCCATGTTTAGTAAATAATAATTGCCTTTCAAAAACCTACTTACTAATTCAGGAACAGGAATAGTTTGCATAGGCGGTAATCTTTCAGTGACTGCAGGATACTGAGGACAAATGAGAGCAAATCGTGCATAATAATATTTCTTTGTTTCCCAGAGCAGTGGGGGGAAGAGAGCGTGTCGGCAGACGGCCCAGCGGCGGGACATTAAGAATGCTTGGCTGGGTTTTCCAGGAAGGGGAGAACCTCCAGTCCTCAGCTCTCTACATGCAAGAGTTGTAGAACTGTTTAATATAAGGATCCAGGCAGAGTACACAAACAATACAGTTTAGTGTTCACTTGGAGCCAGAAAGCACATGCACACCAACTGCCTCTCCAATTAAACATCATTAACACAATCCCCTAGGTGTGCTTCCCACTTAAGTGTGATGCGAATGTCTGCCTTTCGCCAGGCTGACAGACTGGCTTAATTGGCTTCTGAAAGACGCACACGCCCTTATGTAAGCTTCTAAACCCAGCTCAGAGTGCAGCTCCTGATAGATAAAGGAAATGACAAAAATAAATAATAAAAAGAAAATGCAGCTCTTCAAGCAAGAATGAGCACAAACTCAGAGGGAGTCTACTTGTCTAGTGTTCATCACTCACACAAACCTCCACCTGTTAGCCAGACGCACAAAAATACAGACACCTCATTATTTTCTTTATATTCAAATGTCTTTTATATTCAAAAATATCATCCAAGCATTTACAGTGTATTACAACAAATGAGTCTATGCAACTGCTGACAGCCTTTACAGAAAATGAAGAAATATATTCGTTTTTGATCTATGTTACAAACCAGCGACAGCAAAAAGAGAAGAGAAGGAGGACACGCCCTGATCTCCTCCTGGATTAGCCCTGTAGACCCGACGCCATACTGAGTCAGGTGGAGGCTCCAAAAGCTCCACGCTCTGCCTCTCTGCTCCTGTGGGCAAAACTACGTAATGATCCAGTGACGGTAGAAACCTCTGTGACTCCCAGGGAGTCATCATGTCTAAAAATATTTTGCAGATGCACAGAAACGGTGGAGATCAAGCTTCTGAGCACTCCATCATAGACGCTCGGTCTCAGCAGCGATGATGTTTTTAAGTCTCTGCCACCTACACGGTCCCTGAAGTGCTCGTGGAACATCGGCGCTTGATCTGAGATCAGTCCTCCGTGTCCCTTCTACAGTCAGGGTTCAGTTCTGAGTGTTTGATAGTTGTGAGCTAGATGCTGTATCCTTCACATTGCTACAGAGTCTGTGCTGCCTGTCGTCTCCTCCAAGCCCCACAAGTGTCCCTTGCAGAATTCTAGGTGCTTTTGATGCCTTCAAAGCCGCAGAAGTTCCAGCGTTTCTCCAGACTCGCTCCGACACCAGTTAGCTCCTGCCTGAAGGTGCAGGGCAGCCGGGAAAGGAGAGCCTCCACCTCACTGGGGTTAATCTGCAGACAGACAGACAGTCATCGGGATACACTTAGTTATATCTGATGCATTTTGTCGGCAGGTTTACTTGTATGTAATCAAAGTTGGTATGTAATCAAATAAAGACCAACTTTATTTATTGTAGTCATCCAAAACATCACCTATATATCAAAACATTTATTAAACTTTTTTGGCTAAAGCAGACAAAGGAACTGGACCAGTTGTGGGTAGTAACTTTTATTTGAGCAACCCTTTAATAAAAAAAGAAAGTATAGAGCAGTTTCCCTGCACCACACTTTTTACTTTTACTTAAGTAATATCATCATGTAGTTTTGATACCATTACTTAAGTAAAATCTTTGGCTACTCTATGAGTATCTACTAGAAAGAAAAAGTAAAACAAACATATTTAAAGTTAAAGTTTAGCAGACAGATAGGTTTAGTCTTAGGTTTAATCTTTGTTGTTTTAATTTTACTTTTAACTCCTGAGATGTCAATGACATGCAGGTTAAGGTACTACACAGTGAAAAGTATCTCACTGGATGTAGTTTACCCTGCTTCATCATACATACTTTATATACTTTAAAGTGCTGAAAATACAATATTGTTATTTTCTAGTATTTTTTGTACAGTAGATAAAAACACATCGATGATCAATGTATAACTTTAAGGGCTCCCTAAGAAAATTGTTTAAATCAACAAATCTGTTGACATTCAGAGGACTACAGTGCCACTCAGTGACTGAGGGAGAAAACTGTAGTGACGTATACGGTAGAACGACTGAGAGCTGGAACGTTGGTTTTCTCATGGGCAGTTTTCATGGATTAGGATACAGCTATGTCGCTTTTTGCTTTATCCCCCATAAGGATGATATGTGCTTATTTAAAGAGGAATTTCAATTTTTTTACATTGGGCCCTTGATTTTACGTTATTACATCATGTTCTACTCACCCATATGAATTTCGTGTCATTTGGAGCTGTTCTGAAGATACTGCTGTAAGCCAGCATTCATAACTTGTAGAAGAATCACTGTCCCCCAGACATCTGCGGTTAAATTTTTCTATATTTATATCTTTTAAAAACAAAGCATGTATGACGACATCCGCGCGCCGGACTGGAGTTTTTTTTTTGTTTCTTAAAAAAAAAACTTTATTTAACCAATGTACATTACACCAGGCGGCTACGCTCTACCCCTTCTATTCGTTCGGCTAGCTAATCTGAATCATTCAATTCCATTTAGAGAGAGAGATCATCTGTGGTAGAAGCACTAGACATCTTCCAGGCATGTGAGTAAAACTAGCAGCAGTTAAGCGGACAGGATAAATGAACGGTAGCCGGCGCGCGCGGATGACGTCATACACACTCGGCTTTGTTTAAAAAAAATAGAAATATAAAAAAAATAACCCCGGATGTCTGGGGGACAGTGATTCGCCAAATTGTATTGAATGCTGGCGTACCATAAATGATAAATTATGAACAGTTTAGTTTGTGCCTTCAAGTCGTTTGCCCATAAGAAGACGTTACTTGGATATAACCTAACGGAATATCTTCAGAACAGCTCCAAATGACACAAAACTCATATGGGTGAGTAGAACATGATGTAATAACGTAAAATCAAGGGCCCAGTGTAAAAAGAAAGGTGTTCCCCTTTAAGTATCCTCCGGATCCACAGCTGCTTTCAATTTGGACGAAGCAGGTCAGACAATCAGTAAGAATTGGAGCACTCCATGCTAGGGGTGAGTATTTGCATGGGTGTGGGGATACGATCCGCGTCACGATACTTTGGACACAATACTATATTATCAAAAAATTGCAATATCACCATATATTGCGTTATTTTACCCAACTATCAAAATGAAACTTATTTATGAAAAAGAAGCAGGTGCTGTATATGTTCATCAGATTATTTTGATTATCCGTGTTGTTTGGGGTTTAAGTCAGTCCACGTCCTCTAGTTCCTATGCTCCACTTTTCTGGAACAAACTTCCAGAAAACTGTAAAAGTGCGAAAAGCCTGAGTTCCTTTAAATCAAGACTAAAAACACATTTGTTTAGGATTGCCTTCGACTGTTCTGGTTAAAGAGTTCAACTGAAACATCATTAGTACCACTTTTTTATTTTCTTTAGTCCAACTGTTTTTAATGTTCTTTTTTTTCAGCATTATTTATTTTTTTTCCTACTTGATTTGATTCTGTTTTATTTTCCTATATTTTAATCATGTAAAGCACTTTGCATTGATTTTGTACTGAATTGTGCTATACGAATAAATTTGCCTTGCCTTGCCTTATGGTCACTCCCTCTACAGAAACGGCTCTCACAGCAAAATGGCTCCACAGCGCTATTTACCAGATTGGCGGTGCAGAGGTAGCCCATTTTCCCTCAGTGTTTTTACTTAAAAATGTTTTTCTTTTATTGATATTAGGAACTGAAAGATCGATATTATAATGGGCAGCCGAAAATCACGATATATCTGCAATTTTTTCCTAAAGCCTCTACTCCTCGCTGTCCTTTCTGTGCTTGGAACATTTTGAAAAGGAAGTTGTTAAACATAGGATCCCTGTGTCTACACCTTGAAGCTTTCTGACTCCAGTTTTTTTTCCTGTGTAATAAACTCACACATCATCAATGATAATTATCCTTAACAAAGTGTTAGTTTTTTTTATTTTGTTCCTTCATATTAAGAGTCACTTGCTTGTTGAGTGAATATCTAGTGTGAGCAGCTTCCAGCAGCCATACGTACGTCTCTCATATTCATTGTGTACTAATTTATATTTCATGAACTAATAACTGGTTATACTATCTGTACCAGAGGCGTATCAAGCCGTGTTTTCCCGCCTGATGTTTTCTGCTGCGGTCATATTAGCTGCCAACCTGCAGCTCAGAGTCAGAGTCTGTAGGCCAGAGGATCTCTGGATGCTTCTGGCCTGGAAGCTGTGATGCCTCCATATCCCACAGCATCACTACTTTCTCCTGAGCTTCAACTGGCTGATGGAAATGTATAGAAGTTGACACTCTAGTCTCCTCTGAACTAGAAAAATAAAATGTGACTCCCCCATACTGAAAACTTGAGGTTTGTGACAATCCCGGGTTGACCTTAGTGAGGACTCTTTGGTTTTCATTTGAATGTTAAAGGAAAAACACAAAAGTGGAATTAATTCACCCTGTTTGCATTTTTAAGTTAGGCTGTATTATCTCAGAACTGTAGCTCCTAGATCCCACATTTTTTCCTTCTAACACATTTACCCCAGAAAACCATAATGTATCACAGAAAAAACGTTTTCTGTTGAGTAAATGGTTAAAACAACCGTAAAGATATTCTCTCCTCTGAGTCGCTCCTACGTTCACGCTTTCTTTTCTCTGACTCCACACCACATCAGTGGGTATAAACCATCCACTGACATGAGTGGGCTGAGGATCAGTCGGCCAACCGAACTCCCAGCTCGTGACATCAAAATGAACTGTTAAAGAAGCTCGGATCCACCTGCGTCGTCTTGAATTAAGCTGTGGGACGTCCACATTCAGTGTTTAGACAGTGACACATTAAGGTCCACCATGCAAATAGGATAGCCGTTTTACAGTGAAGCGGTGTGTGTGGAGCCAGGAGATAAGCGCAGAGGACTGAGCTTGCAGTTGGGGAGTCTAGCCAAGGATATTGACAAAACTCTGTGGGCTGCGAGGTGTGTGTGGCGGAGAGTCAGCGTGGGAACAACAGATGCACAGAGAATAATAAATAAATAAATAAAATCAGACGCACACAGACAGAAAAGCGTGGGCACATAAGCCAACACACCAAAGTAGACAAATAAAAAAAACAAATGAGAGGACAGTCACATTTATTGCATACGCAAGAATGAGTCAAGCTGGTGATGAAAACACGCAGAGACAGACAACAGCAACTTCTCTAATGGCCAGGGGAAAGTTCTACAAATGACACATTGAATATTCTAATGATGAGCTAAATAATAGTTTTGAAGAAGAGAATCAAGCAGATGGAAACTAATTTCAGTCCCACTCTTTGGAAGTGACGCTAAAGGGGGGGTGATTTGGAGGCCTCAATCCAAGTGCCAGAGAGGAGTCATAATGGGAGCGAATTGCCTCATCAGAAAGACGATGAGACGATGTGGCTGCACTTCATCAAAGAGGAACGTCGGAGCACTGAGGCGGTGCTTGGTTTCCACTGACAGACTGATGGATTGGTTTTAATATATTCCCGTATCAGGAGGATTCCCACAACAACGGAGAGATGGCGAGAAACAGAGGTGTTAAATATGATTACAGCCGAAGAGCAAAGGTAAAGGTCAAGTTACTCTAAAATGAAGAAACAAAAGTACCTTTGACTTATGTCCTGATCAGCAGCTCCATTTAAACCACGGGTAATAAAAGTAGGGCTTTTAGACCATTTGTTGCTCACAGATCGGCTAAAAAAAACACTAATTACAGAAGTTTCTCCTGGATGGACTTTTATTTTACTACCTTTTTTAAAAAGGAAAAATAAGCTACAATGCAAAATATTATACTTTAAGTAATCAAGTTTGATTTTTGTAGTTTATTAAATTATTAATCCACTAAAAAGGTTCAAAAGATTTTTCTAAAAAAGTAGATTCTAATATTTTTTTAAACCTGGCTCATAACAGTAAGCAGTTTGGAAGAAAAAGTGAGGAATGTACTGTTGCTATTTCTCAGAATAGATAAAAATGATAATATAATATAAAAAAATGGTGACTTGATAATTGTTAAATGAAGTTTTCACCATGATATTGAACACCATATTATAACCTTTGGTCTAAGGCAATTTCCTATGAAAGAAATATACTCTCATTGGAGTCATTTTTTTTTTTAAACAATGAATTTTTGTTGCCTGCAATTATGAACTTTAGTTTCTAATGTTTATTTAAACCTGACAGTAATTATTTCAGCTATAATAATCCTATCTATGGTTTGTAACTGTTTTATGAATTTCTAATTATAGATAGATGTAATTGTAAACTGTAATGTAATTTGTAATGTAATCTTTTGCTGCTGTCTTGGCCAGGACTCCCTTGAAAAATAGATTGTTAATCTCAATGGGACTTTTCCTGGTTAAATAAAGGAATAAAAAAAATTTAAAAAATCCCCTCGACCAAGGCTGGGTTCCTAAAAGATATGAAACAGACTTCAGCAAAAATTAAAACACTGTATTTCCATGTCGACTGAAGCTTATCGGTTAAAAAGTACGATGGGTGAAATCTTTCCGCGATCTCTACTGTTAAGAAACAGGCTGTGTCTAAACGTCCGCTCTAACCCCTAAATCTATATAGAATGGGGACCATATAGCTATATGGTGCACTTTATAGTGAAGTCAGTTAACTGACCGTTCGGACAGATGATCACTACTTTTCGCTTCCTGTTGGTCACATAACTCTGCTTCCCTGCAAATGCCTGCACCAACTTTGTTGCAGCCATATGCGACAGCGGGGCTGCTGTGAAAACAAATCCCATGATGCTTTGGGAGGAGAGCTCTTCTCACACAGCATTCGGGGATATATCTGCTCGTCTAATGACCATGGATGATCACTACTTTTCACGGTGGACTGTGGAAAATCTCGAGTCCAATACTTTTTCATCCACTAGACATTCGGACACACATCTAAAATGGCCTAACCACTATGTATGTCCCTATATAGTAGTTAGGGCGGACATTCGGACCCAGCCACATTTTGCATAAAGCACTGGTGGGTCAGGTGATCAAATGAGCGTATCTGATTGGCTTAAAGCTGTGGGCTTGCTTTGGCTTAAGTGATCATAGAAGGTCAAGACGTTTGGAGATTAAATCTATTCAACTGAATATCTGCTGTTGAATTTAAACTAAAAACAAAAAAAGAAAACAAAAATTCAGAATATTTAAATTGAATATGCAATAAAGGTTTAATAATTCTAATGAGAATAAACTATAATTTTCAAACTTTCTTAAAAACTGTGGGACAAAAACATCGAATTGAACAAGTACACATGTTGGAAATGTATCACTGTGTAGAAAAATGTAGAAAATACTATTTTTTTACTTTAGCATAAATATTAAATCTTTTGATTATTCTAATTTATTGAGTTGCACCTGCTTTTCTCTGACTTCTACCTCTTTCCTTTTCTTCATTATAAAAATGCAATGTGTAACACAAACCAAAAAATAACATAAAATCAGATAAAGGTTAGCTCAAGAAGGACAAAATGAAGGTTTCAGACCCAAACAGAACCTGAGAAGCATGACTGTTAGAAATAGGACGGATATATTGCAAAGACCTTAAAGAAGCTGAGAGATGCTTCACTTGATCATCAACTGAACTGACAAGTTCTCAGCGAATAATATTCCAGCAGCATAGATATGAAGACCTATTTCCCGACTGTCAAACTGTGTTATCTGTGATGTTTATAAGATCAAAAACTGGGAACGTGTTTTAGGAGAGCTTTTTAAGAGCAAGATAACTTTGGCTTCACTCTGCACCATTAAATAAAACAGGCAGCTGTTGGATTCTCAAATGACTTAACTGTTAGAGAGAAGCTTAAAAAAATCTTTCATGACTTCACTCGCTTTCTGCAAACCAATTTATCCGGAAAAAAAAAAAAAGCACAAGTGGCACCAGTTAAGAAAATAAAAGTTTAGCTCCTGGTTGAAAGAGAAACTGTGAAGGACCTTTAAAAGGCCAAGAGAAATGCAAACATTTGTACTTTCACAGTGCTGTAAATAGATCCAGGATTATGGGAATAAAAAAACCCGATGTGAAAACATATTATACAAACAGGTTATATGTTTACTTGAAGTGACAAGGTTAATTTTTAGTTATTTAAATGTCAGTAAACACATTTCTTCTCCAAAAACATGAAGCCACGCATCAACAGTTTAATATTTCTTAATAAAAAACAACATTTCCAGAGAGATGTCCTATTTTTTCGCGCAACTGTACTGAAGAAGCTAAAAAATGAGAGCTGTCAATCTTCTCATTTGTCTCCCAGCAGGAGGGCGAGCGAGTATCTGTGAGGATGTCAAACTGTCCTTTAAAGTGGTTTTGTTTCAGCGAACATCTGGAGAATCCATGCACCTCTATGGAACAGCCTGCAAAAAGCATTAGGGAGGTCCGCTCACATTAAGTTTGAGTGAATATATAAGCCCATATGTCAACCCAGCAGGGCGGACCGCCACACTGTCTATATGAATGCATGTAATCTAGATTTATACCAAAGGGCAGCACGGTTCCAGTGCTCCTCTGTGCAACTTTGATTCATGCGAGAACATTACCTTGGTGTCCAAACGCTGGAGGTAGGAACAGATGTACTCGATGCTGGCTCCAAATGGGTGGACGTGCAGGAAGGTTGAGATGATCCCTGAGGTAAGAAAAATAATTATTAGTCATGCAAAGATGTTAACTTCCAGCTTCGTTCAACAATTAAACATTGACAAATCACCAGAGGACGTTCACAGCAGCAGCTTTCCAACCCTGCGCCGGAGGAGGACCGGCTTTAAGCGACTTCTTCCCAGAGTCCCATTACTGTTAAAAGCCTCTTGTATGTTGTCGCTCCAGATTAGAAAGAGAGTTTAATGATGCCTTTGATGCTGTTGTCTCTGATCAAAGCCGCACGCTCCCCAAGCACGAACAAACCATCTGCCATCAGCTCGCAGAGGAAGACCAGAGGAGAGCAAGTCTTCCATCTACGCTCACTAACCACTGATGGAGCTGCAACAACATTCCTTAGATCCACACAGCCTCTGCCTGAGCAAAAACAAAACTCTCATTTGGAGCTTTTAGAAAGGGAAAATGCTTCACCAAGACTTCATTTTAGTCACCTGCAGGACGTTAATCAGTACTCGAACACAAACAACGTACTGGAGATGTTCAGATGAACTGGAGCGTAACGGGGCACTCTGATAGAACCTAAATCCATCTGCATGCATGTCAGAGAAACATCAATAAAGATGCTCTGTAACTGTAAACAGACCCTAAGTTTGAATGCATGCTTTCTGTAGATTACCAGCATGCCTCAGCTGCACAGTGGGCTTATCCTTTGTTTAAATTGATAGATTAAAATATGAATGATTGTTGCTATCTTCAAGAAATTAACAGAAACGGCATGTGTTCGTTCTTTTTTTGTGCTGCAGCGTCTTCAGTCTGGTAACTCTACTCAACCATAGAGCAGCATCTGCAGCTTAGTCTCTGACAGGAGGCATTCTGTCAACTAAACATAAACTGTGTAAATACAACATAGCCTGCAGCAAAGACTAGAATTACTCCAAATACAAAACTTCAACACTTGTGTACTGGAATATAAAATAATGATAATGCATGTTTTCTGACAGACATAGATATTTTTCCTTCTTTTTTTGTTTACCTTTTATTATCCCCTCATAGCTCCATATGGTATAACAAATTGCTTAGGAAAAATAATAAATGTAAATATCTTATTTAGTGGTGTATCATTGTAGACAGTGGCTGTTTGTTTTACTTGTCCTTGATTTGAGTACGACTCAATTAATTTAATGACCATAATTAGGAAGGCAAGCATCTGTCTAATGTGTCACAGTCGGTTCTGTATGTCAGAGTTAAACTGAGCTACAAGGGTTTAGAAACATCACAGGATAAAGTCCTCTGCCAAAGGATTGTCACACCTCTTTATTTGGAAATTATGAGCTAGACCAGCACTAAACTAAAGGAAAATAATGCATAACATTTCAACTTTTCAAAATGAAAACATATCCAGCAGTGCAGACGTGCACAGCTCCAGAGTCAAGGCTTTGCAAAACCAGCCTTTGTTGTAATTACAGCTGTAGGTTTTTTTTAGGGTTCATCGCCAGTTTTGCAAATTCAGTGTGAAATTGGTAGCTTGTTCAGGTAGATGTTTAAACTGTGCTGGAAATGCGACATAAAGTTAAAACATGTATCACTTTTGTTGCTGCCGCACTGCTCTAAAGCCAAACAGCAAGGGTTTAATTGATTGGTTAAATAGAGGAGAGCTCGCTATAAACTGCAGTCTGAAGAAAACCTTCAGCATGGAGCAAAAGATCATTTTAGATGAGCACAACTTGCCTAAATTAGATGATTTTAGTCACTTTCAGAACAAAATGTTCCGTCTTAGATTGCTTTGAAAATGTCAAAATCTGTCAAACTTCGCAATCAATCAAATTTCATGGAGATAAGAGACCTTAAAGCATGAATGGTGATGTGTAGGGCATCAGCCCGCTGATGATGACTGTCATTTTTGTCACTCCCTGTGTTTTGATCCCATCAGACTGCACAATTTTAACACAGGACGCTTTGATCTGCTCCATTACACTGTAGCTCCAGAGCAATGAAAGAATGGAGCAGATTTAAGGTAAACCACCTCTAGAATGCCCTGGATTTTAAAAAGAGGAAAATATAAACACCATACAATGCTTGATATATTTGAATGTTAGTCATTTGATCAAAATAAAAACACACCTGCATTACAGTATTTATTTTGTGAAAAAGAGCCAACAGTGTAAAGGACTGCAGCTTACCAACAAGCAAGGCTTCCCTCTCTGAGTGAATGGGGCTTGTTAAGTTTTTCTCTGTGGGACCTCTCTTCTCCTGGCTGCAGGAAAGTTTGGCATCCTGCAAACATATACATCAGCCATTAGCCACTGGCGTTAACATTAGGGCTTAAGAATCATAAAGAACTACATTCAAGTCTACATTTACTTATTATGTATGTCAGATAGACTAGGAATTTATTCAATATTTATTTAGGGATCTTTTAGCAGGTGGACAAGCTTGAATTTATTGCGTTTCTGAAACACATATCAAAGTGGTCAAACCCACACATACAGGAAATCTCTCGAGTGCTTTATGTTCTTTAAAAATAAGACCATCATACATTATTCCAAAACGTTTTTTTCCACATAAAGTTAACCACAAAAATAAAATAAATAAAAATCTAAACTTGCTGCAATAATCTAGTTGCATAAATGTGAACACCTTGTAACTATTTCACATTTGGAGCACTGTGATTCACTTATATTCAATCTTGATTGTTAGAAATCTGGCAGCATCCATCATCTCTATTTAACAGCCTTGTAAAGTTTCTCCAAATCTATGAGTTAAAATTTTTTAAAATGTGTTGTGAACTTACAAACATTGTGCCAAAGTTCTAGAGTCTGGTTTGGCTAATTCAAAATAATAGATTTTCCTCAGATGAAACAAATATTTAGATGATTATTTGCTTAACTGAACTCACACTGATGCTGAAAACTGAGACTCGTCTTTACTTTCATCATTTTAGCACAAACTTGAAGATTTAGGCTCAAAACTGACATGTTTTTGGATTAATAATACAAACACCTGTTCCAGCAGAAACTCCAGTGCCATCTAAATAAAAGACGCCTGAATGGTCATTCTGACAGCTCCATGTGTTACTGTGCTTATTTGACAAACAGGAAATTTGAATTTGTTGCCCTGAAGGAACTGCTCTCCTCCTGCTAGTTGATAATAATTATAAATGCCATCTTATAAAAAAAACATTAATGACTTTTTAAAAAAGAGAATCACATGCATTTTCTCTGTTATATTGCTTGTCTGACATCATGTTCAGACCAGTATGGCTACACCGTGTTTACCTCTATTTATTTGACTCATTCTTTACATTATGTACTATATACTATAAAGATGCAACAAAATGCAAATATAAAACTCCAAATTAATATAATTATTAACTGATCTAAAGCGGAAAAAATTAGCTGCCCACAGTAGGAGGATCCCATGTCGGGGACAGTGGGAGTACAGCTGAGCCTCAAAAAAGTCGCAATTAATATTTTTTTTTTTACAAATTCTACTTCGTTTTTTATAATTAGGAAAAAAAAATATTTTCAGCTTTTTTCCATAAAGCTGCACAAATGAGCTGATGGTACTGAGTCGAGGTAGCATCATTCTGAAGGTAACATCAAATGAAAAGCTGCACAGTTTCAATTTAGTGCTTTGAGTAAACAAAAACCCCAAACCAGCATTAAAACTGGCTTTAGAGTGGAATAAAAACCTGTACTGACCCTGATGAAAAATATAAAAAGCAGAGTCATCGAACCAATCAATAAGCCCTTTTATTACTAATGGAAACTAATGTAGCCAAAGGGATAAAGAAAGATTAAGAATTATGGTAGGATCTTCCTCAGGGTGACAACAAATGTGACTTTCAAACAACTTGCTTACAAACATTCATCCTAAATTATGTTGGATGAATCAAATTTCACTTATTACATACGCAAAAATGACAGAGTGAAAATATGACATTGCTCAAAGGCTTTATTAAAAGTATAGGATTTCCGCAAATTTTTGAAAAGACACGCCCTCTCTACATGCACAACCCTGTACCCGCTCGTGAGAGGGAACAGCTATTAAAGGCGTGGGAGAGCGTGCACGAGCCCGTTTCTCCTCATGCACGCTCTGTTTAAAAGTTGCTTATTGCATCGTTCATAGAAGCTTACTTTGCAAAAGATTTTTAATTTTTCCACTACGTCAGACTCCCCACCGGTAAGTGAAAATGGGGGCGAGCAAATAGGACAGCCTTTTGTAAACTTATCATTACAATGATTGACAATTAGGAGGAACACTTATTTTGATGCTCCACCAGGAAAAAGAACATCCTCCACTATACCTTTAATGTTAAAATAACAGATGTTAATAGCTGTGGGCAGGAAGATTCTTCTGTAACGGTCTGTTTTGCACAATAATGTTTTCATGCCACTAATAAATGTATGTAAACCTTTGACTGTATATATGAGAAGAATACGCCAGAAAATTACACCAGATCGACACATTAATCCTAAAAAACAATGAAGATACAGATGGAGTTTAGGAGGATCATCAGACATCAGCTACTGTATATTTCTAGCTGAGTGAAAGATGTCAAACTACTTAAAGTTAAGCTTTAAGAAAGCAAACAGCGGCACAGCGAAGAGAATTGAAAGGTAAATGATTAAACAGTTTGCTCAAGATCTCTGACAGATGGCGCAGAAAAGGCAGAGGAGTTAATATCTGTTTATTGTCCAACATATTACTGTGTGTAATGTTTCCACTTATGCTGTGGGATGCCTGGTGGCCCTGTTTAGTTTTTAATCTATTCATCACACACTGTTAGGAGACACCGGTGTGTGGGAGCGCAGACACATGTGCGAGGTATTTTAGTGTTTACGGCTCCTTTATTTCCAATCTTGGATGTCTCTGGGTGATTAATTCAATGACAAGTGTAGTTACACCAAGTTAAACCACTTTAGGCTCAAATTATCTGTTATGTCAGTGGAGGAAGTTAAAGAAACAGGAGATAAGTAGAGAGATGGCAAACATAAAATCATGTTAAAATCCTACCGGGTAAAAAGAGTTCTTAAAGTTTTCCACTTACAGCGGTCTGATTGTCGCTGTCCTCACTGCATCCATCACCAGGCTTCGACATCTCCAGCTACAACACATGAAGAAGCACACATGAATGGACTCCCACATTCAAGCATTGCTTACTAGAAAAGTACAGTTCAGAAAAATAGTGGATTTTGAACAAACAAGCGAGGCTGAATCACTCAGCTCCATATGGAGACAATAACTAATCTGAGTCACAACTGGGACAAATGAGTAATATGATAATGATGCAACAGTTTTTAAACTGATTTCCAGAATGGATGCATTCTAATTAATTCATCCAACAAATAATCCAATTGGTCAGTGAGCAGAAAATACAGGTGCTGGTCATAAAATTAGAATATCATGAAAAAGTAGATTGATTTCAGTAATTCCATTTAAAAAGTGAAACTTGTATATTATATTCATACATTACATACAAACTCATCTATTTCAGATGTTTATTTTGTTTAATTTTGATGATTACAAATGACAACAAATGAAAATCTCAAATTCATCATATCAGAAAATTAGAATATTGTGAAAAGGTTCAAAATTGATGGCCCCTGGTGCCACACTCTAATCAGCTAATTAACTCAAACCACCTGCAAAAGCCTTTAAATGGTCTTTCAGTCTAGTTCTATAGGCTACACAATCATGGGGAAGACTGCTGACTTGACAGTTGTCCAAAAGACGACCATCGACACCTTGCACAAGGAGGGCAAGACACAAAAGGTCATCGCTAAAGAGGCTGGCTGTTGACAGAGCTCAGTGTCCAAGCACATTAATAGAGAGGCGAAGGGAAGGAAAAGATGTGGTCGAAAAAAGTGTACAAGCAAGAGAGATAACCGCACCCTGGAGAGGATTGTGAAACAAAACCCATTCAAAAATGTGGGGGAGATTCACAAAGAGTGGACTGCAGCTGGAGTGAGTGCTTCAAGAACCACCACACACAGACGTATGAAAGACATGGGTTTCTGCTGTCGCATTCCTTGTGCCAAGCCACTCTTGAACCACAGACAGCGTCAGAAGCGTCTTGCCTGGGCTAAAGAGAAACAGGACTGGACTGCTGGTGAGTGGTCCAAAGTCATGTTCTCTGATGAAAGTAAATTTTGCATTTCCTTTGGAAATCAAGGTCCCAGAGTCTGGAGGAAAAGAAGAGAGGCACTTCATCCACGTTGCTTGAAGTCCAGTGTAAAGTTTCCACAGTCAGTGATGGTTTGGGGTGCCATGTCATCTGCTGGTGTTGGTCCATTGTGTTTTCTGAGGTCCAGGGTCAACGCAGCCACATACCAGGAAGTTTTAGAGCACTTCATGCTTCCTGCAGCTGACCAACTTTTTGGAGATGCAGATTTCATTTTCCAACAGGACTTGGCACCTGCACACAGTGCCAAAGCTACCAGTACCTGGTTGAAGGACCATGGTATCCCTGTTCTTAATTGGCCAGCAAACTCTCCTGACCTTAACCCCATAGAAAATCTATGGGGTATTGTGAAGAAGAAGATGCAATACACCAGACCCAACAATTCAGAAGAGCTAAAAGCCACTATTAGAGCAACCTGGGCTATCATAACACCTGAGCAGTGCCACAGACTGATCGACTCCATGCCACGCCGCATTGCTGCAGTAATACAGGCCAAAGGAGGCCCAACTAAATACTGAGTGCTGTACATGCTCATACTTTTCATGTTCATACTTTTCAGTTGGCCAACATTTCTATAAATCCTTTGTTTTTATTGGTCTTCAGTAATATTCTAATTTTCTGATATGATGAATTTGAGATTTTCATTTGTTGTCATTTGTAATCATCAAAATTAAACAAAATAAACATCTGAAATATATGAGTTTGTATGTAATGTATGAATATAATATACAAGTTTCACTTTTTAAATGGAATTACTGAAATCAATCTACTTTTTCATGATATTCTAATTTTATGACCAGCACCTGTATATCCACATCAGAATACCTGATTCATGTGGTCTGACTGGTGGCTAGCTGGCCAGAAATGTATTAATCCGACACCTTTTCCAGTCAGTGAATGCACCATATCAAGGCTGACAACCCTTTTTAGTCCAAATGCAATGAGGAAGGGAAGACAGTGTAGCTCTAAACAGTATAAGTGGCAATTTTCAAAGATAAATGTCAGAAATAGAACCATTCCCAGGGAACATGACAAAATATGTCTGTGCTGTAAGAGCAGGAGAGAGGACAAGCTAGGAGGAACAGTGAAAGCTTAAGCAAAGTTACTCTGCTTTGTTATTTTGAGTTTTAAGCATTGACAGCCTAAATTGACGGTTTAAATTCCTCTTGCAGAGGGATTTCATTTGGCCAAAATCGGTGTCACAAAGTCACAAGCTTACCAATAAGCGAAAAGAAAAATGGCCACATAATCCTTAATGGTGTCTCTCGTTATTAAATAAGGGAAAGTCAGATAATTGCTGATTCCAGTCTGTTAAAATTATACTAAAGAACTTCAGAATAAATAAAAACAGAATAGGGACTTTATGTTTTGGATCTTGTTTTGTGTAAGATTAATTTTATATTTTAACCTGTAAAATAACAAATAATGTTCACCTCTGCTTTCGTCTTAATTAGTGACAGATTGAAGAAGGGAGCAGCATCTTTACTTAGTTTTTTGTTGCGTTGCATGAGTCCATGGACTTATTAGAGAGGAAGCGTTTCAGTTAATTAAAATGGAGTGATGAACGAAAACAGCTTTTATTTAACCATTTTAACTTTTGCTTCAACTCTTAGTTCTGATCTACTTTGAATGACTGTATGTTAGAGAAATTATCACTAATGACTTGATGTTTTATTCTAGACTTGATCAACTAGTAGCCCATGCATTGTTAGCTGTAGCTTCATGCTCCTTATTTATAAACAAGTCAACCTAAAATGACTGAAACGTTTGGCAAGTTAGATTTTTTTTTTTACAAATGTTTGCGTCTTTAAATTTTAGCCAGGATCCAACCTTAAACCATATTTTTATAGCAGCATGACTTTAGATCTTTCCATATTGAACCGGTTTGCAGCATATGGCTACAGTGCTTACGATGAGTCACCGCTGTTCTCCCTTTTGCAGGATAAGGGCAGAGGCGTATATTCTGATGGACAAACAGGGAGCTGTTAGACGTGGTCACCCTGAACCACAACAGCACATTCAGCTTTATGAGAGAGCTCCTCGGAGGCTCAGAAAGCTGCTTTCCTCAGAGTTAAAATATATTGTAGATTATATCTTTGGGTAAAAGGGATAAGAATAAAAATGCTCACGATAAAGCAACCCTAATTACACCCATCATCAATTCTAGTTTCCCTCAAAAGGCACAAAAATTATTTACTGAGAACATTGAAATGTAACTTATGCTGCTGAGGCACCATAACTGTGTGTTTTTGGACTTATTATATCAGTCACTCACATTGCTGTGGAGGGATTTTTACTTTCTCTTTTTAAGAGAAAATGTGTTTAATTTTGCAGCTGGTTTTTAGCCTTCATTTCTGCATTTCTATCTTGGTTCCACAACAGCATTTTAATAAAGTAGAGATCTGGTGGCTCATGTAAAAAGCTTCTGTATCTAAAAAAAACATGCAGTGCAATGTTTAACTCAAAAGTCAGGATGTATTAAAATTGATTTTGTGCAAATGTGTGCAGCAGTGAGTGGCTACAGTGAGAATTGAAGCAGTCTGCAAACTTTTTAAATCCACAATAACAAAGTACTAAAACCTAACCAATCAAAATAAACATGAACCTATTCAGTTTATTCAGACTGAAGGAGAATGGATCTGATGTTTTTAGATGAGTTTGAGCTTTTCTTCATACAGCACCATAACAACTGAAAAACCTGTTTAGGTTGTGTAAATATACATTCAGTGGAAGAATGCGGGGCTGGGCAGTTCACAGTTCTTGCTACCTTCTGATACATACGGCCGCCCCCATAACAGCCGTATACTACTCTTTATGACTACTGGATATATATAAAATTTCCTCAAATGTGTTAAAATAGAAACACATCAAATCCCTATTTAATTGGAAGAACCATTTACTAAATAGACTCAGAGCTATAAATGCACTAATATTATTATGGGAGCAGATCTATAAATGTTGCCTCTGCTTTTATGAAATGGAAAGTATGTCAATTGCTAAGCTTTGCTTGTATTTGTCTAATTGGGATTCTTTCATAGCTTTTTTAATATGGTAATTTTAACCATTCTAAACAATAGTCGCATAGAGACACATAGAGACTCTCTATCTTTTCTTTTTCTTTGGGTCGAATAGGTAAAAATATTAATTTTATTCTACTTTGCTTGATTATGTGGTTTCTTTGTTGCTAATAAATCTGTCTGAGGTGTGTTGACACATCCAGTGTCTTTCTGTGATTGTCTATCATTGATGCCACAGCAGTGGAGGCCCTTCGGCTATTTATAGTACTTTACATATTAATATCTAGGCGTGTTCCAAGCAGTTTCTCCAGCTGTCTTTGATTTTATGCAAACTGGGATGTAGAGAGGAAAGGCGTGCATTTGAAAATTCTCCCTGCTGCTGCACATGAGGCCACAGACCTCTGGGTCTTTGGACTCACACCTTTTGCTCCTCAGTCATTCTGCTACAGAATCATAGCTGGAATGGGTCCTTATTTCTGATGATGATACAGTTTGGTTCAGAACCTGTGAGTGTAACATAAACCCCATTCATCACCCCTCCGCCCCTTTGCTCGACAGATGATACAGTATAAGGCGTTCGTGTTAATGTGCTGATTTTAGCTGCGACGCATTATGGCGAAATATCTTTAGTTTGGTCCCACTGTACAGTCCTTAACTTTAACAGTTCCCATGCAAACTGAAGCTATGTTTCCATGCAGGTAAATTCCTTCATCAACTTAAAAGATAGAATCCAAATACACTCTTTATATGAGCTTAAACCCAAATAATCAACTATGAAGTGCTTTTAGTTGCACCAGTCTTTATTTAGCACTGATCCCTCTAACATACCTAGGGTTGTCATAGTTACCCAAAACAACTTAAAAATGATCTGAATCCCATCATAATATTCTGATTGGCGTGATTACATCGCGCTTCTTTATTCCAAATACTTACGTCCATGCAAACATACCTTAAGACAAGAAGAAAAAAAATAGTGGATGAAATTAATCAAATTTTTTTTTAGCTAAGCATCACAGAGACCGACTTTTGAGCGAATTGTTCTTCCTCTTAAGATTAGGAGCTGTCCAAAATATGTTTAACATCTAAACGATCTTTCTTACTGTAGAGTGATGGCTATAGATTGGAAAAGGCGTTCTTAAATGTGCCTCCCGTGATGAGTAGATAGAGTCGATAGCTTCTGTTTGGTTTTTTCTCACGTATTTACGCCTTCCTATGGTCCAGATACATACAGATGTAAAGCCAGATTCCTTTTGTAATGGTTATTAAATCAGTTGTGTTCTTATGGTAACTTTAAGCTGTATTTAAAACATGCCATATCCATTATGCCCTGATACTGCATGTAATCAAAGGTTCACCTCAAAGGAAGAAAGAAATAATCTGCATGATACAATTTTTCAGACTCAAGCCTTTCATTTCAATGGAATCAAATCCTATAAGTGAATGAAAGGCTCGTTTGATCAGAGCGAACACAACATCAGATAAATCAAACACGAAACTGTCAATAGCAGCAGTAAAATATGATAAAAACTGATGAAAAAGTTTGTTTAGACCGTAATAATAAGAAGGTTAATCTCTTGGATGACTTGCAGTCAAGTCGCAGGAGTAATGTGCGCCGACAGCTTGGGGACGGCGGGGACACTGCACCAATGAAAGAGGATTGAGGTCGTAAAGAAATATTCTCAACGTGACAAATCATCCCACAGTCTGTGCTAATCTTCAGAGAAACCCAAACCCTAAAATTGATTTGTCTTTTAGCCTGTAATGAGACTGTCTTTCAAGATTCCAGTTTGCCAGCATGCAGGGCTTTTAATTAGCATATTTCCCTTCAGCTCACAGTGGCGAGGACACATTTTTTATACAACTCATCACCATTAACAAGCTATTGACAAGCGTCCCTCTGAAGATGGAGTCTGCCACAGATTGAGCTCTGGGTTGTAGAAAACCCACCAGCCAGCTCATGGCGGTAGCCCTCAGGAGCTGCGAGGGCCCTTAGTTTGTATTATTAGCTTAAGAGGTGATTTTAGTGAGGCTCATTATAATGACAGCCATTGCTCTCATTAAGCAGAGCCGGAGGGAACATTAACAAACAAATAGCATATCACTGAGGATGGGGGACAACACCTGAAACATTAGTAAACACAATAGAGCAGCTGGAGAAAAGTGACCCCTGACATTTGAAATGGTTTTTAAGGGTATTTAGCATTGCAGTAGGGAAGTTTAAATAGTAAATCAGTATCTTAACATAAGCAACACTGACAGTGATGAAATAATGAAGATTTGTCATTATGTTACAGTTCGTGCTTCCAAAACAGCCCTGAGATTAAACTCTACTGTTAGTCTGTCCGTAGTGTCTGCCGAAGCTGAACGCCTCACTGCTTAGGATGTGAGCTATCCACGTACACACAAAGCAGAACTACCAGCATAAGTTTTTAAGCAATGGTTTAAAGATTGTGTTTAAACCAACAGTAAAAATCACTTTAAATCAGTGTTTGTCTTTTTTTTCTCCATCCAACTATAATGCAGCTATTTTGTGAGGTAGATTTACACTAGAATAAACGATTACACTAATACACTAATACAGCCCAGAAAACTGCTCTGGATAATAGAAAAGGGACCATATTTTCCATACATTTTGCTCAATGTTATCAATTTGTTTTTTTGTTTTTTTTTTAGCACTAAGCTGTGTGTCGTCTGAGAGAAAAGATTTTGCTTCTATTCAGAACAAAGTGTAAATGTGTGCTAGTGACATGCTTCTGCTAAAGTGCACAAAAACCACATTTTAAACAGTCCTTTAGAAATTAGAGTTGAATGAGTTACAAAAAAATATTAAAAATAAGCAGAAACTGATGAAAACAAAAGACACAAAAACTGCCAACAAACACCTCAAGGGCCATCAGAGAGCCTAGGAAATATTTAATGAAAAATATCTTAATAGAGAACCCTACCAATGATCAAACAGAGCACTTTTCCTCCTACACAAAAACCTTCCTTAGAACGGCTCTTTAAACCAAATTAAGTGGATTTTGAATTCTATTTTAGATTTTTTTTTCTTGGTTTGAAGCATACAGCTCTGTAGGAAGAGAACCCAGGGATCCAGGTTCCATAAGTTAGTGATCTCCTTCAGGTTCATGTCCAGCCACCAGCTATTTTACTGGATCTCCTAATTTCACATCATATAAATATGTACTTATGATTAGACTGCTTGATTATCCATTTTATTTTACTGTAAAATCCTCCTTCTCACATATAAAGCCTTAAATCAGAGATCTGATTGTTCCTTACTGTATGTTCCTAACAGAGCACTTTGCTCTCAATCTGCAGGTTTACTAGTGGTTCCTAGAATTTCTAAAAGTAGAATGGGAGGCAGATCTTTTAGTTATCAGGCTCCTCTCCTGTGGAACCAACTACCAGTTTTAGTCCGTGAGGCAGACACCCTGTCTACTTTTAAGGCTAGACTTAAAACTTTCCTTTTTGATAAAGCTTATAGTTAGAGTGGCTCAGGTTATCCTGATCTATCTCTATAGTTATGCTGCTAAAAGCTACGACTACTGGAGGACATAGGGACCCCAATTTCATCATTCTGCTTCATTCTATCTCTATTCTGCTATTCTGCAGAATCTGTTAGTTCAATCTCTAACCTTCTCCTCTCTCTGCTTTTTCTCATAGTAGCTTTGCCTCGTCTGTTCCTGTTTGGCTGTGACACCATCCTGGAGAGAAATATCAGCTGTGCTGCTTCAATCAAGACCCTTGTTTATAGATGCCGTTTTCCAGTGCGGTCCTGTTTCTCTGACTGTGACTGAGTGGATGTGCTCTCTTCGTCCTCTAGCATGTGAGATGGCTCGGAGCTCGTCTGCCTGGAAGTGTGTTTCCTGGACGGGGCCGCCTTTTACAGCTGCTTTTTGTATCTCTGCTTCTGTCTCCTTGAACCCCAGTCAGCCTCGGCAGATGGCCGCTCACACTGAGCCTGGTTCTGCTGGAGGTTTCTTCCTGTTAAAAGGGAGTTTTTCCTCTCCACTGTCGCTACAAGCATGCTTAGTGTGAAGGATTGTATTTGAGTCAATGCAATCAACTGGTTTTCCTTAGATAGAAAACTTTGTATCAATTTGACTGTATGATCTGGTTGAACTGTAAAGTGCCTTGAGATGACATGTGTTGTGAATTTGGCGCTATATAAATAAACTGAATTGAATTGAACTGTTACTGTAATTAATAAATTTTTAGTATTGATTTATTCTCTGTCTGTTACGTACAAATCTAAAATTATTAGTATAAAAAACAAGTTTGTCAGATAAGTAATGAATACAAATCAGTTATGATGCTTCAAAGTAACAAGCCTGGACAGAAGCACATTTATAAAAACATTACATAATTTATGTATATATATATATAAATCTCAACCATCTCATGAAGAAAATTCTTATTAAAAAGCCTGAATAAGAAAATAGAGCTTAATGTAAAATGTACATAAAAAAAGGTAAAAATTAAGAACAAAGGGTGACTGAATAAAGCTAGATACTGCTGTTAAAGCTTGTATACAGTTTCTGTGATAGAAAGATGCTAATACACCTGTTAGATTTTCTAATGGGCTACAAAAACTGTTAAAATAATATACTGCTAGTGTTACAAAATCCACCTCATTGTGCTCCTTTCTGTATTGATAAGACTGTTATTTCTTTTTTTCATGGTTGTATTTTCCACAACATCCTCAGGTTATTTGTTTTTAACCCCTGTTTAAAGCCAGCCAAAAAGAGTGATGTCTTCTAACACACTAACCTGTATCGTCTGTGTGCTCTGCAGCTTCTGGAGAGTCTCCTTCAGATTCTGGACTTGTGACTTTAGGTGCTGTTTGTCCTCCATACTCTTTTCCAGCTCAGCCTCCCGCTGCTTCAGTTCATCCCTCATTTTTAACAGTTGCTGCGCAAACAACAGAGCAAACATTTAGGCACTAATGTTGCTCAGACCCAACCAACCATAAAAACACCAGGAGAGGACAAAAACAATTAAATTAGCACATTATACACATTACCATTAAGCAAGAGAACTGTACATGGGTAAACATTTATTGCATTAAACTCACAATGCTAGTAATGAATAAAAACCTGGTAAAATCTAGAAAAAAGCCAATTGCTGTAGAAATGCACCTTCAATTTGGGCAAGTATTTTTTTTATGAGAATCAAATGATACATTTCTCAAAACAAAATTTATTTTGTGAGATTTTTTAAAAGAAATAAAGTATAAAGAAAGAGGGAACACTATGAGCAGAATCTGCTTTATTGCCAGCTATGCCAACACATTAGAGGAATTAGACGTAAATAGACAAAATATGCAAACGTCTGCTATAGCAATAATACAGTGATAAAAACTGCATATTACATAAACTAAGAGGGATGATTAAAAACAATGAAGCAGCAGTGAAAATAATGCAAAAGTAAACAAGTGATTACCAGTAAACAGGCGGAATAAAGGTAGTTGCTGAATTGGACAGGAGTGATTCAATTTAGACTGCTGCTGCTCCTCTGCAGCGCGAAGGCCAGTGGAGCTCCAAGTAACACGTGTACAATCAATGTGGAAGTCAGACAACCAAAACAACTGCTCTTATGGATTTTAAAAAGGTGAAAGAGAGGTATTCTACCATCAGTGCATACAGCAAGCGCAGAGAGGCTGTGCTAATATCAATGGATCTAATGTTTAGTAATTGGTCTAATGTGCACAGTTGCCTATATATACACACACATATAATCATAATAGTTAAGCCGTCTTTAGTAAATTATTTTGAAAATCTGGATTCTGTGACTGCTCTGCCTCCTGTGGTAGAGATGTGATTTCTGTATATTTACTGCCGCTTTGTTGCGTCTAACGGCCAAAACAGAATCAAAATTAATTTTGCAGGCATGTTGTTTGCTCTCTGCCACCCTACGCTACATAGAGGCTGTTTAAAGACTCTCATTGCAATAGCTGAACCGCATAAACTGAGGGTTAGAGTAAAGCTTGTGGGGAGAAACTGTTTCTGAAGCTGTGTGTTTTGGAGTAAAAGGCTCTGTAGCCCTACCAGATGGCTGGAGTTGAGATGAATCTGCAGGGATATTTTCCTGCCAGTTCCCTGGCTCTGCAAATAGATAAATCCTTAATGGAAGGCATATTTTTCCTGTTGTCCTGACTAGCCATTGTAAGCTGTCTGACCTTGAACCAAACCAGAGAGTAAAGGATGAACAGAGGTCAGACTGGATGACTGCTCTGTAGAACTGGACCAGCAGCTTCTTAAGCAGGTTGAGCTTCTTCTACATCCTCTACTGGACCTTTTTTATTACTCTGTCAGTGTTGCTACAGCACTTTAGGTCCTGGGATAGAATGGATCCCAGAAACATGAGGGTTTGCACAGCAGAAACAGGGCTGTTGAATACTTCCATCTGAAGTCTATGATCATCTATTGCTTTTTGTGTATTCGGCTGCAGGTTGCTCTGGCTGCACCAAAGTGCTGTTTTCTAATATTATCTCACTCTTTGCACTTTAGATCTCTAGATTATTTCCATGCTTTATCTTAAACATTTAGATCTAGCACTGTGATGGCTTAAAAAAATGCTGCGCTTGTTTCCATTTGCGTTCATTTCAACATTTGCTTTGGACCTCTATCCAGTGAAATTATTTATTTACCACCAATTTTAAAAATTTTCAGTTTTTTATTTTTCTCCACCAGTCATAATTATCTATTAAAAGCTCCAGCAACATAAAGTAAGATTAATAAGTACAATTTCAAAGAAATGCTTAAGCTGCATTTGTTAAAGGGGTTAAAGGGAATTATGTGATCTTGTTGAAAAAAAGTTTTTTTTATTTTGAACGAATGGCCTTCAAATAAAGGTTGTATTTTTCTTAATAGTGGCAACATCATGATGCTGCTATAAACAGCTATTAAGAGAGCTTTTTAACGTCTTCATCAGAAGTGCCAATAGAGCAGCATATCTAAAACAAAACAAAACCACTTTAGTCTTTTGCCAAATATACAAAAGCTTTAGATTTTAAACATTTGCGAACAAAGACTGAGCAAATACAGTCCTGCTTATGATGTAATAAGAGAACTAGCTTTAAGTAAGCTTTAAGAATCCACAGGCTCCAAAATTATCTGTCGAGCACAGATTAAACGATCAGCCCCCTGTGGTGTTAATACTGTGTGCACCATCAGAAACTGAGAGCATCTACTGCTACATACACCGTTACTGACGAGAGAGGGTTAACAAGCTGTCAATACATGCTGATAATGTTATAATGCAAATTGAGGACACTGTGGTGAAACACCTCGTGGACCCGGCCAGGTCGAGGTATCCAATTTCAGCGCCTTCAAGCTCATTTAATCCACTCGCCTCCTCTTCTTCATAAACAGACCCGGAGAGAGATGTATGTTGGGAAGGTAATTACTCTCTGGATGCAGAAAAGAACCACGTATCCTTAATGGATTCTCTTCTTCTAAACTCCAATCGATCATAATTTCCATTACTGAAAGAAGACGGCTGAGAGAAGACACCTGACAAACGACAGTGCCACTTTACTTTTATTAAATCTAAATTTGAAAGCTACAGAAAGAGAACAGTTCTGTTGAAATGGTCCTATTATTCTGTGAAATACAGACATGGAAATATAGTCTTTATTAGGATTACTTTAAAAACCTTTAGATAGTTTATGAAATGGCAACAAATCCTATAATATTAACAGATTTAAAACTTTCTTTTTATTATAAATTCGACTTCTTAAAGAAATGTTCCAAACCAAATTTTTCACCTTTAGGAAGGGGATCAGACAGTAATCATACTAGCTGGGCAATTAACTGCATTTGCAATATAATCGCAATTTAACAAAACGCAATTTACAAATCAAAAAGGCAATGATTTTTAATCACATATCACATTATATTCAACATGTAAGACACTAAATGTCTCCCTACAGCCCTTTAGGTTAGTGATTAAAGGCCAGAAGTGGGTTTGTCGCCATACAGAAAGGTAGAGAGAGTAGCAGCTAGCAGCAGATCCATACATGCAATAAGAAATAAAAAATTTTTTTCACACAATGGTTGCAGTAAAGTTCTGTAACAATAAGCTCTGGGAAAGCAAGCTTTCAAAAACCAAAAGCCTGTGGGGAAACTTCTATTAGCTTCGTGGTTAATGCAAAGGAAAAAAATCAAAATAACATTGCAAACGCAATTTGGGTAAAAAAAAAAGAAAATCGCAATTCAGATTTTTGGCAAAATCGTTCAAGCCCTAAATCATACCTAAGGGAAAATATAAGTGAAAATGTGACCAAGCTTTTTTTTTTTTTTAAATAAATGATCTAAAATAGTTTTAATAACCTTGGTTTTCCACACAGAAACATTTGCTTGCTTTTTAAATCATAAAATCCATTAACACACTCATCAAATTGCCCTCAAACCGAGAAAAGCTGCTTTTTTCTGCTTATTATATAAAAACAGTCCTTGGTCGCAAAGTGGTTATAGAAAAAACGCTTAACAATAGTGCATGTTGGTTTAAAAAGATTGTTCAACAGCAGGAAGTTTAGTTTGAGCAACTAAATATGAAGGATTACCTTTTGCATGCCTTGCAGAGCCTGCTGCAGGAAGCTGAGCTGCTGAGAATGAGTGCTGTCCTCCTCACTCCGCACCGGCTGGTTCTTTCCTTGCTCCTGTTTGAGCAGCTCCACCTCGTTCCTGTAGGCGTCCAGCTGGCAGCGCAGGGAGTCGTTCTCCTCCTTTAAGGCTTCTGCTTGGGAAACACCTACGTTTATTAAAACACAAAGCAATATGAAACATGCTGAGTATTACAGGTCACTAATCGGTTCTCTTATTACAGCTTTAATACACAGATTTTAGTTGGTTTTAATGTTTTCCGATCGCCTGACTCTGTAAATAAGAGCTAAAAACTCCAAAAGATACAACATTCACAGTGAATACCATTACTCTCTTGTGCAGGTATAGAAGGTGAGAGAATATTTTATGACAGTACACCCTGGGACCCAGAATAACAACACATCTATTAAATAGATGCTTGCTAATAAAAGCATCTCAGCTTATTCCCAAAGTGCAAACAGAGACAGAAAAAGATCTTTGTGTTTATTTATAAAACAGGTTACACTCAGGGGCCAGGAAACGTCTAACAGCTTTCTTCAATCTAATCCTGTGATTTTCATCTCTAAAGACAACATGGTGCAAGTAACAGCTAACAATGCACCTTTTATTGGGATCAGAAGGACGTTCACCACCTTGAATTAAAAATGCAAAAGACATAGAAAGTAGAAGAATACTTTTCAACAGAATTTATAGTTAATTTGTCAAATATTTTGGGATATGTAAAGATTATGACAGCAAGAAATACAATTTATCCCCCTTTCTAGAGCCCCTATTTTACATTTTAATCAACTATCGTGTCACTTTATCCTTTTAGGTCGTGTTTACATGACAACACGACTGAAAACTGGACTGTTTTTCCTTTTGCCGTCAACACATCTACATGAGAATGATTTAATTACGATCTTTGCACAGACTAAACTATCAAAAAGGGGATAAATGTTTTAATTTCACTTCCACACCATTAATCGGTACTTTTTTTTCTATAAACTGCATATATGCAACTAATCAATACTTAAAAAGCCACTACACCCACAGGTAGCTAAATTACTCAATTTAGCTAAAGTGCCATTGTCTCAAATGTATACACCAGTAGCTCACTCTCCATACATATTTACCATGACAACAACACATGCCCAGAGGTACTGTATTGTGCATTTAATTGCATTAAACAAGGCTGCAACTTCCAGCTCAGGTTTAAAAAAAAGAGAGAAAAAGAGTCCAAGATCCCGTGTTAAAAGCATGGAAATATATGATTCCAGGAGGGAATGGGAAATAAAAGAAGGACAACGGAGAAATGGGAGGAAAGGAGGGGCGCCGGTAGAACGGCAGCCACAGAGTCACTAAGGGTGAAGGCATCAGAGGAGATGTGAAGAAAGGATCAGAGGACCATGGTCCCCAGCTGCTAAGACAGTTTCTTTTTTCTTGAAGACATTTTTGCCTTTGATGCCTCTTTAGTATCGCAGCCTGCTGGGACTATTCTAGTACAGGGGCAGTTCTGTAATCCGTTTATTTAATTCTTGGTTGTTTTTTCACATCTCTTGCTCATCCTTGGGGTTCTGATCCGTGCAAAAAGAATTGGGTGCTAGTACCATCATTTTAGGTTGCTTTGGTGAATATTAATTAGAACATTAATCAACATTATTAAGCCAATTTCATTGGATTTGTCTTCCTTTCTTTTGACACACTTGGCCACGGATTTTCAAGCACTAATGAATAAGACAGATAAGCTATGTTTAGAGAAGCATAAACAACGGACATCTGGATCCTTCACTTGCAAGAAAATATTGTAAGTTAATTTTCTCTGTTAAGTTTTTGACAGCTGTTTACTGTCAATAAAAGCTGTTATACCAACCAAGAATGCAATAACAAACATGGAAAACAACAAGAACTGAAAACATAATGTGCTACACATATAGGACAGGTACTGATGTTTACAAAATCAGCTTGATTCTTTTATGCTATCCGTGCAAAACTGGGTTTAATACCAATGTATGTGGCACCATGAGACCAATTTGACAGCACAAGGACCATGATGTCAAACTGAGGCCAACTTTTGGCTGGAGGCTTTTCAGTTAGCATTCAATGGGGTCATCAGTTTCTCTGTCAGAGAGATGATGAGTCCCAGTACAAGATAATAAGTAATGCATAGAGGTATCCAATATGTACCTGTACCGATTTCAAAAATTTAAGGAAGCTAATTCAGCATGGTTTAATTGTTGGCTAACCTTTCATATTCAGCCAGGGAAATTTGACAATTATGTTGGGGACATTATAATAAGTAATCACCACAGAAAAGTTTTAGTTTAACGATGAAACCGCTGTAATGGGTGTTGCAATAAATATACCCAAACCAGGGGGTGGTGCCATAACGCTGCCACAGATGTAAAGGTAGAAGGTGTAAATAGAAGCAGGATGTAAACACTGAATGCAGAGGAAAGAAAAGAGCTGTTTCTTTAGACCAACAACAGAGGAGCAAAATGTTTTCACTGTAAAATCCACAATAGACTGAAGAGAATCTGAACAGAACTGCGTTTCTGAAGTCCCTTTAATGTTAATGTTTTTGTCCAAACATGCATATCAAGGGTATCCAAGCCAACATAGATGTGAGGTCTATGATGGCCCGCAGTTGCCAGTTCCTAGCCCATTGTGTGGATAGGTGTGTCGAGACAGAGGTGACGTAGGGATGGATTCAAACTCAACCAGACTGGTTTCAGGAGTTTGTTCAGAAAACGGAAAATCATATAATTAATCACTAGGTGGTGTTGTCTCAGAGGTCATGATATTGCAACGTCATACTTCCCTAAACACAAGTCTCAAACGTAACACCTTTAAAACTGTGTATCCCTTAAATTACTATGCATCAAAGTAGGGCTGGGTGATACGAACTGGGCAGTTTTACCTCGATAACGATAGATGCTCCGGCTCCTCTATCAGAAATAAAGACATGTGCAGGAAATGCAACTGATCTATTTAAAATGTATTTATTAAATAAATCCAATTACATATTAATTTCAAATAAATATTAAAGTATTTTACCCGTTTAAGTTTAAACATTCAACAATTTCTCATTGAAGAGGAGAAACACGTTTCCTCTCTTTTAAACATTTTTGTGCAAAGGTAATGGAGCCTTTTGCACATCTTTGAACTCAGCAGCGTGGTTGTGCTGTAGGAGGTGGAGGTTGGATGTGTTACTTTGGGTATTTCTGACAGTTTTCAAACAAACTTTGCAATTCGTGTGCTTTTGCTCAACATCTATGGCGTAATTTTGGTGCCACCGAACTGAGCGTGCAGCGAGAACAATGTGAATTGTTTAAACTCGCACACCTTCGCTCAAAACCGGTCTGCTGCGTGCTTATCTCTAACAACACGCTTCATCTCTGCTCTCACTCGGCTCCATAGAATTAACTGATGTAATTTACATTGTGTTAGACGCTTCTTCACACGACTCATACGCCATTCTCTTTATTTACGCTTTTGACTGGATCGGCGGGGTCGCGTGATTACCACACCTGCTGCAGTTTCTTAAAGGGGAAGAAAATACCAGCCAACAGTAACCAAAGGCAAACGGCAAATTTAAGTTCATATCGTTTACAAACATGTAAAAATTGTTGCCAGTTATCGTAGTGAATGACAGTAACTGTAAAAATCCGATTCATCGCCCCCAACATCATTGGATGCGGGCCACAACTACTTTTCCCAATAAAAAAACAAAGACAATAAAATTATTAAAATGTTTGAACCAATTGCCAACTATTGAGCCCAGGTTCCTGCTGGATGTTCCTTAATATGAGAGTTCCGTCTTGAACCCGGAGCTGCTCAAAAAAACCAACCTGATAATCTAAGTATTTTCTTCCATTTGGGAACTTGAGAAAATTTTGAGTTAGATTAAGAAATCAATGAATCTTTATAGAAAAATCTAGGAGATTCCAAGACATTAAATCTCGCTATTCCAATGAGATTTGAATTTCAAACATCAAGAAGCACAGTTTTCACCTCATGTCTGATAAATCAAAAGAACAGGAGAATATTAACAATGACAGGAGAGTATAATAATCCAAGAATGTTCTGTTCAATAGTTTCCTGCTGGATATTTGACCTGACCTGTAGAGCAGAGGCAGCAGACAGAGGGAGGTATCATTATTATGAGATCTGCCCAGCACCAGAAACTATCAGCTCCCTCCCCCCTCTGTACGGCTTGAGAAAAAGCTTTAAAAAAAAAGTCAATTCACCGACTGGATAGTAGATAATCCTCATCGTCTCTCTCTGTGTATATAAAAGGAGATCTTATTAGGGTATGTGTAGGTGTTCATGAGAGCTGCCAGCAGTCTATCATGAAGGACCATTGGCAGTGTTAATGAACTCTTGCTGGGTGAGTGTGCATGTCCAGATGGGGCTTGTGTGTGCTTCTCTTCCAGCAAAATGAAGGTTCGAGGTGAAAAGGGTATTGATCTAAGAGCCTCATCAGCTTGGTGAGAGGAGATGTCAACCGCGTGCCCAGATTCAGTTACATAACTAGCAGCGCTATCGACCCGCAGCTATCCGTGAGCAGGGATGCACGCACACACCTCCAGGTGCACATTCGCCAACAATAACCAGCGGTTCGTCTTTCTATTCTGCACACGGCTCAGACTCAAAGCTTCGATTCGTTTTATAGAGGCTGCAGTCATAACACAGGTGTTTCAAGCAGGGCTTGTTGGTGTGTAAACATGCATTCTTAAAGGTTAGAGAGGTAAAGGGGGCTTAACACTCAGCCTGTTAACACAAATACCCAGACGTTTTACATTAACACCCGTCACCTCAGCCAATCCTGAAGAATCGAGTGAAATGACAAGACTCTGACAGCAGCACTAATCGCTGATAGCTAAATAGCAAGGTTGCAAATGAGCTGACTGCAGCGTTTACATTTATTTGCATGCTAATTAGAGATGCTGTCACATTACCAAATGGCAGAGATCAGAGTGATGAACAGGGAGGAAGAAAGAGTATATGAAGAAAGCATCTCACACGGAGCAGATGACAGCAACCTTACATGTGACGGTGAGTGCTTTCTGGACGATGCCCTTTTGACTGCTCTCAGTTTATTGTTATGGGGCTTGAGAGATAAGCAACGCCATTAGCTTTCACTGCCTCAGCAAACAAAAAGAGACTCCTCTGAGGTAAAATCTGAAGATCATGGCCCTTCTAATGTAACCCAATCTGAAAAAACAGCTGGCAGATGAGAAAAGCAGAAAGGCTCTGCACTAACTCAGAGCAACATGCACGCTATCTGCATCAGGGCGTACTTCTAACCTGTTTTCTTATTCATGTGGAGCTAAAGACTGCTATCAGATTCATAGGGGATGATGACTGTCATTCCAGTCATCTCCCTCAGTTATTTAACAATCAATGCATCCAACCTCTGGAGATCTCGATTGGCCGATTTCCTGTCAAGATGAGAACAGTGTTGAGCAGCGGATACACACATGCATATGCATACCTGAGTCTTCAGAGTCTTTGCTGTCAGGGACGTCCTCCATATCATCATCAGACATCTCCATCTCCTCTTCACGTCTGATGTCCATCAGCTGCTCGTTGTGCATGTTTCTGATCTCCTGTGAAACAGGGAAAGGAGGGGTGGGTGAGAACTGCCAAGAATCATGAGGACTTTAAAGAAAGTGCTGAACTTGACTGGGTGCAATCGCCTGTAAAGAATCCTCTTTTATAGTTAATGTTGAGTATGAGCTTTAAGGAATGGGTGGAGGATAAAAGAAGGGATCTGAACAGAGATGAAATGCATCAAAACTAAAGACCTGCTTTTTTTTCACAGCTCAGACTATAGATGTGGTTGGGAGAACACTGAGATGATGTGTTTCTAATTTAACATCAGTTAAAGAAAGTTTTCTTTATGTCTAAACATCAAATTTGAATGCTTGGTCAGGATTGTGTGTGAGATTATTTCTAAAGAGAAATAAAGATTATGGTGTGCTTTTCTATTCAGCCTTCATGCTTTAATATTTCATTGAAATACTGTACCACTGACAGCCATTACATTTGAAACATTTTGCTCAAATGAAGCGTGAAACATTTGACAATTTTTATTTGCAAAACACCTCAAATTCTGTTAGTTTAGATGGAGCGCACAGGTTTCCATTGGATTCAGTCTTTAACAGCCTCAAACTGATTTTCTTCCAAAGAAATCCTGGATTTACTTCTGTCAAACTATGAGCTCTCTAGCTGCATACAGGTATTTCCATGAGGCTGCATGAGGCTGCCACCACCATGCTTTACAATAGGGATTATTATTTATCTATATTTTATATATATATATTTTTTGCCATATAGAACCTTTTACAAGTAGAACAAAAGGTTTTGCTCTCGTCTGTTGAGAGGATGGTCTTCCACATGTCCGCTTTGTTACCTACATCTCTAACTGGCAAACATGCACTTTACATAATATGCTGGTAAGCATGACTAATACTGTAGTCGTCTCCTCAGCAAACTGTCCCAGCTGAGCTGTGGATCCCTGCAGCTTTAACAAAGCTAGCCTAGTCTTCCTGGATCCCTCTCTGGCTAATGCTCTTACTATCTGCACTGTTAAATATAATGAATGGACATACAAACGTGGTAAGTTTGCAGTTGTGCCGCATTCCATCGATGTTTGGACAGTGGATTAAACAAGGATCGGTGGGATGTTTAAAGCTTGAATTTTAGAAATCCTCTTTTTTTTATCGATTCTCCACAAATTTGTCTCTAGTCTTCATGATGTTGTGATAATTTTTTATAGAACTGCTACATTTATTCACTCCATTCACTAAATAGCAAATGAATGCTGCTGGATCTCATTTCAAGGTATCACCGTAGAAGTACAAACGGAAAACAATTGTTTTAATTTGCTTTAACTATATTATTTTTGCTTCTTTATGTTTATCTATCACATATAACATCAATGTAATGTAATAAAGTTTATGGATATGCTGAATATGAAAAGGGTCAATGATTCTGTGAGGCAACGTCTGTTTAGCAAAGACTTGTATAGATAATTGGCATAGAAATGTAAAGATGCCATTCTTAATCTCTGTAATTAGTCATTGCTATAAGACAACATCCCCCCTCAAAAAATAAATAAAAAGATTCCTATTTGAGGCAATTATCACACTTAAATAAAGGCAAGGTGCCATTATGTTTAGATGAAAAAAATTTGCAAATTGATTATCCTTAATAAATAGTAAATAGATAAATCTTTTGAATGCCTACGGATCCAGCTAAGGACTAAAGAGATTCCTACTTGAACTGATGAAAATCAAACTCTGTAAGAAAAAAACAGTGAAGTAGGAAACATTTTCATGGTTAATTTACACACAGCACACACCATTGAAATAAAGCTCCAGAGATTTCACACAGCATATTGGACAAGAAAAATCTGAGAAAATAAAATAGTTTTAGATGGAAGAGGGTTCTAAAATAATCATCTGTAAATCAACAGCTGAGAAAACTGCATATTAGCACCATCTAATTCTAAAAGCTCTCAAAGAAGATAAAAGCCACTCTGTGGAGTCAAGAATATAACACTTTTTCATACATATTTGCCAAAAAGATCATCCTCAAGCATTATTATTAAGCTTTAATTAGCCGATAATTAAAACACAGAAGATTATACGATGTAGAAATGGTACAGTATGAAAGAATTTGGAAACCGGCAGGCTGGTTTTATTTTTTGGTTGTTTCTCGCTAAAGTTAGCAGAGAGTAAATCAACCATCTGCCGACTGACGTCAGCAACTAAAACTCATGGAAGGAGTCACACAGGTACTCCAAACACACCAGCACATTAATACATCCAACCCACTGGTGGGAGAGAGGCACACTGACAGGAGGAAGCAGCTGTTGTCTGACTGAGGAGCAGGGCTGAATCCATTTAACTTTTCTGCCTTTTCTTCTAAATGTTTCACCTCCCTCCCTGCCACAGTTCAGTTCACTGTGGACACAGGTTCACAGCATACAAGTCTGATTTCTGTGGAAACAAGCTTGCATCAAGCTATTTTCCAGAGTAAATAAGTAATTTGTTGTGATTTAACATAGATGAGCAGCTACATGTAGGTTTTTCACACTAAAAACCCATTATTATGGTTCTCTGACCTTCACACAAACCTATGGCTGCGTCTTGCGGCTCTTATTACCTCCTCATATTTATCGGAAGCCAGCGGCTTTCACTGGAGGCAGACTGAGTGCTCACAGAAATAAATAACACAGGGCAGAACTGAAGTAGCCACTGAAGAAATATAAGTACAAGAGAGACCTAGATATAGAAAAGCTGTAATAAGGTTCAAACCAAAATACAGAGGAAATAAATAAATCATTAGTATAGAGAGCCAGGAAAAAATAATCACACCTTTGGAACCTTTCACAGAAAAGCTGCTGCTACTGTGGCCTGTCATCCTTTGCATGATGTTTAAGTAAAAACGTATATCTACTTAAAATATATATACATATATGTCTGAATGTTTTTAGTAGCACAACAAAAAGTTTTTTCATTCTAGCTTACAAATGTATTTTAAAGCTCTATGGAGTCTCCTGACTTAAAAAGTGCTAAAGTACAGGCTATTAACGATTTTACTTTGTGTTGGTCTATCAAAGAAAATCCAACTAAAACACATTGATGATTACAGCTGTAAGAACATAGAGTGGCTTCATCACTCAACCAACAAACTTTCACAGAAGCTACATTTAAACCTTTGCAGTGACAGAAGGCGATGCAGCTGGTAAAACTTCAGGTCGACTGTTTTTATAGTTCTGAGAATCAGAGCAACAGTTAGTCTTTAAATCACCTACCTTATAAAGAGAGGTTTTAGCACAGGACAACTGCTGCTTCTGCCACAGATTCAGTTTTTATTATGCGTACCCGACTTAATGTGTCCCTAAATTACAGCTTGAGTATGTTTGTCGAGCTGAAGTTAAAAAAATACAACTTACCAATCGAAACATGACCATAAATGATCCATTAGACTCCGGACTACTACACTCCAAATCCTCCATTACATACAAACCATCCTCATGCCAATTAATGTTCCATTAGGCAGAGTAAGAGCGCAGCAAGCAAATGATAAAACAGTGCTGCCTGAGGAAGAAAATCCACACACTTTCAGCTCTTAAGAAGTTTTTCTCGCCATAACCCTGGAATTTATTGGTTTAGGGGGAAAGAGCTTGTACAGATTTTACCTGTTTCCAGGACACCCTTTAAGATGGCAGCGCTCACCCGGCAGCTTGTATTCATTCAGGAGGGAGGGGGTGAGGAGGACAGAGGGAGAAGTCTGGACCTCTGAACTAATAGAAGCTGCTGAACAGGATCGGCTTATTGCAAAGTACTTACTATAGCCTGCTTTTCTGCATTGCTTCAAGAAACATTTTAATAATGATCCCCTTTCTGTTCCACACTGTAAGACTAGTAAAAACATAATTAAGTTCTCACTGAAACAAGGAAAAAACAAAACAGAATATCTATTTTACATATTTTATACGAACACAATGAAACCAAAGTGCACCAACCTCGACTTGTTTGCGCCACATGTCCAAGTTCTTGCGCTGAGCTTTGGAGAAATGGTCCCATGCCTTTTGTTTGGAAGCAGCTTGGAATACAGACACAATCTGCTCAACTGTGGCGGGATGCGGGGAAGGAGCAGAGACCACCCAGAGACAGAGACAGAGAAAGACAGAGGGCAGTTGGGAGGGAGCAGAGGAGTGAGAAAGTGGAGTCAACTAGGCATAAGAACTCTGTGTGAGCATGTTTGTGTGTTTAACATACCTATGACTGATGCCGCTGCACCATCTTAAGGATGGATGTTCCAAGTTACAGTTCAGAAATCATTCAAATGAAATCAATATGACACATAATTATATGTCTTCCCATTTTCTAAAAGTCTTTGGTTGTGGCTGTCTATAAAACCTTTAATCCCAGGACGTGACCATTTTAATCCCAGGATATATCACTTTCTGACCTTCTTTGTCAAAAATGATTTATCATCCATTCAGATATAAAAATGACTGCTGAACTGTAAGGATGTCCCAGTGTTTTATCTATGAATGCTGCTCATTGTGAACATCTGCTATTTTTACCACAATATTTGGGGTACGTAAAACAAGCAATCCACCCCAGGAAGTTTCTTCTACACCTGGCTTCATCTTTTAGTCCAGGGTTTTTATAATCTACTCATTTAAAATTGGTACAACCTCATGGGTGATCAAATCAAAGAACTCTAAATAATAAAATAGGAAAGTGTACTGAAGACTAATGTTCCATGTATTTTATCTCATAGATCATATGAGCTACTGCTGCATAACTCTTTCCTTTTTAATAGAAAGTATCCCTGGACCAATGCTTCTGTGTTTTCTGTCTGAGTGCTTCGTTTGTCATTCCTCTAGCTGGCTGCAGCTGATTGCTGTTCCTGCAGACTGCAGGTTCTGCAGGAGGTTTCTGCTGTTGGCTCTATTCAGACCAGGTACATTATTAATGTGGGTCCAGGTTGATCAAGAGGTTATAAGATGATCCTAAGAGCAATCACATAGTTGCTGTTTCTTTAACATCTCAAATGCATCCAGTCACTGCATTTTTATTTAGACTTTATTCCTTTTAAGGTCTTTGTGCATTTATTTTGGCTTCAAAGTAAGGCTGTATGATTTTGCCAAAACATCTAAATTGCAATATGTTTACAATATTTTGAAAAGAATAAAAATTATTCGGTGTGCAATATCAAATTAAATAACTACTAGATGCCAAAATTATGCCAAAAAAATCCCTATTATACATTAAAATCAGCTTACAGAAATGGCCTGCTATTTGTTTCATTTGACAGCACAGGGTCCATATGAGGCTGTATCAAATCCTGGCAAACTGCCTTTGACTCTTAGTAACAGACGCGATGAGGATATGCTTGGTTTTCCTTAGTGCACCTTTTCAGTGCAAGTTTGTTATTAGATTTGCTCAGAGACTGCCGGCGGCCAAAAATAACCAACTGTTCTTCTGCCAGCATTGACCATGGTGCAGCTCCTCTGCAGAGCAGGTCTCGTTAGAATGTTACTCAAAGATGCCTTCTTACTGCAGCATTACAGTCTTCTGATTGCTTATTCCTCTGCAGAAGACGCTTTTCCTTTTTACAAAGAATAAGAGCAGATCAGACAACATCCAGCTCCAGAGTTCTTGTTTAGAATTACACTTTGAATCAGCTATCTGAGTTATTTATGGGTAAAATTGCTTAAATGAATCAAAAGCATCAACTTTAGGGTCATTGCAGACCCTGCCTGTGCAGTGATCCACAGCATAATAGGTCTTCATCCCCTGAGCTTACAGCTCTGTTTGCAGTGGTTTTAGAGGACCTTTTGGGAGATCTGTGACTTTCTGAACTCCAAATGTACACAGAAGAATAAAACAAACAGATTCTGTATAAAAAGGTCTGTTTGCAGGGTGCTAAAAGACACAGAAACTCAGGAATCAATAGCATCTTCCATGTAATCTGATGAACAGACTGATGATGAAGGCAAAGACAGAAACTGAGCACAAAAAGAAAATTATTCGTTCTAAGAATTCTCTGTTTTAAGAAAATCTTTAAATCTTGTTTTTTTTAATGTTTTTTTTTGCTTCACATAAAAAGGTTTCTGTTATAAAGGATTTGCTCTCTCACAGATTTTGAATGTTTTTGCGTTTGTTGTTACACTTAAATGTTTTGCATCATTTCTCCAAAAAAAGGCTTTTAAATTATAGCTTCATATGTTAGAGAACAAAAGCTTTGTAGATCCTTATGCTGCTGAGTGAAAAACAATAACTCTTTAGCATTTAAAACTTTTATATGAGGATTGTTTTACATCTGACAGATGGGAAAGTTTGAGTTAAAAGCTGACGAGGTCAGTCCAAATTTTTCACACTGGTAGGTATGAATTACTGTTTGTTATATTGAGTGTTGTCTTTTGTGATGTCAGCCTTCTTCATGTTGCCTTATCTTAATGGTTTTTTGATTATAAAGGTTAGAAATCAATCAGCTATCTTAACTGTTAATTACAGTTAATTCATGTTTTAACAAGAGGGGCAATTACTTTTTGTCAAAGGGCCAAGGTTTTTACTAGTGTTGCGCCGATGCCATTTTTTGGCCCCGATACCCGATACCTGGCTGTGCAGTATCGGCCGATACCGATACCAAAATAATGTAAAATAATTGCCATCATGGCTTTGTCAAGCTGCTGCCTACCTTTGTGAAGCAGGAAAATATCCAATACAAAGTGAATCCAGTAGAACTTTTTGATAAAAAGTTCTACTGGATAATAAAAATAAAAAGTTTGTATTGCCTACCAGGAGTGGGTGACAATAGTTGAATAAACTTATGGCTCTCAAAATGGTATTGGTGCCCTATTTGTTGGTACTCGCCGATACCACACACTTAACATAGCAACAAAGAAATGAAGAACTGTGCATATTATAAAAAGGAGAGCCATCAGTTCAAACCTGTAAAATAGCTTCGGTGGGTCAGAGCACATTTTTAATCAAACTAAAAACCAAACTTACAGGAAAGGCAGCACCATGAATGGGAATGTCTATGGGTCAAAATAATTGAAGATGGCAGATTTAATAAACAATGCATGAAACACTATCAACTGGGACTGAGGATTGACTGGATGTTTACATTTTATTTAGCATGCGTGTGATGGGATGTGTGGAGATGGAGCGCTGCAGGCTGTGGTGTAAAGTGGCATCTGCACAGCTCAAGCTGTCAAAGGTGGGAGCTGCACAAGCATGGGGCTTTCTGCCTTTGGCTTTATCGGAGCTAATAAGAACTTAGCATGCAGTTACTGTGCATGTTTGGTCTCCATTGTATTCTAGTTTAAAAAAAGAAACGTGTTAGGCTACTTACTTCTTTCATCTGAAGGGAACCTTAATAACAGACTCCTGATGTCTCGCCTTTCATGAATCCCAAAATAACCTCGAACTTTTGTAGGTATTTTTCAGTTCAAAGGCAACAAAAAAAAAAACATTTTCTTTCCTTTTAATCTGAAAGCCCTTTAACTTACCATTCTTTAATCAACAATTTAGATCATGGCTGTTTATTTAATGAATGGGATGAACATATTTGTAAATATTTGCACATATACTCTAAATGTCAGGTTATGAACAAAAAAATACTTACTTTTAAGGGGATATCAGCACTCCAGGCAAATAAGTCCCAATTTAGATTTTAATATGTAACATAAAGAAAAAAGATCTACCATTTTAAAGCCCATCTGACTTGCATATCTATTCCAAGAGGATTGTTTTTACTCTTTAAGCTTCACATATAAAAAGTTCTCAGCCACTAAGTATTGTGATTAAATATTATGTAATTGACTAAATTAAAGGAAAGCAGACTTATGAAGTGGAAGGTAAATAGTGGTTTCCAAAGGTTTATACAAATAAAAAATGTGTGAAGTGTGGCTTATAATTGTATTAACTTCCCTTTTGGTCTAACCTTTCATATCAGAATGAATAAAGATGTTGTCTTTAGGCCTCTGGCAGTTCTTAGTCAATATTAGTAAAGAAACAGTATCATGAAAACCTAGAGATGCTATACAGAACAGGCTTTAAACAAAGCACTATTTCTGGCTTGAAACTTGCACCTCACATCACCCTATATACACTGTGTGCAGAATTATTAGACAAGTTGTATATTTGAGGATTATTTTTATTATTGGGCCACAATTGTGTGATATTACTGTGCAGAATTATTAGGCAGCGTAATAAAAAACAAATATATACCCATCTCACTTGTTTATTTTCACCAGGTAAACCAATATAACAAGTAAAAATTCAGAAATAAACATTTGCAACATTCAAAAACAAAAAAAAAAACAAATCAGTGACCAATATAGCCACCTTTCTTCACCATGACGCTCAAAAGCCTTATGTCTAGATGTTTGTGATCCACATTGTGTGCAGCAGCCACCGCAGCCTCCCAGACACTGTTCATATCATGTTTTTCTTGAATGATGGTGACTTCTTCTTGTACCACTGTTTGAAGAAGGTTTCTTCCAGAAACTGGCAGTACATCTGAGAGTTGATCTTGACTCCATCATCAACCTGAAAAGGTCCCACAAGCTCATCTTTGATGATACCAGCCCAAACCAGTACCACACCTCCACCTTGCTGGCGTCTGAGTCGATAAGGAACTTGCTGCCCTTTACTGATCCAGCCTGGTGCCCGTCCATCTGGCCCATCAAGACTCGCTCTCATTTCATCAGACCAAAACACCTTGGAGAAATCTGTCCTTAGATATTTCTTGGCCTAATCTTGACGTTTTATCTTGTGTGTCTTGTTCGGCCTTTTTTCGGCTTTCCTTAACATAGTCAGGTACTATTGAGTATTGAGTACCTTGCAGGTAATATTGAGTATAGACATGTTGCAGCTCTGAAATATGGCATAACTGGTGGCTAATGGCTTCCTGGGAGCTTCACACTTGACCCTTCTCAATTCATGGGGAGTTATTTTGACTCTTCTTTTCTCAACATGCTTCTTGCACCCCTGTTGGCTATTTGCCATGAACCGCTTTATTGGGCGATGATCCCGCTTCAAAAGCTTGAAGCTTGAACTACTGCACCTCTCTGAAGGACATTTGACAATTTCTGACTTTTCAGTCTGTCAAATCTCTTTTCTGACCCATATTGCCAAAGGAAAGGAAGTTGCCTAATAATTAAGCACACCTTATATTGGGTGTAATTTGGCCACAGCCCTTCTCATTACAGAGACGCACACCAGCTGATTTACTTAATTGGTAGTTGGCTTTCAAGCCAATGATGACATGGTCGAAATACTCATTTGCCTAATAATTCTGCACACAGTGTAGATTACATAGCATTAGGATAAATAACCTTACTGTTGAGATGGTTTCATTCATCAGGATCTCTTTTTTTCACATCAGCGCATGTGTGGAGCTCACAGAGCCAAAAGGTATGGCTCTGTGAGCCAAAACTGACTGACACATTGAACTGTGTTTATAAGTACATCTGTCAACGAGATCTGCGAAAAAAATCTCTGATCTTTTGCACTTTATTATCAAATTTATCAAGAAATATGGAGCAACCTTAAGGCAAAACAAAGGTTTCAGCTGTGTGGGACCTTGTTGGGTCATCCTGCTCCTCTCACTTATCACTCGAGTTATCTGAATTTAAATTAAATTCAAACAGATTTTCCGTTTGCCGTAATTACTGCACAGACTTAGTTATGTTTTTTAATCCTAGTCCTCAACATCCTTATTCACGTTTACTTACATTTGCACGTTATGTTATGTTTACATGTTGATTTATTGACTGCATCTAAACATTTCAAACATATTTCTTATTTAAATGAAGTATAAATTAAGATATAAGATATATTAGATATAAAATAATAACATTTAACATAGAATGACTTAAATCATATTATTGTTCTAGGTCATCGAATCAGAGTCTGTTTAGACTGTCAAATAGGCTGCAAGTGGGGATTTTAAAGGTCCAGCAGGTGTCAGTATTGAGTGACACAATACCAACGCAGTATCGATAAAGTTTGAAATGAGTCGAAACGCTTCATGGTCCCTCATCAATCCATCACTAGCTCTGACGTAGCGAACTTTGACTCACATGAATGATCAGCTGTTTCTGATGTTTGCGTCTTCCCAGATGATCCCATTATGAACGTAAATGGTTGGAAGCAACATCGCCTCTACTAGCAAAAGACATGTTAACCAAGAAATAACTTTCTCGATCGCAACACATTCATTAAAATTTCCTCCATTACTTATATGTGGTCAGTTATAGATTTTCAGCGTCTATTTCCTGTTTACTACTGTCATGCCTGTCAAGGTAATATGAGGCCTTTGCGGTGCTTGGTTTATTTGCTTCAAACCAACAGGAAACAAATTTATATTTCCTTCTCTTCAAACTTTCAAAAGTTTGCTTAAAGTTTGAATTTCAGTAAAATGGAAAGACGGCTATTGCTGAAAGGAATCTAGAGGAACTTTTTCTAATGAGAAACATGGAGGGGGTTTGTTTGGAAGGATCTGCATATCATCTCCACGGTGGAAGGATCATGCTGAGGGGAGGTTTTCTTTAGCATGAACTTTAAACATAGAGCCAGAGTGTAATGGTTTATATCAAAGCATATTAATGGACTAGAATGGATTAGTCATCGTCCAAACCTGATTATATCTGCTATGTGTCTTTCTTAATCTTGCACTGCAAGCTGGATTGTCGCAAGATCTGAGTTTTCAGTCTCACAAAAAATCCTGAAAGACTTCCGCTATTAGGTCCGTCTCGTAACAACCAATTGTAGGAATGACGACAGTTAGAAGAGCCTTGCTAGGGCATTACAGGCATGGCTAAACTGGAGGACTCACCCGTCGATACCGCAATTGACTTGGTTTTAGGTAAATAGCGACAATTTGTCTTTTAAAGAAGGAGCAAATAGAAGCATTTCGTGCATTTGAAAATGGGAAAGATGTCTGTTTTTCTTCCAATAGGATATAGAAAAAGTTTGATTTATCACGTCACTCCTCTAGTTGTAAAAACACTCAAGAAGCTGCAGACGAATCCTATTGACTGGAATCCTGGGTATTCGCTGCTGCAATTGGCTGAAGAAATATTATGGAAGACAGGTACTAGCTGGCACGTGACCCAACCAGTTAAACTTAAAACTCAACTCAGTTCTATACATATCAACCTGGCTACTGCCAGGTTAGTGTCTAGTCCCCGTTTAGACCCAGCTGGTTGTATAAAGTATTGAGCTGGTAGGGTTAAAAACAAATGCACAACTGCAGTTCATTCTGTTAATCTACAGAAATGGTATACAATTCAAGATAAGTAAAAAGGGTAAAACCAGGGTTCATTTTCTTTCTTTTTCTTTTAAATTATGCATTACTCAGTAGTCAGTAACATAAAATCTTCATAAAAAACTAAAGTCTGAGTTTATATAAGGACAAAGTTTTAGAACAGTAAAGATGCGAGGCACTGTGGTGAGTAGGAGGAGAGATGTTAGAGACTCACATTGAGCCACTATGCCAGCCAGAGCCGTCTTGAACTTGTCTTTGGCCTCCTCCATCTCCTTCTCGTGCTGACTCTTCTCACCAATCAGCCGGCGGATGTGGCTGTTGGAGGACTGGATCATGGAGTAGAAGTTGTTGGCATTTCTGCGATTGACTTCCCCCCTTTCCAGCCAGGTCAGGAGCACTCGCACGGCCTCTGGAAACTTTCCATCGTCTACGGAAAACAAAAGCAAGGACAAAGTGAAAGCAAATCATTAATGTCGGTCGAGCACCTGCATTTCATAATATTTCACAATTTTTTACCACTGGGTAAAAGTAAAAAAATGACTAAAAGATAACCTCCTTCCCCAGAATTACAGCTCTGTTACACCACAAGAAGAAAGCCATCACTTAAGCTGTATATCTTGCTAACAAACAACATTATGGGCTAAAATGACAACTTGGAGGCAAAATAGGCTATAAAACCCATTTCTACTGCAGGTGGTCTGTCATCATAGAGTGTAACTGAGTTTGGAGTACAGTAATACAAACTGGCAGTAAAAACAGCAAGATCTCTTTGTCCCTCTGGGTAAAAAAGTCAACTAAAATCTGCAGCAAATGACTGTGTTGCTCCCAACAGCAGCCCGGAGAGATCACAAACAAACTCTTGGCTGAAACAGCACAGCTTCTGAGTTTATTTCTTGGTTTTTGCAAGGGCCAGGCAGCGGAGAAGAGAAAAAACCCCATGCAGATGGTAGAGAGACAGAAAGTCATGGCCATGATGTTATCAGGCCACTGTGACGGAGAGCTGGAAGTGCTACTGCTCATTAGAGAAACAAGTTTATCCTGGCAGAGAGTCGACAGAAAACTGTAAAAAGGCAGAAAAGAGCGCTTTGGAATGTAGGATGAGTTGTGAGGGCGGACGAGATAAACAAGGAGCAGGTTATAGGGACCCACTTATGCACTGTTTAACAGACTGGTAGAGGAAGCTCCCACAGTTTGTTAGAACACCTGAAATACTTTGTTGGAGGTACATGCTGAACTTCAGGACTGTTCCTCAGACACCCAGTAATATATCCATTTACCTGAGCTCTCCTAAACAGTTTCTACTTTAAAATATATTTTACAAATTTAAAATTTGATTCATTTACAGAAATGTCAAACTTCAAGTAAGAAGGGAAGGAAAGATGCAGGGAAAAAAAGCAAGGCTATAATGAATAAAACTAAGGAATGGAGAAAGGAACAAAGTAAATGAGATAGAAGAGAAGACAAAGATGGTGGAAGAGATAAGTATCTAATAAAATAAGGGTACAGAGAGGAAAGAGAGAAGAAAATACAGGAAGAATGGAAGGACATAAGGAAAGAGATGGGAAAAAAAGAAGGAAGAAGATGAGAAAAGAGCTTTACTCCTCATTTACTAGGTCGTAGTCACAGCTGCCCTGGGGCAGACTGACATTGGTGCCACTGGGCTGCTGACCACGAACACCAAAGAAGAAAGGATGAATGGTAGGACACCAGGAGGGAGGTGTGCAAGGAGGACAATGAACAACAATTAGACAAAGGAACGGGAAATGAAGTCTGGAACAACAAAAATATTTCCCATTTTCCCTTTTTATCCCCACACACTTCCCCAGACTTTAAAAACGTCTAAACAAGATGACATTATTTTATAGGAACTCGGCTGCCTTTTTCATATCATATCAAGTTTAAACTTGAAGAATATTCCCTCATGTGATGAAGAAGCTCTGTGTCTCAGAGGCTGCTAGCATCTGTGTCTACCTTTGATTTTGTCCCCCAGCTGGCTGCACTCATGCTCTGAATAGTGGACAATTGGAGGAGGGGAGGGCGGCCGCAGGCGATCCTCCTCCATCTTGCGCCTGTGGCGCTCCTCTCGGGCCAGCATGCGCTGGCGGCACTCCCACTCATACAGGTCATCTCTGGCCTGTGCAAAGTCAACGTGGAGGCGACCGGTGTCCTTTTTGTCTGTGCTGGAGCCCAAACGGATTCGATAACCTAGCAAAGATACAGATAACTGGTTTAAAAATAAATTTTTACCAAAAAAAAACTTTGAATTTATTTGAAAATAGATGATATAGATAAGAGATACAATCCCAAAATAACAGCCCTGGTATAAAGGCAGTATGCAGCTCTTTTTCAAAATCTCTACAGTCGTATCTTAACCTTAACTCTCATGGATCAAAGAATTTAAATCAATGACTTCTGCTTTCTTAGCTCTCTGTGAAGACAGTCACAGTAAATCCTCCAGTCACAATATTTAAGGATTACAGGTTAAAATGCTTTACACAGTTTATATTCGGAGACAAAAATAAAAACAACATTCCATGAGAACGTAAACGACGTATGTTGCTGCTTTTTAGGGACATGAAGCAGACTGTCAATTAATAGTGAAATATTTATTAAGAAAGGATTAATCAGATTTTTCTATATCTGGAAAAATAAAAAAAAATCACAGCACATGACTAAACCAAAAATTGATGTATTATAATTCATTTTTAGTAGCCTATTGATTAACAGCTAAATAACAATTTTAGCTCCACTATTTCCACCAATATGGTGACTGTGCAGAAACCTCTCCTCCTGAGGAAACACACGGTGACAGTGGAGAGAAAGAACAATTTTTACAGACAAAAAACAACTTAGTATTAGAGGACATAATGCATTATAGTTGTTTTTTTTATTCCAAATCTTGTTTGATATGTGTAGCTCTGCATGAACTGGTCACTGCAGAAGAGACTCGGAGACCTATTACTTTTCTATGTGTTCATTGAGACCTGAATAGTCCTCATTAACACTCTTAACTTCCCTCTTATACCTACTCTATCATACTTGTTTTGTTTTAAAAATGTCCAGTTGTGGAATTAATTACAATCCTTTTGTTTAAGTGGTTTAAATGATCCAAATACTCAAAGAAAGAGATTGCAGACAAATCAGGAATCGAGATGAAAGAGAAAATTAGGAGTTTCTACTTCAGTCTGCTCTCACTGCCTTAGACTCTTAATCTAGCGCAGCCTTAATATTTCATATGAGGAGAAGCTGGTGTGCTGGAGCTGCCTGAGTGTGTCATTGCTGGGTATTGTTGTTTGCACAGGCTCTCCCTGAGTGTGTGTGGGTGGGGGATTATTTATGGGGAAACTACATAGCCCTGTCATCGCTCTAATATATGAACCTCTGCACCCACACCTCACTGTAAGAAGAGAGGCTGCTGAAATCAAGGGATCTCTCATTCAAACTCACTATCTCTCATGGATTTGTGCACACACACGCACACACACACACACACACTCACTTAAGCTGGGAATATTTCTGAGAGGCTGGCTCATCTGAGTGGGCTTTTTAAAGCAGGAGAGAGTGGTCATCGGTTTCCACAGAAAGATTGAGCATCTCTGTTCTGTTCAGCTTTAAAATGAAGACGAGATAAGAGCACACAAAGTGGAGCCAGATAGGTGGTAGAGATTTTTTTTATTATTTAGTAATCTGGATTTTTCTTACTGAACTATGTCTTTGCTCACTATTACTGTTCTGAATCACAAGCTGATAAACTGGGAATTTAAGGTCCTTTGTGATCTAATTTTTCCCATTTTCAGTCCAAAATGAACTGATGCTGATCTATGCGACGCCACAGCTAAATGTTTGTCTCTATAAAGTAACTCCTAATTGTTTAATTAGAGCTTTAAATAATCTAATTAAGGTTAAATGCAACACAACAAACTCAGCTAGGCGTCATAAATCAGGCCGATCTTCACATTTCTAAATAAAAACCCTCAAACCCTGACTGTCATTAAACTTTGAAATGATTGTGAATGTATTTAAATCCACATAAATTGTCAGTTTTACCAACAATTTTAAATAGCATTTTTTATCTCCATTATTATTTAAAGAGATGTCTCTTTAAGAAACCAACTAGTTTTATTTAATTTTCAGGCCTGCATTGCAGAAAAATGTTTTAACAAATTGGAGGTAATTTTACTTTTTTTCCCCAAAACTGCTACTAAAGTATATTTAGTATTATTGTCGTGTTGGGAAACTATACTTAGTTCAGATTTCAAATGGTGTGAATTTGTGACGGAGCACAGGACTTTATGGGAAGCCTCCTTCAATAATTAAATGGTGCAAGAGTGACTTTCGCCACAATACCACCACCGCCATGTTTAACAGTTAACACAGTGGTTTTAGATGTGAAAGTCTCACCTCAACTCCTTAAACGCACTCTAATGTTTGAAGGAGTCCAGATGAGACTTTCTTACCTAGTAACATTGTACCAACTGTTAAGTATGTAGGTGTTGCCATCATGCTAAGGGACTAATTACCTGCAATCACAGAGGCAAAAAAATAAATAACCTCATCTTCTCAGATCATAAAAAGTCTCTCGAGAAAGCGTTGCAGTAAAAATGCTATTTATACACTTAATTCAGTTATAAACAGGCTTCACTTCAACAATAGTTTGAGGCACCTTCCATTTAAAGATAAGTGTGAGTTTTGTTTTTTACGGATTACTATTAAATATCAAAACCACTTTTCTTTCTCCTAAGCACAGTATTTTAAGATTAGACGGTTTAGGCGTGCAGGTGGTGCACTGGTTAGCGCACATGACCCATGTACGGAGGCCTTAGTCCTCGATGCGGCCGAACCGGGTTCGAATCCAACCATTGCCACATGTCTCTCCCCCTCTCTCATACCGCTTTCCTGTTATTCTATCGAAAAAACGAGCCACTAGTGCCGAAAAAAAAAAAAAAACATTAGACGCTTCCTTTTTCTACAAAATTATGCATCTCTACATGTACAAAGTAGATAAACTGCTTTTTAGATAAATTCCCTTATGTGCTGAAACAATTATTCAGAGAAATAACTAATTGTATTTAATGGATCACTGAAACCAATGCCAACTCATTTATCACATTATATACTTGTTAACTGGAGTACACCAACTTTAAAATATGCATTTTCTGAAATAAAAATTAATTCAGAGTAGTAATTAAGCCAGAAATGAATAAAAATATATGCATTTTGCATTGTAGATGTAAAACTTCTTTGTCTTTAAAGACGCATTACAGAGTTTTCTAATGTTTTGTGCTTGTCAGAACTGCAGCACTCTTCTGCTCGTAATTAACATGGTTTTTCATTATTTGCTGATGAAGATTCTCAGTTATCCAGGTCATAGTCATTCCGTAAAAGTTTAGACCGACCTTCAGAATCATAGACAGGTTTCAGATATTACAGACTAACAATGGAACCAAACGACCCACTCGTCGGTTTCCATTGTTTCCTAGCAATACAAGGCCTTGTCTATATAAAGACTCAAACTCACTGCGGATCCAGACATTTGAATTGAGAAAGCTTCCTGGAGGGGAAAAGAAACGTTTTCAAACCTTGGAAACCAAGTCCAGTGGATTGTTTTTTAAACTTTTACGGAAGGTTTTTTGTGTTTACTTTTTCTCCCTAGATGGAGTTACGGTTCTTGTCTGAGTTTAGCTGGATGCTGATCTCTTCTGAGTATCCACAAAAAACATCTTGAATATAACGCTTGTATTGTTTGCTAGGTCGGACCAATCCAACATGGACGAGCATGACGTCACATCAGCAGAACAGCGTGGGAACTTCTGACTTCAGGAAAATTGGATACAGAATTATAGATGCATCGGAAATGACCTATTGATTCAGTCTGCTCATGAAACAATGTTTTAGTCGTTAAGGGTCAAATAAAAAGCCTATTTTAAAGATATTATTTTGTAAAAACTGACATGGTGTCTCTTTAAATAGGCTTCATGCAGAACTAATAAAGTTAAATAGTTTTAGCTTCAGTTCTGTAAAAAAAAAAATTCTACTGTGCTGCTTTTCATATATTAATTGTTTAATTGGAAAATAAAAGTCAACACATGAATCCATCAATGTATGGAATATGATTACAACCTGGGCCTTTGCAAAGATACCAAACAAACCCAACCACTCCTGATAATCCTGTTTTTAATATATTAAAGTTCTCATCATTCAACACTGAAAAATTAGCTTCCAACTAAATTGTAAATGTAAACTGAGCTGCACTGCATTGAAAAAAAAAATAACTGCAATGTGCAGTTGAGGTTTTACAGGTATGAAAGTTTACCAGACAGGAAGAGAGCCTTGTCTACTGTGGACTCCTCAGCGAATCTGATGTGGCAGAAGTTCTTCTTGCTTTTGCGAATGGCTGTGATATCACCGCACTTCCCAAAAACCTCCATGATGAGCTGTTCCGTGGCGTTTTCCGGCAAACCACCGACAAACACGGTCTTGCAACCTGGGGGGCGTTCCCTTGTGGCTGGAGGAGGAAGGTCTGTTCAAAAGGAAAGGAAAGAGTCACTGCATGAGGAAAAATGTAATTATAGCAGATTGTTTTGTGCGTCCATGGTGTTTGGAGTGAGGCTGGAGCATATAAAAGTTGTTCACAGACAGGTTCCAACAGCCATTTTTCCCATTTAAGAGCAAATCTAACAAATACGAAGTGCATGGCCACATTGGAAGAGTCAGTGCAACAAAGAGAGCCCACCATCAGGTTTATATTTAATGGCTCAGTGCATGCAAAAATAAAGACAAACAGGACTGGAATAAACAAAGCAGCTAATATAATTCTGCACACTGACATTTATGCAGAAGATAATAAAAATGAAATACACAAACTGAAGAAACGACCCAGCCATTTGAGGAAAAGTGAAATCTAATTTTAAGTATGAGTTATGCTCTTTAAGAGGCTGAAAACAATATGCGCCATGGCAGCAAATGCTTCCATTACTTCTTTCGGCAATTGGAAAGATGCCATTGTGGATTAGTTTCTGTCTTTGTTTTATTCAATAGGATATAAATAGTTTTTTTAATGTGAAATAAAGATAATATATAGAGCAACAACATGCTTCGACCAGGGAAGCACTGCATGTAAAAACGAATGATTACATCTGAAGTTTACTCATTATTGAATAGGTGAATGGACTGAATGTCAATCTATAGTAGATAATTGGGTAGATAATGAGGTCCTCCATGCATAAAGCCCACGTAACAGTATTCTTCGCCGCCATTTTGATGCTGTTGTTCATGCCTTTATACATATTTCTAAATTTCAGATTAAAAAAAACACCTATTCTAAGCTGCAAGCCTGAACACCTGTGAGGTTGTATGAATAGCTGTATACCTTTTATGGATGGCCTGAAATAAACCCATACACTTTCACTGCAAAAAAGACACGAGTTACTACAAGATTTAATTTTCTTTTGGAATTGATGAAGTATTTCTGAATTAATTTGAATTGAATAAAAAAATAAATGTGTATTCTTTATCTTTATAACAATATTTAAATAAAAAGACATACATTTGGGCATCGTGGAAAGAAATTCTAAAGGTTAAGGCTATATTCAATTAAGTCACGCACACAAATGGAGTAAAACACAACCATCCTAAACATGAATGGGCAATCCTTCTGGCAACAATGTGATTGTGAATCCTCTCATGTGGAAGGTTCACTCCATTGCAGAAATCACTTATTCAACACAGATGATTGTTGACTGATCTAATCTCCAATAGATCAGGCTTCTCATTTACGATGAATGATTAGTAGGGTCTATGAGGAGTGAACCAAATAATCAGTGGAAGACTGAGGATGCTGTATTTCTGGAGATCTGCAATAAAGACCTGCACTCACAGACACCGCTGTTCCCACCTCAGCAAATATCAATACTCTGAGAGGAAAGGACTTGATTTAGGGGCAATATATATGTGTGGCATAATATATAATAATAAGCTGCTGTATTTTCTTCCTCAAACTGTTGAAATGGGTCAGGATCAAATTGTTTCAGCTCCTTTAAAACCATTGTCTACTTGATTTTTTTCTACTTTGCAGACATAGGTCACATCTTTTTGTTCAATTCACTGCAGCACAAGCAGCATCTCTACGCAAATAAAGTGACAGCCCTATCTTCAATCTAGCCTTCATCTACAGCAGAGAGATCTGAGTAGCAACATGTTGAATGAAAACAACCAGGAGGGATTTCTCAACAGGGTGGCTGAACCAATTCTGCAAGACAAAAAAGCAAGAATCTTAGAAGTCAGTCTGCATGGCGAGGAAACTTTGAGCTGACACTGTCTGGTTTCTATGTCAGTTTGGAGATTTATCAGAGAATGAGACAGAGAAAGATGGATGGATGGATGGATGGGTGAAAGAATGGATGGATGGATTGATGGGTGAAAGAATGGATGGGTGGATGGATTGATGGGTGAAAGAATGGATGGATGGATTGATGGGTGAAAGAATGGATGGGTGGATGGATTGATGGGTGAAAGAATGGATGGATGGATTGATGGGTGAAAGAATGGATGGGTGGATGGATTGATGGGTGAAAGAATGGATGGATGGATTGATGGGTGAAAGAATGGATGGGTGGATGGATTGATGGGTGAAAGAATGGATGGGTGGATGGATTGATGGGTGAAAGAATGGATGGATGGATTGATGGGTGAAAGAATGGATGGATGGATGGATTGGTGGGTGAAAGAATGGATGGATGGATGGATTGGTGGATGGGTGAAAGAATGGATGGATGGATGGATGGATGAATGGATGGGTGAAAGAATGGATGGATGGATGGATTGGTGGGTGAAAGAATGGATGGATGGATGGATTGGTGGATGGGTGAAAGAATGGATGGATGGATGGATGGATGGATGGATGGATGGATGGGTGAAAGAATGGATGGATGGATGGGAGGATGAAAGAATCTATAGATGGAAAGATTGTGGAAGAATGGGTAGATGAAAGGATGTATGGAAGAATGGATGGATTAAACGATGGATGGATGGGAGGATGAATGGGTGGAAAAATGGATGGATGGCTGAATGGATCAAAGGATGGATTGAAGGATGGATGGGAGGATGTATGGATGGACAGAAGAATGGATGGATGGAAGAACGGATAGATGGATGAAAGGATGGGAGGAAGGGTGGATGAAAGAATGGATAGATGGAAAGATTGTGGAAGAATGGGTAGATGGAAGGATGAATGAAAGAATGGATGATGAATGGATGGAAGAACGGATAGATGGATGAAAGGATGGGAGGAAGGGTGGATGAAAGAATGGATAGATGGAAAGATTGTGGAAGAATGGGTAGATGGAAGGATGAATGAAAGAATGGATGATGAATGGATGGAAGAACGGATAGATGGATGAAAGGATGGGAGGAAGGGTGGATGAAAGAATGGATAGATGGAAAGATTGTGGAAGAATGGGTAGATGGTAGGATGAATGAAAGAATGGATGATGAATGGGTGGAGGAATGGATGGATGGCTGAATGGTTTAAAGGATGGATGGGAGGATGTATGGATGGACAGAAGAATGGATGGATGGAAGAACGGATAGATGGATGAAAGGATGGGACAATGGGTGGTTGAAAAAATTGATAGATGGAAAGATTTTGGAAGAATGGGTAGATGGAAGGATGAATGGAAGAATGGATGGATTAAAGGATGGATGGATGAGAGGATGAATGGATGGGTGGAATGATGAATGGAAGGATTGATGGATCAAATCATGGATTGAAAGATGTATGGATGAATAGAATAATGCATGGATTGGAGAAATGGTTGGATGAGAGGATGGATTGATGGATATCTGAAATATACATTTTCTCATCAAATTCATGAAATGCAGCTGACCTCTGACCTTGTGTGGCTGTGGGTTGGTAGTTAGAACCTGTTTCATTAAAATCTAGGCCTAAATTATTACATGAACATCTGGTAGTTTTAATAGTCTAATATTTATATTTTTATCATTTAACTAAACATCTAAAATTCCACTGGAGGCTTATTATATAATTTAAAACAAATTATCTAATGTAATATTTCCCAATTAGATATATATAAATAAGCCTTCTTGCTCCAATGAAATTAGAAATACATAAAAACTTTTCTAATTTTCTGAATGAATCAGCAGAGCTATATTCCTGTATAATGATCAAGTTAACATTTCTTTATCACCATCTGTATATTGTCCACTTAACCTAATTTTACACTAAATAAGGCTGGAAAATGTTTAAAAATCTACATCCATGTTCAATACATGTTCTAAGTAGCATTTATCAGAGTTACAGATTATGCCACAGTTAGAAAAATGAATGTAAATAAATATGCTGACAAGGAAATGTTTTTTATTTTTTTATGGACTGATGAATGGATGAATAAACACATTCCTGGATAGTAAAATGGATATAAAATGAGAATTCATTTATGGCTGGAAAATAAATGGAGAGTCAAAAGATTATTGGATAGTACTTAAAAAAAAAGTTTTTTTCCCCACTTTTCTTTTATAGACCATAAAAAAAAACATTTTCCAGGCTGTATAGGAACCTTTTGTGTAGAAGATGTCTAAAACTCCACGTACAGAAAATACATTTCAGGGTTCATGATTGCTGCATTAAACATGTTAACATTTCACTCTAAAAGAATCGACACATCAATCTAGTTAAGCTCTTAGCAAAAGGGAAATATTGGTGCTTATTACTTATACCATCAACACAGCTGCTGTAGAGAGAACTGTGTAGTTTCATCAAATCCTCAGTAACCACAAAATCTTTCCTCAAATCCATTTCATCTTCATATTTCTTACACTTTCACACTCACTAGCAGCATGGTATCAATCTTTTTGCTTCTTCTTTTCATAAAATGAGTCTGCGGAAGCAAAGTTTTCACAGAGGTGTCATTCCTTGACCTCAAACGCTGGCCGATTAAACTAGTTTTGAGTTGAGATGGGCACAAAAAAAAAAAGGGAAAGAAAACGTGTTTTAGAAAACGCTTGTGATAGCAGGAAAGAGCTTTGCTGGCAGATTCAACAAAGAGCTCCAAATTAAATGACCTTTTCGGTCCACGAGTGGCTGATAAAGCAGCAAGGACAGAGAGACGGAAACAGATGCTTTGCAGCAATGTCCAAATGTGCCAAGCTGCAAATTAAAACAAAATTCTTCCTTTTTTTTCCTTTTTATTTTGTCTAGTAATTAATTGGTAACCATTTAAAAGTCAGAGTGAGACAATTCCGCAATCCCCTCAGCTTACTGTGGTGTCGACTCCCACTGCTATGGCAAAAGATGATTTTATGCAAATGTGCCAAGAACAAGATCCAGATGAACTATTCATGATTTACAGATTACAATAAATACATTATATCATAATAACTATGAAAACATGGGTGAGTGTTCCAAGTGATTGCATTTGCATGGAAAAATAATAAACAGCTCAAACCTGAGGGAACGACGGAGAGGAAGCGCAAGGAGGAGGAAGCGTTTTCCCCCCTCCAGCATCCACTGTGAAAATTACATCACAAAAAAACTGCTGCCAAGAAGAAAATAAGAGAAAAAGTGAGACAGGAGAAAAACAAAGATGCATAGCCCTGAGCTGAGACGCCGAGTGTTTTATAGTATATATATATATATTATTACATTGTGTTCAATTCATTTAAATAAATTAGGGAAAGATTTGAGCAATGTAATGGAAGGAGCATAAAAAAGCAAAAGAGAAGCACATGTTATTGATGTCTTTATAGAAATACAGAAATAGTTTTACTCTGTTGGGATTTTATGGTTAACAATAAAGAATCAAAGCTTTTACTGTCACTTTACAGAAAACATCAACATGTTATTTGGAAGCATTTCTCGTCATGCGATATGTTGTTTAATAAATTCCGTTTAGTGCAAAAATTGTGCAATATGCCATTTATCGAACGAGTGACTAAGAGGTAGTAATGTGCATGACGATATGTGTTAAAATATTTTTGTAGATAAAACCTTGAATACTGTTGTTCATGTTTATTAAAACCTTTTTGCGCTGAAACTAAAATAATAAAATCTAGTTTATGAGTATTACAAAAACCTTTACTTCGTCAAGTTGTTGACAGTGGAGTCAACATTGGCAGAAATGAAAGAGGATGTCTGAGAGCTGGGAGACTGTCACTGCATCCAGACCTGATCTCTCCTCCTGCAGAGCTGTCTACATAAACCTATTACAGTTTAAAAATTAATAAATCGAATAAACAGATTAAATAGAATCCATCTATTATTTTTTACAAGAAGAATGTGGAGTGCTCAGTTTGATTGTTAGCACTCTACTAAAACATTTACTGCAGCACAAGGTTATAATTCAAACTTATAACAAGTTAAAATGGCAGATTTCCATCTAAATGCATTATATTTGAAAAGTAACTATAAGTTTCCTTCCTTCAGCAAAACTTCTACACAATAGTGAGTGTTTTTTTGTTTAAATGATATCTGACAGATTTCATATTCTGGTAGCAGATTTTACCACATAACTTATATTCTTATATTTATTTTTTTGATACGACAACCACATAACAAGTAGCAGTCAATCCTTGAGTACCTGCCAGAGCTAAGACTGTTGTAACTGGGGATTCCCAGTGCCACCATCCTGTTAGCTTCACTATCTCAACTAAGCCTTCCTGCAATGAAAATATTGAAAGCATTTCTTAAATAGCTTTATGATACTTGTGAAGTGACTAGATATATGAAGTTTTGACGTCTATCTTGCATCTTGATACATCTTAAAATGTATTTTTGTGAATGATTAAGGCATACAAACAAATTTCTCCAGTTAGCTGGAGCCCAGGGAAAGTAAAATTATCCAGCAAACTGCGCATCTAAACTATATCAGGGAATAAAATAAGACATTTCCTCTTTCTTAATGATATAAAGGCCATCAGCTTTGAATGGAAAACTAGCAGAGAACCAAATTTTAACATGGACTCATCTGCCTAAAAAACAGTTACTGTTTATCTTTTGCAGCTTGATATTCATGCATCTAAAAATAGATTCCTACTTCACTAGTGCATCATCGGTTGGTTTAGATCTCTTTGCAGCCAAAGGAATATCGTGTTCATATCTAAAAAAAAAAGACCAGTCCATCAGAAAATATGACAGCAACCACATCCTTTCATTCTACTTCATGGAAAAAATTCTGATCGTCTTTGTCTGCCATATTTACTCATCCCTCTTTGTGAATAACTGATTTGATGTTTTCTTGAATTTATTTGTCTTCAGCTGCCCCGTTTGCAAAGCTCAAAAGCTTTATTTTACATAGAAGAAAAAACTCTGAAGAGCGAAAACTAGAAACTGCTTTTAGAGAAAAACCACAGTGGTAAACAGGAAGTTAACAGAAGTAATAAGGCGACCACCCAATACAGCCCAGGTTTTGATGTGATCTCAGCATGAATCCAGCTTTTCTGTGAAGGTCTGTTTATTGGGAACCTTTCAGATCAAAAGGCATCACTAAGACCAATAAAATAAGTAAACAAAAAATAATAGAGGTAGTTAAAGAAATAAGACTGACCATCTCAAGCAGCACTTAAAGTAGGTTGGCATTACTACAAAATTAGGCTTAATGATAATCCCATAAACCGAGGATGTCGGCATGTAGAAGCAGCAAGGAGGAGCAAAGTAACTTCAGAGTAACTTCACAGCTGAGGTGCAAGAACTATTGTACTCCAAAATATCTAACATTAATGAAAAGCTCACAAGAATGAAATCATTGTTGACAGAAAAGCTGAGAAAGTGCTTCTTATAGTTTTTATAAGCTATGCAGGAATAGAAGTAGGAGCTTAAGTATAAAAAGACAAATGGCATGTTTTGGCAATATTCAAAAAGATAAGTTTGGGGGGAAAAGAACACTGTACAACGCTTGGAACACACATGGTGTAGGCGGCGTCATCCTGTGGGAGTGCTATGCTGTAAGACACTGGTTAGGTTTGATGAGAAGATGGCAGGAGACAGACTGTAAAAGACTACAGACTGGAATAGAACATAAAAACAAGCTTAGATGTATTAAATATATAGCCAGATTTCTAATTGGACAACAGTTAATAATAAATGGAAGTCCATGAAAGTAAAACAGTCTGCTCGTTATTAGTTTAACACCACCTGAGGAGCTGGCGGCGTAAGTGTGGCCACCACTACACTGAAGAAAGGTGATCATCATTCATCAGCTTGACTTCATAAACAGCCACTCCTGGAGAGAGGTGATGCCACAGCAGGGAGGCGTCAACCATTACAGAGCTAACAGAAAGCACACTTAGACACGCTCAACTAAACTTGCTAGTTTACTTTATCCCACATATGAACAAACAGCAGGCGCTGATCCAAATGCATCTCGGTTTTTAGGGCTAAGACCTCCAGCTATTTGAGGATGATCTGACAAATCTCATTGTTTTTTTGTTGACAAGTAAAGTTAGACCGTCTATTTCTAAAGTCATTTAGCTCATGGATGATTGAGCAGCAATAGGATGATTCATGGATATTGCAGCTGAACAGTGATCTGCAATCTCCTTTTATTTGTAGAGAAGATATCTAACATTTCTAATGCCTTCTTCTAAGACTTTCACATAAGCTGCTAATTTCCACAGATACCAATGGCCCCTTTTCCCCCAGTTACAGATAACCAGAATGGGTAAAAATAAAGCTTTCATATATATTTAATATGTAAAAATGCTTGAATGACAGATATAAGCACTAAATTTGTTTTTCAGTCTAATTTTACAATTAAATTTGCTCCACAGATTGAGATAAAGTTAAAAAGTGAACAAACATACATAATGAAGTTAAAGAGGATGGTAAAAAGGAAAATACACTAAATTGAATTTGCATATCCAGTGTTTTAGATGAAAAACACCAAGGAGATGGAAGAAGGAGAAAGCTGAGAAAGGGAGGGGGTAAGGGGGGGGACTGTTGTTCCTCAGCTAAAAGGTCAGTGAGCGAGGATGATGCACGTAGTGTCTGCTTTAGAGCACACAGCCAGAGGGCAATGACTACTTGGATGGACACCATATGTGCAACCTGGCTGTCGAGACACGAGTGCTTTCCCTGTTTGCTAAAAACCCTAATGCAGCTGTCTGCAGCACTAACACGCCGCCGTCTCAAAGGAGCCCCTGGGCCTGTAACAGGTGACATCCTAGGGTTCAAATTGGTTCAGAATAAGGTGATGAGGAAGGTTAACCAGTGAAATGGGTGATCCATTAAGATAGACCCAAGCTCCTCACCTGCTTTAGAAATCTGTGTTTGAATAAAACACAATATAACCATAAAAGCAATAAAAAAAGTGAAATCATTTTTAAATGCATATTTTTTACATTTGTCCATGTCATATACTTCCTTTACTTTCATGGAAGTGTTTTATTGAAAATCCCCACTTCACAGCTGAAAGCACTTCTGACAGTATGCGTTCTGAAGTGATGATTTGGCACAATAATATTCCACCTGTCTGCCGTGTCCCACTGGGAGAACACCAGAGCTTCTGTAAAACAGACACTAAAACTTTAAAGTCCTTGGAAATCAAACCAATATACCTGCCATATTTTACCTTTAGCTATGAGGAAAGCCTTGCATGGCAGCTGGCTTTCTGCACACAAAGAAAGCCATCTGTAAATGCCATAGATAATGAAAAAAATGACCTAAATCTACTAAGTGAGGCAATCAAGCCTTTTCTCTCCGTTCTCTAAAGTATCCTGTTTTTCGCTAACAGTTAAGGTAGGACTATAAAACACTTTTAGAAGAGTTGGGTCATAAAACATTTTTTTCAATGGTACAAAGAAAACACTTCCCGATGCTGTAAGTAAGAGTCCTACAAATAGACATTTAAATGAGTATTTGTTACACATCTATAAATAACCATTCTCTGGGTTTTATTTATACTTAAAGCAGGCGTCCTACAGCATAAGGCAGGTTAAATTCAAGACTTTTTAATGCAACTTGAAATAAAAAGTAATGACCAACTTCACAATAAACACAAGAAAACCCTGGTTGTGACAAATTTACTCAAATGTTTATTTTAACATAAACCATTACTTTTTGGCCCAGTACATTTTTGCAAATTTTGAAAAACTTTCAATTTAAAAGCAAAAAAAGCAAAACAAAAAACATACATTTTTAACAACTCTCGAACTGAAGTCATGGACTTTAATTTTGTTCCCTACTCAAAGCCAACAAACCTCTGCTTTCATTGCAGGCGTACCGCCAAACATTATGCAGACATTAGGTGCTACTGGTGCTGTTGTTGATGTTGGAGATGGCTGTGAAGGCATTGCGAGACGAGGATGGAACAGAACTGACAACTACCTGCAGTTTCTCTGTAACTTGATTTTGACGCTTTGAGTTTCACGCTTCGCATGTGTGACTACACTGACTTGATTCCCACCCATCATGCCGAGTTTGAATGACATCTTGTACAAAATACACCGTGCCTCATGTACATTCCCTGGTAATGGTTTTAATCATACAGAAAGCTCCTCTGGATAGATAATTTTTGTTAATTTTACATCTCCCCATGTTGTCCAGACCAGAAATACATAGAAATACATATAACAACAGACCCTGCATCAAACCTAGCAAAAAAAACAAAAAAACATGGAAATTAGTTCAATATTAAGCAAGTTAAAGTTGATTAAATTTGATTATATGCCTGTTCAACACATTGCACTGAGCGGAGCCGTTGACCACCCCAAGATGGCGCCATCAAATCACGTCAGCACCCATAGGAGAAATCGGTCAATCCGGGGTCCACTCTTATATGTATATCTATGGTCCAGATAAGAAGTTTGTGGTGCATCACCACAAAGTCCGGCCGAAACGTTGCTTTTATTGGTTACGCTATAACGACTGAACAAAAATAGCTTGAAACAACATTGAAAATAAGACATGATTTACATCTATCATCTACATTTGGTCGAAAAACTGAAAGGTGAAAAGCCATAATTTTTAGATCGTTGCAAAGGCGTCGAAAACTGGGTTTGTAATGTCTTTTCAATATCAAAACTGGGACAAAATCAGACCGACCACACCCAGCCCAATTTTCAATAGTGATTTCTGGAATAAATCAAGACTATGACGGATCGACCAGATTTAGCCCAGTAAACCAACATCTAAATCAGGCATCCACAAACTCGGTCCTCAAGGGCCGCTGTCCTGCAAGTTTTAGAGGTTTCCCTGCTTTAAAACAGCTGATTATAATGATTGCAGTAGAGCAAAAGCCTGTTAATTAGCTTTCAATTAAAATCAGCTGTGCTGGAGCAAGGAAACCTCTAAAACCTGCAGGACAGCGGCCCTCGAGGACCAAGTTTGGGGATGCCTGATCTAAATGATGTCTGTCGTTTGGGGGGGATTAATGGTTACAGCGAGCTATTCTGTAAATGTAAAAAATGTATTGTCAATTATTTTAATGTTTGATATGAATTATAAAAATAAAATCTTATGACAATTTTAATGGTAACAATGGTAACAATTTTAAGATCTATGAAAGATTGATTTAAGAAATTTTAATACCAATTAAGGCCTTAGATTTATATTGAAGAATTCAATTCCTTTTGAGACTTTAAGAGTATGCATCAAAAGTTGGCTCATGATGGTGTACACTTTAAGAAATCTTTATTAAAGAAGTAAAGGAACTACTCTGAATGCCATCGAATTAGACTAAACAAGATACACTCTGGGGAAGAAGCTTGTTTTTTAAGTTTGTTATTTTCAAACGAAATAAGGAGATGGGAAACTTTTTTGAAACATGGAGTCTTAGGTTCATTTAGGCTACCGCACATTGAGAGAGAGCCAGACTTTCAGAAGATTGAAGAAAGGCTGAGAGATTAAAGTACTTGTTTTATTTTTTGGGGCATTCAACCGCATTATGTCATGTATGTTGGATTTGATCACCCTGGTAGCAATTTGGAAATCTCAAGAATCAAGTCAAGGATCTGCTTTATGTTGGAGCTTCACATGGTGAATATCATTTTTAAGAATTGCCACAAAGAACAGTAATTTGAGAGGGTTTAGCCAGTTGAATCATTGATATGTTTAAAATAAAATCAAGGGAAGGACAGATGTACAAAGCGTTTTAAAAATGAAAACCGTTTTTTTTATTTTTTTTTATTTATTATGTTATTTTTTTGGCTGCCATAGAGCGAGAAAAGGCAAGACCTTCAGCACATAAAAGAAAGGCTAAAATAAGAGAGTAAAACAAGGTTGCTTGGTTCAGCCACTCTGATGGAACATCCTGGATACGGCAATGAGGCAAGGAGAGTTATTCTGATTATTCTCTTCCTAAAATAAAGTTTTACAGTCAGTGTAAAGAGTGAATTGTAAGGTATTTTTTGTTCTTTTTTTAACCACAATAACCTTCTGACATGAGTGTGACGTTTCTGTATAGAGGTGAATTTTAGAGCCTCAGGATCTTATTCTCAGAGAAACCTGCTTGTAAGAGGCCACACACTGAAATCAAAACGATCCACAAATCTAATTTTGAGTCACTAGCTAGTATGCAAACTTGTCAAATTGTTGTTGTTAGAGATTGTTTTTTTAGAGAAAATAAATACCTCAATTACAAGACATTCAGTAAATATAAATAGGAGAAATCAACTTCAAGAAGTCAGAGCTTTATCTAACTAGGTATTAATTAAAAAAAAGTAACACAAGAAGCCATTCTTTGCTCGTTTACGGCAGAGGATTTAGGCCTCGTCTATATGAATTTGGGTCTATCTGCCTGAATATTGGTTGGATGGGAGTCCCTTCCACATGAGGCAGACGGAAAACCAATAACTAATTAATAATAACTAATTAATAACTAATTACTAATTAATAATATCCACTCCCAGAGAGTCTGAAGGTGTCCCTTCGGCGGTTCAGTGCGGTGAAACAGAAACAAGAGAATGAACATAGGACTCTCCTCACCTCTGACTTGGCTGGACAAACACCGTCAACATTAATGCAAGCCAAACAGTTTACAGATGTGTTTCGGAATCTATTAAATTTATAGTTGAATTTATTCCAACACATCTTGGTCCTCTATGGTGTACACCTCTTTTCTGATTCCTGTTATGGTGGTTTTCCTCTTACTCTTCTTCCCTCCTCTATTTTCTTTACTTATGTGGCAGCATTACTGCGCCCCTAAATGGCATGGTATAAGTATTACAGTGCCCAATATGGCTCCTCCAGCTTTGTCTAGTTAAGTTTTTATGCTTTTCTGTGTGGATACCGCCTTTGGCTGTAGTGCTGGCTTTCACTTATGATAGAAATTGATGATGATGATTGAAAGAAATGGGTGTAAACAAAAGGCTGAAAGTTATGCATAATTTTATCTCAGGGCGTCCTGAGAGAGATGCTTCACCAGTATAAATTCCCTCTTTCTGTTTTCCTCACTGATCTCTACTTAGTCACTGGATATTGATTGGCTGTAGTAGTACACGTTGCTGTGAAGTCACAAGCCGCCATATTGGTACTCCCTAGTTAGACTGGTCACAATGTAACCAATACGTACGCTACAGCATCCAACAAAGATGATTTTCTCATTCCGGGGGAGGGGGGTCTTAAGACTTTCAAAATAAAAAATAAAATCATCACTTTGACACACACTTGGTGTTCCATAGCACCTGTAGATTACTGCTACTTACGGTAAAAAAAAAAAATAGGCACATCACATTGCATATTCAGTATTTACAAATTCGTCACAACAAAATTTACTTACTATACTTAGATATTAAGAATATTACACACACACCCACACTATCTGTTTATAAATTTATGATATACATATAATATACATGTATTGATTGCATTGTTACGGTAATTACATAATATTTTAAGATTTTACATCAAGATATAATTTCATATCTGTTAATCCTATAGTATTTTTCCATTTGCAAACAGTGTATGCAAAAATATATATATTATTTGCTTGTGAAATGTATTTACACAGCTACACATGTCCGCATGTTTATGGCGCGACTCCGTGAGACTAAGGAGTACCAAGATGGCGGCAAATGACTTTAGTTTTTTTGGCTTATCGGCAATCCAGTGGATTAATAGAGATCAATGGTATTCCTCAGTAACATTTACATCATCATGTTAATCCTGATTGGCTATTAATGATTGTGACTTCAGCATCATGTAGCCTTTAAGTAGCCTGCACTATAAAGCGTCTTCTCACTTCAGACCTTGTCGCTCTTTGAATGCTATGAATGAGAACAGAACATTACCCTCTAATATATTCTGTTGTTCTGAGAGCCAAACAGAAATGATGACAATTTACATGTGGGGCGAACAGACGAACCAACACATACGTGTGAACTGCTGTTCTTCTGGCCCCTTTCAAGACTAATTTGTTTGGAGAGACGCTGCAAGGATCTGCAGACCCTGACAGCACATCTCTGAGAGCCACCGAGCTGCACTATCAATCCACCACCATCGTAATGGAAGGCACTTCCCTCTGGGCGTTTCACATGCTGGTTGTCTGCCTGTTCAGTTAGTTGACTTTCATGAGAGAAGTAAGGTCTGGATTATTCTGCCTAGCTGCTGAAAATACCTGGCCTTGAGATTAGCTGTTTTTTTCTTTTTTTTTAAGAGCCAGAGAGGTGACAGCAACAAACATATGGAGCGGAGATGGGATAAAAACAGAACAAATAACAGGTTGGAAGGAAAGAAACCAGGGAGGGGAAAGGTGAAAAAACAAAAGGTGTACTATGGTCAGGATGATACCTATGATCCAAATTAATACTTTTCCAGTTTAAATTTTAAAGGATCCTGAGCCCAAACTGCGTCTAAAGCTTCTATCCTACGTCAAAAAATGATCATTTAAAGATTTAAGTAAAAAAATAGTCTAAAACAAATTGAACAGTCTGTTCAACCTCCCCATTTATGCATGCACATCACGGCACAAAGAAGACAGGGAAAAAGTTTTACTTGTTTAAGAGATGGATTCTGACAGGATTTAAAGTTCTGGGGATTTTCTAGACAAGCTGATCCTTTATTTAACCTCAGGGTGTGTAACTTCTCCTAAAAAAGTTCATTTCTCTTCAGTCTCCTGGGAACTAAGCAGAAAGAAATGTTTGCAGCTGTTTGCAACATTAATTAGCTCATTTTACCTGCAATAAATTGTTCAACAGTTCATCAAAGTGAAAAATACAAACAAAAAAAGAGTTAAAACAATAATAATGGCTTTTACAGAAATTTAGGTAAATTCGTTTTGTGCCACCATGCAGCCATGGTATGATATTAGAAATATATTCAGTTTTTAAAAAGACAAGGAAATCTAAAAACAAAGGTAACATCAATCATTCTCCATAATTAGAAAAGAGTTGGAGAGTTAGAATATAAATGACAGGCTGGGCCACGCATCTCTAGACAAATTATACAGTAACGCATCTCTTAAAACTCCCAGTTCGTCTCTTTATTACTAGCAAAGGGAATGTCTGAGTTGTTTTACGACTCAGACACCAGAGATATTTTAAGGATTAAGTTTGATGCTTTAAAAAAACACTCAAAGAAATAAACAAGCCAATATCTGCAAACTTCATGTGGAGTTTATAATCTTTGTAGCAGTTGTTGTGCCATAAACCACGATAATAATTTGGACATTGAGAACCAATGTCCTTGTTTTATCTTAACATGATCACCAGAGAGGAATATGTAGTTTTGCTGATAAAACAGCTGTGAGACCTCTCTTCTCTGCTCTGCAATCCCCAATTTTAGCCAACTTGCTCCACATGGCAACTCCCACAGCGGTAGGACTTGTCCCCCTCTGTGTTGAGAACATAAGATTTCACTCTCTTTCCGTGAAGCTGCCCGGGGTTTCACATCGGAAGAGACAAAACCATGGCGCCAGGCCCAAAGACCCAGACCTCTAGAAAGATCAAGGATAACTCATGATGGTTGACTTTTTAGAACCGAAGTGCTGCAAAAGAGACTTTTTTGCAACACATTTCTCTTGAGTTTCCAAACTTACAGAGTCGGACTAGAGGAGAAAGTCTCGTTGGTGTTGGTGTGAGCCGCATGGGACAAAGGACCACCCCCCCTTTTTGCTGTGAGTCTGCCCTGCTAAGCTGCTGCTGGATGAAACTCAAACCTTTCAAGCGGGTCTGGCACAATTAGGGACAGAACAACGATATGTCTTTTAAAGATGTTGGTCATTTCATGTGTTTACTGATGAGTAAAGACAAAGCTAGCAGGATGGACTGCATTCTATTCTATGATACAGTAATATGTTTGGAGCTGTTGTTGAAGCTTGGACAAGCTTTATTTCAATAAGAGTTTAAACACTGATATAACATTAGCGTTCATGTGTTCCTCATATGCTCATTACATTTCCATTACCAAGTATGACCAAGAGTCATTTAGTGGAATCCTGATGTCTATTCGCTGCTAGCTATTTCAAAGAGGGTAAAGAATCATTTGACTAAAGGTTATTGGTTCCTGATTAAGCAAATCATTTAATAAAACATTATGTTTTATTCACCTCATGGATTTGCATTGTGAATTGGTTTGAATACATTCCAATTTCTCTAAATTAGTGAAAAGCTACTTTGATCATATCCCAAATTCTTCCAGATAAACTTTGGTTTTCAAACTCAAAATCCATCTTAAACTGTAATATGTTTTTCAACCATTTTTCCCCTTCCTCCTTGTACATAATAGTTTAGTTTAGTTTCACTACTTTTAGATAAGAGCGTTAAACTGAAATATGTTTGACTTGGAGCTGAATGATTTATCTTAATAAACTCTTATATTTTGAACAGAACTTGTGATGAATTTATTCCATGTATGTGCAGAATTAACTGTTAGATCATGATTAGTGCTTGAATCACTCTTTCATTTATTGTTCTAACACACAGCTAGTAGGGCATGTGTTCATAAACAATATATGACAGTCCAAATAATATCTGATTATAAAAGATATTTGCCACCCGTACCGGGGAGGGCAATAAACTTCTAAAGGTATCAGAACATAATATGATATAATTGGATATAACAGTTATTCACAACACAGTGGATCATGAGTAGGAGGGGCGTTTCCTGGACCAGGGAACATTGGAGGCTGAAAGAGGTTTTTATTGAAGCCCCTTTGAGCATCCAGGCACCTTGTTGAAAGCCAAACACTGCATAATGTACAGCCTGCTATATATAAACCTCTAGACACGTCATTTGATTTAACCCGTAAATATCAGATTAAAAAAAAAAAAAATCTTTAGAAAGAAATTATTGTCCCTCATGGATGAAAAAAAGATGAGTGGTGAAAGCAGTATTCAATTCTTACAAAAAATTGCTGGCTCATATTGTTTTCTATAACCTACATATTACGGCTAAACTAGACTTGTTTATTTTTTATTTCTATCCTCTCCATTTTGATTATTCCAGAAAAAGAACAAAGTTAATAAACATTCAGGGATGACTAACATAGTATTTTTTCTTTTTAGGTATACTGAGGCTGATGCAACACCTACAGATATCTTTCTTTATCTTCTACATCTTTCCTTAAAGAAAGACATAGAAAAGATTAGTTATTTTAACTCTTAATGAACAAAAACCTAAGTTTCATGGTTAAATCAGTTTCACCAATTACACCCACTTCAATGCTTTAATCATTTAAAAACTGCCTCATAATGCCATGTCAATACTGAACTTAAGATAAAAAAAATGATTAATCATTTTCATGATAATAGATGAAACCAACATCCTAATTTGATGGATAGAAAGAGATAGAAATATCCCAACAAGGTCTAAGTGCCTTACTCATCTGGGTATTTACACATAAATAAACAATAAGATAATAAAATATTAATCTTGGACATAACATAGGGACTTATTTGGTTGAAATTAAGTAAAGTTTTAAACCAACTCTCATAAGGTGGAAGAAATAAAATGAACTATGAGCAGAGTTTCTCACAGTTTAATGTGCGTGTAAAAAAAAATGTGTGTGATTTGAACATAGCGCAGCTCTCTCACTGCGATCACATTGGTAACTGTGCATTGAAGTTGGTCTCAACAGACAAAAGACAGCAGGCCTTCTTGTACTGCGTACCGCCCAATGTTTACATGTAAACAGAACCAGACCATATTTTCATCAAATGGCTTTGAAAATGTGGGAAATAAAGTTTTAAACCAATAGCTGTTTTTTTTCCCCCTCCTTTCTCCTTTGGGATTAACAGTATTGTTGAATTGAATTTTAAACCTTTAAAGGTATAGTGGAGGATGTTCTTTTTCCGGGTGGATCATCAAAATAAGTGGTCCTCCTAATTGTCAGTCATTCTGTTGATATGTTTACATAAGGCCGTCCTACCGGCTCGTCCTCATTTAGGCTACGTTCACACTGCATCCTGAAGTGACCCAAATCCGATTTTTTTGCCCATATGCGACCTGGATCTGATCTTTTCATGGCTGTCTGAACAACACAGATCCAATTTTTTCCGATCCGACCCAGGCCAATTGGCTATGTGGTCCTGAATCCGATATGAAACGGATCTTTTCAAATGCGACCTGTGTCTGAACGGCCAGGTCGGATTCATCCGACCAGATTCATCAATACCAGACAAATGTCACCATTCTGGGTCTTGCTACGCAGAAGGGGCAAGAAAAACAACAACCATGGCAGATGATGATGCGGCAAGCAGTATTTATGTTTAACCATATTGAAAAACATGAGTTTTTATGGTAGGAAAAGATCGGTAGATGTGCGCCGGCACTACCATCCATGTTGACTTCCGTAAACATAGAGCATGCTGGCCTGTGACGTCATTGCGTCCTATAGTGCCGTGCGGGACACTGGCGTTGTATGACTGCAGTTCACACAGGAGATCAAATACAAGTCTGTATATTTGTAAATGTGAACAGCAACGCAAAAAAAATCGGATTACACAAAAAAATTGGAATTGAGCCTCGAGGCCTGCAGTGTGAACGTAGCCTTACACTTACCGGTGGTGAGTCTGACAAAGTGGAAAAATGGGAATCTTCTTTTGGAAAGTAAGCTTGTATGAGCAACTTTTAAACAGAGCGTGCAGGAGGAGAAATGGGGTTATGCATACTCTCGCACGTATTTAATAGGCGTTCCCTCACGGGAGGGACAAAAATCCTCCACCGTACCTTTAAGCTTGGTCTGATTTAAACTTGATATGTTGCAATCATGAATCAGCTGCCTGCTATTCTAACCAGATTTAAATCCATTCCTTGGTGGCACGTTCTGCCCACTGCCAGCCAACACAGAAAAATTATTATCTTCCTTCTTTCCTTAACATATCAACTTTCTGCCCCTCCCCCACTTGCTGCTGAATATTTCCCATCTGTTAGCTGAAAAACAGCTACTACAAGAGAAATAAATCCAGGTGCTTAGATTAATTAGTAGTTGTGGATTAGAGTAAATGGCCATTAAAAATGCATTAAACTGAGCACTGAATTTCTAAAATAAAAATCTGGCATAATCTTTCCTTTGAATGAATAACTTCTGAACTTCTGGCTTTATCAGCGGTGGATGCCCTTATTAGGATCTCTGCAGCCTCATCATGCCCTCATCTGGGCTCTTTTCTTTTAGCTCCAGCCCAGTGGTGAGTTCAGCACATGGCGTCTCACATGTGGCAGCAGCCTAATGTAGGATTAGAACCGCATTGTGGCTTACTGGGGTTGGGGGGGAAAAGGGTGCAGCTCTTGCAGTGGATGATCTCCTTCACGACTGGTACGTCCTGGGAGACGGGTGCAGGCACCATGCCGAGGCCAGGCATCATTGGGTTTATGGGGGTTATCCCAGCCATCATACCAAGGTTAGGATCAAAATCTGAAAGCAAGAAAGAAACAGAAATGAGAACAATTAAAATCTTCTCAAAAAACCCCAACAAAAAACATGTTTATTATCATTTCAACCCGTACAGAATCTGCTCTCGTTTCAAATTGTTTGTTTTTTCCTCTCTGTAAATCTTTAGCCAACATCAGTGACCCAGCGGCAGCCTACACTTAATGGCAAACACAGCCCCCTCATGAATAAATCATCTGTTAAACAACATGCATATTTTAAGACGTTTTCACTGAGTCACTCCTTCTCTGCCACCCCAGCTGTTTGAATGATGAACTCACAGATAATGTAGTTGGGTCTGAAACCTAAATCACAGATAAGATTTATTTGCAATATTGATTTACACAGCAGTGGGTAAAAAACATGAACCCAAACACAGGCATATAAACGATGGTAGCATCCAAAGCTGCCACACACGCTTTTAAGTGCATCTGTGTGCCTGTAAGGAATGTAGTGAAATGCAAATGACTGAATCCTGGACCATGTGCCTTGGCTTCACCTGCAGAGGATTTGGAGCTGACATTTATTCGACAGGTTGCTTAATGCACACGCACCTGTGTGTGAGCATGCAGCAGCACAAATCCTTCACCAGAAATTATATGCACACTGCAATGCCCTCAATATGAGGAAAAAGAAGAAAAAAGACTTTCTAGAACACGGTATTTGCTGACTGAGTGAAAGTCGATGGAATCAGTATCATCAGGGGCGGACTTACCATTAGGCAAAACTAGGCAGTTGCCTAGGGCCCCGAGTTCCTGGGGGGCCCCCTAAAACTCCTTTTACATGTATGGTTAATTCAGCAATTACTTATTTGTGCACATTAAATATGTTTTTGAAAAAAATCCTTTCGCTAAAATGCCATTAGAATTCTCATAATATTAAGTGTGTCTCGGGGCCCCCCCTACAGTGTCCACTACATTGGTTCAGTCCATTTGCTGCGCATGGGCAGAAAGGTCCAAACACACTGCAGCAAACTATTTGAAAAAACAAACGGCGCGAAGAGACGAGACGAGCAGAGCGGAGAAGAGAAAAGAAAGGAAAGAAAAAAGATGAAAAGAAGTTACCCTAGCGGTGCTGAAAAGAGGAGAAAAAAGAATTAAGGTAGGAAGCTGCTTTCAAAGTTACCAAAAATGACTGAGTTCGGCTTCTTCACTGCGGCAGCGGCAGCAGCAGCAGCAGTAACCCGCGAACAGCTGAAAACTCAGCGGCAAGTCTGTTAAGGAGGATCCATCGTGTGGAGTTGAGCAACTAGTGAGTATTAAGCTGTCGAAGGGGACATTCCCCCTATATTGATAAGTATTTATTTACCTTATTGAAGATGGGTCATTTTAAAGTAAGTTTCTAATTTCATTTGGATTTGCTACAAACGATGAAAAATCAATTATTTAGGTGTTTTTTTATGTTGAATATCAGGAAAATCTCAGGCTTTTAAATGTAAAATCACCCATAAGTTTTAGGTGTTTTAGTCTTTAATAATTTAAGTTATACATTCAAAAAACATAAGGAAGTTATTACCAACATCTCACTCTGCTTTACAGCTTTGTATTGACATTGATTTGATGTGTTTTATTGTGCACAGCTGGGGATGTTAAGGGTCACATTAATTATAAATTAAATAATTTACTGTTCTGTAGTTTAAGCAATAGTCATATTTGTAACATCACTAGTCTTTCCTGTGACATGCACCTTTTATCTTTTATTTATTTATATATATATATATATATATATATATATATATATATATATATATATATATATATATATATATATATATATATATAACTCAATCCACTGCAGAAGAGACCTACAAAAGAGAGTTTTTCTTGCCTCTAATTGATACAGCTCTTATGACATTAAAGGAGAGGTTTTCACACATGGAAACCTTTTATGAGCTGTATGGATTTCTCTACTCCACTGATGTCATGAGAAGCACTAAGAAGGAAGGGAAGCTGGATGAATGTTGCCAGAGACTTGAGCACACGATGGAGGACATTGATGCAGAGGATATGAAACTTGAGGTAAAGGGAGCAGTTAGATCCTTCCCCATACATATCTCATCACCATCTGAGATGCTTGATTATATCTATAAGGAGAATATCCTAGACCTTTATCCAAATATGAGTATAGCTCTCAGACTTCTGCTTACTCTACCTGTGACAGTCGCTTCAGGTGAGAGAAGTTTCTCAAAGCTGAAGCTAATTAAAACATATCTAAGGTCAACAATGTCACAGGAAAGGCTGTTCTCTCCATTGAGCAAGAAGTCAGGAAGTCAGTGGATATGGATCTTCTCATTGCAAGATTTGCTGAGGCCAAGGCTCGAAAAATGAAATTTTAGGGAGAAAGAGAATACAACTACTAGGAAAAAGGGACAAAACATTAAGAGGAAAACAACAAGAAAAGGGGACAGGAAGAGAAAAGGGGGAAACACGGAGGAATATGAGTAAAAGAAACAAAAGAATAAGAAAGACAAGGACAAAAGGGAGATAAATTCAGACTGAGAAAAAGACAGGAAGAGAATAAAACAAAAGAAAAAAAAGAGTAAAATGAAACGGACAACATGAAAAAAGGACAGGAAGAGAGGGATAAAAGGTATAACAATGCATGTTTATTCTCTTAAAATGTCAATTTGTATAATTGACCTGTTATTTTGTGTGTTGTTTTCTCATTTCAGATGGCCCCGTGCCTGCCTTTGCCTAGACTACTACAGAAAGGGACAAAAGAACACAGAAGAAAACCAGAACAAAAAGGATAAGAAGAGAGGGACAAAAGGTAGAAAAAATAATCTAAGTCTATTCTATTGTAATTTCTGTATCTGTATACTGGGTCTGTTCTATATGTTGTCTTCTCAATTCAGAGGGCCCCATGCCTGTCTTTGCCTAGGGCCCCAAATTTCCTAAGTCCGCCCCTGAGTATCATGATACGCATAAATAAAAACTAACATGATGAATCAGACTTATCAGAAAATGAATCTTTAGATGATTTATGTTAGCATGGCTGTAAAATGCAGGTGTGGGCTATTAAACACAGCATGCTGGGTAATAACAGCAGGGAGAATGAGACCCTCAGGGATTCAATATTAGACTAATTAAAATCAACAATGCTAAAATGGTTTCATAGAACAACTTAACTTGGTAAAAAAACCCAGAAAAATAAAACAGGAATAAAATTGTAGTTCAAGTCAAAATGAATTTCATGATACTTTACTGTTTGTTTAATTGGAATTTATGTGCAAAGCCAACCCAAGTGGTGCATAACTGTAGAGGAAGGTAGACAGTAAATGTTTCTTCTGTAATTACATCCCCTTGGTCTGATATGCCTTGATGAAATCCAGCGCAACCAATTGCTTTCAGAAAGTCACCTAACAGACTCCAGCTGTGTGTGTTATTCTCAGCATAAATGCAGCTGGTCTGTGAAGTCCCAAGAGTTTTGTTAGAGAGCACCAAGAAAAAACAAAAAAATAAAACAAACAAAGCTGCAAGGAGGCCCACTGGTAACTTTGGACAAGCTGCCAGGATGCACAGCTCAGGTGGAAGAGTCTGTCAACAGGTATAGCATTATTAAAAAAAAAAAAAAAAAACTGGAATTTTGCTTTAGGATTGAGTAATATTGAGTAATATTGAAGCTCAACACATTAACTAAACTGCTTCTCTTCATCTAGGAAAGGTAGAAGTCTCTTCTTAATTTGGCTTTGGGACAAAAATCTGTCCAATCTGGGTATTAGTGTCACTTAACATCAAAGGTCTTGTCTTAAATCATGAAGTTCTCATCACATTGAGCATCTTGAGTTATTACACTGTTGTTCCCTGAACCCTACAAATTGTACCACAAAACAGGCTAAAATTGCAAGGCAACCAGACAGCTGCAATGACCCAGATGACTGAGAAAATACACAAGCAAACTGATTTAAAAGGATGGTCCAATAAAAATACAGACAAGGAAACCATTTTACAATTATTGGAATGACATACAAATTGATATTAAGATTGTTCAATGTTTCCTATCAATGAGCTTGAGCTATTCAATAAAATCAAATGTTTACATTAAATTTTAATGGCTTTCCTTTGTTCAATAATTATAACCTTTCAAAGGGTTCCTTCTGACATATGAACATCTGACACAAAGAGCTCGGATTTGTTAGATCTTGGGCCTATTTGCACCATTTCCACCTATTTCATATTTTGTAAAATAACTGCACATATGAATGGTGATTTGGTGATTAAAGATGGTTCTGATTGTAAAAATGTCAAGTCCAAAGATCATTTTAAAATAATTTCTTCAATATCCTAGGTACCAAAGTAGAACACATATCTTACAATAATTTGTGTAAATATTGGGTTTTAATACCAGTAAGTTTCTCAATGCAGCACAGGCTGCAGCTTTAAGTTTAATCATGTATAAAATAAAAATGCCACAATGTTTTTTTTTTTTTTTTCCAATCTTCAAAAACATACTATGAAGTCTAAAGCACATTTTGTTTACTTTAAAACATCTGTTAGATTCGGTGCTCTTTTAGGATCATAGGTCTAGTTTAAAACCCTGGAATATGAATATTTTGATGGTAAATAAAAAACAGAAAATTGTCCCCTGCTTTCATTTTGAAATGCTTCAAAAAACCTGAGCTCAGAGATACATTTAGTGACTTAATTTACTTATAAATCAATGTTAAAAAAGCTTAATTTCATAAAGTTAAATAAAAAAAAAAAAAGTAAAATGTAAACATATTCTAATTCCCTGTGCTCTGCTTTTTCATGCTTATCCTAGCTTGGAAAATTATAAATTGAACTTATAGATGTAACTTTATAGGAATGTATCCTCTTAAAGGGGCCTGAAATATATTAGTAGGCGTTGATTATTTTACCCTTCAAACATGAAAAAAGTCAAAGAAAATATTTATTTAGCATCAATTTGGCTTATATTGATCCAGAAACTTCTCCTGAAAACCAATTTCGTTTAAGCACACTGCAGCAGAAATAAATTGATGAGTTAAATCACAGAGAGTTCGAAAGAATAAAGAAATATGCACACTTCTAAAGACACAGATTAGAGAGCCTGGGAAGGACAGGATAAAATACATATATTAAGACAGATAAAACTGGCTGAAGGACAAAACTGAGAAGGGGGCAGACATTAGAGGTACGTTATGGGAAAAAATGAGGCCATTAAGATTAACAGAAAATGAATGAAAAAATGTACATCTATACTGATGGCTTCAGCATCAGTCTGTAACCAGGTGTGAGAGAAACTGGGATAAGTATCTTTGTTGCTATGGCAATTGATTGCTTCTTCTTGTTATTGTAAAAAAGAGAGAAGAAGGATAGAGGGCAGGAAGGAAGATAAGAAATGGTGGATTAAGAAAACTGAAACATCCGCAGCCTGAATGCAAAATGTTTTGCTTAAAGAAGAAAAAACAAGAAAAAGTAAATAATAATGGATTCCAACAGCAAAAGCAGTGATGTGGGAGGTTATCCAAAGAAAACATTGTAAACAGACCTTGGAAGACACGCTTTATTGTGTGACACATTGCTGCTCCAGTGGTATAAAGAGGATATATGCTTATGAGTTTCTACATCGATAGAAAGCAAACTAGATTTCAGAGCACGTGGAGAAAACGATCTGGTTACATCAGGGTGCTATTTCACAGCGGTGCTGCTCATTTCACCACTAAAGAGAGTGCTTGAGTGTTGGTGTGTGTGTGTGTGTGTGTTCCACTGTGTATTTATCCCTGGCCATTAAAAGCTTGAGACCTGAAGCAAAAATGTAGCCAAGCTGTGTGTAATAAAGGAGATTATTTACTTCTTCCTCTGGATTTCCAGCCTCACCACCGTTGTCTCATCTCCATTTTCAACAAAATAGCCAGAGGACACATTTCATCACTGACAATCCATTACTTTTCTCTCCTTCAGTCACAACTCATTATAATGCATGCTGTAAGTGGACACAGATGAGCATGTAGTTTTCTGCATAAATAGCTTCTCTTACTGTTGGAATTTGCTGCTGGGATCCAAATTTGAATTTTGAAATGGTTAACATTTCAGGAGGCAGCGCGTGAATGATGTCATGCAGCTGTTTCCACTTTTTTCTGTTTACAGCTTTGGTTTATACTGATGCTGCTGTCAGCTGGATCTGGTGGGTCATATAATGAAAATAAAAGTAAGACAAGAAGGATTTTAAAGTTGCTGATCTCCTAAAAAAGGCAAAAAATAAAACTGCTACTGTGTCTGTATGATATTCAGCTCTCAGGCCAAAACATTGTTTCCAGCAGGTTACAGACTCACTATTTTATGTCCAAGAAGAGGTCATTTGATCTCACAAAGTTGTCTCCAAAAAGTTTTAATGGCTTGAACTAAAAACAGAGAAAAACAAAATAGGAAGCAAGTGACCATCTCAATAAAGGCAGGTGTTTGGACAGCTTGCTGCTCTGCAGCATACCATTATCTCCTAAAGGTAAATGAGGTATATTTTCTACATGTCACACTCTGCCTCACTCTTACAAACAATCTGCGCAGAAAACGTTGACTGCAGTGAAATTCTGCCCAGCGCGCATCACTGTCATCCAATAGAAGGAGCATGCATCCACTTACAGGTTTGTCTGTTTAACTAACCTTGGCGGTTCGGTCGGGTACTCTTGCATTTGAACAGATACCAAAGCTGTGCCTGGTACCTGAAAATTGGTGTCGATACTTAATTGTACCCGGTATCTCTACCATGCAAACATGTTCTCAAACCCTAGGCTTACCTGGCTGTAGATAATGAGTCGCTAACAGATACTAACGCTGCAGAATGCAGGAGTTGTAACCTGGTTTCTTCCTGTTAAAAGGGAGTTTTTCCTCTCCACTGTCGCTACAAGCATGCTTAGTGTGAGGGATTGCATTTGAGTCAATGAGACGATGCAATCGACTGGTTTTCCTTAGATAGAAAACTTTGAATCAATTTGACTGTATGATCTGGCTGAACTTTTTAGTGCCTTGAGATGACATGTGTTGTGAATTGGTGCTATGTAAATAAACTGAATTGAATTGAACCTTAGATCTGAGGCTGTTAAAAAACTGTTAAATCTTGAACTTAATCAGATGCTTCCTCAGGTTCGAAGTATCACCGCCCCTGGTCTTATACTTTGCTTTACAAATATTATAGTGGAATCCTCCTTCCAAACATTTACGGTTAGCCATGCTTGAGCTTTGTTTACTGTAGCTATGGCTTCTACCATCATAATGATCTTGTGCGTAGAGTGTTGTGTTAGCTATGTTAGCCATGGAAAATGACCAGTCTTCCCATCCCTCTCTGTCACAATGAAGGTACTGGTACCATTTGATTTGGCATAAATAGTACTAATGGAATTCGGTCAGAGAGCACCAACTCTGGTACCCATTCCTACTTGGCAGACTGTATGATACAGAAAGCCGAACAACAACATCAGCACCGGCGTCCCTGGGTCCACCAGAATCAATCCCAGGAGCAAAGTGCTCCAAAAAAAAAATGTTTTCTCTGCTGTGCTGGGTTTCTCTATGTAACACAAATATTGTGTCCTTGAATTGGTTAATGTGATGGAAACTGCCAGAAAAGTTTGAAGAAATTTGCCGCGCTCTATCCGCATGTCCTCCGTCCCTTTGGGTGCTCCACTTCACTCTAATCGCCCACTGTTAGGCATTTGCATCACTTACCCTTAATTCTCTCCTGAAGGGACTGTCTAGTCATTAGATTTATGCTATTAAATGAAAAAACCCAAAAGCAAACAAAATTTATTGGGTTTATATGCAATTCAAGAAATCAATGTACTTGCAAAGTCTTTAAACTCTACCAATCAGTTTTTTGTAATAAAGTTCATAGAGTTTTCATGAGGTTTATGCACTACCATTTCCTTTTAAATTACTTATCGAAGAATTTTAGGGTGATGATCCTGTTTTTTTTTTTTTGGCACTTTACAGTATATTTTGTTTGTTCCAGAGTGATGTAATTATGTCCCAAAAAAGTAATCTTAACATGACTATTTAAAACATATATTTTTTTGTTTTTTTAATGGCTTTATGAGAAGGCACAAACAGCTCTAAAATTTATCTTATAGAAATGCTGTAGTTTCTGCAGCGGGTCTTTGCATAGACAGACAGTGATTTGACGCACTGATAATTCAGCTCATAACCATTTTTCTTTCTGTCTTTTCTGGTCCCGGTTAATTATGTGTGGGCAAAACTAATATAAAGTTGTTCTGCTTCATAAACTAAGAGCATTACTTTGAATGCTATTACCAAATGACAAACATCATTGTGGTGTGCTCTAGGAATTGCCACTGTGATTGTCTGTGTAAAGGATTGTTATAGCTCATGGAGGTCACCAATAGTACTATATTCAGGGTTATATGGTGAACTCCACTCTAATACTTGGATTCAGTGATATTGTTTTTTTCTCCACATTTACAATCATTAGATTCATAACTTTGCATGCTAAATGTTAAAAGTAGTATGATAAGTTAAAAATATGAATGAGTATGCCTGGTTGGATGGTTACCAAGAGAAAGTATATTCTGTTTAATAAAGTAATGATAGCACATTATTTATAGAGCTTCAGATGAGTAAACTACAAGACAATTTCCTCTTGGCTTATGAAACTGAAGTAGAAATGTTTTTCCACTTCATACCATGGTGATGATTGAGGCTTTGTTCAGCACCATTGAATCTGGCTGGGTATTAAATATTAAAGCGACAACAACTAAAAAAATCCTTATTTACTGTGACTGAGGGGTGTAAAAGCTGTGTAAATGCAAAATTTCACAGCAAAAATTAAAATGACCTGCAAACTAAGAAATTTGACAAGCAAACAATAAAATTACACTACCTGACAAAGACAAAAAAATGCATGCATAAAAAAATGTTGAAAAGAAGAAAAGCTGCAATAACTAAAGATAGACAGCAGGAAAATGGAAACATCTCATGCGGGATGTGACCCTACAAGCGACTGGATCCTAAGAGGGATAAAGCATTAAGAAAGGATTCAAAGGAAAGCCTACTTTTTCTTTTCTTCCTCCAGATGTCCTATAGAAGGCATCTTATTTATGTTTTTGCTGAGGGTCTGGTCTAGTGGCATTCATTTCTATGTTCCATATGTGTTGATGATCGTCATCTCCCCCTGGTGTCCCGGAGCTTTCCCTATACGGTGCTGATATGGACTTTTAATAACTTGCAGTTGTTTTTGCTGTTTTCGTTTTCCTTAGAATGCATCCTGTGCGGTTGTTAGTCTTATTTTCATAGTTGCTGGTCTCACTTTTGAGTTTCCAGACCTTTCGAATGTGTTGTGAAATCATGAACTCACATTCCATTTGTATCCCTCGGCCAGTATCCTATCAAACCAATCAATATGTTCACTAAGTGATATCTTGTCTCTTGTGTTGCCAAACAGACATTTGACATTTAGCGCCATACTTTGAGGTCTTAATTTTTAAACTCAGATGACAACATGTACACTGGAAAGCACCCAAAATTTAAAATAATAAGTTGGAAAGGTGGAGCAACACAACCGTATCTGGCTTCAGGATTCATGATTGCCACTATGTGCATCTAGACTTGTAACTGTTGAATGTTTTAAGCAATTCTTTCTTTTTTATCTGACATAAAGTCCTTTATAGACACTACTACAATACTACTTTTTTTACCCCATGCACAAAGCACCTAACCTGACAACAGCCAGAAGCATGTCTAGCTCCGCCTAGCTCCACTCACATACATCTGGGACACCGCATCTGGCTGTTGTCAGGTTACAAAGCACCATGTTGTGGTCATATTTGAACACTAGTGGTATCTGGACCATTATCACCTCTGCAATTATGTCACTTTGTCTTCCCAGGTAGGTGGTTTTACAGTTTAATCCTCCTCAAAGCTTTTAGAAAAATATTCTGCGGGGTAATAGGACAAAAGTGTCATAGTATCAGGCCAAGAAATAAACATGTTGGTGGTGTGAAGGTTCTTTGCTGTTTATTGAACTAGAATAGCAATGGGTGATAAAAATATGGATTCTGCTTTCAAGCAGAAGCTCATGAATCTTGTTACTGCAACAGAAAATGGATCTAAACCAGAACCCAGAATCTACTGCTGAATAAGTTGATGACCAAAATAAATAAGCAGTAGCCAATGTTGAAACTTAAATCAGATTAAATTGCTGTGGCTTTACCTTATATTGCTTTTATTGTTTGAATAACCTAAAAAGTCTAGATGGCAAACGTTTCCCCTCTAGAGTTACACTACAGTAAACTTTTACCAGAGCTGTAAAGCATTTGAACTTCTAAGAGGTACTCTTTATTTGTCAAACAGGTATTATTTAAAATATAGCACTGCATTATTTAAGGAAACTAAATACACGTTCTGTAATTCTGATTACAAAGAAGGACATTCGCAACCTAACATAGCAGATATACTTCTAGCAATCTATCTACTTACCAAGGTACTTATTGCCTTAGTGTTTTCCACTTTTACAGACAAAATGAAACAAGACATTTTAAATTTAGGGAGTAAATTAAATTTGCACCAGGCAGCAAGTTTGCTGCTGCCCCGTCAGTAGCTGCATCTTTAACTCCTGTGTAGAAAGTAGAGCATGTCCATAGGATTAGGATTGAAACAGTGAATTCTTAGCCAGATATTCCTGGAACACAGGAGTACAAAGTTCAAATACTAAGCATCGACAGAACATAAATGAACTTTTATTGCCAATTTTCCTTTATGGCTTTCTGCTGAAAGTGGCTGAAATAACTATATTGCTTTTCTTAGTAATGTTCACCTATATAATAGGGACATCTTGGATAATATTTTACTTGTCTTATTTATTTACTGTCATCATTTACTGATTAACTTTAATAAAGTGAGTTCTCCGACACCAACTGAATTACAACACATCAATAAGCCTTTAAAATCAATTGATCAATGCTGTAACGAGGTTTTGTACTGACTGTGTGGGGGAAGGAATGAGGTTAATAAGCAGCATCTACAAGTAAACATAAATAGATTATACACAGACAGGTGCAAGCACTCAATATATAAAGCTAGAGAAAAATTCTCGAAAGTAAATAATTTTGTGTAGAAAATTAAAGATAATTCAAAGGTGTCAGTGAAATGAAAGATTAGCACAAAAACTGTTACACATTTGACCACACAATACAATTACTGCAACCACAAGTCGACATCACATCTGCTAGGTTTGTAGCAGCTGAGGTCTCTGGGATATAATGTTCTTGGGAATATGTGTTGTATTTAAATTAGTTAAAAACCATTTAAATTTTTGAAGGTTAAATGGTCCGCTCGCCGCCTTCAGCTTCACTTATTAGGGAAACTGTTGGACTAAATTTGTGGGACTTTCCAAACTAAACATTTGCCTCCAAAAGAAAGACTCATCAGTGAAGTAATCAATGCATGCGGGTCTCTACTACTGATGCCTATTGAATAATTCACAGTATATATAAGCTGTACTGTTAGCCATAATTCTTTGCGGTTATAGTGAGAGAGGAGGGATGTGTTACTCTGCCTTTGTAGTAGCTCCACAGAGAGGTAAAGAGCACAGAGCTTCTCTTGAAGGAGAACAATAAAAGAAACCTGGGGGAGGTTCCACCCACACGTGGCCACGTATCCGTCTGATCCTTTTTACCGCGCTTGTCAATGAACTTCACTTTGTATTTTCTGTCAGGTTGGAAAAATGAAACTCGCAAATACCTCTTCTTTCTTCGAAATGTGCCTACGGACACGTATATAGCTGCCTCTGAGATTATTACACTCATTCTTTTTCTTTCTTCTTCCTTTTGATCATGTCCTTTTGATTTTAAACTCTGTCCTGGAGGTCTATTCAAAGTAATTGCATTTTGAGTAGCCAGTAAATCGGGAGGTGAAGATAGGGAAAAAAAATGTCAAAAAAGGGACTTGATTGTGTAGCCCACAGCTATTAATGTCATCGTCTTCACTCCTCCCCTTTCCCCTCCTCTGATTTCCAGGGTAAACGTTGCTCCCAGCTATCTGCAGTGGGTGGGAGGTTGAAGGGAAGACATGCAATTGCTGCAAGGGGTTGTGAATAATATTCTCTAATGAGGCGCGATAGCCATGCCACCTGGAACTCTGCCAGCTAAAGCTTTTCACAATCTCTGCCAGGAGTTACCATCTCTGTTTTTTTCATTTAAACATCTCCAGCCTCATTTCTTTTTAGTGCAACCTTTTGGATGCCTTTGCCTGCAGGGCAAGAGAACAACTGTCCTTCTGTCACGCCACTGTGTGAATTTATTACATCTAAATAAGAATCAATCTCTCTATATCTCCCAGTAGAATCTTTATTCTATGTCCGACACATAAGGTTTAACTATACCCAGCCTTCAGCGGGAAAACATGGCTGTCGTAAATGTAGTAGCAGGCTCAGAAAAGTCCTATTTTAGTATCACTGCTGTTCCATTTCTTTTTGACGTACCTTATGCTAGAGGTAAGGAGATCTTCTGCCTAAATTCAGCCACCTTCAGTGACCTGGTCAGATACGTTTTCTGGTAAAGCAAATAAGGAGAAATCATGGTAATTACACCATGTAATAGCAATTTCTGCAGTGTGCACATGTGCTAAAGTCTACTGGAACATCAAATTAGCATTTCCATAAGGTTTGTCTAAAGAGAGAACTATGAAAACATTTTCTGTTAGATGATTGTATTTACCTTAGACCCCATCCAGAAGATGAAATGGTTCCCAAAAAAGTCTAAACTTGCACTGCAAGCTGGATTGTCGCAAGATCTGAGTTTTTAGTTTCACAACAAATCCATTTTGAAGACTCCCGCTAAGGCGTCCGTCTCGTAAACACCAGCGGGTCGGACCCATGACACGCCAGCAGTGTTTTTTGACGACAGTCAGAAGGGCCTTGCCAGGGCAATACGAAAAGAGCTACGCAGGAAAAATCACCTGTCGATACAGCAATTGACTCGGTTTTAGCTTAAATAGTAATAATTTCTCATTTAAAAAAGAGCAAAGAGAAGCACTTTGTGCATTGAAAAAGTTTGATTTCGCAGGTTACCCCTCTAGTTGAGAAAACACTTAAAAAAAGCTGCAGACAAATCCTATTGTGATTACCATGTCTCCATTGGTGGCTCTCATGGACCAAGTTGCCAAAGCTATTAAGTCTGAAATGTCACGATTCGCTGCTACGATTGGCTGAAAGCGTATTATAGAAGGCAGGTACTAGCTGCCACGTCACCCAATCAGCTCAAAGTATTGCACTAAATGTCCCTCCTTTTCATAGACAGACTGAATGGCAGCCATCCCAGATTGATTACGTAGAACTTAACTCAGTTTTACACATATCAATCTGGGTACTGCCAGGTAAAAAAAAAAAATCATCACATAGTGTGGAAATTTAACAAAGGTCCTCAAGCAATTTAATTTCTGTGCTTTTTTACTACACATCTAAACCCTGAGATATTAACTTTAAAATAACTTCCAAAAGTAGACCTATACTCATTCATCTGAGAAGAAGACTTTCAACCACTGAGTGAACACTGCACTGATCAAGCCATGTCACACTTTGTGCTTGTTTTAAAAAATGGCATTTATTCACAATGTTCTCAAAACAGAGGTTACCCATGCTGCGTTTACACCTTTCTTTTCTAAACAGGTTTCCCTTCTAATTAAACTTCCAAAAATATCCTTTGACTCTGAACAGCCACCTTTTTAAACAGGGACAATTTTAGGTTTGTTATTCTTTTGGTGGTTCTTAACCACTTATGACTGTGTAGCCAATATTTATTTATTGGTCATATGTAATGTTATTGAAATCTGAGGTTTCATCATCATCAATTCAGCTCCTAATATAAACACAATAAGTAGTTTAAAAACATTTATCTGTATATAGCAGATCTCAAGCACATGACAGGGTTATTTAAACTCACATTTCCGAAAAAATATAATTCTTACTCTATTCGCATTCATTGGGATGCATTGATGACGTTAACCTAGGTAAACACCTGTGTGGGAATGATCCATTACGCTCTTAAAATGATATAAAAACAACTTTATCAATGAGTACCTAATGAGCATGACATTAACCTTCCACATATTTCATAGAGTACAGAGCATTCAGGTTTGGTGCGACTGGAGAACAGCTGAGGGTGAGTGGGATGTAACAGACAAAAGGGATGCTTGTTTATTCAGTGAACACTTGACAGCGCCTGGAAGCTGCTTATCTATTCTCCAGAGTGTCTGAGCACATGTGCATCCATGCAAAACTAGGTGTATCTAAATTAATTCTGATAACTTCAAAATATATGTGTACAAAGCTTAGAGCTTTCTTTGTGGTGGGCTGTGACTGCGACAGCAAACACTTTAATCATTTTAGGTTCAAGAAGTTAAACAGCCATAGATGTGCATCAAATCTTTTTTAGCTGAGGCTGACATTGCTGCTGGGTCTTGTTTTGCATATTGGGGTGCTTTTAAATGAAGTTTGTCTTTTAAACAACTCTATTTGGCAAATTTCTGCATGTTTTTACATAAAATAAACCCTCTTGTGTTTTTATGGTATTGCATTTTTTATAATACAAGTGATCTACTTTATTTTACAATAAAATCTAGTTTAATGAAGCTTTAAAAAAGAGAGAGCAAATTCTAAAACAGCAAAACAATTATAATCTCTGTTCCCAAAGGATTTACATAGTAGTAAGCTGGTGATGAAAATCAAATTCATCCTCAACCCATCTTTATCAAAGCAATGCGTTAGCACAATGCTAGGGATGGAAGACATCAACAATTACTTTAAAGCAGTCATGGTTGAAGTTGTTGCTGCTGCCCATAATTCTAAGAAAGGTTATCAGGCCATTTCTGTTCTTAAGTAATTCATTCTACAGTTAAGATTAACTGGGTAAAAACTATTTTCCCCTGTTATTCTAAAGAGACAGTCTAAATTTCACCAGAAGACAATAACAAAAACACTGAAAAGGGCCCTGAAATCGAAGGATTGACGGTTCAGGCCCTGACTCCGACTTTCATTGTCGTTGTGTCCTTGGGCAAGACACTTCACCTGCATTGCCTACTGATGGTGGTCAGAGAGCCCGGTGGAGGCAGTGTACGGCAGCCTCCCTTCTGTCAGTGAACCCTAGGGAAGCTGTGGCTACAATGTAGCTTGCCACCATCAGTATGTGAATGTGTGTGAATGACTGAATGTAGTGTAAAGCCCTTTGGTCAAGTCTCCTGACTTGAAAAAGCGCTATATAAGTACAGGCCATTTACAGGCCATTTGGAAAGGGTTATTAGCAGAAAAATGCTTTTTGCAAAAAACATGTCCGCCTATAATTTTGGCTTGTTTTGGTTAGAATCTGAATAACTTGCATTGATTTTGTCAATACTCTATGCTTGAGCCTTTCTGGGTCTAGGGGGAAATCTTTGCACATATAGTTAGTTCAGGTTTGACCCAAATTGAGTCATGGCAATAATCCCAAACACGGCAGCAATCTAGAACAGAATGGTTGAAAATAAAAGTTTTGAAGCCCAAGCCTCAAACTGCAGTGTACCAGAATAGAGTTGTGCAAACCTAAATGAACTTTGCAATGTTAGAAAGATGAGCCTGATAATCGAGAAAATCCTTCAGGAAACACTTACAGTACTTGAAGTTATTGCTGCTAAAATATGTTTCACTGGGCACTGAGACGTACTGAGGCGAACTTTTCATTCCTTGCTTTTCTACTTAACCAATGACATGTTGAATCTATGTGAGATTTATGGATTAGAGGGTGGATTCCCTTTTTCTAACAATATAAACTTGGGGCTGGATTTATCAAGATCCAATTTTGCGTGCAGTAATTTGCGCTCGCAAACTGGAATTTTGCACGAGGGGCTGAACCATGGTTTGCGGGTGATTTAACAAGAGCGATTGCGTAACTGGTGCTAGGTGCAAAACTGTTGGAGACGCCCTATTTAAATGATGGTTTTGCGCGTTTTGTGGTTTGCGGCAAAGTAGTTTGTAGTTTGTACAAACTAGTGCATTAAGAAATTTTAATCTTACAGTGACCCCCCACCCCCTCCAAAACAAATAAAAAAAAATATATATATATATACATATATATATATATATATATATGTATATATATATGTATATATATATGTATATATATATATGTATATATATATGTATATATATATATATATAGCCTATATATAGCCTTATATATATATATATAAACTTTGGCAACCTTTATTCCCTAAGGTGGTATGTGGCTGAATTTCTACTTCACTGCAGTAAAAAAACCAACAAAAAAAAAAACTGGTGTTTTGTATTGGCCTGTAGAAAAATGCACATACCAAATGGCTCACAAGAAGTGACTGTGGATGAGATGATTGCGCGTACGCATCCCCGCAGCATTGGCATGTTGCTCCTCAGGCGCAGAGGTCGGGGTTCTCTGGTAGGGCGTCAGGGCGACATGGCATTTAGAACGTCGGACAGCACTTCTGAAAAACGAGATTGGGAGATCCCAGATGCAAAAAAGTGCAATGTTGCAAGGAGTTTTGTGATATCTGGTATTGCGTGGGTCCTCCTTGTGGCTGGCTCCAAATCCATTCGGAGTTCCCCCAACAGCTCCAAAATGGCAATGCTGGATAAACGATATGTTTTGATGATCGTTTCCTCGTTCATTCCAAAAATATTCACACGGAGTGAAAAAATGCATTCTCTGCGTCTCCTTGCTTCATTTCGATGTCTCCTTCTTGCGACAATAACCGTTGCCATGTGTGCGCAATTACGCATACAGACAGTTTGCACCTTCTTTTGAAACACGTTAAATATAGAGTCAGATACCGTCAGCAAAATTGCTTTCAGGTTTAATAAATCACTTTGCGAGTGCTAAATTAATATATTTACATGTTCTCCTCCCACAAGACGCACTTTTGCGTGTTAACGCCCCATATTGCATATTCATTGCAGAAATAGTACTAAATGGATAAGAGGCGCTATTTAGCACGTTTTAAAGACCAAATCCTTTTAGCACGCTGTTGATAGATCAGTTTCTACATTTTTTAGCGTGCGCAGTGAAATAGCTCACGTTTTTATACACGCAAACCTTTGATAGATCCAGCCCTTGGTGTACTATTTGAGTCAGGGGTTTATTTCTCCTTTAGAAGAAGTCCTTTTTCCTTCAGCTGTGTTTACATGGTGATTCATTTTGTACCTTTGAAACACAGATACTGTGATATCACTGGGGAACAGTGCTGCCCCTTAGGTCCAGCTAAACCTTTAAGTTTAGATGGACATAAATAGAATATCAGACGTCAGTGAAAGATAAAGTAGTACTGTTTATTGAAAGGTTGGTGGCAGTGTACAAGATGGTGTTTGAGTGGAGAACAAACCCCAAATGACAAGTGGAACATGATTCAGCACATTTCCTTTGTTCCACTCTCTGCTTAGTCCCTGTTAAACTGCACTGAGCTTCAGTCTCATGATAGCTTGTTTTTTTTCTAACATTACATTGGCATGAGTTTCTTTTTTTATTGACATAGGCTGTATCATGCAAAATAAACTTTTTTTTTTAGGATTTCAAATTTATAAAAATGTTACTTCAGCATCAAAAAGTTAAAATTAATACTAATTTTGGTAATTTTGCCCTGCCTGAACAATCCTCAACAATAACTTGCTCTACCTGGCAGCTAAACATGCTTTCTACGGTAAAAAGGAGAATTTCTTTTATCTCATCAAGATGAGTCATTGTGTGGTATGTAATCACCCCACCCTCCTTATATCAAACCAAACATGGACTCCTTGGTGAAGATAGGAACACGCTCACAGTAGTATCTGCTTGATGCACACAGTTGTGCAAGCAGCTTCTCATAGCTTATCCCATTGGTTTCAATGGCTCCCAAAAGGGAGGCGGCGCAGCAGTAAAACAAAGCGTCTTTTTCTCAGCTTGGAAAAAATGACACCAACTACAAATCAATATTTAATGATAGATGAATGTTTCATAGTGGGAAAGGCAATATTTCATCTTATATATGCCTAAAGTTGACTTTGGATGGCACAGAAAAGCAATATATATATATATAGGACCTTTAAAGATACAGAGAATCTCGGAAAAGGGCTTAAGTAACAGAGTTTTAACTTCTCTGGAATGGTGGTGTTGAAGTTTAGACTTGGAAAACTGCATTTAGTGCATTTTTAAAAGCATTCTTTTGGTTTAAGGGTATTAAAAGCATGTCCTGCTGGGTGGAGCGCAGCAAAGAAATGTTACTGAATGCTAAAATTCAAATAAATAACATGGTTGCTTTAAGTGGTATCAGGATATATTGTATGTTTGCATATTATACATCTAACCAACTCCACTGAAGTGGCGTGTACGTACATTAAAGCAGCAACATAGAATATGCCGTGTTAGTTAATGAAGACCAGATTCGGAGGTCTGGATTTGGAGCTCTAGAACATCTGGTTCTACTTTGTACAAGGGGAAACACTGATAAATGTTGGGGAAACACATAATGAAGTCCGCCAGAAGTGGGTTTCTTTTCTCTCCGTCAGATGTCAAACATGTTAAAACCAGATGCTGACTCCTGCTGATTCAGTCCACAAAATACCAGGGATTTTACTCACTGAACTGCAGACATCCTGAGATCAGTAACAAGGATAACTCAAAATAAAACTTCTTAATCATTGTTGCCATTAAATAAATCCTTAAATATTTCTTAAACTTTCTTTAGGCAGAGGAAAATAACACTGCAATCTCTTTCTCTTTTCTAAAACAACAAAAAGTCTATTGTCTCGATTACTGACTAAAAGAAAAATAAAGTCTCATGTTACTATATACATTTCTGGCTTCCAGATTCTCCAATATATGCTATTGTATAGTAGCAACTGACTGAATGCCCTAAATCGTGGCTGCACTGAAACTATACAACAGCACAACTTTGGAAAATCGACAGAGTTAAAAGTTAAGAAGTGGAAAATGTAGTTCCTTCTGCCACTATAACCAAAGCAAAGCACACAATCAATATTTTGCCAGAGATAAAATGAGCCCTACCTTCCTTGTCAGATGTGGGTCAGATTCCTTACAGTAAACTGTCCTGGAGTTTAGCTTGCAGATCAATAATGTGTTGGAGATGCTGTTGCCCAGCCAAGATGCTGTCTGTCCCTATGCGTCGTCTTCTCAGATGATTTGGCTCTATTACTACTAGGAGCTTTGCCTCGTCAATATGTTAGAACAACTGCAGGGTCAGTCTCCAAGCTGCTCCGTCTAAAGATCCCACCAATTTAGCATACAGGGCTTAAATGATGTTAAACGCTGTTATTTTGGGGAGAATCTAATCATGAAACCATGCATCAATCCCACTTTTTTCTTCTCTTATCTCATATCATTCATAGCTAGCCCAGTCCTGCCACCTCTCCTTTTCTGCTCCAGTCACAGCAGGAGAGATCCAAACTGCAAAGAATTTTCTCCATATGCAAAGACAGACGTTGAATCCCAAAAGGGTTAATTCTGACTTTTTGAAATGCAGCTGGTTAGAATTATTGTTGGTCATAGTTTTTTTTATTTTTTTTAACCTGTAGTAGAAATATGTCAAATCATTGTGTGCCTTTAGGTAAAGCAAGTAGATCCTCTAAAGGCTGAAATTGAACTGGCATGCAATATGATTTTGTGACATACATGAAAGGTAGATTTAATATTGCAAAATGATGTGTCAGAATGTTTTAGTGATTATAGCTCAGCAGAGCACTTTGTGCAGTGAAAAATACCCGTGGACAAAATTGTTGGTGCCCCACGTTTAGTGAAAGGAAAACAAACCCTATGGTCACAGAAATAACTTCAATCTGACAACAGAATTAATAGATTAAAAGATCAATGAAAATTAAGAAATAATAGTCAGGCATTTGCTCTGCTTTTCAAACATGCTTCAACAGGATTTATAAAAAAAAAGAAAAAAACTCATGACAGGTCTGAACGAAAATTAGAAAAGTGATGAAAATACTGTGACGAATTGACATTTAAATCAAGGTGTGTCCAGTATTTAGCCTCATAGGTGTTTAAAACCTAGTAATAAGTCAGTGGGTCTTAATAGAAGGGCTACTGTCACATGCTCTTTGGTGACATGGTGTGTACCACACACAACATGGACCAGAAGAAATTAAGGAAAGAGTGGCCACTGGAGAATAGAAAGAACATTATAGACAAAAATGTTAAAAGTAAAGGGTATTAAGACCAATTTCAAACAGGTTATTCAGAAATCTAAGATCTATGGGACCGTAGCCAACCTCCCTGGACGTGGCTGATGGAGGAACATCAATCATTGAGAGAAATAAAACAAAAGAGCTAAGAAAAACTTCAAGTTGAACTTCAAGTTCAAGGACCATCAGCAAAAGATAGCAAAATCCATCGCTGTTTGAGCCTAAGTGGATGTTATGGCCAAAAGAGGACAGCATTGTTGTAAACGAATCCTAAAAAGGCCAGACTGAAGACTGCATGTTGACAAGCCAAACACATTCTGGGATGTCTTATAGACAGATGAGACAAAAATTTGAACTTTTTGCCAGGGCAGATCAGCTCTATGTTTGCAGATGGAAAAATGAAGCATTTCAAGAAAAGAAAACTCTGAATCTCTGCAGAATTCAATGAAATCTCAAGACTATTGAGGGATTTTAGAGACAGTGGTCTCTAAAAGTGCTTGGGCATGGGTCTTTCAACAGGATAATAACCAAAACACACAGCTAAAAACGCCCATGAATGGCTAAGAAGAAAACGTTGGACTATTCGAAAGTGGCCGCCTATGAATCCTGAACTAAATCCTTTTGAGCATCTTTAGAAGCAGCTGAAACATGCTGTCTGGAAAAGGCATCCTTCAAACCTGAGACAATCGGAGCAGTTTGCTCATGAGAAGTGGGCCAAAATGCCTGCAGAGAGAAGCACTTTTCATTAACAGTTACAAGAATTGATTGATTGCGGCGATTATCTCAAAAGGTTGAACAACAAAAGGTTAACGGTAACATCATTTTTGTCCAGGCTTGTTTAATGAGTTTATTTTCCCAAATCATTCTGTTAAAGCATGGTTGACAAGCAATGTCTGACTTTACTTTGTTCGTTTTCTTGAATTTTTATTTATTATTACTTTTGTCAGATTTAAGTTATTTCTGTGAGCATCATAGGTTTTTCTTTTATAAAATAAGGGGTATCAACAATTTTTTTCAAGATGTGTAATCCTCAACAGGGGAGCAACAAGCAGGAACAGGAAGCCTACTGTAAGGATGCTTATTTATTTCATTCTCTAAGGCTATTAATAAGTCATCTGCACCAGCAAATAATTATTAACTGTTCACAACAGAAAGATCTGTTAAACTCTAACACCACTGAGAGATTTTGTCTCTGAATAAAATGATATTTCAGATCATTTAACACCCCCAGAAAGTCGATAAAAAAACAGCAATCACATTCTGTGATTTCCTACACTTTATCATCCTTTCCAGAAGATAATTCAGATCAACTAGCTGAAAATGCAAGATTGATAGCAGGAAAGGACTACATATAGTACATTTTTGACTTTGTACTTTAGTTATATCAGCTTGTACAAAACCAATACCCAAAGCAACTTTAAAGATTAGAGAAAAATGGCTTTGCTATATTTATATTGAAATACAACATCTAGGTATTATGATTGATGATTGGATGCACACAATAAGCTCTACTTAAACTACATAAATCACACCACCTGAAAAATGTCTCTCTAAATCCGTTCAATTCTTTAAAATATAATATACAAATATAAAACAACTTTCTGATATATGCGGCCGTGTTCTGTGCATCTGCAGAAACAAAACTGCCGTCATTGTTGATGTTCACAGGGTTTTGTCAGCCTGCTGTGTTGACGTTTCTGCCAAGAGATGTCCGCTTATCCAGCTATCTGTCTGCATAAATCCACCTGGCTGAGGCAGGAAAAGACTCAGCTGAGGGAAAAAGAAAGTTAAATCTAGTGGACGAAGCAGAAACAGACTTGAGTTGGGGAAAGAAACCATCTGGGGCCAGACTTTAACTGAATGCGCCTAAACCTGAGACTATATATATATATATATATATATATATATATATATATATATATATATATATATATATATATATATATATATATATATATATATATATATATCACAAGGTACGGATTAAAAGGTGATAGTGAATCCTTTCCTGTATTTAAAAGGCAACAGGAGTGAAACAGATGATGTACTGTTATGATAAGGAATCAATAGCTAATCTACCTGGATTACTTCAAAGTCAAAGATGCTTTGGGAAAATACACACCCTGACAGGCTAGACTTTATGACATTGAAAGCATTGAAAGCTTTTTGTTTTATACAGAAAAAAAAAACGGTTTCTAACGGACGTGCCTGGTTGTTTAAAGGCTCATGGCCTGTTTAAGTTTTGTGCTTTAAACGAACAGTTTATAAAGACAACCTGACAGTTATAGTTTTTTGTTCTAGAAACCAACTCTGAGGTACTCTTCCCTTCAACGCTGTTGTAAACTGTGAAAAGAGAAGAGTAAGAAAATGACTTCCCACTTCCATACTTCTGTGGCTCACAGGAAAAGCTTTTTTTGGCTTTGATGATTCAGAAAAGGGTTTAAACTATTAACACATGATAAAGAAAAGATGTACATGTATGCAATTTGTTCATCAAAATGAAGTTTATGCCTCTACTGAGGTACTGAAAACACTCCAACAACCTTTAAACACTAGATGCATTAGAAGTACATGATGGTTGTTTTTCTTGGTTAGTAGCTAATATAGAGTAGTTGGTTTTGCTCATAGCTGAAGTAAGGGGATAAACAATAAGGTTTCCAATGTGGATCCAGGTTAAAGTGAATAATACAAATACTGCAAAGATGAGGAAAACAAATCTACCATGAAAAAAAAACAAGATTTCAATTTATAATACAATAAATCACTTCCATTTATCATCTAGCTGCACCTTGAAAATCTTATGTGCTACACTCCCTCATTTATTTCAAGCACTTCTTTATAAGCAGCAAGGATCCTGAAATATCTGAACTTTCCTTCTCATTAAGACGAGAAGTAATCACTCTGCTGCTGCAAAGTTGCGATGTAGTGATGGTGAGATTCCATTTTTATTTCTCTGGCTTTTACATCCTTTAGTAAATTTTAAAGCTACAGTGTGTAATAATTACAGGGATATACAGTCAGAAATGTAATATATTTTACATAACTATGTTATTTATCATCATCTACGAGCTCAGCCTCTTAACTTTAATATTTGCGTTGCCTTAGAATTCGTTATTTATAATTACATAGGAGCGGGTCTCGCAGCCATGGAGGCAGACATCTTTGCGCTACGGCAGCGCAGAGCCAACAAACTAGCGATTGCGAGATCGCCCATTATGCTCAAAAGTAACTACGGCAAGTTGAGAGAGATGAACTGAGACGGTACTGAACAATAGATGGCAGTATTATGCCTGAGAATACTATCTGTAAAATTATCTATGTAAACAAACCTCATCACTTGAGAAGGTAGGTGATGCGGACGTCGTGGAAGACATTTTGTCCCGTAACGCTCGCCGTACTGTTGGGGGGGAGAAGCGGTGGGGGGGAGATGTTCATGTTGCTCCAGTCTGCAGTCTGACCGCTAGATGTCGCTAAAAATTACACACTGTAGCTTTAAAGGAGATTGGGGATGTGTGTTGCGTGGAGGAAACCGCAGTAAGCACTATTCTGCTTGTGAATAAGAGCAACAAATCCCAAACAAAACCTGCCACACAAAAAGACAGCAGATTTAACTTAGTAAAGAACTTAATATCAACATTTTACTAAAAACCAACACATAGTGTGCGTTATAATGTTAATATTTACATATACCAGAAAAAATGTGTATCAGCCATACTGATCAAACCATCTGCTTGTTCAATGTTTAAAACCTGCGGCTTGCAGGGTCATGCTCTGACAATGTGCTGGCAACAATGCTAAGATAGCTCTACCTCACGCCGCGGCTTGGGTAAGCTAAAGAGATCCACTCAGTTGCAGTGCAGTCCTGTTAGTCGGCAAGTAAAAAAGTGAGCTCAACATTAGAGCCCTGCATTCGTGGGGCCCAACGCAAATGCAGGGCTCTAATGAGACAAATATTGAAAGCTGATTGTGGCTGCGTATGGGAGCGGTGATAAGCAGCAGTCCGGTGAACAAAAAACGTATTTTAAAATGTAAAATAAAGTCATAAATTATCAGTCTATGTTTATCATATATATATACACATCACAATGTCCTGGGTGGGGCTCCATTATACGGTGTATGATACGGTATCATACGGTGTATCCTCAGTATATTTTGGTAGGTTAGTTGAGTATTGCTGTGTAGCAGCAGCTCGTGCCACCTAACGCGCGTCATGCACTATGCGGTGAAGAATCGGCCAGTAATGTGCTCAGCAAACCACAGCGTGTTTAATTCCTCAAACTAATGACACAAATTGCCTTGAGCAGTAGGCGAACGTCGGAATCATGCGGGAATTGCAGGCGGGAGTGGGACAAAGTATTACAGGTGCGGGCGGGAACTGGACTGAAAATCATAATTCTTTGTGGGAGCGGGACTGAACACTGCGGGAGCCTCTAGTCAACATCTCCACTGCTCCTCTGACTTTGGAAAAGGTAAGTTTCCAACGTCTTTTAACCATTTCTCTCTGACATGTCATGTTATTTGAGGAGGTTAGTGAAGAGAGTGACAGGTAAAGGTTTTTGCAAAGTGGTCGATGGGGGCCGATGACTCCCTTTGGGTTTATATATTGACAAAAAAGTGTAGCAATTACGCTTTCAACTGCGTCACCAAAGGTACTCTACATAGTATCTTTTTGAATCACTGTAACTAGTGTATAACAAAGTATCTAATGTGCATACATGATCAAACCTCAGCCAGGAAGTCTGGCAAAGGCAACTAGATGTTATGCCACAAAGAGAGAAACACCTGTCAATTTCAATTCTCAACATTACAAAAAATTACCAATCAATTAGACATATTATGAGGCATGAAACATCTGATCTACTTCTGACTCACTATCCAAGTCAGGGCTGCTTCCTACTGACCATTTTTCCTCAATTTCTCCTTCTCTTCCTGAATCAGCATCATCAATCCATCGAAGCACTTCTAAAGTCTATTTCCTTTTAAAAATGATTTAGCAGCAGCATTACCTTAAGAAGTTCAAGTCCCCCACATACTAAGGTGTGCTTCACTCCATGGCGGTCTGCACAGACAGACTAGAAACAGACGTCTACTGGACAGGTTTGTGCAAAGATCAGTTTGCGCGACTGCATATGCGCACGTCGTGTCGCATAATAAACTGCCCGATGAGAGACGGTGGCGACACCAAACTGTTTCTTAAGTGACACCAGGCAGATATGTTGTGAATTGATGCCATTTTATGGATAAAAGGGAGTCAAAAATTTGAAAAGCATCTTGCAGGAGGTTAGAAAAGCCTTGATTGAAACGCTTGAGTATAAAGTCTCAACCGTCCGCGGACACGAGGACTCCATGCACAGTATGTGGGGGGCCTTTAGAGTGGTCTAGGTAGAATGGTGGTTGTTAAGCAGTAGTGCATTTTCTTCCAACCAGGGGTAAAAATTACGATGCAGCTAATAGAGCTGTCAAAATGATGGATGTGGGATAACAAATTAAAAGTAATCAAACCAGTTTTTTCTCGCTGTTTGATTGAAAAAGCAACAACATGGAATTGCAGGGCATACAAAAATAGTCTGATAACAACATCAACATAAGAAAAAAAATACTTCAAAATGTAAAAACCGTCAAAATGATTGCGTTTGAGAGTTTTAGTGTTAGTGGGGTTTTCTGTTCACGTCACATACTGTAACAGAGACCAAAGCCAACCGGTGTAAATAAGAAGATTGTTTTAGAAAAGCTGCCAGAGGGCTTGATTAAGTGTGAAAGCCATTTCATTAACCCTCCTGGCAGATATTTTAACTAAACAAACAGGTGCAGCTTTATAACATTGCTAATTACTGCATTCCATTTAAGTTTGCCGGTTTCACAGCCCTGACACTGTATCACTGGCATGGCCTCCATTAGTGCCTTTAGTTACAGCTGTGCTTTTCCTGCAAGGAAGTTAAATGGCTGCTGTAAAAGGTTTCAAACAGCTGCAAATAGAGTTCAAAGCAAGAAAGTCAGTAGAGGTTCATCAGCCTCTATTAAACTGTAAAACTGAATCCAGGTGAGATATGTTTATGTTTGGCAACAAGGCTCCAGTTTTTGGTCCTATGACCTATGATGTTTAGTGTCTGCAACGGTTTCTGGTTTTCAAACGAAAACGGCAGGCAGTAGTCATTCTGAGCTGAACGTACGATTTTGTACTAGTGCTGTTCTCAAAGTGGTATATTATCTACATTGGTGAACAAAGAATTTTGAAAGGCTAACATACCCAGGAAAACCCACTTAGATTATACTAAATTTTAAAGCTTTAAGCCTTTATGAAGTGCCTCTCGTTCCTTGGTTGAAAGGCCTTTATTTACAGCGTTTCAAATAGATCATGCTTATGTTTATATGTGAGAGCATGAAAGTATATTATCCTTACCCTTTATTGAGGAGTGCATTTGGAGGACCGTTCATTTCTGTGTGCACATAGACACACACACACACACACACACGTGGAGCCGCATGCAGAAACACATGGATCTGCACACAAACCTGCCGTGTTTCAAATATGAAATAGCATTTCAGCTAAGAAGTGGGAAGTGATTTATAAAAAGCTTTAGGGAAAGGCTTCTACCGAGGAGAGAGAAAAGACGCAGCAGAATAACTCTTCAGAGATGGAGAGTGGGAGGGTGCAGCTGAACCTAATGTTATAGATAGCAGTGCAATCGGTATGACTGGATATTGTGCCGGTGAGATAAGAATATGGTGGCTCAACTCTCTGAGTGGAAGATATATTGACAAACACTTCAAGAATTTTAACTGCTACATCCAAGCACCTTGCAACTGTCGGATTAGACGACATGCTTATTAATAAATCATACATTAAGTAATTTAAATAATGTTAAATATTTTTGTTTTACCACCCTTCCTGCCAGTGCTACAGTGGAATGGAGACAGAAACTGTGTTTTAAAACACATTTTGCCTCCTTACTTGCACATAAACGATAGAAACCTACCTGTTTGGAGACCTTGAGGCAGTGCTATGAAAACATGGGTCCTCCCTCTGCCCTTCAGACTCTCATCGACTCAAACTCACCTTGAATGAACACATGCACTCCCACCCTGCTGGCAGACAGGAGCTCAACCTTTGAAAGCAGGAGTGGAGGGTCCAGCTTCAGCAGGATTTACAAACACGTGCTTGGTCAAGATGAACCGAGTGTTGGACATTTTTTCTTTCTTTTACCAAATAAAATGTAGCACCATTGCTGCACCAGTACAATGGATAGAATTGTGTCACCAAGTCAATCTGATAGGTTGCATATTAAGGGAAGATATGGCGTCGCCTTCCAATGTGGAGAGAAAACAGAAAGAAAAGGGAGTTGGTTTAATTAGCAAAAAGGTTAAAAAAAAATAAAAAAAGGAAGATATGGGTGCTGCAGGGAAGAAAGTCGTTTTGCTTTAGAAGCTCCCTGCTACTCATTTATTAATAAAGAAATAAATCTTTTCTCATGCTTTGTCGGGTCTAATCCAAAAAACCACCGAAAATTTTTGGTAGGAAATAAATTGGCTACATAAAGGTGAAAACTTCGGAAAACTTCTGTCAAGGAATAAAACCATTCCTGGAATTCTTTGCATATTACCATTACTGCTAATTACAGCTAATTAATTTTATTTCCCTTTGGGATTAATAAAGTACTTTTGAATTGAATTGTAATCTATAGCAACAATGCAATCCTTTTTAAAATCTGGAAAGTTACATCTCACCTCTGCTTCTATTAAACTCTAAGCCTTGTTCTAAAAAGGTTAATAATGGAAAATAAATGTTATGTGAACTATGTGATAGTAAAAATAAAGCTAATGTAAACATTGAACGACTGTCTGTGTAATGTTTTACAAATGTATTGCGTAAATAAAGTTAATACAGGAATCCTAGCAAAGATTTTACTCCCCTTTACTTCCTATTTAACTACCTTTACAAAATTTTTACTAACAATACAAAATCAAAAATATGTCTAAATTAAGACCCATCCATGTTAGCTTAAACTTGTTAAAACAAGTGTTTTAAAAAAAAAAATAGAACTGTAAATATTCATTCATATGTTTTATTACAATTTTTTATGTATTTATTACTGTTTTCAAGGCTGCACTCTAAAATATGAAATTGCCTAGAGCTGTTCTAAATTAAATTAATTTTTGTTTACACTCGTATATACAAAATGCCTAAAAAATTTAAGTCTAACACAATGCATTGTGCACAGCAGCTTGGACAGCAGAACCAACTAAGTCTAGCAACATAAGCTCAGGTCCTGCCATATTTAATTCTTATACAGATTTTATAGTTCAAATAAGAATCAATGGAAAAAGTCAGGATATATTGTAGGGGTGACGAAAAATTTATGACCCAGTCAAATTCTGTATGTTACCTTTTATTACCTTTCAACAACCTTCATTTGAGGTCATTCAATTTACTACCTTTGATTACCTCATAGATAAAAAGTAATAATGCTCAAATAAATCATTAGGAAATTCTTCATTTGAATTCAGATAAACATTTATAAAGCGTGCATTATCATTTAAGTGTGTATTTAACTTAATCATATTTATCGTTGCTCAACTTAGTTGGTTCTGCTGGCTAATCATCATGTGTATTTAATGCTAATAATTAATCATAGTCCTATTTGGCATCACAATATGTTTTTCTAACATCAGTTTTACCCTAGAGTCAGAGGAAGTGATACTCCTATAGACCATGGGACTTGTTTTTGTGCAGATAATCCAATAAACTCGTTAAAGGCCTCTTTAACGAGCTGAAGTGACAGTGTGTAGTATTTCACAAGAGGCTGTAGAAGTAGAAATGACTGGAAAATGTCGATATTTACGCACCAGGTTAAATATCGCTGTTTAACGACACATTTAAATTATTTATTTATACAAAAAATATCTGTTAGTGGCACTGAGTATGAGACAAATCTTACAGAAATGTTCTAACAATTAGTAAATTACTGTAGGGCTATGTAGAATATGATCACCATGTTTATTCTTGCTTGTTTTTATAATCTCTCAGTTAGAAATTTTCCACTATTGGACCTAATATCTGTATACAGTCAGGCATTTTATTGTGGATTCAACAGCCATTTTTCTAATAAAACTTTTGGTTTAATATCAATGTGCCGTAAAGAATTAAAAGCTTTAAAGTTCTGGACAAAAAATGCAAGTTATTTCTTCACCAAAAACAAAAGGATTTTTTAGGATTTGAAAAGTTTCAACATGAAAATGTCTTTTATGTATTCTGATATCCCAAAAAAAATATTATTTTCATGAATTTCTTCAAATTAATTTTGTGGGATTAAAGATGTTGATCTTGTTTAAAGTGATTAAATCTAGTTTGTTATCTTAAGGTAAGGAAATCTTAGGACTTTTTTGTGTACAAATTTGTTAATTTGTTAAAACCATCTATTTTGGTAAAACAGAACAAGAAGATCAACTTTTACCATATGCATTCAGGCTTATACTTTATTGAGGCAGTTTAGGATCCCTGGATTTCTCTGAATGTCTTTGTTAGCAACTTAAAGGAAAACATTCTGTTAAAACACACAAAAAAACTACTAAAAATCTTCTTTTAGTCAGTGTATTTTGGGTCATTTGATTTTATTTTAGAAATGGATATCAAATAAAACAAAAAACAAGAGGCTATCCAATTTTCGTTCAAAAATACAAAACCAGTAATTAAAACACAATCTTTCTTTTTCTGAGTCAAAAAGTTTAGGTAAAACGTTTGTTTCCTTTTTTATTTTGATTCCTATTAAAAGAATTCACTTTAAAACAGAGAGAAAAAAGATCTGTGTATGCGGATGTTGTCGCTTCATAAGAACACCACATTGAGAGGGTGCTACAGTATTGCTGCTTTAGCCCCGATTAGAACATCTGTAGAACCTTAATCAGTTGGGATTTTGGACATGGCCAATTAGGGCTCGCCTTCCATAGAAATCTCAGCACAGATTTTACAAGGAAGTGGGGGAGCAAGAGGATGCTCTTCAAGAAACGTGATATTTTGCACTAAAAATGTATGCAATGGTCTGTTTTTGCACTGCACTTCACTAACACAGAGGACCCCAAAGCTCCTCTCGCTAAAATCGGACCTTCACCTATTGACACAAACATTCACAAGCTGATGGGGGTGAGCTGCTTTGTAGCCACAGCAGCCCTGGGCATTGACAGTAGCCAGGCTGCCATACAAGGCCGCCGGGCCCTCTGGCCACTAAGAGTAGGCAAGGCGAGGAAGTGTTTTGCCAGAGAGCCTGAGATCATTAGAGCAGAGGGGATGAACCAGCGAGCCAACAGCTGTAGGACAAACGCCTACCTCCTGAGCCATGGGATTAAAAAAAAACACATTGTTGTTGTAGAGTCAACAACAAAATGCAGCGAACTGTGTCACTGACACCACATCCAGGAGAGGCCAATCCTGCAATGTCAAAGACTGGATGCAACCAGCTGAGCTCCCTTAGATAGAAAACTTTGAAGCACTGATTGAAAGTGCCTTGAGATGACGTGTAATGTCATATATAGATATAAACTAAATTAAATCAAATGTTTGTAGCAGGCATTATTTTCTCTCCATTTTGAGATATATATATCCTTTTCAATTGTTGGTGCTCTTATGAAATAATTGAAAACATCCTGTGTGGAAAAATGAGAAAATGTGTTTTTTAAGTTACGTCATTTTGTATTAATCGAAACAGAAAATGAAATGCAAATTGTTTTCAAAGTTTCTCTCATCCCTTTTCCCACACATAAAAGAGACCCACTTTGAATTACAAATTTTATTTTTTTATTTTGCATCATAAAAAAATAAAATAGCCCATTTTTCTTTTTTTTTTTAAACAGTTTTTAAAAGGAACATGGATGACCAAAGGATACACTGACCGTTTTTTGTAAGGACGAAATTTCAAGCTACTGAACAGGTTTGTGATTAGAAAGGGTTTAGAAGAAAATGTGAATCTGCTGATATCCGGCAAGCTTTTGGAGGGAAAGCAAACCAAACCAACCTTTTGCCCTCCGTGAACTCTAAACATACAAAGCAACGTCTTGCTTCCTTTTTCTGCTCTGAACCTGACTGAGTCACATCAGCCTCCGTCAGTCAGAGCTTGACTGCATGTGCCAGCATATTGTACTTCCATGTTGGTGACTCAGCTCATCCGGGTTGTTTCAACATGCTTTTATATGAGCAGCACAGACAGAGATATGCTTTCCCACCTTTTAATGCAACACCGCAAGAGACTTCAGGGAACAAAGCCAATACAGTGCTGCATACAGAGAAGCCTTCCACTTTTTACCACCTGCTTCAGTTCAATAAATCCTAACATTTCCATTAGCTGCAAAGAAAAAGATTGTTTGGTTTTCTGCTAAAAATAATCTGAGAACAATGAAGCCCATATTGGGGTAAAACTTCATCATGGATGTTAAGTTTAAACATGAAATGGGTTTTACCTGGTATAAGCGGCTGTCCGGTCATTCCTATAGGAGGCATCCCCATGTTGTTCATAGCTGCCCAGGGGTTGGGGTCTGACATGGGCATCGTCATTGAGTTGGAGTCCATTGTCATGTTACAGATCCCTTCTGCAAAACAAAACAAAAAGGAAAAATGGGCTCCTGGATGAGCAGTACATCAAAAAACAAGCCTGAACCAAAGGAGGCAGTGATTCTCAGCTGGGTCGATAGGTATATAAAATAAATTCCAGCAAACCATGAAATTTTAAACACTATGCCACCTTTTTGAAATGCTGTCATTTTTAATTTTACTTCCAAGGATCACGACTAGTGAAGGAACATTTACTGTAATCCAGTTACTGTTCTTTCTTGGAGCACCTGTACTATGGGAGGAACTGATGTGCATGGCATTGGTAGAGAACAACAGAGTCTCTGCCATCCCTCGTCTGGCTGCACAGCCTGTAAACCATTCTTTAATCTCTACATCACACACTGTAGCGCCACTGTCACTTTGATGTAACCAAGTCAGCAAGGCTGTGAATAACTGGTGAGTCAGAAGAGCAGGAGAACTTTGGCTTTCTGATGCAAATTAAAGCTACAGTGTGTAATTTTCAGCAACATCTAACGTCCAGACTGCAGACCGCAGTAACATGAACATCTCCCCCCCACCGCTTCTCCCCCCCAACAGTACGGCGAGCGTTACGGGACAAAATGTCTTCCACGACGTCCGCATCCCCTACCTTCTCAAGTGATGAGGTTTGTTTACATAGATAATTTTACAGATAGTATTTCATTAGTCTGTGTGTTCAGTACCGTCTCAGTTCATCTCGCCGTAGTTACTTTCGAGCGTAATGGGCGATCTCGCAATCGCTAGTTTGTTGGCTCTGCGCTGCCGTAGCGCAAAGATGTCTGCCTCCATGGCTGCGAGAGCCGCTCCTATGTAATTATAAATAACGAATTCTAAGGCAACGCAAATATTAAGGTTAAGAGGCTGAGCTCGTAGATGATGATAAAATGACATAGTTATGTATAATATATTACATTTCTGACTGTATATCCCTGTAATTATTACACACTGTAGCTTTAAGGAATCAGATGAAGTTTTAAGTGTTGTATTCATAACAGCTCAGGTTTCCTTTAAGGAATCTTTAAGATGTGGGAATCACCTACCAAGAGATGTATAAATATACAACTTGGTACAGATTAATAATATATTTTGGAGGACATGCAGAAGCAAATAGTGTAAAAATGACTTTGCTAGAATTTAAACATAAGTGGGACCCTGGAGTAAGAATGTTGTGTTTTTAAGGCCATTTTCTAGTCAACAATTGTTCCTTTGTTTGTTCTCTGAGGGGAGAGAAGGGCTACCGTTAGTCTGCAGTCAGTCTCTGAGCACTGATTTCAACAGTACTGTCACGGACAATCTATTTATTTTAGCACTGTTTGTTTTGTAGCTTTAGCCGGCTGGCCTCGACACTTTCTGTCTCAGTGACCAGCATTGAGAGCCAACTGGAATTGACCCTGTATCACTTTGGAAAAGCAACAACGAATTTTTTGAGCCTTCCCTGGCAGAGAAAGGTCTACAAATGGGATTAAATTAGTAATATCAACAAGAAAAGGAACACCGATGAGTCTTCCCTTCTGCTTTTCTCTTCGAGGCCATAGAAAATAATGTCTAAAAGGAGATTATTATGGCACTAAGCATAAATCCTGATTGTATCTAGTACTGCTCAGACAGCCTGTTACTAAAATGTTGATAAATCTTCTATTAAGCCCAGCATTATGCACACATCTTGCCAAACCAACAGTCCCAGAGTTTCTGTACTCGAGTGCTGCATATTAAAGCGAATGCACGATAAAAATGCTGCAAGAAGGTCAGCATGTACACATCAAATGTCAACCGGCAGCTCATTCTTCCCATCTATTTCACAGCTCTAAATGCTCTTTAATTCTCTCATCTGGTGGACCTCTTTCTCTCTGACAGACCTGTAAATTGCTGTGACTGCTGGCCAAGCCCGGCTGCCCTCTTCCACAATGCCAAAGCAAGCACAACTGGTAATGATGGGGAAAGCAGCACTCTGCGCACCCTTTACACAGCACAAGGTCTCAAGCAGAGTGTACTTCGGAGCCAACAGGTATAAATGTATGTGCTTCTGTCTGAACACCAGCCAATATATTGGTATTCTTGGAGTTGAGACACAGCTGGCAATGTGTAATAATGCTGTGTGCCTCTTTGCCTTCCTCTCTGAGTCACTAATTGCAGAGCTGTCTGCCGTTGCTGCCACAGAGAGGTCTGATAAAACTATGCGTGCCTGTGTGTCACTGTGATAATGCTGCTGACGAGGACTTCACAAGCTTGTTAACGAACACAGTCCTATTAACTGGGGACACTTTTACAGGAGTTAAAATGAAGGAGGAGAAGAGCGGTAGGGAGCTGTTTTATAGCGGTTTTATTACAGTTTACAGTACATTAACCAGACTCCCCAGAGAGCTGATGAGTAAACTCAATCTGAGTTGGACAGGTGATGTCTTCTGTTTAGAAGAGTCTTTCAGGGTCCATAAAACCAATAATGATCAGTAACCTTAAATAAAAAATAAAGAGAGTTTATAGCAATGTTGTTTATCAGGTTTACAAGAATTTTGGATGGACAAACAAATGGAAGGAATTCATTATATAAAAAAAATATAACGGAGCCTACAGATGGATGGACAGACGGATGGCTGCCCAAACAATAGAATGGATTCACAGACAATCAAACTGATATAAACCAATAAATGGAAAGATAAAAGAAATATGAATCGTGGAATGGTGATGAATGGATAAATGAAACTGTCAGTTTGTTTGTATTGAAGTGTTTTTCCGCCATGATTGAGTTCCAGTGAGATTAAAGACCTCTTTTTTTTCAGGGTAGTCCCAGCCAAGAAGCAGCAACAATGAAAACAAGTAGAAAAGGGGGGAAAATGTTATGCAATTTAAGAAAAACAAATAGATTTGCCTAAAGAACTTTTAGTTTGAAATTAAAACCACTTCCTAAACAGAGAAGAATAAAATTAGGTTCCCCCAATTCAGTCCACGCAAAAGAAAGAAAGAAGCAACAAATTGTTGAAGAAAATTTTTTTTTGAGTATCAAAAATTGTTACCGTAATTTTCAGACTATAAGCAGCACCTGAATATAAGCCGCAGAAGCTAAATTGTATGATTTGTACATATACTAGCCGCACCGGACTATAAACCGCAGGTTTTTTATGTTTCACACAAACTGTCTTGCGCTCGCAATGTCCGTCTTTCTCGCTGTCTTTCTGTCTCATACCACTCGCAGTAGAAGTCGGCTTCCGGAGGACCTCCACATTCCCGCACGCGTGGCTAACGTACTTGTGTGTTGAAGCAAATGTGACGTCAACATGGTGGATGGTAAAATCCATAGATTTAGGTATCACCATAGTGGCCGTTAGCTGTAAAAGTCCATAGATAAGCCGCACTGTTATTTAAGCCGCAAGGTCAAAAAATGGGGAAAAAGTTGCGGCTTATAGTCCAAAAATTACGGTAATATGATTTCATCCATTTTAGACCACAGATATAAGATAACTAGATAAGAAATATCCATAGTTTAATTTTATTTTAGTTTCCCTCTATAAAGTCTTCACATTATCAATTAGGAAAAAAAATCTAATTTAAAAAAAAAAAAAAAAAATCATTACGTGTGACTCTGGATCAGACTGGAATTAACTAAATGAACTAGATACAAATTATATTCTTTTTTTTTTTTTTTTGCATGTTTCTAACCTTTCTCTTTAGCCTTAAGAAAATAAAGATGAGATAAAAAGATGGTGCTTATCCATACTCTAAATGCAGGTTTAAGAAAAGCGTTTATTATTGTATCAATAGTCTCAAGGATAAAAACATGAACAAAATCCATCCATTCTAGTTCCTGGCCAGAGGACGGGCCACATATTGATTGTGTGGCTGAAATTAAAGTCCCACGCTTTTAATCGATTCAGTCAGAAATGTTCAAGTGTGCCCAGAGTACAGGTCAAGTTATCTCCACTATGCTCGCCTCTTGACCCAGCAGACAAAAGTCTCCATTTGAGTCCATCACCCCAGCATTCATGTGCCTCTACTGCTGCACACATTCGCTTAGCCGTCTGAATTTGTACACCAATTTATTTTCATCATACAAAACTATGTGCCAGTGGTAAATCCGCTCTTCCATTTCCACAGCATACATCTTATTTTATTCAACTTTCTGGGGGTCAGCGTCTGTATGCCCGTCCTTCAGTACTTTTGAAATGACAACATGCCCTTGAGGGCATCAGTTTAGCCCCTAAACGTGCTATGTGACACTCATGGACTGATATGTGACGTCTAGGAAGGAATAACAAACATCTCCCGATGCTCAGGGCTTACAAATGGATGAGGGTACAGAGCAGACAGATTCACCTTGGTAGAAAGACTAGAAATACAGTAAATACCAAAAAATCTCTAAAAATGAAGCCATAAATGTCTAACTGAAAAAACTAAATACAAGCTTAAAGGAAAGACTGAAAAATAAATTCATATTTTCTCTCAAATAAATATTTGATTCTAATGGCGAATCTAATTACATCGTTTGAGCGATCATAGCATGTGTAGCACAAGACCTCCTGACACAGAGGACGGCGAAATGTGGAGCTCTGAAGGCTGAGACTTAATAAGTCAATCTGGTTAAGCTTGGCCGCATTTAAATCGAGGTGTAGAGGTCAACATTTTTCCTCTCCTCGTGGGATGGCCTAACACCATTTAGAAATGCAATGCTTTGATATGCTGTAAAACAGACAGGATTACAACATGTCCCCTTTTTTTTAGGTTACAGATTTTTGCACTCTTAGACACAGTAAAAATCTGGTTAAAGCCTTAGAAAATCTATGGAGAAAATGAGCATTCTGTTTCAGTCATGTCAGTTAAAAAGGAAAACTTACACTCACCGGCCACTTTATTATGTCCAACTGCTCGTTAACACTTAATTTCTAAGCAGCCAATCACATGGCGGCAACTCAGTGCATTTAGGCATGTAGACATGGTCAAGACAATCTCCTGCAGTTCAAACCGAGCATCAGTATGGGGAAGAAAGGTGATTTGAGTGACTTTGAACGTGGCATGATTGTTGGTGCCAGAAGGGCTGGTCTGAGTATTTCAGAAACTGCTGATCTACTGGGATTTTCACGCACAACCATCTCTAGGGTTTACAGAGAATGGTCCGAAAAAGAAAAAACATCCAGTGAGCGGCAGCTCTGTCGGCGGAAATGCCTTGTTGATGCCAGAGGTCAGAGGAGAATGGCCAGACTGGTTTGAGCTGATAGAAGGGCAACAGTGACTCAAATAACCACCTGTTACAACCAAGGTGGGCAGAAGAGCATCTCTGAATGCACAGTAAGTCGAACTTTGAGGCAGATGGGCTACAGCAGCAGAAGACCACACCGGGTGCCACTCCTTTCAGCTAAGAACAGGAAACTGAGGCTACAATTTGCACAAGCTCATCGAAATTGGACAATAGAAGATTGGACAAACGTTGCCTGGTCTGATGAGTCTCGATTTCTGCTGCGACATTCGGATGTTAGGGTCAGAATTTGGCGTCTACAACATGAAAGCATGGATCCATTTCGCCTTGTATCAACGGTTCAGGCTGGTGGTGGTGGTGTCATGGTGTGGGGAATATTTTCTTGGCACTCTTTGGGCCCCTTGGTACCAATTGAGCATCGTTGCAACGCCACAGCCTACCTGAGTATTGTTGCTGACCATGTCCATCCCTTTATGACCACAATGTACCCAACTTCTGATGGCGACTTTCAGCAGGATAATGCGCCATGTCATAAAGCTGGAATCATCTCAGACTGGTTTCTTGAACATGAAAGTGAGTTCACTGTACTCAAATGGCCTCCACAGTCACCAGATCTCAATCCAATAGAGCATCTTTGGGATGTGGTGGAACGGGAGATTCGCATCATGGATGTGCAGCCGACAAATCTGCGGCAACTGTGTGATGCCATCATGTCAATATGGACCAAACTCCCTGAGGAATGCTTCCAGCACCTTGTTGAATCTATGCCACGAAGAATTGAGGCAGTTCTGAAGGCAAAAGGGGGTCCAACCCGTTACTAGCATGGGGTACCTAATAAAGTGGCTGGTGAGTGTACATTATCTAGTGTCATTTTCCACATTGCAGTATATTGAAAGCATCATTTTCTGTTCACTGTGAGTTGGAAAATTCAGGTTATCCAGAAATCACGATTAAAATGTATAAAAGAAATAAAAATACTTTAACACAGAAATGCTTCAGTAAATAATTGGAGTCTGGGGACGCACTGATAGAAAAATTTGGGCCTGTATAAATATTAATATTGCCGTTATGGCTGATTTCCCTACCATTTGGACACAGTGAAAAAAGGGAGAGAGTGCTTACACTGCTTTAGTTAAACAGCCAGAGTCCTGTGCTGTGGCTCTATCACTGTAGCATGACCAAACAAACATTACATGACCTATCCCATGACCATCAGCTGTTAAAAATTGCAATTTTACTTATTAGCCATATACCAATGTTTAAAATCACTAACATCAGCAGATATAGATGTCAATGCAAATAACCGAGGCTGAAAAAAAAGGACCGTCTGTTTTCAGTAACCCAAAAACATGCACTTGTTAAATGTAGCACTGGGTAATTAATTGATTTGAAATACAGTCAAAATATCACTAAATAATTTTCAAATCCCACACATTGCATTTAGCAAAAGTAAGACACTGACTTTCTCACTCTAGACAAGGCAAGGCAAATTTATTTGTATAGCACAATTCAGTACAAAGACAATGCAAAGTGCTTTACATTATTAAAATATAGGGAAAAAAACAGAATAAAAGCAAGTAGGAAAAAATAAATAAATAAAAAATGCAGAAACAAAACAGAACATTAAAAACAGTTGGACTAAAGAAAATAAAAAAAAGTTGAACTAATGATGTTGATGAAGATTCTCAGTCATCCAGGTCATAGTCATTCCGTAAAAGTAAAAAACAAAAACCACTGGACGTTTCCAAGATTTGAAGACGTTTCACTTCGCCTCCAGGAAGCTTTCTCAATTCAAATGTCTAGATCCCCAGTGAGTTTGAGTCTTTATATAGACAAGGCCTTGTATTGCTAAGCCATTCAGGGATTTATAGACTAACAGAACTATTTTAAAGTCTATTCTCTGAGATACAGGGAGCCAGTGTAAGGATTTTAGAACTGGGGTGATGTGCTCTACTTTCTTAGTCTTAGTGAGGACACGGGCAGCAGCGTTCTGGATCAGCTGCAGCTGTCTGATCCACTTTTTAGACAGACCTGTGAAAACACCGTTGCAGTAATCAATTCGACTAAAAATAAACGCATGATTAGTTTTTCCAGATCATGTTGAGACATTAGTCCTTTAAGGGGCAGTAATATGCTGAAAGTGGGTTTGCAGCAACAAAGAAGCAAAGAGAAACCTGAATCTAAGACACAGATCCATGCATATAAGTAAAAGTGAAAATTTTTAACATAACATTGAAGTCCTGCAACAATTTTTGCTGTACGAGTTAGCTTTCAAAGCCATTAAAACAATGAAACCCTGGAGTGAAGTCAAGCCAAGGGCAACACAACATGCTTGTGTTTAGTGCACAGGAAAATCAGAATCAAATTACAATATTGGCTGAAAAAGAAAAAAAAAATCACGATTTAGATTTCTGCTAAATCATCCAGCCTTAGTCTAATGTTTAGTTTCCAGAGTTAGTGATGATTTAAGCTGTCATGTCATCTCCTGGTGCTGCTCCACTGTTTTCTTAAGTGCAAAGTCAGCGCAGCAATTTACCAGGGAATAATTCGGTACTTTCCTTTGCTGACAAGCTTTATAGAGACACAGCGTTCATTTTCCAGCAGGACTTGCTGCCTGCATACGCTGCCAAAAGTACCAATACCTGGTTTAATGAGCAAGGTATCACCACTTAACTGGCCTGACCTAAACCTTAAAGAGAATCTATGCAGTCAAGAGAGAGATGAGAGATGCCAGATCCAATAATGCAGACAAGCTGAGGGAAACCCGGGCCTTTATCACCTCAGCAGAGGCAGGCACAAAAAATACTTTTTAGTGGAAAGACTCGTTTTGCATTAAAAAAATTCTTTAAAAATGTTTAAATGAAACATTTTCCCATTAAAGATGCATATGTTCTATATCTAGTTCCCTGAAGAGCCTTTATAAGTCAAGGAATGTCTAGAAAACGTCCCCCCCCCACCCACCGTATGACCGCAACGCCTAACACTGAAGTATATATCAGCATTCAGGATATTGCCAATGGCAATTAAAGGAATAGTGATTTCGATTCAGCTCGGCTTCATCCAGCCCAAAGCTTTCCTGATATTCATTCTCTGCAGGCCGTGACCAGCCTTTAGCTTCCCGAAAATTCCCCCAGGAGGTGGATAGGAAATTAAGTCATTTAAAGGCCCATTGGCCGTAAGCCCCAACAGCAGGCAGAGAGACGCTGGGGGCCATTTAGTCTAAAATGTGCATGGTTTTAACAGCTAACCAGAGATTTATGACGGCCCCTAGAGAGCAAATTCAAGGGGGAACTGAAGAGATGAGGAATGGAGATAAAATGAGAAAGAAAGGCTGCCTTTATTGAAGGGTTGTGATGCTGATGTGAGAGAATGACAAAAGAAGCTGGTGAAAAAGGAGGGGAAGCATTTCAAGCTTGTGTTGAGACGCATCCTAGTTTGGCCTCATAAAATAACACCTTTACATTATTCAAGAGATCTTTGGTTAAAGACCAAAGAGTGTAAGTGTGTGGACTGTTTTCACTTTTTTTAAAGGTCGCCAATGGAAAATCAACAGTCAGCTGCATAAAACTGAATTCTAACTCGAAGAGACGCAACAATGATGAATCAAACATTGGCCCAGATTTTGTCAAAACATTTCCTCAAAAAATCAGAGATAAATAGAGCTGACATAATATGTCGAACTTCACACAGCTTAACTGACTGTGTCCCAACGCCCATGTAGCTTACTGTCGTCTGGTAAACCCAATATGTGTTTTTTTGTTTGCAGTAGTTGTGAGGGGCAACGACAAACATCCCAGTGGCTACTTTTGAAATATATCTCGATATATCCTTTCTAAATCAGAACATAAACTTATGGAGCATCTCAGGCACAAAAAGAGATATTTGAACTTAACCACCCAGAGCACAGGCTCCCCTCAGGGGTGCGTCCTGAGCCTCCTGCTGTTCACTTTGATGACACATGACTGTGTCCCCAGATTCACCACCAATCACATCGTGATGTTTGCAGAGGACACTACGGTGGCAGGGCTCATCAGAAACAATGAGCGGAACTACAGAGAGGAGGTGGAGCAGTTGGTGCAGAGACAACAACCTGATCCTGAACGTGGAGAAGACGAAGGAGATCATCGTTTTTTCAGGAAGAACCAACCTAACCACGCTCCACTGCTCATCAACAGCTCAGCTGTGGAGGTGGTCAACAGCACGTAATTCCTGGGGGTTCACATCATAGACACCCTCACCTGGACTGTAAACACTACCTCACACATTAAAACGGCACAAAAGCACTTGTGCTTCCTGCAGAGGTTAAGGGTAGCCCACCTTCCCCCACCCATCCTCACAACCTCCTACAGAGGCACCATAGAGAGCGTTCTAACAAGCTGTTCACTGTGTGGTGTGGAGGCTGCAGACCCTCAGACTGAATGAAGATGAGGAGAGTGGTGAGAACAGCAGGAAGGATAACCGGGATTCCTCTTGCCTCCATTAAAGACATTTCATCCCAGCGCTGCGTGTCCCCAGCCAATAACATCATCAATGACCCCTCACACCCCCACCATGGACTGTTCTCCCTGCTGCCCTCTGGGAGGAGACTTCGAAGCATCCGATGCAGGTCCAACAGGATCTGTAACAGCTTTTTCCCCACTTCAATCACACTGTTGAAAACTCTAATCGAAATCACAAATCAAGACTCTGCATCACACTGTAAACATCATACTTCCACTACATGGCAAATTTTCAAATCCCCTTAAATAGAATTTAACTTGGTGTTCTTCTGCATTTTGCGCCATAATTACTTATTTTTTCACTGCTCTGAACTTTCACATGTATGCCCTTTGCACCATGTTTCTCCTACACTGCTTACATTTTGCTCACTGCTGCACTTTATAAATGGAAATGTTCATTTCACTGCCAAACTTATTCACCGTTGAAAAAACTGCATGTATTGAAAATAATAATAAAGTTCATAAAGTATGTCTAAGTTTAAGTCACAAGCCCTACAGTTCACAATCATGCATGACTTGTAGGATGACTGGTTTATAAATGAGGTGCATATAGGACAGAGTTTTGCCTTTCTTCTGTTTGATAGATCTTTATTTTCCAGGTGATGAAGGGTTAAAGATGTGGCGGCAAGCAGAACGCCAGGTTCATCAGGTATTCAGGAGGGAAAACTTTCTATTTTTCCAGCTGAAAACACAATCAGGCAAATACTTAATGCAGGTGTTAATGTCTAAGATGGTAAGGCTCCAATAGAACAAAGGGATACTGGATCGTACCCCTTAGGATAGATAAATTGCTGTTAGTTATTGTAATGTTTAACATTGATTAGATAATTTGAAAAAGAGCTGCGTTAAAACGTCCCAAACTTACTGACTGCCATTTTTATGAAGGGAACCTTTTCTGTCCCTAGGTATAAAATTCAAACGGTGTTCATTTGCTATTTTACAACTATTTTCACCAGCTTTAAACTAGGGCATCTTTTAAAGTGTCTGCTGGGTGTCCGTGTTAGCAGACACTAAAAGAAAAAAACATCCATAAAGATTTCAATCCAAATTGTTCCTTATATGCGTTTATAAAATGATTACCAAGTTCATTTTATTCTCTTATTTGTATATGTCAAAATACTGACAAATAATAAAACGATAACAGAAGCAAATAGAGTTTTATTCCTTATGTTAATACTAAATATTTGTTTAATTTGTGTGTTATTTTCCACACATGCAAAAGAGATTATGGTAGCATTATTAGTTGATCTTGTGCTGCAAAATGAAAAACAAAAATCAGTGTTGAAAAGACAGATTAACTTTATTAAATTTCCCCACCTGCTCCAGAACCAAAGAAAAATAAAGTTATCTGAATATTTGCTGTTGACTCTTGAGCCTTCCACACAATATTAAAGAAGAAGTCTGGTATTTTCCATTTGAAAGACTGTGTGAAGTCTGCATACTTATTCCTGCAAACAGAAAATGCATGGAATGCAGAAAGCCTCTTCAGCCTTTTCTGACCTTAATCTTCTCCTGAATGCAAGCCTGCGTGTTTGTGTTTCTGACTACTCACTGTAGTTAGAAACAAAAAAGGCACACAAAAAAAATCTCCTGCATTTTCTTAATAGACTGAATAATTATGGAAGCTCTTCTAAATTAGATCAGTTGAGTTTTTTATTACTCACAGGCTTAACGTACACATATTCACACAGTGTCTGTTTAATAATGTATGACTGCCCTTTTTTCCACTTCTTTGATCTGTTAATTATGATAAACCTGCTAGTGGTCTGGTGATTAGGGGGAGCACAGTGAGGAATGCCCTGAGTCTTCTAATACACTGGTGTCTCTTTTAGAACCAAAGAAGACAACAAAGTCAGAATGTAAGGAGGACAGAGGAAGACAGAAAACAATCTGACCTCAAGGAGGAAATAAACTGGAGAAGAACCTCCCTCTGCTTTTATTTTACAACTGCCTAAACTTATTACAGTGACTACTAATAAATTATAAATGAAGTCATGCAAAACTGGATCTAAAAATATGAAATAATGTGATTTAATTACCTTGAGAAATTAGTAAAGTTTTGAATATTTTTTTCCTAAATATTTGTAATTTTGTTTCTGTAGAAATTCTTGCTCAAAGCTTCATGCTTACTTTTCCTGTTTCGTTGTGAGTCAATTCAAATGTTCATAGGGAAACTAAAAGGCAGGTAGTTTGAGAATGCTACAGAAATAAAAACTAATTAAATATCCTGCAAGAGCTATCTGCCTGAACAGAACAAGATAATGAGAATTGTTTCCTAAACTCTACATATAAGCAAACAAATGTCTTTAAAGTGGGTTGAAGGGAAACGTACCACAAAGAAACTTCCAAGAAGCCGAAAAAACATGCATATGCTTTAAAACGTAATTGTTTGAAACACCAAAATAATGATAACTGAGGTTATGAGTGCATAGCTCAAATTAGAAACTACAAAATCAGGACTGCAATTGCCAAAGTGAAGCCAATCCTTGGTAAATTCAAACCCCTTAGTGAAAGGCTACTGCATATTTAATGCAATTCAACTGAATGCAACAGTCAATCAAGGTGAAAGGGCATCAAAACAAACCTTTCCTGGAGAAGTGAAATAATTCACAATTCACAGCCCTGACCCACAGACACTCTCATCAGCATGTGACCCGTCGGGTTTGTCTGTATCAGGAGGCTGGATTAAACATTTATTAGAGCAGTTTATGAGTGCATGCATCAATCTAGAGAGGATGGGAGTCTGATGGGAAGACCAACCATCCAAAAGAACCCGCATCAATCACTCAGACACATCAAAATCATATCAAACCGTAGTTTCCACATGTAAGCAATGAGAGTGAATGAATAGCATGAAAGATTTCCAACCAGCTCATTTAACTTTATTCATATAACGATATTTATTTGATCAACTCCTTTTAATTTTTGTTCTTCAGTTTTTATGTTCTTTTAGCAAAGCGTGGACACCAAGTATGGTACTTTGAATTTTCCCTGCTTTTCAAGTCCAATTAAATCAATCTATCTCAGTTTAGGGGGTCCTAATTACCATTTTTAGAGGTTTTTACATCTTACTTCAATGAGACTTGCATATTGAAGGGACTATAACAGGTGTCTCCCTTGGCCTAAGAACGCAGCAGAGGAAAGGATTACTTGGTTTCCCTAACAGACGTGTTTCCTCCGAGATCAGCTGGCATATGAATGGATGCTTTTTTTGTTTTTCTCCTTTAGGCTTCGTCTAGCTTTGCTGTTAAACATCTCACTCAAACTAATATTAGTTTAAGTGTTTGCCTTTCTGCACTAAAGAGAGTAATTCTCAACATAAAGCTTTAATCTTGGTGAAGATTCTCAGTCATTAAGGTCATAGTCTTTCCAAAAAAGTAAAAAAAAAACCAATCCACTGGACTTTCTTTCAAAGTTTGAAGACGTTTTGCTTCCCATCCAGGAAGTTTTTTCAATTCCAAATGTCAGAATTAGCGTTAAACAGAATGGATGGACCTACAATGCAGTGATAGTGTCGATTCCTTCGCCCTATCAACACCCATCCCCATGCTGGGGACCATCCCCCCTGGTCAGCCAGGTCAACAATGCCCCTAACGACTCCCCTTTCAGAGGCATAGACCAGTATCGGGTATTGCAGGCTAACGAAGATCTCAAACAACTCCCCATTACTAAGCGGGCAGACCCGTCCTTCCGGTTCAATTAGCATGTTTTCTAAACCAAAAGACGACTTTTTTTCAGTCTACTCTATAAAGCTTGGAATTCAAAGCTATTTCTGACTGTTTCAATTGAAAAAGGTTCCTGAATGGGAAGCCAAACGTTTTCGAACTTGAAAACAAAGTGGTTTGTTTTGTAACTTTTTTGGAAAGCATTTATCTTGCAAAATGTGTTTATCCGGTGTTCAGATGAGCTTTATTGTTTGTAGAGCATTTGGTAGTTGAAGCAGCATTGCATAGTGTACAATATCCAAGGCAAATTTCCCTGTGGGAACAATAAAGTATAAACCTACAGTATCTGTCTATGTAAGCAGTTAGATAGATGGACGGATAGAACATTTTGACTGCAAATCATCGGCTAAATATGGAGAAAAACATTTTTTTACTCAATTGTTTAATTTCTACACATGTGCAGCACCAAGAACTCCCTTATAAACTCGTTTATAATGTTCCAAACATATGAAGCCTTTTAAATCATCATGTGCATGGATATATTTAGAGATTAATATTCTGGGCAGTAATGTTGTTTGTAACCTTCCATCCCTGAACATGCAGGCAGTGAATCAACAGTTTAATAGTTTTGGTGTTCAGCAAAAACAGCTATCCTTGCTTTATTGTTAAAAAAATGCTAAAAATATCTTAAGTTGTTTATTTTTTTTTGAGAGAGTACTGAATGCTAAAACTCAACAAAGCAAAGAACCCACATGCATGCACAACAGATGCTGTGCCGTCGTTTGCATCTGAAGAGGCAACCATAAAAAGATCAAATCTAATGACAACAGTCAACATTTGCATGGATCTCAGAGGAGCGGTCCAGCAAAGTACAAACCTTCCAAGATAGGAAGATTAGTGGTAGTAAACAACCTCATTTCAGCTGCTTTATTGGGAGGTATTTTATCCAAACAGAACAAAGGCCCTTGTGTTCATGTCAATGCTGTCAAGGAGGAACATCTGCTCCTGAACAGGCGAAAGCTCTTCCCCACATCGGATTGAGAAGAGAGACTGACGAAAACAGATTACGGCAATATCTTGGGACGGGGAAAAAGGAATGAGAGATAAAAACACATGAAAGAGAGAAAAAAAGATTACAAACAGGGCTGTAAAGTCTCCACAACAAGGCTATCAAAGCTCTCTGAATAATGTGGTGTGATAATGATAGGAGGTTGTGAATAGAGGCTGTAATACATTTTTTATCGTTCCATGTGTGGAAAAAAAAGCTGGTTTCATCAGAAAGCCCAACTTGAAACCCTGCCAGTTCTGAAAAGGTAATGTTTGCATCACTCAGATTGTAGCTGAATGGTAAGGACCAAACATCAGCACAGTCTGTGTCTGCCTTCTAAGCAAGTTTAAGGTCTAGATGGAGCACAAAACATTTTTCAGTCTTTTGATTCCAATAAATATGAAACACAACGTAAGATTATCATCCTTTAATTGGCCTAAATTTGTCTGTTAGACATTGCAGCATTAGATGCAGGATGAGCAGATTCTGCAACAGCTTCTTCCCCACCGCCATCAGATGGCTGAACTGTTGAAAACTAAATCATGTCACAAATCGAGACTCTGCATCCCACTGATAACATTATACTAAAATAAAACTCAATTCAAATGTCTTCTACTGGAATTTTGCACCATATATATTTATCTAATTCTGCACGGCTCTGAACTTCCACATCAATGTAATTTTGCACCATGTTTACATTTTGATCACTGCTGCACTTTATAAATGGAAATATTCATTTTTTTACTGCTAAGCTGCTGCTCATTTACTGTCGTAAAGCTGTATAAATGAATTTTCCTTCTGTGCACACTGTATACAAAATGATAATAAAGTTTGTCTAAGTTTAAATCTAAGAAAGAAATAATATTTCCATGTAAAGTGCACTGGATTAGATTTCCGATATCCAATATCAAATCCCCATTAAACTATCCAGCTAATCTATGAATATCTGATCCAGGTATATATATATATATATATATATATATATATATATATCTACAAGGAATTAGTCTGTATCATCACTAATGAAGACAAACGATTGATGAACTACATCCAAAATTTTTCTTTCCAATAAACTACTTTTTGCCTTTTGATATTTAAGATAACTAATTAAGAAAGTACAAGAACGTATTTTAGAACTAAAACAGCAGTTATAGATGGATGTAACTTTAGAAGAAAACCATACCAATGACATACAATTACTGAGGTGATTCATAGCTGGATAGTCTATCTGGGTTTCAAATTTGAGAAAAACAAAAATCAGAGGTTTAATGAGCCTCTTTTGACAAAGTATGAGACAGATTCAGTCACTGAGTGAAGCAGAACTTGGCTTTCATAAAAAAAACACAGATACATGTTTTGCACCAGACAACGGGGAGGGGACAAGCAGCAACTTGGAGGAGAACCTTTGCAACTTCTTTCAAAAAATGGAATCAACAAATAACAGAGGCTCAAGGTAAAATATTAACCCCTATGTCTGGGACCCATCCCATTAGGACATGTTGAAAAAAGGCCCAGATAGGGTTTGCCTATGGGTTATACAGTATATTTAAGCAGACTTTATTAGTTAATGAAGGACAAGGGTAAATTAAAAAAGCTCTAATTTAATTATGAACAACTATGGCCATTTAACAGAAATAAAAAAAATGAAAACAAATTGGCATAAAACTCAGATCTGTGCATCTCCATTCAAAGCAAATATATATAAACAACCTTAAATGAGCAAAGACTCAATACAAAACTGATCACTTGTTAAAATGTAAATTTTGTAAGGAAATTCATTCATTTCTTGAATATTTATGTAATTTTTCACTGGGAGGCCAGAGTTGCAAATACGTAATTTAAAGTAAATTATAAAGAAGGTTGCAAAGCAGTTTAAGGGTTGTAGCTTCTCATATCTGTGCAGAAGAATGTTTAACTTCTCTGGTTCTGCTTGAGCTGCTGCACCACCAAATTCTCTGTATGCAAATGGTTTTAAACTCCTATTTGGTTAAATATAAGAGGTGAGAGTGCTCATTCTTTTCACACCTAAGAAAATTGTTTCTTTCTGCCGAAACCTTTTTGAGAGCTATGTTTTGAAAAAAGAAGAAGAAAAAAAAATAGATTTTTTTTTAGATCTTCTCAAAGAATTATCTAGTGAAGGTTCTTGAAATCTGTCAGGATGCAGGAGCCAGCTGATTGACCATAGCCTGTCACAAAACATCTGCCGCTGATCTGCAGGAATGATGGACTTTTTGAGGAACATGTTCAAGGATACGGCTGACATCCGTCTGTCTCCACTCACTGCAATGACGATTCAGCCAATTACCAAGAGGCAAACCCTCTTTCTGCATTTTGTGACATCTGATAGAAAAGTATGACACAGCTGGGACATCTGGCAAACATACATCAAATATTGCAGTTGCTGTGTCTTTATCAGCCGTTAACTAAACCCTAACCCGTAACACGAAACTGCTGTCTTGTTCATTTAATGCATGCATAACTGACGGGCAGATATATCAGGCTTGATGAAACAAATGATAAAGTATACTGTCGATGCACATTTCATTCAAAATACCCATCTCACACCCACACCAGATTGGTTAAAGACACTTAGACCTGGAGATCCCATTACAGAGCAGAAGGAATATAGCTTCACTTTAATTTGCAAAGGATGTAAAGCACCCATTTCCCTGTTCTAATAGAGATGAGACACAGGCAGAGACATCCTGACATATTTTTTAAAACCGGCCAAGCTGTCACATCATTAAACACTGATTTGTGAGAATTCAATTTGATGGTACAGATGTAGAGAAGTAGCCCATTACCAGATCATCAATCTAAAAAGAGACTGATGTAGTAGGCAATTTGATTATTTCAAGCTGTGTGGGGAAGGGGAAGAAGAAAATGGCCCGGACTCCTGAGGGACCTGAGCCAACAATTTATGCAATAGTTAAATGCTTAAAAACAAATCTGATGAAGTGCATATAATTCTGCATGCATTCAAAGTACAAGCAAGAAGGCTTCAATAAAAGATCCTCTCAGTTTTATTAGATTGCTTACAGAGAGCAATCTAAAATTGGCAGCAGCATCTCATCAGCATTTATATTGACGGAGCCACGGTAGAGATACATGAACCACCAGCAAACAAGATGCAAATGACGAAGGTGGTAAACGTACGGCTGGAATAAGGAGAACTACTTAGAAACTAGGGATGGGAATAGATTTAAATTTCAAGAATCGATTCTTTTTGATTTGATCCGATCTCAAATGGATTCCTGGTATTGGAAAATATTTGATAGCCGTTACCTGGTTTACATGCAGAGCTGCGTAGTGTAACAATAAGCCTGAAAAAGTATTCCATAAAAAGTATGTTTAAGTAATGAGTAACTAAAGTTGTGTTATAAAGACAGAACATGTAAAATTATGAGAAAAGTCTGCTATTTTAAAGACTCCAATAAAATAATTAAAACAAATATAATTGAAAATAACACTTCCAGGCAGATGAAACTTTCTTTTTACCTTCAATGATAACACTTACTCCTTACTATATATTAGCTTGATCTTGAAGTGAGCTTGTGTTTGAAGAAAGTCAAAATGTCCTTTTGACATAAACATTAACTCTGTGTCTATGTCTGAAGCACTTTATTATATGTATGTATATATATATATATATATATATATTAGGGGTGGAACAGTTCACAAAATCCACGGTTCGTTTCGATTCACGGTTCGTGGTCACGGTTTTCGGTTCGGTTCGATTCGGTCTATGTTGATTGTTACACCGAAATTCCATAAAAATTTATGAAATTAATGAAAAAATCCCCCAAAATATAATGGATTGTAATTATTTTAAATGATCCGCGGAAACCCTGGATCATTTCCGTATGTTTTGCTGCTTTGAATTTAATCATCTCGCGCATTTTCTCTACCATCTCCAAGGGACTCAGAGGGGAGCGGACGGGAGCCACAGTGGAGGCTGTAGGCTTTGCTTTAAGCAGGCGGTCTGGAGCGCAGCGGGGGTTGCTGACGGAGTATGAGGGATTTCGGGGTTAGCATGATATGTTGGTCATGTTGCTGTTAGCATAAACAAAACGTGTTGCACAATGCTTGCACACTGTTGCACTTTTATCCACAACTTTCTTTCCGCTGTCATCGTAGGTCATTCTAAATGCAAAGCGCTCCCATACAGCAGACCTATAAAGTGCTGCTGGCGCGTCTTCCAACTCCAGTTCTTTCTCACTCGCCAGTCCGACTCAATTCTCCACAACAACTGATTTTTTCCCCTGCTACCCCCGGCTACGCTGCTTCGCTTCTTCTTCTTGTTTATTACTGGTGGTTGGCTTTGGTCGCAGTACCGCCACCTTCTGCTCTGGAGTGTAAACGCTTCACCTATGAGAAAAAGGAGCAGCGCGTGAACCGAACGAAACACACGCGAATCGAACCGAGACAGTCGAACCGAACGGTTCGGACGGTATATATGTGAGTGTATAAAACACGGCAAAATCCTTTCGTCAACTTTACAGTCGACAGGCTTCAGCCATGTCCCGAATTCCTCGTTTTCCAGCCATTTTAGTTGAAATTTGCATTTTCCCATTCTCAATTTTTTTTTCTCAGCTCAATCTTATTTTCCGAACATACGGCTTTACGATCAACCTGAAGCAGTTCAGCGCAAACACTTGGAACCATTTATATCTGACGTAAATACAGCATTTTAAATGCCACGATAATCACATTTAAAGAATTTTAATGCCAATTAAGGCCATCATTTAAAATAAAAATTATTTAATGACGTTTAATAATTTTTAATGACCCGCGGAAACCCTGTTATTTTAAACAAGCATGTGAAGTTACTTACAATAGATGGAGTATCCAAACGTGACACAAACAAATGATTTTTTTTTAAAAGGTACTTAAGTAACTTTAAGTGAGTAAATAAATTAGATAATACCCAACTCTGATTATATGACTATAATTATGCAAAATAATTATGCTAGTATTATACCAACATTCAACAATAGATTCATACAGTAATGATAGTTGAAGCCAGCTGTAAGGATAGGTGAAGATTCATTTTTTTATTAATCGATCTTTGGTGGTATAAATACGTCTTTAGAGTTAACGTTTGAATTAATTCGGAGCTGGAAATCTTTTTTTTTTAACCCTGGTCTATAAAAAAAATCCATGTTTTTATTATCTTTTGGTCTAGAAAAGGGCACCAAAAAAGAAAAGCATAAAGCAAAAATGAGAAAATATTTTGCACTTTCCTGTTGTTGCCGATGCAGAATAGATTTAGGTTGGAGTTCAGACTAACACATTGTTTTTTGCATACTTTGTCTTCTTTGGAGTGCTTTCACCCCAAAGCTTTTGAACGCCTTTTACAGTGTTTGGGTCCTGTTTCTGGAGTGGATAATGAGGTCTGAGCTCATCCTGGAATGTCAAGAAAACTGAAACCTGGTATGAGTGAACCTGTTGCAGCAGTTCACACTTACTGTGGGAATGCGTACCATTTTTCATAGGATGACAGAAGGGGATGAATGACCTGCTTTTAATCATGTGATGGGCCTCTGTGTCAGATTTCTTTTAGAGCACAGCGATACCGAAGCAATCTGCATGACGTCATTTGTCCTGGTCTAAAAATCACTGTGTGAAAGCAAACTGTGCCAACTGAAGCTGTAGCTCACTTTAACCAATCCCTGAATAGGACCAGCAGTGTGAATGCACACTGCTGAGTCTCAACATGCAAGCTGTAAATAGATCTCCATCACAATATCTGCATCAAGCAGGAAAAAATATCCTAATCCATCCTTTCAGTGATATGATTTCTTGAGTGTGGGAAAAACTAATGTCATGCAACATTAGCAGACATATGGTGAAATATAAGCTGAAATAGTGGGATCATATAGAAGTTGAATGAAAGTGAATAAAAGTGAGGAACTTAGTCATGATCTGTGTTTCTTCCAGGGTGCCAAGTCATTTCTAAACAAAAGATCATACATCTTCAAAGAAAACAATCATTTTATAAAACATTAACATGACAGAGCTTTATTACTCTAGGATGTCTGAGGACTGTTTTTGATTGGTCAAGATTTGGTAGAAAATTATAAAGGCAGAAAACTGGAAACTGTCCTAAAACAATCAGAAGAACCTCCCTTTTGCTGCTGAGTTGTGTTGTCTGTCGCGGTTGTGATGTAGCCTACAGGACGGCACTTAGGAGTTCATTATCCAAGCTTCCCATTAGGTATGAATGGTCAGGGTGTTCGCGACCCGGCTTGGGATAAGTGTGACAGAAAATGGATGGATGCTCAGGGTTTTAGGAATAATCTTCATAATTCATAAAAAGTCTTGTTAAATCCTAAAATATGTTGATTGTTTTAAATAGCAGACAGTATAGAGCTCCATTATGACAAAAACAATGTTTTCCAACTCATAGTATAATATATAAACTCTAACGCTTTTTTTCACCTTCCTCAGGCGCCAGATGAATTGCAGCACCCTTCTTTCTGTAATGCTACGTTCAGACAGCAAGCAGCGAAGGCAGCAGGAGCAGCTAGTTTGCATGCAAAGTCAATGGTTGACGCGTATCAAGGCGCAGAAAAATGTCCAGCAGCGCGTTTTGAGCAGCAGGAGCAGCGCCTCTGAGTAGCTGAAGCAGCGCGTCGTGAGTATTTGAGCATCTGACGTGCATGACGCTCCGCAAACGCAGCTGCTGGAGTTGGAAAAATGTATCTTTTGCTGCTTGACACGCCGCATCAACCAATCAGAGAAGCTAATCTAGGAGCTGGCAGGGAGTGAAACACATCGCTGATGATACAGATCACTATGATCACTCCACTGAAACTGTTTATGAACGCCTAAATTAACTTAAATGCTGAAATTTGCCGGCAAAACATGTTTGCTTTTATTATCCTGGTGCCTGCAGTTTAAATTACGTCCATGAAAACCTTCCAGCCGCGCAGAGACGACCGGGCCAGAGGCTGCTGTTGAATGGGATTCCCAGTGACAGCGCCCCGCCGCTGTACGGGGGTTTGAGCGGCTCAGACAGTGAAATAATATTTGAAGGCAGGATGGTAATGTGGATGAACTGACAGTGCAGATTAAGTTTTCAGGTGGACTTTCTTACTGAAAAACATATTAAAACTACTTTTTACCCACTGATCGCAGCATATATAGCTGCCATTGTTACAGACAAAGAAAGGATAGGATAACTCCACCCAAGACGCATCAGACCCACTTCCGCCATGCAGCCAGAGCAGCAAAGATGCTTCAGCCGCGCGTCAGAACTAAACTGGTACAAGCATCAAAAATGAAGCAGCACACGTGTTTTTGCTGCTCTTGCTGCTTGCGGTGTGAACGGAGCATAAGGATAAAAGCAAACACCTTCATGATGTAAGTAAGTCATAAAGGTTTGGAGAAAGGACTGGGAAGTTATGGGGCAGCTTATATAGTTAATAATAATAATGTTACTTTTCTCAGGGCCAGGTTTGATCAAAGGGAGTAGACCACTTACATTTAGACTGAACACTAGATAATGGCACCCAATCAGAGAGACGCCATCTTGGTGTGACATACCTAAGAACCATCCAGAAACTTTTTTTCAGGGCTTTTTCTTCAATCTTTTTAGACACAGGCAACGACTTCCAGACAATGAGCCCAACACTGTAACTTTGTACTATTTCACTGCTAAACTGGGATTAAATCATGTAAACTGCATGAGAGTCGTTTACTATAAGAAGTGTTATTTAAAGAGCGACTGCTCCAGGCAAAAGAAGCAGAAACAAGGCCTAAAGCTTAAGTGCCTTCAGGGGGGCGATACACCTTATTAGCTACAAGAGGCAAAATAAATGTTGTTTCTGCCACCATGAGAAGAAATTTCTTGGTTCTCTTGGATCATGGAAGACATTAAAAACTTGTCTTCAGATTGTCTTTTCTAATTTAAGTTAGGATGTCTATGCTTAGTGGCCTAAAACCTACAATGGTGTCAGAGGGCTGTGTTTAATGCAATTAGAGTAGTCAAGAAAGATCTATCTAATGATTTTGAGGTCAAGTCTTAACACATCATCACAGCATTTTATACAGGGAGCAGATTTTGGTCCCTAATTCCAATTAGTTTAGCAAATTTGTTTGTTTTTTTCTCAAACCCCCTATGAATATTTGTTGAAGACAAACACTGCTTGTTAGGAGACTTTGACAAGTCCAACAGAAGAAGGATTCAGCCAAGCATGTAACCACTGAGTGTGGAAGCAAAGCTTCATCTGTTTTTTGATGGGTAGAAGGAGAACAAATCATTATTTAGCTGAATGAAAGCAAAATGCAAAAGTTCTTTTCCGATACAAAATATATCCACATTTACTGTAATCTGCGTTTACTTATGAATGAAAATGCCCCATTGTACAGCCAAGAACCAATTCCTCCAAACTAAAGCACATTCTGGATTTATTTGCCATCTCCAAGATTTCTCTTTGGACTGTTTGCTGAACAGACCACTGAGGTCTAGAGCCACACAGCAGAGCGTTTATGTTGTTGTCAATAAAAATGGTGGCACTGTACATTTGATCTCTCTTATATTTCTATACTTCCTAATGGCTCCAAATAGCGTCCAATAAGTCCAAGACTGCCTTCATAAGTGAACTTTGACACAAGCAAATAACAAATCTTGTTTGTGCTTTATAAGATGGCACAGCCTCAAACAACATTTATATGAAAAAGCCCTTCAAAACAGAAAAATAAAAGAGTACAGAAATAAATCAATAAAAAAAGGGGTCAAGCTTTGCTTGTCAAATGAAAATTGATGAGATGGTCACATCTTTTGGGTGAAAAACAAATCACATGAGGTATAAACGAAAAAAAGTGTCCTTTAGAGGTAGTTCAACCTCGAACCTTAAAGCTGTGTGGATTCCTTGATCCCACATGTAATGTGTTGAACACGACTCAAAGATGCACGAGTAGATTTTCCTTGTGCAAAGTTTCTGTAAGTGCTTAGTACCTTAAAAACAGCAGAGCAAAGAGAGATTAGCCTTCTAGGATTTAACGTTTAGCCTGCTGATGTGTTGTTTGATTCTTCAGTCTCTGAGCGGAGATTAGGACTGGGATCTTCTCCAGCTTGTCAGCGCAGCTTTCATCTGTTTTAACCTTCATTAAGTTAAGCAGACTCATTAAAACATATAATCGCAACTTTGAATTTCTTTTGAAATAAAACTGAGAAGGTTTGCCCATTAATTATATACCCCCACTTCTCCTTGCCACTAAATACCCTGCTACTGTCGAGACCCTCAGATCACTTATTAACTTTCTCTGCTTCCAATACTGTATCATATAGATAATCTCTCAGTACATACACAAACACGCTCCAAGTGTGTTTACCACATGCTCCCTGTATTGTTTACCCACTCAAACACTGATTTGTCTTCAGTTTTCGCATCATTATTGAGGCAGGGGAAAATCCCCAGCTTTTGAGATTAATTGTTGAAAGAGAGACAGCAAGGAGTATAAAGGAACAGAGCATCTGAGAAATAAACCATCTTAATAAGAACAGGCAGAAATCTCCAGCGTGAGCAAGAGTCGAATTCGGACGGGCTGATTAGTTTCCTTCTCTGTGGTGTCACTACGGAATCAGGAGGAAATAAAGGAACATCTGATGTTAAATAGAAGGAAATTAAAACATGTCATGGAGAGAAATAAGGAAATCTCCTGTAATTTTTAATTACAGGTCAGTTCAGGGTATAAATCTTCACCCAAATATCTTAACTGTTCGACTCCAGGATGCTTGAGCTTCTCAAAGAAGCCTGCGTCTGGTTGGCAGCCCTGACGGAGCTCACTGTCTAACAAGCAGTGACTACAAAGGCAAATTGTTGTTCAGTGCAAGAGACATAAATTGAACGTGTTTATTGATGCCTGAAGGACACTTTGACAACCAAAGAGGAGAGAAAAAAACAATCCGGACTGTTTCTTTAGGTCTGTTTTCTGTCTCTTTGAAGTTTGAACTGTCAGAGGAAACCGCGTCCTGAGAAAGAACTGAAAAAGTTGTGGGACTGTCAGTTTTAAGGCTGGAAACAGCACTTTGGGGAGTGATCGCTTGTAGCATTATAGTGTTGTTAGGCGAGGAAGGTTGGGGGAGTGTTTGGGCGTCATGGTTAATGAACAGCAGAAAAAAGCCCCAAAGAAACTGTCCAGAAGGGAAAGCTCGCTATCAAAGTACAGCCTCCATCCAAAGAAAACTACATGTACACTGACTAGACTGACTAACAAAACAAACAAAAAAATCTGTTTATTTTGTGCTGGTAACCCATTTCATTCTAGAAATGACTTAATTTTATTGATTTGAATTTGTGAATGTTATTTCTACCCATATTTTAGATGTTTTGTTTTTTATCTGTACTGTTGTATTATTTATTTATCTTTTTTTGGTACAGCACTATGTTTTTTTTTAAGTGCTTAACAAATAGAATTAGATTTGAAATGGATTTAGAAACAAAACCTTTTATTTAATTTCTGTAATGAAATACTGCAAGAAGATTCTGACTTAAAACCATTTATGTTTGTTTGCTTTGTTTATTTTTACATGCCATGTTGAATTTGTTTGAGTTTTGCTTCAGATTTCAGCTTTCCTGCATTAAAGCTCAGTCTTATTAACGGCAAATAACTGTCCACACCGTCTGAAGAAATATAACTGGCTTTTATAGAGTATTAATTTAAAAAAAAATATTTATCTATAGAATACAGATTTCGTATCCTGTTCTACTACAGAGGTAAAGGAAAAGAACAAAAATGGCAACCCTTTGCAGCCTTAATCACTCTTCTATATTCTGAAAAAAAAAAATTTGTCACGATGAGACACCAATAGGCTCAGGGTAAAACTTTTCCAAAACATAAAACCTTGACTTACACTAGGAAACGTATACATGATATAGTAGAGCAAACAACATGCAGTAACACAGTTTACCTTGACAAGCAGACATTTATAGATATTTTCATTGTTTATTGAAGAGGTGAGCATCCAAAAAGTGAACTCAAATGATAATAGTACTTAAAAAATGATTTCTCAAATATATAAGAATAGAGCAGTGTAACTATCCAACTTTAATCAAAAAAATACTTAAGAAAATGTAATTAGTTTCTATCCACCTTTAGCTGTAATGGAGTTAAGGAGAGGTAAACCTAAAAGAAAATATGAAGAGTATAGAAAAATGTTTATATAAATGGGAGGAATTGTCTTTTTCTTCTTTCTATTAAAGAAATGGGGAACCTTTTCGTGATACTGCTCTACGTCGGGATCCTGAGCACATTATGTGGCTTCAGCAGTTTTTATACACAACTATTCTATTAAGAAATAAGACTAATCTGAAAAAGATGTTGAAATGTTAAGGTTTTGGACAAAAGAAATTCAACTTATTTAAAAGAAACAGACATTGTGTTGCATACCTCCTTACAGTGATGCTGGATTTCTTTTAAGCTCTTCATGCTGAACTTATTGGTGACTGCTGACCTAGACCTGTTTGCCGTTAGGAGGAGAAATATGGCAGAGACCCAAAGAAGGAAAAAAAGCTTCCTAGGTACAAAGGAACAAAATAAATTGAAGGTTGTAAAAACAATTCTTTGAAAATCAGTTAGCTGTGCCTGCATGTACTTGGTATTCTCTTGGTTTAGTTAACCATGCTCTTAAATGTTCAATATAATTGGTGCTTATGTGTTGTTTTGAGCTGTGTTCTCAGCTGAGGATGTCGATAGAAACAGGACTAAGCAGTACTGCACGTAAAACATTTGTTTAGGGAGGGTTAATGAGTTCCAAAATCAGGCTACAATAATTAAAAGATTAGATATTAGTAAAGATATTGTCTAAATGTTACCAAAATCACTACTATTAGTCGTTTATGTCACCCTACTGAATAACTACAAGATATGTTTGGGATTTTTTTTTTTCTCAATCTGCTTTTTAAATTACGGACTCTTATCCCGCTACAGCATTTTAAATCACTATTGAAAACCGCTTGCACAGAGAATTGTAACTGTTATTCTAAAGTCTAGTTTATGATTGATTTTATTATGTTGTTTTTATGTGTTTTTATATGTCTTATTGTACTGCTGCCCCTTGGCCAGGTCTCCCTCGAAAAAGAGATTTTATCTCAAGGGACTTCCTGGTAAAATAAAAGCTAAATAAAAAAAATAAATAAAAATAAAATAAAAAGCACCAAAGGTTTTTTTTTTTTTTTTAATGAAAACACTAGTTCATCTCTTTTGTTTAACAGGATATATTTATACCTTAAACAGACATAAGTCAGATTTAAAAATAATATTGAAAATGTGGAGGTGTAAATTGGTAAAAAAAAAAACCCTGAAACATTGGTTGAGACTCCTTTGATACGAGGCCATTATAAAACAACGGTGTACCCTAAAGTTGTAGCTCATTGGAGTTATTGGCGAAAGCTTCATGCTGAAACTCCAGAGACAGGTCTGCCTCCCTGACTCCCAGCATTAACTGTGGGCAAAGGCATTTGTCTCATATCCTGTTCATCCAACTTGCACACACCCACATGCCCTTCCATTACACAAGCTCTGGGGACTGGAGCAAATTTCACATCAAGTAGTTTGCCTGGCAGGCAAGGCTTTCTGTGCATTCCATTAACTAAAAACAGAGGCCTAATTACTTCCTTGAGATCAATAGAAATGATACAGACACATGCACAACGCAGCTTAAGGTGGGGAGAGAGGAAGTAAGGTAAAAAGAAAATAAGATGAAACTTTAAGGGTGACTGTTGAGTGTATTTATTGCATCGACTTTACAGATAAGGGACAATAGAACCAAAATGTCTTCATCAGCAGTTTCTGCTTTCATCCAAGAGACAATAGGCTACTTCTGCCAGCAAAAAAAAAAAAAACATCTGCAGAATATATGAAAGCTGCCTAAAAAAGACCAGATAGATTGAATTTTTAAGTGAAACAAAAAGGCCCTAGTTTTTACAAGTGACATGACAACCATCGCACCACAGAGTTAATAAAAGAACAGGCCCATCACCAGAGCATGTGACACATCAGCATATATGGCTAAAACCATGTTTCGCTATCTCCTCCACGTGGTTGCTGAGGAAACCTAATGGGCACTCTGTCGCCATGACTACCTCTAAGCAATTCAACCAATCTAAGCTTATGAAGTGACAAAAAAAAGAGGACTTTCTTTTTCTTTTTTATTCATATAAATTCGCTCAGATAAAGAGCTTTATACTGTCACACTTTAAAACCTTTTTAGACTTGATAGAATAACCAATAAAGTACATATCTGGTCACTAGATAGTGAACCTATTTCATGGGGCATGTTACGTACATGCTTAAACAAAAAAACATTTTCTCATGAAACAAATTAGGTCACATAAGCCAAGCTTTATGTTTTCATTAGGAATGCACCGATCCACTTTTTTCACCCCCATACGACACCGATATTTGAAGTTTAATGTTGGCCGATACTGATCTGATACCGATACCAAAAACAGCACTGAATTATTGCCTAAAAATGGTTTTATTGTGTGGGGGAAAAAAACTGGGATCATTCTTCTGTGTATATGATCTGATTTCCCTTTTCTTAAAATAAAATAGGAAACAACACGAATATAAATATTATGACTCAGTTATTTATATCTGACTTGGTCAACATGTAAAAAAAAGTGTCATTTTCATTATCAAGTATCATCTCTGTGATTTTTTTAAGGCCTGTATACTATACATGGAAAAATGTCACTTCTGTCCTTTGCTTCCATCAAAGGTAGCTGCTTCCCGCTGCTTCTTTTTTGTTTGCCGAGTCCGATAATCTCAGCATGTTCCTTGTTATGAAACTTCTAGAGGTGTTTCATTAAGTTGGTGGTGTTATAGTTTGAAGATTTAACACCGCCCCTTGGAGCATTTCTCCTACAAATAAATCCTTTTGCTCGCTCCATCATAAACAATGTGGCTGTGTTGTGTTCTTGCGCTGCCGCATGACGGCAGAGCATAGCATAGAGTTAGAATGAATAGATCGGTCCCTATATCGAGTCAATTGTCACCGATGCCGATAATTATTTTTTTTATATCTGGACCGATATCGATAAAAATATCGGATTGGTGTATCCCTAGTTTTCCTACTAATTTTTGAGCCAAAATAAAAAACCTAGAAATAAGCTACTGTGTGCGCCATCCGGTCGCAGTACTGCGGATCAGAAAGCAATATGGCTACAAATGATACAAGTACTATAGCCTGACCCTCCTGAAATGCTTCATGGTAAAGTGATAACTCAGTGGGGTCGAAAACAAACCAATTGTAATTAAATAAAGAAATTAACACCAACTCTAAGTTCTAAGAAATCCTCCCCAGAACCTCCTATTAGAAAATCAAAAATAACATTTCAGTTTTTACCAAATGGAAGTAAAAACAATTGCTATTTCCACAGTAAGTGCATGAATTTGATCTTAACTAGTCTTCTAGATCAGGGGTCTTCAACATTTTCCAGGCCAAGGACCCCCAAACTGATGGCAAGATGGAGCGGGGCCCCCCTAATTATATATATTATATGAAATTGTGTTAAATCAAAGTGGTCCTATAGTCACTCTATTACAGATGGAGTAATGTAACGAAAGTAATTTCTCCCTGTGATTATTAATGTATTTCTGATTCTGATTCCGCGTTGATTGGACAGGTGTTGTGAATGAAACGGTGCCAAGCTTGAAAGAGCTGCTGGGTGTCGCTGAATGTGTGCATTGATGACTGAAGGACATCTTCTGCCTCCATTTATCTGTTTTATACATTGTGTAAAATTCATGTTAATGTGGATTTAAAGACATTTCAATTAGAGTAAAAAATTGCAGAGCGTTCCCCGTGCAGTACCTCTGTGGACCCCTAAGAGTCACGGACCCCCTGTTGAAGACCTCTGTTCTAGATGTTAGCAGCTGTGTCAGAACCAGCCCCCGCTTCTTTCAATCAATCAATCAATCAATCAATCAATAAATCAATCAATCAATCAATCAATCAATCAATCAATTAATCAGTGAGTCAGTCAGTCTAATCAAACGTTGTTTGGATTTGACTTTATGATCATTACTTTCATTAATAATGAGGACATTGATTCATGCATCCACCAACTTAGCAGGAACATCTTAGGGCAAGTCCGCATGAAAGTTGTCTCAGTCAATTGATCTAGATGTATTTTTATAGCCCTTTACAGAAACCAGCAGCAAACTAAGCAGAGTCACAACATACAATAGAAAAAGTGAACATATAAAACAGTAAATTCAAAAAGGTTACAAAGGACCAAAAAAAAAATGAAATTGTCACACATCTGCTACTTATTTAAAGCCAGCCTGAACAGATATGTCTTGGGTTTAAAGCTAAAAAGAGCAATTTGACCCTACCGATTATACCTTGACCATGGGACTTCTAATACCAGCAGATTTGAAGACCTCAATGATCAGCTGTGGTCCTGCAAAGTTTACATCAAATTTACAGCTTTAAAAACAAACAATAAAATCTTAAAAACTATTCTAAAAGGCACCGGGAGCCAAAGCATGGTATGTATGATGTATTTGTTAGAAAGCGAGTGGCAGTATTTTGCACAAGTTGAAGGCATGAGATGGGCATCTGATTCAGACCAACATAAAGAGCATTACGATAAACCAACCCTAAACTAATAAAAGCATGAATGGCCTTTTCTAGGTCATGCCTACTCAGAAAAGGATTTAGCCAGCAGCCAAAACTGGAAGAAGCAAATTTTAACAAAATGACTGATCTGCTTATCAAATTTCAAGCCAATATGGTGTAAGATGCCAAAGCTCCCAAACTCTATGATTGTTCTGGTCATAACTGTGCACAGCACAAAATATTCAGCTGTAATAGACATGCCCAGCCATATGTTGGCGCTGTGATATTAACACAGGATTAGGGTTGTCACGATACTAAACTTTTCAACTCGATACCGATACTAAGTAAAATATTCGATACTCGATACCCTTTTTGATACCACAAGAATAAAAACAAAGACTCTAAAGTTCAACAGAAATATTTTCATTACTAAAAAAATACAATAAATAAATAAAAAAACAATAAGAATAATATTTTGAGGTTATACGATGTGCACAATATTAAGCAAGCTTAATAAAAAACTTACATAATTAAAATTAAGTGTTCCTTTCTTGGCTATGTTTTGCAGACATAACAATGACACTAGCCAAACCAGTTAAACAAAAATAATTCTCAGCAGCTGCACCTGTTACAAAAAAAGTCTGAAACTGAAAAATGCACAGAATTATTCCATCACACAGAGTTCAGAAAGTGCATTTTCCACTATTCTGCACTTTAGATGGCTGTATCGATACTTTTGAAAATGAGTATTGTATCCGGATACAACGTTTCAGTATTGATACTTTTTTGAGTATCGATACTTTTGACAACCCTACACAGGTTCACAAACAAACCACTGAGAAAAGCACCAGCGATGCAAGGTAAACAAAGCAACATGGCGGCTATGAGGTAAATGCGAGGTAAATGGTCTGTGAGGCCAGGGCGGCCAAGCAGAATTTCCACACCGCACACCTATATAAATTTATAACTACACAGACAGCTCTGTACGGAAAAAGTTCCCCACCAGTGAGGGTTTTGCAAACGTAAACATCTAAAGATATTTTGTGATTTAGCTCAAAAACACCACTGCTCTCAACAAATTCTCAAACTATTCCCAAGAAATGACCGTACCTCTTAAAGGCACTAAGAGGCTTTGAATGAGATGTAAACAGCCGTGTTTTCTACTTCCTCCTTTATAAAAGCTGCAGACATTATCATTTTCCACATAGTTTGTACGCGTGTCAAGTATAACCAACCCCTACAGAGGTAGGTTGAGCTACGTCATTGTCAAAACTTGAAAATTAGCAAAACTACACCCAGTTTTGAATCCAATCTTGCCTAATGGGCTGCAAAAAGTTCTCCATATGAACAACGATTTACCAGAATTATTATGCATCTTTTTTTTGTCATTTTTACACCTAAATGTCTACTTCCCTTCATTAGTTTTTCACCTTGTTAATGGTTATTTATGCAGGCGGTATCGCTACCCTCACTCGTGCTTTGGCCACCATTGTATTCTGTTTACATCTGCCGTTATGTGCAAACCGGAGGAGGTGCTGCTTACTAAAGGCTCTGCTCCTCATTGTGCCATTTGGCTTCCCAGCATATGAATATAAAAGAAGCCTTGACTTATGTAATTATGCAATTGATATAGTCAGTTATTATCAAAAAAACGTCTTTTATCTCAGAAATTTAGTGTGTAAAAATAATTTTTCCCAAACAGTAAACAAAAATCAGACAAATGCTCTCCTTAAACATAGTTTTGTTATCTTTTGACAGATGTCCGTCTCACTTGCTCTAATCAACCCAGTTTTTTGTGGGTTGATCATTTCACACCTAGATCTGCCAGTGCATCACATAGCTTTGGTTTATAAATAAACTAAATCGACTTGAAAGAACACATCCATACTAGAAAAAATAAATAAGTGACATATATTTACATTACTCTTTATTCTTACAAATCCCATTACTGTGAGCTTAAAAGGTGTTAACACAAGAGACGGTTAATGTCACTGTAAAGTATGTATTGACCTTAACTATGCATAGGAACAACATAATGACATGGTGCTAACATTTTCATTAAAAAAAGTGTCTATCGTCTATTGAATAAAAATATATTTTTTATCTCCTTCTGCTCTTGCTGCTGTTTAATTGTTTTACTTCATCAATCAATAAGGAAGGTGGTGGTTCAGCAAAAAAGAATTGCTGCCTAGAAGAAGTAAAGGGGTTTGGATGCAACCAAAGTTGAACACAGCTCTGTAGTCTGGATGCATTAGAAGGATGTGACGACTGGGCACCGATAAGAAAAGGACATTACTGCATCGACCATTTAAGTTCTACTCTTAAATAATGATCCACAGATAAAAGTTAACAAGAGCAATAGTGTCAGGAGACCCGACAAATCATTTTGAAAAAATACAGAAACCTACTTGTTTTGGATGTGTTCATTTACTGATTTAATTTGAATTATTTTCAATTTGCACTGGAACAGAGAATTACAGGACTAATTTTCATAAGTCAGCGTGGCGTTGACCATGCGATAAGATGGGGGGAAAAAAACACTGATAAAGCAGCACATACAGAAAGGCTGCGCAAATAAGCATGGAATACACATTTTCTGTGGTAATACCAAACAGGCTGATTGCATCGACTCCACATTCCCCAGCAAGAAAAGAATCTCTGGAAAATGATGTTCAGGCTCTGCATTTGGCCCTGTCCGCCCAGTGACGGCTGAGCTGTTGTCATACGCAGAAGGTGACAGCGTCTTATCAGGAGCTGCAAATTACAACGTGGGAATCTTATCAGCGGCAGCCAATTAGAACCGCGGGAGTAGCAGCGAGGAAATGTCAACAGCTCAGTGAACTTGCCAGGGTTCTTATCAGGCCACGCCTCTTCATACAGGCAGCTTTCTTTGAGTATGTCATGGCAGTAATGACTGCCGGAGCAATGTTGTGACAAGAAGGGCTGAAGGAATAACCCGGTCTCAAAAGAGCAAGCCTCCCAGAAAGACTCCATACTTCCTGAGAGCTGCCAAAGTTTAGCAGGTTTTTGACAGCTGACGACTAAAAAGCAAAGAAATTCTTTCATTTTCAACCTCAGCCGGGTTTGTGTCTAGACTGAACACCAAAGGTTATAAAAGATGTTAAAAACTAGACATGTAAAAGTACACACAGAGGCACAGTTATGCAGTACAGCAGGGGAATGGCTGAAAACTGGGTCACCTACTTAGGAAAATTAAGTTTTTATAATATCTACTCTTACAGTAAGACTCAGGATCAGACATAAACAATTTTTTACATCTTTAAGAAAAGACATCGTAGGTCATGAATGAACATGAGCGCTGATGCTCCTCTAGCACAAATTACACCCAAAACAAAATACAAACTTAACAGGTAAAGAAATATGTTTTTTTCCCCATTAATTTGCAGCATACTTACATAAATATTCCTGTTATATTTAAATTTGAATAACATCCACAACTGAATGAAAAACAGGCTCCAGAAACACATTTCAGCAGCAGACAACTTCCCATTTCCAGAACAAATGCAAGGACTGTATTAATTTGTCTCAAATATTAATTTTGCATCGCCTGGTCTTGCCTTTGCCCAAAGTTATCCTTTTGAAAATGATCCTGTGGAGGACAGCTGCTTTATTTAACATTCTTACCACATTTATTGTTCTTGGATTACACTAAGGGTACAACTAATAGCTATTTTTATATCAAATGACAGCCAATACCTGTCATGATGCTCGTATGAAATGTTGACCTTAATAGCATGAGCAGTAATACAGATAAATGAGAGAGAATGCCACCAGGGGATTTCTTTACACACTACTATGCACGACTTCCATCGTCCCTGGTCATAGGATTGATTGGGGATGGGAGGTACATGCAGCTGGCACTGGAACTTAAGACCACATGAAAGATTCAAGTGACCTCCACTGACTGGAAAGCTGTATATATAAAAAGTTACCGATGGTCCTGTGAATTTTTCTGTTCATTCTGTATGAATGAAGATACCTGTAGTTCTTTTAATTATCTTTTCTGTTAAAGCAGCCAGGGGTGGAAATTTGCGCCCTCCACTGGCCATCTATGACAGAGGAGGGGAGGCTTTAACAGTTCACCAGCCACGGTAGGGGGTTTCAATTCAAACAGATAAAAATTATTTCTAGGGCATCGATGCAACCAAGTCACTTCTAGTCTTTTATTGTTTTCACCAGAAGCAGAGCAACTAAACAGTAATTATAGGAAGATGATGTTAAGAGCTTCACATACTAGAGCCTACAGTAATTGACTCCATGGATGTCCAAGTATGAATGAGGCAGACGGGCTGGTCTATGCTTCATGCATGGAATGCTGCTGACACTGGGTTTGCAGTATTTTACTAGGCTATACAATAACAGCAGAAAACTGATCAGGATATCTTTGTTCAAATCAACGGACTACTGACCTTACGACTTGGAGAACAACTTTGACATACAAGATTAGTATATTTACCTGCCTAAGAGACTTTGTAAATCATATGATGCCAGTTATTCACTGTTATTGATAAAGATTAAGTCCATAGAACTACGTAGATTAACTGTCATAAGAAGGCCACTTAATAAAAGGTACATGAAATAAAATGAAAAAAAACAAATTACTGTTTAGATGTTTATCATTCAGATGGCAGATTTTCCACAGATGGTACAGAGCATTATTCATATTTTACACATTCACTGTAATAAAGTAAGATACCCCCGATATATATATATATATATATTTTTTTTTTGGCTCTGTCAGTTAAAGGCATGTTTTAGAGTCTTTACACTCCAGTTAACCATTAATGGATTACTAAATTAGTAGAAGATTATTTCAATAATTAATCACGATTAATCCAACTAATTGGTTCAGACCTTATATATATATATATATATATATATATATATATACACACATATATATATATGTGTGTGTGTGTGTGTGTGTGTAGTGGTGGGTAAGAAAATTGAACTTCCCTTGAAAGCAGCATTGTTGAACAAGGCTATAAGTAAAACCATTGATAGCAGAAAACCCTCAGGTGTAGAAATGCATCAAATTCCTGACAAAACCTGGCAGTCTTTTGGCTTGGAATAATAATGACCCTGCAGCTTTAAGCAACAACTTCCCACCAGAGAAGATTCATAGCATGTCTATAGGAAATACTGACTAATTCAGTCAAACTTCTTATCTCCATAAAAAGGGTTATTTTATGCATTCATTATCCTGTTACATGCATATGATAATATCCAGTTTTAAATTCACTTTATGGTTCATTTTACAAGGATTATTGTAAGTTCTCTGAAACAGAAGCATTTTGATAGTATTTAGAAAAAGGTATATATAGGAGAGCAGCAATAAGGAAAATACAAACAAAAAGGAAAACCTTAATCTAATTGGACAGCAAAGCTATAAAAATGTAATTAAATGTGTATTAACATGAGCAGACAAATCTCTCTTCAACATTAAAGGTGCTGCTCTGTAAAGAAGACGCCAAAGCTGACTTCATTTGGCATTGGCAAAGTCAGATCAGAAGGCAGACATAAGAAGCTTTTTAAAGAGACTATTTTCCAAAGTAAGTGTTTGTGGTTCTCTTAGGGCAGAAAAAAGAGCAAGATTTGAGCAGATAAGCAAGCTAGACAGGGGATGGAAAGATGTTCATCTTTTATACTTGTGTTTTGAATTCTGTCTGGGAACTTGCTGCATGTGGAAATGTTAGCATCTCTCTGGAAAGCTCAGAGTTAAAGGAGCTCCACCTTCAGGAACATCAACACACGGACAGCTGTTTTTGTAAAGCTCGCTGTATTAATAATCAACATAAAATCCTATCAGCTAAAATCTTTAACGGCAAGTCAAAGCTTTGCAAAAAGACAGAGATTGAAAGTTGGGCCTCAAAATGCAAAATACTGCATGTTTGACTTCTTAGAACAGATGCTGATAAAAACCACTGATACAAAGTTCTCTGGGGATACACAAAAATGAAAGCCGTTAAAGTCTTACCAAAAGCACTTTGTTTCCCTTGCAGAGCCTTAAACCAGCAGCTTAAAGGCAGCTCTGGCCAAGGACATTCAAGTTGGAATTTAATAACTCTAATTATCTGGTTTGCTGACTTTAGATTAAACCCATTAGCTCTACTTATACAATACAAACACCTGAGGGGGAACTCGGTCTGAACAGAGGAAAGTCAAGAGGCTGTTGACAATAGAAATGAACTCTGACCTGTAAAAACAAACGCTTGATCTTAATTTAAAGCAGCACAGGTCAGAAAATGGCATTGTTAAAAACAACGTAAAAGCTCATATTTAATCTAAAATTGAAATGTTTATCTTACCTGCTCCTTTTTTTTTTTTTTTTTTTTATTTAGCTTACTGGACAGGTGGTCTGTGGAGTTCAGGTCTGGGAACAGGGATGGCCAAATGAAAGACTGTTTGTTGAACCAGCAGGGATATATTTGGACAGTATCCAACTGAGAGGGGCTCACATTTCCTTTACCCAAAGACGCAACCACATTTTTTTTTTAATCTCCTGGTATGTCAAACAGTTTATGGTGCAAGGGACTTGCACCATAAACTGTGTCCCATAAGGGACTTGTAGATAGAAAGGTGCTCTCAGCATCGGTCGTCCAAACGTTGCTGGACGAGAGGGGCTTTTCTACTTTTTCCTTTTTTTTTTACTCCAAACCTAAAAGCACAGGGGTTATTGTCAAACGTCCAAAAGAACAAAATTAATCCATCTAAATGTTAAATAGTGAAATGTGCACAATCTCCTTTCCCCTCTGGAATGAATATACTCAAGAATTTTTTTTTTTTTACCAAAATTTTCATACTTTAGGAAGATATTGTGAATAATATACATATTTTCCCAGTATAAATAAGGATATTATCACAGAAACATCATTATAAGTAAAGAAATATTTCTAAGCATTGATTTTTTAGCACCTTTAACAGTTTCTTGTCAAGGCAAACTGACATTTTACAATGTATATCTTTTCGAAAGGGACTTCACATACAAATAAAACCCCAAAAATACTTTTTAGGTAAAAATAACACTAAAGTAAAGTATCTCCTATTACAGAAATAAAAAAATCAACATATTTTGTGAATCCAAAATATTTATACATTTTTTGCTCAAGACCAGATTTTCACTCTTATCTCGATCTTATATAGCTTTCTAAATTAAACTTAATGAGAAAAAATAACACTTTCAAAGTTTAACTCATGATTAAAAGTAATTTACTCTAATGTTTGCCCTATTTATCATTATGGATACTTTGGTAAACTAAATATTTTATCTTCTCTTAATCTCTCCAGATTAAGATAAAGTAGTTGTCAGACCCAGGCATGTCAACAACATTCTAAGAATTCGGACAGACGGGCTGTAGTTTGATAGGACAGCTTAAAATGCTGTCAAACATTTAAATAAGAAGAGATCTTACATTATAAAAACATAAAAAACTCAAGAAAGATTCAAAACTGCTCCAAACCTTGCCAATGCGCCTGTTATATGCATGAAAAACTAATCCACAGCAGTCCATTACGCTGTGCACACATGAGCCAGGAAAGCTTTCTACCATCTCTGTAGGTTGCTCTCCATTTGAACATTGTCGAAATATTTGACGAAATGCAGGTAGAAGGCGAACACAAACAACTTTTCTGATATAAACAGTGCTCTGCATGACCAAATGGGGTGAATACAGAAAACTGCAGGGGTGAAGCACTACTTACAAGCTACAAAAGAAAGTTTCTAGATCTGATCTGATACTGTACACTGAAGAAACAGCAAAATGTTAGCTTTCCACCTTGCTGTATTCCCCAATCAGGCTGAAGCAGAATCCTATTCAGACCTCTGCAGTGAAAGCATGTGTGCACAGACCTGTAATGAAATAGGGGGCATGTTGGCATAAAAAGTTTGTGTGTGGGGGGGGCATGCATACACATCAAGCTGGTTATACCTTTAATGTCTAGCAGTGAGAAGCAGCTGGTATGGATCAGTTAACCCCACTGAGGGCTGTGGGGGAAGCAGACGGAGAAGGAAAGGTGTTGATAGAAGAAGAGTGAAGCTGCAGGGTGATGGTGATGAATATGCCACTGTGAGCGTTGTGCAAGTCAGAGAAAAAAGGAGTTCTCTGTACATTCTAGTATTTTCCAAGCTTAGGTTCCTTTTTTTGTTGTTCAGATACCATCGAACAACTCAATTTTAGCTACAACCTGAAATCTAATGTCAGATGAGGCTTTTAATTACAAGATTAAAAAAAAAACCCATGTGCTTGATTAGGCACAGCAGGCAAGTTCAAATGCCTACAAAGGTTAGCTCAAACAAAATGTAGCTCCATTAGTGGCAGAAACAAAACTGATCTGCATCAACATGATTAATAATTCATCAAGTAATCCAGCCTATCAGATAGTGCTTCTTCTTTGGTGTTTCAGGGCCTGCTCAGACTTGTAGAGATCTGAGAGTCGCTGGTGGCTTGATGAACACTATAGATAAAACCTCTCAATAGCTCTCACATTTGTAATTGAAGCATCTGAGCCCTTAAATCTTGGTGGAGCCGTCTCTTTTGGAGAACATGCACTCAAGAGGAAATGGCGTATTTGATTTCAACTGAGGGGGAATGGGGGTGCTACAAGAAAAGTACAAGATTAGAGCCCTTCTTTACATATGCATAGGCACCCAGGCATGTGGTGATGTGTCCTTTCTTCAGTATTGTTCACCTGAGGTGGTTTAAAGGATACAAATGTGTAGAAAATGACAAATATGAGAAAAACAAAAGTATTTTCCCACCAGCCGAAAAACGCGTTTAGACCCGGGAACAATCAGCTTTTAGCTTTTAGTTTGACCCGTGTTGAACCGGGTCAAACAACTAGGCAAGCGACCAGGTTAAATTCGCCCTCAAATATCTTGGGTCCGATCGGCATACAGTGGGAACATCAGACCCGGGTTTAACCCGTTAAATTAACGTGAGAAAGAGGCTTTATAAGCTGCCTTCTGAGACACACTGAAGACTGATTGGCAGGAAATAACCAGTACACTTAATTCAACCTCAAACTTTATGTTTAGATCAAAATGTGGTTTGATAATATCAAATGAGGCAAAGGATTGTGGCTTTGTGACCAAAGGAAAGTACCTATTTATTCAGTAAGGACGAAGGCCTTATGTTGCTTTTCCAGCATAGAGTCTCTGACTTATATGAATAATCTGGCATGCAACAGTTGTGCTCATCCACCTCAGTCTGCAAAGAAATGTGCTTTCTTGATTGCATCCAAACCCAATCCGTATCTTTTGCTTGTGGGATTTACGTCTTTTGTCACCACAATAATCCAGCTTCTTCAATAAAGCAAAAATAAAGAACGATGCGATAATAGTTTATCCTTAACCTGTTAACATCCACCTCATTTTGGGTAATCCTCGCCTATTTTGCATACCCAAATGGAAAATCAGATAACTTGGGAACTGTAAGCCCAAATTACATGTGCAATACATTATTTGAAAGCTAACATCCTCTAGTTTCCTAATATATAAATACATTTTTTTTTTTTTTTTAACAGTGTCCTGTCTGGCAAGGTGGCAATAAGAATAATTGTCTTGATGCCAAAAGGAGCCCAACAGATTTTACTTTCACAAGTGTAGCGGTATGGCAATTGCCATACTGCTCCACTTGTTTCATGCATATAAATTGCTTTATTATAATTATGCAGGGAGTTTTACAGTTCATATGGACACTGCAATGTAAGCAGAGCAGAAAAAACAGAAGAAGAAAAAGGAAAAAGAAAAAGAAAAAAAAGGACAAAAGATGAAAGAAAGAGGAGATAGGAAGGAGACAATGACAAAACATTTTCAGTCTGCTTCATCACCTGTAACGAGATGAAAAAAGAACAGCACAACCAAAAGACATGGTACGAGATATACAATAAAGCAACACCTTGAAACTATCGCTAAAGTAATATTATTAAGTCTGACATGTACTCTGTGTTACCTGAAGATATGAATGTGGGGTTTCTGTTTGGAAGTGAATCTCTAGGTACCTGAAGCCTAGCACCAGTAGTTGTTTGTGAGGGTGAACTTGTGCATGTAAAGTTTTAACCGTAGAAAAAATGCTCAATAGTGGTTGTGGAGAGCCGGAGAGGCACACCCCCCAGAGCACTGAGTCCAGCGCCGGGAGACCCAAAGCCCCAGGCGCCCAAAGGGACCCCAGAAGCGAAGGCACCAAGGCGGGGCCAGCCCCGGAAATCAGACCCCCACCAAGGGAGGAGGAGAGACAGCCACGAAGAAGCCCCCCAGCCACCGCCCCGGGGAGCCGCGGGGACGAGTCCGCGGCCCCGCCGGCAGCCGGCCACCCTGAAGTAGGGCCGGGCACCGAACACCAGCCCCCCCACGGCACCGACCGAAACGCCCCAGCCCCACAGAGCACCGAAACACGCCCCGCCCCCCGGCACCAAGCCCCGGTGACCGGCCGCAACACCCACCGCGACCGCACCACCCAGGAAAAACACACAGGCGGCCCCGCCTGCGGCCGGGGCCCATGCGCATCCACCGCGAACCGGCCGCGAGCGCCGCGGGACCCCCCCAAAACGCCCCACCCCGCCAAGACCGACGCCAACAGCGCGCAACGCAACACACCGCGCACAGAATCGACCCAAGAGCAGAAAAGCCGCCCGGCGCAAAAACGCAAGAAGAGCAGACCGCAACCGGCGCAACCACCAGCAGCCTGAGGGGCAGCACAAAGCCAGAGCGGAGCGAACCACGCCGCTCCCCCACCAGACGAAGCCAAAGCAGCACAGCTACGTCCGCCGCCCGCACCAGGCCCTGACACGTGGCCAGAGCAGCTCCGCCGCCCCAGCCCCCCAACGCGCGCCGGCCAGAGCCACTCCAACCCCCCACCCGCCCCGCAGCCTCACCCGCCGCGATCAGCTGGAACAGAGCAGCTCTGCCATGCCTCCAAGAGGGAAAACCCACCCGAATACCCAGTCAGCGCAGCCAGCCCGCCCACACCGGTCCCCTAACACCACCCCCGCCGGAGCCGCCCGGACCCCCACACACACGCGGCGCGGCGCCAGCAGGACCCCCACCCAGCAGGCCCGCCCGCCCCCCAAGAAAACAGACATAACAACCCCCCCCCCCCCCCCCCCCCCAAAAAAAAAGGAGCCCCCCCAATGCGACAGTGGACACCAGACACCGACCCGCCCGCAACCGCTCCCCCCCACCGAGGAAGAAAAAGAAAAGAAAGAGAAAAAAAATAAAAAATAAATAAATATGTAAATACATTAATTAATTAATAATTACAATTAAAATAAATATGCAAGAGGAGAAGTGCGAGCGGAAAAACCGGAGCCCAAAACAGGACCCAAGACCCGCACCCCACCATGCCGTGCAGCTCCCCCCCCCCGAACCGATACCACAGAACCGGCATAGGAAAAAAAAAAAACACCGCCCAGGAACCGGCATCGTAGCGAAGGCACCGACACCGAAAATCCCCGAACAACAGCCAGCCCCACCCCGAAGTGGATCCAGTCCCGGGCCCCAGGGATCCGAGGCCCCAAGGGCACCCGACCCCCAGACAGGAGCCCCAGCAAAGCCCAGGCCGGCCGGGGCCAGCGGAGAGGCCGCCAGGAATGAGCCAGCAGCCCCCCGGGCATCCACCCCCAGACCCCGAGCTCCACCATTGCACTGGTGAGGATATAAATTAAAATTGGGTGACTAGAGCACAGACCAACCTGTCTCAGTTCAAACATGACTCAAAGTTTTTTTTTTTTTTTTACTCTCTGAAATTATAGGTCTTTTTTTTGAAAAGTAGTAATAAAGACATTCTTGAGAAAAGGCAGGTTTTATTGTATTATATTTGTTCTACATCATGTGAAACACAAATGCAGAAAATATCAAAACTCTAGCTATAACAGTTCCAGAGCTGTGGGGTTTGGAACTTTTGGTGTCAGCTTGGAGCTGCGCACAATGGCTCCACCTGCTGGTAAAAAATGTTAGCAGTGGAATTTTCTGCATTCTGAATTATTACCCCCACTTAAGGTCCACCAGGTCGCCGTTGATCCGGTGGGTTTTAAGAGGTTAAACAAATTGCTGTGCTTTTTTGCAAATCTCTAGAAATGAGTTTACCCTAATATTGCAACTGCGTATCTGTTCTGACATGATTTTGAACCCATCATAGGGATACGGTTAGGTCTTCCATCACCAGTAAAATCCTTTGCTGTGCTTGCTCTACTGCTGGAAGAATATTGCTTTGCCTGACTGGAAAAAAAAAAAGCTTTACTTTTGAGTGCTTGAAAATCCTTGAGACCAATAAATAAAAAAATGTGTAGACTTAAAAAAAGAGTGAAAGCTTTACAAAATTGTAAGCCTTGGGAACATAAAGTGAACTCTGTCTTTAAGTCATCAGGGGAAAAAGTTATTAGTCATTGCATTTTATCCCATTAGTTGGTTTCCCTTGGTAAGACCAAGTTAGGTTGTGCACATCTATTTTCTTCTCATCTCAGAAGAAGATAATTAAATAAATTACATGACGACAGATAAAGAGCCCTTATAGTCAAATCTTTAGAGAGGTTTGCCATTAGCTTCAGCTTACAGACAAACCGGAGTACCCTGTTGCTTTGAATTATTTAAAGCTCATATTTGTAGACTTTCCAAGATGACAGGAAGTAGCATTAAAACCCCCAAACAATCAAGCATACAAGCAAGTGGCAGAGAGCATGGCGGCACAATTATAAAACTACACAGTGAAGATAAATGGGGAAAGAAGACAAAAGATGAATGGGGATTTAATTTCCTTCTTTGATGATCATCAGTAGAGGAGATGAAGACTATGGGATTAGATAACTCTGACTGATCAAAAGCAGTCATCTATGAGCTGAACCATTTTACTAAAGAGGACACATTGTTCATAAAAAGACATACATAGATTCTTTACTGACTTTATCTCTCCCAGAGCAGCCCTAGAAACAACTGAACTCTCGGAACCGAGAGGGGAATAAGAAAAGGGAGGGACCGTTTTCAGATTGTCATGCACTCTGGTTGTTATTCTCTTCTTGAGCTTAAACATATGCATCCAATAAAATACTCCTGCAATGCCAAATATTGTTGTTTTTCAAGCATTTAAAACACGACTGCCTTTGTTATACAGGTGCTGGTCATAAAATTAGAATATCATGAAAAAGTAGATTGATTTCAGTAATTCCATTTAAAAAGTGAAACTTGTATATTATATTCATACATTACATACAAACTCATATATTTCAGATGTTTATTTTGTTTAATTTTGATGATTACAAATGACAACAAATGAAAATCTCAAATTCATCATATCAGAAAATTAGAATATTACTGAAGACCAATAAAAACAAAGGATTTATAGAAATGTTGGCCAACTGAAAAGTATGAACATGAAAAGTATGAGCATGTACAGCACTCAGTATTTAGTTGGGCCTCCTTTGGCCTGTATTACTGCAGCAATGCGGCGTGGCATGGAGTCGATCAGTCTGTGGCACTGCTCAGGTGTTATGATAGCCCAGGTTGCTCTAATAGTGGCTTTTAGCTCTTCTGAATTGTTGGGTCTGGTGTATTGCATCTTCTTCTTCACAATACCCCATAGATTTTCTATGGGGTTAAGGTCAGGAGAGTTTGCTGGCCAATTAAGAACAGGGATACCATGGTCCTTCAACCAGGTACTGGTAGCTTTGGCACTGTGTGCAGGTGCCAAGTCCTGTTGGAAAATGAAATCTGCATCTCCAAAAAGTTGGTCAGCTGCAGGAAGCATGAAGTGCTCTAAAACTTCCTGGTATGTGGCTGCGTTGACCCTGGACCTCAGAAAACACAATGGACCAACACCAGCAGATGACATGGCACCCCAAACCATCACTGACTGTGGAAACTTTACACTGGACTTCAAGCAACGTGGATGAAGTGCCTCTCTTCTTTTCCTCCAGACTCTGGGACCTTGATTTCCAAAGGAAATGCAAAATTTACTTTCATCAAAGAACATGACTTTGGACCACTCACCAGCAGTCCAGTCCTGTTTCTCTTTAGCCCAGGCAAGACGCTTCTGACGCTGTCTGTGGTTCAAGAGTGGCTTGACACAAGGAATGCGACAGCAGAAACCCATGTCTTTCATACGTCTGTGTATGGTGGTTCTTGAAGCACTCACTCCAGCTGCAGTCCACTCTTTGTGAATCTCCCCCACATTTTTGAATGGGTTTTGTTTCACAATCCTCTCCAGGGTGCGGTTATCTCTCTTGCTTGTACACTTTTTTCGACCACATCTTTTCCTTCCCTTCGCCTCTCTATTAATGTGCTTGGACACTGAGCTCTGTGAACAGCCAGCCTCTTTAGCGATGACCTTTTGTGTCTTGCCCTCCTTGTGCAAGGTGTCGATGGTCGTCTTTTGGACAACTGTCAAGTCAGCAGTCTTCCCCATGATTGTGTAGCCTATAGAACTAGACTGAAAGACCATTTAAAGGCTTTTGCAGGTGGTTTGAGTTAATTAGCTGATTAGAGTGTGGCACCAGGGGCCATCAATTTTGAACCTTTTCACAATATTCTAATTTTCTGATATGATGAATTTGAGATTTTCATTTGTTGTCATTTGTAATCATCAAAATTAAACAAAATAAACATCTGAAATATATGAGTTTGTATGTAATGTATGAATATAATATACAAGTTTCACTTTTTAAATGGAATTACTGAAATCAATCTACTTTTTCATGATATTCTAATTTTATGACCAGCACCTGTATGTGTAAGAAAAAAAGCTTGTACTGTTTACAGGTTTGTATGCAGCTGCAACAGTTGAAACACTAAAGCATCTTTAAAAATCTAAGAGCTAAAATGATTATACAGTTATTAAAGTCCCACATTTAAACACAAATAGGACTTTTTTTATGATACTTGTTAAATGATTTTTATTCATTTAACAAGGTCAAATGAATAAAAATCATACTAGAAGTTGGGCTTAGAACACACTAAGTCAACACTAAGCTTTTAACTATATATTTTAATGCTATTTCTTCATAAGAATGGTATTTTACTTGGTTCTTGCATCTCTAAAGTTATATAACACTCTAATGCAATGTCTATATTAAGTGGTTTTATTCACATGTAAAAGTTGAGTTCACTATATGATTATCGAGCTGATATTTAACAATCAGAGCAAAGCAGCTTTGCTATCAAAGGCGTGGTAGACGCAAAGAGAGCGCAAAGCAAAACTTGGCCAAAAGGAGACAAATCTGAAACTTGTCTAACAGTTCGCATTGCGTTAACTAATCATGGAAAGGATGGGGTTGTGATGAGGGGTTAGGTAGCGCAGCAGAGACACCCTCGTTTAGGTCTCCATATTACATACAACGCAATGACTCACTCTCTGCCACGGTGAGTTGGACCAAAAGTAGTAACCACTATATTCTACCCATGAAAGACAGAATATGGTGTAACACTGGTCCTCCTATAGGGGGATCAGTGGGAATTCCCCTGTAGTATCCATATCAGGTAGTTGAAACGTCAAGCGACTGCTGCTAGGCGACCCACGTGGAAGTACATGTTGGGTTTGAATCTACCTTGGGTGGGTACCATATCGTGTCAAGGTCAGGGATCTTGTGGTTTGAAAAAACAACGTTGTGTTTGAAATAAATAGGTCCGGGACCTATAAAGTCAACAAGGTTGACAGAAGTTGGTAAAGACGTCATTGTTGGAGTCTGCATTTCTTTATTTTTTATCTTATTTTATTAATTTATTTTCTTATTTTTTTCCTACTTGCTTTGATTCTATTTTATTTTCCTATATTTTAATCATGTAAAGCACTTTGCATTGTCTTTGTACTGAATTGTGCTATACAAATAAATTTGCCTTGCCTTGCCTTACCTTAAGTGATTCTCATGAACCCCTCTCTATCCTCGAAAACCAGTTGCCATCACATTTTTTATTGGACAGTAATTACCTGGAAGCACCTACCTTGACTGCACTGTGCCTGCCCTGAAAACAACACACCTACTATCTCTGATCAGGAAGTGGCGATGTGATCATCTATGAGTTGGAACAGAGTTGGAACAATTTTAACCTGTATTTGGGAAGCCGTTTAGACAATTGTAGTAATTCCAAGCAGAACCTTGGCAGAATGAAGGGTTTCCCATTAAAACAGGACAGAAAAAAAATGGGGCATGTTTTACCCTTTAGCAGGTGAGATTAAAGCCCGGCGTACACTGTGCGATTTATTTCAATCGTTGCACGCAGCTACAGCTCACACTGTACAAATTATCGAAGGGTTTCGTTGACAGTGTGAGCTCACAGCTCACGATTAATGTTTACCCGACCCCTCTGATGTGATCTACCTGCTCATACTGTACGACTAAAAAGCACGTCGGACTCAGCTCCACAGTGAGATGGAGCTGCTCGGACTCGTCTATACTGAAGCCAAACAAATAGAATAGGGATATTAAGCTCACTATAGTTAACCGCACTGCCTTGGCAATTTGTGCAATTTTGTGCTGAAAGCCCTAAAAAGAAAAGGCGACTACGTATTTGGAAAAAAGGCATGGCTGAGCAAACGTGGCCACTATGGTCTGTAAGAAAAAGAAGAATCATGTTTGATATTTTCCCGACGTCACGATTCATGATCGGGAGGTGGTCGTGAGAGGCTAATCACCGCTCGTAACTCCCTGTACACTACACGACTCGCAACGCACGATCAGGCTGAAAGTCGGCCTGATTGAAAGACTCTTGCACGACTAAAAAAATCACCCCGAAAATGCACAGTGTACGCCGGGCTTAATGTAACATGCATAAAAAGGGAAAGATAGCGTATTAATAAAATCATTAAAAGATCAACTAGGCAGTTACAAAAAACAACAGAAAAATAGGACGTGATATATACTTATTGTTACACAACTTACATCTCAGAATTTATTATCTTTTTATATTTAAATACATCTCGGAATTGATGGTCAGGCACGAACCATATTTGCTTATATTAGCATTTTAACATTTTTTTAACTACATTGTATTACTCTATAATGGGTGCAATACAGTTTATTTTAAATGAGGAATTTTACATTAAAAATTAAGCACTTTTCAGCCTAAAAAGAAATTCCGATATTTCTTCTTTTACGCCCACCTCTGTGGATGTAAAAGCAGCTGACCTGATTGTCCTCCATGACATTTTTACCATCTTGTTAAATGTTTGATCTTCCACTAAGCCAAAAGACTACCTATAACAACCCACCACATTATTTTCCAAAAAGAGATCACAGGAAAAATGAACCTTGTCGTATATAATGCAGGAGGCATTATGCTGCACTTTTTCAAAATATGATCCTGCTGTCAGTTTAGTGAAGTGCATCTTTCTAGTCTGTAGTGCTCCAAACAAGGGAAACTCAGTGAGGCTGAAAACCATTTATCACAAGAAGGCCAGAGTGGAAAAGAGAGCGGGTATAAACTGCATGCTTTCACAGACCTTGTACTGACAAAATAGCTTTGACAATTTTTAATACAAACCCTGAAACATATTTCCCTTATAGGTCTCACCTTTTAAAATACCTCCTGCAGATGCCAAAACAGCGCAATGGTTTACACCAAGTCATTGTTGTTCCAGTGGTAATGATGGAGTAAAACTGCACTGCTTGGGTTCCTCTGTACTCAAATGCGTACATTTGGCATCATTTCAGAGAATGACACGCGGAGCCAGGTTTACCTTTTCAGCTGGGCGATCTTACACCGTTTTGCTTTCTTTTATTTTGTCAGAGCCACCTGCAGCAGTAGTGTAAAAACTACCAATAAATCCCCCTGCAAGAAATAAACAGTCTAAACGATAAAGCTGTAAAATTGCTTTTCTAATGCAGGAAAATGTGTTTTGCAAGACTCTACTGAGTCTCACCATATCCAATATAAATGCATGTTGAAATAACACTGACTGTTATATGGGATATAACGCAGCAGCAGCTGTCTGATAAGTATTAAAAACACCCATCCTCCACAACTTGCTTTCTTATTTTCTCCAGCTCAGTGACATTAACCTTTCGCCTGCAGAATCAATAGCATTTTTATTCAATCCTCCTCTCTTGGCTCCCACTAAAGGTTAATGCATCAGCGGTTTGATTGGTGAGAACACAATTCTCTTATTGCCTGTGAATTGGCATTTGTGTTTAAAGTTTGATCGATTTATATCAACATAATGCTGGTATTAAAAATGCTCTGGATAAATCCATACAACGGGCCTCGGGTTTGAAAATAAACCTCTGTTCTGAACACTAGTCAGCACTTTTGTTCCCCTAGTCTAACAACCTTGTTACATGAAACCCATTCAGGAAAAGGCCAAATGTTCTGCTTGGTGAAGCTTTATCACACGGTTATTTGTTACAGCACAGGAATGGAGTCTGGCTTCAGTGAGAGCAGTCTTTATGTTGAACAGATTGATGTATGTCCTTGTGTTGTATAGATAGTTATCAATGCATACAGCATCGGCCACATTTATTAAATTCCTGCTAAGATGTTAAAGATTCAGCCCTTATTTTGAGTAGATCCAATCAGGAGGGGAAAAAAAAGTAAAAATAAAGAAAAAGCTGTTAAGAAAAAGTTAAATACAACATTTTATTATGTTTATTATTCATTTGATACTGTATCTGAAGAGTCACATATTAACACCGTGCATAAGGATAACACATATGAGCAGTTTAATGGACTCCGGGTCTTCTTAAAGGTATAGCGGAAGATGTTCTTTTTCTAGGTGGATCATCAAAATAAGTTATCCGCCTAATTGTCAATCATTCTGGTGATATGTTTACGTGCCCGTCCCTGTATTTTAACTTACCCGTGGTGAGTCTGACATAGTGGAAAAATTGCAAATCTTCTTCCAGAAAGTAAGCTTGTATGAGAGATGCAATCAGCAACTTTTAAACAGAGCCAGTGTTGGGCACGTTACTTTGAAAAAGTAATTAGTTATAGTTACTAGTTACTTCTCCCAAAAAGTAACTGAGTTACTAACTGAGTTACTCCACAATAAAAGTAACTAGTTACTAGTAAAAGTAACTATTGCGTTACTTTTGCGTTTCTCGCCCCCGTAACCCTCACCACCCAGCCCCCACCTTCTCGCGGTGTGTTTCCAAAGCCAGCTGAATAGAGAGGACGACAAAGACAAGAACCTGCAGAGAGTTTTGCATTTCTTGTAACTCAATGTAAATTACATCAGGGGGGAAAGCTATGTGCAGTTTTTTAACAGGGCATTCAGATCTGGTGAGTATATGAAATTAATAACTGGGAATGTCTAATTCTGAAATCCTGTGTGTTTGGGTTGTTATAGATACTGTAACATCTATCTATACATCTATCTATCTAGATCTATACTCTGTGTGTGACATAAAATATGGATCTCCATCCCTGCCACAAAGGCCATCAAATAATGTTTAAAATAAAAAAAATACAGTAGGTTGAGAAGCCAGAGTATCCATCCATCCATCCATCTGTCCGTCCATCCATCCATCCATCCATCCATCCATCCATCCATCCATCCATCCATCCATCCATCCATCCATCCATCCATCCATCCATCCATCCATCCAGATTTCTCCCTTTCTCCATATATGCTATCATTTGATCGTTCACGCTCTCCATAGTTCCCCTGTGGCGCGAGCACAGGGCGACTGTTGCGCGCCTTTAGCGAGCATGCGCGTTTCCTGTAGCTTGCGCGGTGACTCTTGCCGCCTGCGCTGTGCGGAGATGCAGAGGAAACCGTTATGTGATGGGGAAACGCAGCTCGACGTAACACCGGTATTTCCATCAGGAAAACGCTGTTTTGCTGCTGGAGTCATCCTCACTCTCCATCTCTCTGTGTGTGCTGTACGTTAACACCCACCAGCAGAAACACCCACCTACCCAACTGACAGACGGAATCTCACTATACATCAGCCATTCTCATCCTCCCCTCTCTCATGACAAGGCGCGCACCTCTGGATGACCTAAAAAATTATCTTTAATATCTCTTAAACAAAAGTAGCACAAACAATATTTTTTTCTGCACAAATCTGCACTAACGTTGCACTAACCATTCAGTCTATTTGCAGAGTTTTTTGACGTGGGTGGGGTGTCAGCTTCACGCAGCTGCGCACGAGTCCTATCATGAAAAAAGGTTCATTGTGCGACCTGAGTAACGCGCAGTAACGGGGTGTCTGCAATGGTAACTGCGTTATAGTTACAGTCAAAGTAATTAGTTAGATTACTCGTTACTAAAACAAGGTAACGGCGTTAGTAACGCCGTTACTTTCAACGCCGTTAGTCCCATCACTGAACAGAGCAGGCATGAGGAGAAATGGGCTCATGCATGCTCTCGCATGCATTTAATAGACGTTCCCTCTAGGGAGCACATACAGGGCTGTGCATGTGTATCTTTTTTAAAGCGGAGAAGGCAGGTATTTTTAAAACATTAGCGAAAATCCTCCACAATGACTTTAATGTTAAAGAATGAAATGTACTGGTCTGAATTGAGAGTTCCAGCATCATAAAGTCTGATATAAAAGGACATTTTTAATTAAAAAAAAGTGCTACTTCATGCCAGAAAAAAAAGGATTTGGATCATCAGTAGGCCTTTCAGCAAGATAATGATCCAAAACATGATGAAATCCACACAGAAACGGTTCAAACACACACAAAATACATTATTTTTCATGACTATAAAGCTTCCAGGCATAAATCTAGAAAACCTGTGGGATGAACTTAAGAGAAGAGAGAGTAAGAGCTGGACTCTAGACGACTTACGGGGATTATGTAAAGACGGTCAGAGATCCGTCTGTCTCTAAGCACCAACCTTGTGAAACTTTAAAAGAAAACACTAAACTGTTTTACTAGCGTAGTACTGAAAGAAGGGGTAACAGCAATTACATCACCTTTGCTGAAAAATAAAAATGTGTGAAATGTTTCTCCCTGCTCAAATAAAAGGCTGGATTCTTCTAAAACTTTCAGAGAGGAAAAATTGTGAAGCTGCAAAAGAAAAAAAAAGTATTCTGATGCTTTTTACACATTTCTACCAGGGGTGTCAATAAAGTGTAAAACGGTGTATATGTTACAGCTGTCTGACCACATCCACTCCGCCCTCCCCAAAAAAAAGAAATGTGTTTGCACTCTCTTTGACCCATCATGGGCTGCACGGATACAAAAAGTTAGCAGAAGAGTGCTGCAGGCAAGGTTTATGTGCAGTGAGTAAAAACACCTCATTACTGCAGTTGACAGGACCTCCAAGAGCTTTGGACTCTCCTTGATTCCACCTGAAGAAAATAAAAAACTTCTTCAATCCAAGAAACTTATTCAGTGACAAATCTGTTCAAATGTTGCTCATAACATCAGAAATATTCTGTTCTTCCCTTCTCTGAGCCGTACACTGGGCTTTGTTTATATAAGAGAAATTAAAGATTATCCTTAGCGTAGCGTTATCATAGCAGGTGTGAGCAATGAAATCCGGCTTGAAAGGCTTCTGCTAAATTAATGTTTCTATTCATTGTTAAACAGGAATATTGCCTGTTAAAAAAATGCAGATCATTTCAGAATCTGATTCCTTTCACCACCTGCAGGGCTTAAGGGGGAAAAATGGCCATCTCCGGCGCCGTAAAAAAAAAACGATAAGAAAAAAACGGAGTAGGGAAATCTCTGCAGTGTGACTGCAGCCCCAAGGCTCCACTTATTATGGATTAATAAAAGGCAAACACACAGAGGCACACAGAGTGTACACAAACAGAGAGGACAGAGGGGATAAAAGGGCAAAGATGGTGGCCGAGTGACTCGCCTCCACGTTTAGAGGAAACAGCTGCTGAAAGATGTTTAATTAAAAGAGAGTGTTAATATTCATGGTTTCAACCTAAAAAAAAAAAAAAAACTCACTTCTAGACTTAAATTTACCACTTCGGACATTTTGATGGAAGTCTTTTAGAAGAAGAAAGTTTATTTATAGAGCCCCTTTTACTGATAAAATTGCTGCTTCCTAAAAGATATCAGAAACAATACAATTATAATGAAATTAATTTATAAAAAGCAGAGTTTACCGAAAGCTTGAGTAAACAGAAATGCCTTTCTCTGCTTTTTGAAAGCATTACCGGAAACGGCTACACAAAGACAATGGAGGAGTAGATCACAATTTTGGAGCACAGCTTAAAAAGTCTTGGAACTATGGGAAGATTCTGACCAGAGGGCAGAAAGGTGCGACCAGAGGTGTGGAGGACAAACTATCAGAGAAACTGGACATGCAGACTCTGTAAGTTAACTAGGGCTGCAACTAACCATTATTTTGCCAATCAATTAATCTGTAGATTATTTTTTTGATTAATCGAATAATAATCGGATAGAAGGCTTTGCATGAAATCAAACTAGGTGAAACTAAAACATTTCCACTTGAGTTCTGTATAGGGCTGGGCAATAATTCAATAACGATATATATCGATCGATAGACGTGTGGCGCAATAGAAAAAAAGAGGGTCGATAAAAGTTCGATAAAAAAGAAACACAGTTTTCCTTCCTTCTCATTGTTTTTTTTTTGTTTTATCATCTCAGCCGCTCACACCCGCAGGAGTACAAGCTGTGTAGGCCCCGACGCGGTTCACCTCCGAGGAATCTTCGGGAATTTCGGGAATATATATATATATTTTCAGTTCTGGGCAGTTTCCCACGTAGTTCTAACAATTGAGAGAAAAATGCTGAGGGGCCAGAAACTTCAAAGTAATAACTCAGGTTAAAGCAGGAAACGGGGGCGGCGGCGGCGGTGGGGGGGGGGCATTTATTTATTTGTTATATTTATTTTGGTCACTTTTCTGGTCACTTTAGTTTATTCTTTGTCAGTATTTAATAACATAACTCAGGTCTCTTAAGTTATTTTTCTTTAAAACAATTATGTTATGGTTAAAAAAGTTGGTTAAATAAAGATTTAATTCGAAGTCTGTGTTTGTGTTTTTTATTAAAATTAAATCATTTAGCAATATTATAAAAAATCCAGGCAGAGCTGCACATAAAATATGGTTTCAAATCTTTTCAATAATTATCGATATCGATCAATATGTTTGTTTTTTTTATGGATAAGCTTTTTTTCTATATCGCCCAGCCCTAGTTCTGTATAGAGCATATTGATAGACGGAAAATATACTTTTTTTAATCTTAAATGCAAAATGTTTATATATATATATTTTTTTTTACAATTTTGGTGTAATTACTGCTCTAAGTGGGTTGCTCTCTCAGCTAAAGACATGCTTTAATGTCTGTACTCTCCAGTTAATAATCGATTAGTTGATGATTATTTCAATAACTAATTAATCACATTAATCCAATTATTTGTTTCAGCCCTAAAGTCAACACTAAAATTTTAACATCCATTTAAAATTTGATGTAAAGCAAGTGCAGGGAGGCTAAAATGGGAGCTTTCTGCAGAGTTTGGGACCATTTAAATACAAAAAAGATTAACTTCATTAAAACACAACAAGAAATAAAAGCATGGATCTGAATTGGTCTTAGCTTAGAAGTTCACTGCTACTCACTTTGCACAACTAAAGTTTTCCTCTTTTGCTTTTTAATAACAAAAAACGTCCATGTTCAAGTATCGACAGAAAAAAACCCAACAAAAAACAAACCTCTCTCAGATTTGGATCATTTTAACACGGATATCATTGCTCTAACCACTGTGTTGCTGGCAGGGAATCCTCCAACCCAGTCGTAGGTCTTTTGCAGCCTCTAGCAACTTTTCCTCCATGCGTCTCTCTGATTCTTACTGATGAGAGGTATCCATAAAGTATGATGCTTACCACCACCGCGTTTCAACAGATGGATGTTGCCTTTATGGGGAGCTCTGCTGAATGTTTGCATGTTTTCCCATGTTGCCCACATGGCTTAAGGCAAACTGGAAGAGAAAGTTCCCTTTAAAAGCCATCTCTTTGTGTTGCTCTGTCCGTATAAATCCCAATAAACACCGTTTGTGGTTTTACTGTGACAAAATATCCAAGAGGTGTGAATACTTCTGCCTGGTGTTTACATCAACAAATAGTCAGCCAGAAATGATAGAATAAAGCCTTTGGAAATCACATCAAAAGGTTTATCAATTTTCAATTCCCTTAAATGAGTTACTGGAAGAAAATGGAGATGCATGCGTTGTTCTCAATGACTGCAAACTTGCTTAATAGTTTTATAGGTGCAGCAGTAATTGTAGAGAAGGCAGAGAGAAAAACAACAACAATCCATTACTTTCTTGATGACACTTAGTCTATTGGGCTGCTAATGAATCAGTGCTTCACTGAGAGGCTGAAGCACCTGAGCGAGACTTCAGGCAATCAGGAGCTCGACAGAATCTGAAATTATAAGACAATCAAGTCCTCAGATTGATTTGCTTTAGACCTCACCTAACCTTGTAATTCTTCAAAGGAAGCAGCAGCAGCTTACAGACAGAACCTCTGATTATGGCAGGTCAAGTCAAAGAAATTTGTAATCAAACCTGCTTTTTTTTTACTGCAGATATAAACGCTGTGGAATGTGGAGCACATGAAGCTACGCACTCTGTAAGCTACAGCATTTAAGCAGACATATAAAAGAGGACTTTCAACATAAATAAAATGAAACAAGGTGAGAAGCTTCTGGGTGGACCACATCTAACCTGATAACGACATCAAAATAAGGAAATTAATAGCAAAAATAAATTGCTCTCTAACACAAACTCAGCAAAGATTGGTGAGTTACCCAAATGACCCCTGCATCTTCACTGTGAAAGAGAAAATTACAGCTTTTATTAATGTGAATGCAACTTAGCAATGTTCTAGTAAACTAGCCAATCACCTGGAAGTAAAAACAGTCTTTGCCTTCTAAACCTTCAATCCACTTATTCCTACAGCAATCTTTAAAAACAGAACGCGTCCATCCATCCATCAGAGTTTGCTCAAGAAAGGAGAGAGGAAAAAAAAAAGACTTCCAATTTCTCCAGCTGGAGGATATTACAGAAATTTGACTGTCAGATGGGAGAATCTGAAGAAACACAACTTTTAAGCTGGGGACACACTAATGTGAAGGATGCAAAAGTGGGCGGGGTTTTGAGGGCGGGACGACAAAGCTGCGCGGCGCTGGAGAAAGCACAACAAGGAAGACGGCAACAACTATTGAACAGTCCTCGTTTGACTCAGCTTTGGAATCAGTTTTCGAAGGATTAGACTTGGGGTTTTCATTGAAACTTGAGCAGGAAGAGGCTCTACGCTCATTTATTAAAAAAAAAATCGTATTCGCTGTTTGTTTACACTCCCCCACCAGCTTTCTGTCGCGCTTACTACGTAACAGTCAGTTGCGCTTATTGGCCAATAGGCACAGAAATGGTTTGAAAAACAACGGGTTGTTCTCATTAACAATCTTTCGACGTCTCATTCATCAGGGCCAGATTAAATTACATATTTAATCTCACATTTAGTATGGTTTATCAGGCTAATCCATCCATCCATGCATCCATCAATCTTAGAAGAAAGAATTTCAAGACATAATAGTAATCAACAATACAATTATGATTTCTGAAGGGCAGTGGTCTGTTTGGTTGATAAAATGCATGCTCCTTTCTTGATTGATTCACAGGTTTTTCAGGGTTTCAAATATTCTCTCCCTCATCACAAGCTACAATATCATAGAAGAAAAGAATATTCTTAGTTTCAGTAGCAGAGAAAGTCCTGCACTGACAGAGCCATTTAGAGACACACTAATGATGTGACAGTAGGCTGTCAGAGCTGCAGAGGGCAATCGCTCATGTTTATATTACACCATAGAAAGAAGGCCATAATTTCCCACACTTAAACTGATCCGTCTCTTTACAGAATTCGTTTCTACCGATAACAATGATACTGTTTTTAATCTAACACAGCAGATATTTATATTTCCCATTAACCTTGGTGAATATGTTAATAGAAGGTTTTGCATAAGTCTTAGCACCATTTTTCAGGAAAATAAACAAGAAACTAATAAAAATCCAGCTGCATCACATTTATTACTAGAGAAAACTAAAGTACCTTTAAGTATTCAATCACTTCTATTGTATTTCTTATCAAATGCAGCCACTGGCTGTTAAAAACAACCACACTGTTATGTTAGAATCTAATCGTGTCCCTCTCTGGGGTATTGTATTAGATCTGTGTTATTCATGCGGGGTTTGAATCCTTGTTGCGTCAGGAGGGGTATAGGGTGTTAAAATTGTGCCAAGTCAGTGTGCAAGACTTCCACTCTAGGTGAGTGTAATTTATTTTCCATTCTGACGGTGCTTTCACACCGAATGAGATTTCTGTGACAAAGTCGCCACATTAGGTGGTGCTGTCGCTCGCCTGACATATTACCATCAAATTGTATGGCGGGAGACAATCACTCCCATCTCTTCACCCCGTCATCAAACAAAGGGAGCTCCTATTTGCTCATTGCTGATTTCATCTCAGATCTGGATTTTATCAAGCCGTTCAGGGTGCTTTACTTTCTATGGAGAGTCCAAACAGTTGCGCAAGGTTCCCTGAATCCACTAGAGATGCTCCCAGTTAAGAATCAAACTGGACCACAGTTACTTTCCATGGGTCTTACATCTGAGTAGGACCCAAAATTATCCTTCTTTGGTGTAGGATCACCTGAACAACAGAAGTAAAGTAAAGCAGCATTTTGGAGCTCAGTCACCCCGGCAGAGATGGCTGGGGTTCTTACTGGCTGCGATCTGCTCTGGAGCTGAGGCAGGAGGATGAACAATGACTGATTTAACTGTCCTTCTAGGACAAGAATATTTTTCCCATCTTCAATTTTGATTTAGAAAATCTTTGTCCTTATCACAGCCACCTTCGATTCCTTATTGGTTGCTGCAACAAGGCTCTCCTAAACACGCCCCTACATAGGGATAAAATGTAAGTCGATTGCTCTGGTTGCTGGAAACACGTTTGGTTTGAATGCACCATTATACAGCAGATAACACATGGAAAAAAAAGTCTGGAAAAAGTTAAAGCTTGGATCAGTTAGAAAGCAATGTTTAAAGCATGAAAACTGAGAGGCCAAGCAAGGAGGGCATTAACTAGAGAAGCAGCCAAGAACCACCATGGGAACTTTGGAGGAGCTTCAGAGATCCTTAGTTCTAATCAGGCATTCTGTTGGCCTTTTTTTTCTTTTTAAACTGTGGCAGCAAGAAAACGTCTGCTTAAGGAAAGCTTCTGCAAATCCTGCTTGGGGACATTCTGGTCTAAGTTAAAAAAAATATGTAAAGGAAAGCAATTCTCTGAAAGCACCATTGTTTTTACACCATCCTCTTCTTTAGTGGGAACAAAAAGTGGATGGAAATTGAGCCATAAAGTCCTGGAATAAAACCTGTTGGAGACTGCAAACGACTTGAGACCAGGTCAGATATTCAGCTTGCAGCAGGACAATGACCCCCAAAAAACAGACCAAATCTGAGGGGGATTGAGCACTTTTAAAAAGAAAGACTTGTAAAACGATATGCCTCTAGATGTGTAAAACTCGTGGAGACATATTCCAAAACACCTGCAGTTGCAACATTAGTGATAATACAAAGCACAGCATGTGGGGGCCTGAAAATATGCTTAAGAACTTTACAAAGGGAAATAGTCACAATGATCTATAAAAATGTTCATAACTGGGCATTAGCTGGCTTTTTATATAAAATACAAGCCAGGGGAAAGTCTGAAAAAAGTGTAAGAAAAAAAGGACTATATTCATTTTCAACACATTTATCTTTCTAAGAATGTTTAACACAAGAAATTAAATAAGAAATAAACCTCTAATATTAAAAAAACATGGATGTTTGTGATTTTACATGAAAAATATGAAATATGTTCAGTAGGCACAATGAACTATATTGCTGACAGATACCAATTGTGGGGATCCATCCATCCATTTTCCTTCATGCTTATCCCAAGTTGGGTCACTAAGGGTGCTGGTGCCTATCTCCAGCTGGAGCGAGAGGTGGGGTACACCCTGGACAGGTCGCCAGTCCATCTCAGGGCAACACAGAGACAAGCAACCATTCATACACTCACGCCAAAGGAGAATTTAGAGAAGCAAATTAACCTAACAGTCATTTTTTGGGACGTGGCAAACTCCATGCCGAAAGACTGCCGGGAATCGAACCCAGAACACCTTGCTGCAAGACAGCAGTGCTACCCATTGTTCCACTGAGCAGCCATTTTCGGGATCCATTTCCCCAAAAAACATGTTAAAAATCAGATTGCAAGTTGATAAGGGCTTTTTATAGTGTAGGTTATTAAGGCAGTCCAATTATCATGGCCAAGGAAGCAGAGAACATGGAACAACACCTCACTGTCTAAGGAGCTTTCTTCTGTCTAGTTATAAAGCAATTCATTAGTCAGAACTTCTTTATTTCTTTAATTAGAAAGTCCTTCTTCAATCTGACACATTACCAAGCGACCAGCCACTTACTCAAATTACTGTTTAATTATAGCGCACTTACATAAACATGGGCACATACATCTTTCCGCCGTGCCACTCCCTGGGTGAAGAGTCAAGTGCTTTGTGTGGGAGAACCAAAGGCGTGCTGGAGCGGTGACTGGCAGGCGGTGTTGTCACGGTAACAGACATCCAGACACAGATATTGCACACTCGCACACAATCTCAAAGGAGCAGTTTTCCTGCAGCAGCTGCACGACCCCTAAACAGGCCAGACAACTAGAGCCGCAGGACATGGCAAGGTAACGGAAAACAGCAAAGACTAAAGAATAAGCCACTTATGTCCACACTGCCACCCAATAATAGGATTATGCCACAAAGTTATTGGATGTCGGTGGAATAGCAGGAGCAAAATAGTGAGCTATGAAATCTAGGTGTGGTAAAAAGCTTTTGAATGAACAGAGATGTTCTTCAGTTGAGCTTTTAGACACCTAGTTGAAATGGCATAGAAAGAAAAATGATGAGGATTTCAAATCTTGCTGTAATCCTGAGGCTGTAGAGGAATACTAGGGAAGGAGTGTTAAGTACCTGGAGGAAGGCTGATTCTCTTTCTCTTTTTGCCGTTTTCAGTAGTGTTTTCCAAAGGAGAGCACTCAGGCCCAAGGGGGCCACTAGAACCGTTGAACTGGAGAGGGTCGTTGTTGGCTGCTGGATCAAACGGCAGAGTGTTGAGTCCTGCAAGACAAAAGAAACCCAATATTAATTTCAGTAAGAACATACCTGATGAAGAGAAGCTCTGCAATCCATTACAGAAACCACATGTTAGAGACACGTAGAGAAATGCTCTGTTAGATATATGAAAGCAATGAGATGTTGAATAAGGAATCAGAAGAGGCAGTGAAGTTATTCTCTACAAGATTTTTGCCATTTATTCATGCCGTAAAAAAAGACGAAAATGAGCAAGACTTTCTGAGGATGACAGGAATGCTAAAAAGATGTAGAAATACTCTTGTTTCCTTATTGAAGGTTTCAAACTCTGTCATTTGTGTAGAAATGATGGGAGTCTTTGGAAAGCTCAGGGTTATGCTAAGTTTAGGCAAACAGTGCAAACCGGCATACAGAAAGCAAAACAATATATAAACAATTGTCTAACACAATGACTTTGTCTTCAAGACTACTTACTTAAAGATAGAACAAAGAAATATCCGGAATGCTGAAATTTTCTTTTCTGCACTTGGAATAGGTTCACTTGTCATATTAAAAAGTGCCTTTTAATAACAACTGCCTTCTGTTAGGTATTTAACATGCTAATCATTAAGCCCATTTCTGTGTAACAGAATGCTTTATTTGTCTGAAGTAATATTCTGGGCCTGATTGTCATGTTTTTGTTGGCTGTATGTAGAAAATCACCATAATTAACAGGAAAAAAGGTTTAAAAACATCAGTCTGTACAATGTGTTTTATTTAGTGAATTGAATTAGTGAAAAAAAAAAGAACTTTTCAGTTTCACTTCATTAAACAGGTCTGTTTAATGCAGCCCTATTGGCACAATATGCCTTATCAGGTGCTTTTTAGTGCTCTAAGTATGCCATCAAAAAGTACCCATTACTCTCATATATATATATATATATATATATATATATATATATATATATATATATATATATATATATATATATATATATGTGTGTGTATATAACACGGCAAAATCCTTTCGTCATCTTTAGTCGACAGGCTGCAGCCCTGTCCCGAATTCCTTGTTTTATATCCACTTTTGTTGAAATTTCCTTTTTTTTTTTTATATCTAGCCTTTTCTCCACCTCAAGCTTCTTTTCTGAACATACGGCTTTACGATAAATCTGAAGCAGTTCCGCACAAACACGCAGAACTGCTTCATTTATATCTGACGAAAATACAGCATTTTAAATGCCCCGATAATCACATTTTTTTTTGTCACTTATATTTTATTATTTTTGATCATACAACGCACATACAAACAAAAAAGAACAAAGCACACTAACATGAACATGTTTTGGTCAATATATCAATATATTTGCAAGGCCCTTAACTTTTCTAAATTGATCTACAATCAAATATTCTTAATTTTTATTTGAGCATTTCTGCCCAAAAATTGTGTTTATTTTCCCTCCCATAGTTCTCTTAAAGCTACAGTGTGTAATAATTACAGGGATGTACAGTCAGAAATGTAATATATTATACATAACTATGTTATTTATCATCATCTACGAGCTCAGCCTCTTAACCTTAATATTTGTGTTGCCTTAGAATTCGTTATTTATAATTACATAGGAGCGGGTCTCGCAGCCATGGAGGCAGACATCTTTGCGCTACGGCAGCGCAGAGCCAACAAACTAGCGATTGCGAGATCGCCCATTACGCTCGAAAGTAACTACGGCAAGTTGAGAGAGATGAACTGAGACGGTACTGAACACACAGACTAATGAAATACTATCTGTAAAATTATCTATGTAAACAAACCTCATCACTTGAGAAGGTAGGTGATGCGGACGTCGTGGAAGACATTTTGTCCCGTAACGCTCGCTGTACTGTTGGGGGGGAGAAGCGGTGGGGGGGAGATGTTCATGTTGCTGCGGTCTGCAGTCTGGACGTTAGAGGTCGCTGAAAATTACACACTGTAGCTTTAATCTTGTGTGCCTGTATACTTTTATTTGACTGTTTCCCAACAACAACCTTGAATTCACCTACAGTTGAACAATAGATGGTATTTCCATTGTAATAAATTCCATTCCATAGCAAAAAAATACTCAGGTCAAATTAATATAAAATCTGAACTTGAGCATAACAAAGAATCCAGTCAAAACTCTCCAAATCATATTCACTCGCAGAAAAAGGGTAAGGGGTAATGGTGTATGTCTTGTATTTAATTAGGGAGTAGGACAGCCAGTTTAGAGAATACCCCCTATTAGAGCCGCCTACTAGTATGTTTGTTCCATTAAATTAAAAAATGATTTTAGGAGTTTGATGTAACAGAGTTTATTTGGTCTGATAGATACTAGTCTGGGATCCCAGGTCTAGTCTTCTGTGCGATCTCTGTTCTTTTCAAACCCAAAACTAAACAGTTTTTACTTTGTTTGCTGTCTTTTCAGACTAAGGGAAGCCCAATAAAGTAGCCTGACAAACCCGACTTAATGTGAGATTAAATATGTAATTTAGTCTGGTCCCGATGAATAAGACATCGGAAGATTGTTGATGAGATCAACCCGTTGTTTTTCAAACCATGTCTGTGCCTATTGGCCAATGCTCTGACCAATGACCGCAACTGACTGCGACGTAGTAAGCGCGACAGAAAGCTGGTGGGGGAGTGTAAACAAAGGGCGAATGCGTCCTTAAAAATTAACGAGAGTAGAGCCTCTTCCTGCTCACAGTTCAACGAAATCCCCAAGTCTAATCCTTCCAAAACTGATTCCAAAGCTGAGTCAAACGAGAACTGTTCAATAATTGTTGCCATCTTCCTTGTTGTGCTTTCTGTAGCGTCGCGCAACTTTGTCGTCCCGCCCTCAAAACCCCGCCCACTTTGCATCCAGAAATTCAAAACGCATCTCTGTGTTGTGATTGGTCAGCCAGTTCTAGGGCATGGGGCATTGATCGAGGCTAGACCACTCGCAGGCAAAAATGATTTTTGCCGCTGGCGGGTGGGGCTAGTTTACTAGGCTACCATTAAATGCCTTCACCTTGGTGTGTCACCAGCTTAAAAGTTGTTTTTCATCAGATTCTCCCATCTGAAAGTAAAATTTCTGTAATACTCCTCCAGCTGGAGAAATTGGAAGTCTTTTTTTTCTCTCTCCTTTCTTGAGCAGCACTATAACGGGATTTATCTTTGACTAATATGAGGCAAGTGGTTGAACTGCATTTCCTTTATGGGTATGAGGGTACAGGGGGCTGAATAGAAATTCCTGCCACAATTACATTTTTGAAAACCATGTATCATTTACATCTAATGCCACAATTATGTTAGACTGTTTTCAACTATTAAATTCCACTAAAGTTTGTAGATATGGAAATGTTTTTTTTTTTTTTTACTGTATGAAGTTTCTACAAGGAAAAGCACACATCTACAAACATAGTCATATTTTCATAGTAGAGGCAGATGATAGGTTTGCATATACAGATAAGAACATGAGACATAAGGGATTGAAACATAATGAATGTGTGGGTGGAGGATCTGCAGGCTCCACATTGGCTGCAGACTCAGTTTAAATGGATCTCCTGTCAGGGCTCTCACACATCTCTCCAGTCGATCTCCACCGAAAATCCATCTGTCACACTTATTTACAGATGACTGTCAATCCTTTAGAGAGAAACAAACCCATTACTGTGGCAATACTAACTCTGTCAGCAATAAACAGCTACAGTTTACATTTAGGAAGATGGCCACTAAAGGGAGGAAGGAGTTCCCAGGAAAAAGAGGCAAAGAGAAGCAGTGGAAAGGTTTAGACAATACAGAACAGCTGGTAGGGAAATACCACTCAGCTTCAGGGGATAATGTCATATTACAGGTCATGAAGGACAAAATGTCCGCTTCCACTCACAATGTCCCCAAATTTTTACTGTAGTTATAAACTTTTCTCTCTCCCTGATATGACTTTATGAATGTGGTGCTTAGGTTGTAATTTAAAAGTAGATCTACTTGGCTTCATGCGCCTGTAAAATCTTGAGAGAAATCCCACATCTCATCTGGCTCTTAAGTAACCACAATAATTCAGTGTGAAAATTGAACACAGAGGAAATGAAACGATTTAATCACAAGTCCGACGCTTGGTTCTGTGAGTTTAAGCTTAAACCAGCTGAAATCTTTTTTTCCATTTGAACATAAAGGGCAGTAATGCAGGTTATGAGCAAAAGCATCCCAGCGCAGGCATGTAAACCTGCATATTAACAACGTCTTTGCAGGGTCATTGCCCCCGTCTCTGCTGCTACTCATGTATCTGTTGGCTGATGAATGGCCTGTTTAAATTTCAACATCTGGCCAGGAGGGAGGAGCGATGTCAGCGAGTATCACTCCCAGGGGGAGGGAGAACATAAATACCAGGAGGCTGGGTGGAGGCAGGAAGAGGCCGAACAGAGTGGCTGCAGAATAAATTAGGGCAATGAAACTGCTAAATGGAGACACAAACTTTATGAGGTAAAAATGCAATCACAGAAACGTGGCAAATTATTGTGACGCACTGATATCAAGGACAAATTAATACCATCCAGCACTAATGGTGGAGAGCCAGGCAAGCACAGCAACATTAAAACACATGGTGAAAGTCAGTGGGTCATTAACTCAGCATATGACCAACTTGGAGTTCAATCAGGGTCTAGATGGTGCAGTTCCCTGCAGAATGGGAGGGCAATGTGACGATTTTTTACGCATTTCACCATTAGGGCGTACTGGTGACACACTGACACTCTGTCCCCTAGAGATTTATCTGACAACCGAGATAGTTTAATTAATATTTAAGGTCATAAGCAGAGACAACCAGATGCATATATGGAAAATATAATTTTATTTAATTTTGCAAATTCACAACAAACAATCATTCAGCTTATTATTCAAACTGTTAAAGACAACAAGACAACCCTACGTGTGTTCACCCAGAGGTGGACAGAAAAACATCTGATCTTTCCTGTTACCATAAAACACACGTTAAGCTAGAGATACAAAAGATTCCCATTAATCAGAAAAAAATACATCTGTATTTTACAAGCGCTTTACTTCAGTCTTAACACAGTGCTGACATGTTTCCACTTTTCTACCCCATACTGATATTTATTTACAAAAAATATCAATACATGCTCTAGTTTACCATGGCTTATGGATAAGGAAAAAAAAACACAAATTGATAGATACACTTCATCAACAGATAAGATCTTTGTACTTCTAAGAAAAAAACTAAACAATCCTGCTTTCGTATAAAAAAAAATATATATATTGATTCAAATAGTTAGCTGATGCTGTTTAGGGGCATTTTTTAGGTCAAGCTGTGGTCTCTGCAGCTCCTCTAGCGTCACTATAACCCATCCCTCCCAGTGACTCAGTAATTCCTGCACTGTCCTCTCTGTCTTAAATAGATTCCATTCTAGTCAATGCAGTAATTCCCACTAGCTCCATGGAGCTGTGGCATGATAGACAGCCCTCCTCTGTCATCCATCAGACATACAGACCCAGTCCATCACTGCCAATGACAAAACAAGTGATTTCTAAAAATCAGATGAGCCAGACATGGAAATAATTAAATGGTTCCAGGACATTTAGAAGTGAGAGTGGAGAGAAATATTAACAGACCCTACTCACATCTCATGTGGATTGCTACACAAAACATTTTACTATTTCCTGATGTTAGTTAGAACATTACCCCCAAAGAGATAATTCTCTAAACCTCTCCACAATGTTCTCCCAGTAATGCATTTGATTCCCTCTGCTCCACAATGACGCAAAACACACCCACTAAAGATGGCTTCAATTTAAAAACAGATGAACTATTAAGAATATTTATGTGATTGTATGTCTTTACACTCCCTGTACACACCTCATTTCAGTAGGAGTACATCGTAGACATCCTAATTAGAGTGAAATATATTTCATTGCCCGTGTCAATCTCACCATTTTTAAAGATGTAATCATATTTGCTCCAACACTTAAGATCCATTAAACAATATGGATTTAATTAGTTTTTAATTATGCATGAAGGGTTTTTGGGAGGTTCAGGGTTTGAACTCATGATCTTTTCAGTTAGCTTCAATGAGCATGGAACTGAGCTTCACTACATTTCTTAGCAGTACTTTTGTATAATTCTCCTGTAATGCCTCATCTAATTCCTATCAGCTAATAACTCAACAGTAAAGGATGAATAATGCATCGGAAGAGGAAATGTGCATCAACGCAATGCAGGGAGGAGGGGCATCAGTGGGGGGGAAATGTGCATCAACACAATGCAGGGAGGAGGGGTATCAGTGGGGGGGAAATGTGCATCAACACAATGCAGGGAGGAGGGGTATCAGTGGGGGGAATACTGTAGGCAGCTCACTTTTAACCTTTACAGGATTAAGAAACTTACTGACAATGCAAACTACTGTGTTTATGTTTCTGAGCAAGAAAAGGGGCCAGATGGTGGAGAACTGCATCAACATAACAGGTTTTCAACCACAGAAATAAATGAGCTTCTCTGACCTTCCCCTTCATCAGTAAACTCTCTCAGTCTAGCAACAAACTGGCTTTCTGCTGCATTTCATCAAATAGGTAAAGTGGTTAAGAGTACACCGTCATGACAAAAAGTGGCGACCAACTTTCCACACTGAGCGAAGACATCTGCCCAAGGTGGTATGATTAAGTCTAAGACCACAGAGACCCAAACTTTATTGACTTCTGTGTAACAAATAGGGCTGAAAGAATTAATCAGATTAATTATGCTCAAACGATTATAGAAATTATCATCAACTAATTTAGAAATTGATTAAACGAGATGCTAAAACATGCCTTTAGCTAAAAGAGCAACCTACTCAAAGCAGTTATAGCAACACTGTAATTTATTGTCCATTAATACACTCTATTCAGAACACCAAATGGCACTGTTTAAGCTTCACTTGGTTTAAACTGTGTGCTAAATCTTCTTTAAGGAAACTTTTGCCATCAGATTATTAATCGGGGGAAAAAAAAAAGAATTTTATCATAATTTGTAGTGAAGGGGATAATTTGGATACAATGACATTCACTTCTTTATGCATTGTCTAGGGCTGATAACTGTTGGTTCAAAGTCAAAGCATTTCCAGGACCCTTCGTTTTACAAACATCACCAATCTCCCTCTGTTGATTACCACATCTTCTTTATTCCCCCACTTACATCTTTAGACTCAAACTGAGAGAATTTGAGAACATGATTGATTAAGATGAAGAAAACACAAACAAACAATGTAGGTCTTTGGGGCTAACAACACTGTTGTCGTTGTACAGGGCTATATATACTGTAGTTGGGGAATATTGGCCTAGTGGGTTAGAGCAATGAGCTTGCGCTCTGAAGGTTGCAAGTACCCGTTTCGATCCCCACAGCCGGAGTCCTGACAGATGAGCATACCTCGTCAGACCAGCATACCCATAGTCAGTATGCATGCGTAAGATGTCAGATTTGCGTTTATCCCTTTAGTTTTGTACGAAAAATAGACTTTAAACTACCTCAACGGTGTGTATCTCTTTAGTCATGCAGAGAAAAAAAAAACAATTTAAGGTGAGATCGCCATACGCTTCAAAAAGGACCTAAGAGTAAGTAATGAAATAGATTTTTGGACATGACTAAAGGGATACAAACCCATTGAGGTAGTTTAAAGTTTATTTTTTATACAAAACTAGAGGAAAAAACAGGTATTGACTATGGGTATGCTGGTCTGGGTCTCTGAGCACGACGCTTAACACCACACAATGGCAGCTCCACTGCTCCCCATAGGGGATGGGTTAAATGCAGTGTTAATTTCTCCATTGTGAGATCAGTGAAGTTCTATTTCAATTTCTATCTATATTAAGAGATGCACAGAGGAATTGACTGGTGACCAAAATCAGCAGGTCAGAAACTCAAATGCAATTTTCTCCAAGCAGCGATCTGGGATGCTGATCGTATTCCAGATGGAATTTATGGAGAACCCAAATTACAGTCATGAAAGCGTAAGGATCACCATACACTAGAAAAAAAGGAAAAAAAAAAACTTAACATGGCAAGGATAAAGGAAAACAAATATGTGGGACTGGAAACAAACAGACTGGAAAATCGAAGATTCTGTTTATAGGTGACTTAAAAAGGCTGATAAATATAGGGGATGTATGTTTTGTTAAAGCAGGTTCAGACAATTTGAATGAACAGAATATAGCTCACCCCAGCTGTGAAGGAGGATGTTCTTTAGACGAGTTAAAACTGGTATCTTGTTCAGACTCTAAGATTGTGAAAGAACACCAGACTTTTAACAGTCTTAGTCTGTTTTAGCCACAAGTTTCAGTCAAAATCATAATTTTGAAAGGTATTTTTTATTGGTTAACCTATTCATGTGTCAGTATGTAGTAAAATTTGAAAAATATGAAACCGTTCAAAAGTTTAAACATACTGTAAAATGTCAAAAAATAATGTCATATAATATGTGATGTGTGCAAATAAAGATCCAAATGTATCTTTTGACCATCAAGCTTTTAACAATGCTTAATGTTTACAAGGATTTTAAACTACAGCTGAAAAGGTGAGCACCTTAATTCTTTTAAGGCAGAATGGTTCTCTTTGAGGCTATGTTCCCACCACTTAACTTAAGTCAACCTTAAATTGTTCATCATGAAGTGTAAAATACTGAGGGAAGCAGCAAAGTGTATGTAGTTCCATTTTGCATCAATTTTTTTAACATTCAAGCTTGTTGATTACCATGACTAATTGTTGTAGCGCTAATTAATACCATGATATTACCCTAATATATTTATGGAAAACTCCTCTTTGGTTCTGGGAATTAAGGATAGAATCTACATTCTCAAGAAAAAAACTAAGATTCCTGTTTTAGCAGAACAAGCTGCATTAAAAAGCTAATAATTGAAAATGACATTTTCTCTCACTTTTTTACACAAAAAAAACGTTATTGCTTTGATCTGTATTAAAAAAACATACTAAGCACTCACAACAGGTAAGCAACTAAGTTATAATTGGAAAACTTTTATTTTATCTTCTTACACAAAGGCTATTAAAGAGAGACTAAGCGGGAAAAAAAAGTTATTGACTGAGTCAAAGATTGAGAAAAGATGGGTGGAAATTGTTAAAGAAATTCTGAATAGTGTATCTCTAACAAAAAGAATTTCATCTATGTTAAGACCATTCACAGTCTTATAGATATTTTAAATGACATCTCTCAATAGAACCTGAAATGAGAGATTGAAATGTAGCAGCTTATTAATGATTTTATGTAAATTAGTTCTGTTACATAGTGCAACTCAATCAAGAGCCGCAGACCAAAAGTCCTGTTTGTTGACAGCCGGAAAGTCAATGAACAGCGTCTAAAATTAGCCACCCATAACCTGAAAGGTTACACATGACATAAAGACACAAGACTGCCATTAGCCCTCACTAAAAAAGTTTGGTACACATCAATCCTTGCAATAAATTGAGTTGTCACACCAGTTATAACCCCCAGTGTCTTTTAGAATGACGGAGTGCACTTTAGCCCGGGAATGTTGGCATGAGATTACACTTTCCTAAAAAGGTAGCTGACTGTGAAGTCATGAGTGCCCTTAGCAGATGAATAAACAAGGTGTCTGACTGATGTGGCTTAGCAATGAATGACAAAGAATGACAAGCAGGAGTGGTATCCTCAAGAGACGAATAGTGAAGCTTTTCACCTCCAGTGTATTTATAGCAAAGACAAAGAGCTGTTCAAAACACAGGCACTTCAAACAACTGGAGAGCAGACTGGATCGGTCTCTGAGAAGCTCCATCATCTGGCACAACATGCTCATCTTAATAAAAGTAATCCCTGGGATTATCATAAGTATTTTTGTAATGCCCTTTACTAAAGATGGCAACACCTTAAGAGGTTGTTGTCTTTGACCGTCAGTGAGTGATTCACATTAGACAGATTACTAAGAAAACAACAGGAGTCTTAAACTTAGAGTGGGTTTGTTCTTCTCCAGTCAACACCATGGTGTCTCAAGCAATAGAACTTTCTCCTAAATTAGAGGTAAAATGCATAATTATCATCCTTTTTTAAAGTCAGTTTTTAAACAATAAGGTAATTACTCTGCAACTTCCTGTCCTTCCTGCTATTCAGAAATGAGGCATCACACAGGTTAAAGTAAACCTTTACATTTTTGCTCGTTGCCTTCACCCAGAGAGCTCAAAATATTAAAGTGGTTCCCCCCATCAGACTTCGGACCAAGGGGGGCAAAGACCTACGGTGTGCAGCACCAAGGTAACAATCTACCTCTAGAACTAAAGTATCTCCATTCTGTGTTTTATCGTGTGTTTTTACTATATGTTTTGCTTTGTTTTTCTTTGTATTTCTTTATAAGCACTTAATTTGTACGTTTTTTTTTTTAATAGCTTTCGGTGAAATGTACATAGCAAACCCAACTTTAATGACAACTTCATAAATAAACAACAAAAAACATATTTGATAAAACTGTACTCCTTTTCAAGGGCAGAAGATTAGGGAATTAGAGAAAGACTCGAGACTTTTGGTGGATTCAGTTTAATATGAACAAGGACGGAAAAAAGGAAACTATTATACTGAGAGAAAATGTATACAGGCACAGGGCGGAGAAGCAAACTCCTTAGAGACCTTCAAGATATGGTGCAGGGTTCAACTATTACATAGGACCTTGCAGAAAGCTTTCAGTGCTTTCACACTTTGTTCCATTAAAATCTGACCCATTACTGGATGTTTTCATTTGAAAAAAATATAAAATATGTAGCGTGAATTTGCATTCATTCTTTGGACTGAAAATGACATGTCTGCCTTCTGCTGCAGTAACAGCTGCAAATTCTTTGAGCTATGTCTCCAACGAATTCAAGCCTCCTGTATGGGAAAATCTGGCCCATTCTTGACAATTTCCCCCAATCTCAGTCAGACTGGATGGAGAGCATGTAGGAACAGCGCTATTTGAGTGTGTGCATTGTTTTCTGATGGAAAACCTAGGGAAACTTTATATGTAGACTTTGATGAGGCAAATCCAACACGTGATTATCGTTTGACCTTAAACTATGAGAGCCAAAAAAAGCCTATTAAGATAATGTGACAGAAAGGTCCAGGGGTGTTAATACTTTTGCATGGCTGTGTACATTCTCCTTATGAGTTAAAATGGAAAGCAACTTCATAAAGTCCAATATTTTACTCTTTCGAAGTTATGTCTTAAAAGTGAAACAGAATTGAAAGAAATGACAAACGTGGCAAAAATCAAAACACAAAAGAAAAGACACATGGGGCTCTCTAGAGTTGAGAGGTGCAATTCACACATTATAGTAGAGTTAAGCATAAATAGCTCAACCTTTTTGGACAAAGTCAGGTGGCTTTACCAACTGAAAATAAAGTCCAGGAAATAGACAAACATCCAGGAACAGGCCCAACCTTTAGGCACATCAGCGATGTGTTATTACCTCATCAGCTGTGAGGATATGTAGAATATTCAAAGTATGGCATTTTTAGGTCAATGTCAGGAAAAACAATAATAGTTAAATTCATGATAATTGAGGGAAGGGAATAGCTTCTTACAGTTGGGAGTTTGGTAAAGGTTAATCTATTCCCGGATGTTGTGCTGGCATTTTGAAATGATGCATGCATCACAGTATATCACTGTACATTTAGAAATTCACGTGGCTCTGCATGTCTCGTTATGTAAATCGATATGGAGGGATATGATGATGGGAGACAATGAAAAACTACATTACACCATAGATGAGATGAAGAGGAGGGGGCATACAGTTCTCTTATGTTTGCCAATACATGTGATCCACATACAGGATGAGCATCAAACACAATCTGCAATTAGTTTCCCTTATAACCGCATGACTATTCATTACATTATTGACAGTGGAAATATTTCTCCTCTGACTTCCTCTAAGCCTCCGGGAATTCACTGAAGGTTAATTTATTTAAATCTCCAATCCACTCATCTCTATTCCATTAAATTGACTGAGAATCTTGGTTTGCAGTCTAATCCTCTTTCTGCTGTCAAAGGCCCATGCCCTTTTTGCCATACAGTGAGGGAACAACTGCGTGTCTGTAAGGCAACCCAGACGTTGATAAGGTTGTGTTCGCTTACACATCCATGTGCAGTGTCCTTAGGGAGAGGTGCATAACATTGAACTAATAATTCTTCAAACCCCTCATGCCAGGCAGCAAGGAAACTAGGTTTCCCAAAAAAGACACAGTTTCAAATGTCCTCAAGGACACACGAAAAAGCCTAAGCTCTCACCATCTGTTCGCTTCTTTACATGGCAAGACTATAATGCAAGTAAAGTTAGGAAAGATCAAGCTATCAACAGTTGGGATGTAGCACTAGGGATATATGGGCTATGTGGATTAGTCCTGCATCATTATTACAGGCATAGCGTTTGTGATGATTGGCATTGGTGTTCCTATGCTAATGACTTTGGAAAGACTCTTCATTTCCTTAAAAAGTCACTAAAGCTATTTGCAGTCTGTCAGAAAAACATCCAGCCTATGTTGATGTGGTTTTGTGCTCCAGAGACCTGGCTAATGAGACATTCACTGGCTCCAGTGAACTTCAACAACAGCACACAGAGAGATGGCAGAGTGCAGTGTCGGCAGAAACAGCTGTGTATGGCCACCTTAAACGAGCTCTTGACTCTGGGATGTGGTTGAATCATTGGTAGGGACGGACACGTCGGATTTGAAATTTCTTAAACATGAGGCTCACAGTCTATGTTTCTTAAATGAACATGTCCTTCTTGCCTCCTGCTACTGTTTCGATTGCATCTCTAGTTCATTTCTAAAAGTAATAGATTTCCTAAACCAAAAAGAAAACCAAAACCAGCAGGTCCTCTACAATATTACGCATAGCAGAGATTGACCAATTCAGGTATTTTTAAGGGCATTGCTTATACTGATCATTTTGGTACGAGCCTAAGCAATCCCCAGTATGTGCTGCCTTTTTGAACAGATTCTTGGAGCCAATATGGCTTTTTTCTCTCATTTTTTAAATAAAAAAATGACACAATGATAGCAAATGTTAAACATGTCTGAATTTTAACAAAATAAATACATATTAACTGATCAAGCAAAGACAATAAATGCCAGATGAATGCAGTGGCAATGCATGTGCTTCACTTGATCTCAAGGCATGGCTGCTGAATGTACTGTATGTATGAATTGGCTAACACATGTACATATTGGCAAGATACAAGAAAAAAAACCCCCACTAATATTCACTTTTATATTGAGTCACCCTAAAGATCGATACATTTATTCATGTGCTCATGTCAAAAAGGGTTATAATACCATGTGAATTTCATAGGACAAAAGACTGCTTGTTAATACACTTGTCATTTATGATGAGTTATGAACTAATTAACCTAAAAATATCTGCTGTCTTCTCTAAATCATGCTGTTCTCTTCTCTCAAGAGCCTGGCCGCCCCCCACTTCTTATTCATTTCCTGACTGCTCTGAAGTCTCAGTTGCTTCATAATTTCTTTCAGATCATCAGTGCTTTATACTTTTTTCCTGCAATCATGCTTACTGCGCAGTTTCTCTATCTTTTAGTAAACAGGCTGCTGTTTTTCCTGCTTCTTCTCCAAAAAAACTTAAACTCCTTATTTTTTATGCGCTTTTTTAATAACCTCACAGTTTTCCTTACTGTGTTTTTGTCTTCGGCTTTAAATTTTAACTTTGTTCTATTTTATATCATTTTGTCTAGTATTTTCTTCTTTTCTCGATTCTCAATTTACACCCAAATTTCCACCAATGGGACAATAAAGGAATATTCTATCGTATTTTGTAAGATTTGACCAAATCCCAAAGCTTTTTACCACTGAAGTATGGCTGTTGGACTGAATGTTTAAATCCAGATTTGAATACAACCACAACCACATTGTTTTGGAGGTATTAATAGTATTATTTTGCATTTTGCAAAAAAATTAAATACAATTTTTTTCCAGAAGAATATATTTTTGCTGTTATCATACTGAAGTCTGTTTCCCTTATAATAAATTAGTAATCTTTCAGGTTAAGTCAGTCGTTTTGTACATTTTCTTCCTACTGTTACAATAACAAACATTCAGAATGAAACATCTTAAAGCTGTTTATTCTGTTACAATCTTGAATATGTGCAATAACCTGTTATAAGCAGTGAAAGTATTCTTAATGACAAGTTGAAGATATAATCGTTAGAAGTAAAATTCAGCCCTGCACAAAACTAAGCACCATTAGGCCACATCGATACACCCTAACCTATATGACTCTGCTTGTGTCAAAACTTTACTGATTTCTCAGCTAACTATGTCTGGGATTGGATTTGAAAAGCACACCCACACCTTGTCAGTGCACTTCAGAACATCCCAGAGGCTGTACTTAGTTTCAAGGAGAGCAGATAAGAGGCCTTATTCCCTCGTGTGTCAATTAATACTTGTAAAATGTGCTCCTTCGTTGTTTGTGTTTGTCTTGTGAATGCAGATTCACCTCTCTTCCCCGCAATGAAAAGTGAAACGAGCGTGACTGCATCCGTATCCAAATGGAACAGACACCCCTGAGTGACAATTCAATTCAGATCTTTATAGCGCTGTATACAGCAGCCCACTTTCAGAAGACATCTCTTCGCCTTTGATGCTATTTCAGGCTGTCCTTCCATGCAGGTCGGGAGTGAACAATAACCAGATGGCTACTTGTCATTCTCTAGAAGTAAGAGCTCCAAATCCTGGAGCAGTCTGCTTCAAACCTCAGTGTGGAGCCTGGTCACGATCTAAAAGAAGGGGGGAAAAATACCTTTTTAAAGTGAATGACTTTAACAGTGAGAATGTTTAAAAGTGAAACGAAACATTCTGTAGTGCCAGAGGACTCCGGTCTTTGACTAAACTCTGTTTAAGAACAGTCAGATTTCTCAAGCAGCTTAAGTGGAGAAATTAGATGGACTTAACCAAAGCTGAACCTCTGCATACAGCAGCAAAAAACGTATGTAGCTTGTTCTATATCGAAGCTTATATACTTTAAGTGCAATATTACAGATACAGGGTGGGGGAAAAAGCTGATGTCGAGGCAGATACTACAATGAGCCCCATGTCTGTAGATCATGACATGCATGTTGGAGGAATCACTGATGATGAGGCGATTTTCCCCACAGTTGCATTGAGATACAGCTGGGACACTAGGTTGATTATTTATCAAAACAACTTCAAAGCGGTTTAAATATGTTTTATTCTCAAATATGGGCCCAGCGTTATGATTCATTATTCTCCATGCCATGTTGATGTTTTGAATTACCACCACGTCTCCCCTGCCTTCTCTGCAAGCTAATCAGATTGATATGCTCCACCTGTACCATGCCTGATCGCCTCCCAGCACTCTGCACTATTTAAGATCACCTCAGTCTCTGCCTTCTTGTCAGAATATCGACTAAGGTTTGCCAGAGGAAATCCAGCATCTTTTTCATTCTCTTTTGACTTCTCGTTATTGACCACACCAAGGATTCTCTCTTTTGGCCTTGCCCTAGACGGATTGTCTCTGTAAATTGGATATCTGGACTACAATCCATGCTCTGCCCCTTTAACCTATGATCTCTTCCTTCCCACCTAGATGAGCATTGTTTGTCTGCCTCCCTGTAAATGACCATTGCCTCATTATTGATACTTGTTTTGAATTTTGCTTTAAAAGACCTTTTTAGAAAGGAATTCAACGTTGCCATCAGCTTATAGGTATAAATGAAACCTTGTCACCTGATTGAGTTTCTGTGTTCCCAAGTTTTTCACTCTGGCTACGATGTCAAGGCAGATCTAGATATTTTTCTGCAAGGTCCTTTAGACCACTACTTGAATACAGCATCAGACTCCAGTTTAAACAACCTCAATACCACCCGCATAAGCAGGACAGCATCGAGGTCATAGAGCAACCCAATGCTTATGGAAGCTACAGCAGATGACCAAGAAGCCGCCCAAGCAGTGGAGCCTCTGGCCGGAGACTATTTGGTCATTGATCTTGTTTAGGGTGGCATGAGACCGCCGGATAATGAGGTGAAAGTGGATGAAATGAGATGTGACCATTCAGAGAGCAGACTCTTAAAAAATAGATAGATATGGAGGAGATAGGGGATTGTTGGCCTAGTGGTTAGAGCATTGCACTTGGGTCTCAGATGATCCGAGTTAAAGTCCCACACACTCTCACGGAATGCCACCGACTCCCTGAGCAAGACCCTTAACCCAAGACTGCTCCCCCTGGGCGCCACAAAGTGGCACCCCACTGCTCTTCAAGGTGATGGGTTAAAGATGGCAAGTTTCCCCATTGTGGGACAATAAAGTACATTTACATATGTATCTGATATAGTAATGCAATGGGATAATATGGATTTGCAGTGAAAATAATGAAAAGTGAATAAAACCATTCTAACTGCCATGATAACGTTGGATTCAAGTAGCATATAGGCAGAATAAAATTTAGATTTGAGTCGCATTTAGCTGCAGTCTGAACGTAGCCTCTGTAACGCCATTAAAGCCACTGCAGCCCAGTTGACCCCAAAGTATTGCAGGTGAGTTTGATTTTATTTTAAATCAATTTGTTGATTCAGACAACCCGAGTCACGCTTCTGCTACCATTTCTACCATTTTAAAAACATTTATACTTTTTTATGATATGATGATCTTTCTATTGAGGCATTGGCTGCGCCTACAGTACTTAAAACACTTTTTATATTGCAAATCAAATCTTCAGTTAGTTCTTATTATTCCACTTTTTTAAGTTTTAGAACATAATACAATAAAAGAAAGTTCAGAAATTAAAGATATATATTTATGGCTGTTTTAAATAGAAGATCATACATTTTTATTGCTCTTTCTTCAAAAATGTACTAAACTGTGGCTTAAAACTTTTCTCCTAGCATCTAGTGTTCCAACAGTTATTACTTTTGTGTTGCCATTTGAAAGCCAAGTAACCTGTCTGAGGTCTAAACCGGCTCATTCGCCTTGAATGGATTAAGCGGGTATAGAATGTGAAAGGATGGATGGAAAGAGGACAAAATACCGACTGCTGAGATCCCAGTGTGGATCTCTTTCTAAAAATAGGTTCAAAGAATGATCAAGCTCAAGTGGCTTGATGGTGCCTGTTCATTCATGTCTCAAGTCATTCCCTGTTTGAGTTTTTTTTTTTCTCCATAAAATGAGCTCAGTATTGTAATTGCCTTCTAGTAAAGACACTTTTGAAGTCACTCTGACTCGTTTTGTTATCCACTTTTCTATGCCACCAGGCTTTCTATGCTGTCTAAATAGCAATTAACATAATTTTTTTGTACTTCAAAATGACTTAATGGCAATTAGTCCAGTCATGTTTTTTCTCGGGCCTTTCACACCACAAAGTAAATTGTCACTTTTATCTAGGTTGTCAGGACCACATTTTTGCAATTTATTGTATTTTTTTTCATTATTTAGAAAAAAAAGTTGCAATTTTGAAGATCCACCCCTCCCTCCAAGCCAAAAGCCTCCAATTTTGGCTTCTTGTCCTAAAGTACAGAGGTATTAGCTTTCAGAGAGAAACAGGACAACCTTAATAATGTTTGGAAGATAATGGATGTCCTCTGATTGAGAAGTTGCTTGGCAACCTGCTGAGGAGACTGCCAGCTGATAGACTGAGGAAGCACAGAAGGTGGTGTGCTTGAAGAAACAGGCTTTTAGCCAGTCACAGCTTTGAGCTGGGCTGCATGATACAACTACTTTGTTCTTTTCCTGAAAATGTTTCTGCTCAAGATATTAGGATGGACTTTTAACCATTGCAAACCCCAACCTGCATGTACATCTACAAAGACTGGGTTTTGGGGGTTATACAGGCACTGCTATAAAAGCTTAAAGTCTTCTAAGAAATCTATATCCAGATGCTACGATTTGTATCCAAGCTAAAACCTGAAGAAGAGCTGGAGGTAGCTGATACTTGCAGCGTAATTGGCCAGTAAAGATGTTGATAACTGTGGGCGCTTTCTTGTTTTGCTTCATACCACCAATCTCCAAGGGAAAGGAGATACAATTTGAAGTTTATGATTAATAGGTGTACATATGTATGATGGTCTATGGGCCTTTTTCTGGTTTCTGACAGAGCTGTGACTGCCAAAAGGCACTATGACCATCTTCAACAGCCAGCAGTGAAGTGTGTTACCCAAGGATACACAGGGAGCATGGTTTAACCAGCAATCTACTAGTTATAGCAGGGATGGGCAACTCCAGTTCCTGAGGGCCGGGTCCTGCAACTTTTAGACGTGCCTTTAGTTCAACACACCTGAATTAAGTTATAAGATGATTGGGAGGAACTGACTGAATACTGATGAGGAAACTCAGCCGTTTCATTCAGGTGTGTTGGACCAAGGATGAATCTAAAATTTGTAGGATACCAGGGTTTAGGAACTGGAATTGCCCACCCCTGAGTTACAGGAGGAACCACCTCCTGAGCCACCAGCCTGACCCAGTAAAAATACAGATACAAGCTAGTATCCGAATTAAAAAAAAAAAAAATATATATATATATATATTCATGCAGTAAACAGTTGAAAAACTACTAGGGTCATAAATTCAATCATCACAAGATTCTTTTTTCACACCAGGTCACTTTTCAGTTCTATATCAAGGATATTTACAGAATGGATAAAAAAGATTTAGGAATCATGCAGCCATCGCTGCTATTATCGGAATAATGGGTCAGATCTATAAACTGATCTATTAGCAATATGCTTTTTTTTTTGTTGAAACAGAATAGGTGCAGTGTTTGAAATCTGTTCTGTCAAAACATCTAATATTTAACCAGGCAAAAACATCAAGAAAACTGTTGTGCTAAGTGACCTAAATAAAAGAATTAAGGTATTTAACACAGTGTATTTTCTTTCATCTATGTTTTTGATGCATCTCCCAACACATGTATTAAGTATAGGTCCTGCTACAACTAGGCTTTTAGTCTTCACCACTGACAAGTGCTCTCTGTGTCTTGCCTTAACTAAAAAACATTAAAAAAATAATAATAATTTGTCACACATGAGAGTGCAAATGGACCCTATGGCAAAAAAAAAAAAAGAAAATTAAAATTTAGAACTTGTCTTTAGTCTCTTGGTGTGCCACTGGAAAATCTAGAGTAGAGGTGGTAGACAGGGTTTCAGTGTGGTAGAAGAAATTATTCAGTAAAATAAGGAAAAGTTTTCCCTGTGATGACCGGAGAGCAAGTCAGGGAGAATCTATTCTAAGAGCTGCCACACTGAAATTCATGTCATAAATAAAGAAAACAGCCATGTGGGGAACAAGAGTGCAAAACATCTTTGTTATACTTTGGGGAGGCTGGAAGCGGCTGAGGTCACAACAGGCTGCATTCAGTCGAGTAAACACCCACTTAGGAGCACTGATTTATTTCATTTATTCAAATGCCTTGGGTTTTCACTCATGCATGCTAAAGCTAAGGTCTGACTCATTTAAAGGGAGAAGCACTATGACAAAGGCTGAGGTGAATCATTTTTTTTTTTTAAACTTTACCAACAAAGTAAACCATCGCAGAAAGAACAGTCATACTTTAAACTCAGAACACTAAGCCAAAATGGCAGCTGGGTGCATTATTCATCAAAATGCAGCGAGAGAAGATGTTAAAACATCCATAAAAGTTGGATTAATGTTAGCTTTTTTTCAACACAGGTGACAAAGTTATTTCTATCTAAGATATTAACACAGTTAAAGGGGAACGCCAGTTTTTTTACATTTGGCCATATCCAAGTAATGTCTTCCTATGAGCAAACGACCTGAAGGCTCAAACTAAACTGTTCATAATTTATTCTTGATGGTACGCCAGCATTCATAACTGGAAGGCAAATCACTGTCCCCCAGACATCCGCCGTTATATTTTTTATATCTCTATTTTTAATAAAACAAAGCTGCGTGTGTATGACATCATCCGCGCGCAGCGGCTACCGTTCATTCTTCCTGTCTGCTGACCTGCTGCTAGTTTTCCTCACATGCCTGGAAGATGTCTAGTGCTACTACCACAGATGATCTCGCTCTCGAAATGGAATTGAACGATTCAGATTAGCTAGCCAAATATATAAGAGGTAGAGCGTAGCCGCCTGGTTTAATGTACATTGGTTAAATAAAGTTTAAAAAAAAAAAAAAAAACTCCCATGATGTAATAAATGATGTAATAACTTAAAATCAAGGGTCAAATGTAAAAAAAAAAACGAAATTCCCGTTTAAAAGGAAAATGGTTGATATTTTTGGATCTGCTCTATTTAAAAGTCTAGAATCCTGGGAACAATAGGCTTTTAGTGGCAGTGGGAACAGCTCGCTGACGAGTGTCTACCCGAGTCAAACGACTTGGCAAGCGGCCCACATTAAAATCACCTCAGCTTTGATCGGCATGCTGTGGGAACATGGTAAATTACGTCCCACCATTGAACGCAACGTACCGACGTCAACACACTGCGCCAGTTGCTTCTGATATAATAAGCTAAAACAGCTTTGTTTAGATTCGATAAACATGGTGCAGCACTGGTAAGAGGGATTCGGACATAGAACATATCATTCCAGTTAGTTCAATGGAACAGCTTAACATTAAAGTTTGTGACGAATTTTAAGATCATCCAACCCAACGCAGTATTGTTAGGTTAAATATCATTGATAAAGTGTGAGTTCATTACACCCAAAAATATTAGCTGCCTGTTGTGTGCCAGAACCAATGTTTTCCCTTGTAGTTAGGACAGTTCCTCTGTCCACATATATACAGTAATAATCTTCATTCTGTATGTGTCAAAGATTAGGGATTGGAATGAAAGCGGTGTCCTTCAGCTAAGAACAAAGTGTAATATTTTGATAAGGCTGGAGCCAAGGATGTTTCCTCATCTGCAAACGTGTATGATGTAATGATGTGATGATGTGGCATACTGGAGATGTATAAAATGCTTCTCTAACGGTTTATCAGGGTTCACTTCCCGACATGTGAGCCCCGTTGGTAAGCAGCTGCCTTCTGTAACCCTAATCAACTTCTCTGATCTGAGTAAGATTACAATTTCTAACAAAGTCTGTTTTCATGTCTCCTGGTTATTTAATACATATACATAATGAAGTGTTATTTAAAGAGTTTGTCCTGAGTGATCTTCCGCTTCACAGTGTAAACACCCAGCTTTTCCTTTGACAACAAAAAAGTCTTTTTTTTTTTACAGGTAAGTTGAAAGGAAAAGCCTTACATCAGTCATCTCTGAATACTTCAGATCTCTGAGTAGATGTTCAATCCTTGCTGTTTTCAGGATCCAAAAGAGAACAAGTGAAAACTTGCTTTGTGCTGCTCCAGGAATACACATGCATATTCAGACAACAAACACTTTAACAGGATTCTACTTTAGATGGCTATATTAATTAATGCAGTTTAGAATGTGAGGAAACAATTACTGAAAAAACAACTGCTTACATGGCAATAACCTCACAAAAATAAAGCTTACTGCTTATCTGAAGGAGTGGGGAAATTATTATCTTCTACAAATACTTGGTATCTCAATCTAGCGTAAAATTTGTTGTGAAAACATGATATTGTGACGGCTTCATGCATCTAAGGCCACTGTCTACTAGAGAGAATATTTTCAGCATTACGCATCAGTGATCACAGCTTGGTCTCCCCTCAATGCTGTATTTTCCGTTCTCTTTAAATTGTTAAGGGTTTAACAGTAGACTGTTGCTACATCAGTGTATAAATCTTGTTTATAAATCTTTAGCCAATTAACAATAAAAAAACAATTTTCTGGGTTTTTGGAGAGTTTGAATGTTTTTATGTTTGACTCAAAGCGTTAAGTTATGCTTTGCAATGGCACAGGGTCAGTCGACCATTTCCAACCCTGTTTAATACCCTGACCACATGATTTGGATAATTTCATCATATCATACATGAAAAAAAATACTATTTGAATCTCTTTGATTTTTTGTTTTGTGTTTGCATTAATGCCATTTGTTTGTTTTTAACCTTGTGTAACCATATAGGCTACTCTGCATCACACTACTTAGTGTTCCACAGGAAAATAGCTAGAAAACTCCCAAAATGTTTAAGGTTTGTGTATTCCCTCTAACTAAAGAAGCTTAATTTATGGATGACTATAGAGGAATCGTTAAAGAGTAAAAATACAACAAATTTAAAATATGCAACTTTTTGTGGGGGCTTATTGTATATTTAGGGCTAAGGTATACCCTGTGTTAAACTGGCCACCTGTTTAGGGTGTACCCCGCCTTTCGCCCACAGACTGCAGGCAACAGCCACCAACCCAGGACAAGCGGCAGAAGATGGATGAGCGTAAAGACCAAGGCAGCCAGAGAGAAAGATGCAATCCACTGAACATGGGCACAAAAGGTCTGGAAGGAAGATTAGAAATCTCTCTAACATGATGTTTCAACTTGTTGGACGCCCCTCCTCATGGTTCTTTGGGGGAATAAACCAGAAAATTCCAGCAGTGATTCAACCAAGTTCAGGGATCACTTGTTTTACAGGTAGGGATTGTGTATTTGGAGGGGCTGTGTTAGCTGATTTCAAAGTATCTTGGAGCAAGAACCTTAGCAAATCACAGGGTAAGGAATCTGTTCTTGTTCCAGCAGCACCTAGTGATGCGATAATAGAAAAATATAATCAGACTTATTTTGGAAAATCGCAGTAAATACCGCCTTTGACCATAATGGGTGAGGCTCTCTACAGCTAAGGTCTTATTGGATGGAAGCAGTGTTTATTGAGGGTAACTATGTAAGTGGAAGCTCTTTTCAAACTAAAATCTACTAAGGATAAAAAAATAAAAACAAGTGAAGTGTAACTTAACCACTGCATGAACTGTGAAGATCATGCAGTGGGTAATTTCAGTGTTACAAATGAGCAACAACAGGTGCCAGTCGAACCTGCAGGTAGAGGATGACCGTCAGTAGTGCGTCCCTACATCAGTCACCTGCACTTATCAAAGAAGCAGACTTATTGGTCCTACTTTACATGAGGAAAATTATTTTCAATGAACACCTAAAATGATAAAATAACCACTTTGTAATAATGTAGTTGATGGGCCGAGATGCATTTGTCTATTTGTTCTCTTATCGGGCTAATTCTCCCACACTTTGACAAACCCTGCTCTATACAGTAATAGCCATTTAAAATTTCCCCACTTTCCTTGATTGATCCTTGGCTGGTCCCCTTCAATTCCTTTTTAAACATCAATCTTTGTACTGAAATATTCTTTCTGTCATGATTTCTGAACATTAAGACCTAAAGAGAAGCACCATCTCATGGTCAGAGCCTGTAATACAGAGAAAGGATGGAGTCAGATTTAAAAATATGCATACCCAGGAGAAGGAGTGTGATTCTATGTAAACACTGAGCTTTTGGAGTAGTAACTTTGCACCTTTTCTAAGCGTTCCAAAATAACAGTTGTTTTCTTCTTTTTTGTTCACAGTGGTGTTCAAACTTCATCAAAAATGTTTTAAATGAACTAATTCAAACTGATAAACGGACTGAAAATCAGCAGGTTGCTACCCAAGAAGCTGTGCTCGCATAGTCCCACTGATGCTCAATTACAGCTTCACATTGTGTAATCTCTCTTCAATATTCTTCTCCCTTGGGTACTATGTCAAAATAAAACCCATTTTATGAGTGAAGTCTGTGCAGAATCCAAAACAGTTCAGCAAAATGTGTCTATTTATAGGAAACGCTTAAAATATGCCAAGATATCTCTAACGCTTTTACCAGGAGGCTTTCCTGTAGATTTCATTGAAAGCACATATATAATTTAATAAGCATCAAAGAGTTTTACATGTGGGTAAAAAAGGAGCTATTTAAACACAAACTGTGAATAAAAGATCGATCTTCTTCTCTAGTCCTAAAAGACAAGCCAATACAGAAGTTGCCAAGTGCACACCCAATTAGAAGGTGGCAATGCTCTCATAAAACAGTCAATTAAGTTTCCTTCACAGTTGATGTGGCGGTGTTAGATAATTCTAGACCGATTGATCCATGTGTTAATAGTCCTTTTGAGAATAATTCTACATTTAGGTATAAATGAGCTCTTAAAGATCATTTTGGCGTGACTAGCTTGTCTGACAAGCTGTTCAGATAAGAGCGGGTCAATTTTCTAGAAAATTAGGTTGTTTTGATTCATTACTTTGTTTAATTTGTTATTGTAGGAAACATTTCAATCTGATTAGTAATGATCAGATTTAAATAACTGATTAAAGGCATAAAGAAACTCTCGAGTACTTTAGGTCATTTAAATGTAGATCAGTAAGGAGCCTCATAACTAAAATAAGATCTATATGATTTCTATTTTATTAATTATATAGATTATAACGGTTATCTAATCTAGGTTGTTGAATGTTTAAAGGTTTAACACCTTTAGTCATTTCCAAACCAAAGTAGAAATGAACATGGAAAAACAAAACAAAAATTTGTAAGAAATTAAAAAGACAAACTGCAAGAGCTTAAAAGTTAGTCATGCCTGTTTTGACCTCGACTGGGCATCCCCTTTACTGCTTCTATGTTTTGTTGGACTCTCCTCCAATGAATCAGCTCTGGGAGCTGGCAGCTTCTGTGGAAACAGATTTCCCAGTCTGACCGACTGCAGAGAACAGGTGGACACGTCTTATTTCACACCCAATCTAGAAAAAAAACTCCTTTTTTTTCCCACTACTCAACGTTTCCAAACAACTAGTCATTCTACTCCTTCAAAACTGCAGACTTTTTGAGTTTTATATATTAATGTGTATTTATAGTTACCATTCATAGATTATTATTAAATATAAGATCAAATCATAGAATTAAAATAATTTGTGACATTTTAAGAAGTATTAACAGAAAGTAAAAAAAACAACATTCTTTTGTAAAACACTTTGACGTTATAAAAAATGCTAAACACAGGTACCATCAGCGTCGGCTTGCCTAGGTACACCTGATCTGCTCCAATCAACCACATCGAGTTTTTGAATGAAAATCTTCTCCTCTGCTGCTTCTCCTTCACCCTATATCTTAATCGCATCCAGTACCTGATTGGTTAATCAGAGAAGTTCAGATCTGATGACTTCTCTCCCTCTCTGCATCCACCACACCTGGGCTTACAGTTTACAGGAAGTGCTCGAAACAAGATCATATGGATAACATGGAAATCACTCACTGGAGATGATGCATTTGTGTTTGGTGAATTAAGGCTGCATTGTTCACTTGACACTGTTTATCATAATAAAGTGCTGAAGCAAAATTTCATTGTATCAAAGCATTGCAGCATGCAAACGTCACATCTATCTGATGTGACATTTAAATTGCAGGCATTTCACCAAGGCTGCTGCAGACAGCATTTTAATATCAGTCCTGTACCTGATCACTTGATTCACTGCTGCTCAGAGAGCAGTAATGGCCAAAATTAAGTGGGTGAGTAAAGTTCCATAAATCCTAAGAGAACTTTTGGACGGATTTTAGGCAGGAATGTAGCTTCGTTAAGATGAAATATCTGCTTAATTTATCAAGACACAGCTTACTTATTAGAGTGCTCCAACATTTTCTTAGAAGTTTCCTGCTCCGCTGCCAAAGCAGTATAGTTAGCATCGCTAGTAGGCCTCATCTGCTATCGACATCGTCTGCAGCCGACGACATATTTAAGGCAATCACTGTCTCCCCCATAAATATAAGGCTAGTGTTTTTGATTGGGGTTACCATGGAAATGAAGGCGTCTAGTGGTTAGGGCATGGAGCCTGGAATCCTGAGGTTGTGAGTTCGAAACCCACTGCCACAGACTGCCACTCTGGGTCTCTGAGCAAGACCCTTAACCCTACACTGCTCCCTGGACGCCCCACAATGGCAGCATACTGCTCCCCAAGGGGATGGGTTAAATGAGGAGGTACATTTCTCCAATGTGAGATCAATAAAATTGAATTATTATTCTCTCACTTTCTTTTTTCCACAATGCTGTGGTTTAAAACCCTTTTAAAGATTAGGCATTGTTAAAGCTTGTAAATGAAAAGATTTGTTTTATACTCTTGTATCTTAATTGATTTTCTAAAAGGTAAAAATATATATTTTGATAGAAATAGTATTAAAAACAAGTTGGTTGAAATTTAAACTAAGAGTCTATAGATTTTTATTTATAAAGGTAATAAATAAAGGATGCTGCAATAGGAGGCAAGGAGGGAAGATCAAAGGTGTGCAGACCGACTCCAAGTATTTTAATATATGACAATTAATCCAAAAGTTTATTTGATTGGTGAGATAATAGATAGTGCAGGATATGTTAGACTTTTGTGTTGAGGTTGAATGATGTGAAGCCATAACCTGATGAAATAAAACATCCAAAATGCAAAGAGAGAATGAGTCCCTGCTTCTTATTTCCTCTCAGCATCACACACAACAATCTACTTTGCTCATCTCGGTCTGACCTTGAACAGGGACTGATTTGTAAAAAATTGTGACATTCATCCTGGATGAAAGATGTGCTCAGACAACCATTGGGTGGACATTTCCAGAGGTTTGCTTATTCCACCTCTCAGGGGATGAGCCCTCGATAATTTGACAGATAAACCAAACAATAATACTGCTGTAATGTCATCGGTGGTATTTCACCACACAGGGCCGGAGCCTCCCTGATGAATACCAGGGAAAGAGAGGAGGAAATGATCTTTGCAGACAGTAAATGGCCTGGTCATGGAGGGGATCAGGACAAAAGCAATTAGGCACTTTATAGATCACACTTATGGAGCTCTAGAGGAGGCAACCAAGCACAGCGGAGGATGCTCGACCAACAAAATGAATAATGAGTCCCACTTCCAACTGAAGGGAGGATCCATTAAGAGATCCAATGCACTGAGCAAATGTAATAGCAAGAGGATGCCTTCTTGTATTTGAAAGATTGTCAGAAGATGAGCATTCTAGATTTTATATCCACACGTCTTTAAAAAGACATTTAATCATGTTCAAACTGAGTAAACTCTGTTTCAATTCAAACTATCAGAGCAAACAGGGTAAGAACCAAACATTTGTTTAAAAAAATAAAAAAATTTTAATCTCAGGGCATCAAATAACACTTAAAAACCCCCATTGTGAACCATTAAGCAAGCGCTTCATTCCATCACTGCCATCTGATGGTATGATTGTTAATTAGTGGTCACTTGGGGAATGGTGCTTTCATAATCTGACCACAGCATCATAATCAGGTTATAAGGCTTTAAAAGCAAGAGAAGAATTTACCATGTTAGTATTTGTTGTTTTCCATCTTAGGTTTAAACGGCTTTGCAGCCGGTTGAACAGGTGCTGCGGTCTGAGCCTATTGAAATGCAGGATCTGGATGGTAAAACTTAATACTACAAGTGGATTTTAAGGGATAGAAATAATAATCTATTGATGCACTGGTGATTTGTGGAAGAATTAAACACAGATTACAGCTGAATAGTCTTTTCCAGCACAGACAGAACTCTAAATACCCTGAAGCTCACCAGCAGCTGCCCAGTCAAAAAGCACCAGGCCTTCCTCATGTAGTTCTTTTCTTTTTAAAATCACTAACATTGAAAATATAGGAAATATTCTTTTATTTTTTAAACACAGAATCCCATATCCATTCAGGGTAAGCATAATATGCTTGACAGATATGAAGATACAGTGCTGGCATTGAATCGGGAGGCCAGCAAACAGCCCTTTGTTGCTGCTGTCCAAGTCACCTTCATATATACTGATCCTTCCCCTCATCCTCGTTTCACTACATGTGAAACAAGAGGATATTCATATCAAAAGAATCCCAAATTTAGCACAGAGTGTGTTACATATCTAGGTTTGTGCAGGCAGGTAGGTGGGGTAAGAAAGGTGTGGACGACTGCTTAGGGTTAATGTACAGGTGGCAGCAAAATGCTGGATGGTTTCCCTTAAGCAGAGAAAGAGAAGCTGGTCTGGGTTGAGTGGGAGATGAATGGAGCTAAATATTGGGCATTCCTGCACCGAAAAAGAAATAAATGCATTGGATTTACTTAATTTAATAGTGGGCATTGTTTGCACCCAAACCTTTGCTTTTGCAGGAATTAGTTTTCCGTTTAAAGATAACTGCTGTGGCAAAGAGACTTACAATAATTCATTTAGTTTCTATCAAGATAAACCGAACATGCAAATATCTATGCTTTTAATAATATGCATCTAAACACTATTATTTTATTCACTGAATTAACAAATAACTATTTAATTGATTGAACAGATGCAGTTTTTTCTCTCCAGTCATAATAACTACACAATATTATATTCTCTTTAAGACATAAAGTAATGGTGTTAACCTAACTAAAGATGCTAAATATATGCAACAAATTGCATCCTTCTTTTTTTTTTAGTGTGGATAAAACTTATTAGAGGGTTGGGACTAAAGCAGAAGGTCACCTACCAGCTTGACAACCAACTCACCACACTTTTATAACTGCAAGGATTTAGATCAAAGCACAATGAAAGGCCCAATTAAAGTCCAGACCAACATTTATTTTCACAGATGGTCCCTATTAAATCGGACTGGAGAAGAGCAAGCAAAATTTATTTTTTCTCCTAAACTGCAGCAGCATTGTAGTTCTGAGTTCCAAGGCAAAGTGTTAACTCAGTGGGACTAAAGAAATGCACAACACACTTCACTTCACTTTAAAACACCATAAGTTCATAACTATGTAGTACTTTGTGTTTATCGGGTACATAAAACCTCAATAAGACAAATTAAACTTTGTGGCTAAAATGCGACAAAACATTAAGATAAAAAAGAAATAGCTAAGACATTCAATGCAAGTCTACCATGGGAAAAACTACCATTTTATAAATAAAGAAAATCCAAAGGCAAATGACCTCTCCTTTGGACACAATGTCAGTCATTTCCACATATCAGTCAGAGTAATATCTACTTCATTGGACCTGCCCAGCTTCGATTTACCCACAAGCCCGTGGCATGAAATCATATTCTGCAGTTAAAATACTACTTCCACTTGAGTGCAGCTTGTATCCATCTCATCTGCTGCTGCTGGGGTACTGTGAAGGTCTGGACAAGAAGCAGATGCTGACAAGCCTTTGTCAAGATACTGCTTGAGCAGCTCTTTGCCCACAGGAACACTTCTACAATAGGCATGGCTCTCACTTCCCCAGAGTTGTTTACCTGCAGGCTGGATGTCTACCTCTCGCTTGCAACAAGCCACATTCAGGCCGACACTTGTCAATAGCCAGGAGAGAAAACAGATACAATGCTTTAATATCTACAGTCAAAGGGGGTAGCAGAAAGTTAAGTAAAAAAGGACTATGTTTAGTGAATGGAGCGGGTTCAACTGCTTGAAATGTTTTTTTCTTTTCACATGAAAGGGTTTTTATCTCGCTTGTGTTGTTCGTGTTTAAAAAGCCCCTTTCCATCTTCCATGCGTCTGTTCCCAGTGACAACCTGCACATAAGCACTTCCACTAACTCCAGATTGTGATAATGTGCAAGTTGACTCAACTAAATAAAACCGAATGAACAAAATTAATTATATTATCTGAGTATGTCTGAAATATTAGGGATCGAGTCCAAAGAAAAAATGGGAACTACATTTTGGATTTGAACATTTCTATTAGAGCCAGAAATTGTCACGACATCATCTGCCACTATGCATCCGGACAGATGCAAGATTCCTACATCTTTTGACGGCCGCAGATATGACACCCGGAATAAGCTCGACATAAAGAAACACAGAGCAAGTTGAGTAAACAAGATGAATCTCTTCAATTAACAGAAGGGCTGGAGGCTCTCCTGCCGTACTGCCATTAATTATGTGGTCTTACGGGAAGATTAGGGGAGCGAAACAAAGCAACCAGCTAGAGAGACCACTGAGCGGGTCTCCCCTTGTTTAATTACCAAAACAGTACAAACAAATGAAGCAGCATAGATCATGTTACAGGGTAGACCCAGCTGCTATGATTTGGCCTAGCCCAGCTCCTCTCCCGTGAGCTTTCCATGTTCTCGTCTGTCTTTCCTCGTTCCATGTTTGCATCCATCACACGTCAGGCCAGACAATCTGGGAGCTGTACTTGCTCTGTAATTAACTTTCAAGTTGATGAGAACTGAAACTAAACAACAAATGGTGTGACAGGGACAAGATGGCAAAGATTGATTATTTAATGTGATAAATCTTTGTTCATGATTTGCATTTGCGCAGTGATATTTACACATTATATACCCAAAGCTCTGGTTGCTTGGCACAGTTTTCACAATAAATTAGTCCAGTTATAGCATGAATAAAGTAACAGTATGAAGGAGAGCAAAGAAAACTGCAAGCAATTTAGAGTTTTGGACTAATGCCAGACCATTAAGACGAAATTTGGTGATTTAACGTAGAAGAGTCAATTTAATCACTTTTTCCACCATGTTTAATTGTTTAGCGTGCTATAGAAACAAATACACATGAAATAAAACTTTATCTAAAGCAAACCCACTCTGACTACATTTTGTAAACATTTTGGGTTTGAACTGCTGAAACTCTCATTAAATCTGGGAAAGCAGAGCAAATCTTACCCTTAGTAAACATCTACTAAAGACAGTGGAAATAAACTCACTGCATAGCAATATGCAAACAGTCAAAAACCATTAATATCTAGCCTACAAACCATTAAGCACATATATAAGGATTAAGAGAAAGACTTACAGCTATGAGAAAGTCCAATGTAAAACAATAAAAACAACAGAGAAAAGAAAACTGTGCTTAAACAGAGCAACCATCTTTGTTATCCCAAAAGAAAATGAGGGAAAATTCATGACTTATGATGTTGGATTTTTTCCTCTGTTCAGACAGCCGCTCAACAAGCAATTGTTGGTTATAAAAAGAGAATATTTCTAATAACGGCTACCCCAATAAACTCTTCTCATTGGGTAAACTTGATGAAATCTACCAAAAATACCTATTTTGTCCATTCCCTCTGCATTTCTTACTGTGGATCCATGTTTTTTTTTCTTCTCATGTCTATCTTACCTTGTTCTGACTTAATTTCCATTAAATAATTAATTGAATAAATGTCAGTATGAAAAACATCTGTAAAAAAACAACACAGTTACATTTATTTAGTGCAATCTTTACTCTAGCACTGCTCAGGCTTATTTTAAAACAGCTAACCTCAACATCTCTGCTCTCTTCTAAACCAGGATAGCTGTATTTAACTGGAAAAGCACAAGCAGTTAGGACGAAAGATGTATCAGTATTGAAGGTCAAAGCTAAAATTTTTACATTGAAACAACATATTTTATAAAAACAATAAAAATGTGTGTAGGGCAACTAACGATTAACGATTATTTTTTCGATTGATCAATGGATAGTAAAAGGTTCCTTAAAGAAGACTTTTTATTAAATTAAACCAGGTAAAACAGAAACGTTTCCACTTGGCATACAAAGATTTTTCATCTTAATTGCAAAATGTTTACATATTTTTGTCCAATTTTAGGTACAATTGCTGCTCATGGTGGGTCGATCTGTCAGCTAAAGGCATTTTTACGATCTCTATATTCCAGATAATGATTAATTGATTACTAAATTAGTTGACGATTACTTCAATAACCGATTAATCACGATTAATCAGATTCCTTGTTTCAGCCCTAGTGTAGAATAAAAGAGCTATTTTAATCTAGAAAAATATAGTGAATAAGTAATTGTTTTATAATTGTTGTTTTATATACTTGATATTTGTGTATCTTTAGTGACTGAGATAAAGCATTACATTTTAGAAAAAACAAGAAAATCATAATGTTGTAAAACCTTGCAGTGCAGATTAACTTTGTGATTGCAAGTTATGGTAAACTTAATTTCCCAGAATGTGAAAAAGTTCAAAAGGGCAACATTCTACCAATTAATCAGTGTTACTCAAAATTAAACAGTATACACATGGGAAAGCTTGCACTTTATTCTTAAACACTTCCTATCAAATCCTGTTTTAATTTATGAAGGCTGTGAATCCTAATTGGAGCCAACAAACTGTGATAGATGTGGATCCCCGTTACACTGTACGATATTTTCAATCTTTGTACTCAGCTACGTCTCAAACTGTACGACGAAAACACAGTTTTGTCGTACAGTTCACAGCTCACAATGCATGTTCTTACACCATACGCCTCTGATGCAATCTAACTGCTCACACTGTACAGCCAAGACACTATGGAGCTAAATCAGTGTCAGCTCCATAAAAACCACACGTCGGAATCAATGCCAAGAGATGGAGCTGGTCAGACTGGAGGAAGAAGAATTCCTTTGTCTGCACACGCACAGGTTATGTTAAATCAGCACGTAGACGCTGGTAGTTCTGCTTCAACAGCAGGATTTGCCCACAAACACTTTATAAGGGCTGAATGAATTTCAAACATGTTGGATTTTCTTCCAACCTTATGATTTCTGATCAGGGAGGTGTTTGTGATAGGCTGATCGCCCCTCGTTACCAGTGTTGGGCACGTTACTTTGAAAAAGTAATTAGTTATAGTTACTAGTTACTTCTCCCAAAAAGTAACTGAGTTACTAACTGAGTTACTCCACAATAAAAGTAACTAGTTACTAGTAAAAGTAACTATTGCGTTACTTTTGCGTTTCTCGTCCCGTAAACCTCACCACCCAGCCCCCACCTTCTCGCGGTGTGATTCAAAAGCCAGCTGAATAGAGCGGGCGACAAAGACAAGAACCTGCAGAGAGTTTTGCATTTATTGCAACTCAACGTAAATATCATCAGGGGGGAACGCGATGTGAAGTTTTTAACAGGGCATTCAGATCTGGTGAGTATATGAAATTAATAACTGGGGATGTCTAATTCTGAAATCCTGTGTGTTTGGGTTGTTATAGATACTGCAACATCTATCTATACATCTATCTATCTAGATCTATACTCTGTGTGTGACATAAAATATGGATCTCCATCCCTGCCACAAAGGCCATCAAATAATGTTTAAAATAAAAAATACAGTAGGTTGAAAAGGCAGAGCATCCATCCATCCATCCATCCAGATTTCTCCCTTTCTCCATATAGGCTATCATTTGGTCGTTCACGCTCTCCATAGTTCTCCTGTGGCGCGAGCACAGGGCGACTGGTGCGCGCCTTTAGCGAGCATGCGCGTTTCCTGTCGCTTGCGCGGTGCGGAAATGCAGAGGAAACTGTATCTGCTGGGGAAACGCAGCTCGACGTAACACCGGTATTTCCATTAGGAAAACGCTGTTTGCTGCTGGAGTCATCCTCACTCTCCATCTCTCTGTGTGTGCTGTACGTTAACACCCACCAGCGGAAACACCCACCTACCCAACTGACAGACGGAATCTCACTATACATCAGCCATTCTCATCCTCCCCTCTCTCATGACAAGGCGCGCACCTCTGGATGACCTAAAAAAATAATCTTTAATATCTCTTAAACAAAAGTAGCACAAACAATATTTTTTTCTGCACAAATCTGCACTAACCATTCAGAGTTTTTTGACGTGGGTGGGGTGTCAGCTTCACGCAGCTGCGCACGAGTCCTGTCATGAAAAAAGGTTCATTGTGCTACCTGAGTAACGCGCAGTAACGGGGTGTCTGCAATGGTAACTGCGTTATAGTTACAGTCAAAGTAATTAGTTAGATTACTCGTTACTAAAAGAAGGTAACGGCGTTAGTAACGCCGTTACTTTCAACGACGTTAGTCCCATCACTGCTCGTTACCCCCTGTATACAGTACTACATGATGCAGCATGAGGCTGAAACGCGGCCCGATCCAAAACATAATTCCTTAAAGTCCTTTTATTAACAATTAAAAACTATTTACATTAAAAGTAGAAAATGGTGAAATGCCTGGCATCATGTCATATTTACTCATTAAAATAAACTAATCATTTGATCAATATCATTTTATTTAAAAATAATAATATTCATCACCTGCTTTATTCATATCTATGACTTAGACAATTAAAATCCCTCCAGCATCTGTAAGAGAGTGACTTGAGTTCTGTTCATGATTTCAACAACTCTTCAACAAACTAAAATCCTCCAGTGGCCTTCAGAAGGGAAATTTATCATTCTGCCTTTGGCCAATTTCCCCTGCTCTGCAGCTCAGGCCTGCACCCAAACATATGCTGCTGATTTATCAGCATGACACCCTGGAAATTTTAAGACACAATATATCAATATGCTTCAATGGAGAAACACTGATAAACTCTGCAAACATTAAGTAATCTCAGTACAGAAGGGTACGCTGGTTAGTTATATACTGTAGCTTTTTCCAAAGAATTAGGGTTCTGACAGATGGTTCAATCCTTGGTCATTTTTGTTCCTTTAAAAATACTGAAGTTCACTATAAATTTAGAGCCAACATTTATTCAGTGGGTAAGCTTTAAATATTTTCCATGGTGCAGGAAGGAAGGAAGGAAGGAAGCATGTTACAGTGGAAGGAAGGAAGGAAGGAAGGAAGGAAGGAAGGAAGGAAGGAAGGAAGGAAGGAAGGAAGGATGTTACAGTGGAAGGAAGGAAGGAAGTTACAGTGGAAGAAAGGAAGGAAGGAAGGAAGGAAGGAAGGAAGGAAGGAAGGAAGCATGTTACAGTGGAAGGAAGGAAGGAAGGAAGGAAGGAAGGAAGGAAGGAAGGAAGGAAGGAAGCATGTTACAGTGGAAGAAAGGAAGGAAGGAAGGAAGGAAGGAAGGAAGGAAGGATGGTACAGTGGAAGGAAGGAAGGAAGGAAGGAAGGAAGGAAGGAAGGAAGGAAGGAAGGAAGGAACGAACGAACGAACAGCAGAAGGAAGGAAGAAAGGAAGGAGGGAAGGAAGCATGTAACAGTGGAAGGAAGGAAGGAAGGAAGGAAGGAAGGAAGGAAGGAAGGAAGGAAGGAAGGATGTTACAGTGGAAGAAAGGAAGGAGGGAAGGAAGCATGTAACAGTGGAAGGAAGGAAGGAAGGAAGGAAGGAAGGAAGGAAGGAAGGAAGGAAGGAAGGAAGGAAGGAAGGAATGATGTTACAGCAGAAGAAAGGAAGGAAGGAAGGAAGCATGGTACAGCGGAAGGAAGGAAGGAAGGAAGGAAGGAAGGAAGGAAGGAAGGAAGGAAGGAAGCATGTTACAGTGGAAGAAAGGAAGGAGGGAAGGAAGCATGTAACAGTGGAAGGAAGGAAGGAAGGAAGGAAGGAAGGAAGGAAGGAAGGAAGGAAGGAAGGAAGGAAGGAAGGATATTCAGAATGAATATTTTCTGAAAATGTTAATATTTTTATAAGCCCTAATTCTGTTTTCTTTTTTTCATGATTAACCATAGGTGGATCCACTAAAATAACATTTCCCACATTAATGTAGAATGTGTAGGAAGTGGTAAAATTTGATTTATAACTCACGCTGGTAAAATAAAGAAATGTTTCATTTAAGAGCAGAAGCTCATCAGAAACTCTGCCCCCCAGCAGAGCTGGCTGGATATCCCTCAGTTTGCAATTCCTCAGAGCAGCGTTAACCTAATACTTAATATCCAGGTGGTTATATCAAGCTGAGGAAATGCCGTGGGACCTCTGGTTGGTGGTTGGAGCTGCTAAGCTGAGCTCCACTCAGCCTCAGTGAGTTACCCCTGGAGCTTAGTCCAATTTACTCTCAGGGCAGCTTCGGTCCAGAGACCACACTAACAAGCTACAGCTCCATACTCGTCAGAGTGAGCATTTGGCCCCTCACCAGAGGCCTGAAAAATGCATTTTCTGGGAGCAGCCCTCAACGTGGACACAATAATTAATCTTCATATCGATCCACCCCTCTGACTTCTGTTGGGACAAGCATGGAGAGCATGACGGAGAACCTGCAGTGTGCTCCAACTCGCCGAAAGGAAGGCAGCGCAGATTCGCTTTAGCTATTCCTCCCACACAGTCTCACAAGCATAGACATAATTTATCATCGGCCTCCCTGTTACACTGCATTTTATTTGTCAACAGAGACAACAACCAAACTATAAATAATAGATAAGTGCAGAAGGAGTGTTTGAAAGGAGCAAGTTTCGTATCAAGCTCAAACCGAGCCTGTAATATAAAAGAATGTAAGATCATAGGAGTAAAAATGACAATTATCGACATCGGATATAATTCTTATGATATGAAAGAGGAAGCTGAGTCGCCCTAGCAGTCTCTCATTCAGCATTTTTTTGTTTGCACCAAGTCTCCTATAGCGAACTGCCCAGGAGCATTTGAAATATGACCAATAAAGGCCAGTGCCACCATAAACCTGGAGCCATGGCTGATTTGTGAATCCAATTATGTCCCCATCTGTAATGGCTGTGTTCACTTCCACAATGTTCAGTCAGCTATTGTCAGAGTATGTCCTTAAGCTCCCAGCATCCTGTCTGAAAGATGCTATCTTGTACTAATCTATTTAACAACTAACCCTGAGTGTTGTAGTGCATAATTTTACACAGGCTACAGGAGCAAAGGTACTGTGGGTTTACTTTGCAGGTTTTCACTCAAAGAAAGTGCTCTTAAGTACCAGAATTAAATTTTTCTATCACTGTATAAAGCTCGCAATCTCTACCAACAGGTCATAAAAGAATAAAAAAAAGAATGAACTGGAAAGGCTGTTTTCTTTAACCTGAGTCGAAGGGATCCCTGTTATGTGCTACCGATTTTTGTGAATCTGTTCTTGTGGCCGATATTGCTCTCTCTTTCTCCAACTTCATTATATAAATGAAACCATGACAGAAAATGTTATACATTACATAGTTTAAACAGAAAGGAATATTCGCTGACAAATCAAACTAAATATTAAGCATTAATAGAAAATAAAGGAAGTAGCATTGTATGGGCTTCATTTGATTTTAAAGCATTGCTGCTGAATGCTCTAATTTGGAGATGCATCCGTTTGCTGCCGTGGTTGATGCTCTTTGTGTCCGTTTGTTTGCTCCGATGGGACAAAAACGGGAAAGGCTCTCTGTGCCAGGAACTGATTCATAAATACAAAAAAATTATCGTATTTTTCCAGGATTCTTACAGCTCAGTGCTGCAGATTTTTCTCAGAGTGGATGAAATAAAAGAGGCGTTTATACATCCTGATATCTAAATCTCATACATTATACTCATATTTTTCTGTAATGTTTATGGTTCAACAAAGCCAAGGTGGTAACTTTCTAATAATCAGGCTATTTTTTTTCTCGTTTCCATGGTCACTACTATGATTTCTCAGCTAATTTGTGATGTTCTGGCTCGTTTCTGCACTTGATTCTCTATTGTGCATCAAAATACTGTCTAAGAGCAGCTGCATTCCTATTAGCGGATCAGTAGACACAGACGGACACACAGCTGGACATAGCTATGTCACCAGGTGACTATGAGCCCATTCAAGCACTGGGTAAAGGCATAAAGAAATAAAGCATGATGTGCCAAAAATGTCTTTAGCTGAGTCAAAGCAAAACTAAAGTAAGAGTCCAAAGGAAGGGACTTCAAAAGTTAGCACACAGCTTCAAATAATGCAGTTAGAAACCATGAATCAGGCTAAAATCTGGGTGTAGTGATGAAAGCACATAAGCATAGTCAGAAAGTTGGGCTTCAATCATCCAAAAGACATTCAAGACATAAAAGACTAATGTCTCAGCAGTACCCTAAAAAAAACTAATTCACATAATGATCTTTAGGTGAATTGATTACTGCAAAGGTGTTCTCACAGGTCTGGCTAATAATGTAGATCAAACAGCTGCAACTGATCGAGAATTCTACTGCCTGCGTCCTCACCTAAACAAAAACAGAGAAGCACATCATCCCAGTGATAACATTCTCACACTGGCTCCTCATACTTCAGATAATAGACTTTAAAACACAACAGTTAGTCTATGAAACACTGGCTTAGTACTTAAATACATCACAGACCTGTTGTCAGTGGATCAAAAGCACGGAACTCTCGGATATTCTGGCTCTGATCTATATTTCCATTTGTACGACCAGATGCAAACATGAAGAAGCAACTTTTAAATCTTATGCTCTACAAATCTGGAATAGACTCTATGAAAGCTGTAGAGCTCTAAAACCCTAAGTTGCTTTAAATCAACAATAAAAGACAATTTTAGAGTGGCCTTTGATTGTTATTGTTAAGTTTACAGTCTAACTTTAATTTCATTTTCTTAATCAATTTATTTGTTTTTTAATCCATAATTTTATCTTTTTCAATTTAACCCCCTTATTTTAATGCGTCACATGTATTTTCATTAATTATCTGTTTTGCCTCTATGCTACTGCAATGCACTTTCTTTTTATATGTACCTCACTGTGAATTGTGTTGCTGCTGAACTGTGTTATTTAAATTAAAGTGCATTAAAGTGGAAATCAAAAGGTTAACCGGAAAAACAAAAGAAACAACAAAGCATTGTTTTGTATTTTTTTGGTAAGGGCACTAGCATGTTGCAGAACTCAAAGCAGTGACATCACAGGGTCGGTTGATGCTTAGATATACCACCAATACTTAATCGTAAAACACCTAAGAAATTTGGTATGATGGAAGATAAAGCAAAAAGGACACTTGCATATCTAAATCCCATTCATTATGCTTTTGAGCCAATTTGGTGTGATTGGAGCTGTAGTAAGGAGAAACAATGGAGGTGGAGTTGCGACTATCTGTGCTACCCGAAAAGTCCAATCTTGTGGCAGGGAGCATGCACAGAATGATAGCACCCCACAGGTTGTGGATAGAAAATGCTATAAGAACATACTATAGTAGGATTTCTGACACTGGATCATGTGTTTTGGTCTGGTAACGCTACCTGTTGTAGATGCTGTTCATCGATGCCTGCGGTGATGGAGTCCACCTGCTGTCAGCAGGCTGACCTTGACCATGTGCTGTGCAGTGAGTTGTGCATTACCATTGCTTGCTGTGCCAAGAGGAAGGTGTTTTAGAGAAGGCCAGGCTGTCCCTGAAGGACCGTCCTGTGGTGACATTGGAGTCTCCAGTAAACACATTTCAGTAATAAAGCCCAGAAAAAGATGGTGAGGGAGAGCACAGACCTTAAGGTAACCTTCCTGCCATGGAAATGGGGAATCAAGCTAAAAAATAGACCCTATCTCTGGAGAATGGACCTGTTGTGGTACCATGTGGCTAAGGGACCCTTTGCTGCATAGGTTATTTTGAGTAATAAGAAGTGTCTTTAATAAGAGGCTTGAGTAGGGAGAAAGTCAAAAAACTAAGTTTTAAACATGGACGTTTGCTTTAGAGACGGGGTAAATTGATGACTTAGTACCTGCAAACATAACTTTAAATGTAGCTAATCTCCCTGCTTAGCGTGTTTCTGCACCCTGTTATTATGACAGATAGATGCCACTGACCTGCTTTCAGAGTGTTTTGGGCGGACAGTAGAGCCCAGCTTATAGGTGGTGAAATTAAAAAGAACTGAAGCAGCGTTAGGCTCTAACTTGCTGTCCAATCGGCCACTAGTTTACCAGACTCAAAAGACTGCTGCTTTACATGAGACTCATTTGTGCTGCCATTTTGAAACTGTGCCGAGATCGGTCCAAGCACGGTAACTGAGATAACTGTTGAGTGTAAATGGCACACAAAACTGAACCGGACCGTGCCAGACACAACCAAACCACGCTATACTAGTACTAGTTCATCAGTAGGGCTCGGCGCGGTTCAGTTGTGCCTCTGATCTCAGATAACAAAGAGCGCATGAGCAGACCGCGTCATCTCCTATTTACAGTCAGCTTCCAGTAGTTCCCGTTAATGCACATCAGTAACTTGCTTGTCAACCTCCACAAAACAGAAGAAGAAGAACTGTAAACAACAATCGAAATCTTCTCAACTCTACATTTTATAAAATGACTTCAGAAGAACGCGGTGCGGCCTGGCGAGAGTGAGGCTCTTATTGGAACTTGGGCGGAGGACGCTATCCAGGCAATGTAGGTCGGCACAGATCCGTTTCAGAGGCAAGTGTAAATGGTGCTATAATCTCCACAGCAGGTGTCCTTTGGAGTAGCAGGGATAATCCGCACCCTGGCTCCAAAACTACCTTTTCTCTCCTTACTAGATTCACACCCCAAATGGACTTAAAAGCATATGCAATGTTATTTAGACAGCTGAGTCTTCCGTCATACTAATTTCTTAAGTGTTTTACAGTTGTGAGGTATCGACACTATATCCAATGTATTCAACTCCTAGCTGAACCATCAAGAACCCTGCTTGAGTACTGCACCATGGTGGCGCCCTTGCCAAAAAATTTATTTATTTAAAATTTATTTATTTATTTTCTTTCAAGTTTTTTTTTTCACATTTTGAGATATAATAAAAGTAATAATCATAATAATAATAATAAAAGTAAGACAAATTCTCATTAATTTATTTAGTTTGGTTAACCCTTTCATTTCCACTTTAAGTCACAGTGAGATGTAAGACCACAGATTCGGATGCAGGACCAAAGATTCCTTAATAAAAAAAGTTTCCTTTTTATTAAAGCAGTATTTAATAATAATTTAATAGAATATTTAGCCCTTTGTGTAAAGGAAAGATTCTCTTGATATGAGATAAAACTTAATTTATAGTTGATCAGTGAGACCAATGAACTTTAGATTAATTCATTATTCGATAACCTGCACCATTATTCATAGTGCAGTCATAGCAAGAGTACATAGAAATATCTAATATCGATTCAGTTGATGCAAAATGTATTTACATTTCTCGCTTGAGATTTTGCTGTAAATAACAATAAATAGAACATCTTCCTTTCAATTTCTTAATAACTGGCTGATAGCCTTCAGGAAAGAATAGCATTCAGCTAAAGTTACTTAAGAATTTTTATGGAGAGACTAATGGATGTCTATTCTCTGAAAAAGCAGAGAAAGACTTAAATCCTTACGAATCTTCAGATCTACTCTTGCCATCATGCTCAGTTTATCCAAATGCTGACCTCAAGCAGCATTCCAATGTTTCAAAATAGAGCTATAATTTAAAAACCCATCTAGAAAGCTTCACCCCATTCAGTGGTAAAATGTTACAGCAGTGTTGTATCATCCTCCTCTAAATGCTGACCTGTCATTCCTCAGAAAGAGGCGGAAAATAAGGCTACAGACCGACCTGCAACTGGGCAGTAAGATATGCTGAGAGCAGAAAAAGCCTGCATTTATCCAGCAGCAGGGATCTGACTCCAGTCAGGCTCAGCACCATACACATGAAGGTACAGGGCTTTCTTTGAGCATCAACCCCAAACCTTTCAGAGCTACTCTAGCGTAATTTCATGGAGAGAGAAAAAAAGCTATGCAGTATTAAAACTCTTAGTTTGTTGATGCAAACCAAATATGGAGGAGAAAAAAATTCAAAGTCACCACAGAAAATATCCTGCAAATGGAACATTCCTGGGTTAGCCATAATGTTACTACCTAATTCCCAGAAAGAGCCGAGCTATCATGTAAACAGGATACAGAATATGAAGTTAATAGCCTGGCAGAACCACTCAACTCAACATCCCATGAAAGCAGCCCCTGTTTTCCTTTTGGACTTCCACTGAATAGAATAATGCCTCCATGAGACGGGCAGAATACAGAGAACCTCTGGTGCCCTTTTAATAATGCATTCTTGGTTACATCCTGTCCATCCATTTTGGTACCATTTTGTTTTCAAGCTCCTTCACCCCCTTAAGCCATTCGTTCTTCCTAAAGTAACAGTCACATAAATCTGACCTCTCAGTCTCTATTACAGCGGAGTGATGGCTGCTTTCCAGACAGGCAATCTCAGGACACCCCCCCTTTCTCTGATCCAAACCACTGAACCAAAGCTCTTAGGTATGAGGGAGGAATATTCAACATCAATGTTTCAGACAACTTTAGCTAAGAGGGTCCACACTGAGGTAACTCATGCTCAGAAGTTGGCAGCTAAAAGGCTAATAAATATCAGAGGAATACTTTGTAACACATACTGATATATCTCCACTGATCTATCAAAAGCATGGCTAAACTGTAAATTTAAAGGAGACCTTAGAAAATAAAACTGGAAAGGAACTACAGCAATTGGATTCCATAAATCATCTGAAACCAAGACAAGAAAAACAATACATGTGGTATTCTTCCAAGCAGGATTAAAAAGAGGTACTTTAAAAGAAGCAGTTTTGTATTGTCCTTCCTTTATCTGGAGATACATCATGGTACATCATTTCACATCAAGTGGAAAAATAAATGAAACAGTGTCTGGCATCTCCTAAAGACACTTTGAACTAGACATGTACAAATTATTTGTCTTGTTTAAACCAGAGTTAATCTCTTTTATCTTGAATTGCACTGAAGAGGGACATCTCAGGGGACATACTAACATGTGCCCAGAACAGTACAGTGACAGCAGTACCTTTACTCTGCACTGTCTCTCTGCAAAAACACATACCTAGGCACTCTTTTCTGCAGACTGGCTCAAACACAGTGTCAAACATTCGAGTTCCAAGGGTTTGACGGGCAAACAAATACTAAGTTAAAGCTTAAACTAAATCATATCCAGATAAATGGTAAATGGCCTGTATTTATATAGAGCTTTTTCCAGTCAGGAGATTTGACCAAAGTGCTTTAAACTGAATTCAGTCATTCACACACTAAGACACTGATGATAGCAAGCTACATTGCAGCCACTTCTGCCATGGGGCTCACTGACGCGAGGCTGCCATAAACTGGCGCCACTGAGCACTCCCACCATCATCAGAGTTAATTACATCTACAATAAAGTTAAATCTAAAGATTTAGTTTACTGAAAATAAAACATTCTCCACTGAAGTCCTTTACAAGTTGTAGGATAAAAGTTTCTTTATGTTGAGAGTGATCTAGTCTGCTGAACGACTCCCACCTTAAATTGGTGAAATCCATCCATCCATTTTCCGTCATGCTTTACCCGGCTGGGGTCACGAGGGGTGCTGGTGCCTACGTCCAGCTGTCAATGGGCGAGAGACGAGGGAACACCCTGGACGGGTCGCCAGTCTATCGCAGGGCTGGAAAAATCCAATCTGTTGGATTATATTGGCCCGACATCCTATCATGTGGTTTTCCCCAATGGCGGACGAGGACGAAACTTAATAGTGGGATATGTAGTCAAACAGAAAATCCTTATTTGAAAGTCTTAAAGTCAAAGTAAGATCTATATTGTCTAGAAGAGACATAGAGACTACCATTTCTGTAATAATAGCCAAGCTAATTCTGCTTGTTGCTACTTTGGGATTTTGTGACAGCAGTTGAAAATGTTAACGCCGTGATAATTTTGTTTTAGCTGAAACCAGATTTCCAGCAACTGCTCTTAGTGGAGCAATCCTATTCTTATACCAAGCAACTAACAACTACCTGCAGCAGGAAACTAGGAAACAATAACTTTAATAATTGTCTAAAGGTCTAAAACGTATTACAGTTCCACAGGAAAAATAGTAAATTGAGCAAAATCAGGCCAAATACTCACAAAACTTACTGAACACAAGTTAATCCCAATGTAAAACTGTATTTAGGACTTTCTAATAATGTGTCCTAAAAACCAATAATTAAAGCACAACAGTATCACTGAAGATGAAAGCCTTTATGCCCAACGCCCTTAGAACCGACACCTTTGCGGCTAATCAAAGAAATACAGTAAATATACATTTTATAGCAGTTATATAGCAGCTTCATGGTAATGAGCATAATCCAGCTTCTTCAGACCGTCTCGCCTATCCCCACCTCTCAAACGGACCGCTGTCTGGGCTTAAACACAGCTCTGCTTGCTATCCCTTCTCAAACAGGTGTTCAAATAAAGTAAATGGAAAATACGGACGTTATGGCTCAATTCATTCCTCTTTCATGTTGCTGAAACTTGCTTTGCAAAGTCCTTAGTTCCAATTTTAAGGTTCTTTGCGTGGTGGCTTAACATGAAAGTGATTAGAAATGAAGAGCTCTCCCTGCTGATATGGTCGGAGCCCCAGAGTCTGTTGCCTTTAGGCTGTTGAGCTCTCTTGGAGACTCAATACCAGATGGCAGGTACAAGTGCTGCTGCTGCTGCAAGCATTACTGCTTCTCTCAGGGATGGGGGCAGGATTTAGATTCCCTTTAAGAATACTAAAGCTATTGAAGAATGCAAAACTTTAACAGAGAGAAGGTAGAGTATGCATACCCATCAAAATAAGAGAAAGGAAAGATATAAAGTCTTCATTTTTGATTCATTTACAATAAAATCTGAACAGTGGACTTTCTGTATATTAATCCCAATCTACTCTGACCATCCACAATAAACTCTGATGCTCCAAATTTAATTTAAAAGTCAACTAATTAATAAATAGAGTCTAAAATTGTGTTGTAACTCAGTAACTAGGATTGTCAAAAGTATCGATAGTCTGAAAAGTATTGATACTCAAAAGCTGGATCTAGATACAATGCTAATTTGACATGCTATTGATAATAAACACAAGCGATGTTTTTTGTTATCATTATTTTAAAATTTCAGATAATTTGTAAATGAAAATAAGACCTCAAAATATTGTCAAATTACGTTATACAGGTGGAACATATTTAATATTTATTTGTACCCTTATTTAACTAATACAATCTCTGATTCTGTTGAGAAAGTATCTGGTATTTTGATATTGAAACAGGTATAGCTTTCATGTTAATAAGTATATTTTTATGGTTTAAATTTTTTGGTATCAAAAATGGTATTGAGTATTGAATATTTTCCTGGGTATCAAAACAAGAGTTTGAAATTTGAGCCTCATGATAACCCTATAGCTGTTCTTTGAAGGCCTGATGTATAATAGAGACTTATAGCATCACTAAGACAAAGGGACACACACATATATATATATATATATATATATATATATATATATATATATATATATATATATGACAAACAGGTGATGGCTAACCAACCAGACATCGTGTTGATCGACAAACAGCAGAAGAAGGCAGTAGTGATAGATGTGGCAATCCCAAGCGACAGCAACATCAAGAAGAAAGAACACGAGAAGCTTGAGAAATACCAAGGGCTGAAAGAGGAGCTAGAAAAGATGTGGAAAGTAAGAGCAGCAGTGGTGCCAGTGGTAATTGGAGCACTAGGGGCTGTGACCCCCAAACTGGGAGAGTGGCTACAGCAGATTCCAGGTAAAACATCAGAGGTCTCTGTCCAGAAGAGCGCAGTCCTAGGAACAGCTAAGATACTGCGCAGAACCCTCAAACTCCCAGGCCTCTGGTAGAGGACCCGAGCTTGAGGATGACACATACCAACCCAAGAGGGGTGAGAAAACAGTTATATATATATATATGTTAGGGTTAAAGGCGAGGAGGAAGAAGGGTTAGGTTATAATAATCCATCCCTAGATGGTCATCTCACAGAACACTGCGTCATTGAGCAGAGAGCTAGAAGAAAGGTCAATTTGGCCGAAATGCTAAAACCTGGTGAAAAACTAACCTTGTACATCACCCTGATAAAAAAAAAGGTTGTGGCAGCATGATGCTGTGAGGAAGCTTTCCTGCAGAAGGGCCAGAGAGTTGTTCAGAGCAATGTATGAAGATGAACCCAAGGTAATCTCGGTAGAAAGCCTGTTACAGGTAGCAGGTTCTAAATATTACTGAAAGTTTGTGGAAAGACTTGATACTGACCTACATAGCTGCTCTCTATCCAAAATTGAATCAGTGAGGTTTTGCTCCTATTGGAAAAATGTGTAAAGATCTTAAATATGTATCCATAAATGAGTTGCTGTTGTAATTTTAGAGGAATCGAATAGAAGTAGATGCCAAATTTAACAGATTTGTATTTGTATACATTTTTAAATCTATGCTAACCAAATCTAAAAAGGTATGAATACCTTTCTAGACACTGCAGGTAAACATTACAGTTATAACCCTACATGAGTCATCTGCAGAGAACCAGAGCCAACAAGGAGGCAGTCGTATTCTGAGGTTACCACAGCAGACGCACAGCCTAACTGAGTCTGAGCTGGGTGATCCTTAAACATGGGATGAGTTTTTTATGTAATATATATAAATCTTAAGAAAAAACCCCAATAACACTGCCTACCCTGGGAAAATTGACTGAGAAATATTTCCATAAAATCGCAGTTTAGAAATTTTCAAAATGTCTCTGAGGAAGAAATGTAAATTTGCCTTGGTAGAAAGAGTTCAAATATTGATTTTATTTTCTCCCTGAAATGGATTACCAGACAGCTCAACAGCAGCCGCAAAAACATTACGTCTCTGATCGAACCTTTTCAAATGAAAAAACAAATCTCTTTAGAGCGAAAGAATGGGAATATATATACACACACACACACACACACACACACACACACACACACACACACATATATATATATATACTCACCGGCCACTTTATTAGGTACCCCATGCTAGTAACGGGTTGGACCCTCTTTTGCCTTCAGAACTGCCTCAATTCTTCGTGGCATAGATTCAACAAGGTGCTGGAAGCATTCCTCAGGGAGTTTGGTCCATATTGACATGATGGCATCACACAGTTGCCGCAGATTTGTCGGCTGCACATCCATGATGCGAATCTCCCGTTCCACCACATCCCAAAGATGCTCTATTGGATTGAGATCTGGTGACTGTGGAGGCCATTTGAGTACAGTGAACTCATTGTCATGTTCAAGAAACCAGTCTGAGATGATTCCAGCTTTATGACATGGTGCATTATCCTGCTGAAAGTAGCCATTGGAAGTTGGGTACATTGTGGTCATAAAGGGATGGACATGGTCAGCAACAATACTCAGGTAGGCTGTGAAAGATTTTTGTAATATAAACTGAGGTTTGCAAAGAAGAAAATTATATTTAGAATGTTGTTTTCAATTGCTAAGTTGTGCACTTCTAAGCAATTACAAAGCATTGACGCTGGCTTTCAATTTGCAACAAGGAACAGGGCAGCTCTATAAGCGCTTCACTCATCTATAAGGACTGAAGCTCTTTCTTGGAATCTAAATCGGCAAAACTTCTCAATATAGGACCACAAAAATGTTCTTTAGAGCACAGTTTGGAATCCTAAATACTTTATTTTGTTTCCAAAAAAAAAAAAAAAAAGCAGTTTCAATGCCTTTTTTATAGTCTTTAAACAGGAACTAGTAAATATATTAGTTACCACTGAATGGGAGCAAAAGACGGTCAACTACCCCCCATCTTGAGGGTGCTTCTATCTTATGACAGCTCTATTATTAATCCAAACACAGGCATGAAGAGTAAAAAATACTAAATTGATTTTGTAAATCAAAGCAATTTTCTGAAAGTAGTTCAGAAAAGCTACTAAATTGATTAATTGCAAATTAATTGCACATTTTACTTTGTAATTCTGAATTAGGAAGTCAAATGTGCAAATGTAGTCCTTTCTACAGCATATGCAGAACTATATCTCCTTATCTGTAACTTTTGGTAATATATGCATGTATTGTTGTGTGATTCTGGGTAATCTACTGAACAAATGATGGAAGGAGAATGTTAATTTTTTTAATTAACATGTAAATCACAAAAAGGAAGAAAAAAACAAAAGACACAGAAGTCTTAAAATCTTAAACTCAGTTCACCAGTTTCCAAGAAAATGGATAAAGCACATGCTATACTTTTCCAGATGGTGTAAAAACCCTGTTAATCAGTTGCTTTTGTGAAAGCAGAAAAGCAAAAACAAAACAAAAGCGCCATGTAATTCCCACTCATATTCAAAAGCATGAATAGAAACAAAAAAAGCATGTGTATATCATTTAAGGATGAGTGAGGGTAAGCACACATGGACGAAAAGAAAAACATCTAAATTAGCATCATCTTGCTCATCATTCACCGTGTTTTGCAAAATACAATAAGGTCAAGGAATAACCTAGTATTCAAAGATACGTCTTGAGAAAAAAACTTCCACTAATGTGAGGGTTTTACTATGTGGAAGCCTAGAGACGTTTGTAAAGAGTCAGATGTGGATGCTTGTGACCAGGGAGCCATTAGGCCACACAGCGTGTCACTGTAATCAATAGAGAACATAGACTTAGGAGAAAACCTTCAGCACTAAACAGTTTTACAGCGGGACGCTGCCAACAGAAAACGCTGTGCAGAGGTGAGATGGACGTGATTATAGACGCGTCTGGTTGATGTTCCCAACGTATACCTCTGTTAAAAATCCAAGCTGGGTTCTAACTCCCAAAGACCAACTAACTGCTGGTGAAACGCTGAAACATCAGGTGTTCCAACATGGGGTTAACCCTTTATCAGTGAAATACTTTGAAAATCCAAATTTCAAGTCAATGTTATTGGAATCCAGGACAAGACCTTATTACCTTTGTAACATTTTGATGGCAAAAATTAATGTCAATATATTACCAGCAAATGCCAATTTACCTGAATATATTAGGAAAATATAACAAATATAAGCACTTCTATAAAAAATTCATGAAAAACACTAAAAAATGCTTCTATAAGAAATTCATAAACATTCTGAGAGTGAAAGAAACACATTTTTTTTGTTTTTTTTGGTACAACATAACCTTAGAGGCATTCATGCTGATTCTGGCACTTACATTTTTTATTTTATAAACCTAAATATAATTGTTAACTAGGCTTATTAACTTTTTAACTTTTCAATTAGCTTTTAACCTTTTTTCTTTACTTGTTCAGTTTTTTTCAACTTAATTTACAGTAGGTAATATATCATTCAAGGGCTCATCTAATTAGTCAAATGCCATAATAAGACGTACAGCCATGTAGCAGTTATCTTTGCTTAATTGCTGGATATAGATCTTGTGTTTCTAGATCCCACTGAGGGACGGAGGGACTCCATTTGTAAGGGGTATGCAAGTGATCAAAAACGGTAACTTGACCTATAAAGGGTTAAAAAAAAATTTGAAGTTGGATAAAGATTTCTAGGTCAGAAATGTTTTACCTTGTAGCAGATATAAACAGTGTTCATACAAATCAATATTATAGATATCTACTCAATAGAACAAAATCACAGAAATAATTTCAGAAACAAATCATGGCAGCAACTGCAAATCAATTAATCTGTTGGTTATTTTTTCGATTAATCAATCAATAATCGGATAGCCAAAGGTTCCTTAAAGAAGATTTTTTACTAAATTAAACCAGATGAAACTAAAACTTTTCCACTTGGGGAGTTCTGGATAGAGCATATTGGTAGATGTAAAAGTTCTTTTTATCTTAAATGCAAAATGTTAACATACTTTTTTATAATCTTGGTATAATTACTGCTGTAAGTGGGTCGCTCCGTCACCTAAAGGCATGTTTTAGTCTATACTCTAAGGATTTATCTATTACTAATTAGTTAATGATTATTTCAATAATCGATTAATCATTAATCCAATTAATTATTTCAGCCCTAAAACAAATGCAAAACATGCTCTTATCTTGTACTTTTTATTCATATTTACTTGACTGAGTATTTTTCTATGCTGCTAACCATTAAAATGTTTACTACCAGATGAAAGAAACAATATAAAACGAATTCTTTAATCCAAAGAGAGGGCCTGACCGCAATGAGAGACAGACTACGATCCAGTTAATAGAAAGAAAAAGAAAACTCAAGCTGTTAAACATTAGTCAACATGTTTTCTGCCAAAAAGAAAACCCATGCACATATACAGCCTCTAAAAACATATCTCTGCTGCCAGTATGAAATGGTTCCCTCTGACTAGCTCGGTTTAACTAACTACAAACAGCCGTCTGCCAAAGCTTTAAAGTAGACAGCTCTCGTTCGAGTACAGAACTCTGAAGCGTCTCCTACCTATCCGTCAGCTCAGCTTTGAGCTGTCAGGTGACAACAGCCGAGCAGAATAGCGATGGGCAGGCAGAGTCAGTTAATAGCTTCTATTTGTGACACAAAGATGAATAAATAATACCGCTCTGCATTCTCCTGGCACATTCGGGTTTTTGCAGGCTCTAGAGCAACTCAACAGAATCATTAAGAAAATGCTTTTGACGGGCTAAAGTGCATCGCTTTGATAAAAACACAAGATTAATAGTTTGTGTATCCATTAGGACATTAGAGATGCTATTCAGGCTTTCAAAAGGCAGAGAAAATGTTTGTCTCTGCAGTGAGGTTAGATCTAACAATGCCAAAAAGGCAGAGCGGTGTCCACTCACAAGCATTAACGCTCATTTAAAGATGTGGTTAGACTGAAGAAATCAGAGCTTAATTTAAGTTTTTTTTTCAATTTGGCCATTTCTCTCCTCTTCGGCATAGAGAAACCCACTCAGTAACCTCAAACAGTCATGCAACCACCAATTAAAACTTTCTCCAAAGTTTCCACATCTCTTCATCTAACAAAGCACTGCTTTGACCAAAATCTTAATTCATTTTGCAGCACTACCTTCTTATACCAAAGCTTAGCTCAAGATTTGGATGTTAAAACTTTAAAACTAATCTCTGTGATGGATCTCAGCAAAGTGCCTCCCTCCCAGCATTAAAGGCAATCTAGAGACGCTGTGCCAGTTGATCAGGGGGGACTGCAGCAGCGTGGAGGTCCTGATGGACTTTTCTCCCCCTCCTATTGGTCAATTGGGGGGGAGCACAGAACCTCTGTTTGATTCAAAGCGTGTTTGTGCTTCTAGACGGCTGGAAACGGAGCTCCGTCTTTGCAGGAGCTGTGCATGCATGTAGGGGGGAATGAAAACCATCCAAACAGAGAAGGATAAGAAGTAGGGTTGGGTATTTTCGCCAGAATCGATTCCATTTTGATTCATACAGTTCTAAATCGTTTCATTTACATCCAATGTGTTTTTGCAACAATGAAAGCGGTTCAACTGTGTTTCAAAAACACTTATGCATTTTATTTTTTCCTGTCATATTAAGCACAAAGTGCAAACTTGTAAATCAGATGGTTTAAACTTGAGATGTAAACAAAACTGTCTAAAAAGTGCAAACTTGTTTGTGAAAAGTGAAAAAGCAAAGCCTCACTCGAGCAAGCGGACGTGAAACAGCAGACATTCATGAGCTGCATTATCTTCTCTGCACAAACCATATTTGCAGCGTTGACTGTAACAACTACAGGGTGTTTGCTGGTCAGTCAACCTATTGGGTATATTTGCAGCTGTCTGGCTTGAAGTCGTCGTGGTGATCTGTAGCACGAGATGCGAGGCGCCATCCATTAGCAACGTAGTGGGAAGTCAACTTAATGTCACACATCCAGCACATTATATTTAGCTGTTTTAAATCCAAAACGGTTCCAGACTTCAGTTGGGACAGCTTGCTGAGCGGTGTGTTACTTGGGTCGGCATTTGCACACGCCTGCTCATTTGAATGTGAACGTTACTCACATCACTATAAAACTAATCAACCTCATTCCCTACACATCGATTTTGCAAAAATGTAAAGGAATCGATCCAAAATCTATTTTTTTAACCCAGCCCTGATAAGAAGTAGACAAGCCAGTGCAAAATTTTCACAGTTCTATAACTATCACTTTAAAATAATAGTTTATCGGGATTAAAACACACAAAAAGTTATACATCCTGACGCATTTAATCATTCAAGCTTCAAATAAAGTAAGAAACACTTTATGGAAATGCAAACTCTTACAGGAGGATTAGATTTACATTTTGACTTCATGGTTGCTCTTCAAAGAGAGCTATATTTCTAGACTCTCCACAGGACATCCATACATTAAGTATAATTAGCGGTGCATTAAAAAGACATGGAAAAGTATAACCATGAGACCCATCTTTATCAAGGCTTGGCTTTCATGAGCTTCAGGAAGGCGGTGATTACATTAGGAGCGCACAAAACAACAGCTAAATAAATAAACAAGAAAAGGGGGAGGAAAGGGGAAAGCTGTGGGACATCTGAGTTAAATTTACCGTGACTATAAACAGAGGAAGCTGGAGAACAGAATAAAGCAGGGTAAGCAGGTTAATGGCAGAGTTCAAAAACATCATCCTGGCTTAATTAGATCCTGGGAGTCCAGAGGAAAATGTCCCACATTTTGTTAAAAAAAAAAAAGACCTACTTATGGAGATTTGGGAGTAAATGACACAGAAACACCACAACACAAGCAAACATCTGGCATTTATGGAGCAGAGATGGCCCAGTCTACTCTACACTGAAGGTCGATCATGATGCACTGATGCAGCCTCTCAGAACCAGGAGGTGAAAACATGCAACATCTTCCAGCACAGATCAGCAGTCATTCCCACAAACTTCCATTCAAACCAGAAATGACAGAGCAGATCTTTTTATGAACATCTAGCCTCATAAATCAGATCACTCCACACCAAAAAGCAGGAGGAAAAGAAGAATAGCAGCAACAGAGGCTGCCCTGCTCTTACATTGCGGTGTCAAGCAGCTGGTGAACGCCTCAGTCAAGCATTCAGCTCGGCGGTATAACTTAGAACTAGATAACAGAGATGCGCACATTAATGTCCCGAAGCGCTGCGGGCGCACAGAGCCTGCAGCAGGGTGGCAATTACTGTACACCTCCCGATAACAACACAACAAGAAGAAACAGAACGAAAACAGCTGATAAAACTTGGAAAAAAGAAATATGTACCCGTGTACTGCAAGAGAAACATTTTCCACGGAAGGCGATGCGCGAGTCCTTGTCGGTCCTTTGCAGCAGGACGAAGTGTTGGAGGTATAAAAAAAAGGAATCCTTGAATGGAGCCGGGCTCTTCTCTCTGTCAGTCCGCTCTGCTCCGCTCGGCAGACTGGACTGCAATGAGAACAGCCAGTCGAAGCGGGACCTTTTTTTTGTGACTATGGCAGGAGAGCCCGCCCTCTCGACGCGCCCGGTTCGCCGGCGGTAGCCGAACAGTTCGCTTGGGGCGCTCGAAAACGATCAGGCGACGCTGCTGCCGCTGGAAAACGACTCGCTCCTAATCTACAGATAAAAGAAAGAGACGGTGAAGAGCAAAGGAATGACTCGACCCTTCCCCAGACTCAGCACAGCCCTGCTCCTTAGGACCGATGATCATTTTAACATGAAGTATTTGTATAAAGGGGGCAAAAAAAAAAAAAAGGGTCTCTATTAGTCCAAAACTTATGGCCGTTTTTCTGTAAAACACGTCATTCATTCAAAAGTTTGCCAGCTGGAAAAGCTTAAAAATTACAATTACTGTGAAAAATGCTAACACACACACACACACACACACACACACACACACACACACACACTCATACATTATATATATATATATATATAGATATCTATATAGATATATCTATATATCTATATATATATATATATATATATATATATATATATATATATATATATATATATAGATATCTATATAGATATATATATCACATCATTACTGAACTTTGAGGTAATATTAGCTGTATAAGGCAAGGCAAATGGCACAATTCAGTAATGAGACAATTTCAAGTGCTTTACACTACGAAACAGTAAAATAGAGGGTAATTAAACAGAATGAAAGCAGGTAGCGATAACATCATAAAAGACAACTGCAGTAAGATAGTTGGATCTGTAATAATACTAATGCTGATATGTCAGTAAACAATCGAAGTTTAATAATTTCGTTTTTAAATTTGACCTAAAGAAAATGTTTCTCAAACACTTTTCAAATTATATAAAGCCCTTGCAATATCATAAATCAGTTAATCATTTAAAAATATATACAAATATAGAATTAAACATGAAAAAAAAAACTAAATCAGGATTTTATTAAATCATTCTTATATTATTATGGCTATATGAAAGCTCACATCACCATGGGCAAGACTGCTGACTTAGTTATCCAGATACGGACTTATAATCCCCCTCAAGTGGATGCCCACAAAATGTCATTCCTTAAGATGTTGCTGACCACAGAGTGCTGTATCCAAGCATACTAAATGAAAGTTGAGTGGAAGGAAAAAGTGTGGTTAAAGAAGACTTCTTTGAGAACATTCCAATCATAAATTAACAAAAACTAGCCACCTCTGGCAATTCATAAATCACAAGTAGGACAGATTAAGTCCCAAGCAAGACTTAGTTAAGTTTTAATAACTAAAAAAGACGGTGCTACAGAACTATGGGAGGTATCCTGTTGCACCAATCATATGGTCTATATTGAAAATTTGTGTTAAGTTCTTCAAATGTTTTTAGGTGAATGTTAAAGGTTTTTCAGCTTATTAAACACATATAATGAAAGTAACTTAGTTTTTACTGTCCTCAGTTTAGCCAAACTTTTTGGTTAATACTGGTTTGAATATTAATGAAAGACATAATTTGGTGGCATAAAAGAAAACCGGCTTTACAGAATGATTATAGAACTGATATATTTTTTATTGGTTACATGAACCATTACACATAAAAAACCTACACATAAAAATTTAAAACCTAAGGCCCGTGTATTAAATCAATGCATTTCAAAGGCATAAACATTTTGTTTATTCAATATCTAAGATTAACTTGGTTTGTTTTTGGTTTGCTAAGAGCACCAATGTTATTTCTATATCAGAAAAAGGAGAGACTCTGTTTTTCTATTTACATTCTTCAGAGTCTGAAGTTTACACACACTGAACACTGTGCTTCATTCATGTTTCAAGCAGAACCATGAGGCCGGTCTCAAGGTGACAGAGCCTTCTCTGTGGCAGAAGCCAGACTCTGGAAAACTCTGTCCATAAATATTACATATGCAGCAACACTGAAACATTTAAACCTCTTCTGAAGACACTTATTTATGGATGGACTTTTAGCAGATGTTAATTTTAACTATTTCCTGTAAACAGCTTCAGTTATTATTGTTTTAGTTGTTTTAATAACACTCTGGAATTGTTTATTTATCTTTTATATTTCACTTGCATTATTAGTTGTCCAGCATGAGGAGTTGGAAATGTGCAATATAAATAAACTTCCCCTTTAATAATTAGGGATTAGTTCATTCTGAACATTTGAGTTAAATGGAGCCAAAACTGCAGATTAATTTCAAAGCAACACCTCAAACATTGCACATGCCAAATATCATGCCAACATTTAAAGGAAATCCATGAAGATAAAAAGGTGAAAACCATTTAAAATCAACCCCAGAACAGAAGAGATAAGGTGTCATTTTCTATAATGAAACAAATCCTGTGTGACATTGGCTGAAAGTCCACCCAAAAAGGAAGAAGCCGTAGCTTCAAAAGAAAGATGGAAGCCATAATTCATGCATCAAATGCAATCAGCACCAAAAAGCCGGATATATTTAAAATGCCCATCTTCCATATGTGAAGCACAGGGGCGGTACCATCATGATGTGTGGGTGTTTACTACAGGATGCACTGGTTCACTTCATAATATAGGGGATTAAATAGTTAAACGTAATGTCGAAGATTTTCGTGATTTTTTTAAAAGACCCGCTCTCTCCACTTTACAAAAAAATGCACATGCACAACCCTGTACCCGCTCCCAAGGGGGAATGCTTGTTAAACGTGTGCAAGAGCATGAACAAGCCCATTTCTCCTCGTGCACACTCTGTGTAAATGTAGCCGTTTTCATCGCTCATACAAGCTCCCTGTGTCCGAACGTCCGCCCTAACCCCAAATCCTTTAATCACTATATAGAGCGGAGACTATTTAGTTGACTTTATAGCAAACTCAGTTAATTGACTGTTTGGACAGATGATCACTACTATTTGCTCCCCGTAACTCCTCCTCCACTGTGGGGTAACGACAGGGGGACGCTGTGACAGCAAATCCCATAATGCTTTCCCGAGGAGAGCTCTGCGTGCAAAGCATTCTGGGATATATCTGCCTCATCTGGGGCCTTTCTTTTCTTCTCATACACTTCGTAGTCAATTTTTCTAACTTGCTCACCATGGATACTGTATACGCATGAAAATGCGCATGCTAGGGCTGCAACTAACGATTATTTTAAAAATCGATGAATCGGCCGATTATTTTTTCGATTAATCGATGAATCGGACAAAAAATATTTTTTATATACTAACCTCTTTAATTCCAAAATAAACATTTTAGACAGAACAAACAAGCACACAAGTACAGGTTGCTCATTAACTGTACTGGTGCAATATGAAAAATAAATGTTTGTGTTAAAACTACGCAAACTTACATGAGAAATGTAGCTGTACATCCACAAAATATAGGCTACTTTGTTTCATAAAGCGCAAAAAAAGAAATTTCTGTTTTTAAAAGCCCCTAAGGGGTTCAAACAATAGGTCCCCCCATTTCAACAAATTAGTTTTTTTTAGACTAGAAGAGTTCTGCCTTTTAAGACAGGAAAGTATAGCAGTTAAAGTTGCTACATGAGAAAATACTGAACCATAGAGATAAAAATAGCCCTGTGATTCAAATTATAAATTGTATTTGGAATAAAAATGAGAAAACTAGGGGTGGTAAAAAACACATCCTCCAAAGACAGATATTTACATGGGAATGTGGCATATAATTAATTGACATATTACTGATCTTGCTGGATTTTATTCTGCTTTACTTCCATAAATTGCAGGATCTTCTTTACTTTATCTTTGCCAGAAGATTTAAACTTTAAAAGCCTTGCCCTCATAATTTGCAAGTTAATTTATTTATAAAGAAAATATAAACGCTGCTTAAGCTAATTCAAATGAAATTAAAAGTAAAATAAGTAGCCAACCTTATCACTGTCTGTAACCTACTAACACGGTAAGGAAAGCATCAGATGAGCTACCTGAGAAACTAACGTTACGTTTCCCCACTTTAAAACGAAACAAACATGGTCGCTCACCCTGCTAATCAGCTCTCTTCACTGCCATCAAAGGCTCCAACGTGTTTCCTTTTCAGGTGCTGCATCATAACAGTGGTGCTTCGCCGCCATGTTAATTTGTTTTTACAAAAGTTGCATGTTACGACTTTTTTCGCTTTACAAAGCGAAGGCTATTTTAATTATTGTGATCAATTTGCGCCGTCAATCCCGGCGCATGCGCGCTTCATTTGCAGTCTGGACGCTGAGGGTAAACATCCTCTGACTGCAGCGCTGAGAGGGACTCCTGCGGGAGCGGGGTTGGGATGGGGGAGGTGCCCCACGGCAATGACGACGGCGGCGGATGGCGCATTAATCGCGCGACGCAACTAATCGATGATGAAATTCGTTGCCAATGCTTTTAAAAGTCAATTTTTATCGATTTTATCGATTCGTTGTTGCAGCCCTAGCGCATACGCAGAAAAAGATAGCTAACTTGGGACAAGCACGTAGGATGGCCTTAGTAAGACTTATCGCCAGAATGATTGACAGGACAATTAGATGATCCACCCAGTAATTCAATTCAATTCAATTCCGTTTATTTATATAGCACCAAATTCACAACACATGTCATCTCAAGGCACTTTACAGTTCAACCAGATCATACAGTCAAATTGATACAAAGTTTTCTATCTAAGGAAAACCAGTTGATTGCATTGACTCATTTACTCAAATACAATCCCTCACACTAAGCATGCTTGTAGCGACAGTGGAGAGGAAAAACTCCCTTTTAACAGGAAGAAACCTCCAGCAGAACCAGGCTCAGTGTGAGCCTAAAAGATCATCCTCTATACCTTTAAGTAAAAAAAAAACATACGGAAATACTGAAACAATGTCTCCCGACATCAGCAAACATTGTAAAGCTGGAGCACAAATAAGCATCTGCATAGCCGACCCCTTTAAAAGAAAGACATTTTAGTTACAGATAGAGTTTTATCAGGAATACAAAGTAAACTAGAGAGAGCAAAGGATGGTGCAAACTTAAGCATCATCTCAAAACAGAAGCCAGAAACTCACTGTTAGTAACATATACATTTGAATTACAGCACCTGATGAGATAGTTTACCTCAAATGTACATAGTCGCCTTCCTTACCTCTTTAATCATCAACGCTCTAATAATAGAATCTGTATTTAGTCATTTCTAATTTTATATCAAAGTATTTTCATGAACATTAATATCTTCCTCACTCAAACTTCTATGCTCTGCTGTTTTCATACTGTGAACAACACACAAAAAAAAAATGAACAAGCTTCATCAACGCTCAGTCAAAAGATTAATTACACCAGAAAAATAGCACAGCAAATGCTATTATGCTTCCATAATTAGGCCCTAGCTGTGTACAGAGACATGCAAAATACCAATGAGAATGCTATCTCGTGTATCAGCCTGGCGGTCCGCTGGTTCCTTTATTCCTGCTTCAGAAACGGCTTCTGGAGAGATGACGACTCCTTAATGTGAATAGCTCATTAAATATCGAATGTCAACTGAATGTCAAATACTTTCACACTTGTCATTTTGGTATTTACTTCAACAACATAAATACACCAAACAGTGTATCTATCAAATATACGTTATATACTGTACCTTAGGTATGATCAACTATATAACATAGGTTCATGTCTGTGTCAAAAACACATGTTGAGACTTTAAAATCATTTTATACAACAGTAACATGAAAATACAAGAACTGAAGGGGACCAAAGGGATGGTGGCTGATGCAGTTGAATTTTCCTTTTTACCAATACCTGCTGGTACATACCAACATCACGGGTACCAGCATCATAGCCTTACATTCATGTAGCAAAGCATCACAGTGCCCTCTCCTGCCCTGGAAGCATCAGCAACAGACATCGCTAAATCAGTGCCTGGAGGCAAGTGTCTCCACCTGATAAGGCTGTTGCCTACTGGGCCCCACAAAGCTTACCTCAACCTCCAATAAAAGCTATATATCTTAATGTACACCAAGAAAAGGTCACCAGTATGCTATGGGTCAGAATAATTAGGTTTTGCACAGTAAAAGGATAGTAACTTTGAAATTATTCCTGTGTTTAGCAAAAAAGCCTCGTGTTATGAGAGCATAGTTTAGACTTTATCCTATTTGATCACTATAAAATATAATGTTGGTTAAATTAACATAAAGTGTAATAACTTCTGAAATTTTATTTTTCAAAAAATACTTTTAATCTGACAAATGAGCCTCATTTGAGCACATAGAGTTTATTGAACACAACCATAATAATACCTGTGCTTGTGTTATATGAAAGTTATGGGTACGATATCCTAGTTCTTTCACTTCTTTCTTGATGCATGCCTTCTATGTAATGTTACTAGATAGAACTGCTCACAACCAACTCATTTTTCATTCAACCTGCTGGCCTAAATTCTCCGATCTGGTAAAATTTCATACCCATACCTTCCAATTAATGTTTAAAGTGAGAAATAATCAGCTAGCTTTTAAAAACATTTTGTTTAGAGAGACGTCAGGTATACCTACAGGGATAATCTTAATTTCAAAATCTTGCGTGCTCGAACAAACATGAAAACAATGTGCTTTATGATAAATGGTGTGAAAGTATGGAACTAACTTTGTGTTAAAGCAAATTTCAAACATGAGACTGTATAGAAAACGGCTGCAACTAGATTTCTTAAAATATATGAGATGAAAGAACAATGATTAACATCAATGGGTTCTCTTCGTCACTGTAGATGTGTGTATACCTACTTTTGCAATCACTGTGGTTATGTGGGGAATGGCTAATTATTGTATCAAAGATACAATGTGCATATTTATGTCTATAAGTACCATAAACTAATTTATTTGTTCAATTAATTTACTTTTGGAGTAGTTTGGACTCATGAATAAAGAAGGAATTGAGAAGATTGTTGGGCTTAAGGATGGTAGGAAGAAGAAGGGGTATAATTAAATTAGTTTCACTTCTTTATACCACTTTATACCACTAAAATATACATGTAAGGTACTCATTCAAACATGATGTATAATTAATTATATTTGTGTTAAATTTGAAATTTTAAAGGATTGTCTGAAATAGTTATTCATTCATGCAGCTTGAACTCTTTAATTTTTCATTCTTCACAAAAGCATTCAGATATGAAGCACCGTGACACTAGCTATGTTTTAGATGTGGTTTCCCTATCTGACTGTTTCTGATCGTGTCAGAAAGATCTGGCACGATGAGCTTGTTTTTAGGACCTGATTCTCTCTCTTCCCCTAGTTCCCTGTTAATAACACAGGCATCTCTGTAGAAGATCTAACCCACGGCGCATATGTCTTCTAGTATGGAAAGCCAGAAAACAAGTGATGCTTCATGTGTCCTTGATTCGATCTCAATTTGTTGTTTGAGCTTTATGAGTCAAATGTTTGTGGTTTCAAGGTTCCTCACATGCAAACAGCTTGTTTAAAATTCATGAGTATTAAGCCCTTTTGGTAATTTTCAGAGAAAATTCATGTTAAAATTTACCAACCAATTTTTTTTTTAACAGGAAACACAAAATAGTAGGTATTGTAGGAAACGCATGCAACAGAGCGAGCAGGTGGCTGCAGTTTTATCGACTGTAAATCCCAAGACTTAATTACTGAAAAGTCAAACTTGGAAGTATGATTTAGCATAATTTTACCAGGGAAGGGTGCAGTTGTTAGCGCTGTTGCTTTGCAGCAAGAAGGTCCTGGGTTTGAAACCTGGCCTGGAGTCTTTCCTCATGGAAGTTTAATATTCTCTCCTCGCAAGCATGGTCTCTATCTGACAACCCCTCCCACAGCCCATAAATGTGACTTTAAGGTCAACCGGTTACTCTAATCTGCCCTTATGCGTGAGTGTGTACATGCATGATTAATTATCCTGTGTGTCTCTGTGTTGTCAAGCGCTGTGACATGGGTATACCCCACCTCTCACTCGATGGAGACAGGAAACAGTCTTCCTATGATCCTACAGGAACAGGCAGGTATAGATAAGGATACTAATATAGTTCTCCACAGAGCAAAGCCATACATCCTGTGTAGATCACCATGACAGTTGTTTATGTAGGATTTAGTCAGTAAAATGGGACAAGAAATATGTCTTCACTCCAGTTTGCTCAAGTGATGTAGGATGTATATCTGTATTTCTGCTACTCCTTATGTATCCCATGTATTAAGGCCAATTTATGCTTCTGACGCATGGCCTCTGCAACCGACAAGTCTGTCTTTGTGCGTGACCACGCCCCCCGCACAGAGGTTCTGCAACCGTCGTCCCACGCCTCAAAGACATTGTGACTACGCGTCGGATAGTCGCAAGCCCGCGCGACCTCAAGGAGAAGTGCGCTGACAAAAAGCAGCTGTGATTCCAGCCGTTCCGGCTGTCTGAGTGGTCGTCCCTCTCTTATCGTTGCCAGGGCGCAGGAGAACCCGAGGAACAACTACAACTACAATGAACAACCACAATGAAAAACTATGACGAAAGGTTAATTGGCCCAACTCTATTAACAGAACCTGTTCCTTTTCGATGTCTAGCAACTCTAGATCCATCTCCATGACCGTGATATCTTGCAGACGCGCCATTGTCGTTTTGGAAAATAAACATTCCCGCCGGCGGCGCCGAAGTTCTCATGACCATCCGCCGAAGTTCTCACGAGTTCTTGATAGGCTCCCCCCTGCGGCTTGGCGGGAAACTGCTGTGCGTCCCTAGAAATTCCAGACCGACGGTGCAAAAGCATACCAGCAAAACTGGTTCACAACCAGACCCAAGCAACAATTGATGTGTGCCGTTGCAGAAGTATAATCTGCCCTTAACACTGCACTTTCTTTAACTTTAATGCTCACTAGTCAATCTCCACTGACCTTGCTGCCGCATTCTGACACTTACTGGCAGTTTCAACATCTACTAAACCTAATGGCATTTAAACATTTTCTTTCATGGACAGATTAATTCAAAACACCTGGAACTTATAACGACCTTTCATATCTTGTCAGTAAACTTTCCAAAAAATAGTTAACTACTGTCCTAACATTATACATCCAAATGAGAAGATTCAATGAAATTGAATTATTTTACAGTATTTTACAGTTCACTGTAAAGGCCTTATTCTCTTCTATCAGAATAAATAGTTTACACTCACCACTCACAACCTCACAGAGCCTTACAAATGGAAGATGGATAAATTCAACCGCAACCGTTACAGTGTTTATGTGAGTGACCTTTTCATTTCTTAACTGGTAACAATCTGAAAACGGTGATAACACTTCAGATTCAATGCTTTGTAGAAGCATCCTATGCTACATTACTCCCGAAACACTAACTATTTAGCATGGAATGGGGTTTTTTATGCTTGCAGCGGCTGGAGCGAGTTGAATTGAAAGGAGCTGAAAACACTCTCTGCAACTGGTCCTCCATACTTGCAAACCAGGATAGATCAACGTCGGAGCATCTAAATCTGCCATAAGTGGTGCATTTTGGGGCTCAAATGTACAAGTCCAAGAAACGTATTTGCCGCCACTATATGGCCGTGACATAAAAGGGACTAAAGTTTTTTGCCCTCACTTTTTGACAAAGATGCTTCAGTTTTCTTAGATCAGTTGAAGAGAATCTGTGAACATTTTCCAGTCTTGAAGCAGGTTCTTAACTTGATTTATTTAAGTTCATCATTCTTGAATAAATATGCTTTGATCTAAACCTTCCAATAAGAGCTTTAGCAGTATGTTTAACTTCCACTCCAGTCTCAGGTTATTTGAGGTTATTCGAGTCCTGATTGAAAACCTGCCTTTAGCAGGTTTTAGCAAAATAAAAGCAAACATAAAGTATCCTTCCTGTGCGTTTCCTCGTTCTGGAGAAATGTAAAAAAATTAAACTGCAGGCAAAAGATTGAAAAAAAAAAAAAAAAACCAAACTGTGGAGAAGCATCGCTTGTCTTTATTTCTTATTGAACACCCTGTATCAGAACTCCTGCCAACTTTCATAGAAAGCCTCAACTTTAAAATCCAATCTGACAGAGTTTCCTGAAGACTCACTCAGTCGGAACTGAATTGTTTAGAGGCAGGTAACCCAACAGCATAATGTGTTTTATAAAGAATCTGCTGCAATCTGGATATTTGGAATCAACTCAGAAACCGGATACTGAAATATGGGCACCTGGGTTCCTCTAACCATTTGGATCGCATCCTAGCCTTTGAAAAATATTGGATGATTAAACTACTTGCTTCACAAGCTAAAATAGGTCAGGGAAAATAACACAGAACATGATGTACAGAAACTTTGGACAGATTAAACAACCAGTCATCAAAAGACAAACACTTTGCAATCAACCATGATTATTTAAAAGATTTATTTAGTGTTTATGGTCATGAAAATAACCCCGCTAAACATTAAACTTCAACCTTTTTGTCTTGTTGCTGTGCTTTTAAGACCCAAAACAGCTTGTCATAAAATAAAGTGAATGTTTTCCAGGCAAAATTCAATTACCCCTGTCAGCCAGTCATAATGAATAACAGCCAGTGCATTCTCTCATTCAATTTTGGTGTCCATGGGGAATGGATGTTTGTCTGGTGTCTTGATTTTTTATTTTCACAACAATGTCATTTCCGTGGTCAGCTTAGTGTAGCAAAACATTCAAATCAAACGCTCATTTGGGTCTCTGTGCCCAGAAGATGAAAGCAGTCTTGGTTTGCTTTTACAGTCGGATACGAGAGCGAGCGCGCACGCCGTGACATCCATGTTTTTTAGACAAATAGAAGGCAGGATATTAAACATCTGATGTGTTTATCATGACTCCAATCAAACAGGTCATGCGAGTTTTATCTCGTAAAGCAAAAACATAGAAATCCTATTTACTCTAAGTCTCCTGGGAACACATTTGTTTATTAAATAAGAAGAATTTATATGATCAATATTACCAACTTAATTAGTGCATAATAAATAAAAGCTGCATCTAATCTACAACAATAACAGTTAAATTTAAAAAAGGCTTGGGGAGGCATAACCTTTCTCTTGTCTTAGCAAGCATTCCTCTCCTTTAATATTTGCTTCTCCATGACATATTGATGCCTTTTTTATAGTTTCCAAATTGTTAGCTGACTTTTTTGAGTTAGATGCCAAATCCCACGGTGATGATGTCTTTCCCTCTTCCAGAGAGAGAAAAATGGGAAGTTGTCACCACTTTGAAAATTAAAGCATAATGATAAGATCTGCAATTTTTTGCACTGCCAAATAAATGTCATCTACTTTGCTTTAACTTATGAAGCAAGAGTCAGCATTAAAATTCCTAGAGGTTAGAGAACACATCTCTGTCTTCGATGGTACTCATAAGTTTATTTTTGACCTTTCTCTTCCTCACCCCTTCCCTCTCTAATTATACACCACCATCCTTCCCCCCTGCCTCTCCTCATTTTATCTCCCTGCAGCCTGATTGATGGTTTGCAGGTGATGATCCTTACAGGAAAGGTTGAGGTGACTCTGCAGGTGAATTTCTCAAAATAACAGTTGTTTTTTCCTGTGTGGAGAAATGTATGACTTGGATAGAAGATGAAAAGCAACATAAAAAAAAAGAAATTTAGTCAAGATGTTTTGAGAAAGTGCACTTTATTTGCATCAGCGTTCATGATAATGGAGGGTGAGGAAAACTGCTACAGGTGTCCTGGTGATGGCGGAATCGGTTCCAGGAACAGGATTAGGCTAAACCTGAAAGGATGCCAGGATTTACTCTGGAGAATTTCCCCTCAGCATGAATATTGATGGAAATGGGTCTCACACAGAGTGCAAAACAACTGTTAACCCTTCTGCACTGGTGAAATGTTGTTAGCAGTGCCCTAACATCCCTCAGGGCCAGAGAATCACTCATTTTGAAAACTACTGCAACACAAATAGACCATAGTAGAGGAAATTGAACATTTGGGCTCTTAGTTTTACAACTTTAACTCAGTGTATTCAACTGCTGCAAAACTTTCTTATAAAGCAAAATCAGTTTTTAAGTGAAAATTGGCAATTAAAATTTGTGCTGAAGACCAACAAGGAAATGATTTCATAATTAATGCAGCCTAAACCCAGAATGAGGTATTTAACTTAAAGCATCATTAAGGGTGGATGGTGTTAAAATGACGGCTTTTTAAGTGTCAATATTCAAAACTGACCTGTGGATAACATCAAAAGTGCAGAACAAGTAGGAGAAGAAAATGCCTTATGAAATTTGAATATGAAGATCGTAACTTGCAAAAAAAGCAGTGTCATCTTATACCTGCAGCTGTTTGTTTGGGGAAGTAGAATAAAAAGGTAATGATTAAAAAAAAAGTGCCATTACAAAAAGAAATGAACAGTAGGCATCCAAAGGGCACCAAAAGGAGGCAACAATCGAAACAGAAAAATGAAGTAAAACTTAAAAAAAACCGACTTGGTGTAAAACTGACGCTTAATGCAGTTTTTGTGAAATTCAGTTTTACTTATCTAATGTCTTCAGTTTATCCTTTATTTTGTTACAATTTTACATTTTAGAATGTTATATCCACCTTTTTCTTTTAAAGTATTTTGTCATATAATCAAATTTTGAACACAAAACTAATATTAAAGGTATAATGGAGGATTTTTTGAAAAGACCTGCCCTCTCCACTTAAAAAAAAATAAAATAAATGCACATGCACAACCCTGTAGCCACTCCCAAGAGGGAATGGCTACTAGATACGTGTGCACTGCATCTTTTTGACTCACACCACCCACTGGAACACAAACTCTCAGTCATCAGAACCTTAAAACACCGGGCAGAACATGTCCCTACTAAAACAGATGGGAAGCAAAAAGAACAGAAACACATCAAAGATGCTCTCCGAAACTGTGGATATCCAAACTGGGCTTTTATCAAATCAGCAAGGAAATCCAAAAGACTCGCAACAGAAGACAGCGATGGGAAAATTAAACTCAAAAACATCACAATCCCTTATGTTGCTGGAGTGTCTGAAAAGCTCAAGAGGACTTTCTCCAAACACAAGATCCCAGTACATTTCAAGCCAAACCAAACCCTTAAACAGAGGCTAGTGCATCCTAAAGATAAAACCCCCGGACCGAATATGAGCGGAGTGGTATATGCTGTTCAGTGCAGCGAGGAATGCTCTGATCTTTAGATCTGAGAAACCAAACAACCGCTCCACAGACGCATGGCCCAACACAGAAGAGCGGCCGCCTCGGGACAAGACTCCGCAGTACACCTACACCTTGTGGACAAAGGACATTCTTTTGAGGACCAGAATGTCCATATTCTGGATAAAGAAAATAGGTGGTTTGAGAGGGGCGTGAAGGAAGCCATCTATGTTAAGAGAGAAAAACCAACTTTAAACGGAGGGGGTGGACTCAGATTCCAGCATCCAAAAACATACAATTCAATCATAGACATGATCCCTTCCAGATATCACCAAACACCCCACCCCATCACAGAGGAACGAGGGACCTACCCGCTCCAGCCGGTTAACAATACCTCCTTAACGACCGACCCTTAACAATCATAGACAGGTTTCAGGTATTACAGGAGACAATCCCCCCCTTAATGGCAATTCCCCCTTTAACGACCGACCCCTAGAATCATAGACAGGTTCAGATATTACAGGCTAACGATGGAACTAAACGACCCATTCATCGGTTACCATTTGCATGTTTCCAAGCAATACAAGGCCTTGTCCATATAAGACTCAAACTCACTGCGGAACCAGACATTTGAATTGAGAAAGCTTCCTGGAGAGGTGGCGAAACGTCTTCAAATCTTGAAAACCAAGTCCAGTGGATATTTTTTGAATTTTTACGGAATGACTATGACCTGGATGACTGAGAACCTTCATCAGCATACTGCATGAAAAGTGGGATTTTCGTCAATATGCGGCACTGTAGATTGTTGTGGAAGTTCAGGTTAACGGCAGTTTACGGTAATTTGCAGGGAACGCCGAAAACTCCCGTAAATTGTCAGAAATTGACGTGGGCTTTCTTAGGCAGTGTTCCCCCCATACCTCCCCCCCATGGAATTCTAGGGGAGGCTTTAACATGTAAATGAAAATGCTGTGAGCTATACAAATGCAAATCATGGTTGCAGAGGGAGTTTTACCCCAAGTGACATTTTTCTAAAAGGTAAGAAAATCTCTGATACAAAGAGATCAGGCTCAGTATAGACTCTTACATTTTAGCTTGAATTGATTTATTTAATTAAAGTATAGAGACCAAAACAGATCTTTAGCTGACAGAGCAATACATTTAGAGCAGTAATTATTTTAAAAAAAATTCCATTTAAGATAAAAAATAAAATGTTGTCTGTCAATATGCTCAATTCACAATTACTTAAGTGGAAAAGTTTCAAGAAATGAGTCTGAGATGATTCACTTTATAACACGGCACATTATCCTGCTGGAAGTAGCCATTAGAAGATTGGTACACTGTGGTCATAGGGACATATGGTCAGCAACAATGCTGAGGTAGGCTGCCTCATTTATTTGATGCTAAATTGGTATTAAGTGGCCCAAAGTGTGGCAATAAATATCCCCCAAATAGATGGTACAAATAGATCAGGCTCAGTATGGCCTAATTATAGACTCTTACATTTTAGCTTGAATTGATTTATTTAATTAAAGTACGCTAGATTACTGTGTATAACATTAGCAATGACAAATGTTATGTAAAAAAAAATACACAAAATAATTTATTTCAAAAATTAGTTTTAATCAGAATCAGTTGGTAAAATGTGAATCAGAATCAGCAAGGTAAAATGTGCATTCCTTGCACAGTGCTCCTTGGGATTTTTAAAGCTTGGGAAATCTTTGTGTTTCCAAATCCAGCTTTAAATTTCTCCACAACAGTGTCTTGGACCTGTCTGATGTGTTCCTTGTTCTTCATGATGCTCTCTGCACTTTAAACAGACCTCTGAGGCGATCACAGAGCAGGTGCATTTATCGGGAGACTTGATTACACACAGGTGGATTCTATTTAGTATCATTTAGGTCGACATTGGATCATTCAGAGATCCTCACTGAACTTCTGGGGAGAGTTTGCTGCACTGAAAGTAAAAGGGGCCGATTCATTTTGCACACCCCACTCTTCAGTTTTTTATTTGTTAAAAAAGTTAAAAATATCCAATATATTTAATTACACTTCATGATTGGGTAAAACTAGTTGTTGATTCTTCACCAAAAATGTTGATGTTCGATGCCTGAAATGTGGCAAGAGTTTGAGATTTTCAAGAGAGCAGATTATTTTTGCAGGGCAAACTGTAACTGGGCTGATATCTAAGGATAGCTCTGACAGGGTTTCACTTGCCAATAACGTACATTTATAACATAAGTTTTAGTGGTTGTAGAAGTAATAGAAAACACAGATGTGGGAACTGGAATTCTACCAGCACTCCTACATTATTCTCTACATTTTCTCTCCGTTGTCCTTTCTTTCACAGTAAATGGTATCGGCATCTCAGATATGTTAGATTTGTTTACCAAGCTTTCCTGTCTGACCCTTCAAAACAATCTACCATCAACAGCATTGTGTTGTAGAAGCTTTTATGCAAGAGCCTTTTTTTTGGGAGTTTTTACAGCACATTTTGGAGTTTTTACGGCACTAGTGTCTCGTTTTTTTGGCAGTAGGCTGGCAGGAAATGGGGTATGAGAGAGGGAGAGACATGCGGCCAAGGATTCGAACCCGGATCATCCATGTCGAGGACTAAGGAATCTTTCTGTACATGGGTTTTGTGCGCTAAACACTGGGCAACCAAAGCATGCCCTTATGCAACAAACTTTTAAACAATTTTCCCAACATTTATGGAGAACAGCAAAGTTGCTCTTTTGTAGTTTTTATTATTTTCACCTATAAACATAGAAAAAATCAGCAGCCTTTTGAAATGTTCTGTAGTATGGTATAAATCAAGATTCTCCAGAACATATCTCCAAAGCCTGCTATTTTCTGTAACACAAGTTGTGCTACCCACAGTAATTGCTGATAAAAAGTCTAAAGACTGTTTTAGAATTTTCATATTTCTTTATGCCATTACTAGTTTTCAATCTGTGGTAAACCATTGTTTTACAGCAACTCCTCTCTCACATATACAATATTGCATCTTCTAATATGTTTCCTTAAAGACTGTTTAGGACAGGAAGCTACAAAAAGTTAAATGACCATAAACTCAATGTAAACCCCTAGCTATTATTATTTTATGTTTATTTAATTTATTTGTTCATTTATTTATATGTTTGTTTCCCTTGTTTTATTTTTATTTATTTTTTACATTCTATGTCTCATTTTTTTTAAGTTATAATGTCACCAAATGCTGTGTATCTTTGTTTGATGTTTGAATTACTCTGTATTGTTACAGGGAATTGCCAATAAAGCAAAAAAAAAAAAAAAAAAACAGATAGACGCAGCTGTTCTCGCGAGTCCTTCCGTATAACAATGACCTCGTATGTGATTGGAGGAGCTATACTCAGAAGAACTTTATCTCCAGTTCCTTTGTTTGGATTTTGCTGGTATGTGATCAATGGCTGGATGACGTCTAGCGTTCAACTCGCCTTCAACTCCTCTTGGACGCGATGGTGACTCTGCAGTCGAACAACTGTGCGGGAGAGACGAACTCAAAGAAGAGAAGCTAGCGGTAAATATATGTTCGATTACTGCTAGCTAAGCTAAAAGCTAAAGCTACGGCTAATAGTAGCCTAGCCTAAAGCTACGGCTAATAGTAGCCTAGCCTAAAGCTACGGCTAATAGTAGCCTTGCAAGAACAGGCTTTATATAGTGTATTTTTTGTGATTCACAGGAAGCAGTACGCCGTCATCACAACTCGGAGACAAATTGCAGGCGCTATGAACTGGAGCAAGGGTAAGATTTAAAGAATATGCTTTCATTCTGCGGTAAAAGGAAATAGATACGGATAGATACCGATTTTAACTGTACATTTTGTTTTAATGAGGCGGTGACCTCCTATTATTCATACCACTCTCATTTAATTGTTTTCCAGCTGCCTGTAAGACGTATTATGAGACGGTACGCAGGAGCTTCAGATATACGCAGCCTGAGAACACGTTGCATGCGGAAGCTGCCAAGCATTCAGAAAAGAAAGAGAGTAAGACTTTATTTGGTGACTATTTTTAAGGTGCATTGATAGATGTGTTGTGTCCATACGCAGTGCATCCCATCGCATAGTTCTGATTCATTGTTTTTTTTCTTTTTAAAGCTGCTGGAATCGAGGCAGAGTGTGCTAGCTGATGAGGAAGGGGAACTCTGGAATGGCCGCCGCCATTTCGTAGGCCGGATCTCTCTGAACTCTGTGTTAAGCTGCAGTCCCTGTTAGAAGCGATGCCGAAGTACAGGGCCACGCACAGTAGGCGTCTGCACATCGGTCCTGCCTCGGAGGGAATGCTGCCAGTTACCTCCAACCGTGAGGAGGCAAACGGACAGTTCACGGAGTTGTAATTTTTGGATACGCATGTGTGGGCAGATCCTCGCGTTGTATATAGTTGTGTGTGTTTTAATAAAGCTCTTTCTTTGCATAAACAGCTTCCTGGCAAATGTTCATTTCCTGTATAAATTCATTCATGTCCTTGATGGTAGCCTAATAATTGTGTAGTACTGTAGGATAACATAAATACACAGCATATGAATGAATAAATATATGAATGAAAAAATATATGAATAAATAAATAAATATATATATATATACCGTAAATTTTCTAATATTGGCCTGTATTCCATTAGCGGCCGGGTCTCTAATAATGGCCTGTCTGGCTGTCGGCGGAGGTAAATAGTGGCTGGACTCTTATACAGGCCGGGGCTATAATTAAAACCAACGATGTTCCTGGGCAGTCCTCAACAACTTGTGATAGTAACATACAAGTACCACAGGGGGGCAATGTTTGCTAACAAATCCAAGCCATCGTTTTGATCTGAAAGATAAATGTGATTACGGGTAGGTGTGGAGGTAACCAGGCAGCGTTAAAATGACAGATTTTCGTTGGTCTTTGTTGTTCTAAATTTACCTTGAAATATACGATACTGGTAGCCAACTTCCACTTAGCCTGCCTCAAATAAAATTCTGCTATGATAGAGCAGTTTCCATTAATTTTTTTTAAAACTTTGTTTCGCAAGTCAGTTTGCCCAAGATTCCACTCTGTCTTTTTTTTTTTTTTTTTGTATTGCCATTCAGAAAAATTGCAGCTGCTAGAAGATCTCTGAATAATGTTCTGTATACCGTTATGGTAACTGTACTTTTTCAATAAATGAAACTAGTATTTTATGGGTTCAAAGAGACACAAAATCTGTTTTTTATTCATTCCACTGGTCGTCTGTTTTGATCAAATAGAAATAGAGGCCTGCCTCTAATTCTGGCCTCCTTCCAATAATGGCCTGGACCAAGATGTACCTGAGTCAAATAAAAGCCCCGGCCTATATTAGAGGATTTACGGTATATATATATATATTTACATATATATATATATATATATATATATGTAAATATATATATGTAAATATATATATATATATATATATATATATATATATATATATATATATATATATATATTTACATATATATATTTACATATATATATATATATATATATATATATATATATATATATATATATATATATATATATATATTTACATATATATATATATATATATATATATATATATATATATATTTACATATATATATATATATATATATATATATATATATATATATATATATATATATATATATATATTTACATATATATATTTACATATATATATATATATATATATATATATATATATACTGTATATATATATATATATATATATATTTACATATATATATATATATATATATATATATATATTTACATATATATATTTACATATATATATATTTACATATATATATATATATATATATATATATATATATATATTTACATATACATATATATATATATATATATATATATATATATATATTTACATATATATATATATATATATATATATATATATATATATATATATATATATATATATATATATTTACATATACATACACTATATTGCCAAAAGTATTTGCTCACCCATCCAAATTATTGGAATCAGGTGTTCCAATCACTTCCATGGCCACAGGTGTATAAATTCAAGCACCTAGGCATGCAGACTGTTTTTACAAACATTTGTGAAAGAATGGGTCGCTCTCAGGAGCTCAGTGAATTCCAGCGTGGAACTGTGATAGGATGCCACCTGTGCAACAAATCCAGTCGTGAAATTTCCTCGCTCCTAAATATTCCACAGTCAACTGTCAGCTGTATTATAAGAAAATGGAAGTGTTTGGGAACGACAGCAACTCAGCCACGAAGTGGTAGGCCACGTAAACTGACGGAGCGGGGTCAGCGGATGCTGAAGCGCATAGTGCGAAGAGGTCGCCAACTTTCTGCAGAGTCAATCACTACAGACCTCCAAACTTCATGTGGCCTTCAGATTAGCTCAAGAACAGTGCGCAGAGAGCTTCATGGAATGGGTTTCCATGGTCGAGCAGCTGCATCCAAGCCATACATAACCAAGTGCAATGCAAAGCGTCGGATGCGGTGGTGTAAAGCACGCCGCCACTGGACTCTAGAGCAGTGGAGACGCGTTCTCTGGAGTGACGAATCGCGCTTCTCCATCTGGCAATCTGATGGACGGGTCTGGGTTTGGCGGTTGCCAGGAGAACGGTACTTGTCTGACTGCATTGTGCCAAGTGTAAAGTTTGGTGGAGGGGGGATTATGGTGTGGGGTTGTTTTTCAGGAGCTGGGCTTGGCCCCTTAGTTCCAGTGAAAGGAACTCTGAATGCTTCAGCATACCAAGACATTTTGGACAATTCCATGCTCCCAACTTTGTGGGAACAGTTTGGAGCTGGCCCCTTCCTCTTCCAACATGACTGTGCACCAGTGCACAAAGCAAGGTCCATAAAGACATGGATGACAGAGTCTGGTGTGGATGAACTTGACTGGCCTGCACAGAGTCCTGACCTCAACCCGATAGAACACCTTTGGGATGAATTAGAGCGGAGACTGAGAGCCAGGCCTTCTCGTCCAACATCAGTGTGCGACCTCACAAATGCGCTTCTGGAAGAATGGTCAAAAATTCCCATAAACACACTCCTAAACCTTGTGGACAGCCTTCCCAGAAGAGTTGAAGCTGTTCTAGCTGCAAAGGGTGGACCGACGTCATATTGAACCCTATGGATTAGGAACGGGATGTCACTTAAGCTCATATGTGAGTCAAGGCAGGTGAGCAAATACTTTTGGCAATATAGTGTATATATATATATATATATATATATGTAAATATATATATATATATATATATATGTAAATATATATATATATATACGTATATATATATATATATATATATATATATATTTACATATATATATATATATATATATATATATATATATATATATATTTACATATATATTTATGTAAATATATATGTAAATATATATATAAGCCAACCAATCACGAGCGACTTTACTTATTTAAAAAGAAGTGGTTCCATCCAATACTCAGTAAGAAAATTCATGCCTGGCGTGGCCACGTGTGGTTTTGCTGCCAATCACGAGCGATTTTACTTGTTTGAGAATAGTGGTTTCAGCCAATACTGAGTAGGTTATTCAAGCCAGACCTGGCCAGCCGCGCGGGTTTGCTGCATTCATATGCTAATTAGGGCCATTAGTACAGCTGATCGCTCTCCACATAGGTCAGAGTCCGTTCCCGACAATTTGTGGCACTGACAAACGGCGACAAGCGCGGGTTGCAAACTGTCGGAAACTGACGAAAATCAGGGAGATCTGCGGGAGTTTACGGGGACAAAAATCTCACTTTTCATGCAGTGGTGACTGCGTGCACAAGCCCCTTTCTCCTTGTGCATGCTCTGTGTAAAAGTTGCTGTTTGCATCACTTATACAAGCTTACTTGCGAAACAAAGATTTGCAATTTTTTCACTGTCAGACTCACCACCGGTAAGTGAAAATGGAGATGAGCGCGTAGGATGGCCTTATGTAAACTTATCACCAGAATGATTGACAATCAGGAGGGCCACTTATTTTGATGCTCCACCCGGAAAAAGAGCATCCTCCACTATACATTTAGTTATTGGAATTAATTGTATATTTTTATCATGCTCATTAAAACCTACCTTCCATTAACATATGAGTATTTTCTGTAATAAAGAAGATGTGCATACTTCTGTCATGTAACAGTAGAGTATATTGCATAAATATTGATACAAATATTAATCTAAATATTATAAATATATATTGTCAAAACCTTTTATTAAGATTTGACATTCAGAGCTGGGATTTCAATAGTCTTTTCTGATAAATAGTTAATTTAACAGGAATATATGTAATTTTATGTATTTTTGGGAGACTACTGGACGTGGAAGATATTGCTACCAAAATTACTTACGTAAAAACACATCATATTGTGCAAAACAGGAAAAACTTTGTGTGGATGCTAGGCTAATGTTAGCTTGTGCTCCCTTAGTTTTGCTATGAATTGTTCAATTCTGTTTTCCTTGCAGATCCAATAAGACTACGCCAACAAAACTAATAAAGACATTTCTTTTTTAGCTTCTTAAAGGAAAAATTTTTCTTTGAACTTTAATGATTGATGAGTTGTCGTACAAAAACTTGCTGTGCTTGATTCTTTTCCTTATGGCTCTCGATTGACCCTCGGCTCACTTGGTCTGGATAAGAGCCCGGACTGATCATTTCTGGTTTAGAGAATTTAGCTGATGCTTAATCTGTTCAGGTTTGACAAGGAATGACAGAAAGTTTCCTGAAACATTTATCTATCTGAAGAATAATCCACAAATATCTCAAAAGTCTATTCTACAAATAAGGATTCAAACAAGCAAACATATTTACTGTTGATAATATCTCATCTTAGAAACACTGCTGTTGGTGTCCCAGTAAGCATTCCCTTTAGGAACCTGAAAATAAAATCGCTTGAATAAATGTGCAAATCCAACGAGCAGAGTCAATTTGAATTCCTTTTATTTAAAATCAAATTTCCTTAAACGTTTCAACAGATAGAAGACATAACGGCCTGTCAGCCATTCAAAACTATGCCTTAAACAGTGACATATTTCTTTTTCAGCATTAGGGGCTGCCATATGCACTGGATTATGTAGTTATTTATGCAACACATCCAGCCAGATTCAAATGATGAACCTAATTAACAGAAACGTTTCAAACAACAACAACTACAAATTAAGTGTAAATACTCACACAGAGGGTCAATTTATGAGTTGTATTTGACTGTTGGTGGTAGAGATGCATTTTAGCATTTTAGGCCTCCGATCCTGATCCGATCTTTTTACCTCAAATCAAATCCGATTTCGAGTCCTGATCCGATATTTTCTCTTTAGTATTGAAACTGATCAAACTCAAATATATTTTGAGCAAGTAACTAAACTTTTTATTAGACTAATATGACTGTAAATCTCATTAAATCAAAATCTTACCCAGAATTAAAGGTCAGCTTCAATTGAATATTTTAGACAAAAGTAAAAAGAAAAACACTGACTTTGTACAGTATTATCAAATAGAAAGTGCTATCCAAGACCCAATTTTAGCTTACAATTGCTTAACATAGGCGGCCATAAAGTCAATAAAAAAAATTTCCACCAACCTTTCTGTGATCCTCTTTGCTCTATTATTTTTGTGGGAGTATTTGTCTTTCCTCATAACGTCCAGTGTTTGTTGCTTTGCTTTAGTAACTTTTCCATCTGCAGCTTTACAAAACGCTTCATACACATTGTCATGTTTTGTCCTCAAATGACGAATCAAGTATGTGGTCTTAAATGCATCTCTGCCGCTGAAATGTCGCAGACATTGCAAGTAGCTTTAAGACAGTCTTCACTCGCGACAGTAAAATACTTCCACACTTCAGACATACTTGCTTTGCACCGCCGGAGAGGTTTCTATTGAACAACAGTCAACCGTAACTCGCGCGACTAGTCAGGTACTGTAGCCGAGCTCCGATCACAGGAAAATAGGAAAAGATTGGGCCGATATGTTCTCAAGATTGGGACATCCCTAGTATTAGTGGTGTTCAAAAGCAGGAAACATACGACATAAAGAAAAAGATCTTAAAAGTGATCAGAAACTAAAGGTTGAAAGAAGAGAAATAACAGCAATAAATCTAGATGCTAATGCATTAGGAGAATATGATGAGTGCCACAGAAAGCAGAGTTGTATACCCCTGAAAGGCATTGTTGTTTTATCACATTTAAATTTGACAAAATTAGATTTCGAAGCAGGATGACTGTAGCTTCTTTTAATGAAGATAGACCCCACCTTTCTTTTAACGCAGGGTTCACTGTAAGATTCTCCTGAACAAACCAGGCACAGATTTAATCCAAGCCAAAAAATTAAGAGGATGTATCTCAGAAAGCAGAGCAGACACAGACATGATGAGAGGAAGGAGCAGCAATCAGACGCAGCATTCATTATCACCTGGCTGACTTGCATATTGCGCTGTGAGAGTAATGGAGGAGGACAGACAGAGGCAAAAAAATCTGGCAAAAAAGGCTCTTTTCTTCCCCCCTCTGCCTCTTTTCTTCAAAGTAATCTTTCACTTTCTACTTTCACACAATGCACTGCAGGATCCCAATGTTTTCAAAATTATAATAACAGATACTTAGTGAAATATAGTTATATCATGCCTAATCTCATGCACAATGAATAGCAGGGTTGTATAAAAGGTAATTATGCGTTTAATGAAAATCATTATCTGCTCTCCTGTGTTGAACACTCCTTGTGTTAGCTTATGTGCAATGGTATGAAAAGGCCAATATAGAACTGAATCACAATGCTACTTTAAGGATGGCATTATAATAAGGGGGTGACAGAGCAGAGAGCCTGTGCACGGCAGAAGCTCTGAACCTCAGGTGAAAATGTTGATACTGGATGATGAAAACTGTAAAGTTTTCCAAATAAGGATAGCATCATAGAAATAAATAAATAAATTAAATAACTAAATATGGGTAAAGCCCAAGTTTGAGCAGCAGACAGTTTAAATGACAATTTCTCTAAAAATTTAATTTTTAATAATTTCTTTTCTTTGGGTAAAAAACATTAAGTGAAAAAAAAACTCCTGCTGGATTCCTCACATGCTTCTTATGAGATGCCTCAGTTGCTGTTAGAGAAATGGGAAAATCAGCAGCCGATCACCTGGTCGGTGTGCGAAGGCACAGAGCTGAAGCCGAGGCTATTACAGAAGCTCAAAGTTAGCCTTCTTTATCCCTTTCCAAAACCGGTTCTGATGTGTTTAGGATCATCCTCCTGTGGAAACGGCCACCTGTGTTGAACTTTCAATCATCTGTGATTTCAGGTAAAGTCAAAGACCTTAGAGGTACTCTGGGTCTTTTCCTCTTAGTTGTGCAATGCAGCCCTAAACCTACTAGCAGAAATATGCTACATGGACAGCAGCCTAATCACTTGAAATTAATTGGGAATGGTAATGAGACAAAACAATACAAAACTAAAACAATGTTCCCAACAATACAATTTTTAAGATATATAGACTGTGTAATGAGACTTTAAGGATAATTTCCCATGTTTGTATCTAAACGAGGAAAATAACATTTTTCTAATTCGTTGATTTGAAATTTTAAGCATTTAAAAAATCTCTAGGAGCTGTTTTTAAGTTACAAACAGGCAAAGGTGGCCTCTTACCTGTGACTCGACCTGATCTGTAGTCCTTGTACATCCTACAGATAGAGCGTTGCACAGCGTGATCTCAGCTCTTCTGCTCTTATAAGGAATCTGTTTCAGAAAACAAAACCAAGCAGAACAAATTCCTGATTAGCCAGTGTTTGTTCTATTCACTAATCACAACTTCAGAGTTGCCCAAAGCACAACTTCACAACACGGCTTATTCATTCGGCACTCGTTCAAGGACACCGAGTGAGATGAGCTTTAGGAAGGGACAGGAATAAAAGAAGGCTTTGTCTTGAGCAGAGACAGAAGAGAGCCGGAGAAGACTGTAATTCATCTGCTCCTCTAAAAGACACGACCTCCCTTCTTTGTGGAGCAGAAGCTCGGTGGAGCCAGAGAGGGCTCTGAGGCTGGGGTGGGTCCCATTGACTCTACTATTAACACCCAGACTGGGAGGATCAACGAAGAAATACAAAATACTGCCAGATGGGTGCACAGAGAATTTTTTAATGCATTTCACTCCAGCAAGAGACACCCTAGGGTAGCAGCTATGACCACAGTCATTTTTATTTCTCCTACTATGATAATCTGCATCAGTCATGCCTTGCCAACACACTCATAGACCACTGAGAAGGTCACAGTAATTCCAAAACCTAAATTCAAACAGCTGACAGTAGCTTCTGAATGTTGAGAGGAAGACATGACAGATTTTTTTCATTTTAATTTTGGTTCAAGGACTTGAATGGTCAGATGTTCACATCTAAATTTTGATTTTATTGCTTGAAGGACAAGACAATCTGAGACTAAGCTGGCGAAAATATCATCTCGTCTGGTGTCTAAAGATCTGGATGGATGGATGGATGGATGGATGGATGGATGGATGGATGGATGGATGGATGGATGGATGGTAGACTTAGAGCCACTACAACTTTTTGTAATGATTTTACAAAGGTATGAACATTTCTTCTTATTGAAAATGTACCGAGATAAAACCCAGAGTTAAATCAAAGCAAAACCTGCCGGGGGTATGAATCATTTTGGGCTTCAATGTTGCTCTGCCAACATTAACATTAAGGCCAAGCCTCCCTTCCAGCAGACATATGAATTAGTTATTCTCCATCAGAAACACAGCAGTTTCTGCAAGGCTTAAAAGATATATTAATGCATTGTACTATTTTACCATGTTTAAAGGCACACCACGGACTTTGCGACCTAAGGAGTTGAGGCGAATGCTTTTTTAAAAATGTTTCCTCAGACCAATATACATCGCTTGACACCACCAACGCTACAAGTGGGGCTCTCCTCTTGAAATACCGCCTATGTAAGTTGGGAGATCCACAGACATTGTTTTATAGTTAATGGGGTTTATATATATATATATATATATATATATATATATATATATATATATATATATATTCATTTTTTGTATGTTACTTTTACTTACATAATAGAAGATCTGCTTGCTAGCAGGAAGTTTTTTTAAGTTACATGGTGTTTTTAAAGATGAGAGAAATAGAAAGGAACCCTGCATAATGGTCATCGTAGAGAGGGATGCAGACATATAGGTGGTCTATAAAAAAGCCCTGAATTTGCTGATTTCAAGCAAACCAGTGGCAACAATAAGAGAGCAAATTCATGGCCGGCAGTTAAAAGCACACATTTCCGTCTGTAAAGACTAGAAGTTAAGCTGCTGAGACACCATCAAGAAGACATTAGGATAAAATCTGTGAGAATGATAGCTATTTCATAATTTTTTTCTAGTGTGAGAAGTGCAAAGAAAATCTGATTTTAAAGTCTTTTGTGGCACAAAAAAAAACTAATGACTTTATTCTTTTTTTAAGCACCCTCTTTCCCACCATTTTTATTACCAGCATTTCTCATTTTCCCTCACTCACTTGAAAGGTACTTTTACAAAGATCAGATGAAGCTTTAGTTTTGAATTTAAGGAAATGTGTGGGATAAGGGTTATAAGTAAAGCAGCCTGGAAGTGTTGCAAAAACCTGATCAGCCTAACAGTGTAAATCAGACATTTCTTAAACCCAAAAGGCAGAACATTGGATAAAACCAGAATGAGATTTGCTGTATAAAAAGGTATGAACCTGGAGGAATAAAGGCTTGTTCAGAGGGGAAAAATAAATTTTCTTTGCTTTTATTAGCACAAATATAAAATCTGACAATAGGAAGATGCCAGGAAGGTTTTTTTTAAGTGATTTAATCTGGAATGGCTACATATGTAGACCTTCTGATCTATTTTCCCTCATGTAAGTACTATGCTGCTAGTGATAAATAGAAAAGGAAAGATACCTCAGACCAGAATTTGAGGATTCCCTCAGTGAGAGAGGATTACGAGGCTTAACTGGCCACTAAAGTGATGGATAGTGAGAGCAACCCTTATAAAAAGTCCCAAAGGGTACATTCATCTTTTTCCTCAATGGCACTGAAACTGTAGCTTGGAATGGAAAAAACAAAACGATTCGCTGCCTGATTCATCCAAGGCATCAGTATTTCACAAGAGGTTTACCAATATCTTTAATTTCCTGTTGGCAGTCCTCAGCCTACAAGCTTTTCTTTTAAATAATGTGAATCTACTTTCATAAAAAGTTTAAATCTATCAAATTGAATTCATTGTCCCCTAATAGGGGTATTGAGAAATTTGAAATAACTACATGTGTACAGAGGTGGGTTTACCTCAAGGAACTATGCAGGTGTTTTTATGAGAGTACCTTACAAATAACATCTCAGGAATCTGTTCTATGTGCTTTATCTTCTTGGCTCGTTTGTATCTAGTGGAGTCCTAAGGGGCTAGACTATGAATGAATCAATATTTTTGCTATACTGCTATAAGACCAAGGAAGTAGGTAATTATTTTAGGGATGACAGGGCCTTATAGGCAAGACGCTTCACCACTATCACTCCAGAAGTAGAGAATGGGTTACCCTTTACTATGGGCAATCTGTCCGGTGGACAAGCAGACCAGCAGGGGGTCTGGTTTCAGGGACCAAAAGTCTCTACTTTTTGCAGATGCCGTGGATTTGCTGGATCCCTGTTGCAAAGTCTACAGCACCCACTGTGGAGGTACAGAGTCAGTTGTGAAGCAGCTGGGATAAGAATCAGCCCCTCAAAGTCCAGGTTAGAGGGCATGGGGCTCACCTGGAAAAGAAAGTGGAGGATTTCAAGTATCATTGGTTCCCCCAGTGAAATCTATCATTAAGGACCAGGTAGTGCTTCTTCTCTGGCCTTTTTACATTTTATCTTTGGTGACGATGTTGACATTGGAAGGACCACTTGTCAACACCCAAATCTTTAACTTCTTTTAAATATTCTCTGTCAGAATCCAGTTGGGATACTGGTTATTAAATCAAAATATCAATTCAAATATAAATGTGCCAAAGGTTTTAATGATTTTGGACATATGTGCATCAAAAATAAATATAGAAAAATATGTTGGGCCTTACAGCAATAACACCATTTCCTCCACAAGAAGCGGCAATGAATTACTGTAGTTTTCCATCTGTCAACAGCTTACCAACTGCTCCCCGTCTCATTAACCAAGGAATGGAGGTCTCCCTGATAGAAGCACTTCACTGTGGGATAGGGAATTGACTGCAGGTGTCAGTCAGGGTAGATTTTTGTTGCATACTCTATCAGAAAACTCAAATTTGCCAGTTAGGGATTTTAACAACCATGAAGGCAATGGCATTGTTGCCGTGAAAAATGGCCTGCAGATTATGATCAGGATCTGTGTTGTACAAGCGTCGCTTTGTAATCCATCCATCAAGATATTATCTCTATTGGATGGGTAATCTGACCAGCCATAGTGAGTGACAGGTCAAGCAATATTCACTTCTTTAAACCAGCACAGATTGGTGACTCTCCGATCTTCTTCAATCTATATTGGCTTAAGAAGTCAGTTCTAACACAAATAATTGTAGAGTGTATTCTCAGTCACAGTATTTAAATGTTTGAGTGTTTTTAATATAAAATATGAACAGAAAAAGAAAACAATACCATAGAATAGATGTTTTCACCACTAAATATTCAAAACACTCAACTTTAATATGCATTCCTGAAGCAAAGCCAATCCTTATGATGTATCCTTTTTAAAAAAGTCAAGATAAGGTACCATCATTTTTGGACTATAAGCTTTGACTCTTTCCCCATTTTTCGACCTTGCGGCTTATATAACAATGCGGCTTATCTATGGACTTTTACAGCCAACGACCACTAGGGTAATACCTAAATCTATGGATTTTACCATCCACCATGTTGACGTCACATTTGCTTCAACACACAAGTACGGTAGCCGCACGCGCGGGAATGCGGAGGCCCCCTGGAAGCAGACTTCTACCACGAGTGGTACGAGACACAAAGACAGCAAGAAAGACGGACATTAAACATAAAAAACCTGCGGCTTATAGTCCGGTGCAGCTCGTATATGCACAAATCATGCAATTTAGCTTCTGCGGCTTATATACAGGTGCGGCTAATAGTCCGAAAATTACGGTAAGTTTTAATGAAGGAATTTTTTTAGCTGATCAGCACACATATTAGTTGCAATTTAAATTGATAAAGTATGCTTAGAAAAGCTCACGGAAGAGCTCTTGAAAAAGAATATTAAAGAAGTTTTTTGTATCTTTAAATGCGAAATGTATATATTTCTTTAAGTTTTGGCTTGATAACTGTACTGAGTTAATTGTCTTTTTAGAAAATGGCATGCTTTGGAATCTGTGTGATAAAGTTAACAGTTATTAAATGACTAAACCATTTATTAAATGAATTGATTAATTATAATTCATTATAAAAACTGTTTCAATCCTAATAACCATAAATGAAAAGAAAAAGAATCCAACAGTATTTTGTTAGCAAGAAAAGCAAAATGCTGATTTAATTTGTCTTCAGTTAATTTTTTACAACTTTGCTCACCAGTAGATAAAATAGCTTTACTGCATTCTGAATTCACAGCCATTTTAATGCAAAGCGTTCAGTGCTTCATGCATAGAGGATTGGTAGATCTAACACATCAGAGCAGATCAGACCGACGACTGCGAATATGTCAAATGTCTGGGAAACTTTCTAGCAGAGCGTCTGTTAAAATCTCCATGACAATGCAAGGAAAATGAAAGAAACTTTAAGGTAGAGGGTTTTATGCTTCTGCTTACTTGAAAAGGATATAGGCTACACTGGATATCCTTTCATAACAATAATGTGCACATTTTATTCAGTTTAATCTACCTGTAAGTATCAGATTAAGGCCCAGCAGAAGGAAATGCAGTGAAAATGATTCTAAATTGAGACATCCCACTATTATAGTACATTAGCTGGTTTTAAAGTCCTGCAGCCTAACCAGTTAGGTGGCTGTAAAACTTCTGCATGTTTTACTCTACAGCAGAAAAATTTATCTGGGAAGATCTGGATTTTCCTATTTAATTTCTTGCCATCCAAGTTAGCGTGCACTTTATGAATCAGTCTATATAGATCATTAACTACGTAAAGCAGTGAGGCATTCTTAGAAAAACGCACCCACATACGCTCCCACGCCACTACAAACACTTGATCACATGACACAATATGCTTGTTAATGAGCCTCTACTGACAAGCTGGAGAGATGACAGTCTGTCAAACCTGCCTACACACAGGGAAACAACATATTGGAAGAAGGGAGGGACCGTTGTGCATCAATATGTCAATGTATTACATGGAAGTAATTAAACCCATTAAAAAATATATCAATATATATATGAAAAAATAAGTCACTAACTTTTTTTAGAGCATCTTTGGCCTGTGGTTGTACTTCCTTAAGGTCCAGTTGGTCAACTTCTTTTTCAAGAGTTCTTAGATGATTAAATGTAGATGAGAACCTGCTGATATTCCCTTCACTCAAAAACAAAACAATTAATCATCTGCATACCATTTCAAGCTTCAGATTAGTCATTTGTATCATTGTGTTAGAATTACATACTCCATAGTACGGTTCATTTTCCATCCAGCAGTCTTAGGAATAAGGATTTAGAAAACTGCACAGATACAAAACAGCCAGAGGGCAGAGAAGGGGCAACAAGAGGGCAGAAAGAGCGAAGAAGACAGTTCTCTGCCGAATTATGATCAAAGAGAAATAGCTGGTTACAAGTGGGATCCATTCCCCCATCACTTAGACATGGCTCACACTGAAAACTCTGATGCTGTGCGAAAAAACAATTTTCCACAGTGTTAACAGACATAGCCAGAGGAGTAACAGCGTCTCACTTCTTATCCATCAGAGACAAAAGACAGAAGTAATATTTATCTGTGTATTTAGTTATTATAGTATGATCAAGGCTTTTTATTTTCGGCCACATGTGAGATGCTAACATTTTTAGCAAATAAATATTGTAAATAATCTGTGGTTCATCTGAAAGTCTGACCAACAAACAGACAAAAACCGATATCCAATGGTTAAAGTTAGATCTGAACTTTTTTTGTGATAATTCAGAGAGATAAAATGGTGCAGAGGTATGGACTGGGGATGAACTGAAACAGTCCTGCCAGCATCAATAGGCTTCAGAATGAATGGTGCGTCATCACATTTCCTCTACACTACCACTAGTATTAAAACACAGAGCAGAAGACAAGGTTACAAGAAACCATAATACACAATAACACCATAATACATAAGGTACCTATTTGCATCAAAATCCCTAAAAAACTGCACATTTGCTCAGAACCTCTGCTTCCTGCAGCTTCCACAGACCAAAATAACGTTGGAAGATTTAGTCTCATGCTCTTTGTTGACTGAGGAACTTCCCCTATAAGACAGAACAATGCATGATACTACATGCTATAAGTATGCACTACAACGCTTTAGTTTTAGAGCAAAGGTCAGTATAGCTCCAGTGACTACAGTGTCACTATCCGATCCGTACCGCAAGCATGATCTGTCCCGCGCATGCGCAAACAGATTAACTTCCAGATAAGCAATATTTTGTTTTTCTTACTTTTTAATTCTTTTGTCTTTTTTTGGCGGGGGGTTCCCTTTGAATAGTTTTGTATTTGTGTAAATATTGCTTATTCTAAAAACGAAAAAAAAAGGAATGCATAAAAAACATTTAAATAGCCTTTCAAACGTCACTGTGACTGCTCTATGTCAGATGATGACATCACGCAATAAAATAGAGATTTCTTTCATCCAGAAAAGTCTTCAGTATGTTCTATATGATGTAGTTGAGCATTCTTTAATAATCTAAGTATATAAATAAGTATTTTCAGTACTGTTATTACATAGTTTTTGGCAAACCGGACCTTATTATTCTGTTCACGCATGCGCAAGACGGATCGTGCTTTTAGAACAGATCGGCTGACATACAGTATGGAAGTATGCTGGTGAAGGTTCTCAGTCATCCAGGTCATAGTCATTCCAAAAAGAAATTTGTTTCCAAGTTTGAAGACGTTTCGCTTCCCATCCAGGAAGCTATTTCAGTTAAAAATGTCAGGAATAGCGTTGAGTTTGAGGTCTTATACAGTAGCCCAACAAAGCCTTGGGGGATTTTTTTCCTATTCAGCCGGGCCAAAAATCCCTTTAACGACCGACCTTTCAGACACTTAGATGGGAATGGAGTATTGCAGTCTAACAAAAGAACCCAGACAGACCCATTCCAAATGGGAGGTCCCGTTCATCTGTTCTAATTTGCATGTTTTCAAAACAAAAACAAGGCTTTGTTGGGCTACTGTATAAAACCTCAAACTCAACAATATTCCTGACATTTTGAATTGAAAAAGCTTCCTCGATGGGAAGCGAAACGTCTTCAAACTTGGAAACAAAGTCCAGTGGATTGTTTTTAATTTTCTTTTTGGAAGCACTGAAGTAGTTAAACTCCCAGATAACCTAAGCTAATGCAAAGCCTTAACCCTTTATAGGGCAAGTTACCATTTTTGATAACTTGCATACCCCTTACAAATGGAACCCCCCTGTCCCTCAGTGAGGTCTAGAATCACAAGATCTATATCCAGCCATTCAGCAAAGATACTGCTACATGGCTGTACATCTTATTTTGGCAAATGACCCATTAGATGAGCCCTTGAATGATATATTACCTACTGTAAATTAAGTTGGAAAAAATAAAAAAAAGGTAAAAAGCTAATTGAAAAGTAAAAAAGTTAATAAGCCTGGTTAACAATTCTATTTAGGTTTATAAAGTAAAAATGTAAGTGCCAGTATCAGCATTAATACCTCTAAGGTTATGTTGTACCAAATAAAAATTTGTTTCTTTCCCTCTCAGTGTTTTTCATGAATTTCTTATGGAAGCATTTTTTTTATTTTTCTTAATATATTCAAGCAAGTTGGCGTTCCTTGTTATTACATTGAAATAAATTTTTTGCCATCAAAATATCAAAATTTTTTGAATTGAATGTTACAAAGTTAATAAGGTCTTGTTCTGGATTCCAATAACTTACTAACTATTGGCTTAAAATGTTGATTTTCAAAGTATTTCACTGAGTGCCCTATTAAGGGTTAATAGGTTGCACAGAGACAGCAATATGATGGAATAAGCGATGCATACATTTGCATTGACCAGATCCTTAGCTGCACTGGTAAAAATATATTTGGTATATCCCAGATGTTGTTTGTTCTTTATATAATATATATATTACATATACAAGCAGATATAATAGCAGAAGTAAAAATTATTATCGTTTGATTATTATCAGCAGACTGACAGGGAAGTGGAAGAACACATTACACAAAAACAATTATATTAAAATAACAGAACAGCATAGCTGTAATAAAATCCCTTACAGAATACAAACACATTGTTAGTGTTACCCGTTTTTTCGTTTTTACCGGAGAAACTAAATTTAACTTATTTATTTGAAAATCTACGGAGCACAGACAAATGACAGGATTTGAAAAAAAAAAGAGCAGAAATATTTTTCTATGTATGAACTGTGGAGTGGTAAAAAGTTATTGCTCTAAGGTGATAGAACATGTGACATGTCAGCTGTACCATCTGCCACAGGAACACACAGTGGTGCTCACTATAGAGCTGCATGACACTATTAGCTCACTGCAGAAAAAGCAGCCTCAGGGGTTTTACACGCTTTGGGGGACTTTAATCATGTGAAACTGATGGATGCTCTTCTGAGTTTTTACCTGCATATTACCTTTCACAAAAGGGAGGGAAAAAACACTGTGGACTGTATGATCTCTGGAAATGAGGACACACATCATTATGTCCACAGGAGGAACCGATCCACCACTGATGCCATCTCACCGGTGGTCAAACAGCCCTCACCCATGTTGAGAGCAGAATCTCCTACATTCAGCTGCTCTCACTTGATTTCTCATCAGCCTTCAAAGCCATCATCCCACTGGTGTAGAATCTCTACTCTCTTGGCCTGAACCAACACTGGGGAACTGGAACCCGGACTTCCTGACCAACAGACCTCTGACTTTCAGGACCAACATCACCGCCTCCTCCATTACACTCAGCACTGGCTCACCCCACGGCTGAGTGCCCCCTCCTCTATTCACTCTGCTGACATTTGACTGAACAGCAAGACACCCATGGTGAAGTGTGCAGGTGACACAGCGAGGTTGCACAGCAGAGGGACACATCATAAACAATAATGAGTCCAAATAGAGAGAAGAGCTCTAACACCTGGAGCAGAGACAATAACCTATGGATGAATGTGAAGAAGGATCCTCTTCATCCCCTGTACCTCAGAGGAGCAGCTACCTGGGTGCCCATTTATCCATTGACCTCAACCTGGAGAGGCAACACTTCCTGTCTGGTCAGAAAAGCCACGAAAGTCTCCAGGAAGCTGCAGAGAGCTGGACTTTGAAGCTCAGTCCTGAGGCACCGTTACCACGGTTTGGTTTGGCTGCTGCACTGTTGCTGAGAGCTCTGGCTCTGCAGAGGGTGATCATGGCTGCACAGAGGGCTGCAGGGAGCAGCCTTCCCTCCATCTCAGAGTCCTCTCCACATCATGAAGGACTTCACCCACCCTGCAAACAGCCTGTCCAGCCTCTGCCCACAGGCAGGTAGCTGATGAACATCCAGACCAAGACCTCCAGGCTAAGAAACGGTTTCAATTCTCCATCTGTTAGACTGCTGAACTAAGCTGCACTAATGTCAGCTTCATCTGTTTCTCTTTCTTTTATTAAATATCAAGCTTATTAAACGGGGGCTGGAGTCCAAATTTCATTACACAAATATTAAAATATGAGATGGTATGTCAATAAAAAATCCTTGAATCCTTATGGTTTTGAAAATAATTTCACCATTTATCCAATTTCTACGTTTACATGTTTTGGTAATGTTTAACCATCTCTTTTTTGGGGTAGGAAAGGAAGCTGTGTGCTGTGGGAGGGTTCACCCAGACCTTGCATCACTTCATAACTGCAGAATGGATTCACTAAAGTGGTTTTCTTAATTTTACTAAACAGAAATCTAGCTGTGTGACCCCAGTAAAAACGTCTACAAGGTAGAAGTTAACCAGATTTATTGATGCTTTTTTAATACTCCGTCTTTTTAACAAGCATTATAATTATATTCTTTAGACCTATATTGAACCGACCTTATTATGTGTCATTATATCTGTTTTAACATTATTACTAGATGAGGAAAACTGATCTGCAATAGCTCTAATACAACAGTGTCACATTGTGTTTCTAGAGATATCCAAAGGTAGTAAATAGAAATAAAATTTGGCAATTTGAAATTGTGTTTTTGAATGGTTATATAAAGGATAATATGCATCTGTGACAAAACAGTTTCTGCATGCTCAGAACCTTACAATCAGATGTCATTAAAGATGTCAGAACATTAGATTGCTGAGTCTAGTTATTAGTGTTTTTCTCTCTGCCTTTGTCCACATCTGTTCTACTATCTACGTGTAATCTGCATGATGTAGAAAATCCTAGAGCTTATCTAGTAAAACAACATCATAAACAATTCTTAGAAGTCCTTTATGGAATGGCAAAATTTGATGAAAATCTTTTACAACTACAAATGATTGCCAAGCTGAAAAAGATGCAATGAATCTAGTAATAACTTTTAGCCCCACCCGGCCTTCAGCACAGCCTCCATCATCACAGCTCCAGCTGACACAAGTGGGAAGAAGCAGAAAGAAATGTTGCAGGATGTTTAATGTAGATCATCTGCCTGAATATTGCAGTAGCACATTACATAAGGTGCGATCAGCAGACATTATTGGACATTATTCTGTTGGTAATATGAATGCATTTTGATCAGTTATTTTCTATGTTTGTTTTAGTCATCCGTCATCATATTCTGGCTCAAACACTTAAGGGTAAAAAGTGCATGCAGTTGAAATTCTAACCCCAGGTTCAACCTGATCACGTTATACTGGATGTTTACTCTATCATCCATTGAAATAACCAGCTGCAAGGTTAAGTTGACAAATGATTAAAGCAATTTAAGGTTTTTCTTAAATTTAGTTAATATCTGTAACTGATTTTGTCATCCTTTACCTGACTAACAACGTTAACTTTTTGTCTGACAGATATGCCGCCCCTGTGCAATTAGATTGGTTTAGGCTAAACATGAAATAAAAAGTGAAAATACAAAGTAGCAATCTTTATTAAGTTTTACTGTTCAATATCTATATAAAAAAACAAAAAACTCCATTAACTGACAGCTGGGGTGCTCAAAAGAAACCAGTCTTATTGAATGGACTGCTTCCCTAAAGGCGGTCTTGGAAGAGACTTTGCTTTGTAATTTATGAGTGGGCTGGAAGCCAATGAGTGCTGTTCAGCAGCAGTAGACACGTGCTGTCTTTGCATTCATGGCCAACAAAGGTGGTTAGGGACATTCATTTTCCCGCTTGCTCACAGTCATGGTGATCTTCATTTTTGGAATATCATTTGTTAATGCCAAAAGAGACTAAATTTAAACGTAAAAAGAGGAAACTGTCCAGGATTTAATATAAGCTAGAGACAGAAAGATATTTAGCTTTTCCAAGTCTGATTGAACTTTATTTCAAATGACTCAGCCTCTCTTTGAAAAAAAGGTTAAAGGAAATCTGAAGCAGACGAAACAAAGGAAGATGTTAATTATGTTTGGCAAACTGGGATATTGATGATAATAAGAGCAAATGACCAAACACTAGACCTGGCAATAAGGAGGAGGGTAATGATGCTGTTTTTTAAGGTCATTTTCATTATCTCTCATTTGTATCCTTTGAAATCCTTGATGGCTTCTATAAGTGTCATCTTAATAGATAATAACCTTTCATTTTCTGTTTGCGAGAACGTACAAAATATATTATTTAATATATGAGCAACTGCTACAAAAAAAAAACTCCCCCCAAAAAACATAAAACCAGAGTGCTGAGTCACCTAAATTATAGGGAATAAAGGTTTAAAAAGGCAGAGTTGCATGTTTGTGAAAGGAAGATGGGACTCAGCTCTACTTGTCAGAAAGTGTTAAGTCAAGGCCGAAATGTAGGAGGCATATATACAGAACACAATGTGAGCCCTGATTAAATCCTCTGTGTGCAGGATGTGTTTGTTAAGTGTTTAACATCACGACACACTATAGGCATATCTAACTAGAAAACAATGATTATTTAATGAGGGCTTTTCGCTTATAAAGTACTCACAAACCTGACAAGGCATATAGCCTTACTTTGTTATTACATTATCACAGAAACGAAAAAGCCTTCACTTCTTTTTGTTATTCTTTGCATAGAAGGAAGATCCATGGGCTACTGCTTCTGTGTTCAACTGTGAGTTTCCCTTGGTTAAAATATTCATCTATCCATCTACCTATCTATCTTTATTAAAGATGCAAGTCATCTGTTAATGATTTAATCTAAAGTTGATTGATCTTAGCAATCAATTAAACATTAATTGATAAGCTACAATTTGCTTGAAAAAACCTGATTTCTCAAGAATCAAAAGTCAATAACATTATCGCCTTCATATTATCAATAATACGAAGGCGCTGATCGCAGATCACAGCATCACATCTATAAATTCTTCAACACTGCTGTCTCATTTAAATTGGCATCTTATTATTAGCTATCAAACTTATAGGCAGAGGTGTCAAGTAATGAAGTACAAAAACTTTGTTACTGTACCTAAAGTACACTTTTTACCAAACTGAGAGTGCGAATTATCTTTGCCATGCTACAATGTTGGATTCAGAAAAAGGTGTTGAAATATCTGAAAGGTCGTACACAGGCAAGAGCGTATCGGGAGATGGAGACAGAGACCAACAAGACCTCCCTCATCCTTGGCCCTATCTCAAAGAATATTTGAAAAATTGAGTTTCAATTCATATAGCTGCATCAGGCTGTTTTTTTTTAAAGGTTACTTTATACTTTTACACTTTAAGTCTAGTTTTGTCACCACTGCTTATAAGAGATGAGAAAGTATCATGAATTGACCACTGTTTCAGTGAAGAAGGTAGTGGAGACAAGCTCTTTTTAATCAAAATGGAAAATAAGGATAAATATAATATAAGGATAAATGTTGATGAAAGATGAAGCGGGAAATGTTTGTTTCGTAGTCCTACCTCCAACGCAGACACCAGCTAGCCATTGCCATCCCTAGGTGCTCCTTTGAACCTTTGCACATAACCTAGCAAGCCTCTGTAAGCCATACCCTCTCCCCGTCGGTGCTTTTCCTCACTCTACCCAGGGGGCTTCTACGATCTACCACTGTAGTTTCCCGCGGTTTCTGTAGCCAAGAATGCTGTCTTCCCTTTAGCAATCTTGTCAGGGTTATTTGTCCCAGCAATATGCTCAGTGGAGCAGTGGGTAGCTCTGCTGCCTTGCAGCAAGAAGGTTCTGGGTTCAATTCCTGGCCCTGGGACTTTCTGATTAGAGTTTGCATGTTCTCCCTGTGCATGTTTGGTTTCTCTCCAGGCACTCCGGCTTCCTCCCACAGTCCAAAAACATGACCTGTTAGGTTAATTGGCTTCTCTAAATTCTCCTTAAGCGTGCAGCCAAGTGGCAACATTCCAACTGTGTGGGCATTCCTACTCCTGTGTAGGTTAGGGATAGGGTTACCAAATTAATGAACCAATAATTGTTTGCACAAACAACACTGTCCGACGTCCCATAGCGACATTTTTGCTGCTGGCCAAGCCCGCAGCTATGCCCTTCTTTTTTTCTGACCAAAAAAAAACATGAAGCAAGCACAGAAAAAAAGACGTGTGTACACTCAGAAAAAAAATAACCCAAAAAGCAATGACAGGTGCTTAAGGCTATTCGTGGCCAATCACATTGAAATTGGTAGATTTCCTAGCACTGCTGATAGACTTGTGAAAGTGTATTTGCCACATTGTTACATTAAGGTGGATGGCATCTATGATGGCGTATATGAAATTATTTTCAGATTACATGTTAATAGATTAATTTATTCCGTGAGGGAAAAATCACTCGACGATAACCTAATGACCCTAGCGGCACAATCTGAAAGCATTCTATGGTACTGTTAGCCGCTTATAACGGCTGTTTGTCTGCAATCAGACACTTTACTGTGTAAAAGAAGACTAAATCAACATGAGGAGGGACGCATGAGACGATCCACAGGTTCTATAAATTAGAACATTTTTAGACTTCATCTTCACCTGGTGCCAATAAATTTCACCTAAATAGATACATTGATCTGTTACCATTCAAGAAATAATTCAGTAATATTTTCCCGATAACAACATTTAAGGCAAACCGTTTTGATATGTATTACTTTTACTGAAAATGTGTTCCTGATATCAGAAAAAAAAAAAACATTTTGATCTTTGTCTAAATTATCATTTTAAACAAAATTACATTCTCCATATCTAAAATAAAAATTCTGGATCTCTAAAACTTTCAGATCTCCATATTCCTAATATTAATGGTCAGGATTTGTATTATTTTAACTATGAATTTTTTTTTTCAGATATCATAAATACATATTCAGTCAAGCTAATAAATGTCAGAACAGACACTTCAAATGTGTTCATATTTCTAGATATATAAAACGTAATTCTTAGTAGCATTTTTTTTTTACTTTCTAAAATTCAGTTTTTACTATAAAAATGTAAATTAGAAAATATATTACTACAGTTAGGTCTAGGAGTATGAATGCTGCGATTCTCTTCTGAGAGAAAGACAACACGCAAAAAAACTTCAACTCAAAAATCTATTTTATTTTGTATTACTTTACCATAGAAAGTACACCTGATTAAGCATTTCCCATCACAGTGCTATACTGATCCCTCACACACCCACTATGGACTGTTCTTCCTGCTTCCCTCTGGGAAGAGGCTTCGCAACATTCGATGCAGACTAAGCTTTACTAAACGAAATTTTGTTTTGCATACACTGTATACAAAATGAAAATAAAGGTTGTCTAGGTCTAAGATGTCTAAGTCCAAGTAAGAGACATTTATAGAGAAATAGTTGACCTTCACTTTGCATACGCTTGTCATTTTTATCACAAGGAAAGTCTCAAGGCCTGTTTAATTTTGTGTAGTTTGAGCCTGCCTTCCCAGCCCCCGCCCGCTGCAACTGATGGCCACTCATATTTAATCTGGTTCTGCTGAAAGCATCTTTCTTTTAAAAGGGAGTGGTTCCCCTCCACTGGGAGGCTTTGTCAGAGAGATTACTGCAAAGTCAAGGACTAAATGTAATCAGCTGGACTTCCTTAGAGAAATAACTGTGCAGCAATTTGTAAAATACATTATATCCATTGCAAAAAAAAACGTATTTCAATGGGTGAAGGTTAAATTACAATTATTTATTAAATACTACAACTTTAAAGTTAATTTCTAAGATTTTAAAGCCTAGTGGGTAATAGCTTGTGTGAGCAGCATCCTATCAGAGTAAATACCAAGAGGAGGAAAGGCCAACTGCATTTTAATCACTATATAATTACTTGCAAATTTGACATTGAAATATCCACTAAAACTTTAGCATTTAAAACTGATAATGACAATACTGAATTTCAGTTCAGGAGTTCCGTTTTTGTTTTCTAAACTAAAATATTGAAAGTAACTCTGAAGCTTAAGTCTCAAACTCAAGCTAAACACATCAAACTCACCAGTTTTTACTCATTGATATTCTAAAGGTGTTTACAAAGGATAGTCATGCATTAATGCTAACTTGCTTTACCTTGAAAGGAAAGTATAAATAATTCATTTTCACACACTTTGAATACTAATCCCCCATGAATTGCTCTGCACCATCCTCATGGTTGATTAAGTTACATAAGGTTATGAGACTCATTACAAGCGATGTGTCTGAAATCCTGACCAGTCAGGTAACTGTGTCGAAGCTGACGCTTCTTTGAAAAACCTAACAACTGATCATAAACCATTAATTCTTCACTTTGTTTGAAATACTGCTGTAATCCTAAACAAAGAACAAAGGAAATTTATATATGCAAATCTACAACTTTATTAAGCAGATTAAGTAAGAACCTTTAGGATTACGACAAAGTAATTTAGTGGATCATAAGTCCACAGAGGCATGAGTTTGATGATGACATTTCATATTTTTCTTGAAGATTTAAGGATGTGAGGTAAACTTTTAAATGAATCAAATTAAGGTAAAAATTGTTTGTTATGGCGGCCAGTCAGACTCCTTGAGATCGAGGGTCAAATTTTATTGAAATACTCGTCCTAATGGATTTACCAGGCATTAATACTTATTAGATAACCATACAAAAAGAGTTCTACTTTTAGTCTTTAACACTGCTAAGAATTTAACAAACTACCTTTCAATATCTTTCAAAGATTTACTCTGATGTTACAGCTGGCATTGTCAATTTGTATGTAAGTGTGCAGGTGCCAGTTGCTGATTGGTTCCAGGGCGATGGTGACATGACATCCCATTGGTGGCTTCCCGGAAGTGACAACTATAAAAAGGCTGCTGATGTGGACTTCCTGGTTACGTCCTTCACTCTTCCCAACTGGCCACACTGTTAACATCTGAATATTCTGGAGCTTGTAAGAGTGAGCTGCCATTTCTGTTGCTTAAGTTTTCTCCTGTTTTCTTAGTTAGGGAGGTAAGGTGACTGTTATTAGTTTACTTATACTACAGGAGGTAAGTTGGTTTATTTCTTTGTTTTAGACAGCTGCCTTTTGTTTGTTATTTTTGGCATATAGCTCTCTCTGAAGTCATTTGCTCCATTTATGATGTAACTTTAGAACTATTTTCCTTTTTGTAAATAAATCACTTTCTAAAGATGTGCAACTTTGTATGTGTGAGCTGCATGGGATGGGAAGGGGATGGATCCATTCTTAAATATGTTATGGTCTGGCAACCCTAGACGGCTCGTAACACTGAAATATAAAGAATCTAGGCCAAATTACTCCATTTTGTAAAAAAGGTTAACAAATTACCGATGGGTTTAGAAAGTTAGATAGTAAGATGGTCCAAAAATCAAGTGTCCAACTTTAACCAACAATATTATTTATACTATTTGGTCTTATCTTGTGGTCACTGCTAAGGCAAAATAAGTTGAAGCTATTTATTAGATGTTACACAGATCCTTTTGGTTTTAAGCTGTAGATAGTCTTAAAATAAACTGATAGCACAAGGTTCAACAGTTTTCGAAATATCCATCCTTTCATTTGGAAACTAAACACTAAATCATTGGGGTTAAAACGTAACATTTAGAATAGATTTTTAATATCTTTTGGAACCTAAGCTGTCAATCCCTTTTGCCTATAGGGTAGCATTTAATTCTCTCCTATATCACTTCAAAGAGTCGGAGCAGAGAGTCAGAGGGATCTTTGATCATTCCTCTTTGGACCCTCTCTCTCTAGATCACCTAGAGATTTAGAGGGATAAACGTGTGAAAAGGTCCCCTTCACACTCTTGTTTTTAGCTCACCCCATTTAGCCATATGTTTTTATTCTCATCATACTAAAAGACTGAGTGACAACCAATTTTAGCTTACTGAAGTGGTTAGATGAGTATGTCCAGGGTAAAGGGTGATTGCCCACCAGGGTATCCCTGGGGACTCGGTTCGATAAGACATTAGGATTAACTCACTTCAACACTGCCTTTTAAAATCGAATCAAACTGCCTGAAAAATAATCATGTAGTTACAACAGCAGCTTATTAGGAGCGCTGTGACATCGTGCTGTCCTTTATCCCTTCATAGGGCACTCAAGCCAATAGTGTTACTGGAATCCATGACAAGAACTTATTACTTTTGTAAAATTCAAAAATTTTGATTGCACAAATTATGTAAATGTAATAACAAGGAACATCAACTAACCCAAATATATTAAGAAAAATAACAACAATAAGAAATTCACAAAAAACATACGTAAAAGAAACAGATTTTTTTGGTACAACATTTACACTTACATGTTTTAGTTTATAAACCTAAATATACTTGTTAACTATGCTTATTAACTTTTCAACTTTACATTTTAACTTTTCAATGAGCTTTTTACCTTATTTTTTTTCTTGATTTGTTAACATTTTTTCCAACTTAATTTACAGTAGGTAATATATCATTCAAGGGCTCATCTAATTGGTCAAATTCCAAAATAAGATGTACAGCTATGTAGCAGTATCTTTGCTGAATGGCTGGATATAGATCTTGTGATTCTAGACCTCACTGAGGGACAGGGGGGTTCCATTTGTTAGGGGTTTGCAAGTGATCAAAAACTGTAACTTGCCCTATAAAGGGTTAAGAAAAGCAAGCAGAAATGAAAAAATCATATTACCATAGAATCAAATCATTTATAAGTGTACTTATATAAATACGATATTTACACATACATGTTTCTATTAAAAAAAGAATAGAAGGTTGGGTTTGAGCAAATAAGCGTGGTATCAATGATGGTACACTCACTAATCGTATTAACACACATGAGGAAGAAACCGTCTCTGTGGCGGCTGGTTTGCACTCTGTGTCTCACATAATAGTCAAAGTCTGAACAGTTTGTGTCCAGCCTGTCAACAGAAATACTAGCTGACCTTATCCTGACACTAAACCTAGAAGTACTGGATGGAGCAAAGGTTGTTCTAGAGAAGAAAAGGTGTGTTTGTGGACAGGTGCAGCTACAAACCAAATAAACATCTAGGGATAACACGTAACATCATTTATCCTTAGAAAGGTTGTTGAAGAAGGCTAAGGTGATCGTTTTACTACAGAAATAATTTATTTAAGGGTAACTGGTTTAAATATTCTTCATGTATATTAAGTTTACTTGTGTTTTCCTATGAATGCAGCAGTAGTGATGCCATGCACTCTCACAAGGTACCCAAAGCTTTTAGGAGAGAAACACACCAGCACCATCACAGTTCATCCACTAACTTAACAGTAAGAGGATCCTCAACATATCTGCTCTTTGTTTCTCCAAACTGGGGTGTTTGGTTTGTGCCTGAACAGCTCAGAGTTAGTCTCATGTGAGCAGATAGCTCAGGTCCTGATACAGTCATAAAAACGATTATTTGACTTTTCTCTGTCACTTGTTCTAAGCAGTCCATTGGCAGGTAGATAGCATCTCTTGGTTGTTTTGTTTAGGGGCAACAGTGGCGTTGGATGTAGGAGTTTGCCCTGAAATCAAAGGATTGACAGTTCAAGCCCCGACTCTGACTTTCAGTGTCGTTGTGCCCTTGGGCAAGACACTTCACCTGCATTGTCTACTGTTGGTGGTCAGAGGGCCCGGTGGCGCCAGTGTACGGCAGCCCCGCTTCTGTCAGTGAGCCCCAGGGCAGCTGTGACTACAATGTACCTTGCCACCATCAGTGTGTGCGTGAATGGGTGAATGAATGTAGTGTAAAGCGCTTTGGTCAAGTCTCCTAACTTGAATAAAGGCGCTATATAAGTACATGCCATTTACCATTTTGGTTACCCTAAAAGGTTCTTTGGACATGTCTTTCTGTCTCCCTAAATAAACAAAGATAAATATAGCTTCTTATCTGATGGCCAGTTAATAAAAGAAATTGACTTGCAATCTATGCGCCCCGAAACATAACTGTTTTAGCAAAGTTTATTGATTTTTTCAGTGAACTTTTTATACTGTACATTTCCACTGAATATGGTCAGTACTGTTTAATAGCTGCTATGCTGCTGCACTTTTAGACCTAATACCACACAATCTGAAGATCAGATCAGAAGCTTTACATATAATAATGGTTGTAGGGCTGAGTGATTATTTGATTTTTTTTCCCATTGGTTGAATTTTCTGTTCAGGAAGAATTTTTGGAAAATCTGGATTTTTTTTCCATCAATTCATTTCTTGGGTTTGCACAGTTGAGTGACATCAATTCATCTCTTTTTGTTCTTAGATATCTACTCTTAACTGATAACTAGCTCGCCATGCAATTCCCCAACCTGCAAACATTTAATGGGTCATATTTGTATCTCTTGCTGTATTGTCCTACAGGGATATTTCACAGCTTGATCTTTTTTATTACTTTTAAATTAATGTTACCCTTCCAGATGGGAGGATTTGGTAGTAAAAGTCTGCAATTACATTTTTAAGGCATTTGCCCATTCCTAAATAGATTTAAATATATCCCTTTGTGAGGATTTGGATATGGATACCGTTTCAAAAACCATGAAAAACCATCAATAAAATAATAGACTTGCAAAAGCACAGCAGAAGTAAAGCACAGGACCAAAATCACCTAAAATGTGATTGTGTGAACATTTGTATTGCTTTGTGCTTCAGTTCTTACATTTTAAGTCTTTACTACTGTCTAAATCTGTTTAAGATCCAGATTAAACCAGCTGGCCACACTCTGCTGTCTTTGCAGACATTTTAAATGAGTTATTAATTTTAAAGGTATTGCAGGCTGTGTTTGTAAGAGTGTGTGAGGTGTCAACAAGCAAATTGATGCACCACTTGTGAACTTACCCTCATGTGCATCTATGCACGGCCACAGAAATCAATCTCAATTAAATGAATAAACTAATTATATATTTATTATGCCCTGCAACACCATCAGTAGGGAAAAGAAGTCTTTTAGTAGTATTTTAATTACATTTTTCATCACGACAACCAAAAGTACGAATAGAGAAGCCTTGTGGGGCCTTATTTGCAAAATTTTGGAAACCCTGTATATTAATCAAACGTGATCAATCAGAATCTTCTAGAGACCTATGCCTACATTCAATGCTCTTTATCTCTGGTTGGACCTACTGGCTGATGGGTTACTAAATTCTGCGTCAGCCAAACCTGCTAAGTGTTCTGCAGAAGCAAAAATAAGTTCCCTGCCCCCCCTTCATAACATGAAGCTCAGCAGTTCCTGTATGCCTTTGTGTGTAGGGCCAATGTGACTGAGTTAATTTCTTGCCAAACAAGCAGAAACGTTTATGCCAACACACACAATAAATAATAGCAAATACAAAAAAACTGAATCATCTGAATGAGTTTATTTTCTCTAACTGCTTTAGGCAAATACTTTAGTCGCTTGAGATGAAGCATGCCAAATGAGTTTCCTTAAAGGTGTTTCTGTAAATTGCTTGCTCTTCGTGTGCTTAAGCTTTAAAAATGCCACAGTCTATTAAAGCAGCTGTGCTACTATGTACAATAGTTAATTAGAGCCGTCTTTATTCACTAAAGTTAAAGATAATCAACAAGGTGTTTGCCTAGATAAACATCATGCTTACAGCTATGAGTACACATTAATAATAATTACTTGAATTCATTAACCATTAAAAATAGAACACCATCCATGGAGAAAAACAGGACGTCTTAGCATGTAAATAAAAAAAATGACAGAACAGATGGACCATTACTACCTCTAGTTACTCCATCAATAATGTTTATTATGTCTTCTCACAAATGGTTTTTTGTATTCTTTGTTCAGACATCAAATATCTGAACAAAGAATATAAATCCCTCTAGATATTCACATAATTCTCATATATCAGTATGCATACAACAAACTAAACCTTATATAATTTTAATCCATTTATGTTTTTAATGGTGAAAGACTCGACGGCGCAGACATAAAGTAGTACAGTGGTTTTCCACAGCAATTAGCATTGAATCACAAAGCATTGTTTTTAGACTGGAAACACGCAGATCTGATAATCCTGGCAGTGAAGGATGGATGGATTTCTTAAAGCTATGCCTTTAAGAAAACAGTAGATGATTTCTAGTTACGGGTGGGGGAATTATTCAGTTTATTTATTTTTACCTAATTATAGTATCTGTACAAGAGGCGTATCAAACCGTGTTTTACAGCCGTGTGTTTTCCGCCACGGTCATATTAGCCGTCACCCTCTGGCTCAGAGTCTGACTCTGCACGGGTCGAGTTTTACCAACCCGCACCCGCCCGAACCCGTTAGGATGACTACCGAACCCGAACACATCAAGTAATAGGCTATAGTACGCTGCGCTGAGCTAGCTCCAAAAGTGTTTTCCTTCTGACCTCAGCACACGGAGATGGGTTTAAGTGCTGCTGTGGAGCTACTAAATGTAGGATATTTGCATTAAAAATAAGCCTGTGTGATTCACAATAACTTGCATCCTCTACTCTTTTTAAGCCTATAGACAAGACATTTTCTCTATCCACTTTTAAAACAATGTAGATTTGTATATTGGAATCCAATATCTACCATCTTATATTGTAATTTAAAACAAAAAATGAATTCAGACTGAAAAAGATCCTTATAGCTGTGCTGATGACACACACATTCACACTGCAATATTAGAGAGTAGTTTTTAAACTCCGGTGTACTTTGCCATGACATTCCTGAAAATTATGACACTGTATGTATCTTATACAGTAAATCTTTAGATCTAGGGGTTTTTGAAATAAAAATGCAGCATGTAAACATCTAAACATACTGACTGAATTCATCTCTGTCAGACGTAAGAAGGAGGTGCAGTGTTGTGCTTCAAGGCAGCACCGAAATTTGAGGGATGTTAATTTTCTTCCTACTCTCTCATTCTGTAATGTAGGAGCAATGACAACATCAGTTTTTGAGCCTGTAACCTAATTACAGAAAGCAATAATGCCACAACTGCTCTAGAACCTGGCCTGGATTCCCTCTGGGCACTAACAACACTTAGACCAAACACACTTCCACATATATATGTTTCTTTACTGAATAGGCCTAAAGAAAGAGTATACTTCCTTGTCACAAACATGGTGCGTGTAAATGCACATCAGGATGGCACTGTTGGATTTTTTTTTTTTTAATGAGTACAAATATTTAAATCTGATCAAGGACTTTGACATACGTAGACATAACAGAGGCAGAATAGAAATAACCCACCGTCTATAATTTACACAATGCCTCCAAACCCAAAGTTATAAAAATGGTAAACTCTAAAGTGTTATATGTGCATCTGATTTAAGCTCTTTTCAACTTCACATTAAAAATGTACCCAAGAAGTAATTTTATGACATAAGAGATCACTACCAGACTGTTTCACTCTAGTTAGTCCAATGCAACAACATTAAAACATTCATTCATTTCATGCAGTATAAATTATAGCAGTGCTCTACTTTCTAAGGATCAAACTCATCCACAACAACTTCCAAATGCAGCCGCACAGATAACAGGAGCCAGATAGAGAGCTCAGATAATTCTCATTTTTTAACATAAGCCATCAAACTCCCATCTGTCCTCTAAAGAAGATTTTTGGACAATTTCAAAGGAGTAAATATAGGCCTTCCAATGAGGTTTTATCATATCACAGCACCCACTTCTGGAATAACCTTTCTGCAGAACTCATGGATGTTTTGAATATAATCTACTTTTTAGTTTGGCTTTTAGCTGACTATAAGAAATAGAACATATCAACTTTAAATTAACTAGAGTTGCAGTTTTAGTGCACGTTTAGTTTAGCTTTTAAATTATTGTTTGATTGTTAACATTGCCTTTTCTGATTTTTATTTCCTTATGTAGCCTTCTATATTACACAAAGATAAATAAAAGACCCTGCCAAGGGATGAAAACTCTCAAGTAACAAGAGCCATCCAATACCAGTTAACCACTTACAACTAAAAAAAGACTTATTTCATATAGTGCTTTTGCAGCTGTGTCAGTCTCATTTTTATACTGGGCAACTTCGGTATAATCAAGACTTTAAAAGGACCATTCAAAGCTCTATGAATGAAATTTATCTCACAAAAAATGTATTTCATAGTTGAATTTCCCAAAAGCACATTGTTCTGGTAATATAAATCTACTCCCATAGTTGTAGACACTTCTTAGATGTATACTCCTCGATTTTACGATATGATATGGCTTCATTGGTTCTTGGGAGCCAGATGAATTGCATTGGAGGGCTGGATTATGCCCATGAACCTCGAGTTTGATACATACAGTCAATTGTGTTTCATCCACCTGCAAAAAACTAATTCTGAGAAGTTTTGCTTTAAAAACGCTCTTCACTTTTAATCGAAATCATTCCAATACATGAAAAACTGCTTACTGATTATAGAATTTATTATGGACAGAATAAAATGTGCTGATGCCTAAATGCAGCTGTGCTTGGAGGTTTACATACCCTAAAATTTCAAGGAAAATAAATACAAATCCTTAAAAAAATGAAAATCATAATATTATTGTTGAATATATTAATAAATAAAACCAGTAAAAAGCCTGATGGAGATCCTGAAGTATAATTTTGTTGAGCAACACTTTGAGACAATCAGTGAAATCAGAGGTTTTCTGTACTTTTCAGGAAATGTTCAGATTTCTGCACCAGTTGACAGCTACATTTGTTCAATGTTCATGAGAAAGGTACTTTAATTAGTCTGATTTTTTTATGATTATTTGTTTAAACAATTTCATTCAAAATCAATATTATAGTTTTATAAATTACAACTTTGTAATGTTTTGGACCAACTGTTTTATGTCACTTATTACATTTTTCTATGGTCTAACTTTAGCAAATGTGGCCCAAGAACAAAGTATAGGAAATTATTAGGGATATATCCCATTTCCTCCTTCAGTTATACTGAGCACAGTGTAGTAGCAGTTCTTCTTTGTCTGCAGGCCTTATCTGGCTGTGAAGCACAAAGTTATGTGCTGCTGTTACTATTGGCAGGGCATTGAAGGCGAGGCCTGCCAGCCCAGATAAACCTCCCTCTGTTCTCCTAGCCGACTTGCAGGCTTCAGGTCTGCTGCAGGTGTCACAGAAAATGTTCCCATAGCCATTAGACTTTAGTGCTCCTGGTGACATGTTGGCATCTCTGATTGGAAATAACTGAAGATGGGGAGAAAAGCCATGATGGGAGTTGCTGCGATGTAGACAGACCACACAGCACCGAGACAGAATGAGTGGGGTGATTTAGACCGAGATGGAAAACCCAGTTTATATAATAAAAAATAACTGACATCTTATTTTGTTTTTATGGCTAATAAATATAGCTAGAAACTTAATTTCCATCAACATATAGATTACTGTGACATAACCGATTAGAGCTCAAACAAGGTTAAATGAAATAATTATAAACTATTCAGTTATCAAAAATGTGTTAAATGGAGTATACAGGTTTTAAATTATGCAATTTCCCTAAATAACAACCAATTCAGAGCAGTACTCGTGGTTTTGAGCATTAGTTGATGAGGGTGGTCGTTTGACCATATTGTGAAAGTTAGAGCAGGAAGAAGCTCCTTTATCCAATTCTATTTTGACTTACATCATTTCAAAGGTACGTTACTCTTGTTGTTGCACAATACAGAATGATGAACAATAGACAAGATAGTAATTTACAGAACAGTTTGTTGGATCAGCCATCTTTATTTTGTCAATAAAATATCTAAACCAGTCCTAACCAATTAAAAATCAGTGGGGTCCAAATAAATAAAAACATCAACCAGTAAACGTCCATAGACATTTTTAATTATAATCTGTTACCTTAAACAGAATTTAACAGTGAAATAAAAAGCTGTTTTTTATGCAACCAAGTTATACATTGAATTTTTAAATAATAATAATAATAATAATAATATTAGCGGGTTTGAATAGTGACAAAGCCATTCTCAAGCACATATCAAGGTGCTCTTCCTGAGCCTGTATCCATATTTATTTTTGATTTTGGTCATGATGGAGAATTCTGCTTCACAGCAGCAGGTTGAGCCAAAGATACTAATAATGTGAAGGGTCATCTTTGAGCACACCATTTCACTTTCCTTTCACTAGTTAATCACAGCTTTTTCAGCATTCCAGACTTTCGCAGCTCTTTTTCTCATCATCTTCTCCTTCTTTCCCATCACCTGGCTTGCCACAGGTTTGCCTGCTGTGTCTAAAAGTAGCTCGCAGCAGCCACCCAAACGGACACAGCTCATTGGCTAATTTGTATCACACGTAGCCTGGTCCCGACGCTCCAGACGGCTTTACCATATTAACAGAAAAGGCGCCGCAAGTGAAATTAGACACTGTCGTCCGGCAACATGTAGTAATTTATAAATGTTTTAAATCAGGTTGGGTCCGCATTACCCGGCAGGTGGGTCCAGATCAGGACCGCAGTCCGCTAATCCGTAACCTCTGGTCTAAACCATACGAGATTAACTGCTTTGTTGGGGATTTTAGACATTTTTTTTTATCATTTAACTTTTTATTGGTATTTTTCACTTTTTTACAAATACAGTGTACATGAACAATATACATTGAACTCAACGTAACATAGAGCTTTCACTTGGGAGCCATTCATCTATTTGACCTTTGTCCTGTCTAGTTTATTTATTTATTTATTTTTTTAATCTTTGTTGCCGTCTTTTATCTTGAATCTTGTCCATTTCCTCCACTTTTCCTCCATTTGAGTTTGTTGAAGTCTTAGACGATGTGTCAGCTTTTCCATTATGTAGATTTCTTCTATTATTTCAGTCCATTGTTCTTGACAAGGGGGGTCTGTCTGTCCCCATTTCCTCGTGATAGCTTTTTTGCTAGCTATTAACAGTATCTTAATCAGATACCTGTCTTTTACTTGTACTTTGATATTGTTGAAATTGCAAAGGTAAAGCACTGCACTGTTCATAGGAATATCATAACCCAGTATCTTCTTTACAGTTTCATGTACAGTGGGGCAAAAAAGTATTTAGTCAGCCACCAATAGTGCAAGTTCTCCCACTTAAAAAGATGAGAGAGGCCGGTAATTTTCATCATAGATATACCTCAACTATGAGAGACAAAATGAGAAAAAAAAAAATCCAGAAAATCACATTGTCTGATTTTTAAAGAATTTATTTGCAAAATATGGTGGGAAATAAGTATTTGGTCAGTTACAAACAAGCAAGATTTCTGGCTCTTACAGACCTGTAACTTCTTCTGTAAGAGGCTCCTCTGTCCTTCACTCGTTACCTTCATTAATGGCACCTGTTTGAACCCGTTATCCGTATAAAAGACACCTGTCCACAACCTCAAACAGTCACACTCTAAACTCCACCATGGCAAAAACTAGAGAGCTGTCAAAGGACACCCGAAACAAAATTATAGACCTGCACCAGGCTGGGAAGTCTGAATCTGCAATAGGTAAACAGCTTGGTGTGAAGAAATCAACTGTGGGATCAATTATTAGAAAATGGAAAACATACAAGACCACTGATAATCTTCCTCGATCTGGGGCTCCACGCAAGATCTCACCCCGTGGGGTCAAAATGATCACAAGAACGGTGAGTAAAAATCCCAGAACCACACGGGGGGACCTAGGGAATGACCTGCAGAGAGCTGGGACCAAAGTAACAAAGGCTACCATCAGTAACACACTACGCCGCCAGGGACTCAAATCCTGCAGTGCCAGACGTGTCCCCCTGCTTAAGCCAGTACATGTCAAGGCCCGTCTCAAGTTTGCTAGAGAGCATTTGGATGATCCAGATGATGACTGGGAGAATATCATATGGTCAGATGAAACCAAAATAGAACTTTTTGGTAAAAACTCTACTCGTCGTGTTTGGAGGAGAGAGAATGCTGAGTTGCATCCAAAGAACACCATACCTACAGTGAAGCATGGGGGTGGAAACATCATGCTTTGGGGCTGTTTTTCTGCTAAGGGACCAGGACGACTGATCCGTGTGAAGGAAAGAATGAATGGGGCCATGTATCGTCAAATTTTGAGTGAAAACCTCCTTCCATCAGCAAGGGCATTGAAGATGAAACGTGGCTGGGTCTTTCAGCATGACAATGATCCCAAATACACCACCCGGGTAACGAAGGAGTGGCTTCGTAAGAAGCATTTCAAGGTCCTGGAGTGGCCTAGCCAGTCTCCAGATCTCAACCCCATAGAAAATCTTTGGAGGGAGTTGAAAGTCCGTGTTGCCCAGCGACAGGCCCAGAACATCACTGCTCTAGAGGAGATCTGCATGGAGGAATGGGCCAAAATACCAGCAACAGTGTGTGAAAACCTTGTGAAGACTTACAGAAAACGTTTGATCTCTGTCATTGCCAACAAAGGGTATATAACAAAGTATTGAGATGAACTTTTGTTATTGACCAAATACTTATTTTCCACCATATTTTGCAAATAAATTCTTAAAAAATCAGACAATGTGATTTTCTGGATTTTTTTTTTCTCATTTTGTCTCTCATACTTGAGGTATATCTATGATGAAAATTACCGGCCTCTCTCATCTTTTTAAGTGGGAGAACTTGCACTATTTGTGGCTGACTAAATACTTTTTTGCTCCACTGTACATTTTTCCAAAATTTAACAATTATAGTACAGTTCCAGAACATGTGAGAATGATCAGCATTCATTGATCCACAATTCCGTCAACATCCCATGTTTGTTTTGTTATAATTATTCTTGACTTTAGGCGTGATAAAAAAATCGTATTAGATTTTTCCATGTGAACTGCCTCCATATCCGTGAATCGGTGGATGTCTGATGTGTTTTCCACATATCTAGCCAATCTTCATCTAAAATTGTTATATTAAGCTCTGATTCCCACTTTTCTTTTATGTATTTAGTTGAATGTTTCTTCATCATCAGTTTTTGATATAAAGTAGAAATGATTTTTTTTTCCAATTTCAATCACCCCATTCACTTCCACAGAGGGATCCCACCTGATTTCCGTCTTGTAATAATCTCTCAATTGCAGGTACCTGTAGAATTCATGTTTATCTAAATTGTACGTCTCCTTCAATTTTTGAAAACTCTCCAACTCCCCATCTTTCTGAAGGGTATACCATCCTGTGATCCCCTTGCTTATCCATTGTTTGAACCCTTTATCATACATTGCTGGTTTGAAATCGCTATCATATGCTACCCACCTGAGTACCTTAATTTCTTTCTTTATCTTGTGTTTTTTTAATGTTTTGAACCACCACTCCAGTGTGAACATTGTAATTGGATCCATGTATTTTTTGATCTTCTTATATATATCTCCATCTCCAATAACACTTTGAATTGGGTATCCTCCAAACTCTTTCTCCATATCTTTCCACTTAGCTATGTAGTCTGGTGTGCACCAGCCTATGACATATCTGAGCTGAGCTGTACTGAAGTACTCCCTTAATTTTGGGAGACCCATACCCCCCTTGTCTTTCGGTAGTTGGAGAGTTTCATATTTAACTCTAGGTTTTTTTCCACCCCAAATGAACCTAGATATTATCTTATCCCAGATTGCGAATTGTGTTATAGGGACCTCTACTGGTAATGATTGGAACAAGTATAGAAGTTTTGCCTGCACCCTCATTTTAATGATTTCAATTCTTGAGTTCAGATCCAAGGGCAGAGTATTCCATCTATCTATATCTTTTTGTATCTCTTGACGTATTTTATCATAATTTGCTTTATACAGTGTAGATAACCCTTTTGTAATGTTAACCCCTAGGTATTTAATTTCTTTCATATTCCATTTGATGGGAAATGATTCCTGATTTTTTTTTTGATGGAATGTAATTGAGTGTTAGAACTTGTTTTAGTTACATTAATTTTATATCCTGAAAGATAACCATACATTCCAAAAAGGTTCATCAGCGCTGGTAGCGATTCATTTGGCTGATCAAGGAAAGTTATAACATCATCTGCGAAAAGCCCTATTTTGTGTTCCTATCCATTTACTATAACTCCCTTAATTTCCCCGTCTTGTCGTACTGCCTGCACCAAAGGTTCTATAAAGAGGGCGAACAGTGTGGGTGACAGGCAGCACCCCTGCCTGGTTGATCTTTGTATGTTTAATTTGTCACTCAGGCTTCCATTTATTTTAATTCTCGCTGTGGGTTGATGATATAGTGTCTTTATACATTGTACTCATTTATTACTGAATCCAAATCGTTCTAATGTTTTATATAGAAATTCCCAATTTACTAAGTCAAATGCTTTTTCTGCATCGACACTTACTATTATGGTACTTTGTTTTCCCAGCTGCGCTTGTTCTACTATGTGTAGTAGTCTTCTAATATTATCATGTGTTTGCCATCCTCTCATAAATCCTGTTTGATCTTCCTCTATCAAGTCTGTTACAAAAGTATTTAATCTATTAGAAAGTATGTTTGTGTATATCTTATAATCTACGTTTAACAGTGAAATTGGTCTATAGTTACCACAGTCTTCCTTATCTTTTCCTTGTTTTGGGATGACTGAGATGATGGCTTCACTCCATGAAGGAGGTATTTTATTGTTACTGAGTGTCTAATTGAAAGAAGCTGTAAGTATTGGTGTCAACTCTTCTCTAAACGTCTTGTACCATTCTGCTGGGTATCCATCACTGCCTGGAGATTTATTATTTTTTAATGCATTTATTGCCTCTTTAACTTCCTCCGTTGTGATTGCTGCTGTCAATGTCTCGTTTTGTTGTTTGCCAATTGTTGGTAAATCTAATGCATTTTAAAAAAATTCTCGTTTCCTCCTCATGTGCCAATTCCGGTTGTGTATACAGTTTCTCATAATATTCTCGAAAAATGCCCTCTATTTCCTCTGGGCTGTCTGTTAGTTCACCTGTGTGTGGGTTTCTAATTTTGTATATCGCATTCCGTGTTTGCTGTTTGCGTATACGTTTCGCTATCAGTTTAGTTGCCCTTGAACCTGCTTCGTAGTAATTCTGTTTCAGAAATGCGTTCCTTTTTTCAGTCTCTCCTAGTAGTATGTCATTTATTTTGGTTTTGACTACCTTGATTTCTTGGTAAACCTTTGAATCTTTTGTTTTTTGATATTCCTGTTCTAATTTCCTAATTCTATCCGTATTTGTCCTGTATGTCTGTAGTTTAATTCTTTTATCATGCGCAGTTTCCGCTATCAACTTTCCTCTGATGACTGCCTTCATGGCATCCCACAATATTGTTGGGTCTACTGTTCCGTTATTATTTTCTTTGGAATACTGTTTAATTTCTGCTTTTATTTTTTCTCTCTGTTGTTCACTATTCAATATTCCTACATTCAGTCTCCATACTGAATTTCTTTTCCTTTTGTTCAGACATATCTTTAAATAAACTGGGTTATGGTCAGAAACATCTGCAGCTCCTATCCTGGATTCCTTCACTCTGTGTTTGTCCTCTGCCTTGGTTAGAATATAATCTATTCTTGAATGTACGCCATGAACAGCTGAGTATTGCGTAAAATCTTTTCCTAATGGATGTAGGTTTCTCCATACATCTATCATTCCCATTTCTTCTAATGAGATATTTATAAATTTTGCTAAATGAATTTTAGTTTTTTGTGACTTGTTGTGTCCATATTATGATTCAGAACTACATTTAAATCTCCTCCACAAATTAAAATTCCTTCTGTTTCTATCGCTAACAAATCAAATATGTTTTTGAAAAAGTTTTTGTTACTCTCTGGGGGTGCATATACATTTACCAAGGTTATTAATTCATTTTCTATTCTTCCTTTCAATATTATGTATCTTCCTTCCTTATCTTTTAATTCCTTTTTGTAATCAAATTGTATTGTGTTTGCAATTAATATTGCAACACCTCTTCTACGTCCCTCTTTAAAAGAACTATGGTATGTATTCCTGTAGCCGTATTTTTTTAGTTTTTCATGTTCTGTTTTGGATAAATGGGTCTCTGCCTTTTCCTTTTTCAGTTTTGTCATCACCCTTTCTTTTTTACTCAGTGCGTTCAAACCATTCACATTTAGCGACATTATCTTGATATCAGTCATAACGATTTATTACTCCCTTTAAATATGCTCCCAAGCGTCTCAGAACAGAACCAGCATGAACTCCTGCTAACCAAACATAAACCAAAAAAAACAAAAAACCAGCGGACTTTCAAACATGGGGTATCCTTCTTCCCCCAGTCCCAGTTGGTGGGTGGAGGGGAGATCCTCACCTCTGTCGAGGGCCCCTCCCTAGTATTAGAACCACTCCCATCCTGTTGGGCAGCGCTCCATCTAGACATGTCCAACTTAAATGTCTTACCATCTCCCAGTCGGTTTTAGTTGAATCCTCTTTTCTCGCAAAGTCAACTTCTTCTGAAAGCAAAACAATCTAGGATTTCCACTGGAAGCTTTGTAATTTTTCTCTCACTCGGTGTGACGCATCTCGTTCCCGTTCTTTCCCCTTCACTCGCTGCCACCCCGCGGCTCCGCGCTGTTTCTCCCCCGCTGCTGCGGCGTCTCCTCCTGGCTCAGCTACCGTTTAGCCCCTTTCCTTCATGTCCTGCGCTGCTGACCTGGCACTGTCGTACGTCTTAATCCCGTTCTCCCAATGAATCCGAATTTTAGCGAGCGGTGTCTGGAAACTTATTCCTTTCTCCTTCAATATTTTTTTTAATGCCCGAATATTCCTTTCTTTTCTGGACAATCTCGGTCGGATAGTCGTGGTCGAAGTAGATTTGTTTACCAGATACCTGGATTTTTTTCTGCTAGGCTTTCTTCAAGATCGTTTCTTTGGTCTCAAATTTTAGAAAGTTTATCATTTAGGCTCGGTTTTGGGGCGAGGGCTCGGTGGGCTCGTTGGATCTGGAGATCGATCCCCTCTGGAAGTTCAAGTTCTTTCTTAAAAAGTTGCTCCAGAAATGTAGCTGTAGATCTCCCTTCTACATCCTCTGGTAACCCGAAGATTCTGATATTGTTTCTCCTTGATCTCCCTTCCAGATCGGTTAGTTTTTCCTGCATTCGCTGAATTTGATCCACCATCTTCGTTAGCACCTCGTTAGCATCCACCTTCCACTCCTCCACCTCCGATATGCGAGTCTGTGTCTCGCTAATGTTCGCTTGCTGTGCCTGTAGTTCCCGGTCATTCTCGGACAGCCGACGGTCTATTTCTTGTCGGAGGTTCATTATTTCTTCCTTCATTTCTTTCTTCAGCTCGTCCTTGAATGTTACCAGCTCCTGACACAGCTCTTGTTTAAGGGTTTTAATATCACCTCTGATAGCTGCGAGCCCCTTTTGCAGCGCCTCCGTGCCATCGTGCTCTTCCATTTCCTCTGTTAGGGCTTTCTCGTGTTCGCTAGCTTCGTGTTCGGAAATTTCTTCCGTTGCAGCCAGTTCTTCGATTCTGTCTTGCTTTTTACTATTTTTCCGTCTTCTTCTCTTGCTTATCCCACTCATGCTTTAGATTTATCTGTCGAGTTTTAATTTTTTTGTGGGCATTTTTACCCGACTTTGGAGAGCTAGCTGACTATGCTTCTATTCCCTCCGCCATCTTGCCTTGTCCGGATTTTAGACAATTTTCAAGAAACTAAGGTCCAGTTACATAAACTGTCATTGAAGTTTTCTACCGACTAAGGCTTGAATTCAAGGACTCTTCTTCATGTTTGACAGTGTTGAAGTGTGAAATGTTAAAATTAAGGTGTCAATTGACAAATTAACACAAAACCAGGGTAAGATTAGGCATTACTAGGCAACAGGGAATGGACAACACAAAAAAAGCCTACATTATCTTATACAGAGCTGGAAAAGTATCTATTTAAATTGAATACCCTTTTAAGAATTTTTAAGATTTCTTAGGAATCCTGTATAATGCCTTTCCTCTTTGGGGTGTATGGGGAAATATGGTAATACTCGTATTAATACTCATAATAAATTAAATGTAAAAACAAACTACATTGTAAACTTTGCAAATGTGAAACAACATGCCCATCTGTGGAACTAAGGCCAGTGCTAACGTAGACAAATAAGCTCTAAGCCAATACATGGAGCCGGCAGATTAGACCACCTGGCCCAACCATACTGGAAATTGATTTACACCCACTGCTCTGAGGCCGAGAAATTAGGACCAAAGAAGCCAGTGAAAGGCTTTCTATTAAATTGCAATAAATGACAGTGTCCTCTGTTAGCATTATTTCATTTAGCAAAAGAAATATGAACTTGTAGGGTTTACTTCTTTGCTTGGAGAATAGAATGCCTTTGTATACATAGACAACAACAATACTGTTGCACAAATATTTCAGATTTCAGTTTTCTTGATGATGATACATGATTCATGGCTCAAAAGCAACTTTACAACATAAACCTAAGCTTACATAGAAAAGTATCAAGTCAATTCCAGTTAGTCATGAAGTTACGACCACTGAAAGAGAAAATTAGCACCTCTATTCAATGTCTTAGACTAAAATGCTACCCAATGAACATCTGTGCACTGACATTTAGTTGGATGTCACATTGAGACTTGAAAGCAAACGTAAACATTTTTTACGGACCATTTAAACTCACCATATGGCAACAGCGCTTGCTGAAAGATGGTGCCTCCATCAACAATGAACCTATAAGTCCTACACTGCTGAGAATGGCATAAAATTAAAAACAAAACAAATCTATTTACCTGGGCTTTAGTTGACCAGATGTCCTTCTGAAGGAACAGTACACAGTGGAATGCTCTAAATGCAACTATTGAGAGGAATTCCTAGTACCAGCTTTCGTAAAGATCCACTTTAATTTAGACAAATACAACCTCCTTTCAAAACACTATAACTTATAGCATATAAAATTATGCTTTCAAGTTACAATTACATTTTTTAGCAAATGAACTGACTTAAACAAGTTTAGAAAGAAGGCTCTGTTCTAGGAACTCCTTTAGTGATTTAAAAAAAAACAAATATATAATGAAATAAAGAACATCATGGAAAAGAGTGACCATCATCTTTAGAAGACTGTTAAACACCAACATAGCGTCTTCAGTCAGAGGCTTCTCCAGATCTGGTGCAACACAGACCGATACAGAAGATCCATCCTGCCAACAGCTATCAACAAAGTAATTTAACAAATAATGGCTTACCATAAAAAAGAATTAAGTAGTTATGTCTTTCTGCTTCGGGTTTATACATGCATACACATTTTCAGTTCTGCAAATTTGTGGCTATTACAATTGAATATTCCAATCATTCCAATTGGTGCATCTTAGTACATGTACCATGCCTGTTCTGCAATGAGCCTTGTTAAATGTTCATTTTCAATGGGGATAAAATCTCCATCTCAAAAGATCTGTGGCATAATTACCAGCATTCCTTAGCTCACTGCTTGGCGAGGCTCCAGAGTTTGACCCTGGTCTCTGTTGGGTGCTCATGCAGTCTATTCTTCTCCACCTCTCATTTAAGGGGATCTCTTCCTGACTGAAGGGTCTAGTTGCCCTTCTTGGGTATCAATACTTGGGCCTTGGAGTATATAGGGTTTGACCAGTCCAAGAGTGTGCATCAAGTCCATTCTTGTGTATCATTACATTGAGCGTCTGTAGGAATGATGCTAGCACCAGTTTCTTTGTCAGGTTGGGTCACACACCCTCTCCTGAATCCCCTTAGCATCCCATTATATTAAGGTTCTTATCAGTATTTTTTGGAACCTTAATGGTGACAGCTAAAATAAAATATACCAGACCATTAGCTGGTTCAGATTGACAGACCAGCTGTTCGTAAATCCTTCTAAATCTCCGAATGGAGACTCCAACCCTGCCCTCAAGGATTGCGATTTCTGCTGACAGGAGCATAGGTATTCACATGTGTACATCAGCATAAGTGCTTCCATGACAGAGTATGAAGCATGCAGTGTGGGATGGCAGCCCTAAAAGAGAATAAGACCTCGATATGAAGACCTAAACAAGGACCGCTGTGAGGTGAAAATGCAGCTGACTTGAGGTCCTCCAACAGACAAGTCTTTCATATATATGTGCAAATAAGTAGGTAAATATGTTTGGAAACACCGTTTCTACAGCTGCTACTCTGATCAAAGTCAGGATAAAGGCCTAATTACGGTATAATTTGGACAATTTATATTACAACCTGTTGGGCTAAAATACACATAGGAGAACCCTGTAAATACAGAGGCAATTTTCTGCCTGAAGAATAGACAATTTCTATCTGTACTATTGCATTTGACATAATCCCTTTTTAATGTGATAAAGTACAAATAAATACATACATCAAGCAAAACATGATAGCAAACGTTGATGAATTAAACATCCTGCTTAACTTTTGAAAGTACATTTGGTGTGTATCGCTTTGGCTGCTGCACTGATAGACAGGACACATAAAAAAACAACAATAAATGTAAATAATGCCTGATTTCTAAGTTGAGCCTAATCTGCATAAGAATTCAAATGTGCTAAATGGTTTTTCCTACTAACCTTAAAACCTTTCCCTAGTTTTTTAGATGTACAATTTCACAGCACCTTATTAATTGTTTATTGTACTTGTTTTTATGAAAGTTGGAAAAAGCTCTACTTTGAAACAAAGTATTAACAAATGCACCAGCTTTGTTTATTGGTACTATTATTTCTGTATGAAGTCTGTGGAAAAAAACTTTGAGTAGTCCTATCTTTTGTTTGGAGTAATTTCAACTTATTTCCCAAATTACCTGCATAACAAGGTTGTTCACTATTCACTCAGTGCTATTATTTAATTTCCTTTGTCATAATTTGCTTGTATTTTAAGATAACCGTAGAACTAGGCCACAACTGTAAACGCACTGATAAAAGATGTTAGAATAATACCGACAAAGAAGGGTATTTTCTAACAGTGTTCAAACAGACTTCTAAAACTAAATGAACAGTAAGCTGTTTAAAAAGACAGCAATCAAAACACAGAATGTGCAAATATTACTAAACAAAGGATGAGGCATCTCTCATATCTTAGAAAAGTGGCAAAGAAAAACAAATCAGGTAACAAGCTACAACTTAAAATGCTTAAAAGTAGATTTCACAGACATTTACATTACAAAGATGATGCATAATTTCTTCCCTGTTTAATATGTTACTTCAATCCCTCTAACACAAGTAATGGATGTGTCAAAGTGTTTACCATATGTATTTAAAGAAATAGACAGAATAATTGTAACAGTTTCAAAGCCCAGGCGCAGAGCAGGGACAACAATTACTATATTTTATCAACGATATGAATTAACATATAACAATAACATTAAGAAAGGTAGGCATAAAAATTTCAGTAAAAGCATCTTTCAGTAATACATGGGGCTACCATAATTAGAACATTATTGTTTTAAAGGGGAGATTTCAATCAATTTAAGCCTAATCTTTATTATTTTGCAATTGTACTAAACATATTTAAACAGGTCATGTACCTATAAATTACCTAATAATTTGATAAGAAAGTGTAAATCTCCAACAGAACATATATTTTTACTTGACTAGGTATGGATCTAAGTAATCAGTTACATCTGAAATACAGCTGTTAATGAGTGTAAACAAAAACAAAGTGATTTTAAAGAAAGCCTCCAGAAGCAGCGGCAGCAGATCCACCAGCTGGATAAGCAATCAGATCTTAACATGGTGGAACATCAATGCATGGTTTTCGCTGTATTTAGACTGGTCCATTCTATTTTCATGCTATTTAAACATTGTTTGCATGAAGAGATTGAACTGTCTGCATTAAATACTCCAAATCAATCAATACATTAAACTTCTCCAAGCAAGTGAAGGTCAGTAAAAAAGGTTTTAGAGTTTACTATGATTTTTTAGTATGGTAATCTAGCGTAGATCTAGCACAAATAAACAGTTTGTGTTCCAGTCATGTGATATGAACATCTGGAAGTACACAGAGATCAGAAACAGCTGATCAGTCATGTAAGTAAAAGTTTGCTCATCAGTGCTGATTTGAAAAAAGTGTTTCCATCTCCTGTTTTATTCATGGACCCATTTTCAGAAAAGCCAAAAAATCACTTCAAGTGAGTGTAAAAATGTTTTTCCCAATTTTGTCATGTCCAGCATGTTTTTTTTAATGCAATACTTTAAAATGTACATTAGAAAAGGCTGAGGGAAATGCACCTAATGTAACTGGATAGTTAATCAATTAATTCTAGGAATATATGTGGATAGAATTAATGTTACACTAGTGTTGGCATGTTTTATATTCATGCTGCATTTTAATTTTTAAAGACGCTTTTTTAACTAAAAACAGTTTAAGACCTGCAAGCTGGGATAAGATAATATCAAGATTCATTTGGGGTGGCAAAAAAAAAACCTAGAGGCAAATATGAAACTCTCCAGCTACCGAAAGACAAAGGGGGAGTACTTGAGTAATTGAGGGAGTACATTTCTGTGCAGCTCAGCTCAGACATGTCATATGCTGGTGGACACCAGACTACATAGCTAAGTGGAAAGATATGGAGAAAGAGCTTGGAGGACACCCAATGCAAAGTGTTATTGGGGATAAAGATAGATATGAGAAGATCGAAAAAGAAAGGGATCCAATTACAGTGATCAAACTGGAACTGTGGTTCAAAACATTAAAAAACACAAGATAAAGAAAGAAATGAAAGTGCTCAGGTGTGTAGCATAGGATAGCGACTTCTAACCAGCAATGTATGATAAAGGCTTCAAACAATCAATAAGCAAGGGGATCACAGGATGGTATACCCTTCAGAAAGACGGGGAGCTGGAGAGTTTTCAACAAATGAAGAAGAAAGTATAATTTAAATAAACACGAATTTTACAGATACCTGCAATTAAGAGACTATTATAAGACAGAAATCAGGTGGGATCCCTCTGTGGAAGTGAATGGGCTGATCAAAATAATGATAAATTCATTCAGAGGAACAAAAATTAAAATCATTTCTACTCTATATTAAAAACTGATGATGAATAAACATTCAACTATATATATAAAAGAAAAGTGGGAATCAGGGCTTGACACGACAATTTCAGATGAAGATTGGTTAGATATGTGGAAAACACATCAGACATCCACCGATTCACGGATATGGAGGCAGTTCACATGGAAAAAATCAAATACGATTTATCATCACGCCTAAATTCAAGAATAAATATAAGGGTATAAACACGGGATGTTGGCGGAATTGTGGATCAGTGAATGCCGACCACTCTCACATATTTTGGAACTGTCCTAAAATGTTTCGATTTTGGAAAAATGTACATGAAACTGTGAAGAAGATTCTGGGATATGATATTCCTATCAGTAGTGTGGTACTATATCTTTGCAATTTGAACAACATCAAAGTAAGTGTAAGAGACAGATAACTGATTAAGATATTGTTAATAGCTACCAAAAAAGCAATTATGAAGAAATGGGGACAGGCAAACCCCCCTTGTTAAGAAGAATGGACTGGAATAATAGAAGAAATCACGTTATGGAAAAACTGACACGTTCCATCTCGATATGAATATAATAGTATAACTTGACAGTATTGCAATGAATCACAATATGAATGAAATGATTAGGATTCTTTAGAAAGAGAGACATAATTAACTGTTTGCCTTAATTAAATCATATAGGTTGTAGCTTAATAAACAAATTCAAATGAAAAACCATTCGTTTGAAAACACAATGCTGTTGTAGTTTAGTGTTTAGTAGCAGTTTTTAGGGATATTTTACCCCTTTGACAATCTTAAATATAATGAAAGATCAATGTCAAATGGACAGTAACATACTTCCCTGTACTCTACAACGAGGGCAGCTTCATAAACCCTCTGCTGATGAAACAAAAAGAAAAAAGAAAATCATGTTCAATAATATGTGTAGGAGTGGTAAAAGAACATTGAAGTATGTGTAGGTGCTTTAAACGCTCGTTCAGCTTAACAGTTATCCAACCCCCATCCTTCTCTTTGAAAATACAAAAGGCTGGAGGCAGACATGGGTTCAAGATATTGTAATTACAAAAAACCTTCACCAAACTGCTGCTGTGGAAACATGTATGAATAGAAAGAAAAAAAAATTAGTAGCCTAATGATTTGTTTATTGACCTCAGTGGTGACAGCAAAACTGCTTAGAATAAAAACAGAAGAAGATATACCCAGCTGCTAATGTCAACAAGCCCAAATTTGCTGCTGCTTCTAATTCTGAAAATGGGCCCAAAGGTTGATGTGCTTCTAAAAGGGATCTTAGAGAAACAGTGTCACTCTGTGGTAACACGGTTTATACACAGCAGCGTATTAGCAGTGCTTCACTAACTCTATTAATTGTGGAAGCGACTGACCTGGAATGAGGACATCGCTGGACAGCGGAGGAATCGAGAATCAGACCACAGTTTGTGAGACCCGAGTGTCAGCTGTCCTACTAGAGAGTCAGCAGCACAGGACCTCAATAGGATCTGGCACTCTCACCATTCCCTTTTATTCTGTATATCTGACCTGTATTCCCCGAGTCCTTGTATTCAGATAACTGCAGTTATTGGATGAATCCGATGGACATAGCGTTGTTTGCTCTGTTCTAGGAACTCCTCGGCAACCTTCGAAAACAAAGTTTCCTCATGAAATGAAGAACGTTACGGAGAACAGCGAGCAAAAGACTGTTCAATAGACTGAGTGTCTTAATCTAAAGGCTTTTAAAGCTCCAGCACAAGCCAAATGGCTACCTCCCTGCCTACAGCTATCAACACATACAACAAATCATTAGAAAAAAAAAAAAAACACTAATACAAAACTTAATTTCACTTTTGGATGAATTAAGTATTTATGAAGTTAGACTGAAATAAAATGTATTTGTTAATAAATTTTAGCAAATAATGGATACCAACTATCAAACAGTGTAAGTTTTACAGAATTTGAACCACGAAAAGCTAAAGCTATGGCACTTGAGGAGTTATGGATGATACATATTACAGTAAAGAAGATTTTCCATCTAAAATGGAAAATTTTCCTACACGATCAGGATAGAATGAAAAGAACTTTAATCTCGATCTGCCAGACTTATAAACAATTTTAAGTGTTACTTCATTTTGTAGAGGTTTGCAATAATTACAGTCCGGGTTATGTTTTTCTCTCAGCAAAGGGCATGCTTTAGAGTCTGTATAGTCCAGTTAACAATTCAATGCAATTATCAGATTAGTTGAAAAACAATCATGTAATATTTTGATTTTGATGCCTACAGCACATATATATTGAGTTTATTATAAAGGGTAACAAAAATGTCAAAAATTGGATGACTTCATAATTTCAAACATTGCTTACTACAAGAGTGATTCATGAAAAGAGAGGATGATAAAAAATTTAGCTTAGATGAAAAAAACAAGCTTCTTCTTCTTACATCAACAATAACATCCAGTGAGGAGAACCAAGTAATGATGAGATACGCTCACTACTTCTTTTTACGTCTCACATTCATATTAATAATAATTCAAATTCATGGGATATGTACATTTTAACCTTCACGTTATAACAATCAACACTTTACAACAGAAATAGGAGAAACAGACAGACAAACCCCCTATTTATATTTTAAAAGGATGATAAAAAATGGGGGGGGGAACATTGCTGCGGAATAACATGTAGATACACATCAGTGTTCCCCCAGACTGACAAAAAAAATGGAAAGTTAGAAAACAGCAATATTTTTTTCATAAAAGGTTGGTGAAAAAGAACATAAAATGAAGCCCTTATTATGTGTAAAAGATAACACTGGGGGTATTTTTTGAAGGCATAATGACCAGAAACTCAAACTTATTTTGTGGTAAGAGAAAGACTCTTGCTGTGTTTCAACACTCAAATAACAGCATGTATTTATTGTCTGCTTTATCTAATCTTTAACCTTGAGTGTTTTTATCCAGATCTGTCCTGATGCAAATTCTTTCTTGTGTGTGTTAAACTCAGAGGCTCTAACCCATTTGATTCCACACTGGGTATTGAAGTAGGACTTCATTTTGTTTATTGAGAATCAGATAAAAAAATCAGGTCTGAATAAAATGAGACGTAGAAAAAGAAATCACTTGGCCTTAAAAAATCCCAAACCCCACTATGGTGAGAGAAATTATTTCTGAAGATGCAGTGCACAGCATAGTAAATTTTGCTGGAAAAGCTTTAAAGTTACTGAGTGAATCTCTACTGTAGATTAACAGTAAAATGCACAAGCCCTCGACCCAGGTCAGCTTTTAAAATTAGTTTCAAAGAATTTCTTGTATTTAATAACATTTACACCAAAGGGTCAGTCTATCAAGCAGCAGTGGTGGAGCTAAGGGGTGTTAGGCTCTCTTAGCGGGCTTCACAGGCAAACTATCGTCTCCTACCCGTATGTATATTACACTTAAATCCATTATGGTGTATACTTTATTTCTTCTAGGTGAAATGAAATGATGGTCCTGTTGATGTGTTAAGAGAAAAAAATATTTTTGTCAAATAACTATGACTGAAACTAAAATACATTTATAATATACCATATTTAACACCATTTCCAATAAATCATGTTAAAACAGAGGAGAGGAAAGCTAAAGGTAGAATTCAGGCATCTTTTGGAAACCCTCAATTCAGCATATATCCCATAGAATAAGTGTAAACCTCAAGGCCTGTGGCCTGAATATGGCCCACAACGGCAATTTGTCCAGGAGACATGTTGTATTTCTTTAAGTGTATAAAATGGCTTTGTACATTTATTATACGTCTGAAAATAGCTCTTTTAAAGGTTTGATAATTCCGAAGTGGTCAGGGTTTAGTTTCACAACCCTACCCTGAGAGTAGTGAGATACAGTTTTGGTGCTAGACGTTTTGTAGAAGAATGCCCAGGGTCAAAAAGTACCTTGAATATAAATAATAAAGATTCAAATGTTTCAGGTTAGGTGTTTTTACATTATTTAAAGTGTAAATGATTACTAGGCAGGCAAAACGTCTCAGGTATATGGAACTAGATCGGTCTCAATGTTCATAAATACACGTGATTCATTCATGCACAGGACAAGTTGCACACATGCACAGAACGATTTACACAAGCACAAAAAATCCACACACACACACAATACAAGATCCACACACGTACAGCACGATTCATGCAAGCACACAAGATCCACACATGCACAGAACAAGATTCAAGTATTGCTAGTCCATAAACAATTGTAAATTAAATTACAAAGTGCCAGTGGTCTTAAAAATTCCCTACATTAGTGTGTGGATTTGAGACTGCCCTGATGTTGGGACTTGCTCAACAGCCGATACCACACTGTGACGTCACAAACCGGTAGGTGTTAGTAGTGTTCTTTGACGAACATGAATGCCTCCAGTAAAACACATTCAAATGAAAATTACTCTTACTTAAAAACACTTCTCATGTATTGAACAGTATGTAATAATTTTATATTTAAAGTTCTTTCAGAAGTATGAATTCTGATTATGACCGGACTTTTCCTTTAAGAAGTGGTATAGACCAGTTGGAAAGTTACATTTTCCAGTTGAACAATGGCACATGCCAGTTGAAAAGTGGCTTGCCAGATAACACATTTGGCTCTAGTCGCTGCAAAAAAAAAAAAGAAAGACTGAAAGCTAGTTATGGTAATATAAGGCCTCATGAGGCATTAATCCACTTGAGCAAATTGCCTTATTAAGATCAATTTCTTGAAGCCATATTTGCAAAGGAAAACTCCTTTAGTCCAAGTGTATTTTTCAACAACAGTCCATTTTATACAAGGGCAACAGTAGCAAAGAAATCTAAAATAAAGCAGTAAAAAAAAATTGAAGATGGAGCGAAAGAGAAGGATCATAACTGACAAACATATCACACAAAGTGCACTGCATGTTATGATTTCTGTTTATCCAAATTAATTTTTTTACCAAACTGAAATATAGTCAATTAAAAATAATATGGCAATTTTTAAGTAAACGACAAACTAAATAAGCCTAACAAATGCATTTGTCATCTTCAATTCCAAAGAAATATCAAAGCAAACTACTAAAGAATTACCCTATTAAGGTTGGATACGGAGAATCGATTGGAAGTGGTTCTAACCCTGCAATTCTCCTGGAATCCTTACATTTTTATTTTTGATTGCTAGTTTACTAAGCTATGCACAACCATCACTTTGTGCTGCGGTATTCAAAAGTCTGGCTTAAAAGTAAATAAAGAAATGACCAGTCAGCTACGACACTGACGATGGGATTATATTATGCAGAGGATTGTGCACAGCCGACATGATTAAACAACACCTAACTCATCTATGACCTGGTGCACTAGTGTTGTAATGCATGTTACCTCAGGGAATTTGTTCTTCTTGTTAAATTATAGTACACCTTCTAGAGGGAGCACAGAGCTTTTTTATGCTTTCTTCCTCTTACTTTACGTCTGAACAGATATACGCCTGGTTTCCTACATGATCAGGATAGAATGAAAAAAATTTTAGTCTTGATCTGCCCGACTTATAGGTGTAAGTTAATTTGTTCTTTATTTTATTTGATTTAGAATCTCTTTTAATATGATACAGGGTTTTCGCCAGCCTATTTCAGCATCACTGACCATTACACTGAAAATTCAAGTTTTTTTTACAATTTTAATATAATTAATGCTCTGAGTGGGTTTGTCTGTCAGCCAAAGGCATGTTTCAGAGTCTCTATACGTTATTTAACGATTATTCGATTACTAAATTAGTTGTTGAACCATTGGTTAAAATGATGCTTTCAAACAAAAAGCTCCATGTGAAAATGTAGCTGTGTGAAAAGAAAATTCATAAGATTATATTAGAGTTCATAGGTTTATGTGGTTGAAGATAACTATTTAATCATTTATAGTAACGTTCGCACAAGGTTAGAAGTTCAACAAATTTAATTGCTTTCATTTAATTACAAATTTAATTTCAGAATATTTCATCAAGACAGAACTCTGTTAGCCATCTTATTGAAAAGGTTTAAAATTTGATGATCTTGTCTTCCTCCTAAAAGTACCGCAAATGCAGAATTAGGAATCTAATTTGGTACGAGGAATCAGGATCAGAATTCAAACAATGCCATACCATAGTAAAAAAACACTATATACAAGAACAACATACAAAAATGGCAGGTTGAAACCGGTCAAAAAAACAAAAAAAACAAACTTGCATTAGTGTTTTTGCATTACTTTCCTATTAAAAAAAGTAATTTCTTGTGACGACTGCTGTGTAACAAAACCTCAGGGAGTTAAAAAGGCATTACTTGCCTGGTTCTGACATCTTCTTTAGAAGCATTTAACAACAACAGAATAACACTTACATAACCATTTGACATGTTTTTTGTTTTTTTCTATGCTATTGTTCGTTTTAAATCCTCCAATGCAGCATTGAAATGAGGACAATATGATGATTTTCTTAATCCCTGATTATTTGAGAGAAGAGAAAAAAAGTCACAGTCAGCCTGCCACAGCACAGCATTCAGCACACATCTGTAACTTAATGTTTTAAATGTAGAGATATGTCGAGGCCATAATGCAGTTGGACCCTTGTAACCGGAATGCTTTTAACCTATTTGACACAGATTTATTTTTCTGTTCAATGAACTGGCAATAGAATAGCAGCTAACATCTTTTATTTTACTGTACAGTTATTTTTGAAAACCAATCTAATGTCATACAACCTACCTTGGATTCTTGAAGAACCAAAGTTTATTATAAAAATTTTAAACAGAACCGTTTTTCTATTAAAGAACTCAGTATAGTGGCAAAAGAATTTGTCTAAACACCAGCTAAATTTTTTTATGGGTAAAAGTTGTACATTGCTGTTATAGTATGATATTATTTAACTTTTTTTAATTAGGCTATGTACTGTAGCCAAACTCCAGGAAGCTGCTGAACACTTAAACACTAAAGATGTAGTATAAAAACGGGACGACTCTCTGTGCCATCTTTATTAGTCAGAAAAAAAAGTGAGTTCTACTCAAGGTTCTGGCAGCTTTAAAAGGCGGCACATTGATCTGAAGGTCAGGCCAAGTGATGTCCACCCCCTTAATAGTCCGTGTCATTCCTCATTGCTTCTTAGCAGCTGTCAGTCATTTCTCAGGTAGACTAAGGTCAGTATCACACATTCACACAGGCATGTAGGGGTTAGGACTCAAAGGGAATAAAGCCCAGGCAATAGGAAGAGGAAATTAAAAGTCAATCTCACTGAATTGAGCAAAAGAGCACAACCCACTGCTCAGCAAATGAAGCACACTCAATAGTCAATAATATTTTCCCTCCAAGTCTATGCTCAGTTAAGACAGGTGACCATTTAATACTCAGCACACTATTTTATGAAGGACTACACCGTTATAAAAATGTTGCCAATATTAATATCTCATATTATCATTGCCGTAATGGCTGATATCCCATATTTATTGATACTGCAAATGTGAGTTTAATCAAATTTGTTAGTTTAGTCAAATTTGAGTAGGTCCAGTCAAAAACCAACCAGAATGACTCCATAAATCTAGTCTTAATAGAGGACAGGTGGGATAGCCAGAGAAACCTAGAAGAAATCCCATTGGCAGTTGCTTCAATTCACAGTAAACAAGTGAAATAAGTTGCTCAGGTTAGATGACATACATTTTTTTTTAAATCTCAGCTAAATTAAAAGTGTTGTTGGGCAGAACACCAACACTATACATCACCCAGAATACAAAGTGGGGGCAGGATCATGCTGTGGTCAGTATTTGTCTTCATTAGAGACCTGGTCTGCAGTCAGAGCAGATGGGAAGCTGGATGGAGCTACATGCATGGCATCAATTAAGTCAAGAGCAGCTGTGAAAAAACTTGATAATGGGATTGAACACCAACTCCCAACCACACACAAACTAAACCTAGACCAAGATCTTAAAAGAAAAAGGTCTGGATAAAAAACATGTTCAATTGGAGACTTACAGTAAGGCCCACGCAGAGGATCTGCAACCGGCATCACGCACCTTTAAAAAAATCCTGACTACACGTCGGACGGTCGCAACCCGCGCAGACCTCAAGCGGAAGTGCGCAGACAAAAAGCAGCTGTGAATGGTCCTTGGTGTGCCTTTCCGGCTGTCTGTGTGGTCGTCCTTCTTGATTCGGTGCCTGGGCGCGCCATTTTTAAAAACTGAGGAGTAACAACAACAATGGACAACCACGACGAAAGGTTGATGGAGGAGGTTCAGAAGGACGACCACTTGTACGATGCCTCAGACATGTTGTTTTGGAAAATAAACACTCCCACCGGCGCCACTGAAGAAGTTCTTGCAAGTACTCGGATAGCCTCCCCCTTGCACTTTGGCGAGAAACTGCTGTGCAGCCCTAGAAATTCCAGACCGACGTTGCAGAAGCATACCAGCAAAACTGGTTCACCTCCAGACGCAAGCAACGTTTGATGTGTGCGGGTGCAGAAATACAATTCGCCCTTCAGACAATGTTAAAACTGCTGTTTAAAGATGCTCTCCACTCAATGGGAAAGAGTTTTAGCTATTATGCAACTTAAGAAGGAGGCATTCTGTCTCTAAATGGAAAATCAACAGAAGTATTGACTCACCGGAGTGAAAAGAAATGCAAGGCACAGTATTTTAGTAGTAAAATAAACTCTTGTTAAATAAATTAACCAAGGATTATTTCGTTCCACTTCTACCTTTGTTGCTGTATCACATAAAATCCTCAAAACACATTCAGTTGTGAATATAACATGGTGAAAATGTTTGGAAACTTTCCAAAGCCCCTACATACAAAAGCTCAGCACTGAATGTAATAAGTGTCTTTATATTTATCAGCCCTTCTTACTAAACAGTCAGAGCTTTTAAACACAAACCTAAGACAAAAAGAAAAAAAGAAAAATATATTTTCTTAAGAAGTAAAAATACAAAAAACAAAAGCTAAAACTGAAAGAGATAATGGCTGTGATTTTAAAACTTGCTTTTAAAAGCTGAGACTAGTAATCTCCTTTTGCTCTAAAAGCTTGGCTTTGTCAGCCAAGCTCTGGCAGAATTGTATCCTGGCTTTACTGCTGTAGTCGGTTCAGATTGTTTTTGCTGCTAAGGAGCAATTTTTCATCAAAAAACTACCGTGACAGCAGAGAGTCTGTCTACAAAATCTAAGAGGATAACATGGCATTTCTGTTGAACTTTTATTGCTTGGGGACGAGCTGGCTGACAGCCAACCGTGGATTTAGCACTGGGAGGAAAAGAGATAGATACACAAGCTGAGCAACAAAGATAAAAGAAATGATTTCATCAAAATAAAGAAAAATTAAAAAGGGATACATCTTCTAAGAAAGAAGTAACTCTCGCTATGATAACCCTTTGTAAAAACCCTTAAGGATCTAACTTAACACTATAAAAACCTGCCATCCATACCCTTCAAGTGTTGCTATTTTCTTTTAAAGTGATGTGTCATTTGTAAATATAATTCCATTATTCATACCACTTTAGGATGCTAATATGATTGGTTGATATGTACAAAGCAAAGTACAGTTCATACTGCTGATCATCTCATGCATTTATAAAGGTCAAACGTGTCTGAAGTATGCTGGGTGTGATCATCACAACACCATTACCGGCGCTAAATTAACTTCAGACACATCCAGCGCCTCTCCACCTGTCAATGTCACAGCAGTCTCTAGAATTACTCAGGTATGAAATTCATTTACTTCACACCCTTTGTAGACGTCACACAGGATCAGTGTCCATTGAGATCCATGAGAACATTAGGCCTCAAGCTGCAATCTAACTGGCCTAAATAACTGACCAAAGAGAGCAATGCATTATATCGTTGACCAATTCCAAAAGTATTTTAAACTCCCTGAGGCCAAAATTAGTGTTCTTTAGGTCAATCTTTGAAAATAAAGGGAACCTATTATATAGCCCAGAGCTATGCCGGGATTGTGAAAATACAAAAACGCATTTATATTCATTTCCTGTTTGAGTGCACTGCAAGGTCATTTTTTAATTTTTATCATCTAAGCCTTAAAAATGGCAGAAGAAGCAAGCTTATTGGGTTTTTTTTTCATTCCTCTTGAGGAAAGCAATGCATATGCACTTAAACTTTTGTTTAATCCAGTTTTTGTTGAGTTTTTGATTTGTTTTTATGCAGTTTGTTATTCCTTTAGTGATGCTAAATTAACTAATTTGTTTTACTTTTGAGTCAGATTAGACTTTTTTGTCAGAAAAAGTAGGATTCAATAAGACAAAAACCCTTTTTTGCAATGCTTTTGGAGAAATTAGAACAATTATGAACAGTTATTATCATAACAGACAAGGTTGCAGAGGAATATGAGCCACAAAATCTAGATGGATGACCAGGGCAATGAGACTGATTTGTATTTATTGTCATTTTTGTAAGTGTAAACTTGTATAAAATGGACCTAAGGCAGGGGTTGACGTTAAGGATTTTTACCTGGGCAAGTGACTTTAACATTTCATTTGCCCAGAAACAATTTTTACTTGCCCAGTATAATGTTTGATAAATACAGTTCCTAATATTCATTTTTGTATATATATCAAAGAAACATGTTTGTTTTTTAAATGTTTTTTGTAATTCAGTACTTTTTAAGTTTACAGGTTCCTGGTGTGTATATGCAAGCCTCAGATAAGGAAATCAAGCCTACATTACCGTGTTAACATGCCTTTCAACCCTTCCTGCACGTTCTTTTCAAACCAAACTTTGCTTTAAACTGTTGTATGCTTGGAAAAATATAAATTTTAATGTTAAAAATCTAAAAAAAATTTGACAGGTTAAAAACTTAAGATAAATCACAAGATAGAAGTCAATGTCACAAATGAATAACTTTTATTTTAGAGTCACGGTATGTTGATACAAGATAATACTATTAATACAATGTGACTTTTCTAGAGAATCATTATACATTAGGGGTGGAGCGGTTCACAAAATCCACTGTTCGGTTCACGGTTTCGATTTATATATCCATACATATATATATACATATATATATATATATATATATATATATATATGTATATATATATATTGTTCTCACTGCGCATTCAGACTGCTAACATTGTACTCCACTTGCTGGCACAAAAATAACGCCATACTCATCTTCGAAGAGCTGCAATTACCGGTCTAAGCCAAATGAGGTACCATTTTAAATGCCACATCACTTTTGTTCCAAGTTGGTATTAATATACCGGACAACACTAGTGCAAACACACTTTTACACTGTAAACACAATAGCGCTGGCTAAGTAGGCTTTTATATCTACAGTAGCAACATAATTTTCTATATATGGTGGTGATGAGCATTCACTACATCCATCCAAATGCATATCTTGTCCAAACCAATCATGTGTATAAATACTTTATCTTTGCTTTTTACCTTTAAAGCATTGTGTATCACTTTATTTAGTTGGAACAAAGCCTTTTACAGAATAATGAAACTAAATCGTCAGACATGCTCACATCAAACTTAAATTTCAGTGTAATTATAAATATGGAGAACAAATTACCTCTAAGAAATATCTTGCTCCTAGAAATAATGTCATTGGTTCTTTGGCCTAAGAACTTAGGCTTAAATATACTTGTCCATTGACAAAGCAGGCACACAACGTCTCCCTTTTGGTAGACAAATTAACTCAGTATGAAATGCACTTGACAGACAGCTAAAACACATATTCCCAAAAGTCCTGTGCAAAATGACCAAAACTACAAAGGTATGAAATGGAAAAGAGGAGAAATAACCAGTAGCTCTTCAGAGTAGAGACCTTGAAGTAAAAATTTTGGAAAATGAGGAAAAAAACACCTTAATTTGCTCTAACAATGGGGTATTGTAGCCATTAGAGCCCAGATATTGCAACAGAAAATGTTTCACAGGAAAAATAAGGTAATAACTGCTAATCAATGCTGGCTAGAAAATTATACAAAAAAGCTGAGGAAAAGTATTCGCCCATTTATTGATTTATTCTGCCTTTTTGTTTGAACAATAGAATATTTCAAAAATAAAAATAAGAAACAAAACAAAGAAAGTTATATCAAACTTTGGTAAATGCAATATACACTTTTTAACAAATGCCATTTATTAAAGCTACAGTGTGTAATTTTCAGCGACATCTAGCGGTCAGACTGCAGACTGCAGCAACATGAACATCTCCCCCCCACCAGTACGGCGAGCGTTACGGGACAAAATGTCTTCCACAACGTCCGCATCACCTACCTTCTCAAGTGATGAGGTTTGTTTACATAGATAATTTTACAGATAGTATTTCATTAGTCTGTGTGTTCAGTACCGTCTCAGTTCATCTCTCTCAACCTGCCGTAGTTACATTCGAGCGTAATGGGCGATCTCGCAATCGCTAGTTTGTTGGCTCGTCGCTGCCGTAGCGCAAAGATGTCTGCCTCCATGGCTGCGAGACCCGCTCCTATGTAATTATAAATAATGAATTCTAAGGGAACGCAAATATTAAGGTTAAAAGGCTGAGCTCGTAGATGATGATAAATAACATAGTTATGTATAATATATTACATTTCTGACCGTATATCCCTGTAATTATTACACACTGTAGCTTTAAGCAAAAGAAACAAAAACAAATACTCGACCAGCCAGATAAAAGAGAAATATTCTTGTTACATCATTAGACCATCACTAGTAAACATTTTGCTCAAACTGCCAGAAGCCTGTAGCCCTTATTTACATTCTTAAAGATAATTCAGTCCAATATGCACTATGACACAAAGTATTTGTGGGCACTGAGAACATAAAGAATGTTCACAACACAGTCCAGTAATCAAGTATTGAAATAATGACCATATTGTGACACGTGGGCGTCCTGTTAAGTTTTAATGAACTACATCAAGATGCAGAAGGAAATTGCTTCCACATATATGAAAAATGGACAACATAGATCATCTCATAGATATGAATTGCCCCTCTGCACACATAGATGGATTATCCATAAATAAACCTTAATTGCTACATTTGTGGTTGTAGCTGGTAAACATAAGCATTTGCTAAAATATCTATTTTAAGCAGATATACCCCTTCCATGCTACATTGTGGTTTGCAAAGCAGTTACTGACAAAATGTGTTAACATGTGTGTCTATGTTAATGTGCCATTAGAAAATTATTATCTAAATAATTGAGTTAGCCTCTCCTTGGGCTGCCCTCTCCTTGGGCTGCCACCTTATCGTGGTGGAGAGGTTTGAGTGTCCCAATGATCCTGGGAGCTATGCTGTCTGGGGCTTTATGCCCCTGGTAGGGTCACCCAAGGCAGACAGGTCCTAGGTGAGGAACCAGACAAAGCGCAGCCTGAAGACCCCTATGATCAACAAAATATTTGGATTGAGCGTTCCCTCGCCCGGACGCGGGTCACCGGGGCCCCACTCTGGAGCCAGGCCTGGAGGGGGGGCACGATGGCGAGTGCCTGGTGGCCGGGCTTTTACCCATGGGGCCCGGCCGGGCTCAGCCCGAAGAGGAAACATGGGTCCCCCCTTACATGGGCCCACCACCCGTGAGAGGGGCCATAGGGGTCGGGTGCAATGTGTGTTGGGTGGCGGCCGGGTGAGGGGACCATGGCGGTCCGATCCTCGGCTGCAGAAGCTGGCTCTTGGGACGTGGAATGTCACCTCGCTGGTGGGGAAAGAGCCGGAGCTAGTGTGTGAGGCTGAGCTGTTCAGGCTAGAAATAGTCGGTCTCACCTCAACGCATGGTGTGGTTCTGGAACCAGTCTCCTTGAGAGGGGCTGGACATACTTCCACTCTGGAGTTGCCCATGGTGAGAGGCGCCGGGCAGGAGTGGGCATACTTGTTGCCCCCCTTCTCGGCGCCTGTACGTTGGGGTTTACCCCGGTGAACAAGAGGGTAGCCTCCCTCCGCCTACGGGTGGGGGGACGGGTTCTGACTGTTGTCTGTGCTTACGGGCCGAACAACAGTTCAGATTACCCACCCTTCTTGGAGTCCTTAGAGGGGGTACTGGAGGGTGCCCCTCCTGGGGACTCCCTTGTTCTGCTGGGAGACTTCAACACTCACGTGGGCAATGACAGTGAGACCTGGAGGGGCGTGGTTGGGAGGAATGGCCGCCCTGATCTGAACTCGAGTGGTGTTCTGTTGTTGGACTTCTGTGCTTATCATGGATTGTCCATAACGAACACCATGTTGAAGCATAAGGGTGTCCATATGTGCACATGGCACCAGGACACCCTAGGCCGCAGTTCGATGATCGACTTTGTCATCGTTTCATCGGACTTGCGGCCGTATGTCTTGGACACTCGGGTGAAGAGAGGTGCTGAGCTTTCCACTGACCACTACCTGGTGGTGAGTTGGCTCCGGTGGTGGGGGAGGATGCCGGTCAGACCTGGCAGGCCCAAACGTGTCGTGAGGGTCTGCTGGGAACGTCTGGCGGAGTCCCCTGTTAGGCGGAGCTTTAACTCCCATCTCCGGCAGAACTTCGAACACCATCCCGGGGGAGGTGGGGGACATTGAGTCCGAGTGGACCATGTTCCGTTCCTCCATTGTCGAGGCGGCTTATCTGAGCTGCGGCCGCAAGGTTGTTGGTGCCTGTCGTGGCGGCAACCCTCGAACCCGTTGGTGGACACCTCCGGTGAGGGATGCTGTCAGGCTGAAGAAGAAGGCCTATCGGGCCTTTTTGGCCTGTGGGACTCCGGAATCAGCTGATGGGTACCGGCGGTCTAAGCGGCATGCGGCTCGGATGGTTTCTGAGGCAAAAACTCGAGTGTGGGAGGAGTTTGGAGAGGCCATGGAGAAAGACTTCCGCACGGCTCCGAAGCGATTCTGGTCCGCCATCCAGCGTCTCAGGAGGGGGAAGCGGTGCAGCACCAACACTGTTTATAGTGGGGATGGTGTGCTGCTGACCTCGACTCGGGACATTGTAGGTCGGTGGGCGGAATACTTTGAAGACCTCCTCAATCCCACCAACATGTCTTCCATTGAGGAAGCTGGGCCTGGGGACTCTGGACTGGGCTCTCCAATCTCTGTGGGCGAGGTCAACGAGGTGGTTAAAAAGCTCCTCCGTGGCAGGGCCCCAGGGGTGGATGAGATCCGCCCGGAGTTCCTCAAGGTCCTGGATGTTGTAGGGTTGTGTTGGCTGACGCGACTCTTCAACATTGCATGGACATCGGGGGCAGTCCCCCTGGATTGGCAGACTGGGGTGGTGGTCCCCCTATTCAAAAAGGGGGACCGGAGGGTGTGCTCCAATTACAGGAGAGTCACACTCTTAAGCTCTCACTGGATCGGTTCGCAGCCGAGTGTGAAGCGGCCGGGATGGGGATCAGTGCCTCCAAATCCGAGGCCATGGTCTTGAGCCGGAAAAGGGTAGAGTGCCTTCTCCGGGTCAGGGGTGGTGTCCTGCCCCAAGTGGAGGAGTTTAAGTATCTTGGGATCTTGTTCACGAATGAGGGAAGAAGGGAGCGGGAGATCGACAGGCGGATTGGTGCAGCGTCTGCCGTGAAGCGGGCGCTGTACCGGTCCGTCGTGGTGAAGAGAGAGCTGTGTCAAAAAGTGAAGCTCTCGATTTACCGGTCGATCTACGTTCCTACCCTCATCTATGGTCATGAACTCTGGGTCATGACCGAAAGAACGAGATCGCGGATACAAGCAGCCAAAATGGGTTTCCTCCGTAGGGTGGCTGGGCTCTCCCTTAGAGATAGGGTGAGATGCTCGGTCATCCGGGAGGGACTCGGAGTAGAGCCGCTGCTCCTCCACGTCGAGAGGAGCCAGTTGAGGTGGCTTGGGCATCTGTTTAGGATGCCTCCTGGACGCCTCCCTGGTGAGGTGTTCCGGGCACGTCCCACCGGGGGGAGGCCCCAGGGAAGACCCAGGACACGCTGGAGAGACTATGTCACTCGGCTGGCCTGGGAACGCCTTGGGGTTCCTCCTGACGAGCTGGAAGAGGTGGCTGGGGAGAGGGAAGTCTGGGCGTCCCTTCTTAAGCTGCTGCCCCCGCGACCCGACCCCGGATAAGCGGAGGAAGATGGATGGATGGATGGATAATTGAGTTAGTGTACCTCATGCTACCTTAACTGGTCGAACAAATAAAATAAACAGTGAAGACAAGAAAATCCTGGGGAATTAATGTATCCCATTGGTGAAAATATATTTTCTATGGGATGCCTTCTTTTTATTGCTTTTAATTTGATGAGGTAATTAAGGCACAAATATGTAATGCAATTTGGTAACTGCTTATAAATCCCATATAGTTTAATGTATGATCTGCTTTAAACATTTATTTTGCACTACATTTAAAATGTAGCCGATAATTATCCGTATCCTTGCGGATTCAATTTATCCATAAAATCCTAAATAATCACTGAAAAAATTTTAATTGATATGACAGGGATCAATATCTACTTAGAAGTGTTACCCAACCTTTTGCTTGGTGTTTTCGGTTCTTGGTATCCTTCTAATGTTTAGCTATTTCCATTGATTCTCTATAAGATTGATGGTGGGACTCCAAAAACATTAGTATTATATCCAGCCAGTCTGGACACGGTTTAATTAGATTATATCAAGCCAAAATCTACAAGGAGTTGCAATAATTTCTGACTTAACTGTACTTTACACAACAGTCTCTGAGCCCCAACTCTCATCTTTCAACTAACCAAAATGTTGCTTAGATTTTCTAATGCTCAGTTAGACTTCACTAGAAGGCTGGAAATTATAAATTGAGACAAATGTTCTTCATATGGACGAGGAAAAATATTTAAAGTAGAGAAAACCAACCAGGTTCCATTATGGTTATTATTCAAAAGCAAAATTAGCTTGGGTCAAAGGACACCCCTGACAATAGGTCAAGGTAAGATGGACAACTAAAATGAATATTGTACTACATATGCAATTTCTCTTTTTCACATTACCCATGGAGATTCCACAGAAACAACTCAATGACAGGATAAGAAGGATTTTCATTTTATATGGCAAGGGAAAAAACCAAGGGAACAGTCTAAACCATGAAAAGATCAGGGCGAAGTGTCCCTCCTATGTCTGAAGGATTATTATAAAGCAGCTCTACTTCAGTATCATTATCGGTAGATGTAGTAGGAAACAAAATGGAATCATCTAGAACTTTATCAGCAAATTTTTTTCTTAAACTCTTTATCAAATAGTATTGCCTTACACAACACGCAGCGACCAAAATCATTTTTGCCTGCGAGTGGTCTAGCCTCGATCAATGCCCCAGGCCCTAGAACTGGCCAATCACAATGCAGAGATGTGTTTTGAATTTCTGGATGCAAAGAGGGCAGGGTTTTGAGGGCGGGACCACAAAGCTGCGTGACGCTGGAGAAAGCACAACAAGGGAGATGGCAACAACTATTGAGCACTTCTCGTTTGACTCAGCTTTGGAATCAGTTTTGGAAGGATTAGACCTGGAGTTTTTGTTGAAAAGTGAGCAGGAAGAGGCTCTACGCTCATTAATTTTCAGGGACGTATTCGCCGTTTTACTGATAGGCTGTTTGTTTACACCCCCCCATCAGCTTTCTGTCACGCTTACTGGGTCACAGTCAGTTGCGCTCATTGGACAGAGTGTTGACCAATAGGCAGACATGGTTTGAAAAACAATGGGTTGTTCTCATCAGCAATCTTCCGATGTCTCATCCATCAGGACCAGACTAAATTACACATTTAATCTCACATTTAGTATGGTTTATCAGGCTAGGTACCTTTGACATATTAGCTTAAAATGGGTGGTTTTGGACACAGCTTTTAAAAGTCCTAGATAGATCTCACATTATGTACATCGCTGTTGTTTCAATCTGAAGACATCCTCTCTACTATAAACATTGTACAATTCGAGAAATTTTAAACTATATAGATACTGGCATTAGGGACATTGCTTTTACAAGCAAAAGCGATTAAAACCATGGCAGAATGTAACGTGGACCTTGTTAAAAATTTCATGTATACAATTACAGATATCCGAAAGAACTGTTATTTCTTTTTTTTGCATTCATAAATATATTATTTCTTTTTTTTAACCTTTTTGCAACAACATTTATGTCAAGCCTAAGCCCTATAGTTATATCTACAAAACCAAGGAGTTGGCAAAAAAAAAAAAGATACTAAGAGAAAATGGGAGGAAATAAGACATGAAAAAAATGATTAGTATCTGAGATGTCTCATGGGACATCCTTTGTAACAATTTTCCAAGGTTGTTTTTTACTTTTTCTAAACTCAGTTCTCAAGATTTAGACAATATTGACATTCAAAAACAATCTGTGCTTTTCTTTTGTAGTTGTTCCCTTTTGATTTTTAGTTGTATTTGTTTTTTGTTTGTCTTTGTTTTTTGTTTTTACAAGATAGTACAATTTATTGACCTGGAATTATTATAATATCAATGTGTGCTACATTACTGTACAAGCTAAACTGACACCTTGTATGCAATATCAGGTATTTTGTCAAATTAATACAAATTTGTATATTAATGATATGTTTGCTTTATTGACAGACCTCCCTGTCCCAAATACCCACAGCTGACTATTGTTTGTAGCCTGGGCTCATAAGCTTCTTGTTGTTGGGGACATTGAAATGAAGGTAAAGTAACTGCAATTATAATCAATTATAATCAATATCTTCATTGCTGTATTGAACGGAGTTATAGCAATTACAAGGTTTCCTGATTTCAGGAGGCCTTCTGCTTATTAAAAACAAGCTAAGAAGAAGCTTAGAAAAAAAAAGGGGGCAGTATTTACTGATGTATTGAGGCAAGATGATTATAGTATGGACTCACAAAGCAAAGATTGCACAAACTTATCTTTATTTTTGGAACATCGGATTTTCATAAGCTCAGCATTTTCAGAACTATTTGGGTTGTTAAAGGCATGAATCCTTCAAACCAGAGCAGAAGGTTTCCAAAGCCCATATGAACAAGCTGATCATGGGATGTATAATTGGTAAGGTAATGCCCCTGGGCCGCTTGTGCTTACTGCATGGATTTATTTATTTATTTTTAATTCGATAAGAGGCATTCAAGAAAAAGAAAAATAATGAAAATGCCAAAGTTTTATTATGAGTCGGGTTTTTTCTTTAATATTCTTTGGGTTTTTGATCTACTTAAACTGTGCTGTGGTGGCTGAATCCAATTAATGGTTGGTTTTCCTACAGGAGAAGCTACCAGATAGAGCCTGGAGCAAAAGCTCTATTGTGAAGATGTCCCTCAACTTAGTGCCAAAAGAGGCTGCCTGTGTTAGAAGCCCTCTGTCACTGGAGGCTATGCTATCCTTGTCATTTTGAGTAGTTGAGGATTTATTTGATGATTGTTGAGATTATTCTAGTCAATATTTCTCCTCTAAGTCATCTATGCATTTCAAATACAGAGGGAAAAACTAAAACCAAACAGCAGCTGATATCAAACGCTGGGCCAAGTATATCAAACAGCATTAAATATTTTCAAGTGTTATATGAGAATCAATATGCCAAATTTGATATTTTGTCCATTTCTTTTTTTCCAAGCTCTCAGCTGTTACTGCATGTGGGTAGACTATATCTGGTTAGATGGCAAGGAGTAAGTACCTGCTATGCTTGTTTACCAAATGGAGCATGGCAATGTTACAGCATCAACACCGTGCATCTATAATACTGAACAGATTTCAACTTTCTCAACAGATTGCAAATTCCTTTCATGATACATTTAAAAAAATCTCACCCATTTCTCACATAAATATTTCAGGCATTAGTATTATTAAAGACAGAATTGTATTTTCCTCATTCCAGACTCACAGCAGCTAAACTCTTAGTTTAACTATGTAATTTATGTATCAACATAAAAGGGACAAAGCATGAAAGAAATTAAAAGCTTGAACAAGTTAAGCATAAAGAGACAGTAACTGGAGAATAGAATAATATTTTAAAGAAAAACTGTATTGTATTTACTACAGTGTCTGGTATTGGTTGCGATTTCCTGAGAGGGAGAAACTGTATTCCTTTGAAAACTGAACCTGTTGCAGATCAGATGACTACAATCTGGTCTGTTAAATCAGTCCCATGCAACAGAAAAGTACAATGTAAAGAAAAATTCTATAATACATCAGGAAAGAAATGCATATTCAAAATCAAGAGTTTAAAAAATGCATTACTGCACAGGGTAGGTATAGAAAGGCTGCAGACTGATATATCAGTCTGCAGCCTTATCTCTCTATAGGGATGCAGCTTATACACTATTTTAAAAATACTGCTTTGATCATAATACTTATCCAATAGGTTTCATAAAAGCAATAAAAACCCTAAAGAAGAAAGAAAACTTGTAATTAAATATCAAACTGGCACATGGTGAAATTCACATCATACAGTGGTTCAAAATAGATGTGAAATATTCAGATTGTGTGCTGCAGTATATCCCTAGTAAAGGATGCTGTTTATAAAAACATCTAGGGTCATTTGTCTTACCTTTTCTAGGAACAAACTAAAGCTCACTTTAAAAGTATTATGGAAATTGGATGGAAACACCTAATGACTTTATACTGTTGCAACAGTTCTGAACATGAAAGGATAAGCCACCTCCTCTGATGTTCAGTACAATCCACTGAGGGCTTGCGGGTGTGGTGTCCTTATACCTCTCTGTCCCAAGCCTTCAATAAGTCAAGCCCAGATCCATCAGAACAGAAACACATTAAGAAACACAGGTTGGGGCGCAGTTCTTTTCTGTGCAAAGCAAGGTCACTGAACTACACACTGATGCAGGATCAATCAGACAGATTAATGAAGCACTACATGCTGACATGACGAATATTGACACTCCTGTTACAGCTTGGTCCTGCAGTCCTCAACTGGGCTTAAATAAATCAGGCCAGTGTAGCATTAGGCAGGTAAACTTCTGAACCTAATCCTTCATTTATAAAGGATAAACAAGTGGAGCGTATGAGAAGAAGGAAAACTAGGACTGGCATTTAAAGTGGTAAAGCCTTAAGTGTCACATACCTCCAAAACACCATTACTCGAAAAAAGAAATTGTTATAATCTAGACCTGCTAAGCGTATTTAATATCAAACATGCCACTTGGCCTTCAGCTCTGTTTTTCCTCTATTTTCATACTGTTTTCTGCTTAAACTAAAATAGGCAGAATAACATGATTTTGATGCAGAGTACATAAAAAAGAAAATTTTGAAATTAGATTATTCCAAAACTGCCTTGAAAAGACTAAGATTATCAGGACTGCATTGGGAACTGCTCCTTGAACTTTATTTCTAGGGCATTGTGCATATTATACTATTTCTCCTGTTTTACCTTTCAAAAAATCATTTGGCTGCTTTTCAGGGAGTGCTATACACTTTCTAGTTGTGGCTAGGAACATTAGCAAAGCCTTTTTAGGTAAATCGCTGTTCCCTTAATGAGTTAAAAATTGGTAAAGCTAATGTTTTAAACATAGTTTAAAACCATTCATTGCTGCGTTTTAAACAGTTTAAAACACAGCAATAAATATAAATTCAAAGCAGTATCAATAGGCTCCAAAATCGTTAATGTTAAATTTGGCATTTTGTTCCAGCGAAGCCAAATTTAGCTTCACTATTTATATCAAAGAAAGTGAGACTTAAATAAACACAAATATATTTCCAATCAATGTGCGGGTACTGTTAAGCTTGTTTTCTTTTGTGTCCAGCATTAAATTATCAGTTGATGAAATAGATGGCTGTTGGCTAGGAAGTCAGCACTCTTTAAGAAAACAGGTTTTAGCCTAACCAGGATACGTCCCAACCACATTTGCATATTTAATGTTTGTTTCTGAAATGCAGAAAATAATTTTATTCATATTCATCTTAAAATAAAAGTATATATAAAACAAACATTTGTCCTTTTAGGGTTTAGCTTATCCTTTTTTGAGCCTAAGAAGTATTTTTGCAGCAGGCATGATGAGCAGACATAAATATTGTTGTATGCTGCCACCATCAGCTGGCAGTTAATATTATAAAATTGGAAATTTAAGAAATGGCTAATACCATATCTATTAGATCCAGTATTAACATTTTCCCAACTTTTTTTTTCATCATTCTATCTCTATTCTCCCTACTCTCCCACTCTGCAGAACTGTTAATCTCTATCTCTATCTTTAATCTCTCTGCTTTTTCTCATAGTAGCTTCGCCTTATCTATTCCTGTTTGACTGTGACACCATCCTGGAAAGAAATATCAGCTGTGCTGCTGCAAACAACACCTTGGTTTATACATGTTGGAGATCAGCCTGTTTTTCAGTGTAGTCCTGTTTCTCTGACTGTGACTAGCTGGATGTGCTCTCTTCGTCCTCTGACATATGAGCTGGCTCGGAGCTCGTCTGCCTGGCTGTGTGTTTCCTGGACGGGGCCGCCAGTGGAGCTGGTTTACAGTTGCCTTTTGTTTCTCTGCTTCTTTCTGTATCTCTGCTTCTGTCTCCTTGAACCCCAGTCGGCCTCTGCAGATGGCCGTTCACACTGAGCCTGGTTCTGATGGAGGCTTCTTCCTGTTAAAATGGGTTTTTTCCTCTCCACTGTCGCTGCAAGCATGCTTAGTGTGAGGGATTGCCTTCGAGTCAATTAGTCGATGCAATCAACTGGTTTTCCTTAGATGGAAAACTTTATAATTCACCAGATCATACAGTCAAATTGATTTAAAGTTCATTGACATGACGTGCGTGGTGAATTGGCGCTATATAAATAAACTGAAATGAATAGAATTGAAATTATACCCAACAGCTTAAGAATATCATTGCTTTTGTTAATAACAGCGTTAGTGAGGCCTTGTACTTGAGAACCTATTAACTTGGCAGTGAATTCTGAATGCTTCTTAAGCTTAATAAACAACATCGATAAAATACATTCTGGGTACCAGAGATGTCTTATCCGTCTACACATCGGATATTTTTTGTGCCTTTTCACACTTGATCATGGATTTTATTCCTTTTTCTCACATTTGCGCTCTGTATTCATGACCTGTTTGGGCTCATTTTTTTCTCCCATAGACATAATATGTCTGTGTCTCTTGTTTATTTATTGCTTGCATGCCCAATATTGTACCACTGGTAGAGTGGTCTTATGGTTATTGTACACAAAGCGCTCTTTTACTAACTAACAAAGCAAAAACAAAGTGTAAGGATGAAAAAGCCAACAGGATGCGATAATTTAATCAGAAGACCTTAGTGTGCAACCTGAGCTAGCTACTGGTGTAGAAACTCCTAACTTAATAGTTCCTGACTAGACTCCTTTACATTCAGTTAGATATGATACAGAACGTCTGTGAACATCCACTTTTGTAATTATTGTAACAGACTAGTGGTTGGATTTAGCTCTGGAGTTTTAAAGGGCCAGTTCAACAAGCATCCAAAACTGTCCAAATCCCCTTAAAAGGCAATAAAAAAATGATGTCTAAATTATATAAGCATTTTTGCAAAACATCACATCAGATATTTAATCCTTTACCTACTTTTGGTATTTCAGTTGTGTTTTCTTTAATAAAAAGTATTTAGTTAGATAAAGACTTTCTTGTCTATTTTAATAAAAATAATAAATACAGACTTTGAATGTTAAATTCTAGCTTACATGAAAAGTATGGAAGTAAATCAGATAGACAGAAAAATACTTAATACTAAGCCTCCATATTTGTAATCAAAGAGTCTCTATATCTCAGTAATTTCTTTTTAGCTTTGATACACACCTAAAAGGATGCGAACCTTTGCATAAACCCAGAGAGCTTGGCTTCAGCTTCGGTTTTGATTTAAACAAAACTTATGTGCATTTAGCCTTTCGCAGTATGGAGTGTGCTGACAAAATTAACTTCTGATTGCAAGGAGCTATTTTGCTTCCATGTTAAATTGTGAAATAAACACATATATTGTGGTTGCTCTTTCAGCACATACAGACAGAGCAAGAAAGATGTGCAGCCCTTTACATAGTCAAGTTACACCTGCATAAAGCTGTGATTACAGTTATTAGAATCTGATGATAGAGGCGCTTTTAGCCCCTTTTTTTACTACTTCTGTGGTGTAACATTACCAATTATTCTCTAGAGGTAGAAACAATTTAGCACATGGATTTTATCCATCCATCAATCCATTATCTGACACGCTTGTCCCAATTGGGGCCGCGAGGGGTGCTGGTGCCTATCTCCAGCAGTCAATGGGCGAGAGGCGGGGTACACCCTGGACAGGTCGCCAATCCACATGGATTTTAGTATTAATAAATTAACTAATTGACAGGTTCAACTAAAACAACAGATAAAATCCATCTGTTTCTTCTAAAGGGCTGGTTATCCTCCCGCAGCACTGTGTTGCAGGGAGCTTGTCGCAGGTATGACGTAGATATTTTTGATTTATACTCAATACTGAAGCATACTCTGCGCTATGTTATTCCACTCCACAACGCAAAAGTGGAAAATAACGAACTAGCTGTGGGTCTAGATGCGGCCAAGACGGTGAGGAAGTGGGGGCAAATTTGTGCGACAATGGAGGGACATGAGGGTGAAAAAGAACAGGAATCCAGGTGGAAAAAGGGTCCCAGCGTTCTTTCGCACCTCGCTCTTCTAGCTGGTCCAACTTCACGAGTAGTTTTCCGCAACGGCGGTCGTACAAACAAAACAAGCAGGTAAGGTACCAAACAGGAAATACGCATAGTGTAGAGCAGATGCAGATTTGACCAACCAGAGGCCTCCTGTTTGCGGCACTGTCTGTGGTCACCTACAACTTGGGGGAGGTGCAGCAGATTGTCTGGAGGCGGAGACGTCTATGCAGACAACCTTTGTTTTGAAGTATAACTCAGCCTTTAGAATTGAAGGTTTTAAAGAAGCAATTAGCGTGAGTGAAAAACATTGATCTTCCAGATGTAATGGGCAACACTACAAAATACTAAAAAAAACAACATTTATGTAAGCCCATGCCAGTTTGGTACAGACAGAGCAAAACCTGTTGAGCAAACTTCTCGCATCAAACTAAGTAGGGCTGCAACTAACGATTATTTTAAAAATCGATGAATCGGCCGATTATTTTTTCGATTAATCGATGAATCGGACAAAAAATATTTTTTATATTAACCTCTTTATTCCAAAATAAACATTTTAGACAGAACAAACCAGCACACAAGTACAGGTTGCTCATTAACTGTACTGGTGCAATATGAAAAATAAATGTTTGTGTTAAAACTACGCAAACTTACATGAGAAATGTAGCTGTACATCCACAAAATATAGGGTACTTTGTTTCATAAAGCGCAAAAAAAGACATTTTTGTTTTTAAAAGCCCCTAAGGGGCTCAAACAATAGGTCCCCCCATTTCAACAAATGACTTTTTTTTAGACTAGAAGAGTTCTGCCTTTTAAGACAGGAAAGTATAGCGATGGGAATGTGGATATAAATAATTGACATATTACTGATCTTGCTGGATTTTATTCTGCTTTACTTCCATAAATTGCAGGATCTTCTTTACTTTATCTTTGCCAGAAGATTAAAACTTTAAAAGCCTTGCCCTCATAACTTGCAAGTTAATTTATTTATAAAGAAAATATAAACGCTGCTTAAGCTAATTCAAATGAAATTAAAAGTAAAATAAGTAGCCAACCTTATCACTGTCTGTAACCTACTAACACGGTAAGGAAAGCATCAGATGAGCTACCTGAGAAACTAACGTTACGTTTCCCCACTTTAAAACGAAACAAACATGGTCGCTCACCCTGCTGATCAGCTTTCTTCACTGCCATCAACGGCTCCAACGTGTTTCCTTTTCAGGTGCTGCATCATAACAGTGGTGCTTCCGCGCCATGTTAATTTGTTTTTACAAAAGTTGCCTGTTACGACTTTTTTCGCATGCGCGCTTCATTTGCAGTCTGGACGCTGAGGGTAAACATCCTGCGGCTCCGACTGTAGCGCTGAGAGGGACTCCTGTGGTAGCGGGGTTGGGATGGGGGAGCCGCCCCACGGCAATGACGACGGCGGCGGGTGACGCATTAATCGCGCGACACAACTAATCGATGATGAAATTCGTTGCCCACGCTTTTAAAAGTCGATTTTTATCGATTTTATCGATTCGTTGTTGCAGCCCTAAAACTAAGTATTTCACATCTCCTTCCAAGATTCTGGTTATATTTTCAGTCGCAGGCACCAAACAATTGGCATCCTCCTTCAATCATGTTAAGATTAACCTTTCTACCAGTGATGCCTCTCTGTGCTAATCATGGAGTTAGGATTCGAGATTATACCACGGAAGATGCTTTCCAGCTCATTATTGGGCTAAGATCTTCAGACCTGAATGACACACCATAAATCACTGGCATTAAGTTACCTTCAATGACTCGGTAATCCTTAAAATCTCCCCTAAGAGATGCTGCTCTTCATGAAAATTAGTGTGTTTGAATAGGTGTCTACAATTATGATCCTCCATATTTTTAGAAGCAGCTTCTCTACTCTATACTGAGCCTCATCTTCTGAACATTTGGATAAGTGCCATAATGGCTCTTATTATGTCTGCATTCCCATTACAAAATCCATCATTCCTTTATATTTCATAACATGTTTTAAAAAATTCAAGCCAGCTCTGTAAAGGAAACAAGAAAAATGTAGAGTTCACCTGAGAAAATAGTATTATTATATACTATTATATACAAGTTTCGTTTTTTTCCATTTGATAGAACCAGACGGCACATAATGTAAATGGACTCTGTTCATGGGTTCTTTGTAGTGTCACAGTAAAATGAGGATTTAAAGGCAATAAATACCAGTTTAGTATGAGAATTTCCACTCCTACCTAGTAAGATTAGCGACTGGTTCAACCGTTGTTTAAAAAAATGTTTTTCCCTTTAAGATAAAGATGCTTTCCTGAATCTATCTTTTTCTTCACGCTGAATTTACTATCTCCAAAAAAATAGTATTGCCATGTGCACACCTTTGAAAAAATGAGCACCCACTATGACAGTCTGAATGTTTTTTGTGTAAAGGCTGATTCATTTGGATTTTAACATCGTCAGGTGATTTAAAAAGATAAAGTGACAACACACATGGCGGAAAATGTTCTTTCTAGCATGTCTCATTACTTATCAGCCAATTTCAATCATAACATTTAGCTGTGAGACAGGACAGCTGGCCTAACATCTGGAAATACATACTTTCCTGTATGGGATTTTATTTTTGTACTATTTTAGAAACTGAAGGGTTTGTGTCCAGTTTTGAGTCCTGCAGAAGGTCAGGGTTCACTAGATACTCAGAGTTAACGTTCAGCTATGGACAGAAAATAAAACTAGAAAATTCCAGAGGAAATGTTGCCCTGTACTGAATAGTTAGCCTTGTAAAGCTAGATTGTGATTGCATTCTTTAAAAGGTATAGTATGAGCCGTGAGCACAGGTATAAATTAACATAAAATGGGTGGGTAGCAAAGAGAGAGATAGGACATGAATGAAAGTTATCATTTACATTTCATTATTTATTAACTCTACATCTTAATGAGTGAATTCATTCAAATATGGCTGAATAATGGCTATTTTCTAAGCATGAAACAAGGCAGCCTACACTGAATAGAAATACATGAGAATGCTTTGGATGTTTGATGAAAAAATCATGGAAAAAAAAGTTCCTGAACCCAGCACTGATGATGCATAATGTGCTTCTGATCGCAGAATGAAGCACTGATAGCGAAAGAGGCTTTTCATTGGCTGGGTTTGAGATAAAGGAAAGGAGAACACAGCTAGTAAAGCAGCCACTGACATAAATGACATTCTTTATCTGCACAGCCAACTTAAGAGCAGAGCCTAAATGTCAGTGAGTAAGCACCATACTTGATTAGGGCTGAAACAATTCATCAAATTAATATAATTAATTGATTATTGAAATTATATTGTCAAATAATTTTGCAATCGATTTATAGAAAAATCTTTAACTGGAGCTTAGAGACTCTATTATGTGCCATTAACTATAAGAGCAACCAACATAGAGAAGTAATTAAACCAATATTGTAAAAAAAACAAAAACATTTTGTATTCAAAATAAAAAAAAAAAAACGCTCTAACCAGAATTTCTTAAGTGGATTAGTTTTAGATTCACCTGGTTTAAACGTCAAAAATTCTGCATAACATATTATTTTTTATCTGATTATGAATTGAACGAACTAATAATAATTAGTTCACAAATAAATCAATCAACAAAATATTATTTAGTTGGAGCCCTATAGTTAATAAAATAAGCCATTACATTGGAATAGGATGATTTCAACTCTGTAATATGTTTACTTGAGCTATGAAGTATTTTGGTGCCTGAGGTAAATGCTGCTGACCAGGGTTGAAACAATTAATTGGATTATTCATAATTAGTCAATTACTGAAATAATCAACAACTAATTTAGTAATCGATTAATCGTTAAGTGGAGTGTAGTGACTCTAGGGCTGCAACAACGAATCGATAAAATCGATAAAAATCGACTTTTAAAAGCGTTGGCAACGAATTTCATCATCGATTAGTTGTGTTGCGCGATTAATGCGTCATCCGCCGCCGCCGTCATCACTGCCACTTGACTGAAACGGGGGAAGAAAAAAAATTACGGCAGAGCGAGCCAGCGCTGCAGGTGCGCAGTGTTGCCAACTCAGCGACTTTGTCGCTATATTTAGCGACTTTTCAGACCCCTCCAGTGACTATTTTTTCTAAAAAGCGACTAGCGACAAATCTGGCGACTTTTTACGGTGTCACTGGCGGCTTTTGGAGACTCTTACGTGAAAGCATGTATCGTTCCTACTTTTGTCCTGCAGCAGCAGCTGCTGCCATGAGGCGCCTCCCCCGTTCTCCCGCAGGAGTCCCTCTAAGCGCTGCAGTGAGAGCCAGCAGGATGTTTCAGCGTCCAGCCTGCAAATGAAGCGCGCATGCGCCGGGATTGTCGGCGCAAATTGATCACAATAATTAAAATAGCCTTTATAAATAAATTAACTTGCAAATTATGAGGGCAAAGCTTTTAAAGTTTTAATCTTCTGGCAAAGATAAAGTAAAGACGATCCTGCAATTTATGGAAGTAAAGCAGAATCCAGCAAGATCAGTAATATGTCAATTAATTATATCCACATTCCCAAGTAAATATCTGTCTTTGGAGGATGTGTTTTTTACCACCCCTAGTTCTCTCATTTTTATTCCAAATACAATTTATAATTTGAATCACAGGGCTATTTTTATCTCTATGGTTAAGTATTTTCTCAAGTAGCAACTTTAACTGCTATACTTTCCTGTCTTAAAAGGCAGAACTCTTCTAGTCTAAAAAAAATAATTTGATGAAATGGGGGGACCTATTGTTTGAACCCCTTAGGGGCTTTTAAAAACAAAAATGCCTGTCTTTTTTTGCGCTTTATGAAACAAAGTAGCCTATATTTTGTGGATGTACAGCTACATTTCTCATGTAAGTTTGCGTAGTTTTAACACAAACATTTATTTTTCATATTGCACCAGTACAGTTAAGGAGCAACCTGTACTTGTGTGCTTGTTTGTTCTGTCTAAAATGTTTATTTTGGAATAAAGAGGTTAATATAAAAAATATTTTTTGTCCGATTCATCTATTAATCGAAAAGATAATCGGCCGATTCATCGATTTTTAAAATAATCGTTAGTTGCAGCCCTAAGTGACTCAAAAACATGTCTTCAGCTGACAGAGCAACCCACCTTGAGCAGCAATTATACCAACATTGTATCAAGAATATGTAAACATTTTTCATTAGAGATAGAAAAAAAATCCAGAACTCCTCAAGTCGTTTTACCTGGTTTAATTTTGTAAAAAGTCTTCTTTAAGGAACCTTTGGCAATCCGATTAATATTAAAAAAAACAATTAATAGATTAATCGATTTGCAAAATAATCAGTAGTTCCAGCCCTACACCTGACATAGTCCTGTCACGCCCTCCAAGTTGTGAATTATATTCTAATACTGTCTTTGTTTAACTCTGTGTAAAATCGAACGGTGGTTTGCAAGTGAGAGTGTGCATTTGTGTTTGTGAGAGAAAGTAAAGGCTGCATTCATCTTGCTTGGCACTGGTCATCTGGGAGCACAGTATACATTGGTATGAGAGCATCAGGCAGTGTGCTTCCACCTCTGCTACTAAGACACTATTCCACTGATGATACAAAAAATGAAGCAATTTCTGACTAAAAGCACTGAATGAAAATGAGCAGCTGTGTGCATACATTGTGATCACAGATTGGGTTGCAACTTATTAACTCATGGATCCCAGTGGGGTTATAAACAAGGATATTTGTGAGGATGATGTCAGGTCTCAGTTCTGCGGGTGTGGATCGGGCCAGTGCAACAGTCCGGGCCAGATCGAAATGAGCAAGAAAACTCATAATGAAGAGAGACTAGTCTAAGCCTGGGAGGGGGATTCCAGTTTATTTAGGTGTGGTCTGCTGCAACTTTAGATGTGTCCTTGTTCCAACATGCTGAATCAAGTAATTAGGGGACTCTAGACACAGCGCTGCATGTCTTGAACCTGTAATCATCAACGACCCCTCACACCCCCACCATGGACTATTCTCCCTGCTGCAGGAAGAGGCTTTACAGCATTCAATGCAGGTCCAGCAGGTTCTGAAACAGCTTCTCCCCCACCGCCATCAGACAGCTGAACTGTTGAGAAAACTCTAAATCAAGTCACAGACTCTGCATCACAGTGATAACACCAAACCAAAAACTGCAAATTTGCACCATATGTATTTAATGCCCTTAACTCAATGCGTTTTTGCACCACATTTTCTACTGTTTACATTTGATCACTGCTGCACATTATAAATGGTAAATGGCCTGTACTTATATACTTTTACTTTGACCAAAGCGCTTTACACTACATTCAGTCATTCACCCATTCACGCACACACTCACACACTGATGGTGGCAAGCTACATGATAGCCACAGCTGCCCTGGGGCTCACTGACAGAAGCGAGGTCTTCTGACCACCATCAGTAGACAATGCAGGTGAAGTGTCTTGCCCAAGGACACAACGACACTGAAAGTCGGAGCCGGGGCTTGAACCGTCAATCCTTCGATTTCAGGGTAAACTCCTACATCCGACGCCTCTGTTGCATTATAGAATGGAAATGTTCTGAAAGCTGTACAAAACGAAATTTCTTTGTCCAAAAGAAAGTTGTCTAAGTCTAGAGAAATTAACATACTGAGGAGGTAATTTAAAATTAAAAGTTGGACCAAGGAGGAATCTAGAAATTCCAACTGAAACTTTTGAACCTGGTCAAGGATGTTGTTATGGAAACACGCTTGTTTAGTTGTCCTCGGTGGAAAACCATACACTGTAGGTTATGTATTGGACCAAGATGATATAAATATATGTAGCCAATATATTTAACTTCTCAGATTTACGATCACCACAGATCGGGATCACCTCACCCTCTCCATACACACTACAGTTAGTATGACACGAAGAAAAAAAAACATATTGGATATTAAAAAGTCTGACCCAACAGGTGTTACGAATGGCTTTCGGAGTGAATCCGATCGAATGCTGCAACATCACAGTCACCGTCAACACACCAATAAAGCCGCCAACAGCTGAGTGAGAATTGAAAATGAACAGTTTTTGGCTAAATCAAAATTGGGATCTTGCCGTTATTAAGACGGTATGTAGTGAATAACAATGGGCTGCAAATTCCATAAAAGCCTTCATTAACCTCAACAGAAAAAACTTTCCCAAGACTGATTTCCAAGACGCGTCTCTCTGAAGCTGTTAAGGAAATAATCATTTATATGACTGTATATTTACAGAACCTCCATATAAATGTATAAAATCACAAAAACGACCCTCCAAAACACCTTGGGCATTAGTTTCTTGCAGCCTAACCACCACATATTGCTATGCTCTATGTGTGACCTGTCAAAGAAGGCTCCAATACTTTCTAAGGAAATAAAAATCTTGCTATTTAAAACTACCTATGATTGGGGAAAAAACAGGCAGCCATGTGAAGTAAACTAGAAGAGAACCACTCATCATTAATAAATTGTTTCCAGGCATGCAGTTCAAGCAATAATAAAGCCAACCTAATAACCAGCTTGCTTTACTCTAGCAGGAGACGGACAGTAAGAATTTGCAACATCACCATTTAAAGACTACTACCAAATGTCAATGCCCTTTATATTCACTATACTCTACATATTAGATTCAAAATAAAAAAAAAACGTTAATGATAATAAATGTTGTTTCTTTTAGTGTAGCTATTTGACTCAGCTTTTGAAAATACATGAGACTGAGGAAGAGAGCTTTATACACCAAGCTCCCTCTTAAATGGTAGGTTTATTGTTAACACTGTTAGCTGAAATGCTGATTAAGAGTTTAAGTCGGGCTTAGTCATCTTTTCCACTTTACTGACAGAAACCAAATAATCTATCACAATGATGAGAATGTTGGACCAAGTTTGACTAGCATCTCTACTTTCAGTTTCAGGAATGTATAAGGCCTTTTATACGTACCAACACAAAGTAATTAATAATTACACATCTAGTCTTTGTAGCGAAGCTATAGTTTAAAAAAATACATTAACATTAAAACCACAGCCTCCACTTATTATGATGTAATCTAAAAGATATTCCACTTTTTTTTTTTTTTTTGCAAATAAAACTCAGAAAAAATGACTTTCGTATTCAGTTCACCTTATTCAATGCTTTGTAGAACCACTGCAATGAGAGCTGCAAGGAAATCAAACTTTTCTCACATCTGGAGAACAGTTTGAGGATTTTTCTTTCTGGTAAAAACTTAAAAATCTTTCTAAGTGGACATAGAGCATCTCTAAATATCTATATTCAGCTGCTACAGATTGTTTGAAAGCTCAATATACTGATATACACAGATACTCTATGCTCTGTAAAGAAATGTTCTTTGACCTAAACTTCAAATATATTTCTGACTATATTTTTAAGATGGTTTTCCACCAAGAAGGTGGACCTTCACACCTGTCTTTATGCTGCTTCTAACAGCTTTTCTTACAGTATTAGGCATGAATAGCACCATTCGTTTGGGGGAGTGGTGGCCTAGAGGTCAGGGTGGGGGTCGGCAACCCGTGGCTTTTTAGAGTCCCTCTTGCAGCTCCCTGGAGCTTTTTGAAAACATGTATGAAAATCGGCTTTTTTGTTTGTCTTAATATGGTGTGCAGGAGGTCGAACAAAAATTAATTATGTTTTCCAATGCTTTAACATTTGTATAATAAATAAATTTAAACAATAAATTGCATCATAGCCATAGAGATCAGTGGTCATAACTTGCAACCAGCGTGGCGCGGTGCCAGGCAAACAAAGCTGCAGGTGTGTCTCGGACCATGGATCCCAAAGGGAAAAAGGGAAGATAGCTGATGAGAAAAGAGGATCCAAAGAAGAATGGAGCGACTCATTTGCTTTCATTGTCAATGCAGAAGGATTACCTGCATTTTTGTTTTGTAATGAGAGGTTGTTAAAAAATTAAAATTTGGAAAAGCTTCCAGGGAAAGCTAAATATGCAGCCGACCACCAAGTATAGAGTGAGAGAAAACTTGCGATTGCAGAACTTCTAGTTAAATTGGAGGAGAGCAAAGATAGATTTAAGAAGTGGATTGTATCTCCAAACTCTACTACTGCTGCTAGTTTGGTTGCAAGGATGGAAAACCGTACACAGATCGAACAGGTAGTGCTCTGATGCAGAGATGGGAACTTTCTTCTATTTTTTCCCCAAATCCTAAAACTATAAATCACACCAAGGAATGATGGTGATGGAGGATGTGGGACTTCAAGGTTAGAGAGCTCTGCTCTGATGGATGTCAGTTTCTGCTTGGTTCCTCATGACTCAATCAACTCCTCCCAACAGAAACACGTCCACCATAGAAAGATTGCTTTATTGTGTTTCTATAATTTCGTCAGTGCAACCAAACCTAATGCATACAAACCGCGCAGTGAAGCAACGAGCGGGGAACTCCCAACAGTGAGGGCATTCACTTTTACATTTTTGCGGCTCCTGACAGATTTATTTTTTGTTTTTTTGTTCCAATATGGCTCTTTGAGCAGTTTGGGTTGCCGACCCCTGGGTTAGGGCATAGAGCTTGGAATCCTGAGGTTCCTGGGGCAACACACTGCTCCCCAAGGGAATGGGTAAAATGCAGAGGTACATTTCTGGAATGTAAGATCAATAAAGTTCTACTATTATTATTATTATTCCAAAAGGTCATTCAAATTGCTCTGCATAAGAGAGTGGCAAAGGTTAAAAAAACACATTCAAAATAATAAATTAACAGCTTATCTGCAAAAAAAAAAAAAATTAAGTTTGAATACAGAACTGAGCTTTATTTGACTCCTTGCATGACATTCCACTGACCAGGTACAAAAATAATACTGAAATTTATTTCATCAAATTACTTGATGCATATGCATGCCACACATTTCAGATTTATATTGGAGAAATAAATGAAAATCATTTATGTTCTTCCAATAAAGCTTCAGTTTGTGTTGGATGTATAATGCAATTCAGTTAGGACAGGTTTGGGGATGTAGAAAGGATTTAGGTGCATGAAAGCTTTTGAATGCTTTCCCCTCTCCTCCTTTTTTCTGAACAATAAAATGCAGACTAGTTTGCAGCCTCCAAAATGATTCTTCAAAAATACTTTTCATCAGTTAGCAGCCATAAAAGTCATTCATAAACCTCTTGCAAATAGCAGGGAATTCAACAGGATAACTTACAGAGAGATAAACAAATAGTTTTAACACTTTCCTTTCAGCTTACTCAATTAAAGTTTAAAGGTAAAATAAAGACAGAAAAACAACTTTAAAGAAAAGATGTGGACAAGAATCAATACAAGTTTCACCAAAATAAAGTACAGGTCAGAGTGACTGTCATGTTATTTCTTCAAACTCAACCTTAGCGCCGAGGAAGTGACAGAAACAAGCGGTACCTGTTGGAAGTGTGCGTCTTCTCTAATGCCCCCCGAGTTTCTGACGGGTTTCCTGAAACCGCATTTTTAATGTGTAGTTTCAACTTCACTCCAACGGCGACTAAGTAAGTCCACATTTCGGTTAGCAAACAAAACTGGCAAAACAATGGCGGAGCCAAGTACGGCAAGCGGAAGGTCCACACGTGCTTTGCGATGACGTTGTGTTTTGGTTGTTGTTTCGTTTCGTCATGCCAGGAAGGCGTACTATCAAAATAAAAGTAGCAAATGTGGTTTGAACTTTTCTGGAACGAAACTTGTTACCATTCTATGGTAGAGGATTAGGGCCCCTGAAAAAATAATATAAAGTTAAATGATTTTTAAATTTTATTTCAGTTTGATATCGGAAAAATGTCAGAATTCTGACTTTTTTCAATGAATTCTGACTTTATTCTCAGAATTCTGACTTTTATTTCAGAATTCTCACTTTTTTTCTCATAATTCTGACTTATTTTTCACCATTCTGACTTTAGTCTCAGAGTTCTGATTTTTTTCCTGAGAATTCTGACTTTAATCTCAACATTCTGACTTTTTTTCTCAGAATTCTGACTTTTTTCTCATAATTCTGACTTATTTCTCATAATTCTGACTTTAATCTCAGGATTTTGACTGTTTTCTCAGAGTTCTGACTTTAATCTCAGAATTCTGACTTTTTTTCCATATTAAACTGAAATAAAATTAAAAAATCAATTAAAAATCAAGCATTTCTAAACCCTTTTCCATCTTTTATGTATATATAAAAAGAAGTGGTTTCTGCAGCAGGGCTCCCTTAGGAATAACATTCCAGTAAGTTTGTTTAATAAGTAATACAAAATGTTTCCTCTGTATCGTAACCTGCTCAGATGTGGTCTTAGTCCTATGGCTGTAGAATTTTCTGTGTTTAGTTTATTTTTACTTTAGTTTTGTTTTTGTTGTCTGTGCAAATGATTGGGCTTTAAAAGGCTTTAAAAAAATCTTAACTTTGTATTCGTTATAGCAGTATTGGAAAAACAGGTTTGAAATAAACACTTGTTCTGATAAAAATCCTATATATAAAGATACAAAACAATAAATAATAGTTGTTTTCCTTGTAATCATTTTAGTCTTTGATAGAGTTATAGTTCTTATACAGTAATATACTGTAATTTCATCTATACTTACATACTGTAATTATTGATTTTGTAAATTTTATAATGTAACTAAAAAAAATGAGTTTTGAAAAGTGTTCCTCCTACCTAAATTTATCTTGAATTACTGTATGTTATGTTTATTTTTATCTTACTCTTTGAAACACCAGAATTTGCATATTTTGTTCAATGTTACATCATGTTGTAATATATTAAGTCAAAAGGCAAGTTAAACAGCCAAACTGCTGATTTTAAAAACTATTTTATATACATTTCTATGAATTTCAAAGTGGATAATGAGGCTTTAAATGGCTAAATCCAGGCCAGGTCACTAAAACAAACCTGTAAAGCAATTCTATAGTGATAAAGTGTAATGATTTACAATACGGAGTAATAATTAAAGCAAGATAATAACAGAACAGCAGAACTTTTCAATTTAATCTATCATACATATTGCTTGAATAGACTTGACCTGGAATACCTCCCCCTAACACGCACACACACAAATATTATTTAAGTTGTGAAAAGTGTCCAAGCATTACGAGTCATTTTCAGATAAATATAGAAAACAATGCTATTCTGCCATTTTTCAAAGCAAGGAGCAGTAGCTGATTTTCAGTCCCAGGTCTACTACAATCAGAAGGAGTATGAAAGTCCACTAGAGCCAGATGTGAAGGAAAACAGAAAACTGACAGCAACCAGTGATATAAATTACTGTCAAACTTATAATCCGTGTAATTTATGTAGTTCTTCAGTTTTAGGGCACAAAAGGGAACTCGCAGAACTGCTGTGTGCTTTACGCCTGTCAAAAGTCTGTAAAATAGAACAGATTAATTTACAAAGTCTGGTTTTAGAAAAATCTAGCTGATAGACAACAACATGATTTTAGAGGTAAGAAGTCTTATGCTATGTTCTCTAAAACAAAATTATGAAGGTGCAAGTATATGAAGACATGGGACGAGTCAAAAATTTAACCAGAGTTGAATGAAGAAAACAAAATATAGAGCTTTTTAATGACATTATTTGAATGAATAAAGACATTATGAATCCTTCATGGTTAAAGTAATGTGATGTGGAATAATTGGAGCATATGGGAAAAAAAGGACCTGAATATCCTGTTTCAGAACATTGAAGGAATTACATTTGACAAATTATCTTTCAGACTTCAGGAAGGTGAAGTCAGAGTGCAACAGCTCCAGTGGAATACAAAATGTTTAGCAACTGATGACTGTTGGAAATAGGGGACCTTTTTCATCAGGATGAATGGATGCAGCTACTTGTTTCATACAGCTCGACATTACAGTCGCAATTCTTTTGGTCACTGTTTAGCAGGCCTTAAGAGTGATATGATGCTACACTGTAGAAACCCTGCTTTGTTCAGGTGAAGACAAAATGTGCATTGTATATTATCAGGAATTATTCACCGTCGCAAGAAGAAATGGGGCAATACCATCTAAATGCCTTTTATTTTCCAAACCTGTCTGGGCCATAAGTTATACCACAAGAATGGGGCTTTTTTATAGGTACGGTAACAGAAATATGAATTTTTATATAAAAAGATTATCATAAAGTGTGTACCATTATTAATATCCCACCTACAACATGATGGGACCATTTAGTTGTGTTTAACCCTTTGGAAACTTTGTTTTTTATCCCTTCCCTCCTCTCTGCACTACAAAATGATATGTAACATGTTTTGTCAGCTTACTGTACACAAATCTATCTTGCTTGATATGTTTGTATTTGAGTGTGCTTTCTGGTAATCACTGTTTTCTCTGTAGCTCATTTCTGCTTCTGTAGTGTGAATAGACATAAATACCAACCACACCTCCCTGCAGCATATGTGCTTGACTTGAAAGGGAAAATCTAGTGAAGCGCAAATACTGATCTAAGAGTCCTATTAATGCTTAATGATCTAATAATATTCCCAAGAGAGTGGCAGTCCCAGTTAGCATGTCACTCTCAGCTGGAGAAATATGTTGGTTCCTATTATTTTTGCCTCACTAGACCCCTACTGCTCAGCTTCATCTGCATTAAGGTTTTTAATGTTGATTAGTTTATTTATAGTGGCACAGTTACAATTTTGATCAGATTATGTGGGCATTATAGTTTTGAATATCACCACAATATGGGATTTTATTGATACCTTAGAATTACTTATTCCAGGGCAGGTTATCAATGCATTGTGAGTTTTCTCATAACTATTCATAGCAAAAGGTTCCTTAAAGAAGACTTTTTGCAAAATTAAACCAGGTGATACAAAAACTTTCCCACTTGAGGAGTTCTGGATAGAGCATTTTGACAGAAGAAAACATTTTTTTTAATCTTAAATGCAAAATGTTTAAATTTTGTTTTACAGTGTTGCTATAATTACTGCTCAAGTTGGGTTGCTCTGTCAGTTAAAGGCATGTTTTCAAGCCGGGTATCACTAATCCTCTGAGTAATTGGAGGGGCTACCATCACTAAACTGTGAGCTGGAGATGTCAGTTTTAATCTAAACTTCATGCGTAATAAACATATTTTTATTCCATCATTTCATTTCTATTTTTCTTTTAGATACTGCCATTTTGAAATCTCTCTAAATGCTTTAATGCTTAATATGATTAATATGATGAAATGTTCTGTGAATGAATAAAAAAGAAAAGCAAGAGAATAAAAAAAAAGTGTCAAACTTAGCCCACTGGTGATTTGATTTGTTTTCAGAAGAAGCTGAGTTCACCCCATATGCTACTGTGGGGTCGCTTGGTACCCGCGGGCACCGCGTCAGTGACCCCTGTTTTAGAGTTTCTATGCTGAAGTTGACGATTATTCGATTACTAAAATAGTGTGGAAGATTATTTCAATGATTGATTTATGAGGATTAATCGGAATAATTGTTTCATACCGATACCGTTTCTTTAAACTAAGCAGAGTCTATAAATTTTTACCAGAACTGAGGTGGAAAAGTCTTTATAGAAGTTTAAAATTAGATTGCCTAATCCATTCAAAAGCCAAATTAGATGTGTTTTGACCTTTGTTCCAGTCCTAATGATAATGTGTGGATTACTGGTATGCTTAGAGACCATCAAACCATAAGCCTTAATGAGCTCTCTTCCAGTTCCTTTAAAAAATGGGTCAAATATTCATCCAGAATTTCCCAGAACATCACTGATGGCTGAACAGAACATGTTGTTTTCCTGCAGCCTACTAAGTGATGTTTACTCTATCATTGGTATAAAAAAATATTATATGTCAAATGTATTATACATTGAAACTTCAGATGTATTCTTGTTTTGACCCATTAATCACATCATAAAAGGAAAAACATCTAATAAATCAGTAAAATCCCACATTAATATGATATTCAGGGTATTTATAAGAGTATGTTCAACCCTGAGCAGATCTTCATGTCATCTGAGCATTAATCTATTCATGTGTTTTCGACTTTTGTATGAATGTTACTTCCGTCAAAGGATTTTCTTCTGCCAATTTGCAGGATTTTCAGATGTTTTCTCTGTGAATGCACGCTTGGATTGTTCTGAAAGCTTTTTATATTTTAGGGAATGCAGAGAAGCAATGACGTGTTCAATCAATGAAGGAAATAATGAGACAAAGAGAGATGAGCATCTCTTCGTCTTTTGTTCAGTTTGAAGGAATACTTTCTAAAACAGGTGAAAAATCTTATTCAGAAGGGGCTTAACATGATCAAAAGGCAATTATACTCTTCTTAAGACTTAGGAAATAAAGATTACTTTATGAAGATTTCTTTCTTTTGCCTTAACTATCTGATTACTTTTGAGAAAGATATGTGGCTGAATATAGACAGCTAGTTGTCAGATCTTGATTCAGGAAGATTTGGCTGTCATTCTTCACAGCTTAGCGGGTGTAGCATCTCAGCCAAACATGAAAAAAGGGAACTACAGTCACAACATTTGTTGTTTTTAAACAGAGACAACATCTCACATCATTTCCACAGTCTAAACTAAAACTCACTAATCAGCAAATGCTGCATTAACCCAATCTCTTTTCTGGCTGTGGTTCCTTCACTTCTCTCCTCAGCTTTTTGTCCTTAGATCACCAGCTCCCATGCATTCCAAGTAGTTTTTGAAGTGTATAATACCCTAAATGATGCAACCCGTTCAAGTGCCGTGTCTGCACAATCCTCAGCATGATTGTGGTGATTCACATAGAAATTTTTTGTATCCTAGCAACCTCCAATAAAGCTGCCATTGATTAGGCACTGTTAAGAGCCATCACTAGAGTACTCCACAGCCCCTGGGCTGGCCTTCTTATAACGGATTGATGTGTGTTTACAAGGAATAGGAGACTTCTTGTACTCTGTCATAAACCAGAGTAATGGCAGGTTTTCTTCTCTTAATTGAGAGCTAAAGTGTAGGCCGATGTAGCACCAATCTTACAGACTGATCATTTGTACACTAGTGTGGACAAAATAAACCCAATAATATATCTAAGCTGTGTGGTGATTGCTGAATTACACCATCTGCCTGTCTGTCACACTAAGGGGGTCACATACATGGCAAGATTTCATCATGCGCCTCTGCAGCTGATTGTGCCTTGATTACCAGTGTGCAGAGGAGGAATGATTTTATGGCATTTGGGAGTTAGCTGTGAATTTGTCCCTTTCCAAGCCTCCTTGTAGAGATGTGAACATCATTCAGACAAAATATCCATCCATCCATCCATCCATCCATCCATCCATCCATCCATCCATCCATCCATCCATCCATGAAAGCCAAAAGTAAAACCGTGTGCTTTTTAGTTTTAATATCATTTCCTGGGCAGGGAAATTTCTTAGAAATAGTTTTTTGCATGTTTAATTTCCACTCCTGTGGGAGCTTTGCTTTTAAGTCTCTGCTGAATGAAGGTTATGATTTGTTGCAAGTTAGATCAAAAAGGCTGCTGCTGAACCTCAGGTCTGCTAAGTTGGATCAGCTCCTTTTTTCTGACAGCGTTGTTTTGTGAAAGTCCTAGTTAGGCAGTTGAAGAGACTAAAAACCTGGAACAGATAATTTTAATACATTTCAGCATAGATAAAAAGAAACATGTCAGGGCTTATACTATGTAAGTATCTCTAAAATATGACATAGACATCCCCTTCAAGGTTATAGTTTCATAATACATGTCTGAATGCCTGAAACTGTAGCTCCTACCTTCTGTTCCAAACTCCTACCCCTGAATCTTTTGCAGGGTCAACAGTTAGATCACTAACCAGGGTGGGAAAGGAGCTCAAGACTGCTGTGCTGAATCAAGACAGCCTCCAGCTTTGTCAGCATCATTACATGGCTGACAAACACATGAATGACACCGGATAAATTGGGACTACATCCTTTCAGACAAGAACTACAATAAGCAGAAGTTGCACAGATGTAATGAACAAATAAAGTTGAAAATTCTAAAACCCAAAACATATGAAGATTAGGATAATAGCATGTGTCATACAGAGTACACGTAAAGAAATAATGTATTTTTGTTACATTTTGTGAGGTAAGCCAAGTTTACAGTCTGCCACACAATGGATTGTGGAAAACTGTACAGCTATAGCAGAGGCTAAGAATGTGAGGACATCCCTATGCAAAATGGATTGACACTTATTGTAGACGCCTCATACTTTTCGGTCTTCTTACTGCCAGCAATGTTCAGACAGCACTTATATGAAATGGTAGTATGACATTAATATCAATTCAAATCATACCCTAGTATACATAATCTATCTAAATATTGTGGATGATTTTGGTTGCAATATGATTAGTTATTATTTCAATTGCAATCTAAACAAGAATGATAGAAATAACTAAATTTTTTTTGAATCCCACTTACATTTGTTCATACAATGAACAAAAACAAAAGTATCATTATTTAGTGGGAAATTTGTCTATTACAGTACCAACTAGGAGTAAAGAGTTACTCACAGATTATAAAGTCATAACTCCAAATGAATCAAAAATGAAATTACGTTAAGCAAATGTTCCCAGGGAGACTAACACTTTCCATAGTCTGTCTTAATTGACATACAATTTCTTTTTAATAATATTACATCACAAACTATAATAGAAGAGCTGCTCTTCTCGGTTGTCATGGTTTTGGTTCTGTTTAAGTTTTATATTTGAGTTTTCGTTGGTTTTATTTTCCTTTTATGTTATTCTAGTTATTTCTGATTGTATTTGAGTTCTTAGGTATTTCCTGTTTGTCCTCTGTTGCCCTCCTGTGTCAGTCTCCTTTTCCCTAGCTCCCTTCTAGACTCCTCTGTCCACACCTGCTCCCAATCTGCTGATTAACCTGGTCTTTATTCATGTCTCCCATATATCATTCACTGTTTGCTGGTTCATCATAATTTCTTTCCCTTCAAGTGCGTTTTCTGGTTCTCAGTGTTTTTGTGTATTCTGAGGATTCTGTTAAACTTTTTGGATATTAAATCTGTGAGTAATAACCTCCAGCTTCAGTCTCTACATTTGGGTCCTCCTCTCAAACGCCCACCTGACCTGATATCACTAGCTATAAATACAAACACATTATTTTATTTTTATTACAACATGGATGACTTACAGCAGCATGGCAGATGTTTCGTGTTATCGTAAATTGTTCTACCAAAGTCTCACAATATTTCTGAATGCAACTGATGCATTTTTTGAGAGGTGAAGAATCTGTAAATAATCCATGTGATGTAGCTGAACATTTTAATAATTTCCTTATTTCATTCCAGTTTGTGATGGAAATCCATTGGATTTTATCAAAGGCTCTTCTGCTCTTATGGCCACATCATTTCAGTATCTCTTGTCAAATGGGTAAAACATGCCATCGTACAACCACTTTGGTATACTTTTTCTCTGTCTCTTCAAACAGGGATTGTGCTGGAAGATTTAAAAATTAGTTATTCCTCTGTACAAAATTGATAATCTGTCCCACTTTACCAGCTATAGACACATACCTCATTTACGATCCTGTTCAAAAATATTAGGAAAAATAGTTTTAAAAAGCGTTTTTTAATAAGACTCTCATACAATCTCCAATATTTATTGGACCATGAGTCTGGAATAAAGTCTTTCTATCCAATATTGTGTTCGCAAAAATCACTATTGGATCACTATTATTCCGATTTTTTTTTTTTTTATTTTAAATTCTTTTAATTGTGTTTTTGATGTAGTCATTTGTGCAAAACATACTTAAAACTTACGAACTGAGGCCAGGTTTTATAGACAACTCTAAATACACTGATTCTGTTGAAAAAAGAGTGGTAAAAAACAAGCAGTAATACCCAAATAAAAACTGATAGTTTAAGTTAGTGTCCACAGACTATTTTCATGGGTGAGTCATTTGACTTCAAAATGTATATTAATCCAAGTGCTATATTTAAAGCTACAGTGTGTAATAATTACAGGGATATACAGTCAGAAATGTAATATATTATACATAACTATGTTATTTATCATCATCTACGAGCTCAGCCTCTTAACCTTAATATTTGCGTTGCCTTAGAATTCGTTATTTATAATTACATAGGAGCGGGTCTCGCAGCCATGGAGGCAGACATCTTTGCGCTACGGCAGCGCAGAGCCAACAAACTAGCGATTGCGAGATCGCCCATTACGCTCGAAAGTAACTACGGCAAGTTGAGAGAGATGAACTGAGACGGTACTGAACAATAGATGGCAGTATTATGCCTGAGAATACTATCTGTAAAATTATCTATGTAAACAAACCTCATCACTTGAGAAGGTTGGTGATGCGGACGTCGTGGAAGACATTTTGTCCCTTAACGCTCGCCGTACTGTTGGGGGGGAGAAGTGGTGGGGGGGAGATGTTCATGTTGCTGCGGTCTGGACGTTAGATGTCGCTAAAAATTACACACTGTAGCTTTAAGACTTTGTTTTATAATAACCTCAATATTTCCAGGGTGTCCAAAAAGTGAAGAACTCTCAGCAAGGAGCCATGGATTCAGGCTTGAACCCAGAGAAAGTGGATCAAGAAATAAAAGTTCAGCACAAGATGTCCTAATTTAACTCAGAAAGCTATGGAGCAAGCCAAGTATTTGCCTGAGATTATAAAAACATGATAGCCACTATTTAAAATGCACTTTAATGAGTGCATTAAATCTCCCTTTTGGATTACAGACACAAAACATCTTAGTTAAATGAAAAACACATGCAGCTAAAAGCAATAACTTGAAATAGTGAGCTGGGCAGCCCAAAAGATAAAGATTTCATGTCATTTTCTCTGAAAACAAAGGCCTCGGCCTTATGATTATTTCATTTTCTCATGACACTGAAAGGAGAGAGGGCGACTCTTATGGTGGATTTTTTCAAATGCCTGAAATACAAGCCTTTGATAAGAACACAAAAGCTAGAAGAAATGACAAATCAAACCTTTATATTAAACTCATTGTAAGGCCACAATCCCAGAGAAGAGATAAGACGTACATATGGTTTATTGCAGCTTAGAGTTTGCATGCGTTCATATTGCACTCTGCATCAAAAGTACTTTAATACTTTAGAAGCTTATTTCTGACTCTATAATTGTAATAAAATGTGTTGTAAATGAACTCATAGCTATCACTAAACAGTTTTATACTGTCATGTTTGGTTTCAGGTTCCTAACCCACGTGCAGAACACTCATCAGACAGGGAAAAAGTTCAAAGATTTATTTAGAGTTTGTACAATAAAACAGGTCAGGGAGTTATCAGGTCCTGGACAGGTCACGACTGGGTTCACTGTTCTGGAGTTTGAGCAGAGCGGCAGAGGGGGGGAACCAGCAGCCTCCAGAGGCTGTCAGCAGGCTGAGGGCTTGGTGGAGTGTTTTCAGATCACAGGTTTGAGTTTTCCTTCCAGATTCTTCAGAGAGCAGGCAGGCAGGTCCTTGACAGGTTTGATTCTCCAGGGTTCTTCAGAGATCAGACAGACAGATTTCCAACAGAGAAACTCTTCAGGGTTTCTGGTTTCAGACAGGTTCAACCATAACTGGCAAACACTCTGGCACTGGAGTGATGTCCTCTGCCTCCTTATATACTGGTCTCCTGATGAGCAAATGAGCAACAGGTGGTGGCAATCAGCTCCGGCTCCAGGAGATCCAGTGCGCCCTCTGGTGAGGAAGTGGACAGACCTCCAGATCCTGACATATACTAGTGATTTAGCTTTTTCCATATAACTTAGCAATCACAGTTATTCATTACTTGCCTTCAGTTCTTGGTCATTAACTCACATTTTTTATAGGATGAACATATATCAGAGTAGAAGATATTGGTGAATTAAAAGTTTACTTTTAATCTGAATTTCTTGTGTCCTGCACCTCTTTGTTCATTTTCACTGCTAAGCAGCTGTTCATTCACTGTCGGAAAGCTGCAATGAAATTTCGTTTTGCATACACTCTGTGTATACCAAATGACAATAACATCCTTCTAAGTCTTTGTGTGAGTCAAAAAATGAATCCATTAGCAGGACTCTGGAGATGATGGCTAGATCCATAAAAAACAGCTCCTGACTCCTGTTCCTAGCCCATATCCCTTTTTCCTTTCACAGGGTAAACATTAAGAACCTTGTAGAGGGTAGGAAATGAGCTGTGCTTAATTGGGACAGCCTTCGGCCTTACACACTTCAATATGAGACGGATATGCACAAGAAAACTGCCTGTCAAATTGGGACTAAAGCTTTGTCGAAAATAACTACAAAAGAAAAAAGTAAAAAAAATGTAGAGAACTACAGAAATTCTCCGTTATACAACTTAAAACATTTGAAGGTGTGTACATTACCACATTAATGGTAATGTACAGCACCCCTCCTGAGTGGGGTCGCGAGGGGTGCTGTTGCCTATCTCCAGTTGTCTACGGGCAAGAAGCGGGGTACATCCTGGACAGGTTGCCAGTCCATCGCAGGGCAACACAGTGACAAACAACCATTCACACACACCTAAGGAAAATTTAGAGAAGCCAATTAACCTAACAGTCATGTTTTTGGACTGTGGGAGGAAGCTGGAGTACCCGGAGAGAACCCACGCATGCTCAGGGAGAACATGCAAACTCAATGCAGAAAGATCCCGGGCCAGGAATCGAACCCACAACCTTCTTGCTGCAAGATAGCAGTGCTCGCCACTGAGCAGCCCACACATGTTAATAAAAAATTTCGTTTTGTTAAACTTTGTGAGGTGGGCTGTGAATGTATGTTCTCTCACGCAAAGGATTTGCGGAAACTATATCTTCTAGAAGTGGCTAGAAACATCAGGTGGTTCCTATGCTAACTGCTTTAGCGCTAGAAATTATTTCCTGGTCCTAGCACCTTCCTAACTACTAGCACTATTCGGTTGCTTGTATAATTCAATTCAAATTAAAAAGTATTTTCTTAATCCAAAAGGAAAATGAAATGACAGATGGCGCCTACTGACACACTTAGGCCGTGGCTAAAGTGATTTGAGGTTTTCAAATTAACCCATTGAGTGCATGCTGAGGAGGTAATTCAGCAATTTGATTCATGTGTGGAGTCCAACTGAGGAAACAAAATCTTCTTTGTGCTGAGATAATACACAGCAAAAAGCTCCAGTGGAGATGAGCTCAGATAATATCAAAGTACAACATAGTTTTACTTTAATATTATTTATACTTAATTTTTGTATTAAGTATATATTGTATGCACCTTCTGGCTTATATACCTTCAGTTAGACAGTGTATCTATAATACCACCCATCACATATCACACCTAATACTTTCTTTTAGAACATAGTCGTTGCCACGGAGTCACGTCAGGTTTGCAAGTGAACAAACAGCACTCTAGCAACAAATAATTGTCAGTAGAAAACTGCCTCTGGGAGATTCTGCTGCACAGAATGCTGTTGAAATTGAAAAGTGTCTCTCACAAATCACTTTGAGAAATATGTTCATTCCTGACAGACAAAGAAAATGTGATTACAGTTTCCTGCTCATACTTGGTATTAGATATCTGTGTAGAACAAAATATATTGTTTTGTTGTTTTCGGGTTTTCTTGGTGGGGCATCCAGCAATACAAAAGTATTTTAGTCTCAAACATTACTTAATAAAATTCTGAAAATGTTCCCTGTGAGTGTTTTTTTATCCTACTCTTTTAAGAATAAGTGTTGATAGTTCCTTAGTTCCTTAGTTAAGTTCATCTGAAGGCAAAATCAAAATTATAAGTGCCACCCACACAATCTTAAGATGTTTCTACTAAATCTAAAATATTCAAGAAGACAGAACAAAACCACTCTTAATAAAAACGGGGCTGCACAGTGAAGCAGTCGGTAGCACCATGTATTTGTTACAAGGTAACAAATACACACACCCCCCACACACAGTCACGTTTCCCTATCCTTGTATGGAGCTTCCATTGGCTTCCATTCATTTTTAATCCATTTCTACAGCCTTATCAAGACCCCCACCTAAACCTCACCATTGTGGGCAAAAACAGGAAGGTCTGTGACAGACCCCATACATTTGGTAGTTATTTCATGAAATATACAACAATTATAAAAAGGCTTAGTGATTGAGAGATTGTTTTGTTTTATTTTTCACGTTGTTTGAATCATATTAAGTTGACTTATATCTAAAGGTTATAGACGTTAACATTTTGTTTACATGATCAAAGATGAGTAGAGCGAACTAAACATAATTTTCTCCTGCCATGCTCTGCTAATGTCTATGGCAATGCTAGTGAGAGCAGCTAACTACCCTCAAACTAATTGAGCTCCATGATTCGCCATTACTCTTTTAAATGTTGCCTATTGTCTTAAATGGAGTTGTCAGAACTCTCCTACCTTTATAGCCTAGCCATTGAATTAGAGAATTCTGAAAACTTTATTGGCCACAATTGGCGAAAATATCAATAGCAACGGTGATGCAAGGAGCTTCAGTAGTTTGAGGGAAGTTAGCTGTGTATTCATTGCTACTCACGCAGATTAAAGTAGTCGTCATCGCCATTCCTAAGAACAGGAAATTAGTTTGAATCATTCATATGCAAACTTTTAAGAAAACCTGGCTTTAAAGGCCATTCCACCCACACCATATCCACATTTGAATCCAGCTGCTGGTCCAAATGTTGGCTTCGCGTTCTTCTGCCTTAGCGTAGTAGTGGTGCGTTTTTTTTAACAGAATGAGTGAGCATGACATGATTGCAATGCTGCTATCATTCACAAACAGAAATAATCGATAACACATTTGAAAATACATCCGAAAATTAAATGTAAAAGAGTATTTATTGTGCTATCTGTATTAAAGATATGTTGTTGGTTTTTAAAAAAAATATATGTTTATTAAGTTGCAACATACAAAAATCACACATCTGAGTATAAAGCGTACATATATTAAAAAAATTACGGTCTAAGAAAAAAAAAATACTATTACCAATACAACAATAGTAATGATACAAAACAAAACAAAAAACAACCTTCAATAACAGAGGGAAAGAGAAGAGAGAAAGACAGGAAAAGAAAAAACAAAACATTAAAATAAATAAATAAATAAAATGGAAACAAGCCCCAAACAAGTTATCTAAGTAACAGTTACACTGGACTGATTACCATTTACTCTTTAGGATAGTACTAAAGATGTGTTTTAGACTTAGCTTTTAACATGCCAGCGTAAAATCTCAGTCTTATGTGTCACTGCAATCACAAAACAGGCTTAAATTGGAGTCAGCCAGTAAAACTGAGCAAAAGTCAGGTTGGTTGCCTCCAATTAAAGGCCTGTTTTTACATTTTTAAGTTAAACAGCTAGATTTGGAATTTAACAGATATTCAAATTACTTATTTAAATCATACCAAAGGGAATTGTTACATAGAGTGCCAATATAGTTTACATGCCTTAACATTTTTAGAACATTTTGAAAACAGTAACTGTCATGATCTGGCCTGTTTGCTCTCCCCTAATTAGTAATTCCTCTCACCTGCCCTCTTCCTTCCCAGCCTCAATTATAATTTATTCCTCTCACCTGTTTCCTCTGGTTTATATTCAGTTCAGCCTGAGCATTCAGTGCCAGATCATTGCTTGTCTTTCTGTCAGTCTTTCTGTTCAGTTTTTATTTGGTTCATGTCCTGGATCCTAGCTGCCAGTGGAAAGAGGGTTTTAGTGTTTGTCTCGTCTCCTGATCGTCCACTGTTCCTCCCCCGCGGAGTCCTCTGGGTTTTTGGCTCATTATGGGGGGAGGTTCAGTTTTTATCAAAGTAAGCCTGGCTCCAGGGTGGAGACCAGTTTAAAGTCCTGCTTCAGGTTCCGGTTCCTACGTCCTGTCTTGGCTACCCTCTTCCACTGTGCCTGCCTGTCTGCACCTGATCCTGTCTGCTCCTGTGCGTGACCACCTGGTCATGCTTCTGGTCCCAGTCTGACTTTGAACCCTCCTGGAAGCCTGTGCATGTCTGGAAGTCTGGATCCTGCCACCTGTCTCTGTTCCTGCCTGATCTGGACCCTGCCTGTTCCTGTCTGTTCTGGATCCCTCACTAGGATCAGCTTCCAGCATCACCCCTGGGACTGCAGCACTGGGGACACTCGTGGTCTGGACTGTTAAACCAGTGTCTGAGATTGGGCGGTGCCCCGCCCCCCCGCCTGCAGTGTCTGCGAGCCACAGCTGCGCTTTTGTTTTGTTTTTATTTTATTAAATCTTTTGAACTTTCCTACTGACTGTCTCTCCTGAATACTGGGTCCATCTGTCCTCGATTCTTGACAGTAACAAACTTTTTACTTTACGATAAAATAAAGCTGTATTTCTTTTATATACAAGAGTTAAGTAGGGAGATACAATTCAAAATAGTTTTAAAAAACATTTTTACAAGTAAATGGGAAATATTACGAAAGACATTTATATTCACCCCATTTACATTAATTCCCCTTAAGTCATTTCTTAGGTAGCAATATTTGTGTATTCAATTAATTCCAAATGCATTTAGTTATATAATCCTTTATCAAACACATTTTAGCTTTATAAAGGAGTTTCTGTTAGCATTCTTTCCTTATTGCAAGAAGGCCCTTTGTTAAATTAATGACCTGGGCTGTGTCTAAATAAAACTTATATACTTTCCACATATGATTCTCTTTGGAATCATCCCACAGTCAAAAACACAACCTTGGACTTTCTAAATGTGTACTTTGGTATGAGTATATCTGAGAATCTTGTCCCTTGATGGATTGATGATCTGTCTGTGCTGTTGCCAGCCTCATGTCTGTTGTGTATAGACATCAGCCCTAGTAGATATGCTAGTTGATGAGCTCTAAAGGCATCAATAGTTGACTCTACAAAGTGTTAACTAAGTGAAGATTGTTTTAAATAGTTTCATGTGGAAAGGATTTTACTTGTATTGTATACTTTGCATTGGTCTATCAGACAAAACCTTAATGAAATATGCTGGAGTTTGTCACAAAATGTGAAAAACCTCAATGTAAATAGGTAGCCTACTTATAGAATAGAAAATCCCTTTATTATTGAGTTCAGACTGAAACTACAGAGTGTCTTAGATCCAACCAAACCTGACTCTACTTTGTCTTTTATCTCTCCTCTGCACAAAAAGCATTAGGATATATTTAAATGTCCATTTAAGCCAAGTAAAAAATGCAGTAATATGTTTGTTGTTGTTTTTTTTAGCTAAAATTGTGAACATACCTTTCATTGTCAGATCGTTCTGCAAGTTTTTGAGCCACCTTAAATGCACAAATTCATATCTTAAATAATTTAGATGAAAAGGGTCAATGCCATCTGCACCACGGGATGTCAAAGCATGTCATGTCAGCAGTCTGCACATCATTCAACTGCCTGACTGATCCTGCACTTGTAGGCTCTGGGACCTCGTCCTGCATTGCATGTGATTGAGGCATGTCATCTCTACTTGATCTCTCATTTTCACAGTCATTACAGTCATCAGGTCCTTTGAGAACTTCGTTTCTTCGGAAATGTTGCCAGTAAGTTAATTTCAGTGTTAAGTCACATTTTTAACTCATAGTTCTGTGAAAATAATTCAAAAATTATTGGCCAGCAATAGATTATTCCTCCTTTTTTTTCCAAGTCCATCATTATCTGATTATGTCCTCTGTTTTATCAGTTCGCTGAACAGCTTATCAAATATTTATACAAGCCTCAGTGGCAGAAATAATCTGCTGTTGCAGAGCTATTTTATTTTCATTGATGAAAATATCCATTCAAAGCTCACAATTCTTTATTCCAAATTACTTTAAGAGCTTTTACAAAGATCGCTTCCCTTGCTAAACCAGCTCTAAGCCTACAAAGTGAAACCGTTTAAACAATCCAATCTTACAATCATTGCCTCTGGATTACAGATAAAACTCACTCTCATTCATTAAGCCCTGTGATCGTGGAAAATTACATAGTGAAGAAATGGGGGAACAAGTGAGCTGATTATTCAACAAGATAACTTCACTTGGAAGGTCCAACCATGAAGGTTAAGTTATTAAAGTGCAGGAAAGCCTTGCAAGTATGGCAGTTTGTTTTTGCTCAGGTTCTCCTTGTATAACTTAATTGCTATACAAATATACAGCTCTTTCTCTAAGTATTCAAACCCTCTGATATCTAGAACTTTGAGACTAAAGGTTTTTGTTCTGATTTTAAGTATAAAATAACACAAAGATGCAAAACTGTGAAGATGAAGGAAAATTACATGGCAGAATGTTTAACACATGAAAGAGATTTGATTTTATTATGTTCTAAAATTGGAAACCTAAGCTGGCAGACAAATTTATACCATTGTCATGATCTCAGCCACTTTATTCACCTGCTGTACTCTCCCCTCTCTCTAATTATCATTTATCTTATTCACCTGCTTCCTCTGTTATATATATGCTTTAGCCCAGCTATCAGGGCCGGATCATTTGTGTATTCTTAGTTTATTTGTGTTAGTTATTCGTGTTTGTTTCACGAGTTTTAGTTAAGTTACTGGTTCATGTCCTGAATCTAGAAGGCCAGTGGTTTGAGAGGGTTTGATTTTTGTCTCCTGGTTGTGTCCCGGCTCTTTTGCGCTGAGCCCTCAGGGTTTTGGGTCAGCATGTGGGGGGAGCACGGTTTCTGGTCCTTCTCTGCTGAGTCCTCAGGGTTTTGGCTCGGAACGCAGGGAAGTTCAGTTTTAATTCCGGTAAGCCTTGCTCCAAGGTGGAGACCAGTTTAAAGTTCGGTACTTATCCTGGAACCACTTTTGTCTATTTTCTTCTCTACCACCAAGCCTGCCCGTCTTGATCTGTGCGTGTCTGTAAAGGGGGACACATCTGGACCCGTCTGCATCTGAACCTGCCTTCGCGCTCTAAGGATTCCTCTAAGCCTGGATCCTTCTGTTCCTGCTTGGATCAGAACCTCTAATCAAGTTGAGAACTCCTAGATTCCTGTACTGTTCCTTCCTGATCTGTTTTGCCCTGACCTGGATCGGCTTCCGTTCTGTTCTTTTTCCTGTTTAGTGCAATTGCACCTGCCCGGATAGAAGCGGAGAAAAAAATAGCACGACTTCGTATTTTGACAGTGAAGGATGGAGAAAACATATGTGTATGGTGCGTTCGAAGGAGTAGCGGTGGATACAGAACAGTTCTCATTGATTAAAATGAGTATGCATTTGCTCCGCACAACAAACTGTAGCAGAGCAGGCGGAAACGGAGGATGTGAGATTTGGGGGTACGACATCCTTATATATTTAGGAGTACTTTCTTATGATTGGCTTATACAAAGGAGCCTTGTGATTGGTGGAAAACCATTCCCTGCTTAACAAAAAATGCATTTATGTATTGAGGCACGTCAGGGCAGCCTCAAAAATCCACACACAAATGCAGGGAACTTAAAAGACCACTGGTACTTTGTAATTTAATTTGTAATTGTTTTTGGACTAGAAATATTTTGGTGAATCTCGTTCTGTGCGTTTGTGGATCTTGTACTGTGTGTGGGGGGATTTTTTTGTTCCTGTGTGAATCACAGTAACAAGGTAACGCTGTTACTATGGTAACAAACACAGAGGCTGAGTAACCTTGAGCACTTCATAACATGGAAACCTCAGAGTTTACCTGATTTTATTGATAACAAACTTAAGAGCTTGTTAACCAGAGTTAACAAACTTAGAGGTTTAATTAAAAATTGCTTCATGGAACAAACCCCTGCAGGCTACGATATAGCTGGCACAGTAAAACCAGATCTGACATCTTGCAACTACGCTCTGCCTCCAGATTGTATACTTCCCACTTTAACAGACAAAGCTGGGTTTAAAAAACTTGTGGAAAGTAGTTTTAGTAAGTAATAAAACATAAGAGTTCCTTGGCACCCAGACCACAATAGTTTAAGAAAAACCACAGGTCCTTTTTTTAAAAACGTGTTGGGTGAAATGCTTTACTAATAACTAGGTTGTATTTATGGAAATGTATTGTCCAAATTCTTGTGTCATGTGATCAAAGGAGTGTATTTTATTTGGCTTAAACCTGCTTGACTGAAACTGCTGCCGATTGTTGTGGCTTCAATCATTAAAAGTGCAACACATTTTTACATTTGAATTTTTGTAAGTGAAATTTCTTTCATAAAAAAGCTAAGATGATTAGGCTTTTTCGTTTAAATCCTTCAATACTACAAACTGATAAATCAGTTATATCTGCATGTCATGTCATATTTGTAAAGAATTATCCACTAATTTCCATTGGCTTAGAAAACTCCCAAAGAAAAAAGAAAAGTTTTGTGGCTTTCATGGTGATGAGGCAATTTCTTTCCACTGCTTGGTACTAGATGTACTTTTGAAATAAATGAAAAACTATTTAAAGCTAGAGCTTTTTGTATTTTTCAAAGCCTCATATGTTGTGTGTAGTGTCATTTAAGTCAATATAATTGATAGGGGTTATTTTCACTTTTCTTTTCTTGGAGCTTTATTTTTCCTCTGAGTTTAAACTCACCTGGGCTTAGAGATTTGTCAGAGCTGACCTGAGAAGACCAACATTTCCACTGCCTTAGGCTTTATACATAAACCTTTGTCCTACTGACAGCATCTGAATAGCAAAGACATTAGAGGCATTTATCATCCATCCTGGCCAAATGGGTTCAGTACTTCACAGTAAGTGTTTGGTAGGTACTTCCAATTACCAAAGACACTGTGTTGACCCTCAAGGGCAGGACATGAGGAACGATACAGATGTAAGGAGGTTTTATTCAGTTCAATCAATATGCTTTTTATAGACGATGTGTTTCTGTCAGAAGAACAGTAGAAGGAGCCCTACCCTCTGCACAATGGCAGTGTGTGAATCATAAGAGTGTTATATGTGGATCAGACCACAGGATTTGTTTCTGTTTCTATTCATACCTTCATAACACATTTTCATTTCAGTTCCTTATAGAATTTTTCTATTACTTTCCACAGTGTCCCATTGCTGCTTGAAATATCTGTATGTTGCACCCACTTAGCTCTATTAATGACCCTGGGTGCAGGTAAACTTTGGATACACGTGTTGCTGTAATTAGCATCCCACAGGTTATTACGGATGTGTTTTGATTGGATTATGGACTGTTGCCAGACGTATTGTCTGGGAGGCCGACTTTTGAGCTCTTTAGAGCAAAGCACAGGACTCAAGGGTGTCCAGATTAAGACTTGTATACGAAAGCTTTTTTCCTGATAATATTGATGCTAAAGGCTTAGAGCTAAGGAAATACAAACTTGATTAAAGAAAAATATATACATTTCACAAGATAAACACATAAAAGATTGTTTATTATATAAAAGCTTTTTTTATTACAAAAATAATCAATTGAAAATTGTCTTAAATAATAAAATTTTAATAAACCGAACTTTATTGTTCTTACATTGGAGAAATTTACCTCTACATTCGACTAATCCCCTTGTGGAGCAGTGGGCTGCCATCGTGGGGCACCCGGGGAGCAGTGTGGAGTTAAGGGTCTTGCTCAGAGACCCAGAGTGGCAGTCAATGGGAGTGAGATTCAAACTCAGAACTCAGGATTCCAAGCTCTATGCCTTAACCACCAGCCCACCATCCCCCTAAGTAAAATGTCCAATTAACGGCAACTTCAATGACACTCAATAATAATGCTGTTTGGGGACAAAAGGCATCTTCTCAAGACCCGATTCACTTTTGCAGGGATTCTCAAAACAGCCACATCAGAAAAAAATATGAATGATCTAATCTCATCCGTCTCACTGCCTAAGGTTAAGTGGATCTGGTGGCTCTCAGAACCCACAAAGCCTACAAAATAGAATATGCAACATTTTTTTTTTTACAGATTTTCGGGAATCCTTTTGAGGAACAAAGACTGGAACCATAAAGGAAAAAATGCCAAAGGCCTCCCGACTGTCAGGGTTGGTGGATGTTGTTGTGGACCCAAACGCAGAGTAGAAGACGCAGAGATAGTTTTTAAAGTTTTAATGGTTAAGTAGATGGTAAATAAACATAAATCCGGAAATAATTGGCTGGGAACTCAGGAACCAAAAACTACAGAAGTTCAGGTGAAACACACGAGAAGAAATGAAGAGAATCCAGCACTGAGGAAATGCAGAGGAGTACATATGGGAGACAGAACCAAGAGTGGAGTAATCAGTTAATTGGGAACAGGTGTGGACAGAAGCAGCTAGAAAGGAGCTAAGGAGAAAGAAAGCAAAGGGGCACCTAGAGGCAAGGAAGATTAACCAGGGAAAACATGGTTTAACTAGAACTGGAAAATAAATTAAATAAGGATAAAGGTGAATAAAACTATGACTACAAAATAAGGAATAACCAAGGGGAAAATAAGAGAATAAGAGAAGAACCTGGAGATAACCTAAGCCATTGAAACATAACCTAAGCATAAGAGAAAATAATTTCCTCTCTTATCCCTCTCTGCCACTAACTCCGTCTGCAGGCCCCCTATGATTCTGATCCAGCAGTTAGCCTCTAGATGCTAGGCTTGGCATGTCGTCTCTCCCTGGGGGGCTTCTTCCATTTCCCATCTTCCCCGTCATGGTAAACCACAGCTACTCTGCCCTTCCTTCAGACCTCTCTCTGCCTGGCAGACAAATTCGATCTTGTGCAGTTCTGCTTCAATCCTTTGCAGTCAGCCTCTAGCTAACCTGGGCTAGCTATAGCCTCTTCCAGTCATGTCCTGTTTGCCAGCAGGCCTCTCAGAGCTACCACTGTGCTATCAGCGGCAGACTGGGACCTCTGCCGCTCTCACGCTAATTCCCTGCTGCTTCTGCCTGAGCTCAGGAACGTCATCTCACCTTGTCTCTTTTGTCCAGGTGTATTGTCCCCCCTGCTCTGGGCACCCTGACCAAATAAACATGGGCAGAGGGCAGAAGAAAGATGAAAACGAAAAAATGAAACAAAAATGCATCAATCAGTGCTCCCCATAATAACTGGGCAGCTGCCAGTCGTGACAAGTGTAAATCTAGTTTACAAAGATAATTTTATAAATATTTTATTAGTCTGTATAGGATTGTGTATATACGCTTAACTTGCTGCAGTCACATTGTAATGGTGATCTCTACAGCCACTAGTTTGTCAGCTCTGGACTGCCATGGTGCAAAAGATGTCTGCCTCCACAAATGCGAACTGACTCATACGTAATTAAAAAAAGCTATTTCTAAGGCAAGGCAAACAAAAATATTGAGACTTTCAGTTCATTGGGGATAATAGATAACATACATATGGGTAATATATATTACATTTTATATCAGTAAATACCTGGCATTATTAAACATTGTACCTTTAAATATTAGTTAAGGTATTTACAGTTTAGAAATTTTCCTTGGGGATTAAGTTGTACCTTAAGTACTTTTGGTTTTGCCTCAAGCCTGCTCTAGGCTTTGCTCTTTGGGTTTGACCACATTAGTTCATTTTTTGATAAAATAATTAATATGTTTTGTGCCGCTCTCTTGTTTTATTCTTTTGTCACCTTTGTTCAAAAGTGTTTTATTTCTTTTATGTCTGGTTTTATTTGTTAGATCTTTTCAAACAGTTTTGCTCTAACTCTGTCTTATGAACTGCTGCCTTTTGTTGTTGGTAACTAATCATCCAAGTCAGTTCACCTGTTTTCAGCCTTTGATTAGCTCATGTCCTAACACTTAAAAAGATTTCTGTTTTTTTTTTTTTTTTTTTTACACCTCATGGGTGGACATTGGTTCCTTGCCTCTGTACCACTCATGAAATGTCAGTTTTGAGACCACTTCAGTTTGTAAATTTTCTTTTTTTTGTATCCTCTCTTTCTCTCTCTAATAAAATAACCAAAAAATTTGTATTCTATCTTATTTTTTGCTACCAACTCTGTGATATGCTGTTTATCCACAAGAGATTCTCTTTTCTGGATATAAATTACTGGCCACTGCTTTTACAGCTGCACAAAAAAAAAAAAAGAAAATAAACTAGGCTGCCCCTTTTGGGATTTGCAGTAAAGTTTTAAGACATTTAATAGATATCATCAATTCTAAAGTTAAGAGATAAAACCATTGAGACTATCTGATGTGCAACAAAGCCAGTAAATATCTTCACAGCTACATGGATAAAGAGCTCCTATGATTGTGTTCTTAATTAGAAACATTTAGGGAGAACTAATTAGACTACACCTCTGGTAATGCTGAGAAGTAGAGGTATAGAAACCGAATTATTAAGACTATGGATGCGCCAAATGGAAATTTGCAATGACAATATCTGAAACCAATATTGCTGCTATGTCTTATAACCAATATTTACTGATTTCATATATCTCACTACCGTTTGTACACCATGAAAAACTAGCCACAGCCCTAACATTGCTTTGTTGCTTCTTTTAAACCCCCACACTCCTGAGCTTCATCATAACTCAGAATGTTTCTTTTCCTTAAAATATGGACTGGAAGAGAAATTGATTCATTTAACTGGCCTAAGGAAAATAGCAGATTTTGACAAGAGGAATTTGTAGATATAGTTTTATTCAAAGCTAACACTTTTACTCAGTATAACTGAGTGGTTGTGTATTGCAATTTAAGCATTTAAATCTAGACTTAGGTAGTGAAAATCTGAAAAAAGTTTTTTTTTATGTTGAAGCAACTGAAAAGAAAACATAGCAAAACTGGAAGGCATTCCAGTGTTTCTCTGTTTTAATTTATTCAAAGTAGCTGCGTAAAATCTGTTAGAATATGTATAAATGCCTGATTGTTATAAAATGGAAACAATTAACTTAGAAAGGCTAAAAAGTGGATAATTGGGATCCAAACTTTGCATATCTATAACTCAAACAAATGTGTCTTTTGCCAGTTAAGGCTTGGTGACAGAAACTTTGCCCAATATATTCTACAGTAGCTTCCCAATTAACAGATCAAGGCTACACCCAGCTGGTATATAAGTGGTATGGTGGAAGGAAACAGTATTTTACTGGGCATTAAACACAGCGTCTTTATTCCTCTCATCCTAAACCAAAAAAACAAACAAACACGCTGTTAGTATGTAACCTCAGAGCAGAAATATGCTTCATCATTGCTGTAGACTATCAAGGCCATAGAAGCTGGCTGGGATGTAATTTATCATAGAAATGTGCTTTTGGACTTCCTAGCTAAGTACTTTGATGAGAGAAATGCAGCAAAGATATTGGTCTTGAAAGCAATTTTAGGTACAGTTTCTTTAGTTTTTGTTTTTAGTGACTGTATGTGGACACCATTTGTTGACAACTCTTATAAAGGATGTCTAAAAAGCCTTAGATGTCGTAAAATAATCATGCTGTCATATGAGCTAGCATTAAGAGGAAAAAAAAAGAGAGAAAAAAGCACATTTTCAGCGTAAAAACATTTACTCGGTGGAGGAAAAACATTTAAATATATGTTTTTAATCAAAATAGGTGATATGAAAATTAGAGGATGCCCTGCTTGCCAAAGTTTGTTGTTGGATTGATCCCAAACACAGGCAAGATAGAAGATAAACAGAATAACTTTGAACCCCGAGGTGCATCTACCTCAAGCAAGTTATCTCTTTATAGGTATGTAGTTTTTATTAAACTTCTGCCTCATCTTTTCGTCCTTCTGCTGTACAATTTTATACATCTTTACCTTAAAAAATTTATCGAATGTGGCAAAACATTATTAAACAGCAACTGTGGTTTTTCACTATTTTGTTACAAAATTATATTAATCCCAGTTTTTAATTTTTTCAAATATCATTAGGGAATCCTGTATCAAAAAAATTCAAAAGTAATGCACGTCTTCCAAATTTTTCCTTGTGATGTGTTGCGTAATTTGTGTTAAATTTATATATTTTAGAATCCCTCCTTCATGTAGTTGATTCTTATGTGGCCAAGAAGATTATAAAGTTGTGTGTATATCCTTTTAATGCCAAATGCACACTTTGGATGGTGCAACAAATAGTGTCTTTGCTAAGACAGTATTTAAGACACATCTATCTGGGCCAGATAGATGATGGAATGTCTCAGATTTTCCCACCCCCTGCGAATGATCCCAAGAAGAGGAAGTCATTGGTTTCAGGCAGCCGGTTTGGTTGGGAGAGGGCTAGCTGCACAGAATAAATTACTGTGGTACATGATGAGTTCATGAAATTGAGTTGTGGCTTAATTTGGCTCGGGTATCTGGAAAATCCAGACTTAAATCCCTATCTTGGTTTTGTGAAATAGGGCTCTAGTTCTGAAGGACAGAGGAATACAGTACAGCAGGACGTATCTCAGTGAAATAAAAATAACCAACTGTAAGGGGGAGTCACAAAATTAGAAATAAAAGATACAGCAGAAGAAAAGCAAATATACTTGAAAGAGGAATTAGTGGAACAGGTGAGCCTAATTTCCTGAATGTGCTGCAGTTGAGCGAGAGCCTGAAGTAAAGGCAAATGAGGTAAATAGCTGATTGACAAGGGAACACAGGTGTACATTAGGCTACAAAGGAAAACACAGAGCTAAGTGATAGAAAGGAGCTATTAAGAACTTAACTAAAACTAACTAAACTCAAGCAGTGCCCCATGAATCACCTCATGCTCTCATGTGCATTTCCCTTTTGGTACGTAACTGGAAAATACAGAGTTGTTTCCTATAACATGTCACAAGTTTGGAACTCATAGGGAGAGGGATATTTGACTCTTTTTAAGACTGCTCCAGGTTCTAATTGACCTGCATCATCCCTTACCCTCTAACATGACATTACAGAAGCCAGATTTTATGTGTCTGGATACAGTAATCCTCTGTGCTTATTTAAACAAATGATGAGAAATGGTAAAATCCCATTGATTACCTATTTTTAGATTTCTGAAAGAGACAAACAGACTTTTTTATGTATCAAAGTCTTTAAATGAGTTCATTATGTCATGCTTAACTTTGAGGTTACCAGCCTCTGGAGGAGATAATAACCCATGAACCATGGGGATAGTTGGCCTATTGCTTAGAGTAGTGCGCTTGTGCTTTGAGATGGTTGCGGGTTCCTCGTACGATCCCCACAGCCTGCACTGTGGGTCCCCGGGCAAGACCCTTAGCCCCACACTTCTCCCCGGGCGCCGCACAGTGGCAGCCCACTGCTCCCCAAGGGGATGGGTTAAATGCACAGAGTTGATTTCTCCAATGTGAGATCAGTAAAGTTCAATTATTTATTATTCGTATTAATATTATGATAGATCCTCTACCATACATTGCAGTTTAAACCACAAAATGCATTTATATGTCTTTTCTTTGTGGATATATTTCTGTACGGATTAGATTAGTATTAAAAAAAACTCTTTTTAAGGCCTGTTTATTACAGAACATAAAATATTAGAAATACTTTGTTTGTTCAATTTGTTGTCATGATTTTGGCATTGAGGACTGGCTTAATGGTTCATTCCATTCACCTGTCTAGCTCCACCCAGTTTCTTATCACTGTTTATCTGTGTCACCTGCTCAGTCTCTATTTAACCTGACTTCTCTCAGTCATCAGTGTCAGATTATTCGAGCCTTTGGTGAGAGTTCACTGGCGTACCTGATTGTGTTCTGATTGCCTCATCCTGACCCGCTCTGCCTTTAGACCTCTGAGCCTCTCTGTTCTGATCTGTTTGCATGACTTGTCTTTGGACTCCTGCTGGATTCTGGATGTTAACCTAACCTGGAACTGATTTCTGTCACCGTTCTGCATGTCCCTTTGGACCTCTTATCTTCTGGTTCTGAACCCTGAGCACAACCTCTTTACCCTCTGGATTATCCAGCCTTTCTTCATCTACTTGGATCTGACCTCCTGCCAGTTCTGTAATCTTCTACGCTTCAGCATCTGGAACTCTCCGTATGTCAACTGCTGTGTCTTCTGAGCCGAACAGCTGGTGTCAACCTCTTTCTCTGGGCACGGACTTAAAGCTGCAGTCTGTAACATTGAGAAGAGAGCAGACTTCGACTAAATTTTGAAGAAAAACAGGTTTCACGCCACTCCCCCACCCTCTCTGCTTCACTCATGCCCCACCTCCAAGCTCCAACCCTCTCACAGCATCTGTGCATCTGCGCGGCTACCGCATGCGACCAGAAGCGTCCAAGCAGCATACGCGGCATGGAGTGTGAACCGGTAAGAGCGATAACACTCACCTCCAAGCAGCTAGATATAAGATGCTGGTTATACCGAAGTTTGCCATGTAAGCAGTTGTTAGCAGGGGCAGTAAGGGCAGTTTCTCTTTCGCTGGTGGCTGTCGCTTCGCCATGACTTCCACGCGCGTCCTCCTTTCTGCGGCAGCCCGGTGCTGCGGCAGGTTAAGCGGGGGGGTTGTGCGCGCTGTGATTGACACTTCATCAGACACTCCTCTGGCTGTGATTGGTTGTTCTCACTCATCCCGAATTATTCTTTCCAGATTGAAATACAGGCAGTATGCGGGACCAATTGCAGCAGTTTTTTTCACAGGTTACATATCACATGTACTGCTGTCTGGGCATAGGGACAGTTTTAGTCAATATGACAAAAAAGTGATTTTTAAAGCTTACAGACTTCAGCTTTAACTATGAAACGAGGATGCATTCATAATTATACTCCATCAAATTATTGTGGTCACTAACCTGCGTTTCCTTTCTGCAGAAGCTCCTGCATTAGACGCCCTAGCAGCTGTACAGTAGATCCGTTTTATAATAAATGCTTTTGAGTAATCCCACTCTCTGTCTTTCCTTGAATACTCGGTCTTCTGTTTTGAGCCATGACATTTGTTTTTGCTTTCCTTTTGCTTTTCTTTATTGAGATCTTTATATTCTCAAATTCCCTCAAGCCACAGATTTCCTTATGTTATCATTTTTGTTTCAAACAGAGGAAGCATGTTTACTCATATTGGGAACAAGAAATCTTCCCTCCAGAGTTACTCTACAGAGCTATATTGATAGGTTTAGAGTTATTTATTCTGAGCCACTAATCCAACCTTGTTTTCAGGCGTTGCTCACCTTTACAGAAAAAAAGAGAGCGGTTAGACAATTTTCCTAAAAATAGTCAAAAACAGCTTATATATATCATTGTAAAATTAGCCACTGTACAAGCAAAATACAATTAAGTGAATATAAAACAGAAAGGAATAAGTAGGTTATTCTGTGGTTTAGTGTGTGCAGGCTAAAAACAGACACGGCTCCCTGCTGTTGCATAAATAAACAATTGTACCATTATGCAGATCTCTTACAAAAAAAACAGTTGAGGCACATCTCATTCTACTAAACCTACATCTAATTCTGCCAATATTCTTCTCTTGAGAGCAGAGTTCTCCGCCAAATGTGCTGCAGGCAACTGCATGCCACAAGTCCTCTGATCAGTGCTGAATGGCCACTGATTTAAGATGAAGTCTGAAAAGAGGTGTGAAGTAAATGAATTTTATACACCAGTAAGCTTGAAAACTCAGTTCTGACCGAGCAGTCACTCTGATTGGGGTTGACGGCTGGGCAACTGGGCCATGCACATCCTACTCAGCAGAAAAAGGCTTGCTGCAGTGTCCCACATACCCAAGGCATGTTTGAATCCAGTGTACAGGAGTGTGCTCACAAAATGCGACATTGAGCATTCATCTTTTTCTCTTTAACAACTCCTTGCTTGATGGGAATTCTGTAAATTCTTTGACAGAGTTACTCCTCAGCATCTCCCCACAACATTCTGGCCTCCTTCTCATAAACAGCGTATTTTTCACTCAGACAGCTGGTCAATGTTGGCTTTGATTGTATTTTTTGCTGCTGGAATTGAGCCATCAGTCGACGGCAGTGGTGAAATATGAGCTGTTTGAAATAAACTAGTAAAAGTGACACAGAGATCATTACAGTGCTTTACCTCAGTCACCTTTACTGACCATAAATCACCCAAAGTGTATCCTTTGACTTCAGGCTGATGGGAGTTAGATGTTTTTCACACAGAAGGGGAATTTGTGACAGTTTTCAAACATGATCACAGTCCAACCCCTCTGTTTGACCAAATTAAGCTTATGCTGCTCAAACAATTCATAAAGGTGTTTTTTTCATTTATGTTGTCAATTGAGGACATCCCTATAATTCACAGATGATTTGGTATTTAATGCTCCTGTCAGTAAGCTTTCATTAGGGGGTTGTTCCCATATTCTAAGGGGTATATCTTTTTGTAGCCTGGAAACAGATTTTCCATTATGTGTTTTCAGAATAAGAATGTAGTTGTATTTACGAGAGATCAATTTAATTTTGATGAGCTGTACAAAAAAATCTCATCCGTTTATTGGTCATACAGTATATCATAACATTTACTCACTTGTCGGAGAGACAAGCACGATGTTAAGATCTTCCTGGTGGAAAAATATTTTCTTTTTTTTTTAGCACACCAATTTTTTTTCTGGTCCTCTCTGCCCTGCCATGTCTATAGCTGGAAAGTCTAATAAGGGAAAGGAGGATAAAAGCACCCAAGGAATGAATCAGGATCAAAATGGAAAAGGTAGCCAGGCTATGGTTGCTTATTCAAGCCCTGGTCATTATTTGCCAATTGGATGATTAGGAATGAATCAACTAAGCTATCAGCTGATATAAAATGAAAGGAATTTGCTACACAATCAAGTGTGCCCTGGCTAAAGATGCCTCCGGGGGCTTGCTGTAGAACTAAATTGGATTATTTTGTAATTATATGATAAACCGAGAAAGCAGAAAAAAGCAAACGATTTCTTTACACACTTTTTTTTTTGTTCTTTGAGGTGATCATTAAGACACCAGCTTTAGGAAGCTGATAACAGAGGTTGGAGAAATAACATTTTTTAAAAGCTACATTTGCATCAACTAACCTGTTTGTAATGTGATTGTGATCATGCCATTAGATCAAAAAATGCTTTTTATTAATTTCATAACTGGTGTGCACAAAACATTACAGGTTTCTCCTGTAGCATACATTTACACAGCACAAAAACTTGCATAAGGTTGCAAATAATATATTCTGTTTACAATTTTATGACATTTTAAATCAGTTTTGTTTGCAAGCACATCCTACTTGCAAATAATTACTTTAATCTGGATGCTTCTTTAAGTTTTTTTTTTTTTAGCAATGCAGGGCTATTCTTTATATTGACGTAAGAATTAAATCTTTTAAGAAAAACGGTTGTTGATAAACAGCATAACAGCCTATAGCTACATTTAATTAGTCAGTGAAACTACTTTCCATTTTCTGTTCATTATAACCAATATTGCAGTTCATCATATAGTCAGAAATTCCTCCAAGGCTCAGAAACTGTAATCTCCTTGCAATCCCATAATAGAAAATGGCATTAATTATAAATAATAATAATAATAAGGTCAAATTGTATAGATTGTGATTTAGTGCAACACTAATTGAACATTTTTGTCTACTTATCAAACCATAACTCAGTCCTTTGCAAAAATATCCACATCACCTTTAACATTTTTAATGTGAAATATTTTATTGGGAGTTTATGTGACAAAGCAACACACAATATTTTATTTTAGGTGCGAGGAAGTTGCAAGGAAGTTCATTTCTTTCAAAAAAAATGTTTATTAAAGGTCAGTAATATGGTGTGTTTGTACGACGCAGTATTAGGGCCAGGCCACAGATTTTATTTTATTTTTTTGAGAAAAAAGTTGTAATATAATGAGAATTAAGTCATCATACCACAACCTGTTTCATAGAGAAAGCTTCAAGCTCTGACTACGCTGAAAAAAATTATGCAACCGCTTTTGGCATTACTTAATCCTCTTAATTTATTTTAACACAATTGTTTCATGTTAGCAGGATGTAAAACAATTGTGTTAAAGTAACTAAATATGATTAAGTAAATGCCAAAAGCAGTTGCATTATTTTTATTCTCGTAATGTTAAACCTATATTCTCGAAATAGAAAAAAAAAAATCTCTAGCCTGGCCCTAATACTCCGTCATAGTGTTTGTGTCCAGTCCTGCTCTGTCAATAGTTTGCTTAAACACTTTTGGCTTCAATCCATGGGAAATCTTCAAGTTGCCCAGGGTTTGGTTAACCAATTACATTTTCTTATATTTACTTGAGTATTTTTAGATAAGAATATACTTTAAGGAGTTTTTTCTGCACCATGCTTTCTATTTTTACTTGAGTAATATTTTTATGTAGCATCACTAGTCTTACTTTAGTATTTTATTTTGACTACCCACCTTGATAAACTTTACTGAATGAAGAACAAACATGTTTTACCTAAAATGCATTGAACACAGACAGTTAAAATTCTGCCAAAATGAATTTTCTTTTAGTACAAAGCTTTGTTTTACAGATTACCAATTTCTGCTGAGCCATCTATGACATATGGACTCTAACATATAATATATGTATATTGCATACTGTAAGCATTGAGCTCTTAGGTTTTATGTATGAAAAATTTGATTTCGAGAAGTGTTTCTTCTGCCTGAGTTTTTTTATTCTCTGTTGAAATTCTGCTTTTTATAATTTGATTAAGTAAACTGAAAGCTGATTGGTTAATCAGTTCTCGAGTAGCCTTCTTAGCAATTACTTTTGGACTCTTTTTTTTAACAATTAGTTTCAAGGCTACTCTCTACTTTTGTTCATATGAAAATGTTAAAGTAGTGCTATTCTTACTTGAGTCTAACTTTTAGGTACTCTACCTATGTCTTAACAGCTTAACACAGACTTAGGACGAAGGAGGAGGAAGCTGGAGGACGCTGGAGTGGACAGAAATCTTGCTGCCTGGACCATCGACTACCTTACTGAACGCCCTCAGTACATGCACCCGCCAGCTGTCTGTCAGAGGGGGCAGTCTGCAGTACCGGGGCCCCCCAGGGCACCGTTCTTTCTTTGTTCCTCTTCACCCTCTACACCTTGGACATTACCTACAAGACGGACAGCTGTCATCTCCGGAAGTTCTTCGATGAGTCCGCCATTGTAGGCTGTGTTTCTCAGGGGAACGAGCTGGAGTATCGATCGGTCATTTTGAACTTTGTAGACTGGTGGGAGAACGACCACCTGTGTCTTAACACCAGTGGGACCAAAAAGATGGTGATCGACTTCAGGAGAGGACCCCCACTTCATGTCCCCGTGAACATCCAGGGGCAGGACATAGAAACTGTGGAGAGTTTCAAATACCTGGCTGTTAACGTCAATAACAAACTGGACTGGACACCAACGCCCTGTATAAGAGGGGCCAGAGACGCATCCACCTTCTGAGGAGGCTGAGGTCCTTTGGAGAGAGCTGGCCCCTGCTTAAAACCTTCTATGACTCTGTGGTGGCATCAGCCCTCCTCTACGCTGTGGCCTTCTGGGCCCCTGGTAGCGCAGGGTGGGACTGAAAGAGGGACTGTGCAATAACCTGTTTCTATACATTTGAAGGCCAGTGCTTTAACTATGTATATATATATATATATATATATATATATATATATATATATATATATATATATATATATATATATATATATATATATATATATATACATATATGAATACCAACGTAAACACCCTGTGCAATGCAATAAAAAAAAGAAAAGCTGTCACATATGGACGCACTATATACACTGCATATATACCATGCACCTTTTTCTTTCTTTTGCACATTCTTTTCTCTTATGACTATTTAAGCTGATGTAACAAGTACATTTCTCCACTGGGAGTTCGATCAATCAATCAATCAATCAATCAATCAATCAATCAATCAATCAATCAATCAATCAATCACACCTAAATTTACTTGAAATAACCTAAGCCCAGATTTAATTTATTTTTTTTATTTAGGTCTGGATTTTGACTAGGCCAGTCTAACACATTTGAAACCACTCCATTATGACTCTGGGATAATGTCCAATTGAACAGTTAACATCTGCCACAGTCTGAAGTCTCTCATCCTAAAAAAAGGTTTATAGTTCCATCGGTCTTCCCATCAACTCAACAAGCTGCCCCATCAGTTCTAAGTATAAAGCATCCCCACAGAGTGATGCTCTTATCAACTTGAAGAAGAGGAGGCTTTACTGTCACTGAATAGGAGAGAACAAAATGTGGTTTGGCAGCATTTCTTGTAAGCAGCATTGGTGTCATTTAGTCACTCTGGGGATGATATGCAGCGTTAGTTATCAACCACACATACAGTATTGATATGCAATAGGAAAAAGCATAGCATTTGTCTTTTATAAGCACCCACATGTTTATTGTCAAACTGCAAATTATTTTTTGGAATTTGTAACATTACATTTCTGCCACATTTTCATGACCATAGGTTTGTTTACCTCAACTATGGACATTGCAGCTTCTTTAGTCACCACGGGCCTCTTGGCTGTTTCTCTGATTAAAGGCCTGAACAGACAGCTACCGTATGACTTTTTAATGTCTGATCTGATTTTTTTCTATGTCAAACTGAGTGCGTACAGAGAGATTCTTCTTAGACAGGGTGAGCAGATCTGTACAGAATTTCACTTCTGTCTCTATGCCCTACGAATGGAAATAATGTCCCACATATAAAAAGTTATTAAAAATAAATAAATAAATAAAAACGCTTTAGCAGCTGTAAAGCAAAGCCCAACTTCTTGAGTCTTTGCAGCATCTCAAACCAGAACAGATAGAGATTTTTTTATAGGTCTTTATTCGAGATATAATGAGAACTATATAACTATGTAAAAGCTATACAGGATGTGCAACGGTTTATCTGCTGGCTGAGTCAGTGAGAGGGGATTCTCAGATAGAGATCTGTGAAGTTTGTTGAAGTTTTTGTTTTTCTTTTTTTTTATGAAGAGGGTAGAGAATTACAATGTGCTTACGTGTAAAATAGTATTTAAATTATTATAAATAAATATTTCATTCTTTCTTTTTGCACGGGTTTGTCCTGCTTGCTACATGCTGTATAAGCTGTGCGTCTCCAAAAACCTTTTCAACTTGCGGTTAACAGGTTTTATTTAGGATATTCCCCTAAGCGGATGTGTTTTAGTTTGTTACTGCATCTCTTCCTGTCAGAGCTATGAAATTGCAACTAAATTGGGGAAATTTCACAGGGTGAAATATTTTCATTGCTCAGCTTGTCAGTTCAGATGGGCAGCCATGTGAAAGTTGGTTTGGGGCAACACCTTCTCCTTCAATTTCCAGGTGTATGAACTGAAAATATCTTCTAAACCTTTGGATAAATTGCTTTATAACACAACCCCACATTAAAGTCTCCATAGTGCTTACTCTGACCTGTCCGTTTTGTTACTTGGTCTTCATGATGCCGTTTGTAGAGGTAATGATTATTTGTTATCTGACAGACCTCTGGGTGTTTTTTGAGGAATGTAACACTTTTTGAGAGCCACTGTAAATGGATTATACCATTATTTTAAGGCATATTCTAGGGAGAGCTAGATACACATATTAGGGGAACAAGGCCTTTCCTCTAGCTGCTGTTTACATAATACATGAGCTCTCTGCTTCTTACTTAGTATGATACCAAATATAATTTCCAATTTAAGAGATAAAATATAGACGAAATGTCAAGATAGGTAAAGGTCTTTCTGCAACTGTCTGTCTGAAAGTATGTAAAACAAATACAAATCCAGAGAGAAGTCACTCTACATTTATTCAGTCTTCTGCTGTGTGCTCTAAATAGCAGCCACTAGCAACTCTAAGATCCAGCATGTATGCTAAACTATGCAGAAGATAATCAGATCTGAAATATCAAACCTCTTCTTTTAAGAGACAACATGAAGGCCAACGGTGTAGTATCTGAGTTCTATATCACTCTAGAGAATTTAAAAGTTTTTTTGTCTTTCAGTCAATAAAACCAACAAAATACAGGCTGAAAAGTGTTGAATGTGACACTAACACGCTTTTAATGTCATGTGTCTCTCATCTCTTTCGAGCATAAGAAATGTGTTGCTCACTTGAACATTTAACTCACTGACACGGTCTAGATGTCTTTATGCCCAAAGTTTGTACACGAAAAGATTCTCAGGATAAGAGAAATACTCAAATTATTCCCCAGGTATAAATTGTTTGCACTCAGATCTTAGATAAGTATAAAGCTGTGATTTCTTTGCTCTTTGATTTTCTGCATAAATTCATTCTTTTTTACTGCCCCCTACTGTCTCTTTTGCCACAATCATTTGTGAAACATGACTTATAAGCTGTTAACAATGATTAGGGTAGCAGTTTCTGGGCTTAGGATGGGTGTTTAAAATCAGCCCGAATTGATGTAGAGTATGGCAGGTTTTTTACGCTAATGTGACACATATTTACAGCAGCAATGCAGATAGAAAGGAGAAGGTCCTCTGTCTTGTTTCAGAAAGTAATAAAGAACTAGGAGAAGCAGAAACTTTTTTTTATTACTGTGTTACTTTTTCTTTATTAATAAAATAACAGAAATGCTTGCAGAGAGGGAAGTTTATTTATATGGTACATTTCAGTAGCCAGACAATTGAAAGTGCTGTCTAAGAAAATTATGAAAAACAATTGTAAAAGTACATTGTAGTGACATCAAGCTAAATAAATAAATAATGAACACATATAACTAAGGAGTATAAAATAAATAATTAAATAAGATGATTCTTAAAAATTATGATGGAATGATCAAGAGGATTAAGGTAAGTTGGTGGCAAATTTAAATGATAATGTTTAGATTGCACAGTTACAGGCCACTCTAAACAAATACGTTTTTAATTATTATTTAATTAACTATTTTTAATGCTTTTACAGATTTCTTGCAGTTTTTTCTAGATTAGAGGAACATAATAACTGCAACCTGCCTCTCCATGTTTGGTTTGGTTCTGGGTTTGCAGAGCAGGTTTGAGCCAGGGTGTCAGGATCCGGGACTTTGCCCACCAGAGGGCGCCGTGGATCCAAGTCTGGGGAGCTTGAACTCAGCTTGATCAGCTGTTTGACATTCTTCTAATTAAGGAAGCTCCCTATATAAGCTGTATGTGATTTTCTCTCTGTGCTGGATCGTGTGTCTTACCTGTGCCACCATGCCTGTCTGAGCCTTGAACCTGCAGCTTCTTCTTGTTTCCAATAAATATTGGACTTTTAATCCTCCCTCTGTGTCTGTGAGTCTGCATATGGGCTAGTGAAACCAACGCATCATGACAGAACGATCCAGCCAACAGACTAGCCCCGCAGACTCCTTCTACGCGCTCCTGGTGAGCCCGCTCTGTGCCGTCTGAGAGACCCCTGAGCCCGCTCTGTGCCGTCTAGGAGACCCCTGAGCCCGCTCTGTGCCGTCTAGGAGACCCCTGAGCCCGCTCTGTGCCGTCTGAGAGACCCCTGAGCCTGCTCTGCGCCTTCCAGAGACTCCTGAGGTGGAGCCACATCGGTGGATCCCTCTGTTTCTGAGGTGGAGCCGTAGTTGACGGCTTCCTCTGCTCTGGAAGTGGAGCCGTAGTGGGCGGACCTGTTGCAGAGCTGTGGGAGCGGAGACGGCATCCTTCCCGGGGCTTCGTGCTGAAGCAGAGACAGAGTTTCTCCTGGTGCTTCCTGCTGAAGCGGAGGTGACGCCCTCCTCCAAGGCCCCTGCAGCTTGTGAGTCTCTGCTCTGCTGCCGGTTTCATGGCCTGCCACCTGAGACTTTTCCTGGCATCCCTGGTTCGCCCTTCGCTCTCCATGGGCGAGTTGTTTCTTTTTTTCTTTGGGGCGTCTGGAATCCGCCCTTGAGGGGGGGGTACTATCAGGATCCGGGACTTTGCCCACCAGAGGGCGCCGTGGATCCAAGTCTGGGGAGCTTGAACTCAGCTTGATCAGCTGTTTGACATTCTGCTAATTAAGGAAGCTCCCTATATAAGCTGTATGTGATTTTCTCTCTGTGCTGGATCGTGTGTCTTACCTGTGCCACCATGCCTGTCTGAGCCTTGAACCTGCAGCTTCTTCTTGTTTCCAATAAATATTGGACTTTTAATCCTCCCTCTGTGTCTGTGAGTCTGCATATGGGCTAGTGAAACCAACGCATCATGACACAGGGGACCTGAGTGGTTTCTGTAATTGATTGACTCTCAAGTCTGTGATGTTTGCTGGTATTTAGCCATTTGGTGATTTGAACTTCTAGTGGTCCAAAAAGCTACTTCAGATATGTTTTAATTTGATTGGGAACATTTTGGGACATCCATGTAGGAATTTCTGGTAAGCATTTACCTAGTGTTTGAATGGCTTCATATTGACCTAGTGACAATCTTGGCTGTGTGTCATCTGCATAATTATAAAAATCTATGTTATTTTTAATATAAGTTTAGTCAGGGTTGTAATCTGAGTGAGGGGGATATACACTCACCTCCAACTGCTCGTTAACACTTAATTTCTAAGCAGCCAATCACATGGCGGCAACTCAGTGCATTTAGGCATGTAGACATGGTCAAGACAATCTCCTGCAGTTCAAACCGAGCATCAGTATGGGGAAGAAAGGTGATTTGAGTGACTTTGAACGTGGCATGATTGTTGGTGCCAGAAGGGCTGGTCTGAGTATTTCAGAAACTGCTGATCTACTGGGATTTTCATGCACAACCATCTCTAGGGTTTACAGAGAATGGTCCGAAAAAGAAAAAACATCCAGTGAGCGGCAGCTCTGTGGGCGGAAATGCCTTCTTGATGCCAGAGGTCAGAGGAGAATGGCCAGACTGGTTCGAGCTGAAAGAAGGGCAACAGTGACTCAAATAACCACCCGTTACAACCAAGGTGGGCAGAAGAGCATTTCTGAACGCACAGTACGTCGAACTTTGAGGCAGATGGGCTACAGCAGCAGAAGACCACACCGGGTGCCACTCCTTTCAGCTAAGACAGGAAACTGAGGCTACAATTTGCACAAGCTCATCGAAATTGGACAATAGAAGATTGGAAAAACGTTGCCCTTGTCTGATGAGTCTCGATTTCTGCTGCGACATTCGGATGGTAGGGTCAGAATTTGGCGTCTACAACATGAAAGCATGGATCCATCCTGCCTTGTAGCAACAGTTCAGGCTGGTGGTGGTGGTGTCATGGTGTGGGGAATATTTTCTTGGCACTCTTTGGGCCCCTTGGTACCAATTGAGCATCGTTGCAACGCCACAGCCTTCCTGAGTATTGTTGCTGACCATGTCCATCCCTTTATGACCACAATGTACCCAACTTCTGATGGCTACTTTCAGCAGGATAATGCGCCATGTCATAAAGCTGGAATCATCTCAGACTGGTTTCTTGAACATGACAGTGAGTTCACTGTACTCAGATGGCCTCCACAGTCACCAGATCTCAATCCAATAGAGCATCTTTGGGATGTGGTGGAACGGGAGATTCGCATCATGGATGTGCAGCCGACAAATCTGCGGCAACTGTGTGATGCCATCATGTCAATATGGACCAAACTCCCTGAGGAATGCTTCCAGCACCTTGTTGAATCTATGCCACGAAGAATTGAGGCAGTTGTGAAGGCAAAAGGGGGTCCAACCCGTTACTAGCATGGGGTACCTAATAAAGTGGCCGGTGAGTGTAGATGTTAAATAGGAGAGGGCCATAGACCTCCATTATTTGAATGTCAGCAGACAGCAAGAAGCCTCCCAGATCTCCAGATGCATTTGAGATATCAAAAAAGTACTCCAGAGTGTTGTTCAGCATGGGGGTGAGTAGAAAATGAAGGCTAATCATGTTTTGGGTGTACTATTCCTTTAAGGTGGAACCTTGGGCAACGCCAAGTGTTTTTTGTGGTATGGGATGTAAAGTTATTTACTTACACTAACTTACTCTAAAAGGTCTCAGTCCTTTATAACAATCAAGTGCTGCACCAGAAAGGCCAACCCAGCAGTCCAGGCCCTCCAGAGAAAATGACTGATAAACAGTATAAAATGCTGCTCCAATGTCCAATACTACCAGCACTGTGGTTCGTTCACAGTCTGCGTTCATATGGATACCATTGAATACTTTGACAAGGACAGTCTCTGTACTATGGTGGACATAGAAGCCTGGCTGTAAGCAACCAGCCATTGTTAGGAAGTTGTTTAACCACTAAAGCAAAGCTTTTTTGATTAGCAAGAACAATGCAGAGAGAGCTCCGTGGAATGGGATTCTATGGTCGAGCATCTGCATCCAAGCCATTTGGGACCAAGTGCAATGCAAAGTGTTGGATTCAGTGATGCACAGCACGTCCTACTTGACTCCAGAGCAGTAGAGTAGTGTCTTATCGAGAGACGAGTCATGCTTCTACATCTGGAAATCCGTTGTACAAGTCTGGGTTTGGCTGTTGCCAGGAAAACAGTACTTTTCTGACTTAATTGTGCCAAGTGTTGGTTTTCAGAAGCTGGGACAATTCCATGCTCCATAATTTGTGACAATATTTTTGAGCTGGCCCCTTCCTCCTCCAACATGTGCACCAGTGCATAAAGCAAGGCGGGTAAACACATGGATGGCAGAGACCAGTGTGGGTGAACATGACTTGCCTGGACAGACATAACAAAATATTTTGGGGATAAATTAGAATAGAGACTGGGATCCAGGCCTTCTCGTCCTACAAAACTGAGTAACTTCACATGTGTGCTTCTGGAAGAATTGTCAAAAATTCCCATAAACACTCCTAAACCTTGTGGACAGCAAGAGCAGAAGCTCCTCTAGCCCCAAATGGTACCATCATATTGAACCCTTATAGATGAGGAATGGAGTGCCACTAAAGCTTATATGTGAAAGACAGGTGAGCAAATACTTTAGGCAATATCTTGTGATGTATAAATATATATAAACAACTGATCCCTTACTCACCTCTCGCACTCCTGGATGGGTGGAGATATATATCCTATCCTATATATCCTCTAGAGATATATAAACATATAATATATCACAATAGGTTTGAATACCTCACTTTGGGTTTTTCTAATGGGTCACAATAAGGGTTTTTGGCCCATTTGGACACTATTTCACTGGCAGCTTAGGAGAAAACAATACCTTGTATTGTTTTCAGAAGATCTATAGTTTTCTGGTTTTTATGCTTAATTTAAGAAAATCTGTCTTGCAGGGGAATCCATTATTCAATTCAATTCAGTTTATTTATATAGCGCCAAATTCACAACACATGTCATCTCAAGGCACTTTACAGTTCAACCAGATCATACAGTCAAATTGATACAAAGTTTTCTATCTAAGGAAAACCAGTTGATTGCATTGACTCATTGACTCAAATACAATCCCCCACACTAAGCATGCTTGCAGCGACAGTGGAGAGGAAAAACTCCCTTTTAACAGGAAGAAACCTCCAGCAGAACCAGGCTCAGTGTGAGCGGCCATCTGCCGAGGCCGACTGGGGTTCAAGGAGATAGAAGCAGAGATACAAAAAGCAGCTGTAAAAGGCGGCCCCGTCCAGGAAACACACAGCCAGGCAGACGAGCTCCAAGGCAGCTCACATGCCAGAGGATGAAGAGAGCACATCCACCCAGCCACGGCCAGGAAAACAGGCCAATCTCCAACATCTACAAACAAGGGTGTTGATGGAAGCAGCACAGCTGATGTTTCTTTCCTGGATGACGTCACAGCCAAACAGGAACAGACGAGGCAAAGCTACTCTGAGGAAAAGCAGAGAGAGCAGAACGTTAGAGATTGAACTAACAGATTCTGCAGAATAGGAGAACAGAGAGAGAATAAAGCAGAAAGATGAAATGGGGGTCCCTATGTCCTCCAAAAGTCTAAGCCTATAGCAGCATAACTTTAAAGACAGCTCAGGATAACCTGAGCCACCCTAACTATAAGCTTTATCAAAAAGGAAAGTTTTAAGCCTAGTCTTAAAAGTAGACAGAGTGTCTGCCTCACGGACTAAAACTGGTAGTTGGTTCCACAGGAGAGGAGCCTGATAACTAAAAGATCTGCCTCCCATTCTACTTTTAGAAATTCTAGGAACCACTAGTAAACCTGCAGATTGAGAGCGAAGTGCTCTGTTAGGAACATAAGGAACAATCAGATCTCTGATATAAGATGGAGCTTGGCCATTTAAGGCTTTATATGTGAGAAGGAGGATTTTAAATTCAATTCTTGATTTAACAGGAAGCCAATGAAGAGAAGCCAGGATAGGAGAGATATGATCTCTCTTTTTAATTTTCATCAGAACTCTGGCTGCAGCATTTTGGATCAGCTGAAGGCTTTTAACTACAGTTTGTGGACTTCCTGATAGTAAAGAATTACAATAGTCCAGCCTTGAAGTAACAAATGCATGGACTAGTTTCTCAGCATCACCCCTGGACAGGAGATTTCTAATTTTTGCAATATTCCTCAGATGAAAGAAGGAAATTCTAGAAACCTCTTTGATCTGGGATTTAAATGACAGGTCCTGATCAAAAATAACACCAAGATTTTTTACTTTATTATCTGAAATCAGTTTAATCCCATCCAAATGAAGTGACTGGCTAATCAGCTTCTTTTTCAGAGACTCTGGTCCAAAGACTATAACTTCTGTTTTGTCTGCATTAAGAAGCAGAAAGTTAAGAGTCATCCAGGTTTTTATGTCTTCAAGACATGCCTGTAATCTATGTAATGGGTTAGCTTCATCTGGATTTATAGACAGATATAGCTGGGTATCATCAGCATAACAGTGGAAATTAATCCCATGCTGTCTAATAACTCTACCAATTGGGAGCATGTATAAAGTAAAGAGAATTGGTCCTAGCACTGATCCCTGTGGTACTCCACAGGTAACCTTTGAGCGTGTTGAAGATCTATCATTAACATAAACAAACTGAATTCAATCAGATAGATAAGATTTAAACCAGTCTAGTGCTGTTCCTTTAATTCCAACAAAATATTCAAGTCTTTCTAAAAGAATATTATGGTCAACTGTATCAAATGCAGCACTAAGATCCAACAGGACGAGCACAGATACGAGTCCATTATCTGAGGCCATGAGAATATCATTAGTGACTTTCACCAGAGCTGTTTCAGTGCTATGATGAGCTCTAAAGCCAGACTGAAACTCTTCAAAAAGTTCATTATGGTGTAAGTGGTCGCAAACTTGTTTGGCAACTACTTTCTCAAGAATTTTGGATAAGAAAGGAAGATTGGATATAGGTCTATAATTAACCAAGTCATCTGGGTCAAGAGACGGTTTCTTAAGCAGAGGTTTAATTACAGCAACCTTAAAAGCTTTAGGTACATATCCCTGTAACAGAGATAGATTAATCACATCTAAAATGGAGGAGGAGATCAAAGGGAATACCTCCTTAAATAACCTGGTTGGAACTGGATCTAACATACAAGTTGAAGGCTTAGATGAAGACAATAATTTTGCTAATTCAGAAAGTTCAACTGGATCAAAGCAGTCTAAACCCGGTTCAGATTCCATGACTACCTCAGGTACAATCGCGGATACAGGAGTGCTTATGATCTTATTTTTAATAAGATCAATCTTATTTAATCTTATTATTAATCTTATTATTTCTAGCTTGCTCACTCTTATCGCTTGTTATGACAGCCTGCTGTCAAATTCACAGGTAAGTGACCACTACCATCTGACGGAGGATGATTATTCGAGTGAGTCACCTATCTGGTTTAACAGTTCAATCCATCCTCTCCAAGGAGGGCAGGATCCGTTTGATTGAATGCCAAATGAGCTGCGGTGCCCTATAGTGCGGTGCGCCCTATGTGTGTGTTAAATACAGTAATGGCATACATAACTGAGACTGCGCCTTTTAGTATGGTGCGCCTTATGGTCGTGAAAATACGGTACTTGAGATAGCTGAGGTCAATAGCCTCGCACAGAACGGATCACTTATAGACAAATAGATGTCTAGAAATCAAAGCAAGGAAAGTTTTTATGACATTATGAAGCAGACAAAAAAATATATAAAAAAATTATACATCAGATCTAGGAAATAAAGAAAAACTCCAGAGATATATCACACTTAATAATATCTACCAGGCTGGAAAGGATTACAAAGACGTTTCCAGTAACTGAAGTGAATCACTGTAAATAAAATAAATTAATAAATAGGCTGAATTTATTTAGCACTTTTCTTGTCAAACAGAATACTCATACTGAATATCTTTACAGCATAGCAACATTTACCGAATCACACTTTATATAACAAAACACAAATGTGTGGCAGAAAGAATCCACTTTACAAATTATGGCAAAGTGACTCCTCTGCCCTCTGAATCATAGTCCTACAATGGAAACCATTGAATAAGAGACTTATGCTGTTGGTCACAAAATAACATAGAGTATGGTGACCAAACGTCCGTATTTCCCAGGACATGTCCGTATTTCACGTCCTGTCCTGGCCGTCCCGGGTTTTTTTAGAAAGTGAGGAAATGTCCTCTTTTTTAAATTACCTTCATTAGACCATTAAATTTACAGGCACTAGGGCACTGCGCACGGCGCTGCGTGTGACATAATCCCTTAGCCGCGTCAGCGTGGCTGTCAGTACGCCAACAACATGCCAAAGCGCAAATGTATGTTTACCGATGATTTACAAAAGAGTTTCCCCGCTTTCAGACCTGGTCGAGACACATTGGATGCCTTGTGCACAGTGAGCAAAGCAGGCACATGTCCAATGGAGGTGCAAGGGATCTGAAAAGCCACCTCGATACCGAAAGTAAAGATAGTCTATTTATATGTTTGTTCATTTTTGGTACATTTTGGTATGTTTTTGCTACACAAGAGGTATTTTTTGTTAATTAGCTCATTTGTTAATTTATTTTTTCCCATAGCCTACAGAACAGACATTATTTCGTTCATTGCTGAGGCTGAGTATCATCTGTTATTGGGAGTTGAGAGTTATTGTTAACTTAAGTGAGGGATGTTTAGATGAGACATTATTTCTTTCATTGTGCTATTCATTCATTACAGGAATTGTTAAGCATTTTTAATAAATACATTTGGAATAAAATTATAATTTGTTATTGTATTTATTGCTGTTGACTTTTACTGAAAAACATTTTTCATAAATCAACTGTAAATATGTTATTGTAGGATTACGTGGGCCTATGTTAAGTGAAAACATGCATGGAAACAGAGATCCCCCCCTGCTCCAAGGTGTCCTGGTTTTCCCAAATGAAAATATGGTCACCCTAACATAGAGCAGCATCTAAAGCTTTGAAAGCTTCAATCCCATCAATTAAAGTCATTAGTCATAACCCAGCACTGAAAATATTTCAGTGATAACAAAGGCTTGTCTCATGTTCACTATAAAACATTTAAAATGACCCCCAAGAATTTTGGAAAGATATTTTCTGAACTAATGAGATAGAAATGGAGCCTTTGAAGTTTTTTTGTTACATCTGTTGTTATAAGAATTTCAGGAAAACTCTGACATGATAGTGGTAGTGTAATGTCTAAAAACTCATCAAGTCATTATTCTCCTCTTTAATTTGAAAACTATTTGTTTGCTTTTCGAACCTGATTTGCAGACTGGTTATTCACCAAAGACAATGATGAGAAGAAACAAGTTCACCTCTGAAAAAAAGAAGGCTGTTTAAACTCAGAAAACCTATGGGGCTGAATTGAAACTATGATGTCTTCAGTATTGAGGTACTGCAGGGGGGTTATTTAAGATTTCTTAATTTTAATCACAGGTAAACACACAGTAATTTCTGCAATTTTTCTTAAACTAAATATATATATGTATATATATATATTTATATCTGTTACCAAACATTTGTATTAAGACCTGTTAACTTTGAAGTTATTCTCAATTTATTTATCTTGCTGTAAGTTATCTGGCCAAAATAGGTTCTTAAACCCTCTCAGCTTAATAGTTTAAACCTGAACCCTCAACAATCTGATGTCAGTACCTTTCTCTTAAAAATGAATTCACCCCCAATTCATTGCCCTGAAGACATCTTCGAGGCAATGAGGTCCTTACTTCACCTTTCCACTAATACTGAGGTTCTGCACTGAAAAACTGTCGTAGAGAACAGTAGAAATGTCCCCCCAAGTCCCCCATAGCACCCTACCCAACCAGTTATAAATTCTTTCCCCAAGTAAGCATCATAATTTGAGAACAGCTCTTGTATTTACCTTATTTTCTCCTAGTGGTTTGATGATTTAAAGTATTTAATTGTATCAAAAATCTTTAATTAATTCTTGAAATTATGGCATGGAACAATTTCTTTTTCATATAAAAGAGTGCTTGTCAGTTTAAACATGTTGTCAGCAACAGATGTTCGAATATGTAAAAATATTTTCAACCCACCTCACTCCTCCAGAAAAAAATGAAACTAAGAAACAAAATAAAAAATGTCTTTCATTCTTCTTTCATACATAAGTCATAAGCTGTTTGCAACATTAACAGACGAAATTCTTAAACTCATCTCTTTATGATGGGAGACATTAGACTGGATAGTTAATACCAGTTCTTTTACTGCTGTGTGAAGCTATTGGAAATGTGTGTTGTCAGATAGCAGTAATAAAAGTTACATTTCAAAAGCCAAATGTTCAAATTTATTTGGAAATTGACGAGGAAAGACTAAGTTATGCGCAGATGCTTCTTCATTCCTCTAACTGTCAAAAGATGATAAACTGTGAATAATTTCTCTTAGATCTATGAATCTCATCTTGGTAATCACACCCAGCTAAAAAAAACAAAACTCAATTTGACAACATTACTGCTGTACTTCTACAGCTTAAAAGAGCTGTCATACAGATCATCCTACAGATAACTGACAGGAACATGTTTTTATGGAGCAAGGGGTCAAGACTGCCCAATGAATTAATGAATAGACTTGATTTTCTAAATCCATTAAAAAGATAAGATTGTTTAGATGTTAATGGCCTTTTAGAGAGTTCATTGCAGAATGGTTCATGAAAAGATGCATCTTTTATCACTAGGACATTAGAAATTAAAATTGTGCTCTCTAGAAATATACCCTGAAGGCAACAGTAAGAATAAAGGTAGGAAGACGTTGCTGCAAAAGATTAACTTTCTTCTCAAGGAACAGATACTGTCCATTTGAACTTGAATTGTGTCAGAGTTAATTTAAAGGTAAAAATTTCTCATTATTACTGCTTGAAAGTCATGACTGCATTTACATATGTGATATTATTGGTACATTATTACCTCAGCTAATAATCAGATACATTTCCATAATCAAAAAACTCAAAAAAGATAGTACTAACACATGGAATAACACGTGTTCCCATTGCTGGCACTTCAGTGTGATTGAGAGGAGGCGATCACAACGACTGAAGGTTTGCAGTACTGTAGCACAATGCAGGACCATGCATGTGCACCAGCAGCACAAGAAATGGTTTCACCATCCCTAAGCAAGGGAAAAAGAGAACTTAAAAGACAACAAAACCGGAGACATAAAAAAAATCGGACAAGCCAGTCCGCTTTCAAAGTCATGGCAAACTCTGGCTTTTTGTCACAGCTTGTAGAGACTTCTATTTGGATGAAACGGTTATATCTGCATTGTCAAGGTTTTTTGACACACAGAGGCTATCGTTGCCGCAATATGTATTTGAGGCAGTGACGCCGATGGGGTTTAGTATTCCTGTGTGAAATTTCCTCATTACACAGCTAGATGATAGTAATTCTTACAAAATATCGCTATAAAAAACACATTTAACCAATAATTTAAATTTTTTTCTTTTTTTACTTTAAAACTTATATGATAAACTTTTATTTAATCAATGAAAGAACATATGAACCTCGCAGTAAAAAAAACAAACAAAAAAAGACCTAATATATAACAGCAACTTTGAACATGGTTAAATGTAACAATCTACTTTCCTATACAGAAATAAGGTAATTATAAGGTATATACCCTGTGAGAGCTATTATTACAGTTGCTGATCCTCAACAATGACAACTGGTCAACTGGTTTAGGCATTTAATTTGGAGTGTCATGACTTGGCACCTCAAGGCTGGGTTTTACTCCATGTTGCTCTCATTTGGTTTGGTCCACCCTGCGTTCATTACTTCTAATCAGATCCAGCTGTTCCTGCTATCTAAACCTCCGGATCCCATTCTCTGGTAACAGATTATTCGAGCTTCTAGCGAGACTAACTCTAACTGTTCCCTGTTTTTAGTTCTCCCTGCTCTTGGCCGCAAGCTTTCCTGTGTAACTGGATACCTGGACCTTCTCCCCCTGAAAGGAAATACTGAGTTCACACTATGCAGGGGAAAACCTCCACATGATCCGTTCAACTTCCCATCGGCAATCCAATTGACAGTCTGCTCCATTACTCCTCCGGGTCCAACATATGTCTACCTGTCCGCTCTCCAACAAGTTCCCTATTCTCTGGATAATCCCATACTGACTGGATTCAAGGGTTGACAATAGCCCCCTCAAACATGAGTCCCTCTCCAACATAATTCAAACCGCAGTCTTAATTCCCACGGTCCCTGAACTGATCTCTGTGATCTTCCGTTCTGACTTCCCAGTTCTGGTTCAACAGTTCACTGAGTTCCAGATCCAACCTCTGATCTCATACCACAAATAAACCTTTTAAACTTTTTCTCCTGCTCTCTGAGTGGTTTCTCTGCATTTGGGTCAGAATCGTTAAACCGATCATGACATTCAGCATGAAAGGTTTGACAGTTGGTCAGTAAAGGTGTGGGGTGGCATTACATTGGAGGGCCGAAAAGCCCTCCATCTGCTCGCCAGAGGTAGCATGACTGCCATTAGGTACTGGGATGAAATCCTCAGACCCCTTGTGAGACCATATGCTGATGCAGTTTACCCTGGGTTCCATCTAATGGAGGACGATAGTAGACCTCATCGGACCTCATTTGGCTGGAGTGTGTCAGAAGTTCCTCTAGAAGAAGGCATTGAAGCTATAGACTGGCCCGCCCATTTTCCAGACCTGATTGAGCTCATCTGGGACATGTCTCAATCCATTCACTAACGTCCTGTTTCATGGCAGATTGGACGTTAGTAAATAAACAGTAAATTGGTGCTGTACTAATTGGTGCTTTAGTCCAGGTCTGGGAGGAGATCCCTCAGGAGACCATCTGTCACCTCCTCAGGAGCATGCCTAGGTATTGTAGGAAGGTCATACAGGCACGTGGAGGTCACACACAATATGGACATTACATCAAGGTTGGATCAACCTGTAGTGTGTTTTTCCACTTTAATTTTGTGTGTGACTCCAAATCCAGGCCTCCATTGGTCAATACATTTGATTTCTATTAATAATTTTAATGTGTGATATGCCAACATATTCAGCTTTTCACAGAACAAAGTATTCAATGAGAATATTTGATTCATTCAGATCTGGAATGTGTTAATTAATTGTTCCCTTTATTTTTTTAGAAGTATACTATTGCCTGTTTTCACACGAAAATGTAAAAAATTAGTTCATTTCACAATGATTCAGTGTGAAAGACCAAGAAACTAACTTAAAAGAAAGGGAAGGAAAATTAGATGTGTTTTGATTTTTTTTTTTTTAAACAAATTGTGATTTAAACCGTCTAGTGTGCATTTTTATTTAATTGAACTTTATTGATTTCACATTGGAGAAATTTACCTCTGCTTTAACTTAACCCTTTACCCACGGGAGCAGTGGGCTGCAATCGTGTGACTCCCGGGGAGCAGTGTGGGGTTAAATGTCTTGCTGAGATACCAAGAGTGGCAGTTTGAGGGAGTGGAGCTCAAACTCAGAACCTCAGGATTCCAAGCGCAATGCCCTAACGACTAGGCCGCCAAGATTACATTTGTCCAATACCCCTATATATTGAATCCAAATATCTTCAGAGTTTAACAAATTAGTGAATAGTGAGTTAGAGTGAGTCTAACTTTGTGTAGTTTAGTGTCAGTTTAAATAAAATCTTTTTATTAAAGGCCTCATGGGGTTTATCAGAAAACATTAGTCAATGAACGGGCTCAGGAAGGACTAGGAACCGTAGCAGTCAAGTCAGGGACAAACAGGAGAGTGAGTTCACGGCTGCACTGGGTTAAAACAAATCAGTTGTGAAGATCTAAACAAATTATATGAAACCTAAATTTACTGGCTGGAAAAAGATCATTTACCAGAGAAGCAACTGATAAGTCTTTAGTGACTCTGAAGGAATTGCAGAAAAGTGTAGTATAGGAGAAAAACTAATTTTCACAGTACAATTACAAATTTGGACTTAAATGAAGAATGAGAAGAAGAAAGTCGTTGTTGAAAGAAAAACATCATAACTTCCCTCTTACATTTTCTAGAGTGGGCACAGGAAACATGTCAAAGGATGTTTTTAGATTAAAATAGAAGAAACCTTATAAGCTCACAAGTAAAACTGGAAATAGAAGCATCAAAATAAAGACAGACTGATGCAGCTACCAGTGTGCTTTACAGGTTTACTGTAGGGATGTTTTTCTTTAGTAGAAAGAATAACAGAAAAACAGTTTAGAGTTAATATCAAGAATGATGCAACTAAATACAGTATATGGCAGTCCTGGAAGAAAACGTGTTGAAAGCTGCAATAGACTTTAGACCGGGGTGAGGGTTCCCCCTCCAGCAGGACACATGGATAAATATGCAGCAATAGTTGGAAATGAATTGTAAGGTAAGAGTGTATCATCTGTTTATATTTGTTCTGCTAAGGTCTATACTATAATAGACTCTAGAATGTGGAGCAAGATTACAAAATACCATCAAATTCTAAATACAGATCCCTGACTTTTCTGAATTGCATCAATGTTTGTATTAAAAAAAAACTCCATGGTTTCCCCGGTGCCAAATCCCCTGCAGTGTGACTGACAGTTGTTAAAGTCAAAACACAGAGGCATAGCAAATTACACATTTGAATCCTATCGGATCTGAGTCCTGGATCAAGGTATGCATCTGAGCTGTGTAAAAAAAATATTTTACCTCCACATAAATAAAACGCTGAAGTATTCATGCTAAACTGCAATCTTGGTGCAGATTAGCTTGGCAGGACTGTGAAGCCTGATGTAAACAGAGGACCCTGATGTTGTGAGCTAACCTGTAGTTTTAATAGCTGCGTGACTGCTTATTGTAAAGTAGTATGTATTAATGCAGCAGACAGTACATCTGGACTCTTCTACAAAGGTTAAAGAAAATATGCCAAGTGGATGCCCTCTGTTATCATGGTCAGAATAATTAGCATGCTGAATGGATTTGCATATTTGCATCATTATCCAAACAAATCCCTCAGCCTCCTCCACAGAGATGTTGCCAATATGATAGGGGAACTAAATAGAAAATGAAATGAAGAGCACCCTCTTTTAAATCCAATGAAATAAATCTCCCCCCTACCGTGATTTGTAATGTGCTGCTGTTCTTTCTTTTTCTTATTCTAATAAATAGGCCTGCATTTTATAGTCTTATGGGAACTGAGTCTTACTCCCCTTTCCCTCTTGGCTGTAATTAGTGACCAGAGTGGAATGCAGTCACTTTCTGGGGACACAGCTATTTCGTCGCTGTTAAGAGAGAATAATTTAAACTTGTATGTGTCATCACTGAGCTCTGTTATTGCGATGGCATCTCAGTTACGAGGCTACACCAGTATTTAGTAAGGAACCAGTTGCACAGTGCTGATGAGTGACATGTTTGCTGTAGGGCTTTAGCTGATTGATACACGTCATGCTGTTTTTTGCTTTGAAAAAGGATCATATGAGAAGGAAATGCTGTTCAAAAAGTTGCATTTCCCTTTCCTCCCCCTTCTACCCTTTGAATGTGTGCCCTTTCATTATGCAATCTCTGCTGTTTTGTGTCCTAAATATTACATTTTACATTTGCTATTTATGTACAAAGTCTTCAAAAGCCCCATGATATTTTGTACTTTTTTGCAAACTTACAACCACAACTTAGAATACATGTTGCTGGGACACAAAGTTGCATAAAGTTTTAGGTGAAAAACAAAAGCAATTTTTTTGGGGATGCTTTTTTCATTCCTGAGTCTTTATTTTGTCAATTTCATTCAGTTTATTTCTATAATGGCAATTATCAACATGTGATCTCAAGGCACTTTACAGAAGCGAATCAAAGAGATCATACAGTCAGTTTGGTAAAAAGTTTTCTATTTAAGGAAACCCCCCTAACTGCTTTGACTTATTGACTTACAGGATGGGCTCTTCCTGAATGATATTTGAGAAGATATTTGCTTGCATTTTGTCTTTGACTCTACAGTGATCACCCACAGACAAGCATGAATGCAGGGACAGAGAAAAAGCTAGTTTTTAACAGGAGGATCCAGGCTCAGTGTATGTGGGCTTTTGACGATGCTTACTGGTGGTTCAATGAGACAGTGGCAGACATACAAGAGGAACATAGAAGCACTGATCCATGAATACTCTCTATGTTATTATAGGTAATATACTAATTAGTATACTAATGATAGTAAATATATGTATAGTACAGTAAGAGTAAATTAGCTTGCAGGAAAGAAACTGTCAAACAGACAAGCTCTGAGCTAGTTTTCATGCCAAACAATATAAAATAAAGCGCTTACAGTTAGCCAGGGTAAAAGCTGTGCATATATGTCTAGGTGAGAAACGGGACTAAACACTAAAAATGGGCACAACTCTATCATCTGTGATAGAAAGGGCAGATCCAGGTTCAGTCCAGAGTAGAATACAATAGAATCTGAAGACGGTAAGGTAAACAGATCGGAACTGGGGTAGGCAGGCTCAAAGGTCCAAAGACAGAAACAGGTCAGGATCAGGCAATCAGAACACTATAATAAACGTTAGAAAACTCTCACATCAAAGGCTAAAGAATAATCTGGCTCTGATGACTTGGAGCGAGTGGTTTAAGTAGTACAAGCTGGCACTAGTGGATATGATGAGCAGTAATGAGAAAACCATGCAGAAGTGGACAGGTGAATGAAAGTAGCAATCAAGCCAGTCATCAGTGCCAAGATCATAACAGTTATAAACAGCAAACCGTCAAAATATGTGTTGTGTTTCTTACATGAATCGCAGTAAAATATTAGTGAAAATTCTTTTTTAAACCTTTCTATCAACATTTTGCCAGTTTACAAGGTAGTATAAAACCTCAACATCAGTTCTATCAAATATGTCATTACTAATACCCAACCAATTTCCCACAGTTTTACAACTGTACAGAAAAAAATAAGTACATTTTAAACATGCAAAGTAACATTTTATGAAACAGATTGTTCTTGCTACTTTTTCATAAATACAAGATCTATTGGAATCCGACACAAAAGATGTCCTGCTAAAAGTGTTTCATGATGTCTCAACGTCTCCAGATTTCAAACAACAGATTGGCTTCTCCAGTTCTGGTGCTAGACAGACCAATATAGAAGACCCTTCCTGCTTACAGGAAGAACATAAGTTTGAAAAAAGAAGAGTAAACAGTAAAACCAGCAACCATTATTTGACATGGTGCTTATGTGACAATAATTTTAGTGATAACAATACTGACCAGGAGTTATGCAGATTTTCTTTTTGATTTGTTACTTCTAGTTTGAAGAATGTTACTGGACTACTGTGAAGTTTCTAAACAAAGCAAAGCCCTTCCCTGATACAAACTGTTACAAGAAAAATTCTCATGAAAATAGTAGGGAGATTTATTTTCCTACAGTTATCTGTTTTTAATGGACATTCTGTGTCCATGTGGGATAGAAACATAAGTCCATCTTCCCAATAATATAAAGCTGTTATTGACCCAGCTTTAGCTTATCTTAAAGACCTTAAAGTTTATTGTCCATTCAGAGGTTTTTCCTCCCCATCTGCAGGTTTATTTGTGGTTACTAGAGCATTTAAAAGCCAAACTCAAAGAAACTGTCAGAACATACTAAATGCAGATTCAGCCCCCTGTAAAGATCCAGAGGGCAGAACGCTTATCAGCTCCTGTGCCTTTAAGGCCAAGCTAAATTTGTTTTCCTATTTTCAAAAATGTTTGTAGTCAGGGTTTAGCTTCTAACTTAACTTCTCTCAACTTATACATTGTCATATATTTACAGTTGTGCTGAAAAGATTACATAACCTTCTATCAAAGACACGAAAAACATCAGCTGCCACTAAAATACATTGAAATTGAAAAAAAAGTAATACAATAAAAAATGGAAATTATGATAATGACTTTATACAGATATATATATATAAATATAAAGAAAAGTATATATAAGCATAGGATTTAAAATAAAGCTCTAATCAAACCACTGATAAAGAGTAATGTTTCGTTTTTCAGCTGTTCTGTTTCAGGGTTCTTGCTGTTTTTTGGCCTAAAAAAACCCCTGAAATAATCAACTTCAGAACATAGTGCCTGAAAAATAAAAATGCCAAGAATGCTTTTGCATGCTGTGTTGAGATTTCTAAACAAGGCACAAAGGGTCTGATCACCAAAGAATCCTAATAGGAGGCGCTAAATTGCTTTTGCAAAAACAATGAAGTAATCTAGAAAGATTTCTTAGGCAAAATATGAGATTGTCATGAAACAGGAAAGAAGGACCCAGTATTCAAGGCGAGACAGATGGTGGGATAATTCAAAGTCATTTATTTAAAATATAAGATTGGGCTTATCTAAAGGGGCAAGGGCTGGGCAACTCCCATAATTAGAAATTCTGGTTGAAGAAAATCATAGGTAAGTGACAATGATAATCTGATGAAGAATGATTATCCATGTGTGTCACTTACCTGGTTTAACAGTTCAATACATCTCCATTGAATGTAGTAGGATCCCGCCTGAGGGCTGCCAACTGGATGCGCCCAGAGTGTTTCTGATGCTGCAATCCCGAAAGGCAAGCAGGAGTCCGAGCCAGATCAGGGAAACAGATTAGAACAGGTGGGCTCACAGGTCTGCCCCCCGAGAAACGAGAACATGAACTAGAGCATCAGCAATGATCTCAGTAATCTGGCCATGATGGCTGGGGCTGAATCATATATATAGAAGCAGGAGCAAGTGGATTAGATGAACAGTAAATAGAAACCAGGCAGAGTTGGGCAGGTGAACTAAATGAGCAATTTTTTTATTTTTTATTTTGGCTTTTCCATTGCCCTTGAAAAGCCCTGGGAAGGTACATCTCACCAGGGCTTTTATTTACTGGAGCTTTGGATGAATGTCCGAGTTAGGTCTAAGCAAAAATCTTTGGGATTGTTGAAGGGGTTAGTCTGTGCTCAGCAAGACTATTAGCAGTGCTTTTTTCCACTATAAGTACCCATATATTCAGATAGTGAGTATAGAGTTCAAGATTTTATACCTTTCAGTTTGTCACAAAAAAAAAGCTTTCAAGAGGGAACATAGACCTCAGATTACCAACGTGGTGCCTCCAAATTTGATAGAAAGTACTAGGTCTGTAGTACAGTAGTGCCAAAGTAAAAACCTGGAAAAATAAAAATACCCAGTAAATTTGTAAGGAAATGCTACCAGGCCTTTACAATATTTTTACAGCCAAAGGAAAAGGGGATAATCTATACAGCATTGGGCGGAAAGATTAAAAGCAGGTCTGCTTTAATTTTCCCACCATTTGCTGAACTGAGGTTGAAGGGCAATTGTTTGAGTTAATGAGTTTAATTATCATCAAACAAGTCTTACAGTTGAGGCATTAGGATTCAAATAAAAAGAACGTTGTTAATTAAAAAAGAAAAAAGCAGTAGAGAACCATAAAAGCCAGAGGACATTATTACTGATGGGAAAGTGACAGCAGGTGAGTGTAATGCAAGGAATGCAGTGCAGCTAAATGAGAATGTAGAGAAAATCCTTTCAGGACTTTGTCAGCGATTCAACAGATTATTGCATGCTGCTGGATTGTTGGACCAGTCACTGCAGCATTTCCCAGCAATAATCCAGGTGCCCTCATTCCCTATTCTTGGACTCTGTCAGGCATTGTTTTGGATGTTAAGACAATGCTACTCCTTTTGGAGCGGAGGTAAATATTTTACTTAGAGCAAATATATATGATTTTGGAGGAAAATAAAGCCTCTATCTTTTAATGTGGCTTTCTTCAGTGGCCAATAATTTTCTCTCCTATTTATTTTTTCTTTATCAAGAAATCTTTGTGTTAATCTTTTGGGATACTAAGCAGACAGTTTTAGAATAAAGAACGTAATGATTATTACTTTTGCTAAATGCATAACCATCTTTTGATTTTTTAACTGCTACCACTGCCCTCTTTGCCAGATATTCTCATGTACATAAGTCATGACTATTGGATCTGTGGCTGCTAATGTAGCAGGAATTTATTTCCATCGCGGTTCAGATGAAACTTAGGCTGCACCGTCTCCACTAATTTCCCCAGTGTCTGTGGAGCATCGAACAAGTTACACTAGCTGTGGCAGTGTCCTTAAACTTGGCTTTACCTTTCTTTATCTCTGCAGTAGCTTTTGTCACACCAATTTAATGAAATATTAATGGATTCTACACCAACCCAATTCTTTTTGCAATCCGATTTTATTGGTCAAAAACAGACTGCTTTCTTTTAATTTCCATTTATGCTGTGTGGCTGTCCTAGTATTCTATTATTAGCAGCAGATTTTTTTTTTCTTAGTTTTCTACAAGGATCTGCACTCATTATGGTATACCCACATCAAAAAGCTGATTCAACTCTGATACTGATGGATGCTTATTTTTGAGCTAATGACCTTTGTCCTGATATAACCATTATAGATCAGCAATTTACTCTTTAAATTAGCCTCCATAATAATGCAGTTATAACAGCCTTGGATAAAATATGTTTTCATTTGTATCATTCTGACCTTATTTCAGATATTTTCAGTAATTGGTATCAGTTCTTTGAAAGTGTGTGAAGTAGTTCTTCATAAATGTAATCTGTTATGTGGTTCAGCTTGTAGAGATAAACTGTAAAAACAATTGGACTTAGGTACAAAAACAGTCAGAAATGCATAAATCTGGAAACCAGCAGCTTGATACAGAAGCCCCTGATTTACCGCTTTCTGTCTCTAAGGTTTACAGAAACTAAAATAATAAAATTTTACTTTCAGCTACTTCTGTTTTGTGATCATGGAGGTTTTATCAATCTATGAAAATAGTTAATGATACAAAAAAGACAAAAATTTGAGTAAGTCAATTTTCTTGAAAAAAGTGAATTCTCTATTGATTTTAGCAGGTAATTCAGAAAATCTGCCAATGTATTACAATGGTTTATGCTTAATTAACCACCCATTATCTTACTTCAAGGGAATAGTATCTAATTAAGTGAGGAGAAATGGACTTATTCAGTTCTCAGATCATCTTTGCTACAACTCTTTTCAGGAAAATTACATTACAAAATAACATTTTTTTGCAGTGTTATTATCCTGGCTTCAGCCTGTTTAGCTAACAGCTGCCATTTTCCGCTGGCTGGTAAAGAATTGTGACAAATTTAATGAAAGGTGACAAAGAAATTACATTAAATCTGCATTGATCGTTCACACTGCACATTCCAAAAGATCATATATGAGTCATATTCAGCTTTCATATGAAGGTGGCTGAAACGTGATCTGAGGGTCCGCACTTGTTTTACCCTGACCTGATAATTGCCCCTTAGGTGGCTTATGGTAAACCTTAAACTGGACTTTATGTGATTTTTTATTTTCAATAATAGCTTCCTTCTTGCCACTCCTCCAAAGAGGAGAGATTTATAGAGTAAATGATTAATAATAACCACAATCATTAGGTTTAGGCCAGATCAGTGCCTATCCTTGTAAATGTGTTTGTTTACGCTTATTTTTGCAGGTTATCTGAAAACTGTAAAGTTCCTGAAATCAGGGAAACTTTGAGTTTTCTGTTTCACAAAGAGAGTTTACTCAGTTTCTGTTACCGTAGTAACATAGTCAACCTCTGTTTCTGTTACCATAGTAATATTCTGAACCTTTGTTTCTGTTACCGTAGTAATATTCTCCCCAGTGCTATCCTGGTCAACAGCAGGTTTCTTCAAATTCCAGTGTTGTGAAATAGGCACTTCCTATTGCCTGTTGTCAGGGGCTCAACTGATGATGGCTTTTCATAGTTTTTAAGGATGTACTTAACTCTGAGTGAAACAACTCAGAGTTAATTTAACTAACTTACAGCAGTTGTTGTGAAACTGAAAACTCAGAGTTCCCAACCTTAGGCTGGATCATTTCAGAGTTGAGGAATTGAGTCTGAGTTTTTTTAAACCTGCTCCGTGAAACAGGCCACAGCATTATACAATTGTTTTTGTTTATTTTTTAATGTTGTTGTGGATTTTGTGATTTTATTAAGAGATTTTAGTCTCTAAGCACTGTAGGAGCGCTTAGAGACATGTTGCTTACTTTTAAACAACAAAAAAAAAAAAGATTTAATTGAATAAGTGATCCCCAAAGAAAAAAATTGAATGCAACCCCTTCAATTTGTTTATGCAGGCGGCCCTGGGCTGAAAGCATCCTGCTCTGATCCCTGGGGCACCCTTTGCCCGTTGATCTGTTAATAGATGCTTCCTTCTCAGTAGTAGATCTCTGCAGCTCTTCCAGAGTTCATATTTTCCCTGTGGTAGTTTTTCAGATTATTGCCCTCTTGTCCATTTTTTTGGAACAGCCACATCATGCATTATTTCCAGATGTCACAAAACTCTTTCTTTGAATAATAATAAGCTTATTGTGTAACAGAGGTGGGTAGTAACTAGTTACATATACTCAGTTACATTTTGTTGGGTAACTTCTAGAAAGAAAAAGTAATTTTAGGAGTAGTTGTATTTTATTGTACTTTTAATTTAACTTAAGTAATATTTTTGGGAGAATATCGCTACTTAGGTGAATTTTCTGGTAACCCAGTTGTAACTTGAGTGACTTGAGCTGTTAGAAGCAAAAATAAAAATATAATATTAAAAGTCAAATTCTGGTAGCCTACACAGCTTTTTGATAATGGAGCTTGAAGGAGCAAAGGAGGTGGAAGACAGGCAGGCTGGGACCTTTCCTAGAATTAACCCACCACCATGAGCCCATCCCCAGTGGTTAAAAGTAGCAATGTACTTTTACTTTATTACTGTATTTAAGTACTTTTTGAGTATCTTAAAATTACTTGAGTAGTTTTTTGGATGTGTACTTATGACTTTCCCTCCACCACATCTCAAAATCAAATATTGTACTTTCTACCCCAGTAGATGTCAAGGAAGATGCTAGTTACAAATTCCTTTTGGCTCGGCTTAGATTTGTTATCTGCTGTTGCTGTTTTTCTTTCTTGAAATGCAATTTCAACATGTAAGAGTAAAGAAACCCATAATATAGGACCCAGTATTCAGGCCAGACAGACAGTGGGAAGTTTCAAAAAGTTAATAAACTAAGACAGAATGGAACAGAAGCGGGCTGCTGTGTATCTGCGGATCTGCGGCTCCTTGGCAGGGAGGCGGGGCAACACCCATCACTGGCCCTCTGGTTCAACAGTTCAGTCCCCTCTGAGTAAGGCAGGATCTAGCCGATGGACTTCCAATGAGATTTGGCGGGAGCCATCAATGCAGCAGCCCCAGTGAACAGGCAGAACAGGACCGTTCTGAGATCCAGGAGTCCATAACCTGGTCAGGGGTTCCGATCCGAACAGACATATATAGGGTTTCAGGGATCCACAGAACATTCAGGCAGGTTCAGTTTTTCACAAGTCCAGCAGATAGTTCAGGCAGACACGCTCAGATGGAAACAGGAGTGCTCAGCAGTTGAGAGGCAGAAACATGACAGGACACCCGGAAAACTGCAGAACTTTAAACTGGCCCCCTTCACTGAGCCAAAACAGGAACAGAGTGCTCTCAGCTGGGAAGAGCCAGTACTCAAACTCAAAAACGCAAACTCAACCATTTGGCCACAATAGCTGGGCTGAGCTGAGTATAAAGCAGCAGGAACAGGTGGAATAGGTGATTGATAACAAGTAACCGGGCAGGGTAAGGCAGATGAGTGAAGTGAGCAATTAGGTCAGCTATCAGGGCCGAGATCATGACAGTAAGATAGCAGCCCTTAGGAACAGACTTTGGAAACCACTGTTTCAGAGATTTGTATGACGTTCCACAAATGTGAGAAACTCAGGGCACATATTACTTGTAGTTTATAAATTTTATTAAGGTGATAGTTGTGTTAGTAGGATGTTTTCTTAAATCAGAGTTGTAGTTTCTGAAACATGCTGATATTAGAAAATATAATTTGTATTTTTGAATACTTAAGTAATTTTAAATACATTTACTTTTGAATATTTAAGTATTTTCAAAAGTTAGTACTTTAATACTTTAACAGTACATTTTTGAGTAACTTTTACTTGTAGTTGAGTAAGATTTGACTCTAAGTATCAATTCTTTCACTCAAGTACTACTGTTGAGTACTTTGTCCACCACTGACCATCCCTCTTTAATATCCACCCATCTCTCATTTCAGTAGGCTGTTACAGCCACTGCAATGACAAAGACAAAGAAGAGACTGTGATGAAAGAAATGTAGAAATACTTATAGTTGCCAAGGGAGTGTAGCCTCTCTGGTCTCTCCAGCCACCCCCTCCTCCCCCAACACAATTGAGGCCACTCCATCAAAGGCCCCTTCAATCCACCCCTTGTCCCCCTCCTGCCCTCTGCATCCTGGAGCAGGACATGCACATACAGTTTCTGAAGCTGAACACCCGTAAAGCTGCTGGCCCTGACAGCGTTTCTCCCTCCACCCTGAAACACTGTGCCAGTGAACTGTCTCCTGCCTTCACGGACATTTTTAACATCTCCTTGGAGTCATGCCATGTGCCGGGCTGCTTCAAATCCTACACCATTGTTCCTGTCCCGAAGAAACCAAGGATCACAGGACTAAATGACTACAGGCCGGTGGCGCTGACGTCTGTGGTCATGAAGTCCTTTGAGCGATTGGTTCTGCAACACCTAAAAACCATCACCGCCCCCCTCCTGGACCCGCTGCAGTTCGCCTACAGAGCCAACAGGTCCGTAGATGACGCAGTCAACCTGGTCCTCCACTTCAGCCTGCAGCATCTGGACTCCCCAGGAACCTACGCCAGGATCCTGTTCGTGGACTTCAGCTCTGCCTTCAACTCCATCCTCCCAGATCTGCTCCAGGACAAGCTGTACCAACTCAACGTGCCCAGCTCCCTCTGCGGGTGGATCACTGACTTCCTGACGGACCGGAGACAGCACGTGCGGCTGGGAACAACTGTCACGGACACACGGACCATCAACACCGGATCCCCCCAGGGCTGTGTCCTTTCCCCCTGGCTTTTCTCCCTGTACACCAACTGCTGCACCTCCAGCCATCAGTCCGTTAAACTGATCAAGTTTGCGGACGACACCACCCTCATCGGGCTCATCTCGGACGGTGATGAGTCTGCCTACAGGAGGGAGGTGGACCGGCTGGTGTCCTGGTGCAGCAGCAACAACCTGGATCTGAACGCCCAAAAGACAGTGGAGATGATCGTGGACTTCAGAAAGGTCACAGCCCCACCGTCCCCCCTTGCCCTCACAGACAGCCCTACCCCCATCTCCAACGTGGAGTCCTTCCACTTCCTGGGCACCACCATCACCCAGGACCTCAAGCTCCCTCGTCAAGAAGGCCCAGCAGAGGATGTTCTTTCTGCGGCAGCTGAGGAAACTTAAGCTGCCAACCCGGATGTTGGTGCAGTTTTACACCTCCATCATTGAGTCCATCCTCACCTCCTCCATCACCGTGTGGTACGCTGGCGCCACCGCCAGGGACAGATACCAACTGCAGCGCATTGTGCGCTCCGCTGAGAAGGTGCGCAGCTGCGTGAAGCTGACACCCCACCCACGTCCAAAAACTCTGCAAATAGACTGAATGGTTAGTGCAACGTTAGTGCAGATTTGTGCAGAAAAAAATATTGTTTGTGCTACTTTTGTTTAAGAGATATTAAAGATAATTTTTTAGGTCATCCAGAGGTGCGCGCCTTGTCATGAGAGAGGGGAGGATGAGAATGGCTGATGTATAGTGAGATTCCGTCTGTCAGTTGGGTAGGTGGGTGTTTCTGCTGGTGGGTGTTAACGTACAGCACACACAGAGAGATGGAGAGTGAGGATGACCACAGCAGCAAAACAGCGTTTTCCTGATGGAAATACTGGTGTTACGTCGAGCTGCGTTTCCCCACCACATACGGTTTCCTCTGCATCTCCGCACAGCGCAGGCGGCACGAGTCACCGCGTAAGCGACAGGAAACGCGCATGCTCGCTAAAGGCGCGCAACAGTCACCCTGTGCTCGCGCCACAGGAGAACTATGGAGAGTGTTCACGATCAAATGAAAGGAAGAAATCTGGATGGATGGATGGATGGATGCTCTGCCTTTTCAACCTACTGTATTTTTTTATTTTAAACATTATTTGATGGCCTTTGTGGCAGGGATGGAGATCCATATTTTATGTCACACACAGAGTATACATCTAGATAGATAGATGGATAGATAGATGTTGCAGTATCTATAACAACCCAAACACACAGGATTTCAGAATTAGACATCCCCAGTTATTAATTTCACCAGATCTGAATGCCCTGTTAAAAAACTTCACATGGCGTTCCCCCCTGATGTCATTTACGTTGAGATGCAATAAATGCTAAACTCTCTGCAGGTTCTTGTCTTTGTCATCCACTCTATTCAGCTGGCTTTGGAAACACACTGCGAGCAGGTGGGGGCTGGGTGGTGAGGGTTACGGGGGCGAGAAACGCAAAAGTAACGCAATAGTTACTTTTACTAGTAACTAGTTACTTTTATTGTGGAGTAACTCAGTTAGTAACTCAGTTACTTTTTGGGAGAAGTAACTAGTAACTATAACTAATTACTTTTTAGAAGTAACGTGCCCAACACTGGCTACGGTCCATACGGACCAGAACCTCCCGCCATAAAAACAGCTTCTTCCCCTCTGCCATAAGACTCATGAACACATAACTATATGTCAGACTCTATAACCTGCCCATGCCATTTACACTGCTGTATTGCACACTGCTCTATTTGCACTACCTTGTACATTTTACTTTTTATATATTTTTTTATCCATATTTTTATCCTAAGTGTATATATTAGTCTATTTTTTTGCATGCCTTATACCCAGTGTTTATAGAGATTTTTATAATTTTATTTACCTATTTCATATTATATGTTTCATGTTGCACGATTGTACCATAAAGAATTCCTAGTTTGTGAACTCCTTCACTAACAATGGCAATAAACCCGATTCTGATTCTGATGATGGTCACAGACAATGTATAGAGGTTTGCTTCTGAGCACTTCTTTTCTGTGCAGTTGTTCAAGATCTTGTCAATCATAACAAACTAATTTAGGATTGACAAGTGAAATCCTACATCCCATATCCAACGCCAGTAAACTGGAAGAGTTCTGAAGAATGATTTATTGCATAAATATGAATTAAGGAACTTTGTAGAAACAAATTAAAGCACTTAAGAGTTTTTTGTTTATTCATTTAGAAAGTGACACAGTGTGCTCAATCACTGACAGAGCATTTTATGCATTTCAGAGGAAATGATTGATTAACTTAAGACAGCGAGGTGACTGTTGTTTGCCCTGAGTTGCACTGAGTAAGGCTGAATGTTATTCAGCTGAAATGTTTTTTCCTGAAAAACAAATCACACTTAACAGGAAGGGAGGATGTTTCACTGTTTACATGTTTTATGACAGTCAAATATCACTATTTTGGAACACTGAGAGTATGTGTGTTCATCGGAATATTACTGTATTTATCTCCCTTACCAAGCTTCTCACAGTGTATTTTGGCAGGATTAACTTAGGTCCCAATCCAGCAATGCTTGTTATAACACTAATATATATATATATATATATATATTAATTTATAAACAAGCTTAGATGTGATGCTATCTTATCTTTAAGTTCCTCCTGATATGGATCCACAAAGATGGCCGTGAAACCGGGAAAATAATGTTTCTTTTTAGCCTTTCATTTTTATTTTTCTGTTCCTACATTACTTTGGCTGTGCTGATGCCAAAATTGTCATGATTGGCTTAAGAGACTTAACCCACATGCAGAACACCACTGGAAGCAGAGTAAAAGTTTAACAGAGTTTATTGATAGTTTTCACACAAAGAACATGAACTGGGTCGGGCACTGGTCCGGGACTGGGTTCACTGATGTCTGCAGAGACGGAGAGTTTGATTAGCCAGGCAGTCAGATGGTTTGTTGAATTTAGATTATTCAGAATATACCTTGAAGAGGTCCAGACAGATCTTTGTGGGAGAGGGAACCGGTTGGGTCCAGAGACTGTTGGTTCAGCAGAGTGCTCAGCAGCAGCAGCAGCGTCGTCTAGCTTCTGACTTTGTGAGTGGCAGACCTTGGTTTGAGATTCCAGCTCTTCCTTGAGAGCAGCAGGAGGAGTCCAGATTGAGATCTTCAGGTTTGGCTCCCTTAGGCAGGCAGGCAGGTTTACAGGCAAAGCTCATCCAGAGCTTTAGGTTTAGACTGGTTTCCTGTGAGCAAGAAGACAAAGGCAGATTAGAATCAGGTTTCTCTCTAAAGACAACTAAGATTCTATCAGGATAACAGAGGCTCAGGTTTGCTAACCAAACTTGGTCAACACTGTGGCGTTGAAGGAAGGTCTGGCTGCTGCTTATGTAGGAAGGTCTCCTGATGGGCTGATGAGCGTCAGGTGTGCTGGAGGGCTCCAGCCCAGGAGACCCACAGCGCACTCTGCTGGAGAAAGGTGGTGAATCTCCAGATCCCAACAAAAATGGCATAACATTACCACACATTTACTCTATTTTCAAAATTAGATAATGGAGGGTGAAAAGGAATATTTGTTTTTATGAAAGGAAAAGCAAAATATTTATATTTTAAAACTAGTATTTAAGATGACACAAGTTCAGTTAATCTACAACAGCAGTTATGCATTGAGAAAAAAAGTAATAAACAAAAACCCGATATAAGAAAATAAATCTTTATTTTTTGTTTTTTATTCATGCATGAAGTTCCAGAGGTAAAGAACAGTATGAAAGTAGCCCCAACATCTGAATTTCTTTAGTGATATCTCGTATTTCCAATTTTGCAGAGTGGATGGTAGAAAATGATATGTGTGTCACTTTATATTTATAGCCCAAGACAAAGATAAAAAAAAAAAAGCCTCTGGTCAGTTTTAAAACAAGTAAAGCTGCTCTTTACTTGCATTATATTTATTAGAGATTGTTACAGGTTATTTTTTGTGCAATGTGAAATGCAAAAAAATAAAGAAAAGGGGCACCCACTCTCCTACCAAATAATGCGCTTAGTTTAAAGGTTGCTTTTATTTTTAGTCTAAGCTTATACTGTATGATTACAACAATTACAAGATTTTAGGACTTTATATTCATTTACAACAGAGGAACCAGAAAACGAGAAGGGTCCTGTATATTCTAGTTATGTTCAAAGGCTAGATTAGAAATTTAGATGAAGCAGCCTCAGTGAGAAGTAAAAAGGGGGGAATTCATTATTTGAATTACTTCATTCTTGTGACTGATGCTTTATGAAACAACAGAGATGAAGAAATTAAAAGCACGAGAAACCTGTGCTGGAGGGGACACTGTCAATCTGCCTACATAAATATGAGTAATTGTAAACATATAAATTTAAATAACACATTCACCTGGGGGCTGATTGGTCCTGGGGACACTATGAATCAGACACAGGATATGTTGAAAAATTAAAACCAGCTGTGTTGGAAGAGGAACCTTAATTTATGGTTGTATTTTTGTTTTAATAATATTGGATGAGTCTTATCTGGAATTAAAGCTTAAACTCAAAACAAACTAACTCCCTCCAGAGACAATTTAGTGGTTACCTCCAAGATTAACACTGGCTTTCCTTATGGAACTAATGGTAATTTCATGCATCAATGTATGTCGTGGAAAAAATGTCTGTGACAGCCTAGCATGCAACCATCTTTTATCTTTACACAAAATCTGGATTTTACATAAACTGTTTAGCCTCTTCACGCAGTTTCCTCCCAGCAGTACCAGAGATTATGTTGATACTAGAAGAGCCTCTGCTCTCACTTTTAAGCTGCCTTATCCCAGACATAATGCCTTCTGAAAAACTGGTATGTACAGAGCATCTTATACTGGAACATGTTGCACGACATGTTGTTCAGGACAAATGGTGAAGTAAATAGATTTCTAAGATAAAAAAAAAAAAAAGAAATAATATCGATATATGATCAAAAAACAGAGACAGCAACAATTTTATTTAATTCACAGATTTATACCTATTCAAGAGATGCAAATCAAGTGTAACACCAGGACCTCATCAGAGTTAGCCTTTCCTAAGAATACTATGGAAAAGTCAGACAGTAATTTTTTTCTGTCAGTCTATTTTTCTGTAGATACCGCTTTAAAGGGAGTTTTTCTTTTCTTCTAAACATTCTGTTATGATTATCCTCTCTCACCCATACTGCAGCTACATTGAGATGCCGTTTGTTCTGGAGTTTATTAATGAAAGCTGCCAAAAATTTTAAGGTCATTTTAATACCTGAAGATAATATGTAATATTTATAATATAACAAAAAATATTTAGTTACCTTCAAGTCTTAACAAGGCTTTAATTGAAGTGACTAATCAAAATCTTCTATCTTTCTGCATATCAGCATTTACTCATCATAATTCAAAACAGGCTGTAGACTAACTTGACTGTAGAACACTTGCCAAAATGGTCACAATGAGATTTTATAAAACTTACCAAGGAGTTGCACTGGAATGATTTGGCTAAATGCACTGTTGAAATGTTCTGAGAGAAGCCCAGCTCACTGTAAGTCGCTGTCCAAGGTGCCACCTCTGCTCGTCATTCCCTCATCACCACGCCTCTCATCCATTACACTTGATGAAGGCCTTGTCCTGAAGGTTTTACATGATCATTTATGGCTATGCAAGACCTTTGTTAGGTAAGAAAATGCCTGGAGACTAATATTTTTCAAGTGGTTAGCAGATTCTGGTATATTACTGGTATGCTGCTCTTTTCTTTACAGTAATTTTTAAAGGCCTTGCAATCGGCTCTTATTAACCGCTGCCGTAATAGCTATTATTATGAGTGAGATGCACTCTTTGCGCTCTACAGGTTTACCATATATAGTTCATATGCAACATTTTTTTTTCATTCGAAAAACCGTAAGTAATACTCCACACTTGGAAAATAACACCAAAAGGTTTCTTTTTGGGAAGACACAAAGACCATTCTTTCCAGTGACAACAGGCTGGCTCTAGCTTCTTGAGGAGTCATAGAGGCTGTATAATACAAAAAGTAACAACAAAACGGTTCATAAAGTGTCTCACAATTCTTTGCTGACAAAAGTCCAGCTGAAATGGTTTACGGAGGCAGTTTGTTTTGAACTAATATGTAACCTCTGCTAAACTGTTAAAAACCATTTTATTTTTCAAATTAGTTTTGGGACTGGCATACATTTGTGTGATTAGAATAAATTATACAGATGCTGAGAGCCTTTTCATAGTTTTATGACTGTATCCATACACCAGGGAGATATCTAGACCAGAACTTGAACGCATGCCATTTACTGTTGGCAAATCCCGGTGTGCATGACACAGACTTCACATTACAACTGCAGAGCAACAAAACAGGATTAAGTAAAGGAGAAAAAAATATTTAAAGATTAAAAAAGAATAATAGAAAAAGAAAATTAAGATTTGCACAGTAATGAAAAACAAGATTAAGGATTTGTCACAGAAGTAAACACTACAGTCTGTGCCAAATAGAACATGGATTAGTTTGTTGCACTTAATGCACATTTTTTAATTTAAACTTTTTTTAACTAATTTTTCCAACATCTTAACTGCTTTCACTATTTTCTACCGTCTCTAATAGTGACTTTTTCTTTCAACTTTTAACTCTCTCCTCATATGATAAAACAGAATTTCACAACATAAATAATAGTGTCACAGTAACCACAGTATGTACACTGAAAGAAATTATCATGAATTTTCTAACATAAGATAGAAGTTTTTAATGGTGAACTCTTCAAACACCTTGATGTTTTTCTAAAACTAGCAAGCAATAAAACAGCACCTAAAAATTAAGAAATGTCAACTGGTGCTGCAGCTGTTCATTCACATTCCAGTATCTTGGGATAAAGTACAGGTTAAAATTTCTCTAGAGCTGCTTTAAATGCCAACTGTTGTGGGTGTTGACAACTGTCAACAAGCAAGATGCTTAATGGGGTCACTGCTCTGCACAAAAATGACTGCAGAGGGGAAAGTCAGCAGGTAAAAAGTGTCAGGCTACGGGCTTCTCTGTGGCCAGCTGAGACTGAGAAAGAGATGCAGTTTGACAAAATATAAATGTATATACGAAATTAAAAATATATAATTTAAGAGAAATCATTTTATTTTTTGGAATGGGTTCCAGTTAACCTGGAATGAGACATTTTAGTTTCATTTTAATTCTACACAGTATCCATCTGTAAAGTCTCCTTTGAAAAGGGTTCACAAAAGGGACATTTAGTGCAATTAATTCAGCTGATTGGGTAAATCAACAAGTGAAACCTTCCTTCCATGTTGAACTTTCAGCCAACCACAGCAGCAGTAGAGGTGTGATATGTGATTTCATTCTTAATTTGTTTCAAAACTGCCGGTGTTAACTGATAAATGAAAGTCTAACTAAATACAGTTTGGAGGAATGCACAAACATTTTTCCAATCCACCAAGGCAAACAGAGGGTATTTCAGCTAAAACAGACTGAACGGACTGAGCAGAGTTTAAAAGTACTTCCACCACAACCATGTTTCTTTAGCTTCATCCTGCTGCTTCTGGTTGACGTCACACATGTCACTGCTTTTCATCCATCCATCTATTTTCTGTTATGCTTATCCCAAGCGGTGGGTTCGCCACTGCATTTCATTCCTTTAAAACATTTCTGAATTCAAGGCTAATGCATCTATTGACTTCTGGCAGAATGTATTTTCTGAAATTTTCTGATTGCAGCATTCCTCCTTTGATTTTGTTCTTTTGTATGTGTTTTGTGTGTTTTTCTGTTTTATGTGTTTATATATCTCTATGCTTACAAGCCTAAGTTTTAGCAGAACATTTTGTGTTTGCTTACAATTATGTACTCGCATCAAGTTTATATCTCTCTGTCACCGTGAAGAAGGCAGATAAGCAAATTAAAGCATGCTGATACAGACAACATTAAGGAAATTATTAAAAATTTAAAATCCAAGAGTGAGCATATACCGTACAGCAAAGGAAAACCCACATCTCAGAAAAAAAATACTTAAACAGCTGCATAATGTATACATTTGTATGGAGCAAAAAAAAAAAAAAACAAAGCAAAAGATTCAAGAATAAAAGCATAGTTGTAAACATGCTATTATTAAGTGTATTATTAAGTGTAACAGTGGCCAAGAGACATGATCTGCAATAGTGCTCTTTTGTCAACCTAGGAACCAAAGGTGGACAAAAAAGCTGCTACAGCTTTCTGTTTTTGCTCCGGGTGGGAGACAGTCTTGCTTTTTCTGTTACAGTCCTCTTGTTACCTGATTTTTGGTCTTTGAGAAGGAAAAGGCTCACATATAGATATAAGCACTGACAGGCCATTCCCTGGATTTATGCACAATGACTAATTTTAATGTTTGCAAACTGTATTTATGTATGAAGTGCAGATGATGCAACTTGCTTGGTATTATTTCTGTAGAAGGGACTGCATAATAACTCTATGAGCTTGAATGTATCTACAGTACCGGTACATATCTTTTTTTCATTTATAGGCATGAACTTTAATCTTGTTTGACTTGAACATCATCGCTCTGAAATAATGTCTGTTATCATAAGTTAAAAATGAGCAAACCTTCCTGAATAATTAGTGAAATCTGTGCGCTACATTATGGAGTTTTTGATGTCCCTCCCATATGCTGTTTTTTCTTCCTTATGCTTGAAAGATGGGTTGTGCCAGTCTTTCAAACATAAGGCGTCGACAGGATTACATGCTAAAACACTGTAATAAAACATTCTCCATGAAATATGCTGACAGTCAGAGTGCAGGCTTGAAGTGTTCATTATGTAGGATGAGGCTGGAGCAGAGTGCCATTACTCCAGGTGCACTGGTTCCTGGGTCACTGTCTGTGGCTGAAGTGAGAGCTCATAATTCAAGACCCAGTCATCCATTTCACTCTCCTGCTAGTCTATCAGATTCTGTCCATATCTCTGTCTGCTTTGGCTCCTCTCATTTCCCTGCATTGCCAGTTTCAGCTGAGGCCAAAGACAGCCGTGTGGATTTGAGGGCTTTGAGCCAAGCATCCTCCCAGGGAAATTACCTCAAACTGGGTACTTGCTGGGTATCTAATGAGGTTTGCAATGATTTATGTGGCCTTATGTAGAGAAAATAGAATCTGGGACCTATGTATTGGCTCGTTACTGATTAATTCAACCCTCTAATTTTACCTTGGACACATTTTAATATTATATTGACAACATTGTGCTGTCCTCTGCTTATTGTGTTACAAGCAGGACAATTAAAGTTGCACCCAATCAAGCGATGCACGTGAGAATTTTAGTTTGTAAGCAACATTTTTTTTCTCAAACAAAGCCCCAATTTCCTACTTTTTCTCTCTCTTGCCTATTTGTCTTATTTAGTGCAATGACTATGGTAATGAACATCTTTAAGACTAACATAGTATAGTTATTACTAACATACCAGCACCCCATACATTTTTCTTTTGGATACATACATAAACGGCCATCAGTTGAAGCTGCCAGTGTGTTAATAATTTGATGTGTCCAGTGGAGCATGTTCTAACTCCCATGTTCCCCAGACATCTTTTTCAGCTTGGTGACTGCAGGCTATATTGGGGCTGTAGATAGCATCTACCAAACAGTGCTGTGTGTCTAAAAACAGTTTCTATCTTTGGATGTGTGGCGGGGATTATCCAGGAACCCTTTCCTCTCAATTTAGAAGACAACAAGTCTATCAACAGATCTGGTAATAACACTTCTACCAGACAGATCTTTGGGTTGCTTTCAAATAGAGTTCCTCTTATTGACCTGATATTTGAAAGAGATTTTTAAGATTTTGAGAAACTGCTTATTTGTCAAGGACTGAAATCAAAGTTTTAAGCCATTGATGATTAAACTGTGGCTTCCCGAAGGAAGAAAGGCCCTCTTACCCTTCATGCTATGTGGTTGTGAAGGTTCAAAACGGCAGCAAGACATCAGTAGGTGCAATTTTATGACTACATTTTAACGAAAAGTATGAACTTACTGACATGATGGTGAATTTAGGAACCAAGATGATTGATGGTCTGACAAAATTCAAATGCTAACTTATATGAAATAGGGATGCATATAGGTGAAACAGGTGGATGCAATCAATGTGAACAAAGGACAGGTGCACACCTGTTTGAAAACTGATGTGAATCTGTCTAATTAATTTTGTTGGAATAAATCATCAGATATCATGGAAGAATAAATACATTTCTTCAACATTATTGTCAAGATCTTGGCACTGATGACTGGCTCAATGGTTCATTCCATTCACCTGCCTAGTTCCGTCCAGTTTCTCATAACTGTTTATCTTATCCACCTGCTCCTGCATCTATTTAAGCTGCTTTCTCCCAGTCATCAGTGCCAGATTATGTGAGCCTGTGGTGAGAGTTCTCTAGCGAACCGGTTTGTTGTTCTGATTGCCTAATCCTGACCAGTTCTGCCCCCGGACCTTTGAGTCTGCCTGTTCCTGTTTCAGATTTGTTTGCCTGACCTGTCTTCTGACTTTTGCTGGTTGTGGACTGAACCTCAACCTGCCTCCTGACATCTACTTGGATTTCCCTTCTGTACCTCTTCAGATCTCAGATCTTCTGGGTTGGACTACTGTTAACCTCGACATCGGCTTTCGCTTCATTTTCTGGAATGTCCTGCCTTCCTTCATCTGCTCGTCAGCCAGCTTCTAGGCTTCGGCTCCTGTGACTCTCTGGGCGGCGCACACCGCGGATTGTTGGTAGCCATCCGGCTGGATTCCACTCTTTCTTCTGGGCACAGACTGAACTCAAAAACAAGATTCCACCTTTCGATGCCCTAGGTGCTAAGTTGCAGATTCGACACACATTAATAAATGCTTTTCCTAATCACATCCACCTGTCTGCTTTGAATTCTGGGTCCTTAGTTCTGAATCATGTCATTTATTGTTTAACAAGTAAATAGAAAAACATGAACTAGATCAAATTATCTAAACTGATATATTATTGATAGACAAGTTGTTCATCATTCATCATCTATAATACTTCTGAAAGCCAGGTGTAAACTCACAATCAAACATTTCTCTGGTCATTGTTGCCATAGAGGAGAGACAATGACAGAGGAGGAAGAAGGAATTGTAATCAAGTAAACATATATGGACTTTGAGAAATAACAATAGCAGTATAATTTTAATAAAGGCAAGATGTCTTAACAAACATGTGCAATTTAATGCAGTGGGATGGCAAATATTTATAAATTAAACCGTATAAAATAATGACTTTAAAAAATTAATTTCAATGAAATATTTACCGAAGGCGTACAATGCCTCAGTCCAAGGAAGAACCTATGGAATTTTGGTGATGATCCATACAATGATCCATATAAATAAATTAATATTTTAAAGGATTCATAAACATTATTTGGCAGAACAAGCACTTCCCCCCCTAATGGTGCGTTTACACCGAAGGAGGCGAGAAGGTGATTTCCACAAGCACCACAGGTGGTTTACCACTCTACATTTCAGATGCACAATGTTTACACCCTGGAACGCATCATCAACTAGGAGGAGCTTCCGCTGGTTTGTGTTCAAAATAAAGACAACCATAGAAAGTTCTTGCTTTGTTCTTAAATATCTTGTACTATGACAAAACATTCAGAATTGGATTAGAATAAATTAGATTTTAAAGGTAGGCTTGTTATGTTTTTGTGTTCCACCATGTGGAACCTCACCGAAAAAAGCAGGTTTGATTGTGTTTTTACTGATTTGACAATATGTCTGGGTTTTAATATCAGCAGCTGCTTTTCTATTCGAAGTTCAGATGCTCTCCCAGGGCTAGGATAGATTTATTTTTTCCCCCCATTTTCCTGCCACAGGAAAAAACAGCACACGAAAAATTATGTTCCACTAACCCATTATTCTATACCCACCACAGAACAGGGTGAGCATTTGTGTGGTTGTTTGTCTTGTGTTTGTCTCTGTCAGCTAAGTGAACGAGTGGTGATTCGTACAGGGAGTATGTTGCCTCTATTTCTGTGAAAGCAGGAAAATACTTTTATTTTTAGAAAACAAATGAATATGTTGTTTTGTCACAGGATCAGCCCAAATGGACACTAGTCTACTCTGCTTCTTTAATCCAATGCCAGCTCAAGTAAATATTTTGTAGTGGTTGAAAATGGACCAATTTCCAGGAAAAAAACTGCCCCTGGGCCTTTGTTATTGCTATTTTATCAGATTACACATTTGACTCTTGGGGACAGATATTACGGTAATAAATTATCAGGCAGCAAAAAAAAAAAAAAAAATAAACAAGGTGTTAGTAGTAAGTGTTTACAAGGCTTTTAAACCACTCAATGGAGCCAAACCAATTGCTCTGCTTGTTTGGAGTTTTTATAAAATAACAAGGTGCTGGCTACAGCTTTATGTTTCATTCAAACACATAAAAGACGTATCAGTGCTGCCATTACTCCCTGCAAGAACTAAGTGAGCCTATTTCCCAATTTGCCAACCCAAGCATTTAATATATGTATATCTAGATGAGTAACTCAGATTAGTTTTACATAAAAATTAAAACTCAGTGTTACCTATATAATATTAGGGAGTTTAGAATCTTTATTTTTTCTGATTTGGACTCTTTACAACTTTCTTGTTTTGAACGAATCCCAGGAAGGAACTCACAGGAAAACAGAAACTTCACAAGTATCCAAAATATCAGGCACTGGTCCCATACAGTTTGCCAACAGTGCATAACTCTTCAATTGTCAACGAGTATTCAGGGCCCGTAGGCAAATGCATCTACATGCACAAATACACAACCCAGGAGCATAATCCTGCGCTTATGTCTTCACGCACAAATGCACACAAGCCCTCCACCTGTTTTCTCAATTCAACCTCACTGAGCTGCTGTTTCCTTTCTCTGCAAAGCTGCAATGCCATCAAAAATGCCTGCATAGCTGCATTGCTGTTCGACTAAATAAATACTGCAATGCTTGCATTTAGATTAATTTAGCTGAAAATATACTATTATCTTTATGTATATAAGCTCTACCAGACTTTTGGTCTCATTTTCCCAAGCAAAAACCTTTTTGGCATGTAAGTTGTCCATTTTGACTGACTTTATTGTTGTTTTGGACATAAGTATATTATTGATGAATAGCCAAAACTGGACAACTTGACACTATCTAAAGCTCTTATTAGGTAACTGCACAGTGACAGAAACCAAAAGGATTTATGTCAACAATCCACTGAATCTTCCATGTTACATTGGCTGACACTGTGTACTGCAGCAGTCGGCAGTCCCACTCAATAAGTAATTAGAATATTTTCTGACATATCTGCTTTCTTGTCCCCTTTAAGAAGAGGAGAGCCAAAAAGAATGTTGGTCAATTACAAGGGTGTAACTATGTGATCAAAGTTAGTGGGGACACTCTAAGGATGGTGGTTAAGCAACCCGATTACCGTCATTAGGTTTTTCAAAAATGAGCCGAAATATATATATTTATTTTAATGGTTTTATCGTTGAGAACACAAGAATACCAAAATACACTATTTATATTTAGAGATAGTTAGACAGATATCTTTTTGTGCATTATTTATATAGAGCTCAAAAACATTAATATATTAAGAAATTACTATACATCATACTTCCTTAGTATGTATTCAATTTTTATCTATCTATCTATCTATCTATCTATCTATCTATCTATCTATCTATCTATCTATCTATCTATCTATCTATCTATCTATCTATCTATCTATCTATCTATCTATCTATCTATCTATCTATCTATCTATCTATCTATCTATCTATCTATCTATCTATGTAAATGAAACTCAGAGTTTACTAAAAGATACCTTCTAATGTTTAAAGGTCTTCTCTTCCAAACCTATCCGTGCCAAAAATATCAAAAACTTGTATGTTGGTGTGCATTTAAATGTGCAAGTTTATCATCTTATTGATGAATATAATCAGAGCTTTCATTTATTTCTAACTTCAATCAGTTTTGACACTGGAGATGCCATGATTATGACTGCCATTGAGACATCGTATCTCTGTGTTTTTCTACTTGGATTGCCAGTGCACTTCCCACACTCATCATCCACTTCCCGTACCCCAGAATCATGCTTTACACCACATTCTGAGTTCCTGCACAGTTTAAATGTAATAATGATTTATACCACTAGATGGAGATGCATAGAACTTAGTGCATTCTCACAAGGGGATAAACCTAAATTTATATATGTAAATATATGTACAGAGATTAATTCTGTTTAAAAATAGGCCTAAAATACCAACTTTTCTAGACATGTCAGCTTAGAACCTCATCAACTTCTCACTCCCAGAAAAATAAATGTTGTTAAATTGTTTTTTTCCTGACCTACAGAGAAATGATGATCTCATAAATGTGTGCATCCAGGGGTGTCCAAAAACAATAAATATCGCCAAATTATGCAGAAACTCAGAGCAGCCATTCACGGTAGCACTGTCCATGGTGCTAGTTATCCCTATAAATACGTAGGACACCATCGGCTGTACAAGCTGCAAGAATCTAGTCAGGACCACACTGTTTAAAGGTCTTCAGAGCATAACAAGGCTTCTGCAGATGTACAAGGAACAATTGCATTTTTGTCTTCCACTTTGGTGTTAAGAGAAGATGGTGATCAGATATATTTTTTTCTAATAGCTTGTAAACGTCTAAAATTCTTGCCTCAAATTAGATGAAATTATGGAAATAAAAGATCAGATCTCTTGGCAGTATGAAAGACTTGTATTTTAGTGTGAGGTAAATGTGCAAGTTTATCATCTTATTGATAAATATAACCTGAGCTTTCATTTATTTCTTACTACAGTCAGTTTTGACACTGGTAATGATGGCCGTAGCTCCCATTAAGACACCGAATCGCTGTACTTTTCTTTTGGGAAAAATATCAGTCAAAATATTAGGTTTATTAAAAAAAAATCCTTAGACTGATAAAAAAAATAATTAAGATACAAATGTATAAAGTGTGTTATTAGATATAAGTATTACAAAAAAACATAAATTTGTTCAATAAATATATTGAACCCTCTCCAGTCTCTCCCCTGCTTAAAGTGGTGTGGCCCAAAGGATGCTAAAGAGAATAGCATCTATGCAACAAATGGAATAAAAATGACTGCCAACTTTGCATTGAGTATAAAATGCACATATAAATAATGATGTCAGGAAAAAAAATTCCAGAGACTAGTAGTAGTTTTTCAATACTGCACTCCTTAGTCAACCGCATTTTAATAGGGATGTAAAGCTTAAAACTGTGAATACACTTTAAAAAATAAACTTCAACAACAAACAATCTTACATAGACATCCATCCATCCATCCATTTTCCGTTACATATATCCCTGCTGGGGTCACAAGATCCTGGTGTCAATGGGCAAGAGGTCGGGTACAACCTGGACAGGTTGCCAGTTTATAGCAGGGCAACACAGAGACAAACCACAATTTACGCACACACTCACACCTCTTACATAACTTGAACATAAAACTGTAATATTTGAATGAACATTGTCTGGAAAATTACACTCAGAGCAAATGTTCATATTTACAAATCACCCTGAGTGCTTTTTGCCACGTCAGCTGGACGTCAATTTGCAACGATGGGTGTCAAGGGGTTAATATTACCACTTTCACATTTTAATAAAAGAAACCACCAATAATCACAAAAACTTTTAACAGAAGGGAATCTAAAATGCAGATTATTGCTAGCTTAACTTTGCTATAAACAGTTTACTCAAACTGACCAATCAGAGGACAGAAAATGCTGACGAAGGGGTTGGCCCTCCAGCTGCCCCCCTGGGGCAAATCTGAAATCTTGGTTGAAGAAAATGCTCCTCACTAATATTGTTAAGGTATCATCTGCCAACAATGCGGATTTTTAAGGCCCTCGGCAGGTTCATTGACATAGAATCGCTCTAAGGCGGAAATCTGATTGGACAATAAATAGGGAGACCACATAAATGTAGTGGAATCTGTGCAGTCAAGAGAAACGCTACAAAATTAATAGAATTAATTATTTCAAATAAATGAAATTTAAGTTATGAAGGTAGGTTAGTGTAGGGCAGAATCGAAGGCTTTGAAGGCCCTCACAGCCCACCACTGGTCGTTACTATGCAGTTGTTCACCCCCACTGTAATGGTGGCGGAAACCACTCTCCCGAGTGGTGCCCCACTTTACACAAGTGAATAAAGTGAATGTGATTGGTCGTTTATCAAGGGGGCGGGATTGTTGTGGTGGAAGGGATAAAGTTAATTTTCTATGCGAATATTGACTTTGCAATGAATTGCTGTTACGCTGATCACTCTTTATAACATTCTGAAGTATATGCAAATTGCTGCTATCAAAACTGAAGCAGTAGACCTTGTAAATATTAATATTTGAATCATTCTCAAAACTTTTGGCCATCACTGTAGATGCGCTGCAGACAGCATGCGCATTTATGTGTTTTGAAGGCGTGGTTTCGTGGGGTGGTCTGAAAAGAGAGGCATGGTTGTGTATCTTCAAAAATATAGCTTGCTGGAACAGTTCTTCTCCTACAGCACGTTTAATCTGTTGAGAAGAGCTGTATGAAAAAATACCTGCTGGAAATCAATCTGTGTGAACCTTGTGAGTCTGTAGGTGTGTGTCTATGTTAGGTGTAGTCTGTGTACGTATTCTAAATGATTTCTAAATTCTGCTAAATATAATCTCTAACTTTTCCTGGTTCTGATTCTAATTGTTAACAAAGAAAGTGACAGTGCTATTAATCTCCTCTTCTCAAAAAACAATCAGATGATCATCATTTTGGATGTGCAAAAATGACCAGATTACTTGAATATAGCCCCAACTCGACAAACACTGCATATGTGAGATACAATATCCTGGTGGGGACATGCTAAAATCACTGTTCATTGACACTTCTGCTTCAAAACAATTAATGCTGCATCAAGCACACTGACTCAAACTGGTTCCTGGCATACTTCCTGCAGCAACCAGTAAGGACTCTTTGCCATGACCTTCTTACGTTGCCTCTCGTTTCTTTATCTATTCCAAATCCGGATCTCCTTCTCAGAGCCCCCTGGTAAGATCCCAGAATTATTATTTTTTTTTTTTTGCATATTCTCCCTTGAGCTAAATAAACTTCTAGTATTTTTTTCTGTGAGTTGACATTGCAGGAAATAAGGCAAGCCAAGGCAAGGCAACTTTATTCATAGCGCATTTAATTTGGAAGACATGCTTGGTGACATTTATTGTACAAATAAAAAGTAAAAAAAAATGTCATGTCTTCTATTCCACTGTGGAACTGTATAATAGGATATAATAGAAATTCCCTTTATTATCCAACAATGGGGAAATTGTGGTGTTACAGCAGCAAAAGCATTACAGCAAAAGTGGTCACACAAATGTAAACCATAAAGGAAAAGTCTGGTCAGCAAGGAATAACCAATTGGTCATTATTTATACCTAAAACTAAAACTAAAATTAATCAGTAAAAAAATGAAAAAAATATTATTCTTCGCGATCACTGAATCCGGGAACGGCCATTTTTGCCCAAATATAGTAACATCTCGCCCCTGACATCTTCTTTCTGTGACGTCACTGTGCAGTAAGCCTAGCGCCATTCTTCCTATTTAACAAGCAAAATCAAAGGAAGCTAATAGACACCCCTGCAATCAACAATAATTATTTAAGATTTTTGTAGGGCTTCACCATTAAAATCCGTGAGAGCTATAGTATAGTTAAACTGACAAAGACTATGTGCATGGCAGTTGGATCATGTAATACGGGTTAAAGTGAAAAAAAATTGGTACTTATACCTTTCTGATTCATGACCCACCACGGACGGATTACGGAAGTCCTTGTCGTTGGATTGTCAACTTGAAGAGGGAAGATTTTCCATTGAACTTCTGGCCAGAGAAGAAACATATTATCAATCCGTTACTTTCTGCTTCGCATAGTGCACCGGTCGTTGTCATCATGGATAATAGCACGATGTGACAAACCCCAGATACAGCACTGGGACTTGCTTAACAGCTGTTACCGCAACATTATGTCACAAACCAGTAGGTGGCAGTAGAGCTCTTTGACAAATATTGCTGTGTCAGGTAAAGCAGATTCAAATTAAATTACTCTTAATTAACAACAGGTATTATTTAGTGGAAAGTATGTATTAATTTCATACTTAAAGTACTTTCAGAAGTTTGTATTCTGAATTTGAACAGACTTTTTCTTCAAAAAGTGTATAAAAATATCAAAATAAGTGGCAGAGTTAAATAAGGAAAAATAAAATACTGTACTGTAGAGTTTTTTAATAATATAAATACTGTCCTAAAGAATTGATAATCTACAAACCGCTGTAGACATCTTTAGAGTAGTGGATATGTGAAAAAAGCAGCAACCCCAGAGATGAGCAAAATGACAGCAGCATGTTATTTAAGTGACTAAGACAGAGACTGTGCAACAATCAGCATGAATATAACAACTTATTGAGGTTGTTGGGAACAGAGATGGTTATAAAGTCTTAAAGCTGCTGGAAGGAAGGATCTGTGATAACGCTCCTTTGTGCATTTTTGATGCAGCAGTCTGTCAGTGAAGGAGCTTTCCAGTTTAGCAACAGCTTCATGCATGGGTGACAAATAATACATGCATGGGGTGGGAGACAAATAATACTATTCCGCTGTGGAATTGCATTAAAAGAGTTTAAGTACATTTTCCAGCCAATAGTTCTCTGCAGATCATTAATGTTTCTCCTATGGTGAGAGGGATGACAGCTGGCAGAGGAGAAGACAGTTTTTTTTTCCTCTAGGAAAGGATCATGGAGAAAAGATGCCAGAAGGTCATCACAATCTATATTAGATTGCTCATTTCTCCTCCATGATAACTTCACAAAGAGCCTTCCCCTCTGTGGATCTCCTTGTCAGTGGTGCTGAGGAGTCCTGTGCAAATTGCCACCCTGGGTATAAATAGGCTGACAGCCTGGCAGGGCCAGGTGGTCTAATCTGCCTGTTCACTGTCCTGCTTGCTGCCTGGCATGGCGCTGAGTCTCTGAAGTGGATGTTTACCCCACATTCATAGTGACCTTAGATTGTCCACAGATGGCACACTTCCCTGGCAAATTGTAATGAAACTGCTCTGAAGAATAAATCACTCCATTCTTTTCAAAAAGCACATCATTTAAAAAATAATATACAATACTGAATGTTTCACAATACCTATTTTAGACAATTTATTTAAATCTTTTTAGAAATAACAGTGCACACGTCCTGCTAAGCTACAGCAGTTCAGCTTATTCAAGTCAAAGATGATTGTTTCTTAAACCTTGACCTTTTCATTGATTATCCTAATGATTATACTCATAACCAGATGTATAAAAGGTCAAAATGTGGAATTAGAAAAATGACACATTTTGTTTTGTTTTTCTGTAATAAAATGTGTGGGGGTATACTTTTATTTAGCTGGAAAAAAAAACAACAATGGTATATTTTCAAGTCAGGAGTCTTTATGTCTGCATGATGTTAGACATCAGTGTGAAATCCATCAGTGCGTTTATTACTGATGTGTTGAATTTATTTTTATGATTCTTGTTTTCGAGTTTCATAGATAAAGCAACCAAAATATGCAAATTTATATGAAAAAGAAACAATGTTCAGTGCTTTATCATCTTAAAAAGGAAATAAAAAACACGCTCTTACATGATTGCCTTGTACTGTCTTGTTAACAAGTTTTTTTCTGGTTTAATAAATTCTTGAAGAATTTCTTAAAACCAAATTGCATTTTCATTGTCAAGAAGACATGCAGCTGAAAGAACACATTAACATACACAGTATAAAATGACAGTCTTTTCCCATTATCCTACATTATTCTGTCAAAACCTTCCTGATTAAATTTTTTCCATTCTGTTAGCATTACCAAAGTTAGCAAGAGTCACATGTAAAATAAATCAAATTGTCAGGTTGTATGGAAGTTTTAAGAGGTTCCAAATGCAGAGATGGAAGCTGAGGTGCTTTCTTGCAGATTTAATAAGTAATAGTGGTAACAAAAGCATAAATCCAAAAATAACTGATCAGCAACAGGGACCAGCACAGAGAGGAACACATCGGTTAAGGAAGAATCAGGGAAAGAAGAAAATCCAGCAAACAGTAACTGCAGAGGAGGAGTATCAATGACAGAACAAGAATGGAGTAATCAACTGATCGGGAGCAGGTATGGACAGGAGGATCTAGAAGGGAGCTATGGGAAGGAGACTGACCCAAGGGGACAACAAAGTATAAACAAGAAATATTTAAGAACTCAGATAAAACCAGAAAACAACTAGAATGACACAAAATGGAAATGAAACCATTTAGCTAGAAAACTCAGAATGACATGAATCCAAACTGTAACTGAAAACTCAAAAAGAAAAACTTAAACAGAACCAAAAAGTGCAGAATTATGATACCAATAAGTATCCTGATGGGGCTTGTCTTTTTCAGATTAGGACTTTTTAAAAATAATAGCATGGTTAGCTGTTTTTTGTTGGTGTGATTGTACTCTAATCTTAATTACAATTTTTTCATCAGCTGTAACTGGAAAATTATAACAAATAAAGCAACAAAAACGAGGTCTTTGTTATTAATCTATATTTGTCTTGAAGAATGTTTTAGTTTTCAGTGTTAGTGAACCAAGTTACTGAAAAAAAATTCCCTTTCAACATGCCATGTTTTCGATCATTTATGGGTTGATTATAGTAAAGTATAAAAACTACAGTCTGTATTTACACTGAGATTTGGATTTTTTTCTTTAAGGATTTCTTTTATCTCTTTCTTAAAAGTCAGAATTTTACATAAAAGTTTTCTAAGATACTGTTCATGGTGTTTTCACTTTTGCTAAATTGTTGGCTCAAATTAAAATGGATCATTCAGATATTTGTAGCCAAGTGGGGCTGTGCTAATGGAGATCTGTCCTTAAATTTTGACCAATATCTAGTCAAATTTTTCATTTAGTAAAACAACATAGAGAAAAACATATTACTCAACTCTTAGACATACAGTAATTGTGTTAAAATAAAAAAAGGCTATTTAAGGTTGAATGGAGGTTTGAAGAAGACCCAAATGCAGAGACATAAGCTGAGGTGGTTTCTTGCAGATCTAGTAACTAAAAGGAGGCAACTGAAGCAAAAATAAAAAAATACAGAAAACCAAAAATCAGAAGACGTCAGGTAAAAAACACATGAGGAGCAAAGAAACAATTAGAAACTAGCAAAGAGTAACTGAAGAGGAGGAGTATAGACGGGAGACTGAACAAAGACTGTGCTAATCAGCAGACGAGGAACAGGTGTGGATTGAAGCAACTACAAGGGAGCTAGGGGAAAGAGGCTGACACAAGAGGGCAACAGAAGGTAAACAACAAATACAAAATAACTCAAACACAACCAAAACAATGAAAACTCAAAAAAAAAACTTAAGCAGAACCAAACTCAAAATCTTATTCTGTGAATACAGCAATAAACTTGGGGCTTAACAGATCAGATTAGAGTATATCTTTGACTGATTTGTACAACTTTCATAAATCTTTTTTGTATAGAATAAATAAGAGAAGAGTATTTGGCTATTTTAGGAGAGATCAACAAAGTAATAATATATTATAATAAAGATACGTCTGACTCTTTATGTTCTAAACATTGCAGAGTGTTGCAGATTAAAAAAAGCATTGTCCTAAAATACAGATGTTTCCAGAACATTCAAAGAGATTTGCATTTCAAATAAGAGATACTTCCTAGTAAACTTACTGCAGCTTGATATATCCCTTTAGAAAGACAAGCTTTGAAATGAAACCACTCTATTGTTTTAGGGTCATTTGAATAACACTTACTTGTAATACTGTTTGTGATACAGCTTGAAAGATTATCTCAAAAGCACCGTACTTTACATATGTAATCTATGCATTTTAGAACCTGCAAAATCAACAAGAGGGAGCCACTGAATTAGATTAATTCAGTTTGGGGAAGAAAAGGGCAGCAATTGTTACTATGACAGAGAATTTGATTCCTTCTTGGCCTACATTCCTCAGGTTTATATGTCTATTTTTACTTCCTGAGGTTGTAGCTTCGAAATATGTCCTCTCTGTTTTGTTTTTTTTTTTTGCATAAAGTTGATATCAGCATTATACAGGCATGGAAGCAAAGCTGAATTTCATACAGTAAACAAAATTTGGTTGGTCTATTATGGCATTTTTACACACTGTAGGGAAGTGGAGCAAGCTAGAATTTGTACAGAGGCAAATCGAAACCCAATTTAAAGAGATTCATCCTTGCCTATGAAATAAAAAAAACAAGTATTAAAAGTTGCAATGGCTGTAATAACAAACTGCCTATTTGAACTTCTATAAGTTGGATTAAGATCACATTTGTTGAATATGTTCATGTATTCTGATGCTTTTCCTCAAATGTGTTGAGAAATTTAGATATAAAATTGTGATACAACATCCATCAAGACAGTAGCACACTCTGCGCTGTAGCACAAGCCTATTTGTGTGAATTGACTTTGGTCAAGCAGGTGTTTGATGCCATCGCTGATGTGTATGATACGTTTTTTGAACAAGGGCTGGACAAGGCCCGGACACATGGTGTTGACATCAAAGCATACATGTTTTTCTTCACTGTCTTCTCTGCTGTTTTTTTTTTTCAAAAATAATTAGTTTGTGATATAATAAAATGAATGCATTTTCTTTGTATTCTTTTATTTTCATGTCTTTCATTTTATATCAAATTAATTCAATTCAATTCAGTTTATTTATATAGCGCCAAATTCACAACACGTCATCTCAAGGCACTTTACAGTTCAACCAGATCATACAGTCAAATTGATACAAAGTTTTCTATCTAAGGAAAACCAGTTGATTGCATTGACTCATTGACTCAAATACAATCCCTCACACTAAGCATGCTTGTAGCGACAGTGGAGAGGAAAAACTCCCTTTTAACAGGAAGAAACCTCCAGCAGAACCAGGCTCAGTGTGAGCGGCCATCTGCCAAGGCCGACTGGGGTTCAAGGAGACAGAAGCAGAGATACAAGAAGCAGAGATACAAAAAGCAGCTGTAAAAGGCGGCCCCGTCCAGGAAACACACAGCCAGGCAGACGAGCTCCAAGGCAGCTCCCATGCCAGAGGATGAAGAGAGCACATCCACCCAGCCACGGCCAGAGAAACAGGACCACACTGGAAGACAGGCCGATCTCCAACATCTACAAACAAGGGTGTTGATGGAAGCAGCACAGCTGATGTTTCTTTCCTGGATGACGTCACAGCCAAACAGGAACAGACGAGGCAAAGCTACTCTGAGGAAAAGCAGAGAGAGCAGAAGGTTAGAGATTGAACAAACAGATTCTGCAGAATAGGAGAACAGAGAGAGAATGAAGCAGAATGATGAAATGGGGGTCCCTATGTCCTCCAAAAGTCTAAGCCTATAGCAGCATAACTATAGAGAGAGAGCTCAGGATAACCTGAGCCACCCTAACTATAAGCTTTATCAAAAAGGAAAGTTTTAAGCCTAGTCTTAAAAGTAGACAGAGTGTCTGCCTCACGGACTAAAACTGGTAGTTGGTTCCACAGGAGAGGAGCCTGATAACTAAAAGATCTGCCTCCCATTCTACTTTTAGAAATTCTAGGAACCACTAGTAAACCTGCAGATTGAGAGCGAAGTGCTCTGTTAGGAACATAAGGAACAATCAGATCTCTGATATAAGATGGAGCTTGGCCATTTAAGGCTTTATATGTGAGAAGGAGGATTTTAAATTCTATTCTGGATTTAACAGGAAGCCAATGAAGAGAAGCCAGGATAGGAGAGATATGATCTCTCTTTTTAATTTTCATCAGAACTCTGGCTGCAGCATTTTGGATCAGCTGAAGGCTTTTAACTACAGTTTGTGGACTTCCTGATAGTAAAGAATTACAATAGTCCAGCCTTGAAGTAACAAATGCATGGACTAGTTTCTCAGCATCACCCCTGGACAGGAGATTTCTAATTTTTGCAATGTTCCTCAGATGAAAGAAGGAAATTCTAGAAACCTCTTTGATCTGGGATTTAAATGACAGGTCCTGATCAAAAACAACACCAAGATTTTTTACTTTATTATCTGAAATCAGTTTAATCCCATCCAAATGAAGTGACTGGCTAATCAGCTTCTTTTTCAGAGACTCTGGTCCAAAGACTATAACTTCTGTTTTGTCTGCATTCAGAAGCAGAAAGTTAAGAGTCATCCAGGTTTTTATGTCTTCAAGACATGCTTGTAATCTATGTAATGGGTTAGCTTCATCTGGATTTATAGACAGATATAGCTGGGTATCATCAGCATAACAGTGGAAATTAATCCCATGCTGTCTAATAACTCTACCAATTGGGAGCATGTATAAAGTAAAGAGAATTGGTCCTAGCACTGATCCCTGTGGTACTCCACAGGTAACCTTTGAGTGTGTTGAAGATCTATCATTAACATAAACAAACTGAATTCGATCAGATAGATAAGATTTAAACCAGTCTAGTGCTGTTCCTTTAATTCCAACAAAATATTCAAGTCTTTCTAAAAGAATATTATGGTCAACTGTATCAAATGCAGCACTAAGATCCAACAGGACGAGCACAGATACAAGTCCATTATCTGAGGCCATGAGAATATCATTAGTGACTTTCACCAGAGCTGTTTCAGTGCTATGATGAGCTCTAAAGCCAGACTGAAACTCTTCAAAAAGTTCATTATGGTGTAAGTGGTTGCAAACTTGTTTGGCAACTACTTTCTCAAGAATTTTGGATAAGAAAGGAAGATTGGATATAGGTCTATAATTAACCAAGTCATCTGGGTCAAGAGACGGTTTCTTAAGCAGAGGTTTAATTACAGCAACCTTAAAAGCTTTAGGTACATATCCCTGTAACAGAGATAGATTAATCACATCTAAAATGGAGGAGGAGATCAAAGGGAATACCTCCTTAAATAACCTGGTTGGAACTGGATCTAACATACAAGTTGAAGGCTTAGATGAAGACAATAATTTTGCTAATTCAGAAAGTTCAACTGGATCAAAGCAGTCTAAACCCGGTTCAGATTCCATGACTACCTCAGGTACAATCGCGGATAGAGGAGTGCTTATGATCTTATTTTTAATAACATCAATCTTATTTATAAAGAATCCCATAAAATCATTGCTGTTAAGAGCAGGTGGAATGGACGGTTCAACAGAGCTATGGCTCTGGGTGAGTTTGGCAACTGTATTAAAAAGAAATCTAGGATTATTCTTATTCTCCTCTATTAATGAGGAGAAGTATGCTGCTCTTGCTTTACAAAGGGTCCTCTTATACAGCAGTAAACCATTTTTCCAGACTAGGAAGGACTCCTGCAGGCCTGTGGAGCGATATTTTCTCTCCAGTTTCCTAGCATTTTGCTTCAAAGTACGCAGCTCTGCATTAAACCAAGGAGCAAGCTTTCTATTTTTAACGGTTTTCATTTTCAAAGGAGCTGCGTTGTCTAAGGCAGTACGCAGAGAACTAGCAACCCCATCAACAAAATCATCAACCTGTGAAGGGGAATAAGCTATACTTTTGCACTCTGCAGCACTGTTTAGCGACACAGATTAACGTTCTCTACAATTATTTTTGATATCATGACAAATCAATTTATGTTCATGTCTTTTTATATTAACTGACTGTTTTTTTACAATTAGTTCCTGATATAATAAATCAATGTAATCTTTTTGTAATTATGTTAATAAAAAATGTATAAAAACATTCATCCTTTCTCTCATTTAGCATCACTGTTTGGGAAGGTATGGCTGGAAAAAAAATTTATGAAACAGGTAAATTACACACCTGCCCACCCCGGGAGTTTTGAAGTAAATAGGCTGCACAAAGCCCTGGAAAGTGGAACTGGTAAGAGGTTACCGGTTGAAGAGGTGCAGGACTTTTTATCACAATAAAATGCTCATTCTTTGTATAAACCAGCAAGAATAACATTTCCGAGAAATAGAGTGTTTGTCACCAGGCCTATGAAACAGTTCCAAGCAGATCTTTGTGAAATGCGGAGAAAATGATGGCTACAAATATTTGTTAACCGTTATCGATGTATTTTCCAAAAGAGCCTATGTCAGGGTTTTAAAAAGGAAAACTTTGTCTAATGTTGTAAAAGCTTTTCAATCTGTTTTAAAAGAGGGTCAAATTCCAAAGAAACTTCAAACTGATGACGGTAAAGAATTTTTCTACAAATCATTCAAAACGCCGATGGATAAAAACAGCAGGGAACATTTTTCCACGGCTAGTGAAATAAAAGCATCTATGAAGGTCACCACGGATAACGCTTTTCAGGTGTTTCCGAACCTCTACAAGACTTATTTCAAACGCTGCACAAAACTCAAGATAGCAAGCAAGGTGACCAAGTCAGAATCTCCAAGGTGCGACTGAATTTTGCAGTTGAGTGTGACTCATCCGTACAGAGCAATGATTAAAATTCTTCTGAACTACTCAGGACACGTTAAAGAGTCTATTCAGTGAAGATCTCTTTTGCAAAGACATGGCAGGAGCTATTAACTCGATTGTTGTGAATGATGGTCCGAACAGGGGACTTAATCAGAAAGCCACAATTTGAGAGAGCTGCATCTGATGGGCCTGCTTCACGCAGATATTTTTTTCTGTGAAAGACCCCTCTTGAATTCTATAGATATGAGGGTTAATCTAATCAGGGCCAGCAATGTGTTCTCCCTCATGGGAGCTCGTGTTTCAACCTTTCAACTGAAAATTCTTGGGGCCTCTCTTTTTATGAAAAAAGTTTCAGTATCCCTGGCCATCCAGCTCGGGCATGCCTCACCCTTAATGAGAGGAAATGCCCTCTACCCGCTTTAATGCGTGCATATGAAAACATATTCTTTCCCTGAAAATTCCAGGATATGTACTCAGGAGAATCTCTTTTTGGGAACCATGCCAAAATTTTAGGTTTGGTTCACCACAAAGCTTTCAGAGGAGTAGAGTTATGTCACCTTTTAAATTTAGGCATATGGATGTGGCATATATGGCTCTCTACAAAGACGGCAGACAGGTCCCTGCAAAGGCGTTTCAACCCCAACTCAACAACGGTTAGTTCAGTCAGGGAATATTACATGTTCACCGCTACAGGTACCTTCCTCTGAGCATTGCACATGAGGAATTTATCATTGGGTCTTCCCTGGTTGTCTTTAATCTCAATCCAGGTCAGGATGCTGACGAGCTGTCAGCAGTGTCTATCGGTAATTTGAGATTGGGCATTAGATTCAGGGTCCTGTTACCTCATACTGCTACTCTGATTGTGTTACAACTCAATTTTATTTTTAAGCTATCTCTCAGAATAACGTTGCATTGATTAAACAATGTATTGAGCGGGAGTCCATCGGCCGCATTGTTTGCCAGGCTGCTTCCATCTGTGTTTGTGATCTTCAGAAAGACGTGCAGCGAAGTGTCAAATCCAGGTATTTTTCTCCATCTCCGGGAATAAAAAACTCAATCGGGCCAGTGTCTATAATCACTGACATGAGTAATATTTCTGTGCAAGCCTTATCTTCGATAGTCTAGACATGGGGGCTGAAAATAAGTCCAGTTCTGTCAGGGTGCATTCTGAGGATTTCTGATGTAAAATAGCCATGATTGAATTTTAATATTTTTTTTTTATTTTAAGCCCCCCTTGTTTTGCCTCTCCCGACTGATTGCTTCTTTTTACCTTTTACCATGGCACAAGTATTTGTGAATGCCAAAGATGTTGCTCCGGAGGCCTCTCTCTTTCTCCTCCTGACAGAATCAAAACTCCTGATCCCTCTTGGTCATTCACACCCTGATATGAGCTGGTTATTTTCTTCATATCTTTACCAATGACATCCGAGACGATGTTTGTGGCTACCCTTTTCAGATGAGGTTTAGTGATTGGGAAGCTGGATATAACTAAAGGTGACACGAAACAAAATAAGTTTGAAAATATGGATCCTACTCCCCGACTGTACATAACAGGGGTGCCATAGAAACCGGGTAAAGAGCCCCCTACCTGACTCTGCTAATAGGAGACAAAATGCTCAGGTCATCACTCAGATTTATCTAAATCATGCTTTCTTGATTCTTGTTTCTTTTTGTTTTCTTCTCATGTTTTAGCATGCTGCAATGTTGTTAGTGTGACTGGTTGCACAGCTATGAATGATTTCAACCGCTGGTCCGGGGAAGGGGGATCTCCTTGGCCACAGGGAAGTTGTGTGTCCTCGGGTTGGGAAAGCCCTGCGGAGGGTTGAAGATTCACACACTGTGAACCCTCGTCCTGGGTCTCTGGCTGAGATGTTCCAGTTTTCCTATTAGATGTTGTGGGATGATGGTGTTGAATGCTGAACGGAAGTCCAGGAACAGCAGCAGCACGTAAGTGTTATTCTCCTTGAAGTGTGCAAGGCTCAGGTGAAGTGATGGCGTACTCAGTGCTGCAGTTCTGTCGTTAGGCAAACTGGACTGGGTTGAATGTTGGGGGAAGACTGGAGACCATGTGTTCTTTTACCAGCCTTTCCAAGCACTTCAGCAAGATGGGAGTCAGTACGACAAGCCAGTGGTCATTGAATGAGGTGACCTGAGGCTTTGTTGGGACTGGAATGATGGAGGCAGACTTCAAGCATGCCGACTCTATGGATTGGTCCAGCAAAGTGTTAAAAATGTTGACCTGCACACTCCTTGAACACACGTTTCCTATACATCAGCTGTGTTAGGGAACAGTGCCTCCTCTCCTTGATGGGAAACAGCTTTCACTTTTTCAAGTCCATTTAGGAAGTAAGCATCAGCTACACCCACTGGGGTTGAGGGTCTCTTGTTATCCAGGGAAAAACCAATGTATTCATAGGCCATCACCATCTCCACGCTTTATCCCATAGTGCTTACAGTGTTTGACTTGTTCCTGTTTATTCTGATATCTGAAATCATCCCTCTTGTTTTGTTCCCACTCAGGATGAAACAATTGTTTTTACATGTAAATTTGTAAGTCTAGATACAGACTGGAGCTTTTATAGTTTACTGTTTTCCACAAATAACCTACCATCTAAAACATTTACTGACAAGGTGATTTGTTTGTAAAACTTGCCTTGCCTTGTCTTACTTGGATGCTGTGAGAGGTTCCGTCACAATTGTGGCCACAAACATCTCTAGAGCCAGTGGCTCAAACTAGTTAGGTTCAGGTTCACTAGCCTCCTTCACAGAACCTCCCTCTCTTCCCCCATTTCTCTCGACATTCTTCACCAGAGAAGATGAAACTTCATGATTGTGTTGCTGTCAAGGCCGGCTTTTGCCGTGATCAATTCCAGCCAAGACCACGCATAGCACCTCCATATACCGCATTTTCAATATAGGTAATATTTATTTTTTTTCTGTTGTTAATTGAAGGTTATGTAAACTTTCAAGTAAAACGGTACATTTATTTGTGGCTTTACATTTTATGAACTCTTCATTATGCCCTGTAGTCTCAGAGCAAAATTACATCCCTGAGACATTTATTTAAAAAAAAATCCTTTTAATTACTTTTAGTATTGGCTAAAGGGATGCTTTCTAATAAAATATAGGTTTTGACTGTAGTTCGAGACCAACCTAATAACATAGTCAGAGTATGGATTTTATATATATATATATATATATATATATATATATATATATATATATGTATGTATATTGTTGGGAGCTGGAGAAATCCCATCTTTCTCCAAATAAACACAATGAGATCTCCTCGATTGTTGCTGCCTGCCACGCTTTTCTGTGATAATCAAAGCCTCTCTTTCTCTGCTTTCATCGACTCAGGCTGTGAACGTAATCTAATCGACTCTAACCTCGTCCAGCAACTCCAAATTAAAACCGTTCCTCTCTCTCAGCCTCTCAGTGTGTCCACTATAGACGGAAAAAGACTCCATCGAGTTACCCACCAAACCCAGCCTCTCGAGCTACTTCTGTCAGGTAACCACCGAGAGACAATAACATTCTTTGTTTTTCCCTCTGCATGTTCCCCGCTGGTTCTCGGGTTCGAGTGGTTGGAGAAGCATAACCCTCACATTAACTGGACTAAACGTCACCTGGAATCTTGGTCCACTACGTGCCATGAAACATGCCTTCGTTCTGCTGCCCCTATGGTGGGGTCTCCTAGAGGTGGGGGGGAGATGGACTCTCCTGACCTTTCTTCAGTTCCCTCTGAGTACCATGACTTAGCCCCTGTCTTCTGTAAGGTCAGTGCGACGTCCCTACCTCCTCACAGACCATACGATTGCGCCATTGAACTTTTACCTGGTGCTCCTCTTCCTAGCAGCAGATTGTATAACATTTCCAAGCCCGAAAGAGAAACTATGGAAAAATACATCAACGAGTCTTTAGCTGCTGGAATAATTCGTCCTTCATCCTCTCCATTGGGCGCCGGTTTCTTCTTCGTGGGCAAGAAGGATGGTTCCCTGAGACCTTGTATTGATTATCGAGGTTTGTACCAGATCACAATTAAAAACAAATACCCACTGCCTCTTCTCGCCTCTGCTTTTGAACCAGTACAGGGTGCAACAGTGTTTTCCAAGCTGGATTTAAGAAACGCCTATCATCTCCTTAGGATACGAGAGGGCGATGAATGGAAAACTGCCTTTAAAACACCCTTGGGCCAATTCGAATACCTAGTAATGCCCTTTGGTTTAACTAACGCTCCAGCCTGCTTCCAGGCCCTAGTAAATGATGTTCTCAGAGATTTCCTCAACGTGTTTGTTTTTGTGTACATTGATGACATTCTCATTTATTCCAAGGACCTCCATGAACACAAGAAACATGTTCGTCTTGTCTTACAGAGACTACTGGAGAATAAGCTGTTCGTGAAAGCCGAGAAGTGCGAATTTCATCAACCTTCAGTCACTTTTTTGGGGTTTGTGCTCGAGGGCGGTCAGGTAAAACCTTCAGAGGACAAAATCAAAGCAGTCTTAGACTGGCCAGTTCCAGAGAACCGAAAGCAACTGCAGAGGTTTTTAGGTTTTTCTATCGTCGATTTATAAGAAACTACAGTCAAACCGCCCTTCCATTAACCTCCCTGACTTCTGTAAAACGAACCTTTCAGTGGACTCCCGAGGCTCAAACAGCATTCGAAAGGTTAAAATCCTTGTTTTCCAGAGCTCCTGTCCTTATTCAACCTGACCCCGCAAAGCAGTTTATCCTAGAGGTGGATGCTTCAGATTCCGGTGTTGGAGCCGTTCTTTCCCAGAGGCTCGACTCTGACCAAAAGATACACCCATGTGCTTTCTTCTCCCGTAGGCTTTCTTCCGCTGAACAGAACTATGATGTGGGTGACCGAGAGCTCCTGGCTATCAAGCTGGCATTGGAAGAATGGAGGCATTGGCTGGAGGGAGCTGAGCACCCGGTTCTTGTGTGGACAGACCACAAAAACCTGGCTTACATCCAGTCAACTAAACAGGCTAATCCTCGCCAATCCAGGTGGTCAATCTTCTTCTCCCGCTTCAACCTAATCATTTCCTACAGACCCGGATCCAAGAACGTGAAGCCCGATTCTCTCTCTCGTCTCTACTCCGTCGATCATCCTGAGACACCTGAACCAGTCCTTCCGGCTTCATGTACAGTAGGAGTGGTCAACTGGGAGATAACTGACCTCATCAACTCAGCCCTGACCACTGAACCCGATCCAGATAACGGTCCATCTAACCGTACATATGTCCCATCTTCTGTCAGGTCCCGTCTTATCCAGTGGATGCATGCCACCAAATTCTCCGCTCATCCAGGAGTGAGTAGAACAGTTGCTCTCATCTCCAGACGCTTCTGGTGGCCCACTCTCCACAGGGACGTAAAGGAGTATGTGTTGGCTTGCCCCACATGTGCCCGTAACAAAGCCTCACACCAACCTCCTTCTGGCCTGCTTCAACTACTTCCTGTTCCCTCACGTCCATGGTCTCATATCACCATTGATTTCGTCACCGGTCTCCCTGTCTCTCGAGGTATGTCCACCATACTAACCATTGTTGACCGTTTCTCGAAGTCCTGCCATCTAGTTCCCCTCAGAAAACTTCCCACGGCCTTCCAGACAGCCCAGCTTCTCATAAAACATTTTTTTCCGGCTTCATGGCATCCCCCAAGATATCCTCTCGGACAGAGGTCCCCAATTCATCTCTCAGGTATGGAAGGCTTTCTGTTCTGCTCTTGGCTGCAAACCCTCTCTCACCTCAGGTTACCACCCCCAATCGAATGGTCAGACCGAACGCATGAACCAACAGTTGGAATCCACCCTCCGCTGCCTCACGTCAAATAACCCCGTGGATTGGAGTCAATTCCTCCCATGGATTGAATATGCCCACAACTCTCTCCGTTCTGCATCCACTGGACAATCCCCATTCCAGGCCAGTCTCGGATATCAACCACCTCTTTTCCCCGCAGATGAGAGAGAGATATCGGTGCTGTCCGTCAATCAACACATCCGTCGCTGTCAAAGGATTTGGAGGGAGACCATTGCCACACTCAACCAGTCATCTGCATCCGTTAAACGTTTCGCCGACGCCAAGAGACGTCCCGCCCCCGAGTACACTGAGGGCCAGGAGGTGTGGCTTTCCACCCGAGACATCCCCCTCATGGGGATGTCTCGAAAACTCTCCCCGAGATTCATTGGACCTTTCAGAATCTCTCGAGTCATCAACCCCTCAGCTGTTCGTCTCCAACTACCTCAGTCCCTCCGAATCCACCCTACATTCCACGTCTCCCAGATCAAACCTGTTTCTTCGAGCCCTCTGTGCCCGCCGTCCGACTCCCCACCACCCGCCCTGGAGGTCGATGGCCAATCCGGCCTTCACAGTGCGCCGCATTGTGGACTCCCGTCGACGAGGTCGCGGATGGCAGTACCTCGTCGACTGGGAGGGCTACGGACCGGAGGATCGCCAGTGGGTCCCAGGCTCGTATATCCTCGACCCTGCACTCATCAGGGAGTATGAGCGTTCCTGCCCATCTACCTCTTCCGGACCGCCAAGGGGCGGTCGTTGAGGGGGGGTACTGTTGGGAGCTGGAGAAATCCCATCTTTCTCCAGCAGAGTCCGCCGTGGATCCTCTGAGGGAGCTTCCTGCACAGCTGCAGCTCATCAAGATCATCAGAGGATCCACTACATAAGCTGTCTTCAGACCTTGCCTCAACGCCGCAGTGTTGTTCCAGTTGGTCAGCGCTAAAGCCTAGATCCTCAGTGTATCTCCATGACTTTGAATCCAGGTTGGATTCTAACAACTGTCTCTGTTTTCCAGGAAACCCGTGCCTCCTCTGTGAAAGCTCTGGGAGAGCTAACCTGCCGAGCCGACCCTCTGAGCCAAACCCTGAAGATTCACAGAGAACCCCCAAGCAGCTCTGGACTTGAGCTGGGAAATCTAAGCCAAGGTCTGTTCAAGCTAAGACGTGAGACGCTGAAGCAGCAAACGGACTCTGCTGATAAACTCTTCTCCAGAACCAACAGTGACTCTCCCAAAATAAACCTCAAGAACCCTCAAGGTACAATCAGTGAACCTTTGGAAATCAAACCCTGTCAGCAGCCTCTAACTGTGCTGTCTCTCACGCAGACCCCGGTGAACCAGAATCCAGGCCCGAACCAGAATCAGTACATTCTGTGTGTTGTGCTTAAATAAACTGTTAAACTTTTCATCCTTGTGTCCGTCAGTGGTGTTCTGCATTCTTGGGTCGCCTTCAGTGAACCCATCATGACATATATATATATATATATATATATATATGTATATATATATATATATATATATATATATATATATATATATATATATATATATATATATATATATATATATATATATATATATATATATATGTATACTTTCATTTTATTTTACAAAGTTGTCACATAGATTTACTTGCTTATTCTCTAACCTAATGGCATATTTTGACCCAACAATAAATTACTTGGAAAATTAATAGTTTTCATCCTAGTTACTTTAGGTTTCCATTTCCTCATTATCGGCCCCAATGCTGCCACCCGTATTCATGTTTTTGTGCTGCTACCTTCCCTTTCTCCTCCCTCCACATCCTTTATCGCCAACATACCTGGAGGCCAGCTTGTCACCAGCAGACATGCTGATGTCTAATGGTTTTGGGAGTATTTCTCTCCCCTCAATGCCTGCAGAAAACAGGAAGCCTGACAGGCTGCTGGAAGAACAGAGGGAGGGTTTATCTGGAAAGACAGGGCTTAACCCCCTATCCCAATGCCAATGGAGACTGCAGCACAGAGCTCGTTGCTCTACAGCCAAATAAACCCCCCACCCTGAGCAACACTTCTGACTCAGCCCCACTTGCCGATTTGTATCAGGCAGACCAAACTAGTCTGACAGTACCTCTTTTAAGCTAACTACTAAACCTGTTTTAATTTCCCAAATGATCTGGCCTATCTGGCAAAGCTGCTTTTTATTACTGAATAATGCAAAGGTAGATAATTAGTTCTGATCATATTATTTAAAGCTTATTCATCTTTAAAAATAGATGAGAACCCACAGACACCTAAAAACTGGTGGGGTGAGCCCCATAAATTTAGATCTGCCAAATAAAATGAACATTTACTTTGTAGAGGGAGTGGTGGCCTATTGTTTAGAAAGCAGGGTGAGTGCTTCCTTAAGAGGCTGCAATGGATGCCTGTTCAAACTCACGCTGTAACTGGTTTCCTCAGGAAGATCCTTGACCCCAGAAAGGAGATTAAAAGCAATTGCTGTATGTCTGCTTTCCCTGCTGGACAGCTAAATTTGGTCTGAAGTGTGCATGTGATCTTCTCATATTAAAGATTTTATGCTGTCTGTAATTATATTTATGAAGTTATCAGTATCATCTACTGTAAGTACACAGAACAAAGCCATTTTTTAGTATTTTTTACTGAAGCTATTTTGGAGACTAAAAAAGGACTCTGTTGAAAATTAAATTTTAAACAAATACAACAAAGAAAGTTTTCTTCTTTCCTGTTTTTTTTTTTTTTTTGACTCATCTCTGTTACTCTGGGTCCCTCGCGTGTGTACAAGCTCTTCTGGGAAATAACTGCATTCAGTTTGTTCTGCAAATCCAGAATTCCAGTTCTGTGTTTGACCAACCATGTCAGGCTCTTAAATCACACAGGACCCATATTCCATTGGGCCTTTCCAGCTTGTCACTGTAAATGTAAAACCAGACTTTATCTTCTCAGTCTTAAATATTACCATGAATAATGTAGGAGGAGGTAAAGCAAGCATTGATGGGAGATCAGAGCAGTTTTATATTTCTCATGTCTCTGCTAAATTAAGTCAGAGATGCAGTGCTACAGAACTGTCAGATCTGATTTACGGCTGTTGCTTCAAAGTAATAGAAGAATATTAATCAATATAGTAATCTGGGATTAGTTATTTTAGTAGTAATTGGAGAATTTGGGAGATAATTTATTGTTAGCGCATAAGCTACGTACACAGGGAGGGAGGACATCCTCCAAAAGAGACTCATCTCATTTGGGCCCCCTCTGCTATGATTCTATGATGATTATGTAGGGGAGCAAATGATGTTGGAAAATGCAGATTTGCAGCATTCCTTGCCTTTTAGTTGTTAAGTGTGTCAGCATATTTGTGGCTGAGCTCATCTGGTAAGATATTAACATAGTCACAGAGGTCTGAAACAAAGCAGGCAGGAATTGCTGAGCCAATTGCTTCACCTCAAGAACGGTAAAGCCATTTCGCTCCAGCAGACCACTTAATAGCTTTGGCTGATGCAGAGTTTGGAAATCTATCAGTCAACAAGGCCAGATGGAGATGAGGCGCCTGCTCATCCACGGAAACCATGGGTGAGGGGATACAACCGTCTTGGCCTCATTACAAGTCTAGATCGTCCATTCTCACACCTTTTATCCAGAATTTGATTCCTGACAATGAAAAGTGTAACAAGACAGTAGAGGAATTCTTTACCCTCTTCTGGCTGAACTGCATTGCAGGGTGCATGGCTTTTCAGACCAGTGGGTTTTCTGGTACAGCTGGTTTGAGCAAAAGTCTTTCAGCTTTTTTTTAATGTAAATCGCTGACAGCATCTAGATGCCCAAGAACTATAATCTCTAAGCAAAAAAGAAAAGGCATAATTAATTGTATAGCACCACTTCAACACAAGGTAGGTCAAATTAATATGTAATTGATGGCAAAAAGTATTTAGTCAGTCACTGATTGTCAAGGTTCTGCTACTTAAAAAGATGAGTAAGGTCTGTAATTTTCCTCATCTCTACACTTCAACTATGAGAGACAAAATGAGACAAAAATACAGCAAATCACACTGCAGGAATTTTAGCTGGCTCATTTGAATACAGAATGACATTCATGCAGTGCTTTGCTTTGGAATAATATGAGTGGCTCACAACCAGGCCCCTGTTTAGCTAAGTGACTTGCTGAGGGAATTCAGCTGTTAGATTTAGATGTTTTAGAGGAGAGATACATCTAAGACTTGCAGAATGGTAGCTCACCAGTGCTGGACACGGGCAGCCCTGCTCTAGGGCATTGCTCTGGGATATGTGCTGAATGGGGTCTAGTATTGAAAAAAAAAAAAAAAATAGATCTGCTAGATCCATGCCATACCTGTTTATTACAGATGTTAAAAAAAGGGAACCACAGCTTGGTAAAGGTTCTAAAGGAACAAAAAATAAATAAAAAAATAAATCAGTGCAAAAATTTACATGGTTAACATGGCTGAAAAAAAGGGCTTCATGCCTCAGTCAGTTTAAAAATTATCCAAAATAATTGACAAAAGATTAGTAAACATGAATATAACAGATAACCCATGGATATAACAGTTAGAAATAATACTTCTTTTAACTTACTGTCACTTCCAAATGGTAACAGGGTGGAATCTGGTGGAATTTTCCCCGCGGTTTTGTTTGGTGTGGACATACCTTAAAACTGTTATTCAATAGAAATGAAGGAATGAATAAAAAAATAAAGAAAGATTCTTGTGTTATCGTAGAGAAAATAATCTATATATGTAAGGGAAGAACTTGCAAAATGTACAACAGTTTTATGAAGAGTAAGTTAGATCCTGGATTCTCAAGCTCTAAATATCACTCCCAAATCTGCTTTTCATAAATTCGGGTACAAAATAAAAATTTACAGATTTTATTACATTTTAAACAGCACAGATAGTGTTTAAAGCAAGAAATGAGCTACTGACATCTCCCTTGATATTCAAGGGAGATTAACAATAAGAGAGGATGCCTATAACCTAAGAGGCAAACTGTGTTTGTTTTTGGGATATTTCTGCTCATGTGACCATGGATGATCACTACTTTTCAAGGTGAATGGGAAATTTTGAGTCAACAATTTTTTTATCCACTAGAAAGTTGGACATTCATCTAAATGGTATAACCACTCCATAAAGAGCGGTTATGCGAGTGGTTATTCGCCGCCCTATAAAGTGATTGGGGTAGACATTCAGACACAGCCATTATTGTAAATCTGAGCTGCTGATAAACCCCGCCCCCTCATTTAAATATAAAAACATAAAGTAGCTTTGCAAAATAAAAGTGTCACAAAATAATGCTCCAGTATGAAAAAATTAAATGCAGAAATAATATAATTACTAAATCTTTGAATAAATAAGAAATCTTGAAATATATAAAATAAGATCAAAATTATTCTAACTTTAGCATTTTTTATTTCATGGGGATATTTATTTATTTAATGGAATATTTATTGATAATTTACAAATAGTAGTATTTTTTTTTAGTTGGAATGAAATGGCTCTCCATAGATTTTTTGCATTTCTTAATTGTTAAAAAAACAAAACAATAATGCTAAAAAAAACCTTTTCCTCAGTATAGGATCTTGGAAAAAAAGAAAAACACATGAATTTACCTGCAGTTCAGAACTAAAAATAAAAGTGAAACAATCAATCAGACATTTGACAAGATTTGTGTCATGTCAATAAAAGTTAATTTAACTGGTTGTTGACTTTATATCATTGTCAACATGGTATTTTTAAATAAAATATTTATTTAAACAAATTCAACTTTTTTCAAACACAATGCTTGCTTAAAAGTATATTGTTTTTAAAGATTTTTCTCTTTATCAAAAAATAAATATCTTTACTTAACAAAAATGCATTTAAATATCATATTTTAAATGTAAATCATCCCAGGATAAATATTTTTTGTGTTAAGTGCAGGTTATTTCTTAAAAACCAAACAAAATTTGTAAAAATATAAGTTTACTTAAATACATAATTGTCAGTTTATTCAGCAGCAGTGGTAGCACAACCTGCTTTGAATAAAAAAAAAATAGGATATATAAAAATGAGATTGAAGGGCAGCATAATGAAGTCCAATCAACATAAAAAAAGACTGAGACACCACAGGAGTCAGCAAAAGGCTCTGAGAATGAAAAGTGAGCTGTACATGGGAAGATGATTTATGAGAAGAGTTGTAAACTAAAAGTATAGTTAAGTATAGTGTTGAACCTACAAGCTTTTAAGCAAAGCAGCGAAGCAGCACAATGCTGTCCAGGCGACATGATCCAGTGTAAAAGTTCATATTTGCAGTCCAGCAGAGTTTGTCAGACTATCATGCTGAAATAACAGATTGTTCTGGTGGAATCACAGCACAGACAAAAACAAAACAAAAACTCACAACTAAAGTAAGATTAATACAAAAAAAAATAAAACTATTAGACTAAAAAAACATGAATGCATGATAGAAAAATAAAGACAGGAGACATGAATCAAATTCAATATTAGATTCATCTTCATTCAAGCTTTGTGCCTTTTTTCCTGGAAGTAAACAGTAATTGTCCTAACATGTCAGGTGAACTTTCAACAGGTCTTTTTTTACCTAAAATTCTATAAACCAAAGGAGCTTTAAGACCTTTGGCAGTAATGGCACTTCTGCAAAGTCAAATAGAAATAATTATCTGCTTGTTACTATTGTCAAAATAATATTTCAAAGTAAGTTTGCCTTTTTTGTTGGAAAATGCTATTCTTTTGTGTATGCAGCATTCCAGAAAAAGAACCGATTTCTCTATATATACTCTGTGGATTATGCTTCATTTAGGAATCAAATATCAAGGGAGATCACTTATATGCTGACCAAGAGAAGATGATATGCTGTACTGATGGTAAGTAGAGTGGAAAGCAGGGAATTTAACTCTTTGTGCAAATCTTGCAAAACATTTTCCACTGTACAATGCAGTTTTCACAAAAGCTAAAACTACATCAGAGAAAAGGTTTTAAAGGACATCCTACATTGTTTTATGTTTCTGACATTCATTTGTACTGGCCAACCTTTTAGGTTTTTGCAGGTAGTAAAAAGAAAATGAACAACTGATACAGTAAAACCTCTTCTGACAGATGAAGGAAGATAAAACAAGGCTTATGGGGTTATAGTTGAATGATAGAGGTCATGGGAAAATGATGACCTGTAACAACTGTGATATATTTTGTTATGCATGTAAAATACCATGAATGATCCATCCATCCATCCATCCATCCATCCATCCATCCATCCATCCATCCATCCATCCATCCATCCATCCATCCATCCATCCATCCATCCATCCATCCATCGATTTTCCCTTTCTACACATTTTCAACTTTGATTTGTGTGTGTGATTTCTTTGTACCATATTTCGTCCATTCAGGTATTGTTTTTGTTAAGTTAAACCACACAGTGTAATGATCCAGTCAGAAGACCCAAAGTTTCAGCCAGAACACAGAATAAGGAATTGAACAGTTTATTAAAAACTTAGAACATCAGGAGCACATCCACCGTGGGTCAGGGATTTCTAAGGAGGGAGATTTAGGTTAGTGGCTTGAAGGAGTTCAAATAATGAAAAGCATGAAACCAACAAAACCACTAACCTTAAAAGAGTCCTCCTCTCAGCAGCATGAATAGAGCAGATTTCTCCTTAAAACTGTTGTTGGGTGGCCAACAGTTGGGTGGCTTGGAGCACAGAGACAGGAATAGATCCAGGAAGTTAGACTCAGGCTTTAGTGAAAAGGGAGCTTGGCAGGAGGCAGAAGTCAAGAGGCAGAAACAGGGTCGTTGTCCAGAGGGCAGAGAAATCCAAAAAGGGCTAGGCAAAAAGGGAAAATCCGTGAAGCAAAGACTTGGTCAGGTAACTTTAAGTGCTGGAAAATGCTTGCTAGTAGGTTTGCAATTATCTGGCCCTGTCTGCCTGCCACAGGCTGTCTTATAACTGCTTGAACACAGGTGAGAGGCATTCTGCTGATTGCACTGCAGTGCAGCAGGCAGCAGCTGGAGATGATTGCTCACAGGGAGAGCAGAGCAGGCAGACAGGCCAGAATCATAACAGTACCCCCTCCTCAAGGTCCGGCTCCGGACGGGCCACCAGGCTGATCAGGGTGGAGGTGGTGGAAGTCCCTGATGAGAGTCCGGTCAAGGATAAAACGGCCTGGAATCCAAGTCCGTTCCTCTGGTCCATATCCTTCCCAGTCCACCAGATATTGGACCCCCCGTCCCCGCCTCCTGGATCGGAGGATACGGCGGACCGTGTAGATAGGGTCACCATCCAAAAACCGGGGCGGAGGAGGGAGGTCAGAGGTGGACCCAAAGCGAGGTGGGACATAGGGCTTCACCCGGGACACATGGAATGTGGGTGTAATCCGCATAGACCGGGGTAACTGGAGACGGACAGCCACTGGGTTCACAACCTTGGCAATTGGGAAAGGGCCGATAAAGCGGGGTGCCAACTTACGGCATTCTACCCGCAGGGGAAGGTCCTTAGAGGACAACCAGACCTTCTGGCCCACCTGGTAGTCGGGAGCGGGTAGACGATGGCGGTTGGCAGACCTGGACTGAACCCCAGACATCCTGATCATGGACCTCCTGGCCCTCCTCCAGATACGTTGACACCTGACGGCAGCGGCGTAGGCAGAGGGGACTTTGGCCTCCCTTTCTTGAATCGAGAACGTCGGTGGCTGAAAACCATAGACAACATAGAAGGGGGAAAGACCAGTGGTACAGGACGGGAGAGCGTTGATAGCCTGCTCCACCAATGGCAAGTTGTGAGACCACTTGGTTGGGTCAGACTCACAGAGAATGCGAAGCTTGGTTTCGATCTCTTGGTTGGCCCTCTCCGTCTGTCCATCAGTCTGTGGGTGGAAACCAGAGGATAAACTGACAGAGATGCCCAGCATGGAGCAAAACTCCCTCCAGAACCTGGAAACAAACTGTGGTCCTCTATCCGAGACAATGTCCTTGGGCAGGCCGTGAAGACGGAAGACCTCACGAGCTAAGACCACCCCCATCTCCTTAGCAGATGGTAGTCCCTTGAGGGGCACCAGATGAACCATCTTGGAGAACCTGTCGATGACAGTCAACAGGACAGTGAAACCATTAGAGGGGGGTAGACCTGTGACAAAGTCCATGGCGATGTGAGACCAGGGACGGCATGGGATCGGAAGGGGTCGCAGCAACCCCGAGGGTGGGCGGCGGGAAGGCTTAGCTTGGCAACATCTTTGACAGGTAGCAACAAACTCCTTGACATCCTTTGTCAGGGATGGCCACCAGAACTGCGAGCGGACCACCTGTATCGTCTTACTGACTCCTGGGTGACAGAAAAGACGGGAGCAGTGGCACATGTCCAGTACCTTGGGGACCAGGCGGTCTGGGACAAACAGTCGATCTGGAGGACATGAAGAGGGAACCGGAAAGTCCTTTATGGCATCCCTGACCTCTCCTTCTAGTTCCAACATAGTAACAGACAACCGGACTGCCTCTGGGAGAATGAACTCCCCAGCTCCACTGGTCATCAGCTCAGAAGGTTCATGAATTCTGGACAGGGCATCCGGTTTCATGTTTTTGATTCCGGGTCTGAAAGAAAGGACAAAGTTAAATCGTCCGAAGAACAGGGCCCATCTGGCTTGCCTGGAGTTAAGGCGCTTAGCAGACTTCAAGTACTCCAGGTTCCTATGGTCAGTCCAGACCAGAAACGGTTCCTTTGACCCTTCCAACCAGTGCCTCCATTCTTCAAGGGCTAATTTAACTGCCAGGAGTTCCTGATTCCCCACATCATAGTTACGCTCAGCCTGTGACAATGTCCTAGAAAAAAAAGCACAAGGGTGAATCCGACCATCCGAGGTCCTCTGGCTCAGGACCGCACCTACCCCAGTGCTAGAGGCGTCAACCTCCACTATGAATTGTCTCTCAGTATCAGGGGACCGGAGAACTGGGGCAGTGGTGAACAGTGTCTTGAGCTTGGTGAAAGCCTCCTCTGCTTGACTACCCCAAACAAACTTAGCCTTAGATGAGGTTATGGCATGAAGAGGGGCGGCAACCTGACTGTAGTTGCGGATAAAACGGCGGTAAAAATTAGCAAACCCCAGGAACCTTTGTAGTTGTTTACGATTAGTAGGGGTGGGCCATTCTAGAACCGCCGTAACTTTGCAGGGATCCACAATAACCTTATTGGGAGAGATGATGAAACCAAGGAAGGAAGTAGAGGTGGTATGAAACTCGCACTTCTCTGCCTTGACAAAAAGGTGGTTCTGGAGTAGGCGCAGGAGGACTGACTGAACATGCTTTTTGTGGGTCTCAAGATCCTGGGAGTATATCAAGATGTCATCTAGATATACAAAAACAAATTGTCCCACCATGTCCCTCAGGACGTCATTCACCAAGGCTTGAAACACTGCTGGGGCATTGGTCAGCCCAAAAGGCATGACCAGGTACTCATAATGGCCAGATAATTCTGTAATGATCCAGTCAGAAGACCCAAAGTTTCAGCCAGAACACAGAATAAGGAATTGAACAGTTTATTAAAAACTTAGAACATCAGGAGCACATCCACCGTGGGTCAGGGATTTCTAAGGAGGGAGATTTAGGTTAGTGGCTTGAAGGAGTTCAAATAATGAAAAGCATGAAACCAACAAAACCACTAACCTTAAAAGAGTCCTCCTCTCAGCAGCATGAATAGAGCAGATTTCTCCTTAAAACTGTTGTTGGGTGGCCAACAGTTGGGTGGCTTGGAGCACAGAGACAGGAATAGATCCAGGAAGTTAGACTCAGGCTTTAGTGAAAAGGGAGCTTGGCAGGAGGCAGAAGTCAAGAGGCAGAAACAGGGTCGTTGTCCAGAGGGCAGAGAAATCCAAAAAGGGCTAGGCAAAAAGGGAAAATCCGTGAAGCAAAGACTTGGTCAGGTAACTTTAAGTGCTGGAAAATGCTTGCTAGTAGGTTTGCAATTATCTGGCCCTGTCTGCCTGCCACAGGCTGTCTTATAACTGCTTGAACACAGGTGAGAGGCATTCTGCTGATTGCACTGCAGTGCAGCAGGCAGCAGCTGGAGATGATTGCTCACAGGGAGAGCAGAGCAGGCAGACAGGCCAGAATCATAACACACAGTCACTGAGTGCAATTCTTTTAATAATGGCTAAAAAACTTGCTTTATTATTATTTTTTTTAACCCATGCCATTTTTTTTCCATTTGAAATTTTGACCATAAAATGGAGGAGCGGGCCAAAGACAACTTATGGTTCACTACTGCTGGTGAGATTATAAACAATGTCAGAGCTGCACAGGGAATTATACTGGGAGAGAAAAGCTGAAAACATTTATAAGAGTGCCAGGAGAGCACTACATTTTCTACCTTCACAAACAATTTAGAAGCAATTTAAAAAATGTAGGAAAAATAAAATATATATTTTTTGAAGTTGAATATACCTGGAGGTAATGCTTGACAAACAGCGCTTATTCAATTCAAACAGATGATATCTAAAGGATCATGTCTGTGTCATTTCAGTGTTTTAATATGCAATAGTAAAATCATTTGCCTGAGCAATAGGCTTCAGCTTCATAACACTCAGTTTTATTTAACTTTAATATCTTATGGCAATGGTAACAGCAGTTCTTTTGAGTGAATCACAGTTGGTCTTTCTGTTCAGTTTTCTGTTACTTTACTTGTATAACACGAAATAATTGTGGCTTTGGTATCATTGGGAGTGCTTAATGTAACTTTTACAGTCTTTTATGTTAAAACAGGCACAAAGACTATACTTTTCAGGCTTTCACTTTGTTTAAACTTCTGGCAACTGGAAGCCAGTCTGTCTGAGAATAAAAAGGAATTCTGACTTTTCATAGATAAACATAATTTACTTATGAAAAAGATCAATATCCAGAATATGTAGAAAGAAAAACCTTTTACATAAACTACTGAAATATTTTTTTGCAGATCACAGTGTGTGAGTGAAACAGCGCCACTACCAGTAGGATTCATGTACTACATGCAATATTTAGGACATGATTTGACTATGCTGTAGTTTGTTCATGCACAACACAGCATCTTACGATGCCGATGGGCCATAGCCGGATTTTTGCACTAGGTGGGTACATGAATCAGCGGCACAAATCACTCCTATGCAACAGAAAATCTCAAGCCAGTCACAGTGCAAACAAATAACTTACTGATTTGATGAGTACAAGAGTGACTAAATCAGTTCAATTTCCTGTAAGCAACACTTCAAAAATTATGCCTTAACAGCATTGCTGTGTGTTTCCAGGCATTTGGCTCAGTTATTTTTTCAGATAGTCCAAGCCAACTGTAGCCGTTAGCTATGATTTATAGAATGAAGACATCCTGGTCCTTACAGGCTTGTGCTGACTTCAAACAGAGAAATTCATAAATGAACTAATAAAAGTCATTTTATTCATTTTACTTGACACAAATGATCTGTTCATTCAAACTAGTCATTAAGGATCAACCCAACACTGTTTATGGAGCTGGAGAGTAAACATGAAAAAATAATTATTGCCTATCTTATTATGCCTTATTAATTATTATCCAATTTCTGTGATCACAGCACAACTGCTCGAGGCTCTCATGCAGTGCTGCCAGATAGAGCAGAGATTTTCCAGCCCGAACATCTGTTACAAACTCCACATCACTCAAAAACAACCCAACGAATATACTGTTATATTTACTGTGTGAACATGAACACACGCTACAACTTAATTCAAAGCTACATATCAAAATGCTACAATCCAACAAAATCTGCCCAGATTTGTTCTCCATAAAAATCTGAGCCTTGCTTTTTGCATCTTTCTGCTAGGATTATAACACCAGATCCACCTGCTGCTAAAACTTCCATAATTTGTGGAACCACTACACTAGTTCTCTATTGTAAACACCCTGGCAGATGACATTAGCCAATCAGCGATGGAGAAAGGCCATGGAGGCTTTGCTATGAATCAGTAATGACGAATGATTGGTGGAAATGTGTTTTAATAGGTTAACTCAACCACAGATCTGACTCTGAACCAGCTCAAATTATCTCCAACCGCCCAAAGAAATGTTTATCCGCAACATCAAAATGAAAACTGCCCAATATAGCAAGACTGTTCTCAAGGATTATATAAAGTAAATGTGAAATGATGCATCGGTTTTAGAAGTTGATCATTCATAATAGGAGGGGGGAGTTTTTGGCAAAGAAATACATTTTTTTCCCCCACAGCAAAGATCTGTTGGTGTTCTTTAATTAACAAACTTCTGATTTGTCAAAATATTTATTCTTCATCTTGAAAATATTTTACATGTAAATTAACTCAAAGTGGATGATATCAAACCTACCTAAAACCCAATCTAATGTTTTAATCCTGTCGACAAAATTGTTTCCTAAAGTTAATCTAGGAAGTTAGATTAATCAGAGAATGGAACTGATGTTCACAGGAATTTGACTGTAGTTAATATTTTAAAAGTAATATCTTATTTATAAAGTAGGTTTTACATTGGAAGCTGCCATGATGATTCCACTATTTTTTTTCTACTATCGGATACCAAGCATGAGTGCTTTCTGCAACAAGGCATACCCTATGCTTTAACGCTGTGGGTTTCCAAGGTTCTCCAGTTTTCTCTGACAATCTGAAAAGCATGCAAATAAATGTAACAGTTTAAGACCATACATGTTTTAAACAAACCATAATTTTGACTGTATTAAAATATTTTGGGTATTTCAATACATTATGATTAATAATTAGGTAGCTTGGATATCTCATGACAAACTCTTTCAATCACATATGTTGTTCTTTTTTTTTATGAAAAAAGAAAAAGAACAACAACCTAATCTTAGAAAACTGTTCCCTGTTGCTTTTTTAATGTGTAGTTTTATGTCAAATCAACAAAATGCCGTGGTGGAGGCTTGTAAATAAACATGTACAGGTTTGGCTAAACCACTCAAACACCTTATGGGAATTTTGTGATAGGCCAGTCTAACTTGCCTTGGGCTTCCCTTACGCGATCTGCTGGTTTTCAAAGCAAAACGATTCTAAATAGCAGAGAAATAACATCCCTTTAAACAGGTTGGGTGATTTCATGGCATGATAAGAGCTTTCTTTTTATATGAGTGATGACCTCCAACTTATATTGCTAGATATTCTAGAGCTTTAAAACATTCTTCATCATATCAGAATTAGAGCAAATTTACTTACCTCCAGACTTACCTCTGCAGACTTGTTATAAAATTCTCAAATATGGTCTTAAAAATTGTGGCAATGCACAGGGGTCATTTAGTATGAAAGAGGCATTTCAAGAAGTTTCCTGCAAGTCTTGGTCTGAGCAGTCCACAATGGCCGTTTAATATTGCAGACATATTATACCCAATAACGGGGTGACCTCAGGATGAGCAGCCTTGATCGTGTCATGAGGCAATATAAAAGAATTGGTATTCATTGTGTCCAATTTGGGTAATGCATTATTTATGGATCGCTTGAAGCTGCTTCTGGGCGTCTGTGGGAAGGAATGACTGCTTTAGGGTGAGGGTGAGAGGAAAAACACAAGAATGTTAGAGGTGAATCTATCTCTTTATCTCCTACTCTCATAGTAGCATCTTTGGCATAATGAAAGGCAATGAGTCACCTGTGTTGCTCTACTGACAGGACACTGTTGGGCAATGGATATCAAAATGTGTGCTAATGCAATTTCCGGGGTCACCTTTAAACAATAGAAAACAGTACTTAAAAGCATCGATAGCTTAATAAGTAAATTGTCAGCCTGATATTTTTATGTGGGTTCATGCTTTGTCTTCAGACTAAGACTTTAGATGTCATGAGTATTTTTATTATTTGACGTTTTTGTATCCATCAATCTAGTATAATTTTTACACATCTCAGATAATATGTATAAGCTTCTCTATGCAATGTCAAAGCAGCTTGCGACACATACCCTATTGGCTAAAGTAGCATGGGAATATTGGGATTATGACACACACATACTTGATGGATAAGTCATATCGGTTCATTTCCGCATTTTCCTTCAGCAGAAAGTTTTTGAAATTCTTATTTTGTAAATAAATAACAGATTTTTCTTTTGCTTTTCTCTTGTTTTGTAGTTGCTGTCTAACTCTGTGGTAGTCTGTGGCTGAGGCACCCTGTGCTTCATAGATGTGTTCATCATTGCTGCAGCTTGAGTTATAAAAATATGTGTTATTAAGAATGTGTTATAAAGGATAAAGCCCGAGAACTAAGCTCTAGTTATTGACGTTTGTAGTGGCAAAGTTGAAGATTTAATAAAAGCCAACATAACTTTACATGTCTCTACTCTCCCTGCTTAGCGTATTTCCACATCCTGTCATTATGACAGATTGATGCCGCTGACCAGCTTTCCGTGTTTTGAACAGTTAGTGGAGCCCAGCTTATAGGCAAATACCTAGAAACAACTGGAATAGTTTCAGGATTTAACCCGCTGTCCGATGGACCGCTAGATTGCCAGATTTAAAAGTCTGCTGCTTTACATAATCTCAACAGCAGGTGTTCAGTGGGGTCGCATAGAGAGTCAGAACCCCGGCTCCAAAACTGCCTCTTCTCTTCTTACTTTGGCTCGAGTCATATGGTGAATGGGCTCAAAAGCATAAGCAATGGGATTTAGATACTTGAGTGTCCTTTTAGCTTTGCCTTCCATCATACCAAATGTTTTACGCTTGTTATGTATTGCTGGAATATCCAGTGTCTTAATTTTTTTTAGCTGAGGCATCAACCATCCCTGTGGCGTTACTGTTTGGGAACTGTCATAAAACAATGCTTTGTTGTTTCTTTTAAATTTATATTTTTCACATTTGTAATCTATCTATTGATAATAGTAACACAATCACATGAATTAAGTTAGTTTGGTTGAACATTTAATTTCCTCTTTAAGACCCGGTCAGTCGGATGGTTTGCCCTGAGTTTCTCCCATTTGTAGAATGTCATTCAAATCTCTAAAAGAGCAGTTTCTCAATCGGTCCTAAGGCTGCTATCCTACATGTTGAAATTGAAATTACAGAAAAAAACAACAACAGTGGATTAAAAAGCTAAGCTAAGCCAAAAGGAATAAGCTTCCTTGAAATATAGTGGAGTAGAAAGTACAATATTTATAAAAAAGAAAAAAAAAATTACCTAAGTACAGTAAAGATACTCGAATAAGTTTCTGAAGTACAGTATTCAAGTAAATGTACTTTGTTATAGTGCTAAAACAACTAACTATTTATTGAAATAATCATAAACTAATTTAATAATTGATTAATCGTTAACTGGAGTAAATAGACACTACAGCATGCTTTTAGCTGACAGAGCGACCTACTTAGAACAGTAATGATATCAAAATTGTAAAAAAAAAAAAAACATTAACATTTTTCAATTACAGCTATAAAACAGTTTTCCTCTCTCAACATGCTCCATCGAGAACTGATCAAGTGGAAAAGTTTTAGTTTCACCTGGTTTCATTTAGTAAATAATCTTCTTTAAGGAAACTTTGGTTATCCGATTCTTAATCAATTAATCGAAAATTAATCAACAGATTAATCGATTTTCAAAATAATGGTTAGTTGCAGCTCTAATTTGTTATTTTCCACCACTGGATTAAGCATGTGGGTTAAATTATTTTTATTATTATTTTATTTTTATTAGGGGTAAAACTAAAGGTATAACAGGCATGAACAGGCTTGTTGTTTATATTCTGCTTTCTGAAATAATCTTACTTTTTTGCTATTTTTTTTTTTTGTCCTGAGCCCTTGGTTCTGAGCTGTTTTTTTTCCTGTTAGTGCCAGAGTCTGTGGAATAATTGGTATGCTCAGGTGTGAGCTGGATGCACCAGCCAGCTTTCTCTTCCCAATGTGGGATCTGTTGTCCTGGAACTTGTGCAAGCAATTTCTCTCTTGTCATGCTAATTCATTAAAGTCGTTGCAGCTCCCCATGCACTTCCTGTCATCAGTATTATGGATTTACAACAGGATTTACAGGAAGGCTTTTTACATTTAATGATGGGAGGATGTGATTTATAGTTAAGAATAACAAGTGTCAAGCAAGGCTAATTGGTTCTCAAGTTAGCAATGGTTTTCAGTCTTGAGTTCGAAATGAGAAAAACATGTTGTGAACTGACTGATAGCAAAATTAACTGTACATAGAGGCGAATTTCTCTTGACTTTTATTGTAAGACATGCTGCTCAAAGGTTGCAAACTATAATAGAATTAAAGCTTACTCCATAGGAATTTGGAGTGAATTTCAGAGAAATAGCAATTATTCTCCCCCCATCCTAGTCTTACTGACAGTTGTAATACTAAAACTGGCACTTCATTTTTAACAACCCCACACTTTTTTGTTCTTTATGTCCTTCCTCAATGTTTATCCCTGTTGTCAGGATTGATTTAAACTTCCACCCGTTTCCTTTTATTTTTCAGAATATGAAATGTTTTTTTTTTTACTTCTTATGTGTGGAAAACTCCATCAGGTAATGCCAAACATAACCCCCTCCCTGCTGCACTGTGAAGTTTATTTATGAATGTTTGTAGTGATGAAAATGAGAAAAGACATGGAAATAAATGTGAAAAGAACAAGTAGCCACTGGCTGTTAAGCAAGTACAAGTGGGTCTTTCCACAGTCTCATGTATTACTGGTAGGACACTCCTTTTAAAGTGTGACTTGAGGGAAGCTGTTTGGTCCTGGGCTCTTTGTTGTGCATGCAGAAGGGACCGCCTGTGTACCGCTGATAAACCTGATGATGGAAGGCTTTATATTACAGTGAATTAGTTTTTTGTTGTTTATTAATTGAAACTGGGTTTCTATATATGTTATGTGTTTTACAACTGCTTTCTATCTTAAGGAGACAGTTCCCTGTGGTCCATATTCTGACTGTATAGAGAGCAGCAATAGAAAATAAAGCGAAAAAAAAAAAAATTAAGATTAAAATCTACTTAAAACTAATGTTGCATCAATACCGATACCAGTGTCAAGCGGGGCCCCGATCCA